>CM036906.1:71169359-73569359 GCA_020800305.1 Porphyrio hochstetteri | reverse complement strand
AAAAAGTCTCTTAACTACACTAGAAGAAAGTGGCTACTCAAGGGAGCTGCTAGGACTACTTGATGATTATGATATTAAATGAGCATTCAGGAATTAGAAGGCCACAGCAAAGCAGCTCAATGTACTCTTTTGGTCAGTTGTTTCTACAGAGGTTATTGGAGAGATCCCATACAGAATCACAGAGTCGTAGGGGTTGGAAGGGACCTCCAGAGATCATCGGGTCCAACCCCCCCGCCAAAGCAGGGTCCCTAGGACAGGTCACACAGGGAGGCATCCAGACGAGTCTTGAATATCTCCAGAGAAGGAGACTCCACCACCTCCCTGGGCAGCCTGTGCCAGGGCTCTGTCACCTTCACTGTGTAAAAGTTCTTCTGAATGTTGGTGCAGAACACACCTTACCCCTATCATCACAGGAGAGAGCTGGGAGTAACTAGATCAGTTTAAAGGAAGTACACAGGAAGTATTAGACAAAATAGAGAAGTTGAAGGTTCGTACATCACCAAACATTCACCAGAGAGCTCTGAGGAAACACAAAAATGGAACTGCAGAACTGCTGGTCAACATTTGTAGCTGGTAACCGGAAAGAGCTGCTATGCCAGAGTACTGTCAATGGACTCCTATTTACAAAAAAGAGCTCCAAAGTGCATCACGGTTTTGGGTTTTTAAATGTCTCCACATATGGAGACCCCACAACATCTCCTGTCAACCTGTTCCAATTTTCACCACCTTCATAGCAAACAAAGCATTTTCCTGCATCAGATGGAATCACATATAATGCAATTTATTCCTGTTGCTTCTTGGCAATTAAATGATCGATGAGGGCATCCAGAGGGTAAGTGCTTTACATGGAGGCACCAGAGGCTGAGAGAGAAGAAGGTGGTGTCTCTGAGGTTTATAGTGTCATGAGCACCATGAACGAGCTGAATGGAAAACTGTTGTTACCATCTCTGGCTAGTCCGAAAACTATATCACCATCTAAGGATATACTTCTTTTTATCTCAACTATCAATTAATATATTGACCCAAGGAACAATCATGACTTAAGGTAGCAGCAAACTTTGCTATTTTCCCAGTTGACAAACAGAGCATATCTCTCCAATGCACTGCCCTCTCCACTTGTCCCATACTGAATAAATTGGTAAGTAAAACCTTCCGTGACTCTGGCAGTCACCTGCTGGAAAACTTCAAGCCTGCCAGGGGCAGCCTCTCAGGTGACTGACACCCCAGCCCATCCTATCCCCACCAGAAGCTTCTGCCATAGAAGCAGACTCAGGTTACCAAGACTAACTTCTGGCCTGAAGCATCACTCTCCTCAAAGGAGAATGAAGAGTTTAGTTAGCAGAAACTCCTATAAAAATTAGTAAAGAAACTCTCCAGTCAATAGAGGAAAGACAATTGCATTTAAATTATAGAACAGTGAATTTTATTTAAATAAAATTATAGTTCTTCTTAGCATTGTGAAACTTGTACATTTTGCACTCCATTTTCAGTGCTGAAAAAACAAACCAAGCTGTTTTTGTTGAATTCTCTACCATTTGCTTTTCAACTTCCTTCATCTGTTGCATTAGCAAAGGCGTAAACAACCCCAGAACTAGGACATCACAATGATTCCTGTAAATCTTGCCTGGCTGACCTGATACTACTATTGACAGCAGAAAAGACTTCAACATTAAAGCTATACAACTCTGCAGAAGTAACACACCCAAGCTGGGTGACTCCCAGTGTCAGTGCCTGTGCATGGTGTTAACAATATACTAGATGTTCTGCCTCCTTACTTTCAAGCCAGGCCAGTACTGCACTATTTTGGCAGTGATGAGCTAACAGATGGTAATTCAGCAAAGCTCTTCAGTGGAGGTCATTAATAACATCAAGTTCATTTGATACTTCAGTCATGGTTATCTCTTCAGAAGAGCTGTGGCCATCAATCCTTTTCCCACAAGCAAGAAAAATCGAGGGACCGCAAGCCAGTTCTGCTTTCCGAACCCTCAGTCATTTTGAAGCTGAGAAGCTTCCTGTGGAGTGAATTTTTGGTCTTGCCTCCACATATTATCACTTCATAAAAGACCCCAAGAACTGTCATTAGAGCAAGAGCAAAATGACAGAATGTTTAGGCTGGACCCACATAGTCTTTCTTATTGCCTGTGATTTCCAGTAAAATGTAACAGTGCATGAGACCAAAACCTTTCTGAGCTTCTATAGTCCCAATTTTCTTAAAGTTTGTATTTGGTTACCAACTTCAGGCTCTCTTTCCAGATCCCAGAATTTCTCACAAATTGCTAATTCTAGCTCCAAACCAGCATTTGTTCACATTTCGTAATGGGAAAACAGGTGAAGAATTTGGCCTGTATATTTCCTTTAGGTGGCCATGAATTTGTCACCTAACTACTTCACATATGGCGCAGAGGGTCAACCACCCAGTTTTAAAGCACTGAACAGCACAGATACATTGCCCTCAAACAGCAACCCAAAATAAAAATAAATAAATCAGTCTGCTCAGATTTTACGGGTAGTTCTGAACAACAAGGTGTTGAATTTGTTCAATACCACAGAGAAAGTGTCAGTGGCAGAACTTGGAAATTCCAACAAACCATCTTTCAGATTCCTGTTCCAATATTAGAAACAGAAGACTCCTTCTTTCTGGAAAAAAAAAACAAACCAAAACCTCTTTTCTCATGCACAGAACTTTTTTTAACAAGAAATATCACTAAGGAATGAAGAAACTTTCCTGACAAAGCTCCTTTACAAAAACCTCTTATTGCTGACAGTAAGTTTCAATGAACTTGCATTTTCCAAACAAATCTGCTTCCAGCATAAAACAGCCCCACTGCCAAATATGCTTTGCTGATAGTTTATGACAATACTTATCAAATTACCATTTTTCTGAAGAAATTCAAAGACCTTCAACCCAGTCAGATAAAGAGACATCTTGCACACAGAAAATGCAGAATTACATGACTGAGTTTGAACATGTACAGTTGGCTTGGAGAAACTAGTTGTATTTTCTCCCTTTAGTCCCTTCATTTTGACATACACTTTTTCTCAAAGGATTTAAAAACATTTTTTCTTTGAATAAACTTTTCACTGTTTTCTACTCGGGTTTCATTTTGTTGGTTTTTTAAGAAGTATTTACATTAAAAAACCACCACAATCTGAGCCATTTTGATCAACAAAACACCCTAGCCAGTCACATAGCATGAGTTAAACTGCAATGTTTGGACCTTTAGCTACTCCAGGTCTTGACAGGCTTTGGCACCTGGTTTCTTCATACTGGAGAGTAGAGAGAAGCCCAACTGCCTTGATTCTGCAAGACAAGTGCTACCTCTACCATATAGCAGCTTATATATACATTTTGACTATCATCCATCTAAGCTGTACTACAATTAAACCACACAGAGTTGTGTATCAAGTATTTATTCAAGCTAACTCTGCTCAGCAGTTCCATAACTAAGACTACAAGACTGCTCTTTAGTTAACATGAGAAATACAGGTCAAGAAGAAAATACATTCCCCTTACATATTTACCTCATGGTTTTGGAATTAAATTTGGGCTTGTGTCAAGTCCCTTCTGATGGCAGCCCAGGATTCTCTAGGCAGATTACAATTTGTCTCCTTCCGTCTTCCCAGCTCATCCACACTGTCTGACCTGGTAGGTCTCACAGCGAAGCCAAACAGCCATGCTGTTCTAACAACTTGCTTGTCTCTCCCCATGTTCTTTACCTGCCTCAGACCTACCAGGCAAGGTCAACCCTTTTTCTCTCTCTTTCAGTTCTTTTTATTCCTTTCCTTATCACCTCTACCCTTGTGTTCTGCCTGAGAAACACATATTTTCTACATACCTCTCACTGAAATCGGAAAGCAAAACATCGTTCCTCCAGTTCTACTCACCATTTTGTTTCTTCAAATGTAGCTGCAAAAATGTCTGTCAACCAAGCTGTACACAAAGAAATATTTCTAATTAACAGCTTCATGCATACCAACCACATTTTAAGTTGTGCTCACCCAAAGTCCCCAGGGTGTCACAATATCTTCTTGCAGCATTCCTTAACCTCCACCTGCACTGATGCACAACCCTGACCTTGCACAAGAACTCAATCAATGCTTTGGAGAACCAACAGCCAGCAACAGATAACTGTACCCAGCCACACTGCTCTTTCATCTTGGTTCAAAAAGTCATCTGCACAATTACAACCTCCATACTCAGACTAAGGATTTTCAATGCCCTTAAAACATTACTGCATAGCAAGAGGTTAGTTCCATGAAAACTCAATTACAGGCTCAAAACTCAGGATAAGCAGTAATGGTAGTTTAGGGACCCCACTGGGTGCTACATTAAGCGTCTGATGAGAATTTCATTCTCTGATACAGAGTCACCTTTAAGTCAGACCAGCAAAAATACTTTAAGTCTCTTGAAGGAGTTAACTCTCTTGTCTCTTTACAGCAAGCAACACCAATTTTAATTTGGTTTTTTGCTCACAGAGACCAAGACCTGAATATGGAGAGGAAAAATGGCTGTTTTTCTTCTCTGAGAGAACACTTCCATAGGTCAAGGCTGCAGAGAAGTACAATCAGTGAGGGTAAAATGGAGGCACAGGCCCATCTATCTGTAACTCTTTGGAGGTACTAAAATTACTATGATGAGAAAAAGGAGGAGGAAGAGGATAAAAGTCTTCCTATTGTTCCTAGGTGCCGATCAGCTGAGCAGGTGATACAGTACAGCCTGGCAGTCGTTTGGCTTCTGAGGCAACAAAACAAAATCCCCAAGCACCACCAGTCCTGTCAGCAAAAGCGTGTCTCTACCCCACCTTCTCTGCAGGTTAAAGAATCAATAGCAGCAGCTTGCAAGACACTGAATTTGCAGAAGTTCCTGAGATACAACTTTGAAGTGGCTGGGCCATTCCATCCGAGCTGGTAGCAGCGATCATCGCATCTGCTTCCTGCAACAGAGTACTAACCTGCCCCTTCCCACTCAAATTGTTGGGCTTTGTTTTCTAGCCAGTTCACCCAAAGGCCAAAAATCTACTGACATGTCTGTCAGAGTTTAAGAGCTGCCAGTTCTGCTGGGTCTTTTCTGAGAGAGAAGAAACAAGGCAGAACAGATGAGTTTCATCTTGGCCTTGGCAACTGTTAATCAGTGCTTCCATAAATGTTAAAGAGAAACCATTTTATAAACTAATTTCTCAATACACTTTCAAACCTTCAAAGGATATTCCTCTCACTGGTAGCTACTAAAATAAGTGATTCCATTTATTCTCATTTAAGCAGGTCTCAAGGGCATGAAGACACCTAATTAGACTTTCTGGTATTCATACAGTTTGATTTGCCCACAAATAGGCAAAAATTATCTACAAAAATCCAAATATTCCTCCCCCAGACTGTCTCAAGTCTACTGAGGGGGACCATGAGGTAACCCCCCACACTACAGGGGACATCAGCAGGACAAGTACACTCCCTTGCAGAGCTGCAAATTCCTGCAGCTCTCCCAAAAACAGCTATCAGGAAGCAGACTATCATTACTGCTGGACTGCTGTAGAGAAGAAAAAGAGAATGCAGTTTACAACCTATTCAAATTGCATCCATTTATTTCAAAATGGAATTTAACAAGAGGAAACCAGAAGCCTTTCAGAGAGCAGGATAACAAGTCAATCTATGACACAACAGTTTCACCTGGCTCCCAGACACATCTGCGTGGTATGACTGCTTTTCCAGTTTCTCAGAAATGCAAGTGATCTAAGCAGCACACAAAGATGGGAATAATAACACACACCTACACATCCTTCCAAAATGTGAGAGTTCAAGTTTGTCAGATACATCAAATCTGTTCAAAGAGATCTTAATTTAAAAGGTCAATTAATTCTGAATCCAACTCCCAAATAATCCTTACAGCTGTCGTGAGTTAGCAGTCTCTTCCTTCCTTCCCAGCATAATAAAAAGACTTCTCTTGTAGCCGTGAGAGAGCTGTGTATTGTTTAAACACAAATGTTCATGGCCAGAAGTCAGTCATCTGTCGGCTGGCACAGTGAACTACAAAATTACTGGGAAATGATAAAGTATTATCAAAATAACAGTCTATCGGTGCTACAGCTGTATTTGTTATTTCAGAGTATCTGAGCCACCCCAGCAGGTTTCCAAAGGCAGTAGCAAAAGAGGTCTTGCAGTGGTGGGCACAGGGCAGAATGTACTCAGGTGCTAGGTCAGGTTCAAAGTATTAAGAAGGGTTTGGTAGGTGGAAAAGACAGCCTGTAGATTCAGTTCTCCTGTGCTGATATCCACGTGCTCCTGCACTCATGTCCCCCGCATCTCACAAAGTGAAACAGAACTGGGGAACATGACGAGACTCCTACGCCTCATGCCCCAGAGTGCCTTATCAGATGTGGCCTGTGATGGAAGTGGTAGGAATTGAGGCCACATTCTCAGCTGTGCTTTCTGGGGCTACAAGCAACACAACCCACAGGCCAGCTCCTTGATCTGGACTTCGACACTACAGAGCCTTCAGTGCCTGATAATTAAGTGTTTTCAGAACCATGGTGGTGGTCACAGACTGAACCCAGATCTTAGCTCCACAATCAAACATTTTTAAGTGGCTGGTAATAATTTTAAAAAATTAGAGAGCTCATCAAGTATCCAACCAGGAATCGATGTACACCTCCTTCAAACAGTGCCCTTACAATTATGGAAGCCCCACTAAGTGTCTTGCACAGCTGTGACCCGGGGCATAACATCAGAACAAGCTATATAATTCACTTCTTCAGAAGGTTTTTGCAGGCAGTGAAGGTGACTAATTATGCTTTCTGTTGCATCATCTATGTTAGGTTGGCAATTCCCAACCAGAGGGATGCCCACGGAACTGCAAGAATTTCTTGTCCTCTTTCCAAAAGCTGTTACAAATGCTCTCTGCTCTTCTCTGAAACACACTTCACACAGCAATAAGAAAACTATCGTAAAACCATGGGATAAAATGCCTTAGCCTCACAGGCGTTTTTTGGGGTTTGAGGTTTTTGGGGTTTGATTTTTTTAAGACAGAAATACAAAATACAGTTCTGAGTCAAACCAACGTTACACTGCAGCATCTATAATGAGATTTCCTTAGATATTAGAGACATGAAGCAAAGGTCACCATGTTGATATTCTATGAAAGTCTCCAGCATTTAAGGCATTCTGAATACTGTAAGAATACCTCTGCATTTGCACAAAAGTCTCCCTAAAATACCTAATGACATTGTCAGCATGCGGTGGTTAGTCAACATTTCTAAGATCTATGCAAAGGTCAAAGCAAATAAAATATGTTGGAGTGCCTAGCCCAAGGGCACTCTCTGAAATGTAGTCTGAACACAATCCATCAATATGTACTTTTTCTGTTCTATTACCCACATAATCACCAGACCTGTTTCACCATAAATCTGTTGTTCAGAAGTGTTCAAAAATGTCACAGTATTGGTCATCTGTGTCAGTTGCCCAAGAGTGATTTATTAAACTGCTTGGCTAAACAGGTCATCATCCCAATGGCAGATAATAAATTGGAAAGCACTTGACAATATTGCTGTTAAAATAGGCGTGACTGCCTGTGCTGCCAACTTTTGAAGTTGCCAGGCATTCCATAAGAAAGCCCTGTTTTCACTTACTCACAGCTTTGTCAGGCTCTTCAAGCTGAAGTTTTTCGGTACTATTTTAGTATCTTAAAGTGATTTTTATTTAATTTAAGGAAAATTTTTAGCCAAATCAGTTCACTTGCAGTGTAAGAACGCCAGGGTACAATATGTTTTATTTCTGTTAAGAAAAAAACCCAGTAACACAAGAATGCAATCTGTTAGAAGCTCTAGCACTCTCCTGTTTTTGAGAAGCCATCTTGGCATTCAGTGAGGATGGTCTGCATTTATGGTTGGGATCCAAGCTACCTAAACATCACTCTAAATTAGGTCAAGTTGACAACTTGAGAAAAACTGCTTGTACTACAGCTTGCTAGGTGTTACAAGCCCCACAATGGTACCATCTACACCCCATGTGTGCCTTCTGACCAAGCAGTTACCTTGCCTTTCAGGTGCATCTCCCAGTGGCTTTGGGCCAGCCTGAGCCAAGGCACTGATCAAACACTGAGAGCCTAGAAACAGGGGAGCTTCTTCTGCCAGATCTTAAAGAAACAGAGTTACTAAAGAGAGAAATCTAGACTAGCCAAAGAAGCAAGAAGCAGCTCTGTGATGCTGCCTGCAGAAACACCCATCTGAAGGAGCTGAGCTGTAAGCTATGAGGCAGGCACTGACCCAGGTCTGCTGCATCTGGGTTTGCAAGGAGGCTCAGAAGCCACTGGAGACTCTAAGGAACCATTTTCAGCTAGTCCTTGTGAAGTAAGCTTATTAGGGCTGCAGCTGCATGATACCTTTACAGATTAATGTTTTTTGTTACAAATTTAATCAGAAATTTGATTTTCTGGTACCTGTGTACAGGGACAAGCATCACCTGCTATTATATCTCTACACCCAGAGTGGCAAACAATTTACAACCAACCCCGTTATAGAGTTTGTGGTTATTGATTAAAATAAAATCACAGAATCACAAGGTTGGAAAAGACCTTTGAAGATCAAGTCCAACCATTCTCATCCTAAACTAAACCATATCCCTAAGTACTTCATCTACCCCTTTTTTGAACTCATCCAGGGAAGGTGACTCAACCCCCTCCCTGGGCAGCCTGTTCCAGGCCCTGACAACTCTTTCAGTAAAAAGTTTTTTTCTAACATCCAATCTAAACCTGCCCTGGCACAGCTTCATGCCATTCCCCCTTGTCCTATCACCTGTCACCTGGCTGAAGAGACCATCACCTATATCTCTATAACCTCCCTTCAGGTAATTGTAGGTGGTGATAAGGTCTCCCCTCAGCCTCCTCTTCTCTAGGCTAAACAGCCCCAGCTCCCTCAGCCACTCCTCATAGGATTTGCCCTCCAGCCCCTTCACCAGCCCGGTTGCCCTTCTCTGGATGCACTCGAGGACCTCAATGTCCTTCTTATGGTGAGGAGCCCAGAACTGTGGAACCCTCCAGAAAGCTGAGATATCAGATAGGAGACAGAGAATGAAAAAGTAATTTTAATAATCAACCACTAAAACAAAAACTGCATTTAGACTGACCATGGTAGCAACTGTAGACATGTTACCAATCCGAAGGCTCCTGGGCATAAATCAGTGATCAGCGATAGTCCATGAACAAGTGGACCTCAAAAATGACACATGAGAACCCCTGAAAAACAAAGTCTGAATGTAAACAGGCCCAGGACAGCAGAGGAAGTAACACATCCCCCAGCACTTGGAAGCTTGTTAGTCAAGTGCCTCCGCCTCTGCTGATGGATGTAAGAAAATCCTGTTAGCGACACTGCTCGAATACACACACACACACACACACACACACGCCTCCAGACTGCACTAACATCAAACTGCCTTCCCACAGCTACCAGGGCTGATGGAGACCTCAGTCATGATCAAAAAAAAAAAAATTATCCAAGAGGCTGAAAGGCAAAAGGAGCCAACTGCATTCTCTAGGAAAAAAAAAACCACCAAAACAAGCTAGTACTAAATACATTTAACAATATTCATTAAAACCATCTTAAACCAAGTGCTGAATTGCCTCAGCTTGCACACTGAAGTATCACAGAGCCAGTGATCTGTGGCAGGTCAGAATGACTCCTGCCTGAAGGCAGAAGTGAACGTGAGCTCTCCAGCAGTACTGTGTCTAGCCTTCACCCTGCAGTTCTCAGGCGTCTGGAGCTGGATGGAGAAAGTCTTCACTGCTCAAAGTAAATACAAGCAAAATGATTCATAGCCAAGCAAACACACACTCCAAATATACAGGAAGAACTAAGAAACACCTGGAATAAACTTGCAATGGAACAGTTTAAACAACCTGTCAAATATTGAGAACTGGGGGGCTGCTAAAATTTAGAAAATAGTTTTGAAAGTACGTTTAATATCAACATGCAAGCACAGATTCCAAAACCTGTAGAAAAAACATGGGGGTGTCTCTGATGATACCAGCTCTTAAACTTCCCTTTAAATATGGATGTCGGACAAAGAAATCCCTCTTCCCTTCCCACTACACAAAATCACAGTGAACTTGCATTTTGTGTTGATTAAGTGTGCTTTCTCATGTCCAGGAGGAGTACAGATTAATTTACAGCAGAGCAGCTGAGAGAGAAATTTGTAGAGCAGCAGTAAGCATGCTTCAGGGCTTCATACTCCCAGGGAAAGAAGAATTAAAAAAAATTCAAACCCACAACAAAACAGAAGAGCTAATGTCCTGTTTCCCTGAAACCATTTCAGGTCGTACTCTCTGTAGGGCACTGGGGACCACTCTCACATAGAGTCTTCTCTCCCCAGTTTAGTTAACAGCCCGTGTCCCTCAGCAACCACTGTGTCGTGTCTCAAGTCTGTTTCTTTTCACTGTCCAGAAATTCAGGGAGTGAGCATATACACCAGGAGAAAATAGATACACTGAGGGCAACACACCACAAGAACCTGCAGCCTCACAGTATAGCTAACTCCCAGTAATACCCCGAGACTGTGACTGTGGCAACACAAGTCTGCAACCCAAACACATGGTTCTTTACATTGCAGGTATTGCATTTGAGGCACCAGTATGCAATTCCACAGAAATGAGAATTTCAACTGCACAGAAAATTCATATATTAAGTATTTTTCTACTCTAGTAATGCATTTCTAATGGTCAGAGGACAAGCTATTATTGATGGGCAGGTATCAGAGAGATGCATGGTTAAACAAGCTAACAGATGCCTCAAGTCTCAGGCACTTTACCAAAAATATATTTCAACATTTCTGGACTCTGTGGACTTCCCTGCATTTTCCTCTCCCATGGCTACCCAAATACAATCTTGACTTTTTCCTTTAATCTCCAATTCAATCACCAAACTTAAGTTGCCAGTTTTTGGCAGTCACTCCAATCCTGATACCATGGGTCTCCTGTGGAATCCAGTCAGCCAATTTCCTCAACACAGGATATATTAACAGGTTTCTCTGAACCAAAAATATTAAGGCATTTTGGTTCCCTTATTTGGTTAGGTTGTACTTAGCTAAGAGTAAAGAAAATCTTAGCTGGGAAAAGCTGTTCTTGTTAGTTGTGATAGTTATTTTAGAAGTTGCTCTATATACTGTAAATGTCTTCCCTATGTATTCAAATATCACAAAAAAAAAAAGCAAATAAATGTCCATCCAAGAAGAAAAACCACAACAAAACCACCCAGAAATTCAGCAAACCCAACACTAGCTCCTCCTCCCAACCACTATATCACATATTTAAAAAAAAGTTTCCTGCTAAATGCTTTCAAAATTCTGTTAATAGCGAATTAAATTCTTAAATAGCTAGGCTATTTGAAATAGCCTCTCTCCACATACGTGTTCAGGAATCTGTCATTAAAACATCCTCCTTGTTGGGACTCAGATGCTACACACTAATGAAAAACAAAAACGGTGTGAAAAGATAACACCCTGAACAAGCCCCATTGCACCCTGCACTAGAAGAGGCAAATTAATCAAATTCCAGATGGGATTTAACCTGCAAAAGTAATTGCAAGCACTTATCAGCGCTGCTCACACCCTTCCGCCTCCTCCTCCCCTCTCCTGTTAGACTGGAAGTCGTGGAGTGCGGGCACCATGGCAGAGCATAAAAAACAGAGCAAGGACTACAGCCTAATTGCAGCCTTTTAGTCACCAGGCTGGTCCAAACAGAGCACGCCCAGAGGCGGCTGCACGGCTCCTGTTCGCCGAAACAGGAGGATAATGAACTTCCATTCTGAGTTGTTGTGGGTTATTTTAAACCTGCACTGGCCCTAAGAGGGGAAACGGCATTGCTACTGGCAGGCTGGCTGGGGTGTGTGGTGGGGGTTGGCTACCTGCTACAGCGCCTTCCTGTCAAGCATGGGTCGCCAGGGACTAATGAAAAATTTATGTGAATCAAAACTGATCTGCTTAAGGGCCTACTTAAAAACCCTCCCTTCTCAGGAGCTTTCGTAACACCCTCGAGTGAACAACCCACTTCTGAATACTAACGGATACACTAAATTACACCATCTGATGCCACACGTTGACATGCACGAAGCACAAGCAGCACTAAAGGCAAGAGCAAGAAAAAGGAGAGGCCGGTGCTCTGGTTTTATTTTGGTTCTATGAATTTCCTGCAAGATTTCTTGCAAGACTCGTGGATCCTTGAAAATTCATCTGTCTGTTGTAGTAACACTTGAAAATATTTCTGATCGTATATTTTAAAATCCTGACTCCCCTTCAGAGCAGCAAGAAAATAAAACTGAGACCAGTTAGGGAAAAAATTGTATTTTTTCCTATTGAACTACAAAGAGAAACTAACAGTGTGCTTACACTACACACAGTCAGAGTATATAGGGACTCTCATTCCTTCAGCCAAAGAAAGAAAAAAATGAACTAGTCTAGCTCCCCCCCTCAAGTAAGGTAAAGTAACCTTCATAATTTGATGCTATTCATTATATGAGTGCTTAGTGTAGAGGGGAGCTTGCTACCTACAGATTTGAGAGATTTATTGAATCTCTTTAAGTCAAATCGCACTTTACTTGAGGAAGCCATCACAACATGAAATTCAGTCTGTACCACAGTCACCCAGTTCTTCAAAGGTTACTTCACTCTAGTGTCCTGGTCTTGTTCTACATGCAGCCTTTCATCTATGTGCCACGACAGAGCGTGACATCAGTCTGCCCTAAGCTGACTAGAATTTGGGAAAAGGCTTTTTCCTTCTCTGGATCAGAAACTTTGGTGTCACTATATGCAACAAGCTTAAAGTCTGCCAATATCAAATGAAAAAGTCAAATGCCCTTGCATAGCCAGTAGCATCAACACAGTCCCCTTACAAGACTGAAACAGTGCTCCTTTTTGTAGTATGCTGGGGGGGAAAAGGGAAAGAGGGGTGAGTTTCCTAAAAGTAACATTATCTCAAAGCCTAAAGGCTTACACAAGTTTGGAGTTGGTCTACTCAGCCCAAGAGACACACCAACCTAATTTTCTTCCCTAAGAATACAAGAGCTGTGCCTGACCTCTGGACAGACTGCTCCATTATACTCTCCAGACTCACTAGCTGAGACACTCTCATCACTTTCAAAATCCCTGACCTGGTGATTCACACTGCTGGCCCCAGAGTGCTGTTTCCTCCCAGCTATGAAAATAAATGCAAAAGCTCCTGCTTTTTTGTTGATGTTGTTGTTGTTAGTTATGAGCCACCAAACTGGGCCCTGTTCTGCTTCTCACCAGAAACTTTCACTTCATCCCATCTAGTTCTACTCCTCTGCATCCCTCTCCTTCAAGCCGTATGCCCCAGTAAAAAAATCTCAACTGATGCTACAAAGCATTACGCCTCTGGCAGCACTGGTAACCCTGGCTCTGCATTTGCCCAGACCTTTACTAGCAAAAAAAAATCTCACGTTTGCTTTGATTTTCATGAAACAGACTTTCAGTGTCTCTCTGGTTTAAACAAAGCACGTCTCTGCTGCAAGAACCCACACAGGAAAACCAATCACTGAGTTTTCCATTGCTCTTCCTCAGGACCTAGCGATACGCTGGCATCCTGGTAGGGTCCTAAGAGCACACACACAAGCTCTGCCTGTGTGCATCACTATTCACTGGAATAGGCTGCCCAGGGAGGTGGTGGAGTCTCCTTCTCTGGAGATATTCAAGACTCGTCTGGACGCCTACCTGTGCAATATGAGCTAGGGAAGCTGCTTTGGCAGGGGGGTTGGACCCGATGATCTCTCGAGGTCCCTTCCAACCCCTGCGGTTCTGTGATTCTGTGACATGCTACTTCTCTCTTTTACATAATGTATATATTGCCTCTTGTTCTTACATAAATGAGAACTGTTTCCCTCTCTTGAGGATCCATTCTGCAGCCTTGGCACACCATGCAAAACCATCCCACCCCTCCTTTCACACCCAGGTACCCATCACATCCCCCTTCCTGAAGGCATGAATGGCCATTCACCACACACAAGCTTTTCCTCAGGTAGCCACAGAACTATGATTATCTCCTACTGTATGGCAAAAATCAAGCAATTTCAGAAGAAAGGACAGTTGTTTCAAATGATCAAGCCTGTATTTCCTTATGTAATCTCAGGAGCTGAGAACCCACTACATTGTACAGACCAGCAACAAATTTATAATTAATTTTTTTTAAAATACACTTTGAGTGATGCACAAGGACATGCCTAAAAAATAGCCTTATTTGCATTACCAATGCAAAGGGTTTCTCTGGGATTTGAAGTGAGGAAAACTGCCTTAGTACCCAACATGTTTTCTTTAAAGCCACATGAGTTTTATAACCATCATCACTAAGTAAAAATAGTAATTAGCAATTATTACTGCTTTTGTTTTCTTACAGACATTGAAACAGATTAGCTTCCTAACTGTTATTTAGTATTAATATTGCTACCAGGACTGCTTAATATCCAAGAAGATCCCACTTTATTTCAAATGTTCTTACTGAAGTTCAAATGAAAAGCTATTTAGAAAATGATACTTCAATTATAATTTTAAAAATCCCCTAATCTTTCAAGGTAACATTTTGTGTTTGAATAGCTAGCTGGAGGCATCAATCTAGTTGCCTGTGGCTGTTGCATTACTCAGACATTACCCAGAAACTGAGAATATGTGTTCAGCAAATTACTCTTTATGGCTTAATGTGTATATGAATAATGAAAGAATAAAAGATTATCTGCTTTTGTTTCTTTTTTTTTTTTTTTTGCCATCATCACTCCATTTGATTTAGAGAGCAAGAAAGGACCCACCATGCTATCCATCCACTGCTTGGGTGACTCCCCCATTTTCACATGGACACACAGAGGAAAGACCACCTTACAGCAGAGCCCAGGACTCACAGCAGTAATATGCCAGCATCATCTCAAATACCACACAAGCATCGATAACAACGTTGTTACTGTGCCTCTTACTGCTGATTGCTCACTGGTTAGGAGAAGGCAGCTGCACGCTAACTTTGTGGTGCCCAGCTTCCCATGGACATTCTCTCCAGGATCCACTGCCTCTGCAGGCTTTGAAGTTGTACCTGGTTCTCATTACAAACTGCTCAGCACAGTCCCATGCAAATTCCTATTGGCTTTTGTCGTGGTTTTGCCCCGGCCGAGGGCCGCTCCCCACACAGTCGCTTGTACTTTTAAAAGGAAGGGGGAAGGAGAGTTGGGGGAGGGGGAAAAGGGAAGGAAGAAAGGAGGAAAAGAAACCACAACCTAGAAACCAGAACCACGCAGGTTGGGATAAGGATAGTTTACTAAACAATAACAGCAAACTAGATATAACAATAACAGAAGTTTAAAGCACAAAATATATGAAACTGGTGATACACAATGCAATTTCTCACCAAACCACACAACTCAGGCCGCACAGCTTAGAGCCCGTCCCGGACAACCCGACCGCCCCAGAAACTGCACGTCCTGGCGTTGTCTCCCCCTCTTCCCCCCAGTCCCCCCTTATACCGAACATGACGTAACTGGTATGGAATATCCTCTTTGGCCAGTTCGGGTCACCTGTCCTGGCTGCGTCCCCTCCTTTCTCACTAGTAAGGAAGTATGCAGAGCTGAGAAAGGTCCTTGATTGCCCGGCAACAAATCGGAAAACATCAGGGTGCTATCAGCACTGTTCTCATGCTAACACCCAAACATGGCATTCCATCCACTGCTAAAAAAAATTTTAACTCCATCATAGCTGAAACCAGGACAGCTTTTAATTCTAAGAATACTTACTCTTAGATGGCATGGATAATCCTGGGACAGACAACTTCTCTTGGCTTTCTTTTCCTCCCTCCCCATCTGCTGCTTCCACTGCTGTATTTCAGTTGGCTTTACTGAGAAATCTGTGGGGAGTGAAGGTCCAACCTCCTTTCCCCCGACTAAATAGACCATAATGCCTTTCATGGAGCCCCAAAATAAACTGTACCTTTGCTTCTTTGGATCACCAGAAGAATTTCTCTTGTCTTTCCCTGTCACATACAATGAGGAAGTCATGGCACTGCAAGAGTGACATTAACTAATTGCTCCAGTGATGATCTGCTGCTCTAGTGACTTCGATCCTATGGCTCCCATTTTTCCTCTCAGTCTGAGGAAAACAATGGGCAACTGCTATCTGACAAGTACCATCCTGGTTCCACAGCTTTTCAATTATTTAATGTCAGGCTCCCTCCCCACTTTGCCAGAAAAATGCTAGAAATACAGCTGTATGTTCCCTACAGATTATACTTGAACTTTCCTGGCTCATTTCAACTGGAGAGATAAAGGAGTGATATTACACAGTGATATTACCTTGCTGCAGTGTGCAGTAACAGTGTTTGGAGACTGTTCACATGTCTAAGAGGATCCCAGACTCTCAGACAGTGATGGACAGTTATTTTTAGTTCCAGCCAAGTATTATTTTGTGACTCAGGTGGGGTTTTTTTGGTGATGGTGTTGGTTTTTAAAGACTGAAGACATGAATGTTAATTAGCACTAAGAAACCACCAGCCTCATGTATCGATGAAAACAGCATAATATAGTTTTCTCAAGCATCTGGAGGGACCAGATTCTTTCCCCTATTTACTGTATTTCTTATAGCAAAAGTTTTCAACCTCCTATGAGAGACAAGCATCATTTACAGAAGGCCCCATGTAACAAGAGATAAATCAAATATTTTTGTATTATTCTCCAATATGGGACTATAGAGTATGTATGCTTCTGAAAATAAATAATTTGTGAAAGACAGCACCTCCCATTAATTGCACAATTGGCATCTCCTGCCCTAGGGTATATCTTTCACCATAAGTACTCTTTCCAACTTTGTCCAGTTAAAGGAAAACGCTGTCCTGCTAGGAGGACAAAATTCTCACAATAAAAAGGTCTTTATTCAACTCTATGGCAGAGGAGGTGTAGCTCTCCAAAAATTAAATACTGATTAAGAAAACTGTCAGCAAGCTGATCACATGACAGAACAGATTACCCACACAAGAGCAGAAAATCTTGCCTTCCTGCACCCTTGTTCAGGCTTTCCCACAATAAAAAGCCCACAAAGGCTTCTGCACAAGACATTTACTGCAATCCCACTGCAAAACAGCAATCCTGCATTAACTGAAGGTTAAGGCAGCACTGCAGTATTCCAGAGGTGCAAACCCTAAGGCTGGATCTGCAAACTTAGGTGAGCTTCCTCCTGGAACACACACAGTACAAGACAGAATGACCATACGAGACCGCATTAAACCACAGTCAGACCAGTATACTTGTCATGCATCTTGTTTCCTGGTCCTATAGAAGCACAGAACAGCTCCCTCTCAGATCTGTGACCTAACCTGTCCTACATATGGTCCAGAGTCAGGTGTCCCAGAAGCCCATCAGCTCCTGTCCTTCTGCCATGCCTCAGTAACGCCGGGCAAAGGAGTTCATCTCTTCTTGCTCTCCAGCTTCTCACACAGGTGTACAGACAATAGCAGTCATTTTCTTCTGGCTTCTAGTCTGACAGAGTCACTTTACCTTTGTGCTCTGACATTTTAACTCCATGATCTCCATCTGTTCCTCCTCGGGTTCAGCTGTGTATCCCTGTCTTCTTCCTTACTAGGCTGAAAAGCATCTCTGTTTTATTAATGTGTCTGTCTGACCTAAATGCTCCTCAACACCTGTCTGCTAAGCTCCTAATTTAAATAATTCCCAAGTCCTAACCTGCAACTTCTCTGCCAGAAGTTGCACCCTGACTAAATGACAATTCATTCAAATTTGGTAGGTAAAAGAAAACAAATGGAATCCTGCAGTTCTGACATTTAAAACAAATGCAGTTCTACTTTTTAAAAAAGTTTAATGGATCCATTTTTATTTCTTCCACCACTCACCTTCTCAACCCCAGAGAGTGTTTTTAAGAAAAAAATTATATTGTAGAGCTCAGCACAAAATAAGCACGGTGCCTTTTCAGCTGAGTTCATAACAAAGAATAATTGCCAATTAAAGCTAAAGCATTTAGGAAAGCATCAGTCCCAAAGAAATTAACATTTTGACTTTACCAGTTTAGGTAATAGGTAATGTCTATGTTGGCATTAGATTGTCTCTTCATCAATCAGCTTTCTACCCTTAGAGAAGTCATGTGAGTGGCCATACCCCTTTAGTTTCTTCACCTGCAGGTGATGTACCCTTTTTTCCTCCCCTATTTTGTAGCAGCACAGACTAGAACACACCCAACTGTCAAAGGCTCTGGTTACAATCAGTTAGCCTAAGTTACACAGCTATCATTGGCTAGCTTTTCAAAACTCAGTCCCAAAGGGGGTTTTTTGATGGAGAAGCTGCTAATGCAAAGAACAGAAATGTTTCCAGCCAGAGATTCTGCATGCAATAGCAGCACAAAACACACAGCAAAGAGCCCAATTCTGTAAGCACAAAGCACTTCCCAACACACCAATAAATATAACATCAAAGCAGAAAAAATTACATGGAAGTGCTGAGCACTGAGGCAGCAGATCCCTCCCCCGTGATCAGTACTCAAGTTCTGTATCATCATTTGAGAAAGTCTCAAAACTCAGCACACGTTAATGGGTCATAAATACCCAGCTGCTCAGGGATAGCTAGTATGCCCTGCCTGCAAGCTGTTTCGACAAATGGCCACAAAAAATGTACAAAGGCCTACTAAAACAGCTGGGAAACAGCAGCCTACAAAGCTATTTGTCTTCTACAGGGGACAGAAGGAGGCCAAATTCAAACCATCACAACAGAGAAGAAACGGAGAGGTGCTTGATAGCACTTTGAGGAGGAAGGAAAAAGCTTGGTGTAGTCCCACAAAGATAGAGAAGCAGCAAGAAAAAATATGGAGGGGAGGATGAAGATCCTAGGGATCTGCTACACCACTGGCAATAAGGTGGGGAGGAAAGAAAATGAAAACTTATCTGGGACTCTTCAGGTTCTCTCCACGATTGAGGAAGATCACAGCTCTGAACACACACAGCTCTGGGGGCTGTTGGTTCATCTCTCCTCAATGTTCACTTCAGTAGTATTCCAGGGTCCTTAAATGCTTTTCTTTGTAAAGATCTCACAAAGATATACAAAGAAATAACAACTTTGATACTGAGTGCTCAAAACACAGCAATATGACAGAATAGAGAAACCAAATGGGTTTTTTTCAAGCATACTATCTGTATGCAATCCTCCAGTTTCAGAATATTGAAAAGTCAATGCTAAAGGTGCTGACTGATAGGTTTTTTTATTTGGCATATAATTAACAGTGAATTGTTTTAAATAAATGTAATAAGGAGCTGAAAAGTAAGACTTCCTACTCTACTTGCTTAAAATAAAAATCTTTACTGCTAACACATGTTGCTACACATCATGCATTTAAGAGGGAAGAATACTAATAACACATACAGCTTTAAAAAGTACTGTTTTCTAAACTGTATGAAGCACAGTGAGAAAAAACATCCATGAAGATTCATTAATAACTCTTGTGAAGCTACAAATGTCAGAGTAAAGAAATTAATTTGGCCCTATTATCTAAATTGAAATAATCTGAATATCACAGCAAATAGTGAATAGAATTCTTTCACTGTTACTGTCTTTCTAGTAAAAAAAGGAAAAAAAAAAAAAGAAGAAACTTTCTTCTTTTTTTCTCCCTTAGAGAAAACAAGTCTGATTAGTAAGAACTCATATTCTAAACCCCATTCAGCAAGTAGTCAGGAGAACAGAAACTGAGTTAACAGGTATCATAAGTTTCAGAATGGAATACTTTAGTTAAAAAGTAGAAAGGGAAATGACACAACCTCTGAAAATAAGTATTTTATTTTTTTTTAGAGCGGCTTCTTTAAGTTCTTCTACCTAAGCATCTTCCTCTCACTGACCTTCCTAGAAGATAAACACCTCATTCACAAAGATCAGGTTGTGTGTCTTTCATACCAATGCCATCTACAATTTTTAATGCTAGCATACTTATGTTTCAATAAGATGGGATGTAACCAAGACCAACATCTAACAACAAAATCCGTGCCTCGTCAGTCTATCATAGCTTTAAGTTCATCAATAAATAGTGAATAAAGGAGAATCAGTTGATACTTTTTCATACAAGTTGCATTTATCCCTGTCCATTGCACCTCACCAAAAAAAAAAAAAAGGCAAAAAAAGAGCAGACTGTGTGGGTATGGAAGAAGGTGTAATATGAATATTGTTATCACACAGAATGATAAAGCATTCTGGCAACGCTTTCCACCATGACAGAACGGGAAATTCCTGTTTCCTCTGTACCATAGAATCATAGAATCACTTAGGTTGGAAGAGACCTGTAGGAACATCGAGTCCACAACCAAAGGCTAACCCTGACTAGTCCACTTCTAGACCACATCCTCAAGCACAACATCTATGCACCTTTTAAATACCTCCAGGGATGGTGACTCATTATCACACTTGAAGTAGGACATCCAATTCGAAGAGCAGAACAGATTAAATTAGGGGTCAGTGGCAAAGACTGGGTCTTTCCTTTAGCTGAATAAAAGAATTCTGAAATTCACTCGACAACACATTTGCATGACAGATGAACAGGTTGGAAAGGGAGACTTTCTTCACTGCCCCCACAAAAGACAGGGCAACAAACAAACAAATCAGAAGGTTCTTTAGTCATTCTCAACAAAAGGAAACATTATGAAGAAGCCACAGAAAAAATGGACACTAAAGGAAGCAAGTCAGACACCTTGTACAGATGGCTACACTGACTGGAATCATGTATCATTGGAGAACAGGACAAGATGCAGGAGGAGCTGACAGCAGAGCACCCTTCCTAAACTTCATTGGGCTCTGGGACCAGTGAAGTTCTTTTAGGGAAAAGCGTAACTACAAACTGTTTACCACTAAAATGTCTCTAGCCCTCAGAGAGCATGAGCCAGTGCAAGATGAGACAGCAACAAGTACTCTTAGTGCATCCATCTAAAGAGGCCTAGTGAAACAAAACACTGCCGTTTTCTTGTCCTTGCTTGACAATGGTTACCAGTACATGACCAAACACTTGCTCCTGATGGTGCAAATGAATTAACCTATTTTATAGCACACCCTGGCACTAAAGGTACATTATCTTCAGTTATTAAACAAATCAGTAACTACAGAATCATTCTGACCTCCAAAGGGCTTCTGCACATTTAAGCAGATCAATAGATAGAAATATCCTTCAGCCTGTAGAGCTCCTTGATACATCCAGTAGGTTCATCCAGACATCTCACCTTGGATTTTGAAACCATGGTGAGCAAGAAAGCCAGGCATCTTTAGTAAACACTGGTGGGTACAAAACAAAACTCCCTCTAGACAAGACAGCAGTAAGCTTTTCATTTCAGCAATCAGGTATATTTATTGAGCTGAGAACCTGGGAATGCTGGACATTGGTTGTCCTGCAGAGATGTTGTTCCTGCATTAACCACACTACACTGCAAGTACAGGTACCAGCATTAACAGTAACCAGACTTGCTCAGGCACCAGCGAAAGGGAAATCTCATCAGCTTGCTGCTTTGTCTTAGGCACTTAGCTTTGCCAAGAGGCAAAGTTTACTAACTCAGAGTGATGCTGTGCTTACAACATCAGTGTGCTTCCAAGACCTCATGTGTTATCTCTGCAGAGAACTGTGATGAGCTGCATGAATATATAAACCTACTCAGGAAGCTCTGTATTATACTGTACTACAAGATTTAGGCAGACCTCAAAGGATATTCGCCCTTACCATCTGAAGTATCTTCAAAGCAACAACACACCAGGAGGGCAAAGAAGCTGACAACAACAAAAAGAATGGATCTGGCTCCAGGCTACAAAAACGGTTAAGTATCCATTTCAGTATCCACAGGAATAATCTCTGGTTTTAAATCTTCCTCAGCAAAGATATCACACACATGCACATACACAATCCGATATGCTCAGACTATAACAGATAAATATATAAACCTGACTTGCAGGTAATGCTTGCACGTTTTTGGAAGAGCTTTTCTTTTTTTCAGTGCTCTAAAAATTAAGAGAAATACACAAGTGTTTAACTTTCTTCCTCTCTGCATCATGATTTCTACCAGACAGTGGCATTCAGAGGTGACCCTAACAGACTTGATATATTTCTGTAACTGTGAATGCTAAACTGTATTAATGGTGAGGCCTTTCATTGATTTACTGCAGCTTAATAAATAAAACAGAAGGAATATACTGCATATGAGGCTTTTCCCAGAACAGCAGGGCCTGGGATTCAAAACAGATCTAGAAGAACAACTTTTAAGGGACAGAAAAGAGTAAAAAAAAGTCAAAAATTGTTCTCATTCCCTTGTCAGACAGTTACTAATTCTTACTTCAAATAAGTAAAATGTATATACTTACTAAAGAACAGCATGTAACATAACAGTTTGTTTAATTCTAGGTTTGCTTTGTTGGGGTTTTTTTTAACTGTTGTTAATCAAGAATTAAATAGTATTTCTTTGATCCTTCATTCTGTACTCTCCAAGGGCAGGAGTGCCAGGTGGTATAACTATGAGAACAACAGAAGAGAGACAAAAGCATTTCTTGAGCTTCAGGAAGGCACTCATGATTTGGTGCCGTATCTTGCTCACAAAACAGTTCCTGAAGTACAATAATAAGTATGTTCTTATAGCCCCAGATTAGATGAGGAAATGTTGGTTGGTTCAGAGTGTTAAACAAATAAATCTTGATTACTGCTCTGATGTGTGTGTGTGTGTGCGCATAAACATCTTGTCACTCATTCCACTCCTCTGATTACCTTGACCTTCAGCTGCTATATGATGTTGTTCATGTATCAGGTATTTTCTTACTACTGAATGTGGAACATATGACCTTGGAAATAAAGCCCAAGGACAAAGAAAACCCCACATCTTGGGGTAATTCTACAGCTTGCTTTAAACAATAGCAAACACAAGAAGGAAAGCCAGTCACTTTTATATATTGAAAATTATCACACCTGACCCAAAGCGTCCAGCAGGAATCACTTTCCTTCTGATTGAAGTAACTTACATATTCTAAAAATGAAAAAGGAAAACTTCTTCCATGCAAGACCACCAAATGCATTTTTGCCACCGCTCCAATTATTCTTATATAAAAATAAAGCAGCTATTGACAACTCCATATTTGAAATGGGAATTCACAATCTTCTAAAACTTTTGTTAAATATCTGTAATATTTCCAAAGCATCATATCTGGAAACAAGGCATGCAGGTGCTGTGACTTATGATACAGCAGGCAGAAGGCAGCTGACAGAGTTCCAGTTTGTTGTGGAGGGGTTTTTTGCCTGCATTTATACTGCATTATTACCTCCTGTCATGAGAATTTGGTTGAATATTTTATCCAGGCTGTAACACATCTTCAGTTGCTCCCTGAAGAACAACCTTAACAACCCATTCCACAACATCTGCCAGCCAGACTGGAACAACCATGCTTTCAACACTCAGCCTTGCAGTCACATCTGCTGGAAACAACTGGCTGAACTGAAGGCTGTTTCTTGGTTTCTGAAGAGCACCTTAGGACTTTGCAAATCCACTCAGGAGAGCTATGTGGGTGCATATGCATGCACAGAGGACTACTGATGATGAATAACACACACCCTCCTGCCTGTTACAGTTTTCCTCCCACTGTCACTCTCCTGGCTGGCAAACTAGTGAAGGCTTTCCTCAGCACAGTCTCTCTGCCTAACCTCTGCAGATCAGCCATACACAGGAGCATGTAACATACACAGAAATCAAAGAGAAGCAGCACAACCTACAATTCACTTTACTCGAGCAAGCTTTCTTCATCCTGGTACAGTAGGAATAGGTTATACTGCAATAAGCAATGGAACTAAAAACTGGGTGGATGGATTTTCCTGACAAGATTCAGAGCATATCCAGGTCCCATACTGGGGGACTTGGTTTCCATAGGGAACTAGAAATATAGCAATAAATGTTATCTTCTTTTTGGGGGAAAAGGGGTAGATTTATTTATACATTTGGTTGGGGGTTCTGGGTTTTTTAAAATCAACATTTTCTTTCTGTCCTTTGAGAGCTGAGCTTCACACAATGGAAGGGCCCATATGACCTGAAAGCTAAGCCAACAGGCCCTTTGAATTCTGGCAGAATATAACATCTGTTAAGACTAATAGACAAAGTAAATGATGCTGATAGTAGGTGGCTTGAACACAAATCACTCTCTTTAAAAATCAATAGAGATACAAAATATGATAGCTATTCCAGGAAATGGCTTGACAGCTATGGATGGTTTATGCTCTTCTGCACTTCAAGAAACATCCCACAGCCTGGGAAGGAGTCAGGGGTACAGTAAGATACACAACTACTAAAATAAGGATATAAATACTGAGTCTACCAGCACAAATAAACCCCAAACCCATCCTCACCCTTGAAGCTCCACTTCTGTCACTATGGAATGAACTTCACACTATGTCTGCAAACAGTTCAGCTCCAGGCACCAAGTGTTGAGTCAAATCCCTCCTCTTCAGTTCAACTTGCTAGGATGCTGCCACTACCCAGATTCCTGGGACAGTAATTTCTTCCCAATTTCCTGAACATCACGTGCATTCCACCCAAGATTAGGACAGCTTGAAAGAAGCCATAATGCTGTCCTAGAAATTTGAAAAGGGACACAACTGAACAGGAACGCTTATGCCCCCACCTACAAAAGTTTTTCAGACATTCTTTAATCAACAAACATGTAACAACAGTCTTGATCTTTTTTATGTCTCTCCATCACATAGAAAGGGAAAAAGCCACATCTATTGCAGGAACACTAAATTGGAAGCCTATCTTGTGTGTGTGCACCAGCAGCCAGCTCCTCTCAAGCACTTTGCGATGCATGTGCATGACACCAACCAACTTCTCAGAGATGCTAGGCTCAACGTGCTCAGAATTGCAACTTCTAGATTCATTCCTTAACCAGAACAGCTTTTATTTCCTCCTGTTTAATTAAGTATTGCTGAACCTCATACTGATAAATGCTCAAAAACACGACCAAGATACATTCTTCAACATTCAAAAAACAACCAAAAAAAAAGAGCCTGATGTTATTAAACCCTTGTGATTTCTACCCCAGTCTATAGAGTCCAAAGTTTTCAAATACTTACAACCAGCAATGGTATGTTCGTAACAATTATACTGGAAACTTTTCTTAAGTCCTTATTGTTTCCAAAGACAAAAACCTTACAATAAATTTTTGCTGTTCAAAGATTCACAGAAGTAGAAGGCCTAAATAACATTGCACCATACAGCCATAATATTCCCCAGAGTACTAAAATCCATGCCAGCATCAAAGAAAGAGACAGCTTGCATCACAGATATATAAACTGATCTAGGATACACTAACAGTCATATCATGCCAGCAGTACTGCATGGCATGTCTGAGAATGCTTACAGTTACCAGGCCAGCCACTGAACTACAGGAACGTACAAGACCACCTCAGAAGGCAGGGAGGGCCTCGGATGACAAACCTATGCTGAGCTTCATGCACAGCTGATTAAGCAATTAAGTACTCAAGTTAGCTACCTCAGGTGCATCCATATTGCACTGCTTCCCCAGCATTAACCACATCCCAGGAAAGGCCAGAACTTGACTCATGTTAAGACACTGAGGGCAGTTTCACTAAACGATCAACTAACAAATTGTCTTCAGACCTCCATTTATTTAGGGAACCACCACAATCCCACCCACATACCGTGATGCTCCACCCTTATGTACAATGTTTGCAATGGAACTTTGCTTGACAGAATTAGGAGTATTTTTCTCCCTTACCAGGTAGCACAGACTTGCTAAGGAGAGCTATATGAGGTTCTGCTAGTGCACTCAGAGTTTCTTCAATATTAGTATAATTTCATCCACTAAACAACTCTGACATCCATTTCTGCACATGAACAAGCTTTTAATAAGTAGCTTCTCTAGCCTATCATTAACTTTTCTTCCATTTCTATGTGACAACTCCTCTTATCCTATGAAATGAGAAGAACTTCCCAGAGATTTCTTTTTTTTCAGATGAGCTCAATATCAATCAGAACAGAGCTGTGGGGAAAGAACACACATTAGGAAATTTTGCAAAGTCTGTCAAATTCCAGTTTTTGAAGGAACTTAACAGAAATTAATTTGAGTAAAATAGGTTACTGAGGCCTTCACTAGCCAAAGAATCAGAATTTGTGGGTTGTTTGGTTTTCAGTTTAAGTGTTTTGATCTATGCCTGAGAGGGAACTCTATCAACTGGGGACATGCTACACAAAGTTGGTAAATATTGTAACAATTAGCTTTGCACACATCTGATTACTTGTGGTGTCTGTTTGCTTTGTGGATACAGAGGAAGCAGCATAGGATAAATAGTAGCTTATTTGCTTCTTCTCATTGCCCTTCCTATCCTTCTTTCTGTGTTGAAGGCTGCTGAGCAACGGCCTGAGCTCTAATACCAGCATGGTTCCACGAAGCACAGAACAAAGGGTGTGCAGACAGCCTTGTGCAGCAGCAGTATCAGAGCTCCCTGCTCCCATGGGCTATGAACGCACCAATCCTCTAACCTACTTTGCTTTCACTGGCCTGGCAGCTCATCAGCTGCTTTGCTCCCAGTAGACATTAGAACAACACAGGACTTGCTGAATATTCAGATAACCACAAAAGAGGTCCGGGAGCTTACCCAAGCCTATCCCCCTGCCTCAGGGAAGACCAGCTAGACACAAACCATTCATGACAGATTTGTCTCACCTGTTCTTATCAGCCTCCAATGAAGCACTCACAGCTTTCCTAGGCAACCTAATCCAGCAGCAAGCTATCTTTCTGGCTATTTTTCTCACCTAAGCATAGATAAATCTCTCATGCTGCAATGTGCTCTTCATTATTATCTTCAGTGCCCTGCCCACTGTAGCCATAGATAACAGACTGTTCTTTTCCTCTTTCTCATTGTCTTTTTCATATTCCAGTCTTCTCCTGACAAAGCTTGCAACTGAGAGCAAAGTCTCTCAAGGTCTCCCTTTCTGGTTATGCTCTGAATTCTCCATAATTTTTCTTCAGGTTCATAGTTCCAAACAGAACACCAGACTATGTAGAAGACTTACCAACGCTGACTGTTAAGGTTACTATTCATGCATTATATGCATCTCTCCTATCTATGTTTTGCTTGCACGGGTATGAATGTTATCAGTTGGCAGCAGTCATGAAAACATACACTGTTTTTAAAAAATATACAACCTGTGCTTCTGTTATGTGAAACTTGAAGGAAGTAAAAGCATGTTAGAGGATAGGATATGTGTTATACTACCAAAGTTCAGAGACTGAAGAAGCAGAGCCTAAACTTACACAAAAGGGACTATTTATTTTTGATTTAAGCAGCTTTAGGATAACCCATTAGTACTAATATCATCTTGTTCTTCAGCAGCTGGAAACAGAGCCTGCACGCTGAGCTTCTTAACCTGACATTCCAGTCTGGTCCCTCACTTTATCTACTGAGCACATTCCCGATGCCTCTACTGCTGCTTCTAAATCCAGACAAAACAGCACAGTTGTGTAAGCCCAGTGCCAAGTCCCACACTGCAGCCACCTCTTCTCAAGCATGCTCCAAACGTATGAAGTAACTGTATTTGCACATCCTCTGTTTTCTTAGCCCCCAGAGGGCACAACATTTCGTGTAGCAACTGCTGCAGCAGTGGAGGTGGAATATAAAGCACCTTAAGTCACCACAGAGGGAGGTGAAACAGAGGGAGGCCATTTATTACTTCTGGTGCACGGATAAACAAGATGATTTACTAAGCTAAATGAAGAGCCTACTTAAAAGTTTTGCCCATTCTGTACCTCCTGATCCACAACACTGCAGGGCAGCAGTGCCTGAAACCACATCAACTGAGACTTAGGTCTTACAAATAATAAGGAAGTCCAACTGAATGGTTTATTTGCAGAACTAACACCTCCACCCACAATGCCCTCCCTCAGCCAAGCAGAAGGGCTTCCATCATGCTTTTCCTTTCAAGCTTCATAAAGTAGAGCCTCATTCTTAGCACAGCCAGGCTGGAATACCAAGCTGCTCTCTTCATCCACCTACCCTGACCCCAAGAACTCTTCAGGCTCCCCCCTCTTTTCCCAGCGTGGGTTACAGCAAGTACCTCCTTCCTCCAGCTGAGCCCTTGGTGGTTCCAGAGACAGCTGTTGAGCCCCAGGCAAGGCTCTGGCCAGCTCTTGCATCTACACTTTTAGAGTTAAGATTATCAGCTGCTGAATTTTCTATCCAGACTCTAGAAGAGGACTAGGATTTACAACAGATTAATTTGTATGCCACATATCACACTCTAATTTAGAGCTCATGCTCATACCCATACACGTGAGTCCCAAACCATCTTTCCCCTCCATCTGGAAGACTAGCAAAACAAACACTTAAGTTTAGAAGCACTGCACTTCCACAGGTCATTAAGCAAAACTGAAAGTATATGAATAATTTAATAAGAGACTCATAGGAAAAAAATTACATTTGAAATGCTTTTCTGTAACCTAAAAAATTGCACAGACAGCAGAGTTAGCTGACATTTCCCCAAACTGGAGAGTGTGACTAGCTGACCTGTCCAGATTCCAGTATAATTACCAACCAGCAACCTCTTCATATACACCCCCAATATTTTCAAGTGTCTCATGCCTTCTGTTTCATTTCCTGCCCTTAAAGGTTGTTGCTCGCTGTTAACGAGCTGTTATGGTTTTCTCTGAAAGCAACTGAGTATCAGCACTATCTGTGAAATGCCTTTATACATTTACTATGCATTACATACTACTCTACATTACATTACTATTTCCTCCAAAGATAAGGTGCCTGTTAACCAAGACATGAATTCCTGTGAATATAACACTGCAGGATTTGGGGTGTATGTGCCTGTTTGCATGTGCACATATCTGTATGTGTGTGTATATACACAGCAGATACACAATCTGTATGTTGTAAAGATGTAAAAGGGAAATACCCAGAAAAATCTATCAAGGAAAGAAGTAGCAACACTTTCAAACACAAAGCTGATACTGGTATTACCAGAATGAATATTGGGCCGTAACACGGGTAACCAGGGGGTTAACGGTCTCTGGTACTAAGCCACTAAAACGTGTGTCAAATAGCTTAGACATGAAATCCCAAAGAGCACCACATCAGCTTTAACAAAATGTTCTGATTTCTCTCTGCTTCCAGTGGAATGGCTGCAGAACACAATCCCTAAAAAGGAGGAGCCTGGGAAGGCATGGGCAGCAGGAAGCCTGGCCCGCAATCCATTGCTTCCTCTAGTCAACCTTACAAAAGCTTGCACAGAACTCACTCACTGTTGTTTCAGCAGCTGATGCTGCTTATAATGCTACAGAGCTATGATTGAAGTACATTTAAAAAATTTTAGGGGAAGGGGGAGGATGGAATTGAGGAAGAGCTTTCACAAGCAATGAAAGAAACACATTGCAGTGAGGGAAGCATTTTGCTCAACCAGAACAGGCCAACATACAAACCTTGCCTGGTCTGCAGTACAGCTCTGAATTCTGGATATAGGGTTTGAAAATGGATCTTCTACTGTTCTTAGTTTACCTCTATGGCCTTTGTTCTACCATGGGAGGAGAAAGTTGGCATTATTTAAGATACCATTTTCCTACACTGTAGGTACCTAAAAAGCATCAAAATAAACAGCCAGACTAAGCTTTAATGGTGCTAAAGCATATGCAGGTTTAAATTTTACATTATGTTTTATGTTGAATCTTGTTTAATAAATTTCTTACTGTAGGGAAACTTTTTACATGAGAAACACATGAAGAGGTTTTCAGTACCTGCACAAGAAGCAAGTGGTACATAGGACACTGTTTAGTGGGAATCCAATAAATTTTAAAAAATAACTACAAACATCGAGGAGATTACACTTAATTTGAGCTGCTGTGTAATGAACAAGCTTTCAAGACTTTGAGTCACTCAAAAGCCAATTCTGAGGTCTTATTTGAGCTGATAAAAAAGATGTAGTAAAGCACTTAAAAAGACAAAACTGCCTAAGCAGGGCTTCCTACAGTTCTGCAATAAAAAGGATTCATTGTGTGCACTTAGTGCCTTTAAATCAATAAGTCTAAAACACTCAGAATGGCAACTGAAATAAGGAAACATAAAATGGAAAAAAGAAAAAAAACCTATTTTTTCTATTTTTCACCAAACGCTAATAGACCTTTCACACAAATTCTGCCTCTTGGAATTCACCACTGTCTGTTAGAGAAGTGACAGACATTGTTCCTGTTTTAATACATCTGTATAAATGAAGAGAAACCATGTATCAATATTGTAATAATGTGGGTCAGGTTTCAGTGATCTTTTCAATTAAATTTTAGCAAATGTTTCTCAGTAACTGAAAAGAATGGTGACTTTAAAGTCAATTGTAATGGGGCTTTTAAGGTCAGTTCTCCTCTAGAATTAATCCTAATTTTCACTCCGTGAAAAATCTTCAGAAAGAAAACCATTTCCAAACACTTAAGCATATTTATTACTCTCATTTCCAACTCAATTAAGCAGATTACTGTCTAGAATAAACTGATGCTCCACATATTCTAGCAAGGGTGCTGTTACTGGCAGCCCACTTCAACTGAAGGGCCTACACTGGCAACTTGCCCTCAAACAGCGGCGAATTCGCATAAAAGCCAGAAGATTGCTGCTATCACCTTCCTAGCACAAGGGCACAGCCAAAGAAAGGTACCAGCCTCAGCATGCAAAGCCTAAGTCAAAAACTGCACCCATTCTATGGGCCAGACTTGCCAAACACATGTGTGATCCTCCAGTAAATGCTAGCAATGAAAGAGCACCCAGTTCTTGCCCACTGGAAGAGGTGGACCTTCCTGTCTGTCTGGTTGGTTTTCAGATCTCGGAACCTTTGCGGAATCACAGGCTGAAGCTGAAGTGTCTTGGTTTGTACCTGCACGGAAAAACGTAATTAGGCAGCTCAATTCAGAAAAATACAGATCAAATTCAACTGAAGTGGGATTTGCTGCTTGAGGTAATCATCCCTCCAGGAGCTGAACTGCTGTGCACTAACACATTCAGAGGAACCTAGTGGAGAACAGAGAAAGGCAAGTTCACATTTCTTAACTAGAAGGACTCACGAAGGCTTGAGGTCAGGGAGACCTGAAAATAAATCAAACAACAAAACTGCATAAACACCTTGCACATCGTAACAGCTTCTGTGTTAGAGTGAAAAGTTTTTGCCAATTATGCAGTAAGCATAATACCTGCATAAGTCAGCAGCATAAACAGCTAAATAATTGATGTTGGCATAAGCAGTGCTCCCTCTGTCACTGGCAGTGCTGCTTAGCTGAAGAGAGGCAGGGTGGACACTTCTTGAATGCACACTGTGATTCTGGGATTCAGCCTCAAACAAGTCAGGGAAATGGAAAGCCACTTCAAAACAAAGTCTCACAGGAAGCGTTCCTGGCAAAAATTATTTCTACTGTATGTGACAGCAATACAGCCGGACAAAAAAGTAAATGAAAGCCTACAACTTGTTTGATCCTGCAAATTTAATGCACATTAAATACATATTAATTGTTATAGCAAACTTAAGGATTTGGGAATGATCATTTGAGAAAGCATTCATCAGATCTCTTTCTAGTCACATGCAAGATATCTAGTATTTTATCACAGAATCACAAGGTTGGAAAAGACCTTTGAGATCATAGAGTCCAACTGTTCCTGTCCTCTACTAAACCATATCCCTGAGCATCTCATCTATCCATCTTTTAAACACATCCAGGGAAGGTGACAACCCCCTCCCTGGGCAGCCTGTTCCAGGCTCTGACAACTCTTTCAGTAAAAAATTTTTTCCTAACATCTAATCTGACCCTGCCCTGGCACAGCTTCATGCCATTCCCCCTTGTCCTATCACCTGTCACCTGGCTGAAGAGACCATCACCTACCTCTCTATAACCTCCTTTCAGGTAACTGTAGGCGGTGAGAATGTCTCCCCTCGGCCTCCTCTTCTCCAGACTAAACAACCCCAATTCCCTCAGCTGGTCCTCAGAAGGTTTGTTCTCCATCCCCTTCACCAGCCTGGTTGCCCTTCTCTGGCACAATCACTCCCCTGACCTGCTGGCCATGCTATTTCTGATACAAGCCAGGATGCCTTTGGCCTTCTTGGCCACCTGAGCACATTGCTGACTCATATTCAGCCTGCAGTCAACCAACACCCCCAGGTCCTTCTCTGCCAGACAGCTGTCTAGACAGTCTTCACCAAGCTGCACAGGGTTGTCATGTCCCAAGTGCAGGACTCTGCACTTGGCCTTGTTGAACCTCATCCCGTTGGTCTCAGCCCATCGATCCAGCCTGTTCAGATCCCTCTGAAGAGCCTCCCTACCCTCAGGCAGATCGACACTTGTCCCCAACTTAGTGTCATCCACAAACTTACTGAGGGAACGTTCTATCCCTTCCCTTTATGCACAGTTAGTACAATCTAAAAGCCAGGGTGTTCAACAGGACTTGCAAAAGTTGACATTTGCTATACTTCATGTCCAAAAATGCAGTGTCCATGAGGAGCAGCATTATATGGTAAATGAAATGCAAGAGACAGGTTTTGAAGGTGGAAATGGACTGTTACCCTCCTTTAGTCTTACTCAAGCACTAGTATTACATGAGAAATGTCAAGATGTTTTAGGGTACTAAATAAACCCCAGTTTGATGACATGATTGTAAAGGCACACACATTTCACTATAATTAAAGCAGAATATATCTGAAGAACTTACTAAATTATAAATAAAACCTACCATAAACTGAAAATGAAATAACAGATGGTGTATAAGTCATTAAGAAAGCCACCTCCTTAAACTAATGGATTTCACTAAAGATCATCAAAACCTGTGAAGTGGAAAGCAAGGCAAAAGCTGATGAAAATGCAATAATAAATCAAGAGTAAAGACTGAGAACAGACACCCAGCTCCACTACAATCACTGCTGCCTTTGTGTGCGAAAAGATTCCCACTCAATGGAAAACAGAAAAAACTCAAACTGATGGTAAACCCTTTCATGCCTTAATCAGAACAGTGGGAACAAAAGAGGCAAAAGGATGGAGAAATCAGTTGAGAATGCAACAGCAGAAGCAAAATCCACATTGGTCCCCACTTGATCGCAGACACAACACGCACGCTGCACGTTGCCCATGCAGCCCACACACTGTTCCGATGATTTGCTGCCACCTAGAAACAGAGCTCCTGCTACGTGATCGCTACTTAGCTGGTCAAAGACTTTGATTTCCAAGCAAATCACTTCAGATCCTTTTATTTTATTAGTGCTAATCAAAAAAAAAAAAAAAAAGAAAGAAAGAAAAAAAAGAAGTTGTAGTGTTCTGCATGTTAAAAACACAAAAAATCCCAGAATAAATTGAGGTATGGAGTTAAATTCATCTAAACCCACATGTTAACAGTAATCCCAAATCTCTGCACATTGTTCATAGCTGACATTCACTTGCTTAGGTGTGTCTTGCAACCACTGTGTGTCTTCACTGCACCTCCTCATACTCTGAGGATCTTGGGCATCTCTCTACTCAGGCACACAGCTTGTTCTGGGTGCCAACTACTGAACTACTAACCATCTTGGGCATGCTTTTTCAGTGCTAAACAGAATTTATTTCTTGGATATCCACCATACATCAAAAACATGAAAAGAAATTTCTGTTCAAAAAGCAATTCCAAAGCCCTCCTTCCCCCAAATCACAAAGGCAAGTGAATAATCCAGTGGATTAGCACTCTCTTCAATTTTTTTTTCTTGCAAGCAAGGCTCAGAATGAACACTAGCAGTGGGGTTTTCAGCACAGCACAAAAGCAGTAACGCTATACTTTAAGGACTGCTTTGTCCTAAGAAGATGAAGTTAATTTTCTCTACAAACTCTTAAGATGCCTTGCTTTGTAACACAGGTCTTGTTAATAGAATAAATTTGAGCTCTACTGCCAAAGCAGACAAATTCCAATACAACATATTTCCTGGTGTTTTGTGGAGGTCAGAAACAGGCTTTCAATGTTTATTAAGCAATGAAGAATGATGTTACTCAGAGACAGCACTGTGACATAAACCAGCCCAATTTATGATCTAGAAGCCCGGCTGTTCCAAATCAGAAGTTATCTCTGTTCTTGTCACAGCTGTGAGAGTTATAAGTACAGCACTTCATGCTGCTAAGCCTACTCTTAACCTATCCTTACTGGGAGGAGACAGTGAGCTCCCACAGAAAAAAAGTTAACTCTGCATCTGGGGAGTAATTCAGCTCCTCCTGAGGCAGAAAAAGGGATTCACTCCATCTAACCCACACAGCCAGAAGACGTGTAAGCATGAGCTCTTTCCAAGCAACCTTTTATAGACAAAGGAGACAAAAATGGTAGATGAAGTTATTTCATCCTCAGACTGGTTTCTAAAGCAAATCAGAACATCACCACTCTGGTGGTGCCAGTTTCCCTCCAATGACAGTAAGTACAGGCTAGGGTAGCTAGTGACTTCGATGCAGACATGTAATTTTCTGCTATCTAAAGTCATCAGAAGACATGAATACCACTGAGTGTCTGAAAGAAAGCCACAGAGCTTTTGAAAATGTCCACTAAATCACGTTACTTTGGAAGATCAGACAGTGGTGGCACCACCTAGAAACAGAGCCTGAATGGAAGGCTTCTTCCTGCAACCGCTGCTGCTTCACAGCATCTTAAAGATCTCTGGGACTGCTTTGTCCAACTCCGCTTCAAGGCCCCCACTGTGAGGGCAGCAGCCAGCTGCTCAAAGTAACATCTATTTATTTTATCAGGCTGCATATTAATTTCATAAGGCTGCTTCTTTCAAAATATTTTTACATAAAGTGCTTCAGAGTTCAGGGGAAGAGGGAGAAATAAGATTGCTCAGCTGAAAACATGCAAGCAGTAAGTGGTGATTTTAAATAGGAACTTTGACAGTTTAGGAAATTGCTCTTTAACTTACTACTTGATTATTTACTCTTTTTCACTACAGCCCAAGTCCAAGCATGCTTTAGTCTCAAAGGACAGACTTGTAAGGATAAAAAAGAAAAAATTCCTTGACTTGCACTTTCTATAAAGATGATTTCTCTTTAATCATGATACCAAGTTTCAAAATATTTCAAAACCAGTAACAGATGTAAAAAATGTGCTCTATCAGTACCATGTAATTAATTTGAAATATTTCTTTTCCTATTGTTCCTCCACAGCATATTCACTAGTTAGACAAAGTATGTGTTACTAGATCTGCTTAACCATGCCCTGTCCTTCCTCTGCCAACTCCAAACCAACTGAGAGTTAAAAAAAAAAATCCCAAACAAACCAACTTTGATTTAAGAGAAACAAAGAAGGGTAATCTGATGCTAACTGAGAGTCTTAAGATCAAACCATTTCTAATTCTGCCACAAAGCAAACTTCCAACAATGTCTACCACATTTTCTCTACCTCAAAAATGGTTCTTCTACCTGAACCATTCTTCAGCTAAAGAACTAAAGTAACAAAGGCAGATTAAATGGCACTGCTAGCTCTTACCAGATTGTTCAGGTATTTTTAAACCAGCCTTCTAGCACCAGTACTTTGGCACTTACATGAGAATCACATCTCACTTCATTGCTACAGCGGCCTGGAAAATAGGGATGTAAAGCTCGCACGTTTGCGAAGAAAAAATGTTCATAATCCTAGAGAAAATGGTTAAATATTTTGATAGGCTTGCAGCAAAAAAAAAGTGAGTTGCCTAAATTCATATCACAACTCTGTGCAAAGTTCTCAGGGCATTTAGCCAGGGCTCTGTCTAGTGGCTCTCCTATTCTGCTCTAAAAGAAAAGCCACCCCAAGGTTGGTAACTCAATCTGACTGGAACAAAGAGCTTGAAATCCCAGTCAAACAATCAACAGAAAGAGTAAACTCTAAATTGGATGTGTTTTAGGAGGAGCACCTTGAAAAAATTATAATAGCTCTGGGATGTTTTATTCTCCTTCACCTACAGGCCATGCTAAAAGTTTCTACCAGGGCCTTTCCAGCTGTTGTGCCACACACTGAAGTAGCTTTACAACACTATGAATAGCACGCACAGCAGTTTAGCTTACAGGCACCTAGATCCATTAATAATTACCTCTTCCAAGTGCATATAGCAGGACACCACAACTATTATGGCTATACCTGTGTGAGACAAAAAAAAAATAATTGGAAAAGCTAAAGCAAATTATGCATAATGTTGTGAAACTCTTACACTCACAGCAATTGCTCCCACTTACAAGTACAATGGGAACTGACCTTTTTACCCAGAAGTTCCCCTCTCCTCCCTGTTCCCATTCTCCGCTGGCTGCTATAAGAACTTTAAAAAACCCAACTGACAGACAGACAGCATTCTCCAACAGCTGATCATTAATGATACATTTCTACAGCGGTGCAAAAGCCCTTCATCCTGAGATTGCTATGTTGAAATAGCTAAACACAGAAAGAGGAAAATCAGAGCATTGTCTTCCCAGACCATCTCTGATAGCCACTGCCTTTTGAGAGGCAGAGCGAAGGCCCGGGAAAGCTGGAAAGGCCCCCAAACTCTAGAGAGGAGACGGTTTTGAGCAGTGTGAGCTGGTGTTAGTAAGAGACATCCTTTGAAGCAGTGAGCAGCCAAGCTCACTCAGTGCAAGCCTTAAAATTCTGCAGCTCCCTGGAACTGCAGTTGCCACTGGTTACATGTGCACTTAAGCAGCATTTTGCAGTTGTGGCATCGTCACTATCCCCACTGACCCCCTGCTCTGGCAGCAGAGAAAATTATGTTTCCTCATGTCTATATTTGATCTTAGAATCGATTTTTTTAGTAAAGTGAAAGGACAGGCCATAAATCTATGAGAGATGACAGCCTACATGTTATGAAGTAGGGGCAAAAGTTTAGAAACACCAACCATTTGTGGTGCAATTTTATGTAGACTGCCACTGCACAAATCCCCTTTTGCCATCACAAACCAGAAGTTTATGTACAAGAGAGCAGGAATCAACGTCTCCCTCCAAGCAGGGATTATTGTTACTGGATAATACTGACAGCAGAAGAAAGCTTCATTAGGTCCTGGCATTCCAAAGCAATTGTATAATGAAAAACATACAGTAGACCCTTTCAAATATTCATGTTCCATAAAACATATTTAGAGATTGTGGCCTTTGAAGGAAACTTCCTAAATTCTGCAGATCTCTCTGTGACACAGTGAGTATTTAACTGTTCCAGAAGTTCTAGAACTTAAACCTGCTGCATGCATGCTTTAAAGTTTAATATGGCTATTTGTTGTAATGACTTTGACAATAATTACACTGTCAAAACAGCTACTGAAACCAGCCAACATTAGTCCCTGGTACACATCAATACTAGCCTTTCATGAACTTAAAGGCAGGGGCTTAGGGACTAGGAAATGAAATTCAATCTCCTTCCATCACTTCATTCAATGACTTATGAATTGATCAATGGAACAAGGCAAGTACAAAAAAATTAACCAAACCACCATTTCTGAAAAAGCAACTGACAGAACTAGAGATAGTGCACTCTGCATTCTTTGACTCAGCACAAGCTATAGTGCCAAATAACTTTGTTGAGGGCAAAGTCCCCCACCCTATGGCACATAACAAGAAAGGATTTCCAGAAATTATGTAGTGTGTGCGAGTGTTAGATGTGAGAGGTATCAAGCTGCTGGAAGGAATCACACAAAACATGTCTCAGAATCACACGAAAGTTTGGGTTGAAAGGGATCTCAAAGATCATCTAGTTCCAGCCCCTCCTGCCATGGATAGGGACACCCTCCACTAGCCCAGGTTGCCCAAAGCCCCATCCAACCTGGTCTTAAACACTGCCAGGGAACAGGCATCCACAACCTCTCTGGGCAGCCTGTGAATGGGCCTCACCGCCCTCATAGTAAAGAATTTCTTCCTAACATCTAATCTAAACCTGCCCTCTTTCAGTTTGAAGCCATTACCCCTTGTCCTATTACTATACTCCATGGTGAACAATCCCTCTCCCACTTTCCTGTAGGACCCCACAATTAGGTCTTTCCAGAGCCTTCTCTAGGCTGCACAAGCCCAACTCTCTCAGCCAGTCTTCACAGGGGAAGTGCTCCTCCTTAAACTTCATTACTATTTTGGCTTTTAAATTAATCCACTTTGACTGAAGCCCCCTTAAACACCCTGACTGAACCTACATGAACTCCAGTCAAACTGATCCAAGACCACAGCAGCCCCAAAGGCAGGAGCCCTCTCCTACCCAAGATCAATGCACATGCCCCTGACAGTCTAGTGACAGAACTTGAGTTTCCAGGATCTGCAGCCAGAAGCTGACCTGACTGAAAACTAGCATGTTTTTGTTTGCTTATTTTCAGTAGGGCTATTTGTCAGCAACATCACCTTGTATCTATGAGAGAAGAAGCTCTCTTTAGCAGACAACATTGCTGATGGTTAAATTTCATTGACAGCCAGACAGGAAACTCCATTGGGTTGCAGAGCAACAGCATAAGGAGGAGGTTATCCATACCTGTTAAAACATCAGGACTGCTAAGGAGGAGGATGGGTATGGGCCCATATCTCTGACCAAGATGAATTTCACCCTGGAAATTGCCTTTCATTTCCATTTGCTATAAGAAGCAGTGAAAGCAAGCAGCTCAAAAGTACATGTTTAACTTTGAAAACCTGTTCTCCTTAGGTTGGCAAATGAACAGACAATGGGGTGGCATGTCTCTTCTCATAGTATTCTGCTTTGTTCTGCTTCTCAGTTAGTTCAGATACTTTCAGGTTGGATCTATCTGTTCCCATCTTTTTTAGGTGCCCACACTGAGCAGAAGTTAAACCTGTGATCAATTAAAAGTTTGATATGCAAGTTTAAGTTGTTCAACCTCATCTCCTTTTACAGCAAAGTCTTCACAAAAAGGAAAATAAACCCTCAAAATCTAATCAAGGAATAACATGTATCCCAAAACAAAAGATGGGTGTAATGCAAAAATGTGTAAAAAACAAGGAAAGATCAAAGTGCCAAATACTACTTGGTTCTGATACATCTGAACCAAAAGACCTATCTGGGACAGGCTGGGAAGGGAAGTCTGCAGATGTCATGTAGGGCATGTATTTATTTTTCTGTGTGCTGTGGTTCAGCCCCAGGCAGCAGCTGAGCATCACAGGGCTGTCACCCCTCCCCTGGGGGGACAGACAGACAAAGCCCCGCACGTTGGAATAAGGACAGTTACTGACACAGCACCGTGCCCGTGACAGAATACACACACACAGTGATGACACAGAGCACTTTACCGACCCAAAGAGGTGGTAACACAGAGCTCTGCACCGATGTGATGACCAACCTGATGCCCAACCACACTCAGACTGTCCCAGAGACACATGGACACAGCCCACCCCAGCTAGCCCCTTACCTGTGCGTGACATCGAGTGGTGTGGAACACAGCCTAGGACAGCTTGTCTAATCTGTGCTGGCTCCCTGGGGAAGTTAACTCTGCCTGGTCAGAACCAGGACACTATGGTATGGATATAAAGATAAAAAGATATGTTTAATAGACTGGAGGGCACACAAACAACTAAATTAATGAATTTTTGCAGCAGAAATATTCCTCCTAGCTATAGAAAGTAAAATAAAACTGAATTTGTCTCAGTACCCAAACGATGACTAAGCAAGGTCAGATAAAAACAAGCCAGGTTGAATGCAGTGGTGGATTTACACAGCTCAAATACAGGTCAGGAAGCTAGAACAATTGGAAATTCTTGGTAAAATTTCAAAATCACTTTTTGAGTGGACACAGGTTCTTTAGTCCTTCAAATGGTCTCATGACCGAAATATGACAGAACAACTGTGGCTAGAGGCAGGAACAAGCCAAAGATTTTGCCACATGAGGTATAATAAAGACCTGTCTACTTTTTCTTTACATTAGGGACGACTTTTAGGAAACACGCTTGTGGAACTGCTGTAGGACCAGAATTAACTGGTTACTAAAGACGTTTCAATAAATGTACCCTGAGTCTTCCAATGCAAACTGCAGGGACTCTTTTTGTGTTGTTCTGATGTGCCAAAGAAAAGCAAAGCCCCAGAGAACTTAAACTGATTAAATGTGAGGTTGGGAAACAAATCAGAGAACCTCCTCCTAAAACTTGGAAAATCTCTACAAAACCAAATTGCCAATGACTTGAAATGAGACCAAGATGGTAATGGTGAGCCTGTAGAGCACTGCATTGTCTAGCAGACGTGGAAACACTGTGAGGCAGAGGGATTCCTGCGGGCCTGAGGAACACCATGACATTTACAGAGATGGAACAGCAAGGTGCACCTTTGGAGACTAAGAGGAACAGCAAAATCTCTGATCAAATCTACCCATAGATGGCCATAATTAGAGTCTCAGAGTGCTGGCTGAGGACAGAGATGTTTGTAAGGAGAAAACCATTTTGGAATCTAAGACAGAAAAGCTCTACGCATCAATATTCTCAGGGCTGGATCTGCTAAAGGATTTGGGTGTGCACAAACTAGAGTTTGCAATCCCTGATTTACAGGGCCTGGCTCCCAAAGCAAGGATGAGAGCAGACTGCAGCCTGACAAAGGACTTTGATCAAACTAAGGTCACAGTCCTGCAAAATGTGCTGCCTCTCTACCATTCTTCCCGGGCTTCTCTATACAGTCTTGTGTTCACTTTTCCTGCCCCATCTCACAAAAGAATCAGTAAACTTGTGATCACAGCCACCTAAAAATACATTCCCACCACCACCTCTCATTTGATTTCAAATCAAAACAGGGAGACAATGCTACTCCCCACAAATCAATACCACTGACTACACTGAGAGACAGATGGAAGCAAAAACTTCCAAAATGAAAGTCTCAGAAAGCAACAAAGGCTGATCCCAGCACAGGCAGCATCCTCACCAACAAGGGCCACAGCCCCACAGCACCTGGGCACAGGAGGCAGAGACAGGTGCTGAACAGGCTCCACTAACAGCCCCAGATATAGTGGAGGAATAAAGCAGGGATGAGCACTGCCTAGGGATCCAGTCAAAAGCAAAAGACAAGGCAGAGCCAGGCCTGCAGCCAGGTACACCAATAACATCACTCAAAACAAGAGCAAAGTCCCAGAGCAGAGCTTAAATAGAGCTGGGGGTGGAGGCCCCAGGTGGGGCTGGTTAGGGTGATTGATGGTGCCCTGACGGCCCTGACAAGGGCCTCTACAGCAATGCAGTCTCAACAACTGTATTGTATGTAGGTGGCAAGGGTTTGGTGGAGAGGAGACTGCAGGGGTGGCCTCAATGGAAAGAGGATAAGGGCTGCCCTGTGCTGAGCAGCTCTGCTGTGGCCTCACTGTTGGTCAAAGCTGAGCCCATCAGCCATACACGTGGTGCTGAGGAAATGTATTTAGGCAAAACACACCAGACAGTTAGGACAAGACAAAAGTGAGAAACAACAGGGGAGTACCAAGGAATGTTCTCTGCGGTGGTGGAGCAGATACCACTGCAGTCTGTGGAGAAGACCCCACCAGAGCAGATGTCCATGCTATGGCCTACAGAGGGCCCCACATTGGAGCCCTGGGACAATTCTGGGAGGAAATGACACCCATGGAGAGCCCAAGCTGGGGCAGGTTTTTCCTGAAGGACTACAGCCCATGAAAGGACCAATGCTGGAGCAAGGGAGGAAAGAGCAGCAGAGACAAAGTGTTACCCAGTGAGCACAGCCCTCCACCCCCCACAAGCTGCTCAGGGTGGAGGGACAGAAGTCAGAAACGAATGAAGCTGAGTCTGTGTGCAGGGGGAGAAGATATTGGTTTAATGTTTGGGGTTTTTTTGGTTTTCACTACCTACCCAAATCTGTTCTAAGTGGAGTAATTTAATTTTCCACAAGCTGAGTTAGTTTTGCCTGCAACTGTCACTGGTAAGCAGTCTCCTTGTCTATCTTGACCCATTAGCTCTCCTCCTATTTTCAACTTGAGCCTGCTGAGGAGAGGCAGGGAGTTGAGCAATTGGGTGGGCATTTGGCTGCCAGCCAATACTAACCCACCACACCATTAAAAATCTATTGCTTCCTCATTCCCAAATGCTTTCCAAATTTACCAGTCCTCTTCCCCAAATCTTATGGTTTGTGCAAAGAGATAAATGGAGTTAGTTTATGCATAATGATGTGGAAAACAATTACTCCCTTGGGAAGTGGAAATAAAATAAAATGTGATTAATTGAAATAATTAGTTAATATAATGTATTGAATAAAAGTAGGTGACGGGATTAATAGCTGTAAGCAAGCATCTCTCTCTCCAGTTTGAAGTCCTAAATCCTCTCCTGGAAATGAGGTGTGGCTACATGTTGAGAAAAAAAAAGAACACTAATGAAGCTTTGTCCTTGGAGAAACAGGAAAGAAAGGTGTCTTTGGAGAAACAGGAAAGAAAGGGGCCACCTTTAACCCCTTCCTCCTTAAAACAGTAGGCCAACAAATAGGAGACTTGACATCAATGTTTAACTGAGCCTGACGGGATCCAAATGTGTATTTTTTGCCTCCTCAAGGCATAGCTTACCCACTTGCTAAGTATGGCTAAATGGGGGAATTTTTCCAGGCGTGCTGGGCATCAGTGCAGTGGAGAATGCAGTAATCAGTCCTTTAAGTCTTGCTGGTGGTCACGAGTTCTGCTTCCTCCTCCTGTAAATTCACTGAAGCACACATAAGCATATCCTAAAGCACAGAGCATAGTACTTTTTTCCCAGCTGAATGCTCCAGTCACTACAGTTATGCTCCCCTTGTGCTCTCTTTTGATCAAAGGCTCTTACATTCTCAGTCATATTCTAGTCCTGTTTAAAGGAAAGCAGCCTGATTCTGGCTGGGAAAACAACTTCCACTCACCACTTCTTCTTACCTTGGTAGGAAAGTAGCAAAAGTTAAAATTCCTTCAGGCTGAGGAAGAAATTTATCCTAATCACACACTCTCTCAGTATGTGTCCTAGCCAATTAGGCTGTAATACAAAAGATGTGTAGGTGGACTGTCTGTCACACCGCTCACACACATTCGGAAAGGATGTGGTCAACTCTGCTTCTTGTGAAAGATTCTCTGTAAGCAGGCATTTACTGAAATCTGTTTCATCTGATTAAACCTCTGCAAGTTGGAAGAATGACTGCCCGTTTTCTGAACAATGGTTATACTTGGGGGACCTAGGTGCTAACAGACCCAGCTCGGGGAGAGCAAAGTTCAAACCCAACTCCAGGCCCTGGAAACTGGCACACCAATGGGAAGATACACAGAGAAGGATATTTAAGCTAGCTCTGATGGACTGTGGTTTTGAAAATGAATTGACCCTTATTATCTGTGCTTCTCCAGCACTGAACCATATGTTCTTATTCAATTTTCAAGCTGAAAAACCAGCTTAATTTCTTCAACTGGTTTATCACCAACTTGCTTGCAGCTTTATTCAAGTATAATGACTATCTATCAGCTTTCTTGTCTGTCATATACTAACCTTTCTGCCAGGCATTTTGACTTCCAAAGTTTTTTAAAAAATGCATAGTCCTCATTCAGAAATGAAATTACACAACCTGAGCATCCATGATAAGCAGTATGCCCTCCTGGGTTAAATAAACAGCTCTTGTATTCAATGGAAAGAGCAAACAATGAAAACCTGAAATGTCCAAATAATGACTCAGGTGCTTGAGCAGCAGGCCTGATCCTTCCCTTTCCCTCAACACGTCCAAGATGTTGCTGGGGCAGCATTAGCAGCTCATTAAAAGACTTCTCTCCTAATTATATCCCAGTGACCAGGCTTGAAAATGTCTCATTGCAGACAGGCCTGTCCATTGAAACAGAGGAAACTTTTAAAATAATTTACTACCTATTTGTCCTGGTTCCTGCCAGTACCAGTTAACATCAAGGAGCCAGCACAGGTGAGCCAAGATGGCCCAGGCCAGCTGGGAGACAGTGTGTGTATTCTGCCACCAGCCCTGTGTTATTGTTAGTAACTGTCCTAATCTGCAGGGTGGTCCTAATGATGCCACTATAGGCAGCAGGTTCAAGGTCTTCCCAGTAATACCAGTCGTCTGATGCTACCCTTTGCTTTAATCAAAGCCCTTTCACTTCAGCTTATCAACCACAAGAACTCCTTCTTTGCAGACTTTGGCTTTTAGGCATGCAGAATTGCTTTTAAATCATTGTTTTAAAGGAAGGTCACATCCAAGGCAAAGTTTGCTGATGTTCTATCTATTTGGCTACGTATTTGCCAGGATTTTACTTGGAATGGTTGCTGCTTCCTGCATAAATATTTAGTTTAAACTAGGCAGTAGGTTCACATGTGTCCATGGCTTAACAAACCAAGGCCACGCTGCTTGTGAACTAAACTGCCAATTTACATTCAGAACTAGGATGAATGATGGTGGTGCTAGCTTCAGCTCATCTCAGTTCAGGTTATCTTTTCATGCGATTGCAGTCTGCCACACATCAGCTCAGCAAGTAGGGTATGGATATCAAAGATAGCAAAAATGCCTGAAGCGCCTGGGTAGTGTGAAGCGTGGTGCAGGCACCACAGTGGCTGTACACAAACCCAGCTTGGGTTCAGCATAGTTTGCCAGCCTGAGCTGTGCACTGACCCTCTCTGACCTGGAGTATCTGCATAAGGCAGTATGTTCTCTCTGCCCCAAGGTACTTCACTTCTCTACTTTCTGGCAGGACCTGTGTGGTAGTTTTGTGTGGCTGGGTTCTGGTGGAGAGGGGGGCTGCAGGGGTGGCTTCTGCAAGAAGCAGCCAGAAGCTCTCTGCAGGCCCCACAGAGCAAACACCAGCTGGCTCAAGGCCAGAGTCGCTGCTGACCAAGGCCGAGCCCATCAGCGATGGTCACAGAACCTCTGGGAATCACATTTAGGAGAAAAAAAAGCAAGCAGCTGCTTTTTGCCACCAGAGAAGGAAGTGAGAAGATGTAAGGAACTGTGCAGGCACCAAAGCCAGGGAATGGTGGGGAAGAGGCGCCCTGGGTGCCAGAGAGAAAGATGCCTCTGCAGCCCCTGGAGAAACCCATGGTGGAGCTGGTGTCCCCCCACAGCCCATGGAAAAGGCTGAGACCCCACCTGCAGCCTGTGGAGAGGCCCCACGCTGGAGCAGGTGGAGACATACAGGAGATGCTGTGACCCAGGTTGGAGCAAGCGCCTGCCAGCACTTGCAGCCCATGGGCTGCAGAGACACAGAGGAGAGAGAGATCTGTGCTGGAGCAGATTTGCTGGGGAGTGGCTTATGACCCCGCGGAGGACCAGACTGGAGCAGTCTGGGCTTGAGAGACTAAGAGACATTCTGTGATTTATGACTGCACCCCACAGAAGTGACCCACGCTGGGGCAGCTGGTGAAGAGCTGCAGCCCCATAGGAAAGGACTCAAGCTGGAGAAGTTCATGAAGAACTGTCTCACATGGGTGGGACCCCACGCTGCAGCTGGGGAAGGGTTTGAGAAAGGCCCCTCCCCAGCTAAGAAGGAAACCAACTAGTGAGGAACTGACCAAAACCCCCATTCCCCCAGTCCCCGCCCCTCCCCGTGCCACAATAGGGGGAAGAAGGGAGCAAAATCATGGCTGAAGTGAAGTCTGCTAAGAAGGGAGGGGTGTGGGGAGGTGCTTTAAGATCTGGTCACACTTCTCATTACCCAACTCTGGTCTCATGTGTGTGCAGAGCAGTGCAATAAATTAGAGAGTTTTCTTTCCTTTATTCTGTGCTGAGTCTGTTTTGCCTGTGATGTTGATTGAGGAATGATCTCTCCCTGTCCTTATCTCGACTCCTAAACCTCTCAATATATATTTTCTCCCCTGTGCAACTAAGAAGGGCAGTGATAGAGCGACTTTGGTAGGCATCTGGCCTCCACCCAGGGCCAAACCAGCTCAACCTGTTAGCTTCTGCATGATGCTGGATGAGGCCCTTAGCTAATACATAAACTAGAACGCCCATGCAGAAAGAATTAAATGCTCATTTTTATGCTAGTATTCAGGAAATCATGGTAACTAAACAGTTAACCTGGATAGTAACTCACTACATTTTTAGGCAGCTCCCAGACAGCTAAAGAGGAATATTTTGGTTTTTTGCTTTTTTCCTGGTCCTCCTCTTTTTAATAAATAATTCACTGCTTGGACAGTATTCAGCAGAAATTAGTCTTTAATTAAAATTTAACAAAATACATTCCTTATTCTGGCTGGTTGGACTTCCCTAAATAGTCTCATTATGCTTCCTTGATGGAATAAACAGCACAGCTACAATCTTCAAAAGCAATTTAATATTTTTTGCCTTTACTACTAAGGGTGCCTTCATGTTCATTTCCTAGCTTGGAATCAATGCCTGCACCATGAAGACAATGCAACTTTCCTGTAATAAGGTTAGTTGTGCCTGTGATTAATTACTTTTGGGTCTTAATGATTCTCAGCATGGGGTTTCTTTTCCTCCTGCTTCACTACTTGGAACATTTGAAGGTTTGTGGGTTTTTTTTCCTTTTCAACTGATGTCAAATATCACTGCTTTGGATCTTAATTAAAACACTTAATTGTTGAGCTTCTTTTGTTCCTTGCAACGGTGGGACAAGATACTATTTGCCCTTTATTATCTTTCTCTTTTTTTTTTTTTTTCCTATCTTATGACTTTTAAGAAAGGCAGACATTTAACTAGGGCTTTTTTTTTCCCTACTAGGTGTGGGTTTCTCTTTTTATCACATATTCTTTTCAGTCATTCCAAATATATTGTCTCTAATCTACTATCTATCTGGCACGTCTCAATCCTCTGTTCAAATAACTTCAGAAAGGATTCCAAGCAGAATATTCAATTAGAATGACACGACTGAAAAATAAAAATGAAAGTTTAATGATCTAGTTATAGCCTGTGGCTACCTCAGCTAGGTTTTCTTCAGTTCTGCTTTCATGAGCCCATCTGTATTCAATTATTGGGGCCACAAACTGGTCTTGCTGCCGTATCTTCATTAATTAAAAAAAAAAAACACTCCACAAAATGAGGAGGGAAAATAAAAAGCAAGATGTCTGATGGTTGAACTAGAAGAAGCTGACCAATAGAAGCAGCACATCCAGACATAAGAAATGGCAATAACATGAGGAAGGGGGCTTCACGGTGACCAGTGTTTATGAGACAATAAGAGTTAAATCCTCACTTTTCACCATCAGCTCTTTTACCTCATCACAAATGAATCACTCAGTAGTCCCTGGCCTAGCACATGACACGAGTCCCTGCATGGAGCCTTGCTACACTTAACAATACAGGGGGCTGAAACACCACTTGCTAAAATTAAAACAGATGGACCCCATCTTATAAATTATTTTGTTTTCATAACCAGCTGCCTCAGAAGATGCAGCACACAGACACCCAGACTTGCTTATCATACAGACAGCTGACATTCAAGTTGGCTGCGATTATCTACCAGATTATACTCTGGCAGGAAATTGGAATGCAGAGCTGTACACCTACAGGGCTTCTGGCAACGGTTTACAATGGGATCACCAGGGAGAATAAAAGCATACAGAAATGGAAAAAGAGGACTTTCTCCCATGACTAACTACATATCTTACAAATATCCATCTATAATATGAAGCTATAAATATGATTGCTCAAAACAAAAGCAGAAACATTCAATGCAAACCAGAAAAAAATAAAATCTGTTCAATGTGTTTGTAGAGGACAGACCAAATCATAAAAATTAAATATGGGGGTAAGGGAGACTTCATTAAATGCCTGAGACAGGCGAGTCATCAAGTCTGTGCTATGTTTCTGAGGTTTCATGAACAAAGTGGAAAAAATCTCAGCTGAAATAAAGTACCACCGGGGCCTCCTGCCAAATATAACAAACAGTGAAGGCAACGGGGGAAAATCACTCCTCAAAACAGGATACGTGCAAAATGTCCAGGGCATGATACCAAAAAAGCTGTATGTGACCAGGAAAACCACAGGAAGTAAAACAATCTACCTTGCTAGATGATGTTCAAATGTCAGCCTTGACAGAAGCTGAAGGAGAACAATTATCATTAAGGGGACAAGCAATTGCCTGACACCAGCTTTCCCACAGGACAAGGCAATTACCCAGCCTAGCTTGTTTCTGCATTTTATTCACGCTCGTTATTCACTGCAAACCATTTAGAAATGTTATTTAAGGCACTTGCAAGCATAAGGATCAAAACAGCATGGATATGTGTGCCAAGTCCAGAAACACCAACAGTGTTGCCACCAGGGGTGTGAGACCATAGTGTAGAGCACTGAAGGCGTAAGCAAGTAGCAAGAAAGTACAACTGTACACCACAGGCATTACCAACGCTCACTACAACTCTGGATCATGGAGGCTTACATGGGCTCCTAAAGAATTTACTTCAAGTACATAAAACTCAGCTCTGAAGAGGGAATTAGATAATTGGACTGTGGTGAGCAAGGACTTCCTGGAAATGTTGGAGTTTAGCACTACAATGCTATTATGCTATGGCCAAACCTGTTCATAAGTGTAGAACTTCATGGGATGAAAGAAAGGTGAACCTGCAACTAAATAAACTCAAAACCCATTATTTTTTCTGAGATGGTAGTGGTATGATGGACTTCTTCAAAAAATTTTTAAAAAAATAACTAAAAATACTCAGCCAAAACTTTTTAAAATGCTATATGAATTTTCCATAGGTTTGTGTACACGTAGGACAGCTGCATCTCCAAAGTGCAAGAAAGGAGATAAAAAAGAATTTGAAAGCTCTGGCATTTGTGAAAGAAGTCATTTGGGTTCAACTACAGATTTCTTCCAGAATATTATCTATATTACAGATAATACAGAAATTTTATACCATCAGACTCAACAGCCAGACACTGACCAGGGCAATACAATGGCAGTTTCAAGCTGCAGCTTTTGTCTTCTTTTGCTATACAGATTTTGTCCATTTGGATTTTTTTTAGAAGAGGAGGGAAAAATGGTTTTAAAGAGCTCCTGTTGAATATGGGAAATAGTTTTGGCAGGGAGGGGACCAAGTATATTCTGAGCTCATTTTCTGTAGCAACTTTGAAAAATCACAGCAGAGAGACAAAAACCTGTTCAGAATGATTCTAGTTTTACCTCCCAGCAAGATTTTATGCTTTCCATGCTACTGACACTCTGAAATCAGCCATGCCTTCAGAGATGAGCCTTTAACGTGTTAAGAGCTAGACTACCTCTATTTCCACTAAAATACAGGATTTGAAATATAGATTTGACTTTTCTGGCTGTAATTCTGTTCTTGGTATTTTTTTTTTCCACACTGCTGCAGAGCACAGGAAGTACTCAGACAGGCCAAGTGGCAAAATACCTCTGGTTTCTCTAATCCTTGCATTCAGGGGGGAGAGGTCACACCGTAATGATAAAACCGCTCTGACACGCAGGAAGCCAGCTATGCTAGAATTAAATTAGAATTCATGCTCACCCTCTCTGGAACAACCTGACTGCCTCTCTTCTCCTTCATTAGCAGAAAGAGGTTGAGAAGGGAATGTAAGTATGAAACAGTATAATTTAAAGAGCAAATTTGAAGGGGAAGGAATGTGATAAGCACAAGTAACCATTATAAAAGGTGACTATACAGAAAACGCCAGCATATGATCACTTCAATATAAAATTGGATTTTATATTGAAGGAAAACAATATAAAAATTAGATGTTCAAAGAACTTGCAGTTACAGAAAAATAAAGCCTCATGGAATAGTCACTCTGAACATATACCACACAACAGCAAAAGTATTCCAGCATTAGCTTTCAAATTTTACACTGTCTCCACCTAAGGAAAACCTGGAAAAATAACAGTAGACTTGTTCCTGTCTAAATCACCTACACAGAAACCAAAGATACACAGCAAGGGATGTCTAGGGAACACAACCACACAAAATATTTATATGTCATCTATCTAATGAGAACTTACCTATATGGAAAAGGGCACATTTTTAGCTTATATTTTACTGTGAACTTTGGGCATCTCTTATCCCTTTCAGGATATGACAGGCTGTTTGCTGGGAATACAGAGGTTTGCTTTCAAACAGCGAAAAATGAATTTGCACAGATCTGAACATAAAATGGTGAAGACCAAGAAGAAACATACCCTGAAGAAATTATTGGGAGTCTGTTAAGAAGGAAACTCACCTGGCCCCCTGAAAACCTTCTCCTTCTCCTTGATCTGTGTAGGGAACTCAGTTGTCTGCTGGCAAATGCCTCTGAAGGCCATACTTCCAAGTCTCGCAGTTGGCAGCTGTGGTGTTCCTGTAAGATCATTAGAATTTGACCCCCAGATTGCTAGCTGTTGCACAAAAGGACACCAGATGCCTGACCAGATATGGGTTATGGGGGGTTCTGATTTTGGGAGGAGAAGAATAAAGTTAAATTTTAAAATGTCAACTATCACAAGGCTTTTAAGGAGACAGCTTCTCTGGTGTGTAAATTAGAATGAAAAGGATAGCCCTTGTATGTCCTTTTGCTGTTGCCAAAGGAATAGGGAGAGCTTTGTCAAGTGACATCAGTATATTCCCACCTGTCACTAGATTTCAACCCCACTGGTTTAGGCTAACCAAAGAGATGATCTATTTCATAAGGGATATTTAGATACACACACTTTTCAGGTATGAGAATGCATCATTTCCCACTGGATGCTTCTTTCAGAAGTTTCATAGATGCAGAAAATTGAAACCTCTCAAGTAACAGTTAAATAGCCCTGTTGCGCTCTCTCTATATATATACACACATAGATATATATGCATACTATATGTTTTTATAGCATATGTGTATATATATATATATACGTTGCTTTGTTATTGAATAGCTGTGGTTGGTTTAGCTCCAGAGTACATCTTGGACAACAGAGGATCGTTATCTGAATTTCACAGGCAAGGAGATATAGCTAAGCATCTGCCCAAGGTCACACACACAAAGTTTGTGGCAGGGCTGAGAACTTAACTTTGGGCATAAAAATGTCTTTTGCCTGTGGAGGGAAAAACCCAGAACATTAATTTTTCTAACTCTTAGTGAAGAACAGGTGCTTCACTAACAGATTTGACAGACCAATCTATGCCAGGAATTACAATAAGATTCAGATAGAGGCCAGGAAAATCATGTCCTGTCTGCAGTAGTCAAGGAAACAGCAGCCTTAGGCCTTCTACCTATAGAGAAGCTCTGGTAACTTCAAATTCTTCCCTTCAGGAAGTGCTTTTTGACTGGTTTATGGTCACGCTGCGATATATTCACTGATCCTGCTCTGAAGACACCAAGTATGTTGAATTTGCTAAAGAACAGCAGCACTGTTGAAAAATAATCCACAGACCCTATAGCGTAGCTTAAATACCCTGCACACTAAAGCCAGGAATTACATGTATATTTGAGCAGCAACGTGAAGGAGTGCATTTCTTGGTAGGAAAGTCTCTAGACCCCTTCTATGTATGCAATGCCAAGGAAGGATCACAAAGCTGACAGAAGAGCTACAAGGCTAGTCCCCTCTATAGCTGAGGAAGAGAGATGTCTTTCTTTAGAGTATCATGTGGAGGAGGTGAAGGCACTGATGAAATGGAGAAAAGAAATGGGTAGCAGAACCAGGATACCAATAGCCATCCCTCACAGTAACAATATCTATCTAGTACCACTGCCAAATCTCTCAGCTCTTTGAAACAGGAAACCCCAGCCCTGATGTCTTCCAGAACTTTTTTCACCTAAATGTAGAAGAATTTGCTGGGGAAGAGACCCTCAGGTACACGTGAGGTTGCAAGATGGTGTAAGAGCCACATTACTAGGTGGTGACAAAGACACATACTGTAGCCTTAAAGGATCTCCTTGAGCCTGGATCTTGGAGTGGAAAGACCTCTCCCTAGTCCTAGTGCTGCCCTGTGGTCCATTCCTCACCCCACGACCAGGCACAGCTACTCAACAGGCAAACAGCAACTAGCACAGAGCCGGGCTACAGCACTGTTACTGACCTTGCAGCAGGATAAAACAAGACCAGGGGACTGTGGGATGATGGTCACAGGATCACAGAATGGTAGGCACTGGAAAGGACCTCTGGAGATCACCTAGTCCAACCACCCTGCTAAAGCAGGTTCACCTCATGCACAGCATCTGGCTCATCCAAACCATATGGAGTAGGGGAGAGGTCTACACCACTGATAAGACAGCTCATAGGAAGCAAATTTTTATTAATAAGTCTCTATATCCCACATTCCGCAACACCTACACAGTGAGATGGGACTAAGGTACTACTGCAGAGTAGCAGTGGTGTTCAAGGCCTGTTACTCTCCCAGAGGGAGATTTTTTTTTTTTTTCTTTTTAAACTAACTGGATTTCTTTCAACACAGACACAGAAATTCATTTCACTTCTGTTTACCCTTACTGTCAACATACAGTTAGTCCTTTGCACTTTGGGATTTGGGTTTTCACACAGTCCAGGGAACTGCCTGCAAGTTTTGTTTATTTTAAAATTAGAAGATCCCCCCTCCCCATCAGGCTTCGTATTTTTTACAGCTTATTTATACAAGATTTTAACGATGGGTGAGATTTAAGCTGACAATGTCTCCTTAAGTTAAGGCTAGTTAATTCTACTCTAATAAACTTCAGCATTCCTATAAATACATGAACTTCTCCTTCATGCCAGGACTAGCTTTACTTTGGCAGTCTTTTGAGAGAAGGTAATCAGGCCCCTTTACAAAGCTGATACAGGAATGGAGAGCCATCCAAAAGCTAGACTACACTTTAAAGGGGATCTCATTAATTTGATGAAATGGAGCTGCTTCCCAGCTGGCATCAGTATGGATGTCTCCTCCTCTTTTGCCAATGCAATGGCAGTAATACTGGTAATAGCATTCTTTAAATGGAGATAGTTCAGCAGGTCAACAGGGAAACAATGCTAAGGAAAAAGAAAAAAAAAGTGGATTAAGAGCTAGTGAGAACATGACTGATGAGGCAGACTGACTTACTAAGTACAACTGCTGCTTAAATATGCCTGAAGAGAAACTTTCTGGGCAGTGTGTTTATGCTGCTTTAATGTTAACAGGGGCTCTTTTAGTTTAGTGCCATCATCAGTAGCAATGGCATTATTGCATTCATCCCTCATCTGTGGATCTTTCACAGCAGAAGAAACTGAGACACGTGAGGCATGCAAGGCCAGCATCAGCAATGTAAACAGCCTAAGCACCTCGTGTCCTCACTCTGCTTGGTACACTCCATCCCTTGGTGACACCCGAGTCGGTTACAGGGTGCATCGCCTTTCTTTGTCCTTTCTTGTCTTTCTATGCGACTCTCATCCAGTCACAAAAAGCAGAAAGGCTACCATTGCCCGTTACTTCTTGCCAGGTAAATATTGAGATGCTGTCCTTGGTTATTTGGGCATAAACTGTTCAGGTGACAGGGCCCTTTGGCCGAGTCCTAATGTTTTTGCATTCAAGCCTGTCATTCCATTGTAAATCTCATGTGCAGCTGCCTACTTCAGAATGAATGGTCTGTTTTAGCTTTCCGAAAATAAGTATTCACATCCTTTAAAAACATCTAAGCTACTTGCACTGCCAAGGTCTTTCCCCATCTTCTTGACATCTCTTCCTGCATTGGGATGTAAGATGGAAATCTGTGCTCCTTAGAAAGGACTGGGAAAAGGTAAAATGCAAGGAGAGGAAGGGGAGTTGCTTCTTGCTGCTTTAAACAAGTGCCCCCCAAGTGTCTGTAGTTTGTCCTCGGGTCCATCCTTGCTCTTTGCTTCCAGTCCCCTCTGGCTCTAGCAAAGCTTGGCTGGAAAGCTTCCAATCATTTACAGGAATGAAAACTTTAAAAATAAATTAGGAGCTTTGATCAAGAAAGAAGTTCAGCTAGGAAGGAAAATGGGAAACACAAGCACTGACAACTCAGGCGGAAAGCAAGGCAAAAGCAGGTTCATTATGAGCTGACAGACATTTCCATGGCTGCTTGCAAAGCCAAAGCCCTCCCTGCTGCTCATTCTTCTTCAAAATGCTCTGCATGAAGAGGGGAAAGCATGTTTTGTTTTTACCTCTGGCTTCCCTCCATGTGCCAGCATTCTTTTCTGTTTCCATTGCAAAATGGTATTATGCAGTAGCTGTCAGCTGTACCAGACTCTGTGTGTGTACACACAAACGTACGTGTACACACACATGCAAGCACCGGCTCTTCAATCCCTGCTTATTCATAGCCAATATACCGCCATATATTTATCTCTTATTTCACAATATCCATGCCAGCTGCTGCTAATGGGGCTCTCTTTGCTATTTTTCTATTATAAAGGAAGTAACAAAGCTGATATGAAAAGCTGAAGTACCAGACTTCCCCCAAGTTTTTCATGATACACACAACCTAGCACATTTTGGATGACAATGTCATTTCAAAATCGTCCTCCCAAATTTTAAACATCCGAAGCAACCTCCACACAAGCAGCTGGTTCACGTTTATGAAATAAACTGAAAAAGCCTACACTATATATATGCAATCATTCATCATTCAGGACCTCCAAAATATCAGTGCTCAGCATATGCCCCAAAATGCAGACAGGGTGAAGAACAGAGCGGCCCTGGAAACCACACTTCCAGTAGCCACGGCATTTATACTGCAGTCCCTGTGTGGGGGTGGGTCAACTGGCTGTTGGCAGGAAGGTGGTGAGCATCTGCAGAACAGGTCTGATGGAGAAACCTTTGGGCAGCGGGAAAAAGCACTCCTATTTGTGTATTTTATTAACACTGAAAACAGAACCAAGGTTATTGTTATTCTAGTCTTCGTATTTTCTTAGCTTAAACCAAAAATATACAAGAGAACTGTGAGCACCCCATCTTGAGGCCTTAATTTTTTTTTTTTTAAACACAACACAATAAAATTACTGCCACAAATTAAAAGCACAAGTGAATTGAGGAAGATTTTCCTCAAAGTCATAAAACTACAGGGCTTATGTGACAAATTATTGTTTTCTGATTTTCAGATCCTGTCTTTATGTTGAAAGGAAAAAGGCACACATCATCCAACTTTCTTTAAATCTAGATACATGGTTTGGCCTGCAATTTTTTTTTTCTTATTTTTTGGTTGGGGGAGGAGGTGCTCTAAGCGCTGGAGGAGAGATTGCTTGCCTAGAAGACCATGCTGGAGCACGTGGAGACACCTGAAGGATGCTGTGACCTGCTGGGACCTGCAGCCCATGGAGAGAGGCCCATGCTGGAGCAGGTTTGTTGTGCAGGAACTTGTGACTCTGTGAGGGAGTCACTCTGGAGCAGTCTGGGCCTGAAGGTCTGCACCCCATGGAAAGGACCCATCCAGCCAGGGTTAAAACACCACATCCAAATTCAACTGTTTTTCTCTCAAATGGAGTTAGGCTTTAAATTCCAGCCCTTGCTTCTTGTTATGCTGCTCTCTGCAAGATTAAAGGGCCTTTTAAGACCCCAGCATTTTCTTCTCATAAAAGTGCTTGTGAAATTCACTCATCTAGTCACCTTCCTGAGCAATGAAGCTGAACAAATGGAGTTCCAGAAGTCCTTTACTAGAAAATGTGGCTTAAAATTTTCCAGTCATGGTTTGCAACCCTTCCACCACTTCTTCAGTGCATCCTTGAAGGGTGTGCAGGAGAACCAAGCATGCCATAGCAATCATCTGAGTATGAAACCATTATAATCTTCCATAGGTCAATAAACTCCCAATGATTTTAAAAGTGACAAAACTTAGGTTCTGAACAGGATTGGCTCAAGTCTTTGAAAAGCAAGTATTAAAATCAAGATACAAGAACAATCTGCTCACAGACCTAATTCTCGTGCTTCATATATGCCTAAAACTCATTCCTCTACTACAGCAGTTACCAGCTAATCTGGTACAGTGGTTCTTTACAGCATATCATGGGTCTGCATTATAGACAGTAGCAAAGTCACAAAATAGGGAGTGAATGACTTTCCCTCCTTGCTAAGCTGCCCAACAGAAAAGTGTCTAATAGTGAGAGACCATGTACATTGGGCTGGAGTTTAGGAGCGGTAAGGACATGTGGTTAAAATCAGGGGCTCATTCCAACATCCAGCAGGTGCCAGCCCCCAGCCTTCCCCCTCTTGTGCACTGCTGAAGAGATCCTCAGCACCCCCACCTTCCTGCTGCCCAAAGCAGCACAAGACACACCACCATGTCACATTCATCTTCATGCCTAGTCCCCATCAGATTCAGTCATCTGTATCTAATCAAGAGACAAATTCAAAATACAATGAGAGCAGACCGCTTTCAAGGAGATTTAAGCAGCAATCATTCAAATCTCACACAGTATAGATAAGTTTTCATAATAATAAAAACAAAACCCCAACAAAATTACATAAAATTAAAATATCAGAAAAATAACAAGTAGGTGGGAAGAAATTGTGAATGGGGAAATTCCAGCCTGACTAATTATCCATTATAAAGAAAAGTAAGGTAGTCACAAAACACCTCACAGACTTTCGTTGGACAGCTCTGTGGTGTCTAAGATTAAGGTAACAAGGAAACCACACACACACAGACGGTTGCACACAATCCTGTTTACTGCCTGTATGTGACCACCCAAGGCCTGGTTGCATCTCCTACTGTTTCTGTTCAGGGTGGGTGGCTTCCCCAGGACACTGCCAAGAGGTGAGGGGCAGCTCTCACAGCTGAGGGACATCTCTCAGTTCCTCAGCACAGAGTTACAGGAGGTCACAAATGCAACACTTAAGATTCCTTAGGTGATTCCACTTCATTTGTCATGTCTTTCCTTATGAAGATGTTGGTGTTTCAAGGTAATGGTGCCCTGGCTGCAGGAATAGCCAGTACACCTACCCACAGCACTGCTGCTCTCCAGTTCTCCAACTGAAACATTCACATTAAGCAGATGTTAGCTGGCAGCTAAGTATGTGTGTGCCAGTTATAATACATTAATTCCTCAAGATGAGCAACCCTGTAATGGGGGCTTTGTTTGGTGCTTTCCTTTTTTTAAAGAAACCCCACCCAAACACTTGGCCAAGTTCTCATTCCATAGCCAACAAAGCAAGAATGTACATAATATTCTCACTACATTTTACCTCATAGCCTGCATCAGTATTTGTGGCTGGAGCCCAGAAATTAACCTTCTAACTCCACAAAAAGCTGATACTCAATTTTCTTTCAGCCATCCCTGTTGGGTTCTTTACTCAAAGCTCTGGTAATTGCTGTGCAAAATTTAGAATGGGTCTTTGCTTCCCTAGATGTCTACCCTTTCCTGCACACAAACACCCCCACCCCCATCCCCATCTCTTTGGCACACAGAGAACATGGTCGAATCCTGCAATTTAGATAAAGTTATGAAATAGGCTGTAGGGTGGGTTTTTTGTGGAAGCTCATCTAAGTGGCAGAGAGAAAGACATTTAGAAAATCATTGGTTCCCTCTTCCTTTCAGAAGTCACAGGGTCATAGCAAAGAATTTTGGGAGTTCACTGCTTGATGAGACTAGCACTCCAGGACAAATATATGTCTGTGTAAGGCAGGATAAGCTACAGGACTTCAACTTTCTGCCAAATGATACATGAGAAATATTTTATTACAAGGTTTAGAGAAGAAAATACAGTGCAAAGAAGAGAATGTATCACCACAACATGCTATTTAGTGTCTGAGAAAGAAGCAAAAGACTACCAGTTAAAAAGATAAAGTCATGACAATAATGATATCACCCTGGCTGTTCTGGCCTTTTTGGTACTTGTTTACAGGATGGAAGAAAGCAACATCTTTCAGAAATACTTTAAATTAGCTCTCTGAATAACTGCCTCCAGCCTAGGGAGGAACCAATGTATTCTTACCCCACGTACACTACAAACCCATATAAAGGCTGCTGCAGAGCTCATGGCAGTTACACTCACGAGGGCTTGTATCTCCCTCTGCAATGGTTTCTCACTGATTTTTCCCACTCAGACAAGTAGGATATTGTCCAAAAGTACTCCAGGCTTACTGGAGACAGAAACAAAACTCTAATTACTTTTAGAACAAACAGGCCAAGCCTACAAAGCTCGCATGTGCTGCCAGTCTGCGTGCAAGCACTGCTTCAGCCACCACCCTGCAGAAAGTGAAGCTACCGCGTATGGTACAGTGCATGAAAACACACTGGCTTCCAGAATCCCTTAACTTCTTCAAACTTTGGCTAAATCCTTAAAATAAGTTAAGGGATTCCATAACCCAAAGTTCAGAGATACATCCTCTACAAGCACCCCATGCACGTGAGAAACCCCCGTGATTTGTTACCACAGCTGTTAGTGCAAGTGACAGAAGCCTAGGAGAGCTCTGTGGAAAACATCACAGGTTCTCCTAAAACTGTGCAAGTTGATCCACATTTGAGTAAGGATTACACAAGTAACCTTTCCTCTTGCATTCACCGTGCTAAAATACACAGTTCCAGTGTTCTTCGAAAAGTTACTGGTGGTGCCCTAAGGGCACAGATAATCACCTCAGAGCCAACTGTCTGTGCTTTACTTGTGGGTCAAGATTAAATTCTATTTCCATTTAGGCCAGGTGGTGGCATGTGAATGCAACGTATTTTCTCTATCTCAAAACTAGCTTAGCACTGCACCTTCTAGGTAATTAGCAGGCTGAGCAGAAGAGACCAGACTTATACGGACCATGGAGATTAAACTAATTACTGCTCCTAAGAAAATTCCTTAAACTCCCCTCTCCCAAAAGGCATGCTTGTACATTTATTATGTAGTCACTTTTTCTAGCTAATCCTCCACAGCACTACAAGAGGACATCTCTTCCAAGCATTACATCCATGTTGTCAAATAAAAAGGGATGGGTAGTGGTATGTGAGAGAATTATTATTAGTGCAAGGAGAGTATTATCTTCTTTCATACCATTTCACACAGAGCTGCACATTAGTTGGCAGCCAGATTATTTCAGGAGCATTATTCAGGAGCTTGCAGTTAAATAAAGAGGTGCCCCAGAGTTCTGGAGGCCTCTCCAAGCAGCTTCAGAGAACTTCCAATGAGATCGGATCAGCCAGAACCAACAAAGAGAGGCCGTAAAAGGATACAACAGCCAGAAAATACATTGCCTGGCAGAGGCATGTGCTGCTGTTGCAGCTTCACCTTACCTGTAAAATTGTGGAAGACAGATTTTTAAAAAATAAAGTTTGATCAGTATCAGGCCTTGTTCCTTCCCTAAGGTCAACAAAAGACAGGTCACGGCATTGCAAATGTGTTAATCTTTCTGTCCATATAGTTAGATGTAATAGAAAATTTAAAGAAACAATAAAAAAACCCCTGTAGACTCTACAGAAATTTCTAAGAATTTCCATTTTTTAACCTAATTTCCCAAACTGTAAGGTAGACTAGACTATCTGCTATCCCACCAATGATCTTCAGCCTGAAATAATCCAGGAAGCCTCCAGGAATATATAGTTGTTTTGTATTTAGTTTTTAATCTATCATTTAAACTGCAGTGTGGCTGTGAAAACAGAGAAGTTGCATTTCTACTTACAGGTGCAAATTGCTTAAAGATGCCACAGCATTTCCAGTACATTAATGACTGCTCTCAGCTAGACATGATTTAGACATGAAGTTCATTCTTTCACTTCTCTTCAACTAAAAGTAAGTATATGAGAAAAATTAACATCCTCAATGGGTGATTTGTGAGTGGCTTGCTAAGTGTGATAGTAGTTAAATTGCACAAGCTCAGGCTTAACTCAAATTTGCACACAATAATTGAGAAAGTAAACAGTATTGATTTTAGCTCAGTATCTTCTTTCCATCAAAGGACAGAGAAGTGAGACTTGGAAATTTCTGACCAAAAGTATTTGATGCAATTAGCCTTGAAATATCACTTTGCCACCATGATTGTATCATGATAATGGGAAAATAAGACTGTAAACCCAAAGCATATGATAGAAAAAGATGGCAATGCAATGCAGCTATTTCCATCACAAGACAGAGCACTCATGCACTTTTTTTTTACAGCAGCCACATAGTTATCTCATCAACCTGTCAGTTCTCTCCAGAAGTGTCACAAATACTTTAGAAATAGTACAAAAATGCCTAAAGAGAGCATTTCTGAAAACTGATGCCTCACCTGTCAAATTTGCCAAGTCTCAGAAATAATTTTGCACACCTCTTTAAATATATATAAGGACAATAATCTATGTCCCTTATTTTGACATCGGGAGGAAGACAGTAGTGTCACAGAGCAATATTTTTATGGCAATTAAGCCTTACAGAAATGTGTGCAAGCAACTTCCTTGTGGAGCAAGTTTATTTTCTTTTGAAAAGGAAAAAACCAGAATATTTAAGTTGCACTTTGCAGACAGTTGAAACAAAATCTTCCCTAATCATGCCAATTTTTTTTGTCTAGATACAATACTTCCCTAATCCAAATAAAATGTGAAGAAATTAATAAACAGCTTCTGAGCTATCCACCGTGTAACAAAATATGCAAGAGTGATGTTTCTGAAGGCGACATCGAGAAAATATTATTTGGAGTTTCTGAAATCCTCACAGAAGCTTTATTTGGAGAAGTCACTCAGTCAGACCTCCTTCCATTAGCTCACAGTATGAGACAAAAGCAGGAGAGTAACAAAGCCCAAACTGAGAAACAGCCAACTTTTTGACCTTGAGCAAAGTCAACAGTGAGGCACATCGGGATGGGTGCAGCGACACAAGGTAGTTCATATACTTATTTGTGAATCACAAAGAATATAAAATTACTATTTTTTATTACATCAATGTTTTCTATTTGTTAAATGCTGTATCAAAAGAACTGAGCAGAGACATAGTAGAAAATTTCTTTTTTATACTTTTAAAATAGTAATTATTTAGTAATAATAAATAAATAATAAATAAAAGCCAAAAACAGGACTCTTCTCACACATGTTAATGCACTTGGAATTTTCTGACAATCTTCAAGGCACGACTGTGGTGGCAGTGGTCGGTCAATAAGAACATTTTCCATGAGACCTGCAGACAGCTTTGCAGGAGCAGATGGACACAACTTTAACCTGCAAGCGGCTGGGATGCTTAAGCTGGCTAAGTGCACAATCCACACAGTGACATGAGAAGGAAAGAGATGTCACAAGACACATTCATAGGGTTTGTAATAGTGAGCTAAACCCTCACTAGAAGAGTGATATAAAATGTGAGCAAATAGCAAAGACGATCAAGTACCATTTTAAACACTTGTAGACTTTCTGGATGGGAACATGTTTGTACCTAGATGACACACAGTGGAGGGACAATGTATAAGCAAATAAAGGAAAGAAGACTGAGGAAATCTGTCAACAAAAAGAGAAGCTTTTGACAGCACAGTGCAGGTCCAAACAGCAGGAACATTGCTTGCACTGGGAGCTGCTGGCATTTTGTTCAACACGAAATAAGAACATCTTGTATTGTGAGAAACACATTAGGGCTCTACAAACATTCAAGACAAAAGAGACAAGTGAGAGAAAAGCAAATCACCATAATTTGGAGTCCCATGAACTGCCACCAAGTCAGGTAAGTAATACTGAGCACAACCTGCAGAGGAAAAGCAGATAGAGGAACAAGCCAGCTGACAACTTTACAGGGTGCTCTAGTTATCAAAAAGGGACATGTATGGAGAATCAGGTGACAAAGATGAAAGATAAAGGGTCCTAAGATTCAAAAAGGTCTCATACAAGCAATGGCCAGATCTTATAAACAAAGAGAAGCTATGTTGCTTGTTGCATGAAAAGCCTAATTGATACATGGAAAAACATATGAGCCATATAGAGATTGAAATACGCTGATTGATTTAAGTACTACTCATTATAATTCCTGTATTTTATTAATTGTAATGATGCTTGTAAATTCTCATTATTATCACTGCTTGCTTGGGAAAGGAAGGCACACTGAACTGTGCTTGAAAATGCTTTCTGTAGTCAACTAGAAACAGCCATTATGTTATGCATATTTCCCCTGGATATAGATCAACATGAAGGCAAAAGTAGATCGTATGGTATATTTACAAAAAGAGAGGCAGCCTATCACTTAACACAGGTGCCTACATTTTTTCCAGATCACTTCAGTCACTGTTCCAAGTGTACAGGGTGTTTACACAGTGTTCTGCCAAAAGCAGAGGGAGTTTTTGATACCAGTGGGATACAAATCAGGCTACTTCTACACTTGTGGGAAAAGTACAGCCAATATTCATTCCACTTTCCCACTCACATCTACACTTCTTTTCATCAGTAGGGCATTAAGCATTCCAAAGCAAGGTAAGCATTATTATTCCCATTTTGTAGATGGAAAAAGAAAAAAAACAACCAGAAAACAAACCTTACACCTGAAATCATTGCACCAGCGTCACCTAGCAAGGCAAAGGCAGAAATGGAAATTAAATTCAAGTTGGAAGGATCCTAGTGAACCAACACAGAAAGATGCATGCCACACTGCCAACTTCAAGTGCTCTAAAACATCATGAAACTAATGTAGAATGGTTTTCCATTCTTACTCCACAAAGCTGGATTCAATTCACAACTGCCATTATCTAGGTTCCCCTTCAAGCATACTTTTGTTGTGGTTTTATGTGCAAAGGTCCTGGTGAAGGAGGGGGCTGCAGGGGTGGCTTCTGCAACAAGCATCCAGAAGCTTCCCCTGCATCCGACAGAGCACACACCAGCTGGCTCAGTGCTGGACCTGCCACTGACCAAGGCTGAGCCCATCAGCAATGGTCACAGCACCTCTGTGAGAACATATTTAAGAGGAAAAAAAAATGCAAGCAGACATTTTTTACCGCCAGAGAAGTATTTAACTCATTCTAAACATAAGGTCATTCTTCCCCTTTCCTCCTCCCTCCCCCTGAAAAATTCAGGAACCTGGATGTTTTGAGATTCACCACACTAAAACTTGCTGCATACAAAACCTGTATTTCACTGTATTCAAAAAACATCTGCATGTCACATGTATCTTAAAAAAATAATATTCTGAAGGATATAAAATATCCCACAAACGTTTCCTCTGTTCTTCAGTTCTAAAGATAACACAAAAACGGTCTGGTATTACAAAATCCACCCCTTTTCTATTTTCCTACCTCTAAACCCTTTATTTGTCTCCTCCTGTGTATCTGCCTCCTCCTTTGCAATCTCCACACCTGGTCTCCTCTCTTCTGTGGCTGACATGCTGAATATAATTACATACTGCCCCTAACACTGCTGCCATGTTACTTTATCCCTTCATCCTTATCCAAGTGCTTTTGCAACATGCCCAGCCTTAACTAACTGGTGTAACTGGAGAGCTTTGAATGAGAAGTCTACCAACACTCATCTTCCAGAAATCTTCTACTTCCAGAAATCTTCTGACAATCTAATGCATGCAGGTTTTACTCAGCCCTTTCAGTGACAACTCCATCAGGTCTCCCCTGATGCACCTTTGGGCAGTGCTCCTACCAGCCTTCAATTCACCCTCCCTCAGATCCCACGTACTCTTTTAAGTCATCTGGATCCAAACAGGGTCTTCACAACACCTGGCAGGTCAATATGTTTGGAATGCAAAGCAAAGGCAGGGGTGGGGTGAAGCAAACAAAACCAAAAATTCCATGTTGAGACCACTGAGTTACAGCCAATGATCAACACTGAAAGGGAGTGAACTAAAGAAATGCTTCCTCTCTGCTTTCAGTGACACCATCCTTGTCCTCTGCAAATACATCACTGCTTTGTTCCAACTGCACAAAACAGACTGAAGAGCCCTCTGGGGCAATGCTCACCTTGCACCTGATAAACATCAAGCAGATCTAGACTGCAACAGAAGGTGAGAGGTGACACAAAAGGATGTATTTTAATTTAGATCTTATTTAATTATCTTTAGACCAAATTCACATACTAATCCAAACACACGTGCATCATGAATGGATAAATCACTCTTCTTAATAAGAAAACCTGTCACTGGTCCCTGGACTTCCCCTCCGCTTGCTAATGTCTCTCTCCTCAGCACACACTCCAAACATGCTTGTCACCCCGCTGTCCCAGCACAAACCTAGCCCACAAAGAACCTGATGGCTGATGTGGCAGGAGCAGGGCTCTGAAAAAGGCAGTCTGAGCTTGAGGCAAGGTCTGTCCATAACTACGCCTATTTTTTTTTTCTACACACCTCTAGAGTGGCTGCAGACCGGATCTTCAGCCCAGAAGGTCTGTGGGTGCTGGAAGAACCTGGCTTACAGCTCCCTCCCTTGGGCATATTCCTCTTGCAGAACTGCGCTCTGACTCAGTGGCCACAGCCCCTGCTCACGGGGGCAAAGCCCTTCCCAAAAAAGGACATTACAGCCTTGTGTTTGAACATTGGCTTACATGCCCTACCCATTTCTCCCAGTTGAGCTCATGAAGCTGAACCTGCAGTCACACAGGAACGGCAGCAGCCTTTCTCCGGTCAAGGGCAGAATCACCCTGATCACAGTGGTGCTTGCAGACTGCAGGAACGTTACTTAAACGCTTCAGATGCTGCAGTATGAAAAATTAGAAACACAACTGATTGCAGAGATTGCCATTTGGTTAAATATCCTCTTTCTCCACATCCAGTGCTCTGCAAAATCTCTTCCCCTTGATAAAAGACTGAAGCCTCGAAAGGGGCTTCAGTTTTTTATCAAGTGTTTCCCTAAGGAAATAGTTCTTATTATCCAAATCAATATCCACTGAAGCAGATTTAAGAATTTTAAAGGCCTTGATGCTTCCTATTCACATCAGTTTGGGTAGCTACTCTGTGAAACACATGCTTTCCAGGGTGATTCATTTGCAAGAGTCTGTGTACCCTGGCTAGTCAATGAAGTTTCCATCAGAGTATTCTGTACCATCTTCTAGAGGGTGTTTGTGGCAGAGAATTATTAGTAACTAGCCTGTTTGCCTGAAAGCATTAGGCTTCTCCCATCTATCCTACACCATCAACTCCAACTCCTATCTCCTGCTGAGATGTTGGCATGCAAATCAGCCACACTGCCCGTGAGATCATCACAAAGCATCCAGCATAGAGTCACAAACACGTGACGTAAGGCAAACTTCACAGTTTTTCCACATTTAAATGAAGAAATACCTCAGAGATTTATGAAAGGGTACACTTGTTTTCTTTTTTCAGCTTCTGTTTACCTAATAAACTGGATTTAGGCCTTCATCTTCTCAAAAACCAGGCAAAGTTTTGTAAGATGTTACGGTACTTCTGCTCCCCAAATTAGTATGTCTCTTAACTATGCAAACTTCAGTTAATAATACACAGCATGACTAATATCTAACTCTTCAACAGCTTCACATCATATGTAGACTGTGTTCACATAGCTGTGCATCTCTCCTCACCAGCAAGGAGACTTAGGCACAGAGGGTTTGATCTCCTGAATGCTAAACACTCCCGGCCGCCTACATAGTTTTAATTTTTTTAAAACTTGTTAAGTTGTTCTGAAATGGTAGGTGAATTATTTACTTAAATATTTATATAAACTCCTGCCTGAAAAGTACTCATGTAGAAGAAACTGAAGTTTTAAAATTAAGGAATCTGTTAACCCATTCCATATGGAACATTCCAGCTGAGGAATGTGTTCACCGTGTATCACAAATGGTGTCACAACAGATTTTCTAACTCAGGTAAAAGAAGTAGAATTTCACATCCTTATGCTTGAAGGTGGAGGTTTTGGTGGCTTTTTGTTTGATAGGGTAATTTGGACTTCTTTACATAATAATTTAAGTTACTTAAATCTTTCACATTTTCTTATTTAAAATTTACTGAACATTTTAAAATCCAATACAAAATAGCAATTGCATTGTATATAATTAAGCAAAATGCCACAACATCTTTACATAACAAAATAGATCTAGTGTATTTATATAGCCTTAATTATACTTTGCACTTGTGTTAAAAACATGCTCTAAAGAAAGTTTAACTCTTCAGAAATGACATATTGAATGGTGATTTGGCTTTCTCCAGCTCTTCATAAAAAAAATCTATGCAAACCATACACAAAAGTGTAGCTTGAAGTGTTCTGAGATACTTTTATTTTCCTTCAGTACTGCTTTCTGTGCAATTTTTCAGGGAGAGGAAGGAGGATGCTAAGGAAAGTCCATTTGCATTCTTGATGATTTACTGCACTTCGTGGACTCAGAACCATAGTTTGGTAGCTTTATTTCCCTTATGAGCCACTTCATCTTAAGAAAAGCGAGCCACTGGACTGGAGCATACTGCTGACAGCACTTATACAGCAGCAGCTAACAAGCACTGAATCTCTTAGCATTATGCAGCAATTACTGTTTCATTACTAACCAAAATCTCCCTTAATGAATTGACTGCATCTTTGATTCCTCCCTCTCACAGAATCACAAGGTTGGAAAAGAACTTTGAGATCATTGAGTCCAACCACACCTGTCCTCTACTAAACCATATCCCTGAGCATCTCATCTATCCATCTTTTAAACACATCCAGGGAAGGTGACTCAACCCCCTCCCTGGGCAGCCTGTTCCAGTGCCCAATAACCCTTTTGGGGAAGAATTTTTTCCTAATGTCTAATCTGAACCTGCCCTGGTGCAGCTTGAGGTCATTCCCCCTCATCCTGTCACCTCTTCCTTGGGTGAAGAGACCATCACCTACCTCTCTATAACCTCCCTTCAGGTAGTTGTAGGTGGTGATAAGGTCTCCACTCAGCCTCCTCTTCTCCAGGCTAAACAGCCCCAGCTCCCTCAGCCGCTCCTCATAGGATTTGCCCTCCAGGCCCTTCCCCAGCCAGGTTGCCCTTCTCTGGACACGTTCCAGGGCCTCAGTGTCTTTCTTGTAGTGAGGGGCCCAAAACCAGGCTTTAAAATGGAAAGCTGCTGACCCTCAGTTTAGAAGGAAAGGGATTTTTAAGTTCTCTTCTGACACAACATTGGTAAATTACTGTGAAAGGATCGCTTACATCACAGCTAGATGACAGGCAGGTTTGGAACCAACAGCTCATACTAATGGAAATTAAATCATCTAAGGGAAGAGGAAAGACATTTGAGAGGTATACATCTAATAGAAGTTTTTAAAACTTACAAGAGAGTGGGGGAAAAAACGCACAGAAAAAAGTATAAGTTAGGGGAATTTCTACCATCTTTCCTTTTTCACCAGTTCTATCATATAATCTCTAGTGAAAGGGATATTTATAACTTACCCACAAAATTCTCAAAGCTAAAGTCTTTACATGGAAAGTCTCAACACAAATTTCATTATCTTGGTGCACCTTCAATAGCTTAAAATTAGGAACAAATCATTCTTTTTCAAATGCATCGATTTGTTTCTTCCCTTCAAAATCTGTTCTAAATTAAGAGTCAGGCTGTCCAGTAAATACATTACAAAAAATAACAAAGACCCTGATTACAAAAAGACAATTTCATATATCAAAAGCAAAGCTCCCAGGTAAGCAGATAAACTTAAGGAGCGATGGTGGGATGATTCATCCCCCAAGGAGAAATAGCAGGACCAGAGTGCCTTTTGGTTGGCATTTCATCAGGCAGCATGTAACTCAGTTCCACAACAGCAAACTGCATTCCTATACTCTAAAAATCTCAGCTCTTCGTTACACTGATGCAGAGGGATGACTGCAAATAACCAGCTGTAGGCACTGGCTGTGTTAACTGAAATGGAGGAATTTGCAGCTGTTTGGTAAAGACACAGATGTGATTATCCCTTCGGATTTTTCGGCTAAAGCTGAAGAGATACTTTACTCTCTGCAACGCAGGCACAAAGGCACAGTAGCTATTGGATACCTTGGGCACTGCCCTCCAGCACATCCAATACAAAAAAATACTTCATTATTTTGGATAAATGTATTAGACATTAAAAAAATGTTTTCTTAATTGTTTCACTGCAAGAAATGAAAAAGAAAAAATCATCTGGCCCCTGTTGTCCTTAGATCGCTTTCAGTGGCACAGCAAGGCAAGATGAAACCAAGATAAATTAATGTATAATTAAATTGGGTTCCCCTTTCTCCTGCACCTCAGAACACCCCTTTGCTAAAGAAGAGGCTGAGTTCTGTCTCTTCTGAAACCATTACTGAGGCCTGAAGGTTATTGTCTGCAAAGGATGTATGTCAGTGCCACATGGTTTCCAAATAACAGCATTTAGCCTTCATAATAGGGAACACTGCAAACAGGATTTAGAAAATCAGAATTTTTAAACCCTTTCACTTTTAAAATCTAACTATTATAAAGTAAATCCAGGGGTTTCTTAACTTTCCCCCTTTATTCTTCTTAAAAGAGAAATTATAACCAAAGTTACAGCATAAAACATCCATATTTCTGTGCTTTACTACACCTGTAAATATGTTTTTCCCCTGTCTTTCCCAGAGGTGACACCTTAGGGCTCAGACATGCAACCAAGTTACCATGGGTCCTATGAGCACTAAAAATAGCTAATGAGCATCCTCTAGTACCAGGGGAAAAGCAAGGTAAGACAACTCTGCTGAAACACCCTTTAGTAACTCATCTTCCCTTGCAGTTGCCCTGGGCTAAGAGCACACATGCAGACACACAGAAATGCTGTAACTCAGTCCCAAGCCCGAACGCTTGGCCTTGACAGGGCAACTGTCAGAAAACTTCATGTTAAACAGAGTCAGAGACTGAAGAAAAAGGCAAATATCTCTATCCCCAACCCCCAAAAATACCCCCATCATTGCACAGGCTGGGGCCTCTGTAGCCACAGAATTTCTCTACTGCTTCAATGAGTTGCTGGAGACAAAAGCAGAAATCTGTAGCCCGTGGTGAATGCGGAGAAGGGCCATGGTAGCCACCTGCACAAGAATTTCTCCCCCCCACTAGGCTCATGCATAGGCTAGGGCTCTGCTCAGGTTTAGGGAAAGTAATAGTTGAAAAACACTCCTCTTTGCCTCAAGTGGATCTTTCTTCAAGGATAGATATAGATATGGAGTCAATGTTATCTTTTATATTCCCTTGTTAGAAATCTAACTAAATCACATTTAGACACATACAATCTTGCCCTGACTTACATTCCTCACAGGACCATCTATAGACTCTGGATTCCCAACTTGTCTTCCTTGAGATCCAGCCAAGTTCTCCAAAGGTAACCGGAGATTATGCTGCTCAAAGTTAAACCTCCCTATACTGCTTCAAAACCACCTACTGAGCAGCTTGTGCCTTCTCTCCTTTATGTCTCTTCCTTCCTTCTGGCTGAAGACAAGGCAGACAGTATAAACCAGAGCAGTAAAAAGTTACAGCAACACCTGAAAACCCAATGGCAACTTTAACAGTGAAGTATCCTTTCTTTGACAGACTCAAGAATGAAACTGGCAGCAGTGTCACGCCGTTTCTATGAAAAATGTACGATGCGGGGTAGAAATGTTCAGCTGCCAAGGGAATATATGTGTCTATATGAAAGGTTGTGTAAGTGTAGACTGAACAGCTGCCAGCTCCATTATGTATGTGAAAGCTGTAGTTTAGATTCTAAAATATTTTTTATTAAGACAAGAAATAAAAAAATACGCCTCCAACGCACGGCAGCATTATCTGTTAAATCATGAAACTGTAAAGTAACCTTTAGTTTCAGATGTTAATTATGCATCAGACAACACGGTCTTCCAAGTTCCTGCTAAGACAAAGAAAATCAATATAGATACTTTCCCCAAGAAATAACAACCTTAATTTACAACAGCATAAATCTGTTGACAGCCCTGCATACTGAACTCTGAAATAATCTACTGGAAGTAGCACTTTCTCCGATACAGTTGGCTTCAGAGTTAGCCAGTAATTGCACCTGATAAGTATAGGATACTCAGCTGTTCCCAGGACAAAACTATTTGCTGACACTGAAGATCATGATATGATTATTATTTATCAAGTGTCAGCGAGATAATACTGTAATATATGCAAATACACCACATTCCTCCCCAGGTATTTACCATGCGCATTAGAGAGATAATACAGCTTATCACACCACAGCGAACAGTCAGATAAACTCACTTCACATCAGGATCTTTCCCTCAGGAGTCACCACTTGTCCTAAGGAAGCAGAGAAGCCAGCTGTGCAACCCATGCTTCTCCCGAACCAAAAGCCTTACCTTGATTTTCTAGGGTCACTGCTGAGTTCCTGGTTTACAAACCAAGAGGGAACCCCTGGGAAAATACTCCAAAGGAACTTCAGCTGGTAAGCCAGCCTCACCAGGGGCCCAGCTGAGATGCCTCTGTACAAGCACACGCAATGTGGGGAGCAAACAAGGGGAGCTGGAGACATGAGCACACCTGCAGGGCTGTGATCTCACTGGCATCACAGAGACATGGTGGGATGGCTCCTACCACTGGAGCATCAGGATGGAAGGATGCAGGCTTTTTAGGTAGGACAGGCAGGGCAGGTGAGGAGGGGGTGTTGCTCTCTATAATAGTGACCAGCTGGAGTGCATGGAGCTCCATCTGGGCATGGATGAGGAGCTGAGGAGAGCCTATGGGTTAGGGTGAGAGGGAGTGTGGGGGATACCATAATAGGGGTCTGCTGCAGGCCACCTGACCAGGGGGACCGAGTGGATGAGGCCAAGTGTAGACAGATAGGAATAGCCTCACTTTCACAAGCCTTGTCCTTATGGGGGACTTCAATCACCCAGATATCTGTTGGAGGGACAACACAGCTGAGCACAAGCAATCCAGGAGGCTCCTGGAATGTGCTGATGATAACTTCCTCCTCCAGGTGATGGAGAAGCTGATAAGGAGAGGTACCATGCTGGATCTTCTTCTCACCAACAAGGATGGGCTGGTAGATGTGAGGATCAAGGGCAGTTTTGGATGTAGTGACCACGAAATGGTGGAGTACCAAATCCAAGGGCAGCAAGGAGGGTGCACAGCAAGCTTGCTACCCTGGCTACTTTGGCCTCTTTAGGGAACTGCTGGCTAGAGTACGATAGTACAGAGCCCTAGAGGGAAGAGGAGCCCAAGACAGCTGGCTACTATAAAAGCATCACCTCCTCTGAGCCCAGGAGCGATACATCCCAACAGAGAAGAAACATGGCAAAACAACCAAGAGTCCTGTATGGATGAATAAGGAGTTCCTGGACAAACTCAAACAAAAAAAAGGAAGCCCACCCAGGGTGGAAGGAAGAACAGGTATCTTGGGAAGAACACAGGGAAACTGTCTGAGCAGCCAGGGATCAGATTAGAAAAGCTAAAGCCCTGTTAGAAATAAATCTGGCCAGGAATGTAAAGGGAAATAAGGAAAGTTTTTACAAGTGTATCAATGAGTAAAGGATGATGAGGGAAAATGTGGGCCCTCTCTGGAATGGAACAGGTGACCCTGTTACCTGGGATATGGAGAAGGGTGAAGTACTTTATTTCCTCAGTCTTCACTGGCAAGAGCTCCAGCCACACCAACCATGTCACGAAGGGTGAAGGCAGGGTCTGGGAGTATGAGGAACTGCCCACTGTAGGAGAAGATCAGGATCGAGAACACCTGAGGAACCTGAAGGTGCACAAGTCCATGTGACCTGGTGAGGTGCATCTGCATGTCCTGAGGGAACTGGCAGATGAAGTGGCCAAACCATTCTCCATCATATGTGAAAGGTCCTGGCAGCCTGGTGAAGTCCCCACTGACTGGAAAAGGGAAAATATAACCTCCATTTTTAAAAAGGGGACAAAGGTAACTACAGACTGGTCAGTCTCACCTCTGTGCCTGGCAAGATCATGGAACAGATCTTCCTGGAGACTGTGTTCAGGCACATAGAGAATAAGGAGGTGATTAGTGACAGTCAACATGGCTTCACTAAGGGCCAATCATGCCTGACAAATCTGGTGGTCTTTTATGATGGAATGACAGAGATGGTGGACAAGGGAAGGATGACAGACATCATCTTCTTGGACTTGTGCAACACCTTTGACACTGTCCAGCATGTTAACAGTTTTCCTAAATACTTATGTTAGCTACTGTTCCAGGCTGGTCTGAGAAGGAAATCAGTCTTGAATGAAATTGTTGTTTCATAATAGGTAGGTCCAGAGAAGGGCAACCAGGCTGGTGAAGGGGCTGGAGGGCAAATCCTGTGAGGAGCAGCTGAAGGAGCTGGGGCTGTTTAGCCTGGAGAAGAGGAGGCTGAGGGGAGACCTTATCACTGCCTACAACTACCTGAAGGGAGGTTATAGAGAGGTGGGTGATGGTCTCTTCAGCTGGGGGACAGGAGATAGGACAAGGGGAAATGGCACAAAGCTGTACCACGGCAGGTTTAGATTGGATGTTAGGAAAAAAATTTCACTAAAAGTCATCAGGGCCTGGAACAGGCTGCCCAGGGAGGGGATTGAGTCACCATATCACAGAATCACAGAATAACAAGGTTGGAAAAGACCTTTAAGATCATCAAGTCCAACCATTTGCATCCTAAACTAAACCATATCCCTAAGTACTTCATCTACCCTTTTTTTGAACACATCCAGGGAAGGTGACTCGACCACCAGCCCCTTCACCAGCCTGGTTGCCCTTCTCTGGACTCACTCCAGGACCTCCATGTCCTTCTTGTGGTGAGGAGCCCAGAACTGGACACAGTACTCGAGGTGTGGCCTCACCAATGCCGAGTACAGGGGCACAATCACCTCCCTAGACCTACTGGCCACACTGTTTTTGATACAAGCCAAGATGCCATTGGCCTTCTTGGCCGCCTGAGCACATTGCTGACTCATATTCAGTCTGCAGTCAACCAGCACCCCCAGGTCCTTCTCTGTCTGACAGCTCTCCAGCCAGTCTCCCCCAAGCCTGTAGCGCTGCATGGGGTTGTTATGTCCCATGTGCAGCACTCTACACTTGGCCTTGTTAAACTTCATCCCATTGGTCTCAGCCCATCGGTCCAGTCTGTTCAGATCCCTCTGAAGAGCCTCCCTACCCTCAGGCAGATCAACACTTCCTCCTAGTTTAGTGTCATCTGCAAACTTAGTGAGGGAGCATTCAATCCCTTCGTCGAGATCATTGATAAAGATGTTGAACAAGACTGGACCCAGGACTGAGCCCTGGGGGACGCCACTCGTGACCGGCCTCCAGCTGGATTTCGTTCCATTCACCACCACCCTCTGGGCTCGGCCATCCAGCCAGTTTTTAACCCAGCTGAGGGTCCCCCTGTCCAGGCCAGTGGCAGCCAGTTTCTCAGTCAGAATGCTGTGAGAAACTGTGTCAAAGGCTTTACCAAAGTCCAGGTAGATCACATCCACAGCCTTCCCCTCATCCATTAAGCGGGTCACCTTGTCATAGAAGGTGATCAGGTTAGTTTGACAGGATCTACCTTTTGTAAACCCATGTTGACTAGGCCTGATCCCCTGGCCATCGTGCATGTGCTGCATGATAGCTCCCAAGATGACCCTCTCCATGATCTTCCCTGGGACTGAGGTCAGACTGACAGGCCTGTAGTTCCCTGGATCCTCCTTCCGACCCTTCTTGTCTATGGGTGTAACATCTGCCAGCCTCCAGTCGACTGGAACTTCCCCAGTCTGCCAGGATTGCTGATAGATGATGGAAAGGGGTTTGGCAAGCACATCTGACAGCTCCCTCAGTACCCTTGGGTGAATCCCATCTGGCCCCATTGACTTGTGGGTATCTAACTGGCCGAGTAGGTCGCTAATCATTTCCTCCTGAACCATGGGAACTTTGTTATTCTTCCCCTCCCTGTCAGCCAGTTCCTGAGGATGAGTACTCAGGGAATATCCTTCTTTACTGTTAAAGACTGAGGCAAAGAAGGAATTAAGGACCTCAGCCTTATCCTCATCCCTTGTCACTAATGTGCCATCAGCATCCAATAAGGGCTGGAGATTCTCCTTGACCCTCCTTTTACTATTAATATACATATATATTAATATATATATTAATATACCTATTAATATATATACCTATTAATATATATATTAATATACCTATAGAAGGACCATCCTGGATGTGTTTTAAAAAATGGGTAGATGAGGTACTTAGGGATATGGTTTAGCATAGGACAGGAATGGTTGGACTTGATGATCTTAAAGGTCTTTTCCAACCTTGTAATTCTCTGATTCTGTATTCCTCCTTGCTGCTCACCATATTCCAGACTAGCTTGTTTCAACTCTTGTGGTCTTTACTTGACCACACAGTATTAGTCTAAGTAAAACTTACCAATGTGGAGTAAAGCAAGCATAGAATCTTGGAATTTCCTTCTTTCTTCAGATTCTGCTTTAGGCTGTCATTTAGGTATGAAGCTGTACACAGAGCATCTCTCCCATGGTCCACAACCACTACAGCAACACACTGTGAAACCGCCTGGGGCTGACACTGCCACTGCTCCCTGGGTTTACAGGGACATCCCCCAATAGAGACATCAGAGGGACACACAAAGTACCCTGAAGATCAACAGGCCCAGGATAATCTCTCGGCTCTTCCTCATGAGAAAGGGCTTTTCAGAGCAGAATCAATGAGAGTTTTGAGTTTCTGCTTCATGGAGCGAGAACCCTACTATGCAGCGTTCCTCCATGGCTGTTGGCTCTTGTTGGAGATAGGATGAAATTTGTATTTTAAAACTCACAACATGCCAGCAATGTATTTTGCTCTGCTGAACTTCATTCATTATTCTCCCACGTCCTCTGAACTGAGAGCTTATCAATTCTGTCTTTCTAAAAGGGACAACCAGAAATTTTGCATAAATAATCTTCCTCTCAGAAGCTTCTCAACTGAAGTACTCCCACAGGACAGCGACATTTCTCAGCAAACATTTCAAGTAAGTGGTGAGGAATATTCCAGGGATAATTATGGGTTTAAAACAAATACTGCTTTAATATTCAGCTTGGAAAATAAAAAGGAAAATTCTGAAACCTGGTCAGTGACAGATGAAATCAACTTTAAATTTAGTTTTCAGGAAAAACACCTTTTTAGTTTGCCATTTCTGGTGGGAAATTTTTGCATTTTTTATTTTGTGCTGTTTTCCTATGGTTTAACCTCCTGTTTTAATTAAATATTAGTTTTGAAACATGGAAATTCTTTGCAAGATGATCATGCTTTCTAAAGAACTGCAGGTCTTAGAAAGAACGTGGTGATCAGCACAGCTGCAAACAGCAACATCAGAACCTAATGAACACAAAGGTCAGGGCTAGTTTCTGTCACCTAAGCTGCCAAGTAGGAATTAGGGATTTTGGTTTTAACTGTGTGGTCTCACCCCACTCGTAAGTTGTTTACTCTTCTGTGAAAACAGATCTAGTGCTGAAAATGGGATATACTACACAGCCAGTGCTGTGATGCCATTGCTTTTGGGAGAAATGGCTCTTATTTGAAAAGCAGCATCTGATTTTCAAAACATTCTAACCCATCCAGGAACTGGCTAAGCAGATGTTCTGGGAACGGCGAGTTAAATGGGCAGCTCCTACTGATTCAATGAATCAGGACTCAGAATCACACCCTTGGGGCTTTCTCCTTCCGTTCTCCTCCGATGTGGACGTGCTCCGAGCACTGCCCACCGGACATTCATGGCACAGGTGTGTTCTACATCCATTTTTCTCTGGTCCTTAAGCAACCTTGCTTGCCAGCACTGAGGCAACGCTCTTTGGCTTAGGATTAAAAGCTTGGGACCTTCTCTTAAAAGCATGTTTCTGATGGAGACCAGCCGGAAATAACCCTTTTCTTATAAAGCAGCCAAAATGGAGAGGGTCACATCCAGCTCCCTTTTCCCTGACTGCGGAGTGTATGAACATGAATCTGCCTGAGAGGATTCAATACACTGTTCTGCCTACAGAGACTGAAGCATTACTCTTTCCTCCTCACTGCTTCTTCCACCTCAAGCTGGGAAAGCAGTACCCATTCTCAGCTGAAGCTGTTCTGTTGCACGCTGAATATCTAAACAGCAATTACATCGGAGTGAGCGGCAGCCTCCAGCCTAGGTATAAAAATAAGTTCACTTACTTCACACAAAGTTGCTACCAGAGCAGCAGCGGCAAGGAATTAGGATCCTCTTCCAGATGGACTGCTCTCAGGAAGAAGAGTAAGAGGAACTTGCATCCCCAATGAATGTTTATGCCACCTAATTTACAAGCCAGGCTAATTTACAAGAGGGAAAATAAAATCCCCTATATAACGCTGCTATTGGACATGCTGTACAATACTATGGCAGTCACTTCTCTGTTGGGCTGACACCCCAAAATTGGGCATACAGAGTAGGTGTGTTGAGGATATGTGCACTTAACAGAGGCAGAGGAACCACACCTTGCTGAAGTTTTGGGAGAGCTCAGGTGCATGCCTGTTGCTGAGCTGCTCAGCTCTGCCAAGCTGATGGGCTTCTAGGCTCATCCAAGAACAGGTTTAGGGGAACACCGTAATAAAAACAGTAATCCTACAAACTTCAGCTGCCTAGAGGATTAAAATTAACTCAGTAGTTCATCACAGAGCTTGTGATATTTGGCATACAAATCCCAGTTCCATTTCCAGATCAGACCTTTAGCCCATGCCTAATTCTGTGTCTCTGCATGAACGTGTATATAACATTGTCTCTTGCTTGTCAATAGCCTGTGCTTGCTGGCACACAAGAGCAAAGGGCTGCCTGGAAAGGAGAAGAGGAATGAAACCCAAAAGATAATTCACATCAGCAGCAGTCAGAATGAGAGCCCCAACCTTCAAGCATCTGATAGAGCCTGAGGAAACCCTGGTGCAGCAGCTCTGCCAGGATTGTCAGCAGAGCCACAATTACTTTTTAGCCTTCCAGTGGGGGAAAAGGCAGCTGTAAATGCAGTCTGTAGCGGGCAAAGGATGTTCAAAGGTTTACAACTGACATGAACTTTAATCAAGCCAAGAGAAATTACAAGGCTGCCCACTGAACCAGCAGACCCAGAGCCAGGAATGGGATGCCCACTTCCCACATGCTGCTCCTGCTTCACAGAGCAGGATGCCACAGGGAAGCAGGTGGCCAGAGGTCACGAAGCACTGCCCTCACCCCATGCAGCCACCGCCCTCCTGATTCACCCTCCTGCTGCCCCCATGTCCCACCTAGTGCTAATGCCTCAGCCTCCACCTGCGGCAGGAGGAGAAGGGTGTCTCCTACCACACACCTCAGGGAGGCAGCCAACACCACTTAGGGACTTGCAAAGTGGCGGGGTGTGAGAAGGAAGCGTTTCAGGAGGCTCCATCCAGTTACACCAAAGGGCTCCTTCACCCACTGTAACGTGTCTACCCAAATCACTCAGCTTCACCTTTTCCCAGCTCCACATTACCTGCCAGAGAGCTATCCCAAGGTCTGCTTCAGATAAAACAGCTCTGGTGATAGCAGGTACACACAGATGTAGAGGCAGAGCACATTGGAAACTAAAATCCCTGACCCCTTCTACCACTGCGCTGCTGGCTTCCTCCAGCCTCTAAGTGAACCACACAGGGTGGGGTGTTTCAGAAACACTCAATATGTTGGTTTGACTCTGATGCCACTGAGGTACCCAGTTAAACTCCTGTTTGTAGAGAAAGCACAGTCATACTGACGCTGTCTACACCACCCAGAATTTCCACTCCCTCGTTTTATCTGTGAATGATCCAGCCAACGGAACTCCACTCTGCCCCGGTGAGACCGACTGCACCTGGAGTATTGTGTCCAGTTCTGGGCCCCTCAGTACAAGAAGGACACAGAACTCCTTGAAAGAGCCCAGCACAGGGCCACCAAGGTGATTAAGGGAGTGGAACACCTTCCCTATGAGGAGAGGCTGAGGGAGCTGGGCCTCTTTAGCTTAGAGGGGACTGAGGGGTGACCTTGTTAATGTTTATAAATATGTCAGGAGGATGGAGCCAGGCTCTTCTCAGTGATGGCCAGCAATAGGACAAGGGGCAGCGGGTGCAAGCTGGAGCATAGGAGGTTCCATGGGAACGCAAGGAGAAGCTTTTTCACTGTGAGGGTGACAGAGCCCTGGCACAGGCTGCCCAGAGAGGCTGTGGAGTCTCCTTCTCTGGAGATATTAAAAACCCACCTGGATGTGCCCCTGTGTGATTTAGTCTAGGTGATCCTGCTCTGGCAGGGGGGTCGGACTATATGAACTCCTAATGTTCTGTGATTCTGCGATATTAAGCTCTTATCAACAGTCTCCCACTTCTCAGTAGGCTGAGATGTGCTGTTAACAACTCACCCAAACATCCCCATCTGGAAAAGAATTAAAAGAACTATTTAGCAGTAGGATGTCCATCCTTTTCCAGAAAGGACTCCATGCAGCAGCAAAAATGTTCCACTACTTATTTTTTTTAACTGATAAAACACTTGTATTGTGGGGTTGGGAGTGGGGGATGGGAAGGTTTTAAAGATAAAAATGAAATCCATGAGTCTTGCTCCAAACGCATGGAAGGGGTGAAAAGGGTCAGTCTCTGTACAAAAACAGCACCAACACCTTGGTATCACTTAATTGTAACAAAGAGGCTGCAGCCAGGAACAGCTTACCCTGTTCTTCTTCTAAACTGTATTTCACTGGGAGAAAAAACCAAAGCAAACAAAAACCCCGTTGGTGCCAGTGGGACTTTGATATCCTCTTGTTGACTTGGTAAAGGTACAAGGTCATTCTCATGCACCTGAGTGCATTATGGGATAGATTGCTCCTTCGATAAAGAGCAATTAATGCATGGAGCATAGGTGGACACTACCTGTCATTCTAGGAAACATACTGACCTGGGAATAAAATGAAAAAGCACTTCAGCAAGCCAGAAAACTTCCATTTTCCAGCACCACAGCAACTAACAGTACAGAATCATAAGGTTGGAAAAGACCTTTAAGATCAACAAGTCCAACCATTCGCATCCTAAACTAAACCATATCCCTAAGTACTTCATCTACCCTTTTTTTAAACACATCCAGGGAAGGTGACTCAACCACCTCCCTGGGCAGCCTGTTCCAGGCCCTGACAACTCTTTCTGTGAAAAGTTTTTCCTAACATCTAACATTGCTGTTAAGAGAGATCAAGGCAGGGCATCTTAAAAAAAAAACCCAACCAACCAAACAAAAAAAACCCCAAAAAACAAGAAGACCAAAAAAGAGCAGAGTGCTTTTTCACCAACATCACTGATACTTATTTGGAGAACATAAAAGTCAACAAGACAGCATCAAAGAGTAAGGCCACACAAAGCCAAAGAATTTATCTTGCTTCAGTATGATTCATTAAACCATTTCCACTCCTAAATCCTCTGCCTTTCTGCAACCAGCATTTCAGTATTATAATCAAGAGATACATCCAAGGACAACGATCAGTAGGGTGCAAGGAACTAACATGAAATTTCAGGTGCTGGTTTCGCAGCTGCCAAGACAGCAAGCCTTGCTAATCTTGGCAGACAACCACAGATGCTTTAAGTACATGAGGGGGTTTAACAGAATGAAACATTCCCTGTTTTAAGCATTCACAGAATTTTGTGACAAAGGGATTGTTCTAGCTTCTGTTTCCCATCCTATACAACAGAGGCCACAGAAGGTTTTAATTCAGAAACTCAGCTGTTCTCGACACAGTGTAATGAATGATTTTAAATGCTCAAGGATAATTAATACCATAATCAGTCAGAATTGTCCATTGGTTAATTAGTGTTAAAACTTGGGCCTTCACTCTAGTCCAAATTTGTCTGAAATCAACCTCCAGATGTCTGATATTGACATTTTTCCTACTTGAAAGGAGGACACTGATTTCTTAAATTTGCTTTTCCTCAGAGTTTGATCAATGCACTGTCAGTAACCCTCCTTCTTGGCTAAGTGCCAAAGATAGAATTTCTTTAATCTCTTATTAGAAGGAAAATTTGTCAGACCTGAATCACCCTTTTCTCTTGACTCTTTCAGGTCTTTTTCTACTACCCAACTTCCTCTTCAATGCCTCAGGACAAGCCCAATTATTTTCTCAATTCTCCTGCTAATGCCATGGACACAGTCCTTTTTATACATCTGTCATGAAGCCTCACAAATGGGGCCAGGCCAGTTAAACTAAAAATGTCATTTATTTTTACAAGATGGAAGGAAAAAAAAAAGTCAAACTAAGTTTTATTCTAACTGAAACTGCTCAGAGGCTCCAACAGACATTAACAATCCAAAGGGTCAGGATGTCGGTCCAGATCTTAGTACCCCATCGCTGACTTAAGAGCTCCTAGATGTATGATTGATAAACCAAAATGTGCAAAACCACTTGCCCATGTAAGATGAGGTCCCTCAGTCTGTGCAGATGATGAACCCTAGGCAGTGTCTCAACCCATGGAGAGAGACTATGACCACATTCCCTCTGCTGAGAGGGAGACCAACTCATCGTGGCCTTCTTGTGGCACTCCATTTATACCCAAGTTGAATATGACATGTGGTCATCTATGATCACAGTTGAGGCAAAGACCTCAACTTTGTCACCTGTCAACTGAAATGGCCACAGCCATGTGGGCATTAATTCAAACTGCAGTGGGATGGTTTTCCCATGGGCTTTGTCTGGGTGGGCGCATCTGCCACAACATCCAAGGATCATATTTGTTTTAACCATCATTTATCCCACACCAGGAATTTTCATCCTGTCAGACATCTAAGCTGAACCATAAACCAAAAAAAGAGGCATTTGCTTCCAAAGTACAGTCCTCACAGCAGATGTGTAACCCTGAATGCACCACCTTGCATTTGGCTGTATTAATATGTACATTGTTAAAGTGAGACTAGTTTGACCTGCAACCAAGATTTCTCAGAAATCTTTGCAAATACTGAGAATTATCACATTTAACCTCCAAATAATTGTAACTTTTCCTTCCTATCTTGACATACATCAACAATACTGCGATAGACCAAGAACAGTTTTTCCCAGGAACCTACTATGGTGCTTTCTAGAACGGCTATTCTCATTTCTGCTTTATACAGTCACTTGACTAGTGTGCAATACACACAGTTTTTCTGTGTGTTAACAGTTTTTAAATCTTGATGTTATTTTGACATCATGTTTGCCAGCTCTCACAGGAGTCTACTAGGTCAACAAAATTCTTCAGCGTCAATCAAAATCAAAGTATTTCTCTGGCAACACCTGCCACGTGCACGAGTGTCTTGAAGACAGGAATCCCTTTGATAAAAGAACATTTCATTTTAGCCAAATAATTTATGCTTGATATTTCATTACTTTCATGTGAACATTCAGAGTTCTTCTTCTTTGAGAAGTAGGGTATAACTATAACAATAAGATACTGTATCTAGGAAGAAAGTGTCTTTGCTCTGTGACCATGGATATAGTGAATTCTTCCCAGCTGGAAGAACTTATCCTTGGACTCTTTTTCTTCAGATAATTCCTGAGAGATAAAGAGAGCAGCAGCATCTGAAAGCACACAGGTGGATCTGATGGTCTCATACAGGTACCGAGAAATTTCAATTTAGCTGCTCAATAACTACCAGTGCCAGGTAGCTCATTCTGACCACAAAATTAAATATATTGGAAGATTTTGTCACCACAGGACATTCATTTACTCTCATAAGAGACCACAAGTGCTCTGAAGGCGAGCTCTTCAATGCCTGTAAACCAGTGGTGACGGCAAGCAGAGAGGCAAATTAATTGTAGCTTTATTAGGAACCCACAGGCAAAAGGCTGACAGTTTCCTGATAAATACGGATGGAAAAACACAGGACTTCAGCAATTCGCAATAACTGGCAAAAGCCCAAAGAGAAAACCAGAGTTATTTCAGCCTTGAGACAAAAAAATTCTGTAGTTTAACTCTCCACAGAGAAATTGGCTTCATGGTGCACAGGCAACTTGTGGTTTGTCTGATGTATCGAAAATGAGAGTAGAGTAACCGCTGCTAGACTCATAGAATCATTCAGGTTGGGAAAGCTCCAAGATCATCTAGGCCAACCGTCCCGCTACCACCTGTATTACTCACTAAACCACGTCCCTAAGCACCTCATCCAACCTTTCGTTAAACACCCTGAGGGACAGTGACTCCACCACCTCCCTGGGCAACCTATTCCAATGCCTGACCGCTCTTTCTGGGAAGAAATTTCTCCTAATTTCTAATCTGAACCTCCCCTGGCCCAATTTGCAGCCACTAGTTATCTGAGAAAAGAGGCTGACCCCCAGCTCACCACAACCTCCTTGATTGCAAGAGTGCATCAATGATAGTCTGGCTACAACTAACTATAGTACATAAAGCAAAGAAATAACTTATTACATGTCAGCTACAGACCACCAAGAAACATATAATAAAATATTTGACTTTCCTAGTGTGTAAGCTTCTGAATCCCCTTGCCACAGTCTCAGTTCACAGAATCACAGAACATTAGGAGTTGGAAGGGACCTCTGAAGATCATCTAATCCAACCCCCTGCCAAAGCAGGATCACCCAGACTAAATCACAAAGGAACTCGTCCAGGCAGGTTTTGAATGTCTCTAGAGAAGGAGACTCCACCACCTCTCTTGAAACTCTGCAGCAAAACCAGCATTTGATGAAAGCCAGCAACCTTGCTGTCACAGAACAGAATTACTTTGAAAAATTCTGTAATTATTAGCTTAAAGAAAAAAAAATATGTAAAGAAAAACTGACATTGCTGCCTCCTGATGGGGATATATAATGGTTCCAAGCTTTTTATTCAGACATCTGAACAGGAAGCTGTGATTTTTACCTGGTTGAATTGAAATGAGAAGAACTGAACTGTCTTGATCGAGGAAAAAGTTCCGGGAACACCTCAGGGAAAGGTGAATTTTTGGAGCACCTTTCTTTACAGAGATCTGAGCAACTATTTCCTTTGATTAAAGTGAGATCTAGATTCCCTTTCTGATTTGTACAGACTGTTTGGGGTTTTTTTGTTTGAAAGGCATCACAGTTAAGCAAAATCTTGTAACAGAAGGCCATGCCACGTTGTCCTCTTGGATCATGATACTGTTCTCACTGCAAATCCAATATCCCCCACTAAGTCCCAACCAGCAAACATGGAATAATGACATTACCTTTCATTTCGATCAACGTTATTCAACCCTCTTGTCCTATTTTTGGAGACATCCAGACTTGTAACCTCTATGTGGACACTGTTAAGGAACTGCTGTGCCACAGCAATGACCAGACAAGTGCTTTTTTGACATCTAGCCTACAAAGCTTGCATGTCATCACTCCAGTGCCAAAATCCCTGGGATGGTTCTGGCTGGCAGGGCCACCATCTCCTAACTTTGTGTTGTGGTTCAGCCCCATTGGGCAGCTGAGCCCCAGGCATCGCTCGCTCCCCTCCATCTTCCGGTGGGACAGGCCGGGCTGGGCCGGAGAACGGGCCGGCAGAGGCAAAGTGCGGGGCTGGGGAAGGGCGGTGTGCTGGGACAGCCCAGGGAGAGGGGAACGACGCCAACAGCACTGAGACAGAATGCACACAACCAGGGACAGCAGGGAGTGCTCACCGGCCTGACAACTGACCAGACACTCAGCCCATCTTGTAGCCTTTTATGGGGGGCATGATGCCATGTGGTGTGGAAACACCCCTTGGCCAGCTCGGCTCACTGTGCTGGCTCCTTGTAGGAACTGACTCTGGCCTAGCCAGAACCAGGACACTTTGCCATCATTAATTTGATTTCTAAAGCTACAGAGGATAGGTCTTTGAGAAAAGCCCCCTATTTTGATAAACCTACCTGGATAAAGTGTCCCTCAAATAGTAATTACAGACATATACATCATTAAAACTCTTTGACTGTGGCATCTTAGAGAGCATGAATTATTTTAACTATAACAGATCAGTTACCTCTTATCTGGTGTGTGTGTATATATACATATATATACACACACATATAAATCTTGGTAAAACAGTGATAGAAGAGAATTATATGGGAATACTTCTTTGCTGTAGTGCTTCTTGTTAACCTGGTGATCATCAACTTGTTTATACCTTTAGTTACTCATTAATGTCTACATCTCCGTATCAAATGCTCTTAGCTTTTCAATCCATAATTGTGGGAAATGGAAGAGCGGCCCTGGAAAGGAGAGACACAGTTGTGCTTGTTGGAGGGAAGCCATGGAAGCAAGAGAAAAGGCATTAAAGCACAAGATGGAGGTTCTTCTAGAGATGTAAATTTGTGTGCTGTTCAGCAGGGAGGTGGCACGATGTGCTTTGTCATGCTCAAGAAGATGCAGACAGACAGACTCCCACATAGGGGGAGTTCGCCAGGGTGGGACAACCTTTTGTATAGGAAAGTTGTGGTTCTTGTGTTAAAAGTCCTGAAACCTGACTCAAGGCTGCTGCCTCAGCCATGACAGGGTATAAAAGTTTGCTTAGTTGTTAATAAAGTTGTCTTCAATCCACCACGATCAGAGTCCGTGCCTTTCAATTAACCACATAATACAACCACCACCTATGAAATACAAGCCAAGCAAGAACGTGTAAAGCTAAACAACTATTCCCACTTCAGAGAGTAACCCGCAATGGAAGCGCCTTGAATCACCCACAGCTGCTGAACATCGCCTTTCATGGGGCCTGGGTGCGTGGCTGTGCTCCTGCAGGCCGCATAGCAAGAGGCTAGGCCTCAGCGGAGCCGCAGTCACCGCTGGGGCGAGTGTCCTTCCTGACCCCACAGCAAATGTGAAGAAACAGAGACAGAAGAACACGGCTTCCCTCAGCAATAGGAAGTTACAGTCAGGGACAGTGGATCCAGGGCCGTATCTGTACTGCATCCCCAGAAAACCTGTTACTTCCCCAGGCTAACTGCCCGTTGCCTTCGCGGCTCATCCCAAAGGCCCCACACCATGCAAATCAAGCTCCACTCTCTTTACAGTAACAGCATTTTATTTCAAAATATATTAACCATTCTGTGCTTACAAAGGACAGCAGTGTGAATACAACATTAAGTTAAAAGCCTCTTAACCCTGCTACAAAAACCTGTTTATTAGGAAGAGGACTGGTGCGCACAATCAGAAGTATTTAAGTGACCCCTGCAGCCTACACGAGTGCTTCTCAGTCTTTACTTATACATTGTGCTCTGCCACGGATGGACAAGCAGGATTGTACCTTCAATACTGCACATGCAAAACCAGCATGGTACATACCAAACCCAGCTCTGGCAGCAGTAGGGCTGAACACAGTTCCATCCTCAAGATGCACGTGTACATCACATTAACAGACCGAGTTTCTGTCAACAGACAGCAGAAGTTATTGCTCCAAGTCCCCACAGGTGCCAGTAGGAACGCACACTTTAAAGCAACCCATGCTCTGTAGCGCAGCAGATCTGCTGTTAGACTTGAGCTAAGGACTAGCAAGCCTTAGGACCCCATGTCAGAAGTTTCTTTGGATTCCATTTGGTGAAATTTACCAAAGGGAAAAAAACCCAGCAAACCCTTGCCTAGTCTTGGGAACAAAACAGCACACACTAGGTAACATAGAAACATGTAGAGGTAAACACTAAGCAGTATAAAAAGTTGGTTTCCAACCACCACTGAAGCCTATAAAATTTGTTTTTAAGAACAACTTACTACAAGAAACCAGTTCTAGTCACCCTACCAGTATTTGCTTGTCTCTTCCTCCGCCTTTATCAAAATTTTAGAAGATGCTGCTTGTTTTTCACTATACAGAGGCACAATTTTGTTTTCAGTTCATTTTCTATATTGCAATTTCTTATTTTTTCTTTGCCAATTTTATCACTTAAAAGCAATCTTGGAGATTTTCACCATAAAGCATTAAGGTATTTTTTAAAAAGTGACAGATAAACAGTATCAGCCTAAAGATGAAGCCTCCCTATAGTAAGAGTTTTAGGCAACTAGTTTTGTAGAAATTACTAAAGAGCTGCCAAAGTATGCTTCACCAGAACTGTGAAATACTACTACCACCACCACCTTTGAAACACAAGCTACACTACAATGTATAAAGCATCCATGGATTTAAGAAATGCCACCTGTCACTCAACAAAGATTGTTTAATCAGAAAATCAGTTTTCTCTTCTGAATTGCAAATTTCAAGGCAAAGAGCTGCATTTCTAGAAGACTGCTACCTCCGTCATTAAATAAAAGGAATACCAACTCCAACCCCAGCAGCTTTCAGCACCTTCTGAAGGAAGCTGTAGCTGGTACCAGAGGTAACATTCACAAATGTGGCACTACCTGTAGCAGCAAACTCCAGCTGACATAACAGAAACACAGTGTTTGAATAAAGACCGTGAGGAAGCATCTTCTGCCACTGATGCAAAGCTACCGAGCCTCAGAAGAATGGTACTGTCCCATCCTCAGTGTGTCAGGGCTACAGGAAAGGCAGGATGATGGCAGCAGGTTTTTTTGTCAGTTTTACTGGGGAACACTTTTATCCAGTTGGGCTTGTCAGGCTTTCTGAAAAGCAGTGTTGAATATTGCAGCCATACACGTATTTGGGAAGTTACACTGATACCCACAATGTACAATACTGGAGACATCATGCACTTTTCCCCACACAATGCTGGTTTTCTTACTTTAACTGAACAGATTATGGATTTCCTAATCCAATAATCAGCGACAAAATACACTTAAATACATCTTCCTCCCAAAAAACCTGAGGAGAAGCCACACAGTCCTGGATATCAGAGAAGCCTGTACATACCCTAGATGAGCTGCACATACATATCACTGCACGTGGAAATACTGGAAATTACATATGCAGGTGTCAACTTAACTTTGCATGTATGACTATAATGTTAAACTTTTTTCCCTAAGTCATTACCACTCCCAAGGAAACGGTGCTGAGAGCCACCACGTTGTAGTACAGCTGGCAAGATGAACCTGTGCCAGATTCACACCCAGTGGAGTTTGCTGCTTCATTTTGTGTTTGCAGTGGCCAGAAGGTAACGTGCTGGGCTGCGCACTGGCCCACACTGGGTTCTGCTAGCTCTGCTACAGCATGGTAATGCTCAGCCAAGGTGCAGGAAGGGCTAACAGTGCCAAACCCAGGTACCACTGGCCTTCTGGCACTACGAGAATTGGCGACGAGCCTGATTCGCAAGGAGAGAACGATGAAACCCAGCAGAGTTGTATTTTACAATACCATGAGAACACACTGTCCTGGTTTGCTACAAGCATTCCCTTCTGAATGGGTTTTGCCCAGACTGCATAGTAAACATACTAAATACAAGCTTGTATCCGTTCCTGGCATGCCTGCTTACAGCACAGCTAAGGACCATCAACACCGTGTCTGCACGCACTGCAAAAAACAGGGTCTCTCCCAAGAAAACTGCAGGTTAAGGCCACTACAGAAAGGGGTGTGTGAAGAGCTCCCTCCCACCTTCCTCTGTGTTTTGGAACCACACAAGCCATCTAAGAGCTTGTCCTACTGCTGCCAGCTGCTGCTGGCTTCTGCAGATGAGGCAATTTAGCCAGGAACTGGTACACTGCAATGACCAGAAGTCGAAACAACCTGTTTGATTATTTTCATGTTAATGTGAGATTGATCTGAACAAGCCTGAGGTTTTCCAGAAAAGAATACAGATTGCTAAATATGCAAAGACAGTCCTTCTGTTTCTACTGGTAGTTAAGACCTACTAATGACAAATCCCAAATAATCAAGGTATGCTTTTTCATAAGGTGGTGTTTTGTTGGGGGTGTTTTTGTTGTGTTTTGTTTGATTCAGTTTGTGGGGGTTTTTTCAACAAAGCAAAATTCAGTGAACATTTCCTATTCTACTGAGGTTTTGTTGGAGGTTTTATTTTGTTTTCTTTCTTTTTTTTTTGGCAGTATACTGCTACTCTGTTGCCACTGAACTGTACGATTGGTTCCTCAACCAGGCATGGCAGACAACATGAGCTCCTTAAGCTACATTTAACTGAGGAAGACTGTACTACACGTGGTTCTTCATGGCAAGTCTTCGTGGAATTTCAAGCAAGAAGCATCAATATAAAGCCTCATTTCAAAGGAGGGTAAACTAACAAGCCTTACAAAATGATTTCACATTGACAAAGTAACTTTTCAAAACAGTAACATACAGTCTCAGTTGGGTTTACTGATTTGCCATTACTGAAGACAACCCTGTCTGAAATACCATTTTAGTTTTCGCAGCAGAGACCCTTCTTTGATCTAAGGAGGTTGAGTAAAGGAGGAGGGAGAAGAGGAAAGCTTAAAGAAACAAACAAAAGAATGCTTTATGATGACTCTTTAAAATGACCATGTTGAGTACCACAGGAATCCCTAAGATTGTCTCAGAAATAACTGGGATAGCAAATGTGGACAACAGAAATGTCTTGACCAGTGAGTGAAGAGGAGCAACAGAAAACTGGCAATACATCAAAGATGTGTACTTCTTGCTGGCAATATTATTTAAATGATTTCTAGAAGAAGCTATGATGAGAACACAATATTTCAGTGCAAAACTGTGAAATAAAAAAATATAATGAAGAAGATTCCGAAATACCAGGGTGGTCTCATTCAAGCTGGTGAGAACGTTGCAAGGACACTCACAGACACAGCCTCAGGGTCTGTCATCCTCCATCCCAGCCAACAACAATTACAGAAATGTGTTTCATTAAGGATTTTACATGAGACACAAAATCAAGGAAATAAAACCACAGGACAGTTAGTTACTTCAAGCAATACACCCTTCCTTTTCAGTTAGTTGGAACCTATGTGTAAGTCCTTCAGAACTTAACATATTAAATGGGATGTTTCCATATTTCAATGAACTTGAGTCAAACCACGAAATTAAGCTCAAATCCTCCAAATTAAGTCCTCCAAACACATACCTGCAAGTTTGCAAGTGGAAAAACAGCATATTCTAAACACCCCATTTAAGCATAAAAATTCACCAGTAAAACTGCAGCAGCTCATGTAGCAAATCTGAGGAGTAGGCCATTAGTGTCTTTAACAGGCAGCCTGTTCATCACAATCCTACAGCAGGACTTTCTTGCTTATTAAGCATCAGAGTACTTCCCAATCACTTCCCAAGGCAATTTATGTTTAGAAACGATGTAAAAGTACATGCAATGTCACGAAAATAAGAGTCCTCCAAACCTATCAGCACCTCTGCAACTCGAGTAAAACAAACATCTACATTACTGAGAGCTGTGTGTACAAAAACCAGAGACCTCCTTCTCCCTAGATAAGAACAGGTTTTTGTTACAGTTACCACCGAACACAAGGTGTGCCTGTATTTCGTACAGCTGTCAGCCAAGCGCTGAAAGGAATTCAAGAGAAGTGACTAGAAACTGAAAGGTGGTTCTTTGGTTAAGCAAGTGCATCTGCTACTTCGTACCCAGGGCCTTGCTGTACTTGTGGAAAAGCTGTCTGAGTAGGAAATTGCTACCAAAAAAACCCCACTTCCTATTTTAAAAAGAAAAGGATCTACTTACAAAGAGCCAGTGTGTCAAAATATTTCAACAACCGACACAAAAGGCCTTAAATGGCACCAAAATTGCAACTTATGCCAAATTTTATATGGAAAAAAGCACTAGAGGAGTTTGATGCTCTGACCTCTGCAACACATCATTTCAGGACTCAAAGAACTCCGTTTATTATTAAGACAGATCTTAATGTATCTTACTAAGATATTTGGCCAGAGGTTTACAGGGAAAAAAAAAAATCACAACTAAACTCAACCAAACCAAAATCCATGCTCTCTCCCCCTCCTCTTTGGAAATAAACTGGAATTTGTTTGAAAAGTTAACTGAACTCAAAAACAGCATTTGGAAACCAACATGAAACAATGCCCATTCAACTTCTTCCTATTACTGGAAGTAGAAGGGACAACCATAGATTACCTCTGCCTGAAAACACTTAAGGCCTTTCATTAAATTTAGCTGACAAGATGACTCCACTGGGAGAGTGAGTAAGCAGCAAAATACTATTGGATTTCACTGTAAATGGGGCAAGATTCGAACCACCTAAACATGTCATCCTATTTCAATATGAAGAAAATGCACATTTAACAATTTGCATGTCTGCTAGTGTCAGGAAGGTATCAGAAATACCAGTCTCCAACAACGTTACATTTCAGTGCATGTAAGAGGGTAATATTTAAGTGTTATCATCAGTTACAGATGATGGTCAAAACCTCGTAAGAAATACTTCAAGGAGCAGCAAATAATTATATTCTACTTTCACTTAACAATGAGTGGTTTACACCTTTTTTTTTGCCACCAGATTAACTAAGAATAAATATTTTGGAATTAGCTTGCTTTAAAGCTACTGCAATTTAATAACACAAATAACCCAATAAATAGAAGCCAAGTTAGTAATTTCAGCAGGTAAATTCTTGACTTCAGTGGATACACCCATCCTCTTAACTACTCTTTTTATGAAGACAGAAGGTCTTCTTCAAGGTCCTCAGCAAGGCAGCTGAGCCATGTGTTAGTATGTAAAGCCATGGGAAGTAGACATTCTCTCTCGAAGGGGCAAAGTGCACAGTAACATAAGGCCAGCAGATGTTGAGAAGTGGTTTCTCCTAACATCCAAGCGATGCTTCCCTGCGAGCTGCCCCTACACACAGCTGGGAAGGGACAGAAGGCCATGGCTCTCGGGAACTCAAGACAGAAGAGCGATTCTCTCGTGTTGAACAGGTGCAGCGCAGCATGTTCGTCACTCTGCAGCCGTTTTAATCTCCTCAGGACTCTCTCTAGATGACCTGGGGGGAGCAAAGGGAGGGGGAAAAAGTAAGACTCTGTTGAGTTGTTACAAATATCTCGTTTCCTACAAATTAAACAGGAAACACACCCCCCCACATGCAGATTGTTGTGTGTACTGTGGAAGCTGTACCTATTGCTTATACAGAAAGTGTTGGAACAGAACTTCTACAAGGCAGAGACTACGGACAGGTCCAATTAGTGTGTTTTCTCCAAAGTTACCCATATGAAAGATGGCCTTATTCATGTGAATGAAGCAAAGGATTACTTCTAACAAGCACATAATCCTCTTCAAGATAAATGCATAATGAGCTAACCTATGTAATTGAACAAGACAGTAGACACATTAAAATGGCTCCAGTCATTAATAACTTCACAATACGATTTCCAACTCTAATTAAGTCTTCAATTAGGAATTTATTAATCCCATTTCTTAACTGTACTATTTAAAGATACATTTCTATATTCCATGTTGGTAACTTCAAAATACCAATGAAGATCATATTTGTAATGGAATAATGGCATCTAATGTTATCACTTTTTTAAATTTAAGTATGTTTATTTATATTTTGCAGTACTGTACCGTAACATATAAAGATGCAATACTTAGCGGCAGACCTCTTAGTAAGGACAGTAAACACTCACTGTTAGATAACTGTGATTAATAGTTTTACACAGAAAAAAGGATGCTAAATCATCTCCTAGCACAAAGAAAAAATATTATAGTATGAAAAGTTATTATGAGTGATTTTTCTAAAAACACCTCCTGTAACAAGCTGAAGAGATATTCAACAAACGTTTCAGTTGCAGTGAATATTTTACTTTACTGTAATTATTTCTAGACTACAGGACAGCTGAGTCCTCTCCAAATACTTCGATAGACATGTAAAAGCACACGCAGACTCATATGTAAAACTCATGTGCACATTCTCTATGCCCATGCACACACTCACTGATCCGTGTCAAAATGTAACGCCTACACCTAGGACACTTAGAACTTACCGGTAAATCTGTAACGGCCATGCTGCTTGTGATGGAGTGGGCACTGAATTCGTTGGACTCACCAACATGGCACTATATATGTTGGAAGCAACCACAAGTATGCAAAGTAGAATTGGTCCTATGATGGCTCCTTCCAGCCCCAGGTAGTACGCTCCGCCAGCTACCGCAAGACCTGTCAGGTAGGGATGGCCACCTCTGGAATTATGGCACAAGCAGAATAAAATTAAATTAAGAACAACAAACAACAACACTATCAATTATGAAATATTAATCAATCATGAACCTTTATTAAGCTTGGAAAATGTCATAGCTAGCTACAGATACCCATATTTACCCTATAAACCAGCGTCTGAATGCCTTCACAGACAGTCCAAGCCACATTCTGCACAACAGATCTAACTGATTTACAGCATGAACACCAGTAATACCCACAACTGAGTAGCTGCTTCAGAGACCTCTGCTGAGGAACGTCTGGAGGAGTCAGGGGCACAAACATTTCCACTTTGAAAACGGAAAGATGACTGATTACAAAACAATGTTCAAGCTCTACATCGAGAGCTGTTAAATTTTAAGACAGCTGGCAGCACGGGCACCCCCGAACAGAGACATGAATTTGCACAATGACAGCAACCTGCATCTTTCAAAGAACAGTTAGCATATACTTTTTAAATAAACAGCCATGCTTGAAAATAAACAACCTCATTTTGTTACAAAACATCAGCCTGAGTGTTTATCATTACCTTTTAACGTTTACACATGAAAAATCAAATCAGATTTTTAAGAATAGAATAGTATTTCCTGGAAAGTTGGGGCCAATAGAGCTTTTGGTAAGAACTGTTCTGGCAGCAAGTAAGCCGTGCAGGTTTTGTTCTCCATGTTTCAGTTGAGATGCACAACACGAACCCCATCAACAGCATCTACACAAAACCTGCTCATCATGCTTTTTATCTTTAAAGCTGAAGTAAGGAAGGCAATACGGAATTATATAGGAAAAGCTACATCTGAAACTTAGCACCCAGTTTTCAGGACACTGCTCTAAATTCTGAGTGTAATGGAGTGAAAATCCAAGCTAGTCAGATCAGAGCTCCAGCAGTTTCTGCCAAGTTTCTACCATGGTCATGACTTCCACCCAATTTCCACAATGGCAGTCTCTGCCTTCATCCCAACTGAGTGAGGACTGAAACCATGACACATGACACTACATCATACACACACACACACACACACCCCCCCCCAATCATGTCTGACTTCGATTAAACTGAACCTACTGGTATGGCCAGACTGGTTTATGAGGGGTCAGACTTGACCTTAAAGTTTTATATTTCTCCAACAGTAGACACATGATTAATTTCTGAACCTTTCAAAACTTCAAATAACATTTTTCCAGCATTTGCATAAGTTTAGCACTCTTATGGTTAGTTTGCTATATTAAACAACAGACCACCTGATGAAATAGGACTGCAGTATAAATTTAATGCATTTGAAAACCCCTGCATAACCTAATTATAGCTATTTCAAATAGATTTAATCTAATCTGCAAGACAGCATGATGCTTACTGTTCTGTTTAATGGGAAGAATACAGTTTTGCTTCACTGTCAGAAAATTTATTCCTGCCACATACATTTTCTGGACAGTAAACAGAGCCTGTATGCACTACAGTCAGAAATCGTATTCTAGTAAGTAGGAGAATTATTGGTTGGTTAAATATCTATTAGCCCTACATTTATCCATGATTTATTGTTGGGAAAAAAGATTATAATTTTATTACGCTTTTTCCTATTAGCTTTAATTAATGCAAAATAATTAGTGCCACAGTCTATGAAAATTACTATTAATATAATTCATATTATCATTAGGCTCTCTCTGTTCAGTATTATTATATTTGGTGAACAAATATACTAACAACACAGAACTTGGAACACTTAATGTCCTTATCCTACATTAATTGTAATAAAAATCAGCAAAAATGAGCATGTAAACTAGTCTGGACCATGAAGTTCCTTGTCCAAACAGTTTACTAGGGCTACTCCTGACAGCTGTGACTAAGAGGAGTAATACTTTATATCTATATTGAACATAGTTGTGGACATGCCTTGCGCATACAAAGCCTGACAGTTCCTATCTTCAGCAGCTCTGTTGCTGCTTTATCTTCTAATCTGAACTGTGTAAAGGGATTCCCCGGGTATTTCAGTAGCAGAAAACGTCAGTGGACATTTCAGTTGCACTCCAGATACAACTGCAGACATTTGCTATGCCCCCATCCTTTGAAATGTATTTCTTTGTGTACAAACTCAAAGCTGAAACCAGGAGACATTTCAAGTGAAGAGAGGCAGACAAACGCCTAGCAAGACTTGCCAAGGAATCTGTGCCCACCTCCCACAACAGGGAAACAGCACCAGCCACTCTCTCAGTAGGAGCCTATCTCCCGTTTCAATATTTCATCTGTCTCAACACATTCAAACAATAATCTGTAACCAACAGATTTTAACACTGGGGTACAGTGATAAAACACACAGTCTGGCTTCAAAGAAATCCTCAAAATTCACAGGATCCATTCTGAAAAAGTTTTTTTCAGGTCCCTAACTAGCTCATCGATATCTTGTTTGCTCTGCAGTGTCATCTGGCATTAGGGGGTGTAAAGGAAAATGCAAAAAGTCTTTAGTCAATGATTAGATAAATAGCAAAAGTATTCTCAGAATTACTTTAGCAACCAACTCAGCTGGTTTGGCTGACTTTGAGAACAAGAAGTTCAAGACCTCTGAAGAGACAAAATTCACAGAAATAAGCTTGGGAAATTAAAGGCACTTAGGCCAGGGAGACTTATTATGAGGTAGGCTTGAAGACAACGTTCTGCATGCTTCAGAAAAGGAAGTTTAATTGAAGGCATCAATGACCGTTAAGCATTTTTACATTACTAACTTTTAAAAGTTTTTGATGTACTTACCCTGATATATCTGAATAAATTGCTGTATCTACAAAATAGGTTGGCAAGAGGTGAAAAACCAAGAGCAAAATGGCTTTGCATCCCTGTCCTTGCACAAGCCACAAATCCAGGACCGCAGGGATGGCTGCCCAGTATGTCCCCAGAAATGGCACCGCTCCAAGGATTGCTGCTAGTGCTAGAGCACACGGAAGCAGAGGTGAGACAGAGACCAGAGAAACGTATTTCACAGATATACAGACAGTTACATTCTGACACTTTTGGCACTTTTGCCATGCCACTGGTCCCACTTCTGTCAACTGTTGTAAATAAGACACTGAGGAAATGCCACATGAGGCTCTTGGTGTTTTACAGCTGTAGTTTAGGCTACAGCAGAAAGCTGCCCCGTTCCCATACAGTGAAACTTCCCCAACTGCCAGTCATAGGGAGTTACTCCCAAAGGAGGGACCGAGTCAGAAGATGTTAAAGTTACACCAATCGTGCACATTTCAAGCTTTTACATAACAACAAACTACCAGCTGTGTACAGGGAAGCACACAAGCAGAAGGCTTACCAGACCCCCTGCAGCCAACGAGAACATCATTAGCACTGTGAGGAACCAGGCAGATATAAAATCCGTGACTCAGGCGCTTCCGTACGCACACGTGGGTGCACCCACAGGTGTACACCCTCCTGATGACACAAGTACCTGTTCTAGTCTGAGCTACAGCAAAGCAGTACTGCTGTCAGTCTAATTCCATGCAACAGGGACAGGCATTACACAAAATAATTACAGCTATTTTCTCTCTTTTTTTGGTCTCATTAATCAGAATGCAAACACTTAAGATTTCGCATGTAGATGAAAGAAAAGGGACAATTATCTTCCAGGTAGCACTAATGACAACCAGTGCCTTTAAGATAGCTGCACTTTATAATGCAGCTATTTCCTATTATCTTGCTTTTGTTGCTTTATAACTTCCCTTTTTTCTTCTAGTACATGAAGGTTGAGCCATTTTTATTTTTATCATTACTTCCAGTACTTTTAGTATTTTTAGGGGAAGAGAGCCAAAAGAGAAACAGGAGAGAGGATTTTTCAGTGAAAAGCGATCACCCACTTCCCAAGCCAAGATTAAATAAAGGAAAACTAGAGGTTTGTCATACAGTCAGACAACAGTCCTGAGAACAAGAAGCACGCCTCTATTGTGCATTTTTATGATACTCCATCTTCCTGCATTTAGGCATCTCGAAAAATCAGCACCTGTCAACCACGGAAGAAAAAAGCCAAGGCAGGCAGAGTGAGGTTAAAACCTGGTAGGACTTGGGCTGAATAGAAGGGAGAAAGAATTACATACAGCAAAAGAAACAGACTGGTGAAGTAAAATAGCAGGCAGGTAACGTGTTATGAAAACAAAGGAGGGCAAGGCTCTGTGGTAAGACAGCAGTCACGACTTCTCTCCACCCTACCCATGGTCATCCTGAAACAACCCTGGAATAATTCGTTAGCAATGCTACAGGCATTCACAGTTGGAACTAAAGATTTTGAAAATACAAGCTACAAAAAAAGTGTGAAGTACTTCACAGAATGATTAGATCCATGATAGTTTAAATTAAACTTGGAAGAAATGATCAGTGCTAAGAAGTTCTTTGGAACCATAATGCATATCACAGAAGTATTATATTTGTCATAGTATCTTTCATCATGGGGCTCGAACAATAAAAAAGAAATAAAAATGGAGGAATTAACAGGGAGCAAAGAACAAAAAAATCAAATAGGTACTCATTAAGTTCATATCATTTGCTGAGCTCACAATAGACTCAGGTGTTAGGATAAAAAAGTAGCCAATCCTGTAATTAGAAACCATCTTAAGACATTTGCACAAATCAACCATATTAAGGTTGCCTATGCAACTCTGATAGCTGCCAGCTTCTGATTTAATGCTCTCTAAAAATAACTTCAAGACTAATCCTATCTGCAACATTTCATCCTACTGATCTCCTACAATAAATAATTATGTATTATTATCTATAAATAGATTATAATTGTTCGAATTCTTACCAGATGGTATGAAGACTATGTTAATCCCAAAAATAGTGTGCGTCAGCCAAGTGTATAGTCCATAGAACCCAGCCATTTTGAGGGAAGCATCAAATACACCTCTAAAATAATCAAAGAAACTCTGTTAAATTTATTTGGAATAGGATACTGGAAATGACAAAGATATACATAAGCTGCTTTGAAAAACTGCAAAGCCATTAGCACCACAAATAACACAAATCAAAGCATACTACTAGAATCCTTTATGCATTTGTTCCCCATTAAGCATCCATCATATCTGTCATTTAAGGCATTTAGACACAAAATCCCCAGACTCTTCTGTACTGTACAATGGGTTCCAGGATAAACTCCATGAAAGAAACTGTTCAAGCATCAGACCAAATCCTCTATGAAAAATAACCTTTCATCTGTGAGAAGCAGTACCATTCTATGCACAAACTACTTTTTCTTTGCCCTTTTCTACTTCTACCTGTTTGTTCATTTTCTTTACCTGCTTATATTTGTGTACCTGCTCGTTCTCATCAGATTAAAACCACTGGTCTGTGAAGTGAAATAGGCTGCTTACAATTGTGAAACTTACAGTTATGAAAATAATTAAGCATCTCATACTCATTACAGGATTTTAGCTTCAGCATCTTTGTAGTCCTAGCTTTTACGTCACTTACTAGGTTACATTACTGAAAACCAAATAGAAAGTCTAGTGATCTAACCCTGCCGCATCTACATCTAAGATGCTGGCCACAAAGCCAAGTTCTCCTCCCTGAAGTAACAAGCAAGAGGCAGGAAACTGGCAGCTAAGCATTGCATCATTTTTACAACATTAGCACATACACATATGGAGTATCCTACAAGTGAACTGAAAACCTGTGCCTTAGGACTACAGTCACAAAAATCATACTCTAGAGCTGGTGTACCTCTGATCTCTGTATTACGCCAGTTCTTCACCCTTGTTTGAGAAAGGCGTGAATTCTCCATCACCACGACTTGAGCTTGGATCAAAGCACCCAAACTGTCCCCAAGTTCCTCTCCTCAGAACACAGTCCTCAGTTACATCGCTGCAGAAGCAGGGGCAGCACACACCTGTTACAGTCTGCTGAGGTTAACTACCCCGATTTACAGCTCATGCTTTCAGTTACGCTGCTTGTGTCTCTGCAGTTTTGGGAGCTCTGGCAGCAAGGATGGGAAAACACAGAACAGAAGACTTGTAGCTGGGTGATTATTGGGAAGGTTTTATTAGGAGTACAGAGTCTGCACAGGAAATGTCCCTTTCTGGAATGAAAGTCCCTAAAAGCAGTTTCCTTCTCGTGTTGAGTCGATAAAGCCTTCTAGAAAAGAAACCTTCTCTGCTATTAAACTACTTGGTTCTGAGTTACCAACAAGAATTCCAAGACTCCCCATTTTTTGCTTCTTTGGCCACTATCCACATTATTATTTCCATGGACAGTTTGCATATTTTGCCCTCCTTTCCCACTTAAAGGCATGCATAGATTCCCAAATGACTGCTGTACCAAGATTATCTCATTTATAACTCACCCACTAGAAGTTAGGAGTGCATAATAAACCTCACACATCAACACTGTGGTTCAAAATATGAGATTCTCATATCAGATCAGGTAGATCAGCTGTTTCAGCCATTTTCCCCCAAAAAAGAAGGAAAGGGAAAATATGCAAAAAAGGAAGCTTAAAGAATGACCTGAAAAAACAAATCCATTGGTGACACAGTGTTTCCAACTTTTTTTTTAAACGCAGTTTGCTGGGTCCTTCCAAAACAAAACCAAAAAGAAAAAAATCCCAACATAACCAGAACAATTTCTTAGAAGAAAGCCTTGTATCTACATATTTAATAGCATCCGTGAGAAAGCAGATTTGAACATGCTATAATTCTATCTTCAAGTCAATTTTTTTCCTATCAATCAAACAGGAACTGTGGCACAAATAGATCTCAGTTGTCAAAAATATTTTAAAAGTGTTCTTGAAGTATCTCCTTATTTTCCCCATAGAGATGTTTTCTGTACTGTAGTAAAATTAACAAGGTCTTAACAGCTTCTGTAAGTATGCCCCAAAATTACATTTCAGTATGCAGATGTCAAGGTGGGCCTCTGGTTTGAGAGAAGCACCTGAAGTATGAACTTCACTTGACATTAAAATATCCATCTACATCTACAGGATCAAGCAGTCATTTTAGGTTCTCTCACAGAGACTACAAAAGAAGCGGAGACAATCTTCTTATGCTAACCAAAAGAAAGACAACCCAGAAAAATTATTCCAACAGCCAGAATGAATTGCTGTGAATTTCACTACTGCAGCACTGTTTCTCATTCATAAGAAAGCATCTGAAACTGCCATTCTAATTTCTGCAGTTTTCACATTCCAGTTCAGGCAAGCATAATTTTTATCCTGAGATTGCTTTTATTCTAGTTTAAATTCAAGTTCTGCTATGTCTTTTACTGGTGCAGTCATGCAACTTAGAAGAAAATTTTACACTATTAAGTCCATTATTCATTACAGATGCACTAGTAGAATAACAGAGAAGTTTATCATAGACCAACAGGTATGTCCTGGTTTGATGTCATTCTGCAAGTTGCTGTGTAATATATTTCAATAACAAAATAGCAAATACATCTAGAATACTGTAGAACAGTACAGCATCTATCTAGCTCCCTGCATCTAGCAAGCACAACTAATCATCTGAGAGGAGAAGGCACCACACAGTGCTGAGAAGCTGTGAGCGCCAGTGGTCAAGCAAAAAGTGAGAAGAGGTAATTTCATTCTCCTCTTCTCCAACTTTCTCTGTGTCTGCCTCAACCAGTCAGAAAAAAGCAGAGGGGATCCTACTTTGTGGGGCGAGCGAGGCCCAAGAGAACGCTGGTCTATAGAGAGTTATGTTTGCTACTTCTGTCAGAAAAACTAAGAATCCTATTTTAAAGTCTCTAGAAAGCCATATCCATTTGACTTAATGGTTAAGGCAGCTAAAAGGTAATGCTGAAAACACTAACCAGAACCTTCATCAACAGAATGCTCCAGCTACTCTGCATCCGTGACAGCAGATCTTAAAGATGATGTGGTATGCCAGTGCAAATGCTGAACGAATTTATTACCCTCTGTAAAATATAGACCCTCCTGGTGAAATGATGAGAGTAAATTAATTTCATCTCTTATTACGTTATTGGCATACACAGAGAGTCATTCCTTTTACATAGGAGAGTAATTGTATGTTTCAGAAATGAGGAAATCCAATTGCTGCTCATGTCTCACTTTGGCACTGTATCTGGATGAACCACTTTACCTGCAAGACCTGTCATCTGCAAATGTTTAATTTATGAGCACTTCATGGCAATTTGTCGTTAGACATACTTAAGATATACATATTCCATTTTACTGAGCTTTGAAAAGCATGGAAATTTTTTTTAAAATTTAAAAAAATCAAGAGGACACGTGTGACACCACATTATTCAGATTAAAAAGTAATAAACTTTTGTCAAATTGTCAAATATTTCTGCATAGCTAGCTGAAGTTGTTATTTTTTTAAAGTTCTACTTCACTGCAAAGCTGGGGAAGTCACTTGTCGATTTCACAAAGGAAAGGGCCACCTTTTCATTTTATGGGGTTTGTGGGTTTTCGTGGGTTTTTCTTCTTCTCTCTTTTACTGATTTGCCATAAAGAGCCTACAGCCTCCCCTTTGCTCCTACTGAAGTTTACATGAAAGGTATGTCCATCTGAAGCCAGGTTCACTTCAGAGAGCCTGCACGTAAGGTCTGTTCACCATTAGCAACTCAGTGAAATTTCAAAAATGTCAACCCAACCCTGCAACAACCCAGTTGAAAGGAAAGAGGCAGAGAAGTGAAGACTCCTGGGATGCAGAAAACACCTCAAGGTTCAACTCAGAGCATTCAATTTTTTGACCCCAGAATGACCTTGATTTTCTAGATCTCTCTGTTCCCAAGCACTAGAGGAAAGAAGAGCATATGGGCTGAAATTATGAAAAATGGAGTTTCTGGAAAGATTAGAGTAAGCATATAATAAATTCAGAAAAGAGATTTACTGGTTACTATACTAAATTTATAATGAAGGCACGTTGACTCCAGCTGCTGAACAGGCATAACAGTAAAAACTAGACAAACCTGATAATTGTCTTTGGAAGTGTTTGCAGGAATTAGCAGTTCTCTGAATAGCTGGCAAAACACTTCATAAGCCTTTCAGCAGTTTACAATCCACTTAAAATGGGAGTTTGAGAACAGGAACTCCCTAAGCCAAGAATACTATTAGAAAAAGACAATTTCACTCTTTCGTCATCTTCTCTTCTACACATTGGGTACTTCCCCATATTCCCTAAGGAGACATTACAAGGACCATACTGTATCTTTGGTTAAGAAATCTTCCTGTATACAAACCTAATTCAAAATGATGCTTTTACAAATTCCAGCTACTCCATTTCTTTTGCAAATACCACCTTTACATCTTAAAGTAGAGGGTCCAAAGACAACAGCAATGCATTCCAAGCTTCACAGCACAGTTTCACAATTTATTGCCAATCAGGATGGCCATAAGAAAAGAGCCTTCCCATTCCCCTTTTGGCTAGCATTAATTTCTGGCCCAGACCATCCTTCCTCTCTCCACCTGCCAGCAGAGTCTCTTATGTGCCACGGCTGTTTTTTACATTAATTCAGCTAATAATTACTTTTTGTTGGGTTAGTTTTAACCAAGTTCTCTACTCTTCATCCAACTACAGAGCAGTGGCATAAACTGCAGCGTTGCCACCAGGAACAAGCCAGCACCACTCGTCTGTGGTGGGCAGGAACTCTTCTTTGCACAACAGCGCTGTCATATCCCAGCTGAAGCTAACAGCCCTTGTCACCCTAACTTCAAAATCAAATAACTCATTTTCTGCCTTCAGACACCACCAAGATCTGCTGCAAAAGACAAACTACCAGTGACAATGAAATGGAAGCTATTACCTTTAAAAGGACCAAAGTATTCTTGTTCTACAATGACCCCCAGATTTCAAGTGGTCAGTGGGAGAAGACTGAAGAATTAAATGACTCAAAGAAGTCCTTTTCCAAAAAACCTCTTAAGCTGTTCTTTGACTGTCTTTACAGGTTCTGTTTTTTTAGGAATCAGACAGACCCTCATTATTTTGCAGTTGCAAATATACATGAAAAAAGGCAAAGAGCACTAAGACATATTGCACCTATGAATAAAGCAGGAGTGGCAGGAAGTGTTTCTTGACAGAGTAAGATCATCTCAATATAAATATGCAAGTTATTTTCTGAGAGGACTCACAGAATCATGGAATATGCTGAGCTGGAAGAGACCCATAAGGACCATCGAGTCTGACTCCTGGCTCCACACAGGGACAGCCAAGTCAGAGCATGTGACTGACTGCATAATCCAGACGCTTCTTGAACTCAGCCAAGCTCAGTGTTGTGACATTTCCCCGTGGAGCCTGTTCCAGTGCCTGACCACCCTTCCAGGAAAGAACCTCTTCCTAACATCCAACCTAATCCTCCCCTGTCTCAGTTTCATGCCATTCCCTTGGGTTCTGTCCCTGGTCGCCAAAGAGAGAAGACCAGCACCTGCCCCTTTGCTCTCCCTCGTCAGGAAACTACAGACCATGATGAGGTCTCCCCTCAGCCTTCTCTTCTCCAGGCTGAATACACCAAGGGATTTCAGACTCTTCTCATAAGACTTCCCCTCCAGACTCCTCACCATCCTTGTTGCCCTCCTTGTGCACCCAATCAAGGTGAAGCTGCACCAGCACATTACAGAGTGGGACAAACACCTCTCTGGATTGGCTGGCAATGCCGTGCTTGATATTCCATGGCAGTATTTCAACAGGTTTGCTGTTGAAGTGAATTTCTGATTAGGAATGATACAACTGAACAAAGAGAGGTGACAGCCCCAACATATGGCTAATAGTGACACTAATCACATACAGTGATATAATCTTGAACAAAGCATACGTCCTTGAGATGCAAATATTATGCCTCTGAAGGCAGGACAGGGCTCCAGAGACTGTACCAAAAATTCAGACTCTTAAACAGCGGCAAGTGGTCTGAAGGACACAGCAGCAAACAGACTTTATTCTGTAACAGAGAAACATCTATATTCTCTGAAAAACAACAATTAATATGTAGTACAACCTGTAAGAAATTATACGGATGATTATTTCTTCACAATACTTTGTATTTACAGTATTTGTAATCATCTTCAATGACTATTTTGGCCTGGTTTAGTTGCATATACTACATAAACTAACAACAATTGAGAATATTAGTTATTTCTGAATCAACTACTATCAGCACTTCCATATTTTTATCATGAGCAGACTACGATGCTCACTAAGTGCAACACCTAACTATTCTTAAAATGGATCTTTGAACATAACATGCAAAAAGCCAAATTAGTTCAGACCAAAGGTGGGTCTAGCCAGCATCCCATCTCTAGTAGGGGCCAGAAGGAGAATGTGAAGGGGGAAAAGAAATAGAACAAACATACTTAATTCCCTTCAACGTGTTTCCAGCCTAATTCCACCTCAGGGGATTCTGAGCCTGATGCAGGCTATTTAGTAATCCTCAATTAAGATACATTCTTAGCCCTGTACAATCCTGCAAGTTACTGCAACTCAAGCATTCTTTGACAGACCCTCCCCACGTCTGCTGCCTGTAACATGAAACAACACACCCTTCTTATTTTTTGAACTGCCTACTTGCTGCTTTTTGATGATCCAAATATTTTATGTTGGGGGAGACAATAAGCACTCCAGCCCCCATCATCCTTTTCACACTGGTTCTGATTTTTGCAAACCACAACTGTGTAACATCCGTTTTCCAGGCTGAAGAGTCCTAACGAACTCAGACGTTCCTCCTCCAGCAACTGATGCATACCTTCATTCCTCTAATCACCTGTGCTGCCCTCCCAGCTTTCCAACATGCAGGAACCGGAATGGCACACAGTAAATCAGGGTGTAGACAAGCCATAGATTAATACAGTGGGAATAATATTCTGTGTGTCTGTTGTAACAAATCTTCATGTTTGATATGCCTGGCAGATGTCTTAAAAGCATCGCTGAGCACTGTGCTAGCATGCCTACCCGGAAATATAGCTCCCAAGTGGTAACAGTCAGCACAGAGGCCAACAGTTTATGTGTGAAGTTAAGACTGGTTTTCACCTGCACGCATCACGTTGTCACACTGTATTTCACCAGTCCTTTTATTTCCCAGACACTGCTGTCTTCTGAGTTTGTCTAGCTACAACCCTGCTGCAATTCTGCAATCAGTCTGCATCCTTACTAGCTCAAATAGTTTTGCAACACCAGTGAGGTGTCCCTCTCTACTTCATTCTCAGGACAGTTATGAATAGGTGGGATAGTAGAGGTCCCCACCTAAACCATCACTTACCCATGCCCTCTTTCTTTCCTTTTTGACTGATTTTTTTATTCTTGCAGAAACCTTCTCTCTCTCATCACTACGACGTATCCTTGAAAGTCTTTGGAAATAGATGCAGAAATCAGCAACACCCAGAAAAACTTACTAATGGCCTTGCTTGCTGACCACTTCAAAAAGCACAAAAGGTAAGGCAGAACTTCTCTCTGTGAAAACTCCATTGGTTCTCTGCAACTAAAGCCTATTCACCAGGTGCTGGGATGTCCACAACTGTAGCTCCTACTAAGCTGCACAGTGCTGCTGTCCAGCTTACATGTCTACACTTCCTAGGCTCCCTGAAACCCTTTTGTTTTTAATTTTACCCTTGAGTTTTCTCTGATTAGTTAATATCATATACTCTCAGCAATCTGCTATTGCTCATTTTGTCTGTTTCTTCTACAACCTCTTCTACAATCACTGTAACTTCGAAGATACTCAGCTGCAGCTCACCCCTAACAAGGGTTTTACAATGCGACTCCTTCCTTCACAGCAACGAACAACACTGCAACAGCCTGCAGCAGCTTTGCTGTTGCTGAGGTCTCCTTGTCATCCCTCAGTCCCCAAGTGCTTCTTACTCCTGCTACGTATGAAAAATGGTATTTTGGCTTAATAGCATTTTGTGGAGTTTTGAGAAATGAATAGAACTTCCTACCCCCCTGCCTTTAGGCCTACTTCCATATGCTATAGTTGATGATCCTTTTGTTTTCTTCATTTAGCTAAAACTTCAGCTTTTTAAAGGATAGTTTCTCATTTCCTTAGCCTTCATTACTTTGCTGTTCAGCTGTGCAGTCTTCCTTTTAGCCTCACTCAAGCCTTTCTTAGTTGTTAGCATGTACTAGCACAGTACATTGAACAATTATTATTCTCCACACCACTTGAAAGGATGTAATTTTTTAGATCCCCAGTTTAGTGTGAGAAGTTCATGAGTGAGATCAACAGCTAGCTGGACTCAATAAAGCTCAAGATCCACTGCAGTCCTACATTAAGAAATTCCCAGTCTATTCATATGATTACGGTCATAAAATTATGAGTCACAAGCATAGGGAAGAGGATATTTTGATTGTTTATGCTGTTGGGGAAAATAAGTAATGGATTAACCTTACAATTTGACCTAATAAGACCCAAAAGCAAAAAGCTAAAGCTGTGATGTTAAACCTGTGAAATGTCAGGAAATCCTGAAGCTTTGTATGAGCCTTCATTACAAAAGATACGAATTTTCAACAGCAGAAGTCTACACAAGGTTCCAATAATATATACCACAACCTTAAATACACTCTCAAAGAGTTATTAGATATGCACAGAACCCTGCAATGTCATATTAAAAGTAATTCTCATAGTATCCCTTATTCTCAGAAATAGCCAAGAGAAGACCTCTTCCCTATACGTTTGCTAATTCTTTCAGCAACCCTTTGTCTTTCCATCCCTCCCAGACAGCTACTAGGCCTGCCTTAGAAGCAAAGGGAGAAATAAACCGTCTGAGCTGAATTCCACAGGCAGTAAGCGACACTGTTTGTACTGATATAGTCTGTGTCACACCCCAACTAAGTTTTCATTAAAATAAAGATTGTAAGTTTTGAGATACAAACAACAGTTTTAAAAAAGTTGGGGTGTTACAGAAAAAGCAGCATATATACATTAACCGTGTAAGTGCAACCCATAATTAAAGGACTAGTGTCTAAGATGCAGTGTAGTCACATTATTCTTAAAAAATGGGTGCAAATCTGCTTTTGTGTTCAAACACGTGTGCACACGCACAGCCACCCACATCCTCTACAGGTTTAGATACCTTCAGTCTTAAACTGGACAGTCACAGGACTGCAAACTACAAAAACACACTCGGAAACTGCTGTGAGAACAGACAGAATGTGCCAGCTGGAATACCAAAGAAGTACATGTTGGAATATTGGCACTGCCTGATGTAAAACAAGGAAGCCCTGGATTACCCACCAATGTGTTTGAACACATACTATGCCAGTCCATGCAGCATAGAAAACAGAAGTGTTTCTTTCAGCATTAGATTATGCATTTAAGGAATCTCATGAATTACTGGTAGTAAACATCAAAATTCCTACAGACTTCGTGACATTCTTGACCCAAATTATATGTGTATGATAATAAACATTTTTTCATCGTTTCAGAGAAATTTGGAAAACAACTAAAGGTTAGGCATGATCAAGTCATATTATCATTCTGTTCTATTGCTCTTCAAATGTTCTTTGAATGTATTTTTCTTTGATTTACTCTCTGAATATTTTTTAAGTCATGTGCACTCAAAGCAACATATAGATAGCTGTGTTTAGTAAGAACAAACGTTTTCAGTGTAAAAGAAAAGGACATACAGGTAAAGACAAATTGTTTGCTTGGGGGTCGCTCGTATGAACAAGCCACATAGTTTATTGCTGCTAAACAATCAGCCGACAAATCCTGCTATCAGTCCCACCAGGATAAACACAGCTCCTGTCAGTTTGGTTCCACAAATGCAGTGAAACACTGTGGCATCTCTTCTAGGTTTATAGACCACATTCTATCTGGTTTTGCAGTAATTCAAATGAGGCTTTCCTTTCCTCCACTTGACTAAAAACAAAACAAAGCCCCAAAGCCCTGTTATTCCCAGGTTTAGACTAGGGAAGCACTTTATTAAGATAGGGTAATTTTCAATCCTATTCCAATCTCATAACATCCACCATAAGTAGAGCTTGTAAAATTTCAGGAAGGTGCTGTTAAATGCATTCCTGTGACGGAAGATATTTTGGCAAGAGGCACTCCTACTACTGAAGAACATACATCGCATGCAGAAATTCAGTCAAAACATAATCAGTTAACAGTTGCCTTTGTAAAATTAATCTGAAAGACATTAATAACATTGCAGTAAAATAAACAAGTTTGCATATGTTGCTTTTTCTAAGCATTAGCTTCACATGCTGGAAGATTATTGTTTTCTGTGGGAATTGTATCACCATCTCATTTTCTCCATCATTACTGCTGGGAGGCCACAGCAAACCAGCTAGATGCTTAAACAGCCGAGACTTTTTTTAATTGATTGTTTGCATGGTAGTAAGTTTCAGATCTCTTTAAGATGTTACTAAATAAGAGTTGAAAAACCAATAAGAACCTATTTCAGCCATTAAGGCACTATAGGTGTTCCTTCGTATCAAATCTCTCTGTGACTTTCTGGCAAATTTTGGGTAAGGATACAGTTACTATCTCCTCCTCCACTTTGTATTTTAGTTAACTTTTATATAACCAATAAAGATCTGATCAAATTTGAGGTGTAAATGAAGAAAATGAAGCAAATAATGATAACCCTTCTCAAATTGAAAACAAAGAGTACTCATCTTCCTGGCATTACAGAACAAACTTCCACTAACACACGTTTCAAGGCATCACTCAAAATACTGATCTGGGCTTCAGACCATTTCACAAAGTAATTAGGCCCCACCAAAATTGAAAGCTGCAGTAACTTTAAGCCACAGCCATACCCGTGTGCATGCACTCATGTGAAAGTATCGCACACACTAAATTGCACTGAGGCCGTGACAACATGCAACTTAGTAATGTGCAATATCTCCACCAGAGCAAGCAGAATGGGAGCTTCAGGGAAGAAGGGTATGGTGCATTCAGGACGAGAACAACATGCTGCTCGGGGAAAGGAAAATGGTTCAGGCAAAGGTGTGCATGCTACTACTTTGGAGACCTGTGAATTGGAGAGTTGCTGCTTATCCATTCAGGACAAAAAAAAACCCCAACAAACAAACATCCAGACAAGAGCACCACCTCCCTATTTCAGGGGTAAAGGAAATCCTTTTCCTATTAGCACAGCGAGGTAGATGTCTTATGAGCCAATTTGATTTTAGAGTCTAAACAGAGCAAATCTCACACTGATACATGCAGATAATTTCCCCTGGCCCTCAAAATACTAATACTATTAATGTAATCACAATAAAAATTTCACTAACTAGAACTGAAAACTAAAGTTATTTGAATAGAATAAACAGGTTCACGTGGTTCTTACATTTCTCAAGCACCATCTTAACCCTAATTGAGAGTGCTGCTGAAAGAATTCTTACAGCTCAACCTACCTTGGCACAGCCCTTCTGCAACAGTTGCCAGTCCCCTCCCTATTCCCCTTTCTCCACTGGTTCCTGTAGCTGACTTAACAGTTTCAGTGAAAGAAAACAACATATTTACTATTTTCACAGGCTACTGATAATCACTGCAAAAAGCACCTGCCTAATTCACCGCATTGTTGTGCTGATACCCACTTATGTAATAGGGAAAAAAAGGAAAATAAAAATTAAAAAATGATTAAAAAAAAGACAGACTGGCTAGAGGATTGAAAGGCAAAGGGCAAATGAAGCATTTATCAAAAAGCAGAAATAGAAATGAAGTGTGGCCACATCAAGAAAGTTACAATTGGAAAGTATGAGACAGATCCCAAACCAAAGAAAAACAGATAAAAAACTGGGAATAAAAGATCAAAACTGTTAGAGAACAGAAGCTATTTTGCTACTGAGGCATTAGCAGTATTAATGATTCCTTCAATTTTTCAGTATTTTTATTTCCCAACTCATTTGCAGGCAATACAATTCCAAAACAGAATTTGGCATTGTGAATTCTGAATGAGTTGCTCTCTTTGAAAAAGAGCCAGTCCATAATACATTAAGTCACAAAACCCAGTGGTTGCACATGCCTTTGTTAGTGATCCTATTCCCAAGCTTTTTACAGAATCACCACACAAGTATTACCATCCCTCTCCACACACAGACTAAATGCTGCCTTCCCCAGGACGGACATGATCAGGAGGAGCAAAGGCATTATGTGGTGACAAAGCACACCAAAGTGTAAAATGACAGGATTGTCTTCATGATGAAAGTTAGTATGAGAGTGGGAAAGCTCCTTTATGAAAAAATTACCAGACTGTGATTGTTCTATAGTCCAAACACTGTCGGTCCCAATACAAAGGATTGCTTGCAACTGTGTGAACTAGGACAACTTCCTCACAGACAGATAGGTAGGAGAAGATAGCCTCAAACAACACTTGGCAATCCACAACAGAGAAGGTCAATGACACTGGTAAAGGGTCTGGAGCACACATGGCACTTCAGGACATTGTTTAGGAGTCATGGTAGCATTAGGTCAAGAGTTGGACTTGAGCTTAGAGGTCTTCTCTAACCTTAAAGATTCTATGAGTCTCCTGTCCATGCTTCCCCATCTGGAGACACTGGAAGCCTGTGTCAAAGGGCCTTGCAAAACGCAGAGGAAAATAGCAGTCTGCTCTTTTCTTGTCCCACTAGGGCAGTAACCTCCTCAAAGCAAGGCTCATGTTGCTCCCAGCACAGCTCGTCCTTGAAGAAGCAGAGGAGGAGGAACCACCACAAGACCCATCGTGCCAACCCCACAATCGATCTCACCCCTTTGATCGAAGGCATGCAGCGCTTGACTATAGGCCCACAAGCAAACACCACGGGGCCCAAGCACGTCTGCCTGCCAGGGAGCCCCCAGAGCAGTGTGGAAGGTGGTTACCAACCAGGAAATGCCAAAGTGTGTCACCCTACCAGGGAGCAGACAGAACAGTGAGGCAGGGGTCTGCCCACTGCAGAACACCAGGAAGCGCAAGTACAGCTGCCTGCCAGGGAGCAGGAAGAGCAGCGGCACAGAGACGGTTCCCATGACTGCCAAACAGGAAGGCACCTCCCAGGAGCCTGCAGAAGACAAAGCGGTGGAGGAGGAACATGACCCTTCATGACATGAGAGCCACCGCCTGCGCTCCTGCAACTGCTGCCAGCCAGCATGTGGCTGTGGGCACGCAGGTGAACAGTATGGGGCCCTGGCATACCTATCTGATGGGGTACAGCCTGCTGCCCAGGCATGCCAGCCCACCAAAGCACAACATGGTGCCCATGGAGGTGGTTCCACCACAGCACAGCCAGGTCTGACCACTGTTAATCCACCAGTCAGCAGCATGCAGCCCATGGACTTGGATCCACCTCAAGAACCATCACTCACGGTGGCAGTGGGTCCACCTGTCTTCAGGGGTCATCTGCCTACACCCCAGCCATCCAGGCTCCTTTACATGAGACACTGGCAACAGCCTGGAAGGAATGCCTGCCCAGATCCCTACAGGTGGCTCAGCCTCCACACCACCATGACCGGACAAGAAACAACAAGAGAACAATTAAAATGCTTTCAGACTCTCTTATTTGACACTCCAGCAACTGCAACCACGCTCTGGTGTCGCCTCCTGCTCTCTGTCTTGGAGTAGGAGGTCTGCTGGGAAACTTTCCTTTTCCAGGCCTACCTTGGGGCTTTGTCAGTGCCTTAAACTTCCTGGGTTTTGGAGGCTGTTACATCAACAGTTTGATACGAGATGGAGCAGCAAGGCAGGTTGCTGTTCTGGGTGCTCCCAGATGTCCCCATGTCCATTGTGTGCCTCTAAGTGATTCCTCCTGGAATGTTGTGTGGGCCCTGCTCTTCCCATCCTTCTCTCCAATGGCCCCTCCTGAAGGAGTTGCCATCTCTTCTGCACCGAGCCCTGAGGAAGACAGGAGGAGAGGGCCTGGCTTTGCCCATCAGCTCTCTCTCCTTCCCCACACAGGTAGGGATGTCCACCACCTTGCAGAATCTGGCCTGTCCCACCACTACAGCCTAGGTTCCCACCACATTCTGCCTCCTTCAGAAAGATTTACTTTTCAAAGGCCAGGAGGGCATGTCATGCCCTGCCTTGCAGGAGGTAACTGCTGGTTTCACTTGATCTACTTGCTGGGTAAGGTACTGGTTGGATGGCTGCACTCAGGAGAGTTGTGGTCAATTCCTCAATGTCTGAATGGAGACTGGTAACGAGTGGTGTTCCTCAGGGGTCATAACCTGAGATCAACATTTTTGTCAGTGACATGGACAGTGGTAGTGAGTGCACCCTCAGCAGCAGGACAACAGTGTTAAGCTAAGGGACTTACTGAGCTACAGAAACCATTTCCCATTTGCCCTCCTCTTCGCCTTCCCCCACCCCCATGTCCTTCACCATTTATTTGTGGGGAAGAAGAGTAAAGTATCACACTTCTTTGACTGTATCCATGTTACCTAGTGCTTTTCATAACACATTTTAAGGAAAAGCACAACAGAAGCGACAGACTACACAGAAGAATAGTTTTTTCTTGTCATTTAGTCTACGAGCAACAGGGATGTTATTGCATCTCTTGCCAGAAGGATCCCCGCCCTCTGGACAGGACTAATTAGACAGCCTTAGCTTGTGCATGTGCTATGTTCTGTTGGACAGTGATGGGAGCTGTTACAGAGCTGTGAATTTTGAGTTTTATAATTTGATCTTTCTATATTCTTGGTCACGATGTCTTTTGAGGCTTAGCTCATGTTGTGTATTGCTGTGACAGTCTAATCATAAAAGTGACTATGGAATTTTAATTATTCATGAAACAATAGGAACCCTTTCCTGCCACCCTACCACGAAGCATTAATGTCCCTTTTTGCCTGTCTTTTGCAGATGAGGTGAACAAGGCATTTTTAGGTTCCTACTCCTCCAGCAACAACTTATCTCTGAAATCAAAGAATAACTGCTACTTTGTGATAAAAGAAATGGCTGGGCATATATAAACTTATGGGATTTTGTTAGTATACTCTTCAAATTTATATTCTGAAGATGACAGTAGGAATGCAAGCTAGTCTAGAAGCATTGTATCTTTCTGTACAACTGAGCAAAAAGAGAGAACAACTTTGGGAAATCTCAGAAGCAGCACTCAAAAGAGTTCATATAAGGTGCCAATTACAGGCTACTGCAAACAACAGAATTCAGGCTACTTGATGAACGCACAGACTAAGTTCCCTTACAAACGACAAGCAGCTTTACATTCCACAACATCCCAATACTGGCTTTTTCTCATTGTATTTGCAGTTACTGATGCATATTGGCTCTTTCCTACTCATTTTCCTGTGCTCCTCAAACATTATTATCTTTCTTTACACCATTCTGAACTCAAATAGCTCGAGTCACTTGTGTCACAGACCTAAAAACTTAGAATTGCATCTAACACAATCCTCCATGCAGAGTATCCATGACATGAGATGCCATATTCTATTTTTTGACGCTCCTCCCCTATACCACGGGTTAATGAGAACTATCTGAGAGATAAGCTTCAGTTTCTAAATCTGCTCGCTTTCTTCTGAAGTGAAAGAACTGAGGTATTAACCATGTCATCAATTAAAACTCAACAGCAGTCACTCAAGAAAAGGGCTATTAAATTTTTGGCAGAATTCCAAATTGTTCTCTACCTGGATTGTCTTTTCATTTTGAATGGCTACAGCAGTTATCAGTGTCAAGTTCCTCACACAGCATGATCTAACCTTCTCATTGTTAAAATGTACCCAGAAACAGCTTCTCCAGTAACAGAGAGTGCTCACTTGTAAAGTACACCTAAGAACAATGGCAGACACTTGGCAGTGAGTTTGGAAAGCAGTTTAAATACAACACCGGTTTGTCTATTCATGTTTTATGTATTGTATACACAAGATGACACACAAAGCAGTGGTGTAAGAGACAAGGGCTGTATAGAATTGAGCATGGAGTCTATTTACTTTGCCCAGTCCATCAACGTTTCTGAAAAAGTGATGTCTGACTTCAATGCCCTATTCAAAATCCATTTATTACACTACCAACATGTTAGAATTTCAAGCTTCTAACAGGTGAAAGCTGACAGTTTCCCATATCTGTGATGAATGAAATGCATCACTGTACAATCGCAAAAATTGCTTTATTCTGGTATCTCAGTGAACCATATTGAAAAACACAAAAAACCCTCCTTCAATTGCTGTCGTAGTTTAAGGGTGAAAGGTAAGAATGGTAACTAAGCACTCTGGAGGTGCAGCACAGTAATGTTTTAAGTGGGATGAGAGTGCTCCCCTGTCGTTCCCTTTGGTGTAATCTGGTTCAGAGAAATCATGAAGTAGATTTCTTTCAGATGAAACTGAATTGGAAAGTGCACTCCAGAAGCATATCCAATACACTCCAGCTGCAAACGGGTACTTAGTCCCCAAGATTAGACTAAAAATAGTTTAAACTAAGTAACTCTGAAATGTGTACAGCACGGATCTCAGGCTCTCCATCTCAAGTGTTTCGCTGTTATCAATCTGCTCCTACTGAGCTGCTGCATTAATGGGTTAGGGATGTCACAGGCATACCCATTTTATACAATACCAGTATTCACCACAGCACAGATCTCTCAAACATTTTTTTTTAGGCAAGTCCAATCAAATTCCTTTTGTAACAACCAAGGGGGAAAAGTCATCAATGACAGGTTCTTGAAAACCTTTTCAGAATTGCAACTCATCTCTGAAACACAAGCTGTTGCAATTGCAAAGTATTGGCAATTGAACATCAAACTGAAAAAAGAATTTCCAGAAAGGGAAAGGAATCAACAACATACCTTATTGCTTCCTCCACAGACTGGCCAACTATGTTTGAGGAGGGACCTGGCTGAGACAAAGGTGTCAGGCTTATCACCCATTTTACTGGCTTGTAGTACTCATCACTGGAACTCAACAGGTAAAACAGTGTGGTCAGAAAAATCACCTGCAAAACATATTGGAGTTTTAAACTGAAAGGCAATAAACACTTTCCAGGACTATAGTATGCAGCTATGCTTCTGATATTCAACTTCACTGAAAAAGCACAAAATACAATTCCACAGGCTTGGATTTAGAGAAACACAGAGCCAGAAGAATAACTTTCTCCCCTTTTCTACAAAGGATTTAACAGTTCTAGCTAAACATTGTAAAACTTTTAGCCCTGTTCAGCCTTTTCCCAAATTCACATCTAGATCAAACTAGAATACTGTTTGTCAACTAGATCAACATTCTAGGGCTTCTTCCCAGCATGCATAGCAGATCAAAGACTTGCTGAATAGTAACATCTATTCTTAAAAAACCCAAACAAATCAATCAACAACAAACCGCAAACCCAAACCCCACCAAATAAATCAGTTGTCTCAAGAGTCATTATGCAGCTGTATGTAAGATACGGATTAAAAACACACAAAAAGAAAATTTCTGTTATTTATTAGCCTGGCAATCCTGACTAATATTCCTTCTGTGAGCTGATGAGTCTTAGCAGAAGTGATGGTAGTTCCATTGTTTCAGTTTAAAGATCAAAAAATACAATCAGATTGTATTAGCTTCTTGTACGTTGCAGTCCACCGCTTTCCCTCTTTTCCTGTTAGTGGGCTCAGCAACTTCTTGGGCTAAGCATACATCACAGAACGGTGTCCAAATTGAAACAGAATACCTTAAACTGAGAAAATCCATTCTGTATGCTTCAATGGTAAACTATGGCTTATACTTGCTTCATCTGCAAGCCTTAGATCTTTTTCCTTTGTTCCCAAGATTACAAATAATTCTCTTTCTGTATTTCCAACCTACTCGTGTGCTAGAATAAACCACAAATTAATACATGCCGAACAGCCTGACCTCCCTAAGTCTGACTTCCAAGTGTTTTATGCAGTCTGCAGACACCTCATGCCCTTTTCCTGCATTCTCTCTGAACACACTCAGAAAGGAAAGATGCAGACAGCACAACATGCAGTATTTCATTACTAGTCTCAAGAATACCATCGATTCATCTCTACTCCTTATTCTGTTCTACTCAGAAGCGTTGCTACTACTTCCCCTCCTCAGCTGTTCACCTACCGTGACCCTTTTCCCCCCTTTCCAAAATGTCCTATGTGTAGGCTGTATTCCATCTTCCCAGGTGCATAGCTCACACCTTAAGCAATAAAGCAACTATCTACTAAAACAAGTCATGGCATCAGCATTTTTAAACAACATATTATTAACATTCAGATTGAGAACATAAAAAAAAACAACCCCGAAACAAAAATACAGGACCCCTCCCAACACAACTGAATTAGGCCTTGGCTTAACAGGAAACAATCTGGTGCCATTAGATTGTACTGCTATCTTTTGTTACTATTTCAAATTAATAAGTCTTAAAACTCAGATCAGATTTTAGCACCCTCTGTAATGCTGCAAGTATGGTTGGTTATTGTTGATAGGGCCTGCCATTTCTCCTAAGCCACTGTAGTATTTCCCAATTTTGCTACAAACTCCCTAAACTGAAATAGCATCCAGGTGGCATTTTGTCTTCATTCCACTGGGTCCTCTCTATAGATCCTCCTTGCAGCATAGTTCTCAATACAGAAAGCAGCATATTGCTCTAAGTACAATATCCACTCATCCTGACACTCACAAAAAGCAAAATGAAAAGGACAACTCCACTGGATCTTGTTTAATTAGGACAGCTTCAGTTAACTTCTGAAGACTTTGTCCTTTGTAAAGAACACAGCAGCCAGGGAATGAGGAAAGTAACTGCAGCAAACAGGCAAAGCCCGATTCCCTCTGGCACGAGAAAACGTCCAGGGCTGACTTGAGGCAGGCTATGAACAAGAGCTGGGGACTAGTTAAAAGTGGCAACATGCACAACACTTGTACTGGCTGGAAAATAATTGTCCTTCCCCGGCATTTACAGAAGAAACCTGTTTTCTTAGGGAGTAAGAGCACATCAACACACACACACCCATCCCACCTGAACTGTAGAAGCCAAAGTGACAGCTGAATTTAACAGCAATGGAATAAAATGGTGTTAAACTGAACCACTAGCTAGGAAAAGAGACAAACCCAACTCCATTTCTTTTATGACAAGATGCATGTAACCATAGGACCATACTAAATCAACTGAATTTTACATTATCTGCATTCTGGGAAATTAATGTATTTGCTTTAGCAGTAGATACAGAAACATAAAAAGAAGCAGCAGTCACAAAATATCCTAATTTATTATCAAGTGGCTTGCTGACTCTTCAAACAAGTAGAATAGCCTCAATACTACATTCAGCAGCAAAAATATGTCCTACTCTATACCAGCTGGAGTCTCAAAATTTTCAGATCTCTATTACAGAATATCTGAGATTTAACACATTACCTAAAAGAAACAATTCAAGATTCTGCTGATGACTATGAGAAAGCATTCACCAAGAATAAAATAAGATTGGGGGGGTTTCCCTTCCCCTGGCAGAGGGGTTGGAGCTAGATGATCTTTGAGTTCCATTCCAACCCAACACATTCTATGATATTTTATTGTTAATCAATCAATGGATGATTGTTTCTTGCTGTATATTTGTTCTGTAGACCAAAACATTAAATAATCTAATTTGAGCAGGGATAGACTGAATTCAAGCATAAAGCTACAGGTAAACACACCATAATAATTCAGCATTTCCACATATATCAAGAAACAGATTAAACTACTTGTTGTTTGTCGCATAGACTTGTGAAATATTTTTGTATCTGTCTTTCATGCTCAAATTTCTGCCCAAAAGCTTTGTTCTTGGCTTTTCTTCTGGCTGTGGTGGGGTTTTTTATCTCCCCTTATTCTTCTTTTACAGCATCAAAAATTTGCTTATTTCCTGCAGGGCTGTAGATGCCCATCAGCCAAATGGGCAGGGAACCTTTCAACCTTTGTAACAGAGTATGAGCAGAGCATATGTGTGTGTACATGCATGTGTGCATATGTGTTTGTGTACATATATATACACATACACATAGAGAGGGGCAGACATATATACACATACATGTGTATGTGTGTGCAGATAGGAACTTGTATTCAGAAGTGAATTAGAAGCGGCATTCTTGTAACTGATGATCATAAAAGTGCATTCTGATCCTCAACAGACATTTGAAAACTGATCATTAGTTACAACTTTTTACTGGATCACGGACAGATGCGCCAGTGACTGCTCTTATGGAAGATCTATTTTTCAAAAAGAAGGTTCTGAACAGCGTCCACTATTTCTGTCTTTTAAAGCATAATTTTAAAAACCATTTATCAAAATAATATTCACTTTTTGGTTTGTTTTTTCAAGATGACTAAAACTGGACCGACATGTATACAGTTGAAAAGTCAACCACTTCAGGAATGATTCTGCTGGAAAACATATTAGCTTATTCCTCTTCAAACTACTAAACATTCTGTAGCAACTAAGAATCCTGCAAATGCAAAAATAAGAGTACAGTTAAAGCTGAAGTAGTGCTTTTGTTAAAACAATTCTACCTAGACAAAATTAAAAAGATTTTTTTTTTCCTCTGTGAATGAAACAGAAGGAAAGAAACCAAAACCCAACACTTCCCTCAGCAGCCCATTAAATGTATCTTTTGTCAAAACACAGATAGGGCATTTTCAAGGGAGTCGTTTCTTCCAGCTGACACTGCTGGCTGGACCACAGCAACTCGCAAGATGTGCTCAAATGCTGCCTGCCTTGTTTTAGGGTTCAGTCCAATGAATCTGTAAAAATTCTGTTGCAAAACTGCATTTTTTTTTTAAAAAAAAAAAAAGGAGGTGGGGAAAAGATACTGGGCCAGATAGCAGTCAAAGATGCAGCATAAAGAAACAATAACAAATCCTGAACCTATTTGTTTTCACATTCAAATTGAACTCTATACAAAAGCTCCTTCTCCTTACTGGAGAGTAGTGAGTTTTCCCAGCAAACCATGAACTTCCTAATTCAAGACTTTCCAAAAGAGCAGAAAAACAGCTCATGCCGAAATCTCAGTTTAAAGAAAAACTAAACTGCTAGAGATATCCACCCTTAGAAAGCAAATTACTGAAACCTCCCCCCACCAAAACAAACAAACAAAGAATTCACCAGAAACCAAACACACAACTTGCTAGAGCAAAAGACGTTAAGTATGCTTTGAGATCCCAGAAGAACAGGAACTGTAAAGGTCCCTTTGGGTCCTTCTCCTCATCACTTGGAAGGTGTTTTCTTTTAGCTCTGAAGGAATGAACGTGAATAGCAGGGAAATCTAACAGCAACATAATACCAAATGGCACATCACAAAAGTTAAGAAAGGCCCAGTAGTTTATCCTTTAGTCATATCTGGATTTTTTCTGCTTATTGCATTGAACTGCTGCAGCAGGCAGAGGGGAAGAAAAAAGGCGGCACAGCAAAAAATTAAGAAGTGGCTATATTATTTCTACCTGGACTCCACAACAGCTCAAGTTAAGTTGTCATAGAAAAATATTTTAATGTTCAACTAAACTGTCACAACAGCTAGCGTTTCCATTTACTTTTGCCCCATTTAGTACTGGCTATTTCCTGAATATCCTACATTTAAGTCCTTTCTTTTTCAGTTATAACCAGTTAACAAACACTCTTAACAATATCAGAAGTACCATTAAGTTACCTTTCTGTATTTTAAGAAAACCTCTTTAGCTTTTGTAGCAAGAGCCTTTGCAAAGAGCAAATCCCACCCCCACCCCCCCCAGTAAGAGCAGAGCAAGTCCGTGACCAGCTCATGAGACTGAATGTCTACAAGGCTATGGGGCCAGATGACATGCATCCCAGGGTCCTGAAGGAGCTGGCTGATGTGGTTGCTGAGCCGCTCTCCATCATATTTGAAAAGTTGTGGCTGTCAGGAGAGGTCCCTGGGGATTGGAGGAAAGGTCACACCACTCCCATTTATAAGAAAGGGAGCAAGGAAGACCCAGGGAATTACAGGCCGGTGAGCCTCACCTCTGTGCCTGGGAAGATCATGGAACAGATCCTCCTGGATGACATGTTGGAGCACATGAGGGAAGAGCACGTGATCCGGGACAGTCAGCACGGCTTCACCAAGGGAAGGTCGTGCCTTACCAATCTGGTGACCTTCTATGGAGTGACAGCATCAGTAGATAAAGGGAAGGCAACCGATGTCATCTACCTGGACTTGTGCAAGGCCTTTGACACAGTCCCCCATCACATCCTTATCTCTAAATTGGAATGATGTGGATTTGATGGGTGGACCATCCAGTGGATAAGAAACTGGTTAACAGACCGTAGCCAAAGGGTGGTGGTCAATGGGTCTATGTCCAGGTGGAGGCCGGTGACAAGCGGGGTCCCCCAGGGGTCTGTCTTGGGACCGGTTCTCTTTAACATCTTTATCAATGACATCGATGATGGAATTGAGTGCACCCTCAGCAAGTTTGCGGATGACACCAAGCTGAGTGGTGTGGTCGACACCCCAGAAGGAAAGGAAGCCATCCAGAGGGATCTTGACAGGCTGGAGAGATGGGCCCGGGTGAACCTAATGAGGTTCAACACTGCCAAGTGTCAGGTGTTGCACTTGGGCCGGAAGAATCCCAGACATAGATACAGACTGGGAGAAGAGCTTCTTGAGAGCAGCCCTGCTGAGAAGGACTTGGGGATTCTGGTGGATGAGAAACTTAACATGAGCCAGCGGTGTGCTCTTGCAGCTCGCAAGGCCAATGGTATCCTGCGCTCCATTAGAAGAGGGGTGGCCAGCAGGGACAGGGAGGGGATTGTCCCTCTTTACTCTGCCCTCGTGAGGCCCCATCTGGAGTCCTGTGTCCAGATCTGGGGCCCCCAATACAAGAAGGATAAGGAACTGTTGGAGAGGGTTCAGAGGAGGGCCACGAAGATGATTAGAGGGCTGGAGCACCTGCCCTATGAAGAGAGGCTGAGGGAGCTGGGCTTGTTCAGCCTGGAGAAGAGAAGGCTGCGGGGGGACCTCATTGCAGCCTTCCAGTACCTGAAGGGAGCTTATAAGCAGGAAGGGATTCAACTTTTTAAAAGGATAGACAATGACAGCACAAGGGGGAATGGATTAAAACTAAAGGAAGGAAGGTTTAGATTAGATATTAGGGGGAAGTTTTTTTACAGAGAGAGTGGTGAGGTGCTGGAACAGGCTGCCCAGATGGATGCCCCGTCCCTGGAAATGTTCAAGTCCAGGTTGGATGGGGCCCTGGGCAACCTAGTGTAGATCCAGGCCTGAGGTTGGTGGCCCTGCCTGTGGCAGGGGGGTTGGAGCTCTGTGATCCTTGGGATCCCTTCCAACTCATACCATTCTATGATTCTATGATGTTCAGAAAGATGAGAAACAGACACAGCAGCCTATGAAATGTATGGTGCAAACGAGACTGAGGCATAGCACTCTCCCACTGGGTTTAAGAGCATTAATAACTACTCTTCAGTTAGATGTACAGATTTTAAATGCCTTCAAGAGATAGTTCATACAGTTACAAGAACACCAACTCTTCCACATGGCATCTTACATGCACAGGAACAGAGGCAAGCATGTCTCTTTACTCTGTCATCCTTGAAGTACAGTTAACTGGACAAAGTTGTTCAGTGGGTTTTTTTGCCTTATTTCTTAAAAGTAGAAGTATTTTTAATTTCTCAGCTACCAAGAATCTACAGAAAGAACCGAGACACAGATTGAAACAAATCTTTCCTACGTATCTGAGATTACTAGGAGCACAGGGTGGAAGCACATGGTCAAGTGCAAGAAACCAAGAGTGCAGGACTGATGTGTTGTGGCTGGGGAAGCTTTATGTGGCCATTTCAAGTAATACGTTCAACCTACAATGGAAGTGGAAGAAACAGAGCAGCCTTTAGTGCACCTAATCTTTAGAAGAATTCAGAGCACAGCAATACCCCAACTAGCTCTGCTAATCCAGCTGACTGCACAGTGACCCAGCAAGTGGCAGGACCCTGCTGACAGACAGAAAGGCAGGATCATACATCACAGCAACAGCCTGTAATGAACTTGGTATAAGCCATTAGGCATCTAGAGCTAAATTTTGTGTCTGAGCAATGAAAGCACTGCAATCATCCGCAATTATTATCCAAACCTGTCATTTTTAAGTATACTAACTTCTCAGACACTGTTTTCAATGTGTCACCACGGCTGAAGTTGTGGACTGAGAAAGAAAAGAAATTAAATACTCCCATGCAATCTTTTCTTTACAAACTGAAAGATGACTAGAGAACAACAAAATAAAGTGGCAGTGATTTTCTTTGGTTCAAGACAGCCATTCCATTAAGTCTTATTGTGATCTGTTCTTTATCTTAAATATTGAGGAGATTTCACACAGCTGCCTTCAAATGTTGTGAAACACTGTTTCATTTTTGCAGTTTTGTCTACAAAGACCTCCCTCCTGAGCAAGCATCAGTGAACACAATGAAGTTAAACTGGCAAAACACTTCATTTTCTAAAAAATGTTTTTGAATCCTGAACTAAAAACTAGGACACGAATTTCAGGCAAGCTCTCAAGATCCGTATTTGTTTACTTAAAACAAGGAAAAGTCTCAGGCCAGACAGATTTTTATTTTAAGTAACAAGTGTCACAGTACATGAGAAAAAAAGAAACTACCTCTACCGTTAAAAATTACTCCACGCAGCTGTGGCATTTAGAAACAAAAGAAACATCTAGCTCACATAAAACACTATAAAGTAATACACCCTTTAGAGAAAATACTTTTAATAAAAAGGTTTTGGAGATGACTACTTAGTGTGGGCAGAAACATTAATAGGAATTAACTTTGTGTAGGAAGCATTCTGCAATTAAAGAGCTCACAGAGGTTACATAAAAACAACACAATAACCCCCTCACACAGGTCTGCTGAAGACACTTCATTAAAAAAAGAGAATGTAAGATAATGCTTGCAAAATAAATACTTTTGCTGACACTTCCCTGTAACAATTTCTTGACTCTTCTGAGGGCACTGGCTTATTTAACGATGTGCTTACGAGGACATGCCATAAGATTTCAGTAGTTATGTAGGATATCACTAGTTACAGCTCAGCATCTTCAAGGCTAGAAACAAGAGTCTTCCATGGACAGAATGACAGGAATACTGTCAGCTCCTCAAAGACTAAGTTACACAAATCTTGCCCTTTGCCTAGAATGTCCCCCTAACAACAGATCTGAAAGCTGAAAAATCTTCAAGACTTCTGATATTAGATAAGTTTAGCAGATGTTTTCAATGCTTTAGGCTTAGTTTTCATTGTTAGAGCATGTACAGTTAGTTTCCTACAGACCACGTAAACCCACGACATACTACTCACCACTGAAAGCACAAAATTGAGAAGGGCTGTCCCACTGTGGAAGAGGATTGTCACCAGTGTCGTAACTGTAGTGAACAAGAGGCTCACGTTGCGACTCATCACTATCCACAGAGACTCCAGGATCTGGAAAAGGAAGCAGAAGCAAAGACAAAGTCAGGCACTGGATGGTATTAGCTAGGACAGAGAACTGCTTACAAAGAGATTCATCTCCATCAAGCCATACAAAAATGACTTTTAAAAAAAAGCCCAACAAAACAAAACACCCAACACACAACCAACCACCACTCATCTTCCCTCACTCCTAAATTACAGTAGGTACTATGAAGTGAAAGCGTCTACTTTAACAAAATACAAGTTTCTAGGTTTCAGAATTTTTCTCACAATACTCAAAATCATGTCATTATGCAAAATTGCAAGAAATCTAGATGCTGTGACACTTGTTTATTGTGATTAACGTTGCCATAAGCTGAAAGCAGATCTTCTCTTGGAAAGCTCATCTTTTCAAAAGCAGAAATGCTAAAACACAAAAAATAAGGAGTAACATCACAAGGTAGAAATAAATCTGAAGACGGCTTCAAATCAAGTAACAGGATTATGACTTTAATAAGTACTTTTAAAAGTTTTTATGGCAATGAGATGCATAATTCTTATAATGTATGCAGACAAGTACACAAGCTGTGATTTTCAGTAGAGATGCATCAGTCAAGCAATTACAGAAAATAGATCAAACGATGCTAGACAATCTATTAAATTTTGTACTGGTTTAGGGAACTGATTGCTTATTAGTTACAGACAGTAAAGAGTAGGTTTGAGACATGCCTTTAAACATGTAATTCCCACTAAAGCCAAATTGGTTTATATACAGATGTAGATACATCAATCTGAATAGGGCAGCAACTTCATGAGACGTTACAGACATAAAAACATGGCACAGCATTGCACATGGAGGCATCACACAATGCACAGCAGTTTCCTAACAAGTATTTAATTCACAAGGAATACTGCAAGAATCATAGAATCACAAAGGTTGGAAAAAGACCTCCAGGATGGAAGGCCCATCCCTGGAGATATTCAAGGTCAGGCTTGATGGGGCTCTGAGAGACCTTATCTAGTGAAGACATCCCTGCTTATTGCAGGGTGGTTGGACTAGATGGCCTCTAAAAGGACCCTTCCAACCTAACACATTCTATGATCGTCTAAGTCCAACCATCCCCCTACCACCTATATTGCTAACTAAACCACGTCCTTAAGTAACTCATCCAATCTTTCCTTGAATGTATTAGTCAAAAAGATTCAAACATATTAAAGCAAGGTTACAATCAGAAAGCCGTAACTCTTTGAGATGAATTAATGTAACTAGAAAAACTGTAAAAAGTCTAAGACAAAAGCTCTCCAGGTTCAAAGCTGTAAGTGAACACTTCAAAACTAGCAACAGTCACTTTTAGTTTACTGAGTATCTTAATCAATTAGGGTGTATTGAAATAAAATCAAAACCCAAAGTCCCAAAACAAAAAATCCAACAGCTGGCACACCTAGAACAGACAACGGAGTGTGCGTAGTGTGACTGCTGCTCCTTTGAAACTGAGTGAAATATATAGAAGATAATTTATTAAGCATAAATTTGGGAGGGAATAACTGCTGGGGGAAGTGACAGGGAATTACAACACATAATAAAACCAGAAAGATCTCCTTAGTTCATGCTTCCTATTATTTAATGGGAATTATTAATTTTAAGGCTCATCTTTTGAACAGACTTTATTAGTGCTCTCTTGAGAATTTGAGTGAGGTTAGAAGCGGTCATTCTGCTGAAAAAGACTCTTCCTCTGGTACCTGTCCCCCTTCTTCTTCTATGGATTAAGAATTCCTTCTGGGGGTGCGGCAGTGGTATAAATTCATGAAGTCACCAGCTAACTTTATGTAATGTACATTACACTGTGAAGACTTCAAACACAAAAGACAGCGATTTTTGAAGTGTGTAGCTAAGGCAGAGGCCTTTCAGCTGGTACTCATTAAAAGTACTGCTACTGCTAATAACAGGCCGTAAGTTGAACGCTGACTGTGCCAGGCTCCAGCCCGAGACGTTTAAGGCATTTACAGAGGAGCTGTTTACATGAACAGAGTTGCTTGGTGCCACAAGCTTGGCGTCTCCTGTTAGGATGTGGAGTTTAACCACCCAACAGCAGCAAAGGCCTTGAACATAGGGACACATATGGAAAACAAAGGCCCCTGAAAAATAAGCAGTTGCTTGAGGAAAAAGGCATTGAAGACACACAACCTTAAGAGCTAGGAAAAAACTGCTTTTGCTTTAAGGAAATACAGTAGCAACTAAGGAAGAGGGAGGGGGGAACCCCAGAACAAAACAGACAAGCAACAGGATAAGGCACCTGCCACAACTTGGAAAGGTAGTGCCTCTCCAAGTATCATACAGCATATAGCTCAGAGCAGAGGTCAAGGGTGGGCATCATCCAAAAACAAAAAACACCTTAGAAAAAGACAAGGTAAGATGTCACAAAATCAAAATACATGTGCTTACACCTCAGAGTTCGTTACACCATTTGATTCTCAGAGCATACTGCAGCTGAGTTAATGAGCTCAGTTACTATGCCTAAACAATTGCTAACACCTTGCCAGCTAAGACCAGTACTCCTAAACACAACTACATGTGAATATTTATGCAATAATTATACTTTTAATATTACTGTTATTAAATAACTGAAAACCACACCACTTTCCCCAAAACAGTATTTGGTAGTTAGCCTTAAGAGATCAGTGTTTAAAAGAGCTAAGAAATCAGGAAATCTGTCCAGAAATCAGGACTCCCTTACACATCACACTGATGTGTCACCATCAGCATCTTGCACTGTGCCTTTCCAATCTCTAATGGGCAAGAAATCAAAATTGCACTTAATGTTCTTTGTCACACAAGGTGCCCTATTGACCACTTAAACTGGCCAATACCTGAAAGCTAGGTTTAAAAGTCATTTGAGCAAAACAAATTCTTTGCTGAGAACTTCAATTCTACAACCTTCCCGAAGCCAGGTAAATTTGCGTACTTAATCTGACTCTAGAGATCATTAACAGGTTTATAACTGGAAACAATTAAGGATTAGGAACACACCTTGGCCTTCTGTATATTCTTAATATTTTTTTCTGTTCAGAAAGCTCTATCATCCTGACAATTCAAAAGTAACAGCAACTGAACAAGATAATAATCCTTTCAGGTAAAAGACCAGCAATGGACTTTGTGAAGAAAATTACAGTATGCACAAGATCAAGGACCTCCTGCTCTAATTAAATCTGATTTCCAAATAAATGGTTACCCATAAAGATCTGGGTTAAGGTTTTAGGGCTCCACAGCTTATTTTTCAAAAAACATTTCTGCTTGACCTTTACATGAAACAGAAGAGAAAAAGGACAATCCTTCAGCATCATGTCTTTGACTTCCTGATCGTAGAAAAATCACCTTCACCAAAAATATGCATCAGGTTGAATTTCACCTAGAGTGAAAAAAACCCAGCACCCATTATGAAAAGAATACCAAACCTCTGAACCCTTACTAGAAAAAAAACGCACCAAAAAACCCAGTTGATTTATTACTGAAGAAAAGACTTCATTAACTGTAGTTTAGGAGATTAGTTGAAGAAATTCCCAGGACCAGAGAAAAACATTAGGATATAAGGTAACTCAGTCAAATATCTGAGAAACTGACTTGATTTGGAACACACAGCTCAGTCATGCTAAAGGCACAGATAGAGAAACCTGACTGAGCTGAAGCTTGCTGTGTACATCTTAATGGAAGGTCTTCTGTCTTCTTGTCTGGGAAATTTCTTAATGAGATACAGGCTGCTGGTGCAGTGATGAATATTCTTGTGCAAGAAGCAAAAAAGATAAATTTAAGGAGACATCAGCAGTGTCTCATATACTTTCAAGGGAGTTTTAAGTGATCATTCAGATTTATCTGGCAGCCATTTACTTTTTCAAGGTTTCAAGGCTCCCAAGAAAGGGAGAAAAAGGGTATGAATGGAAAACCAGGTGAGTGGGGAAGGAATGAGGCATTTTTTTATTGTTCAGAAATTAAATCTTGATAGTCCAGCTGTGTATTGCATATTTCACTTACCTGAAAAAGATACCCTAAAATAGAGCATGGTGTGCAAAATTTGAAGCATAAGTGAGGATCCACTCTAGTTGTCTCCCCGAACTACGAATAGGATGATAAGAACCCCCACTTCAAAAACACATCACTGGATAAACTGGTTTATAACGCTACTGCTTCTAAAGAATATTTGAAAAATATGAAGCTGAAAGGCAGCAGTGTTGCTAACACCAAAGCTTTTAGGGAAAAAAAGCAAACAGATGATTTGAAAAAGCTTATCTTCAAATTAAATCTTCAAGCAATTTACAAGTTTATATAGTGAGTTACTTTAAGGCCTGTCTACAGCAAGCTAGAGCTAAATATAATGAACAGCATTGGTTTTTTTTTTTGGGGGGGGGGTGTGTGTGTGTATAGAAGTCTTCTTTGCTTTATCTGCTACTTAAAGTAATGAATCAATACATATTGTTACAAATTAAATGAATGCCAGTGATTCCCCAGCACAGCTACAGTAGGGATTTAATTATATACTTTCAACCCTAATATTAAAGTTTGTTCTACTACAGGATAAGTCTGAATTTAAACACTTGCATCTGCAAACGCTCCTTCTCTTACTAAGGAGGATGAACAAATAGTTCCTGTGATTTCCATCGATGGAAAAGAGCTTATCTAATGTGACTGCGACACTGTCAAACAGCTGTGTTTTCAGAGAATACAGAATCATCTGTACTATTCTGAAGTATTTCAGAAAGCCAAGGGGCTAGCAAGGCAGTTACTCTATAGTAAACTCTAACATCAATATATGCATACGTATTTATTGTGTGCAAATACTGTAATCTTAGTTTATTCTTTTCCAAAGGTGGAGGAACTCTCCCCATGGCTGCATATCCACACACACTTCTTTACAGTTGTCCCATTATCTTTAAATGGTTTGTGTTTCACAAAACTCTCAAAGTAGTTTTGGGTCTGTACCATGTCTTGCTGTATTCTTAAGAACTGCAGGTCAGCATTGACTTCAAGCGTTCAAATGCAGAAGCATCCTACAGTTCAAATTCTAGTCAACATAAACTCCCTTCCCCAATCCCCACCATACACACCACATTCAACCAAAGAAAAAAAAAATCCTACCCAAAGTCCCACAAAACACAAAAAAGCAAACAAAATAAAAGCAAACCCACAAACAAAATTTCCACCTTAATGAAAAAAGAAACCCTCCAGAACAACCCCCCTCAAAAGCACCCACATGATTTAAAACATCCATCCTTCCTGATTCAGTATGGCCATTCTAATAAATCCATGAGGAAGGTTATCATGTCCTGATAAAAACAAATCCTGAATACAGTAAGTGTCTATTGTATCCTAGGGTAAGGAAGCAACTTTCTTACCAACACCAGACCAGTCAAAACTATCCTTATTTTCATCATCTCCGCATTTTAATGGCCTAAACAACCACAGAAATCAGATTTTCATCCATTTTAGATTTGAAATATCAGTGTGAACAATATGCAAAGTGTTAGGGAGGAGCAAGCCAAAGAACACGCTACCCAGTAAGGACGTGAAAATCAGGATTTAGAGCTGTATAATATGCTGACTGGTTTATAGTCTGTCATTAGGGATGTGAGTGTATGGAGAGAAGGGACAGGTGTTTCCCCACAGCTGATAAGTAACGAGTTCATGGAAATAAACAGGAAAGCAAGTCAACTTACTGGCCCTTTTTTTTCCTGAACTTCTAAACTAGATTTTAGAACTGAAGCAAAGCATGCTAGCTAGATGAAAATTTCATTTTTAATGTATTTCAGTCTTAAATATTTATTCTCTCTACACTATTTCCTGCATTATTCTAGCCCGTTTAGATCACTGAAGCACACTTGCCATGGTTTCTGAGCACTGTGCAGCAATGCTGTAAATGACACAGCTAGCACCTATCGCATAGCTTCTCTTCCTTTTCTCCCTCTTGCCCAGAAGGAAACTCCGTATTGATTTCAAATGATGATGTGTTGTGCACTTTTGTAACTGCCTCAAACATGCATGGTCCACATTGAGAAGGTAGCAAGCGAGTTTCACTGTTAACTGAAAAAAACGTTCACTGTAATGAGTTCCTCTCAACTTTGACTCACATCTTCTATGATATCAACTGTAACCATTTAAGCAGCATTGAGGGAGGACAGAAGAAGCAAACCTGCTCATCCATCTAGACCAGGAGCTGCCTTCAGGCAAATCCTGGCTTTAATGCCATACACAGAAATGCCGTGCTGCACATTAGGCATAAGTATTTTTCACAAATGGATAAGTAGTAACTTGAAGATACTTCTAGTTTATGATAATAGCTCAAGTCAAAGATGAACTAAAACAGGGACTGAGTCTGTATATTAAGCAGTTCAGACTTAATTTTTAAGAGAAATGTAGTTGTTTCAGTTTGGATTGCTTTCAATGATTTTGCTTTCTCTTCTTATGAGGTGAAAGGTCCAGTGCATTAATTTAGGAATTCACCCAGTGTAAAATATTAATTTCATTCTCCGCAGAACTTTCATAAAAGAAGAGAAAAATAAGCTGCTTTCAACCCAATGAATACTAATTTGAGAGGGGGGAAAAAAAAAGAGTAAGTATATAAAAAAGTTATAATTTTGCTTTCACAACCTCTTGGTCTATAGTTTCCTCAATTATAACATAGTCTAATTGGTCTCTCTTCAAAAAAGAAGAGACCACATAATATAAAGGAATTACAACCAGCTTGCAGGTGACACAGGTAATCTTAGAATTCTATCTCAAGAACAACTCTGGGAAGCTAGTTTTAATGAAGATGCTGAAATCAGGAGTACTTCATAACCACAACCAGTTCTGACTCCAGTATGGCTATATCTTAAGTGGGCTTACAAAAACAGTTTAGGTAATTTAAGTAACACTAACAGTGTTTCCATGATTTTCCATGCACTTGAATCCATAACCTTAGTGGTAGTCCAAGGAGTAATTGTTATCAATTTGACATGAGATCAATTTGGTAATAAGGGCAAATACATACCGAAAGAAATGTTTCAATGTTATCGTGAACAAACGAGGCCACATCTTGCCAGTCCAGAATATCACCCAGCCAGCTGTTCTGACGGTTTGTGTGCCATTTGTGTCCTTTGTGTCTTCCAGAATGCGTTACATTCTTAAAGAGAGACAAAGACAAAGAAAACAGATATTTCAATGATGTACACATATGAGAATGTCAGTCTAATGTTTTCTTAACAAGGAACAGATCCAACATGCATCTAAATAGTCAGAGATGCTTTAAGTGGCATCATCAAAAATACCTGGAAGTACTCTGTACATAGGCAGAAGTAAAACCTTGAGAAAAATTATTCTATATAATTACAGTTCTGTATATTGCACTCACTCACCTCAGTTAAATATTAGCTTTACTGCTTGACTGATGCAATGGTACCTATCTTGCTCTTTATGAAAGCACAGAAGAAAGACAGTGTTTCAGTTTCTGCCTACGTAATTTACTGTTTGCGACCTACAATCTGGGAAAAGTTGTCTGCAAAGGAAAATACAAGCAGAATCACAGGGGTTGGAAGGGACCTCCAGAGATCATCGGGTCCAACCCCCCTGCCAAAGCAGCTCCCTAGCTCATATTGCACAGACAGGCGTCCAGACAAGTCTTGAGTATCTCCAGAGAAGGAGACTTCACAACCCCCCTGAGCAGCCTGTGCCAGGGCTCTGTCACCCTCACTGTGTAAAAGCTCCTCCGCATGTTGGTGAGGAACTTCCTGTGCTCCAATTTACAGCCATTGCCCCTTGTCCTGTCCCCACAGACCACTGAAAAGAGGCTGGCTATTTCCCCGTGTCCCACACTTCAGATATTTATAAACATTAATAATATCTCCCCTTTCAGTCTTGGAAGCCAAAATGAGTAATTTTTTCACTATTAGAGTCTACGTCTCCACTGGCAATGCTCAGTCATGTAAAACCTAAACTGACCTGCAACACAGCAAGACAACAGAAAATGGCCATAACCACACTGGCTAATTCCTTAAGTGGCTTCACCTGAATTATGAAGTTGCCCATTATTATGGTTTAGCCCCAGGGGCAGGCAACTGAGCATTATGTGGCCACATGCTCACACCTTCTGGACCCTCATGGGATGGGGAGGACAAGCAGAAGAAGGTAAAACATGTGGTTGGGATAAGGACAGTTTAGTGAACAGGGAAGAAAGAGGAAAACACCAAGAAGAATACTTCTAGAGGAAGTCACAAAGCAGGTAATACACAACACAATTTGCTCACCGCCCAGAACCTGATGCCCAGCCCAAGCCATAATCCCTCCTCCCTGGCCAGCCACCTTCTTATAAATTTAGCACGATGTCATAGTGTTGACAATACCTTTGACCAGTTTCGATCACTTGTACTGGCTGTGTCCCCTCCCAGCTTCTTGTGAAAATTAATTGTCTCCTAGCCCAAAACCAGGACACCTATCATCCAACTGAATCACATGTGATTATCATCTCACATGCTATTACTTGACTGGGTCTGGGGCTGTGACAAGTGAAGGATGCCAAAATTCTACTGTAAGCTGTACTAAGTAAACCTGTTGACTAAAACAGATCTCACCCTAATCTTTAATATGAAGGGACTTCAAGTTCTCAGCTCTGATGTTTAGCTAAGTTTCCCACTACTGCTGTTAGAACTGTTCAAAAACTTTTAACCTTACTGTCATTTTGAAGGTGGCTGGTATCTTTTTAAGCATACATGTCAAGTAGTATTCCAACTGAAGTCCCTGCTCTGATTTATCTAAGAGCATGAAATTTTCTGCTTATTACCAGTTCTCACTAGATGCATTACTACACTTCATGCAAAATTAGCAATGTTCTTTAACAATCCAAAGCAACAGAGGTATCTTCCTTCTGAGCTGGCAGTTTATTTAGAGCAGAAACATAGAAGTAATCAAAAATCTCCCTTCAGTAGGCCTTCTGAATTTATAAATGGTATAAAGGACCAATTTTCTGTTCATCTAATTCCGGTCTTAAGGACAGCTCTTACCATTACATAGAAGAATTAGGTATCATTTGCAAGTTTTGTAACCCTGATACTAACACATTTTAAGTTCATTATTATTCAGTAACTATACTGCTGTAGCACCTAAGGTCTTCACTAGATCTTAAAAACAAAACCTCACACAGGAATAGACCGGGATGAGGAAATTCCTGTCCTTGAAAAAAAGGCACCTTGTTTGCAGAGCTATGCCATCATCTTCCAAGTGGTTTATATTCTGTTACAGTTTTACTTCATTGGATATATAGACACAAAGGTAACTAATCTATCACATCATCTCCAGAACCTTTTAAAATATACACCATTTGCTATCTACTGATCTTCTCAGAAGGTAGCAGTTAATGGTTGAATCCACATTTCATCAGCAATTCTTCATCAATTCTACAGCTTTCATGGGAAAGTGTCACCAGATCATGGGTTCATCAGTCACCTACAGACTACAGCAACACTACACAGGATGCAAAACAAAGTGTAACTTTTATGTTCACACAGCTGAAATAGCAGGGAGCTTGAAAGCTGCACTGAGAGAGTCACAGTAAAGATGCAAACTAGATGAAAGTGCAGTGTGGAGGACTGGTTTTCAGATGCACTGATTCAAAGCTACTGCAACACTGCAGAAGGAAATATCTAGGTGGAAAGCACTCAGAGGAGACATTAACATGGATATGGAGTGTGTTCAAAGGACCAAGATTAGAAATAGACTCTGGAAGAGTTACATGCAGCCCACAGATAAGCAGCTGAAGCCCTGCATGTCAGTAACAACATAGGGTCAGTAGTAGACAAGAAGTAGCCAGACTCCAACACTGCAGGCAGCGAGCATCAGTGCATTCCTGAAACCACCTCTGCCATTTTGATTGCTAGGAAAGTGGTTCTTTACCCTACCAGAACAGTACCTACCAGAAAGAAGCTTCACAGTATTCCCTCTAACAAAAGCTGTGGGAAACAAATCACGTAAGGCAACGAACACAGACACAACTTGGGTGGCATGCTGCAGCAACAAAACACCTCCTACAGCACATGAAGCGACACAGCGCCCTCCTGAACCGTACAGTGCTACAGACCACCTGACACACAGATTGTATCAGTAAAAGCAGTGTAACTGTATCAAAAGCAGGCGTGTTTCCTTCTGATTCTTTCACCTACTATTCTGTTATACTGAAACTATTACTTCTTTTAATACAGATATCTTCTTGGAACTTTAGAAGTACATTAAAATCAACTGTATAAAGTGTTAATATACTATAGTTGCAATTATTTAAATATATTTAATATTTCAGGGGTACGACTTCTGGATTTTGATTTTTGCACTGCTCCATGGCTAATTAATTGCTTGCTTTTCCTTTGAAAGGCAAACAGCATTGGCAGCATGGAAACGATTTAACTCTTACGACCTTTTTAAGATTCAGTGTGCAGAACCCATCATAGGAAGGCCACTACAGTTGGCAAAAATGCATCGTAAGAAAGTTCATGAAAGGATGATTCCTTTCCCAAAGTTTCAAATTAAATGTTACCCAAATCATACAGAACACCAGTTTCCTTTTCCTAACCCCTCAAGATCACAAAAATCAACAGAAAGCTCTAAACTATGACATACTAATTAGAAAAAGTGAGTAAAGTATAAATTAAACAGCACAGATAAAACCACCTGTGACTATTTAAGTGAAGGGCATAGGTCTGGCTGTACTCAAACTGTAACTGTAGAATGATTTACCTTATAGACTTGAAATTCTTACCAACTTTTTATTATTATGACCTTTACTAAGCATTCTCACTTTTTGCTAATTGCTTTCTCAGAAACACATACTTAGCATACTTACTTCAAAGCACTGACAGTTTATATAAATGTATTAAAAATATAAACAATAAGTTACCCACCTTCACAAACCAAGAGTGATAAAGCCTGTCCCAGAGCTCTAGCACTTGTTTTTCTATCACCGCAGTGTTATTCACTTTTTCTCCTAAAATCTTATGGAGCTGAAACATAGAAATTTTTTATGATACTGGACAGAATGAAGCTGGCATCTACTGATGAACTTCAAACTATGTGTATCACAAGATTATCAGTAAAGGCACAGCTCAAACCCAAATGACCGGAAAAGCTCATTTTCAATACAAAATACACACTTTAGACAACTTGGTTCACAACATGAAGATTTTGTCTGCAAAAAGCATTCTCCTGCTCTAAGCTGACGACTTCTTTCTACACTGAAAAGAAACCACTGCCTCTAAAATGCTAATCCAAAGCCATCAATCACCTTTAGAGCAAGTATTTCACATAATTTGAGATGTGTGCTGGACATCAAAATGTGTAAGTAAGAACCTTGGCAGAGTCTAGTGAAGAAAGTTAACTTAAATAAATTATAGCTTGAAAAAAAAAAAAATATCTCATCTACCACTTCCAGCCCACAGAGACATTAGAACGCTGGTGGATAATATATTGCCTACAATTGGACAGCTAAAGCCAGATAAAAAAAATTATTCCTCTTTAGTTGATGCACTTTCACAGGCAATCTTAAAATGATGACAGATTTTTCAGCTTTTAAAAATAAATATTCCTCTGAGCAGAAAAGTCTACTGAAATCACTCCCACCCTTCCTTCAGCTTACAAACTAGATGGTGGAAAGAAAGATCTGCCAAGAGAATGGTTAACCACAAATACAAGAATCACTGAAAAAACTTTTGCTTTTTACTTTTATGCAATAAAAGAAATGAAAACTATTAAAAAGGGGGTGGAGCTGACTCTTACCTTATGTGTAATCCATTCTCGGCCATATTGGTACACATTGTTAGCTGCTGAATTGAGTGCCTTCTGAATAACCTGGGCTTCTGGGAGCCAGCTAGTTTATTTTAAAGAAGGAAAACAAAGTTAACTGCTACATACTTTACCCATTTCATTACATATGAAGCATGTTATAAATTAACATTCTGAAACAACAGCAAACAGTTAAGGTTAAATACATATGAACTTACTACAACTAGAATATTGCCTTCTACGTCTCAAGGAACAGACTCTTGTAAGCAAAGCACAATCAAACCTAGTGCAGGTCATTGCATTTGGACATCTCCAAAGGACCTGAAACTTTAGTTAAATTGGTATTTTTTTCAAAAGGGATCAGTTCTTCAATCTGTATGTGTGCTAGTCACATTACATCCTTCCAAATCTTCCTAGCATTCTAGTTTTCTGAAATTACTGCATGAAGTAGTGCCATCTAGCTGCAAAGGCAACTTTCTGAATTACAAATTGACTTTAAATTGTTAATGTAGTTTCCCTACAAAAGCAAAGGGACAAAGCAGCAGGTTTGGGCACCAGCTATTTCTAAGTTCCCACCAAATTTATCTTCAGCAATTCATGTCACTTTCAGGCAATGGACCGAGATGTCAGCATTCCAACACTTGTGAATACAGGGCACGTGTTGGAGCCCTTCCAAAACAAGAGAGCATTCCAGAAATAAAACTGCTGGATTTGTTCACCTGACTGTAGATCAAGACGGAAGCTTTTTTGTCTCTATATCCCTTCAGAAATGTTCTGCATTCCAATTCCAACACATTTCAGTCACCTCTAAAAGTGAGCAACAAGCTCTGAAAGCTTGTGCAGTCTATGGATATGACAAGAGGTATACTTACTCCTAATTAATTAAAAGATAGTGTTTTAGATGTTTCAAATCTGGATACAATATAATAATTTTAACTAAAATTCTGCTAATTACTCAATGAGTACTGTGGTGTTTTCATTATGCACATAAGCTTGACTTGAAATTTCCTTTTCATTACTCATCCTTATTTACATTGTATGGGAAAATTGAAAGACCAAGCCAGACAAGAAAGGCCATGAAGGGATGAAGGAAAAAACTGAACACACCAAGTGCTTTCTGTTCTCAATTGTGATAACTTAAGTATTGGTAAAGCATATATTACTAAAACATTTAACAACTCGATCATTTTAGTTGTTTTTGAAACTTTATCTTGCTCTTACAATACAGCATGCACTTTCTTTCAGTCCTGTTAAGTCATCATCACTTTTGTTTAGAGAAAGTGCCTTTGAAGAAAGTCAACCATTCTTGTCCAGGAGACAATTCTATTCTCCTGCTAAGTGCCTGGACTCACCTTTGCTCAATGTCTGAAGCAGAATGAAAGCAAGGAACATCCTCACCCTAAAAATCACACTCCTCAGTCTTACCTATCCCCTCCCTCTGTTGTTGATGCAATCACTTCTTTGCTCACCAGTGTGCCCTTGTTTTTCTCTATATGCATTTCTCTCAAAACCTTCTCTTTCCCTTAGTATTTGCCTTGGTGTTTGCTTTAATCATTACAAAGACCATACCTTACAAGCTTCCCACTGTGTATACTATGCACAGCTATTCTTAATAGGAACAACCCTTCTCAACTAATTCATTCCAAACCCTTCCCCATCCACCATTCTTTCCACCCTCAAACTCTTTTTTGGTTCAATCCAAAAACATTTCCTTCAATTTCTATCCCCTCAAAGACATTCTGCAGCCAACTCTCCACATTCAAAAAAAATAAATAATGCAGCTCTCAACTCACAACCTTCTACAGAGAGCATTCTTTGACATTACTTTTCATTTGCAGGTAAAAGGGAAAAGAATATTGACCTCTTTATTCTCTGCACTATGCAAGTTTTTCTCCAAAACTGTAACTAGATACGTTTATACAGCTGTCCTTCTCCAAAGTCCAACCACTCCTCAAACAAGATAGAACACTGACAGTCTTCCAGAGTAATGCATAAACACTACTGCTGCCTGCGAGCTTAGCTTTTACATCTGCAGACAACACTCACTCTCATTTCTGTTCACCTAAGGGATTGTTTTTAGAATTAAAAACTATGGGTAAGAGCACCTGGAAGCTTGTACACCCACCCTATACTACTTGCTTAACTTCGGCATTCTTACTTTGCCCATTCTGGGTGACTGGCTACTGTCTCATTGATCAAGCTGCTTGTGACTTGAATCATGTGAACACTCTCTTGATGTACCTAAATTAAATATAGAGAGAAGAAATGTTATAAAATGCAAACTAGAACTCTCCCTACATTCAGACAGGCTTTGGGGTGGGTTTTTTTGGGGGAGCGAGGGAAATGGGGGTAATCAGTATGTATATTAAAGACTAATTCTTCCAATGCAGACAGCCCATTACGATGAGTGACGTGCCATTAACCCCCAAAAGCTGTCAATACAATAATCAGTCTGTTCTGACAATTCTGGTCACAGGCTGCATGACAAGAAATAGCAAATGGAAATTTAAACCTTATCTCATCAATGGAAAAAATTCTCATAATACAGCAGTGCTGTCAAGGGAAGTACTAAAATACAAAGCACAGTTTCAGATATACGTTTTTTAAGCCAGGGATCAAAGAAGTTTAAAAATTAATGAATGCTCAGCTCCAACATGACAAACCATGCTATGAATTAATTCTTCAATACGAATGATAAAAGGCACCTTTTCTAAGTGCCTTAATGTTCCTTTCATGAATATAAGGAAGTTCTAGGCAGGAACGTTTGCACAACTTTTAAAGCTTTCAATTTTAAGTACTCAGCATTATATAAGGCTACGCTTTCGAACGAGGAGATTGACATAAGAACCCAATGATTTTTATTCCGTAACTGTATTCAAGTCAAACATTCAATCTCCATTAACTTTTTAAAGTATGAACACAGCTCCATTGAAAAAAGTGAAAGTACACGAGTGACCTCTTCTGGTGAGAAAAGAAAAATCCCCAACCACAAACCAAAAAGTCAGTTAAAAGAATGTGGGTGATCACGACTGACAGCACATTTAAACTCAGAATGGCATACCATGAAGTTATTACAGGCTGTTACACAAGCAACTTGACAAATACACCTTAAGCATTTGCAAAATTATTCTGATGTGGGGTGAATTAAAAAGAAAAATTCTATGTGGATCTGCCATTGACAAGAATAGTGTACTAGGATGCAAAACAAACCTGTTTCTGTAGTAATTATTTCACTAGAATAAGTCTCATATTAGTTTATACATATTTATATGTTTACATATATGACAATTTATATATAAGTAGTCTTGGAACGTTAACAAGTTCAATGATAGAGTACCTAACTGTTCATGTTTTTAAAAATTTCTTTAAGCTAAACAATTTTGCATAAATACCAGTAACTTTCATTCAGTATTTAACACAAGCTCTATGATTACATTCCTTAGTGCACTGTACCTTTGCGGTAAGAAGCAGGGCTAGCAGAAGGGTTCCTATCACTAGCAAAAATATTATGAAAATGCTGATTATTTTATCTAGCATTTTCTCCAACCACACGATCATCTGTTCAGAAGAGAAGAAAAAACACATCACAGCATATACATCAACCTTTTATGAAAGCAATGCTGTATGTTACATGACAGTATTATTATTTTTATTTACAATCAGAATGCAAAATCAAGCTCTAATCAAACAGCATTTATGCCCAAGCTTGGAGATGAACAATTAACAAGCAATGTTAGCATGATCAAGGTCATGGTATGACATGTGATTTTGCAAACGACATTTACACATTACCACAAGACACAGCAAGCTCTCTGCAAAGCAAGCAATAATTCAGCATTTACTTACTAGACCTAGAGAAGCTAGCAATCATGTCATCTATAAACCTAGGTATTTTGTCTTTGTTCCTTGTCCTTCGGCAACTTGGAAACTACCAAGCTACACTGCAAAGTACAACCATGACTTTAAAGTGTGAATAGCTAACAGCCATCTAAACGACAAATGAGGTATTTCTGCAAGTAACTGAAGTTTTAAAGTTGTTCATCCCCTTATGGACTGAAACGGGGCTGGAGGTTTTCTACATTATTGAACATCAGGCCAATTATTCAGCACTATTTCTATCCACTTTCAAACTTGAAAGGATGCTCAGCATTAAACATGCATCAGCTAAAGCTGCTGATACAGGAAACAGGAGCGTATGTTCTGTCATTTTATAGGAAGGGCCATTCTATACATGTCCACAAACAATGATTCCACTTAAGATCAGAGAAACACTCAGAGTCTTCCAAAACAATAAAACTGCTCAGCCACGTGACTACGCCGAAAAATACAAGCTGAGCTTTATCTCCTAAACAAACTGACTGTTTACCTAAAAAGCTGTGAAAGCCCATGCAAGTATGACCAAATAAATTCTTCTAGCTTCTATGGCTTGAAAGGCAAGGCTATTTCTACTCCATCTGGCATTACTGCAGGAAAAAGCAGTACAAGTAGTACAGCTGTAACGTTTGTGCTTTAAGAGAACCGAGGTCAAAGCCAATGTGCAGTAGATAGAAATATTTCCAAGTGAGCACAAGAAGTTCTATATTCAGTGATTATGCTGGTAACTTTTTCATCACTGGTCTTGCAAAGCAAATCATCACCAAGCATATGAGTAATGTTAATTCCTTCTTCATTATTTACCCTATCCCTATACATGGAATTGGCCTGGAACAAGGAATTTCTGCAGTCTGTTGTGTGATGACTGAATTGCTTAACAGTGAAATTACTTTTTCTATCTGAAAAAAAAAAAAAGCCAAGCATTTTTTTTCAGGTGCTCATCCTGTAGCATCTGAGCAGTTAATATATATTTAGAAATTATTTTTAGAATTGAACCAGCTCCTTGTCTGACCTATATTAACATAAGGATTATATTCAGCATTTTAGAACTGTTCTTTAAAATGAAGAAAACAAAATCCTTTTAAAAGAAACAAGTGTTGAGCCAGCAAGTTTTTGTAACAAAGTCTGCACTTTATTATGACCTGCAGAAAGGAATGCAGAGAACCTGATGGAATCTGCAAAATCTTTTGTCTTAGATATTTCTAACATTTTTCAGCATTGCTGAAATATTTCAGGTATCAGAAATACCTTGTCATTGCTAGAGGGAGGTTACCTGCCTGCAGCAACACTGTAGCTTTCTGAAAACCTCCAAGTAGCCTCTACATGGGGCTGTTTTTCTCTTTGGAAATAAGACTGAAAACAGGATTTGCTGTGCCCTTCCAAGCCTCAGATACATTTAAGAATTATAGAACAGGTAAAAAGTCCCAGTTTTAAAGGTCAGAAATAAAAATATCATTTAAGAACATCGGACAGCCAGGGGATGGAAATTTTGTAGAACAAGTTTCAAAATGAAGCTATTAAAAATTAAAGCTGCCCTTGTTATTTCTTAGTTAACAAAGTTCAAACTAATCACTATTTACTTTCTAAGCTAGAGAAAAAAGAAATCAGCTAGTTAGTCTGACATTCAGCACCTTTTATCAGACTCCCTGAACCCCAGATATCAGAGGTACTATCAGAGATTTCCAAAATTGCTAGCCTCAGTGGTTGTGAAAGTGGTACCCAACAGATGAAATCTCAGTGTCTGGATGCTGTAGGTGTTTCACCACGGTAGCAACTGCTGGAAGAGCAAGCTCCAAAAGATCAGGATGACAACTCTCTCTGAACAAGAACATGGCCAAGGAGGAGTCTTTTCTTGACACTCCTTATTGCAGGTTGGAGTACACCTACACTGCCACTGAGGTGCAGCTGTACACATACAGCCTGAATTACCTTCAATCTAGTTAGTAAAGTAAGGGCAGCACTGATCCTGTACCAGTACAGGCAGCAGCCTCAGCCATGCAAGCCCACCCTGTGTGTATTTACTCGGGCAGGGAGCCCAAGCAAGCTAGACAAAAGCCAGCTCTGGTATGCCTAGAGGTACTGCAATTACATCTCTCACCACAGCCCTAAGGAGATCCAAGTTATACAAGTGGTACAGACAAATCACAGGAGAAGACTGAACTGGATCGAGTATTGTAGAAGCAAAAGCAGATACAGAGCATTCATTTAGGGCTGTGTTTACTTCCTCTCCTTTGATGTGCTTGCTATTAGGCCTCCCTTTCGTTCCCTACATTCACCCACAGCATTTCCTTAGAAAGCACTCACCTTCACACACTCATGCTAAATACTGCTCAGGTGCTATGTTACTGCAGGTAAGCTAGGCTGTTAAACCCCTGTTTGCTTGTACTTACCACTGAATCACATCCAGACTTCGTTCCTACCCCAACCCTGCCAGACCTCCCTTTACATCCTTCCTGTAGGCCATGGGCATGCACAGAAAGACAAACATATGCTGACTAAATGCTAGTCATCAGCCAGAGATCATGAAGTTTCAAATCCAAATCTAAGTTTCTAACCTAAAGGTTAGTCAACAGCAGGAAGCCGATGCTGCCACGACATCCAAAATTACACAAAGGGAAAGGGAAGCCAAGCTCCTAAGCTACAGAAGGTCACACCTGTAAAACCAAATTGAAGTATTACTGATTTGTGATACTGTCCACAAAAAGCAATCCTTAAATGTCACAGTTTTGAAAGGTTTGGTTTTGTTGGTTTTTTTTTTTAAATTCAGCTCACTGTAGAAAAAAGTTTTTAATTAGATGCATTCTGTTAAAACCCTTCTCAATTTTTAACTTTTGGGTGGTAATACAAACCATACTATGCTGTAATAGAACTACAGCTCATGCTTAACAACTGGGAATCTAAACATGTTCTCCCTGTTATGCAGTATGTTATATAATCACTATGAATTCATATTTGTATGTGTTTCACACTGCACGTCATCAGAATGCTAGTTTTTCTAGTATGTTTTATCTACGGCATTCCCCACACAGCAAAGCATACTTGGACATCTACTTTATTTTCAATTAAATCTACGTGAAATTACCAAAAAGGACTACTATTTTTTTCTTTAAACAGCTTCACTATTATCATTTTTCCAAGACATTTCTTAGACATGTTGACATTTCCTTTTTGTTCAGTTAATATCTGAGGATATAATTTATTAATAACTGATGAGAATAAGGGAAAGCCTGTAATCAGAACACATCTCAGGGTTACATAGAAGTGAATGAGATGAATAGTTAAGCTAGAAAAGATAGAGAACAATCTATATGAGGTCTCAAGTCCACTCATAATGGTATCCCTCTAAAAGCCACCCTAGAATCTAGCAATTCTTTGTAAAGGCTCCTGCCACAGAATGTCGTAGAGAGCAAACCATGCTAGCCCAAGTGAACCTATTCTATATTTGGGGCCACATATATCACATTAAACTACATGACTATATACTATTCTGGTTTGCCAAAACCAAATAGTTTCAAGTAGCTCTTTGACATGGGCTCTTAGGACAGGAAGAACAAGAAGTTTTATCATTAGCAGCCATAATCAACCACCATGTCAAACTCTGGCTCAGTTCTCTAGGTGGTGGGTTATCAGAAATTTATCTTGGTGTTCTCAGAAGCAATTCCCTTCAAACACTGGCCAAAATGAGAAAGGTGCAAAGGAAGCAACCTTCAAACTGCGACCAGAGTTATGTATTCCGTATCTCCTGCTTTCTTTGCCTCTATACTAAATTGGAAGGGACCCATGGGAATCACTAAGTCCAAGTCCTAGACTCAATGACTCTCACTTCTAAGAAAATAAATAAATTGTATTTTACTATTAAAAAAAAGAAGGGACAAACCAGCAAAACAAACCTGCAAAACCATGATAAAAGTTTGCACCGATTTTTTTGGTACTTTTTTCATATTGATTATAATATTACTACATGCTAGTCACACACAGGTATCAGCACTGCATGTAACACAAAGGACTTTCAGGATATTCTCCTATGCATATAGTAAATCAGTGGTTTTCAAAAATATATCCTAGGAACTAAAAAAAAACCCATTCTCCTTTAAGAAACTATATCCATGGGGTTTTGCTCAATAATCACAGACTGGCTTGGATTAGAAGGGACCTCAAAGATCACCTAGTTCTAACCCCCTGCTTGGGACAGGGACACCCTCCACTAGACCAGGTTGCCCAAAGCCCCATCCAACCTGGCCTTGAACACTGTCAGGGAGGGGGAAGCCACAACTTCTCTGGGAAATCTGTGCCAGGGCCTCACGGCTCTCACAGGGAAGATTTTCTTCCTAATATTGAATTAAACATGTCCTCCTTCAGCTTAAACACATTACCCCTTGTCCTGTCACTCCCTGCCCTTGTTAACAGCCCCTCACCAGCTTTCCTGCAGGCCCCTTCAGGTACTGGAAGGCTGCTATAAGGATTCCCTGGAGCCTTCTCTTCTCCAGGTTGAATATGCCAAACTCTCAGCTTGTCTTCACGGGAGAGGTGCTTCAGCCCTCTGATCATCTTTGTGACCCTCATCTGGACCTATTTCAAGAGGTCCACATCCTTCTTATGTTGTTAGCCCCAGAGCTGGACACAGTACTCAAAAGAGGGGAGTAGACGGGAAGAATCACCTACCTTGACCTCTAAAAATCTCTAGAGTAAGACATTTTAGAATTCAAAGTAATTACAGTGAAATTATTTTTGCCATGTATCAAGGCAAAAAATTTATCTACATACGTGAACTTTCAAACAAGCAAACAACAAAGTCCAAGCCAGAAGAAAAAAGTAGTTGAGACTAAACTTTCATCGGTGGCTCACTGAACTCAGCTCTTCACCTGAACTGTCCTAACTAATACCTACTCTTTATTTTTTTTTTTTGTGAAGGGTTACATATTTACTAATCATAAGTCAGTCACATAACACAAGCATTTCAAAGTCGGGAGATAAAAATGTAATTTTAAACCAACAAAACTACATTCTAGGGCAAAAGAACATTCAAGGTCTGCTCTCTGAGTGGACAATTATGACTGAATCACAAAGCAAGCAAGTCTTTACCCTCCTGTACAGAAAGTCCCCCATCAGATAGCCCTGAGCTCACCCATTAAATACTGAAGATCAAACTTCCTAAATTTCTTATAGCTGCTCAGTCTGGATGCTACACACAGAGTTATTCCCCAGCTGCCCCCCCCAGCAGATACTAGCTGTACAGCCCCATTTCACTGTTCACAGGAACCTTTCAGAGAGTTAAGCCAGTGCCTGCCTGTCCCCCGCCCCCCCCCCCCCACAGCCTGCACACTCTGCTCTGTTCTGCTTATTGATCTTCTGAATGCTGCTGAAAACATTTCAGGTGTCATTCACAACATGCAAGGGAGACCTAGGGTATCTACTGTAATTGCTGCTAAATGGAAAGGATAGGTTGTTTGTAAGATCAGAGGATCCATTCCCACTAATACTGAAGTGGTAAGTGAGGATAAAAGTTGCTGTCCCAAGTATAATCCATACCCAAATATGGTATTTGATTTTTTTCCCCCACTTAATTTGTTTTCATATACTTTATCACATACAAGATTTTCAACCTTAAAAATCTGAGGTCCTGCATATAATACAGACACTGCTCCCAGCTTAATGCTTTTCTAAAGCAGTGACACAGTCCCACACAGAGATCACTGCATTGAGGAGCTGTCCAGATTCCAGTCACATGAGACCAAACTTGGTCTGAATCAATTTTAACTTCTCTCGGGATGACAGTTCCACAAAGATCAACAGTTAACTCCAGTGGCCTGAGACAAACCACAGGAACTGAAGTGTATTTTTCTTATAAAAACATTCCACACATTTTCACAAGCCACACAAAAGTGTGCTTCTTAGCGATAACAACTGCTTTATTTTTTTAAATTAATTTTTACTAGCCCTCCCTGCTCTTAAGACCATTGGATTCAGCAGTTCTAGGACCAGGAGTATTCTCATTTCGCTCCTCTACACTGAATGCCGCTGAGTATACAGGCCAGTTTGACACTTCACATGCGAAAGACTGACAGTGCTGATTAAAGCCAGCCAAAGCACTACCTGCATTTACATTTGTAACGGTACAACTGTGCTTCACCCTCAGGCACCCCCACGGTTAATTCAGTTAACTGATGCTTTCTCAGAGCAAACAACAGCTCTCCAGGCCGGGAGAGAGCTGGTTTTGATATAATGCAAGTGGGGACCAGGTGGAGATCAACTGTTCTTGAATAAAAGTGCCACTAAATCATACTACTGCTTGAAAAGCTAATGCAACATTCTGCTGCGCAAAACATTTAATTACGTGCATTCACTTTAGCAGATGACAAGAGATCAGGTAGAATTATATGACCTTCAGTAGCTTCAGAGCTAGAAAGAGACACTTGGGAGAGAAAACTAAGAAGCAAGGCATGTTAAAGAGTGTTCATGCTTAAAAAAAAAAGCCAAAAACCAAAAAAAAGCCTCCCCAAAAACCACAGAATCCATTTAGTTTGAATCACAATTTTTCTGTTTATTTACCTTCTTATTAAGCCAGTGCCACAGCTTGTCAGTGGCAGGGGGAAATGGAAGAAAAAGGAAAAAAAAAAGAAAAGAGACAAGAACACAGTGGAAAATTATTGAAAACTGCAGTAATAGGGAAAAGAAAGCAATGAGAGGCAAGCAAAGTCATTCACAGAATGAAAATGAAATCATCCCAGACACAAAGGTAAATTGCAATAGAAAGGAAAGATCACAAACATCACAACAACTTCTAATGCAGGAATCTAACTTTTACTATTAACATGCACTTTTTCAAACAGAGAGGGATATAAAAATTACGAACAACTTTAATGATATTAACAAAACTTATCAGCACAGTCTGGGAAATTCCAGTTCAATTACACTGAGGGCTAATATTTCAGATTTCAGAGCAGGACTTGTAAAAGTCCTCTGAGGGCACTTTACCGAAACACCAAAACTTAACATGAGATATTTGCATATTGCACTTAACATGAGCTACTTGTTTACTGCATTAATATTCCCATTCTGGCAGTTTCCTATGTATTTCAAAACACTCATATCAACTACTGCTAAACAAAATTTAAATAGCTTTTAGTATCATGTTTGTATTACAATATTCACTTCACATTCAATGGTGTAACATCAAATATGTCATTAAATGTGATATACCCACAACAACAAATTGTACCTAAAAAAATAATCTATTACTTCATGTAATTTTATCAGTTGTGCAGAAGGCTCTTCGCTCTTCTCAACAGTCAATTTCTCCTTTGTACTACAATTATTTTTCTTTCCTAATCCTCACCCATGCTGCTCAAACATCCCCATATTAAGACCTTGTTTCTGTAGGACTATACTCTTAATTCTAGCCATTTGAAATCAGTTCACAGCATAATCATAACAGTGAAAAGCTTATTATTTGATCTTAACCTCTAACACAGACAAGGAAGTGAAGTCTTAATGATCTTATTTTCAGAGAGAAACAATGTTCAATAAATCTAGTATTTTCAACAGCTGCCAGAAATTACATTAGCTCCCAATAAAAACAAAATGTAAGAACATTTCAAATAATGAAAAAAACAGCCTCAGAACGCTAACCAAGTTGCATCAAAAGTAAAAAAAAAGACTTAAGAGAAACATGTACATCAGGAAACAGGAAAATAAGTTCACAAAGCACCCAGTTTTTCTAGCTTTTACTACTTGTGGAAAGAATCACAGTAATGGAAAGCAATGATGAAGCTTCAGAAGTCTCAAATTAACATTATAGATTTTGTTTCTATTTTACTTCTTTACCTACAGAAAAAACTGTCAGTGAAAAGAGGTAAAGTACTTTCCTACAAATACTCATGTCCAAGTACTTCTACAAATGTAATCAATCTACTTTTAGAAATAGGCTACATCTTAATTCTAATCTTCGAGTCATCCAAAATTAACAAGGTTACAGCCACTTTTCCAGCATTTGATTGGAAAAATATTTATGTAAGAATTTAGGTGACTCTGGAAGTATGTGCTAGAGTAATGTATGCACCAACAGAGATCCTGCCTCTTGTCTGTGCTTGTTTTAACTATGTGCTAAACTTGGTACCTGAAGAACCAAACCCAGACTTTGGGTAAAGTCCATAGAATCTATTAGAGTACTCCAAATATGATTTTTTTTTTGGTATGCTATACCTAAAAAAAGCATGTAACTACAGCATTCACCTAAGTCTAGCAGAAAACACACAAATTACTAGTTCTTGACTGTGTATAAGAACATGCATGATACTGTATCTATTAAGTTTTAAGATGACATGATGGATGACCAAAGAAACCTCCCTACTCTTTCCTCCAGGAAGTGTCTCATATATGAACTGCTGCATCTGTTGGCTCCATTGGGCAAATGGACAACTAGGGCTTAGAGAAAGCAGTAGGGACACCCTATTCCCATGGTCCCTATTTAAGGCAGGCCTGCACATTCAGGGGCCGTCTGACCTACTGCTTATAATGAAAAGCAATGCCCTACTTTCTTTCCTCTTGGTGAGAACTCCTCTTCAGTTCAAATTTGCCTGCATTTCCAAGATAACCAGAGGCTGGTGAGCAGTGGGAAAGACAAAAAAGCAGGCCTTTCTTACTGCTTTTATTTAAGAAACAGACATATCAGTAAACCTCAAAGAATTGCACGCATGAGCAGTACTCCAAGAATTTCTCACTATGTGTTATTTTTCAGATCATACAGACTAGCCTCCTAAACTTTGTTTGGGAGGAAAAGACACACCACTCTAAGATGTCTCTCTCATCCTCACTACTTTTTACTCAAAACTGGAGCTATTTCCCAATTGGCAATACCACGTTAGAGAGACCAAGCAGTACCACTAAGAGTATGTGTGAAACAGACTTTGTCAATGGCCTGCTGTACTTAGGTAAGAGCCCCAACACATCCTGATGCTTCAGCTTCCAATTAACTCAGTATATGAAAGAAACAACACAAAAACAACAAAAAGATATCACTAAGTGGCTTCAGCTCCCAGGAAAAGAAAAGACAAATAAAAATATTAAAGAACTAAGCATCTACTTGCAAAGGAAATTATAGGAAATGATCCTTCAATCTTGGTTTCTCACACACACACAAAAGGTAAGCTATGACAATTTACTCCATAAATTTCTATTTTGTGTTTACAAACAAAGTTTCCACTTCAACAGTGCCTACTGAAGGAAAAATGTTTGGTAATGCAACTTAAATACAATTCGTCCTCCTTTTCTAAAACAAATAAAAGACCCAGAAAACCAAAACAAAACCAAGCAAACAAAACCAAAAACCACACCCTAAACTTGCAAGGATGTAGTTTTCATGCCTCTCCCTTCCCTTTCCCCACAAAAATCCTAGTTGCCAATATCCTGTGGCATTGCTTCCCATTTTCTCAGAGATTTAATGCATCCAAGATCCTACAATGCACAGAATAAGAATATCCAGTAGAAGTTCAAAAAAAAGCGTTAGTGTGATAAGGATTGGAAGACGACATATAAGTCCAGCCACATGTGATCAAGCCAGGTGAACTGTAATTAGGATAGGCACAAACAAGGACAACAATCATGCAACTTATCAATATCTTTCTTATAGAGGCTAGAAGAGCTTGAATTGCTTTAATACACAGTGCAGACTCAGAAGGAATATGACTCATCTAAAAAACAGGCAGAGAGGGGATGGAGAAGTGAGTTGTGCCAACACTACTCTTTTGCTCAGACAAGAACAACATGAATATAAACTGACCTTAAATACATTTAAACTGAAGAGTGGGAGATTCTGCTGCACATTACAACAAAAGCCCTACCTTCCTTAAGGAGAAAAGACTTAGTGGGATTAGAAAGGATACTGCATCATACAGTTATGCAGTACAAAGATACTGAACTCAACTCATGAAATACAATACATATGAAACCGTGCCTAGAGAGTCTTACAAAACAAAAGCTTTTAATGAAAAGCTTTGCATAATGTAAGCTGTTATCTTAAAATGCTAATACTTCCTGCTACTTTTGGAAATCCCCTTTATCTTGCTCATAGCTGTATTCTGAAAGGCTTTTCTTTTTTAACATTCTTCCTCAATGAACTCTACAAAACTGTTACTCACTATTACAGCCATTTTAATGCTTTTGGAATTCAGAGCTGTAAACTGCAGACACATCTGCTGAGGTACAAATGCTCTGACAAATACACTTACAGGGTTCAGCTCTTCAGTTACAGAAACTGAGGGAAAGTCTTTTTCTGAAGCAGGGAATCCTTCAACAGTTACAGAAGGCTCACTCACACACTGGCACAGGTGGTATAAATAAGAATTTTTGAAATCTATCACCTTCACTCAAAACTTATAATGGAGGAGCCTTCATAAATTTTATGTAGCTTTCCAAAATTTCATTTCTACAATGCAAATATGGGTGCATTCTGACTGAAGGATAAAGGAGGGGAGCACAGCAGCTTTACTCTATGGCACTTCCCAAACACCTTATCCCACCTATCTCCTCTTACGGGGGAAGCACCCCTTCTGAATCACCACTGTGTTCAACAACTACACTTCCACACAGCACAAACAAATGTGTTGGAACTCACTCAGGCCCTACTTACAGAATAAAACAGGCTTTTAAGTTAAATTTTCACAACAGGATCATTTTATCCTTTTATCCTTTGGATTAAAGCCCATCAAATTTCACTTCGAATCCTTTGTAATCGAGTGAGGTGACTGAACCATGCGACATTTGCCTTACTCAGGTAAGGAATCTTCTAAAGCTTACTGAGTGTTCTTAAACTGACCTCTGTCAAGCTTTGCATGTAGTCATTTAACAGAGTTTAAATGTGTACTTAAGTGTGAATACTGACAGAAGAGACATGGTTTAAAATACACCATAAACAGAAATAGTTTTACATGAAAGACATGTCCATTAGTGACATACATTTATTTTAGAATTAAAGCATCTCAGCATACAGTGAACAGAGAATAAAACAAACTTTCAGGCTGCTTAAGGAAATAAGTAGAAATACCTTACTGTCAAGCTTTAGCATGACTCTTCCGAGTCCTCTGATGGGCCGTGGGGCAAGAGCTTCCTGGCGTTCTTTTACAAAGTTTTCCACAAGTTGCCACCAACTTCTGCAGTGGTTTGCCATGAAGTTCAAAACTCCAAAGTGAATGATGAGTTTTTTAAGTGCCCAAACTGTAACCACAAGAAGGAAATTAAGTATTAAAGATTTCAGAAGAGCACCACAAGACTATGCATCTATTCCATTCCATTCTTACGATAAAGAAAAGGTTTCTTGAGTTTTATTTCCCATTAGAAACCACTATCAGAATTTTCAAGTGGTTTTAGTCCTGGTCTTGTTTGCTTTACAGCCATGCTTATCCACATGGAATTTCATTATTTTCATTATTTATTTTTCACTATTCTCCAAACTTGATTCATCACCACCACAATTCCCTCATCCTCAAAAACACACATCACACATCTACTTGGAGAGCTGTAAAATTACACACATAGCCGAAAAGGTTGACTTTTAATATCCACAGGGCATTTATCGAAGTTCCACAAGAGCCTATAATCTGTAAGCCACTGTGCAATAGTTTACATTCTTGGTCATGGAAAGCTCGTTCAACAGTTCCCTGACGTTTGGTTTACCAACCCTCTGGCACCACCGTGTGGCAAACATGGGATTTAGTCTCTTGAAGGTAAAGAAGCACCGAATCATCTTTCTACAGCAGATGTGGCAAACATACAAAAAAGGAGAAAACCCAGTGCAAGGGCTGGCACCTAACTTGCAGGTTAAAGTTTTGTATGATGAAGTGCAACTCCTGGTAAATACACAAACTGCTGCTCAGCAAAAAGGGCAAGCTTGGATTTTACAAGGTGAACAACATACCTGAAGTGGTGTTCTAGTCTTCTGCCGTCACTTACAAGTACTTATTTAGAAGTATTTAAATAATATCTTCTAAAATAGCTGAGTGTAAACTTAATTGCAAATATGATGCCAGGAGGTGCTACAGACTCAGGACCAGAAGGTGTCTTAAGTAGATTTGCAGTTATGACACCAAATTGGGAGGAGCTGTTGACACCCCATTAAAGGTGGAGAAACCTTACAAAGAGACCTGGGCAGATTAAAGAGTGGGGCACTCACCAACAACATGAAGTTTAACAAGTGCCAGATCCTGCACCTGGGAAGAGGCAACCCTGGCCATACAGACAGACTGGGGGATCAGGCTCGGGAGGCCAGCCATGCTGAAAGGGATTTGGGGGTCGTGGGCCACAGCCAGTTACACATGAGCCACTAGTGTGCCCAGACAGCCAGGAGGGACAACTGTATCCATGGTGCATCAAGCACGGCATTGCCAGCCGGTCCAGGGCAGTGCGCTGGTGCAGCCTCACCCTGAGTCCTGTGTGCAGTTTTGGGTGCCACAGCACAGGAGGGACACAAAACTATTGGAGAGTGTCCAGAGGAGGGCGATGAGGATGGTAAAGGGTCTGGAGGGGAAGTCTTATGTTAAGTCCCTTGGTTTGTTCAGCCTGGAGAAGAGGAGGCTAAGGGGAGACCTCATCACAGTGTATGGCTTCCTGACAAGGGGGAGTGAAGGGGCAGGTGCTGATCTCCTCTCTTTGGTGACCAGTGACAGAACCCAAGGGAACAGCATGAAGCTGAGACAGGGGAGGGTTAGGCTAGATATTGAAAAGAAGTTCTTTACTGCAGGGGTGGCTGGGCACTGGAACAGGCTCCCCAGGGAAGTGGTCACAGCACTGAGCTTGGCTGAGTTTAGGAAGTGTCTGCACGATGCACTCAGTTCCATGCTCTGACTTGGCTGGGCCTGTGTGGAGCCAGGAGTCGGACTCGATGATCCTTATGGGACCCCTCCAACTCAAGGATATTCCATAATTCTATGATACAATCAGTCACAGGCCTTTAGTTGTATTACATTAAAAAGCAGCAAAGGAGAACAAGCTAAAGGAGAGCTGTTATTAGAAAGATGTGAACAAAAGAGGAGAAAGGCTGTGTAAGAAATTCCAAAGTCTTCTAGGAAACAGAAAATTACCTGAAGACAAAAACAGAACTAAAAAAGGACACAACAGAACAAAAAAGAAACTAAATGAAAGATCTTAACAAGAGACAACAACAGGATTCCCAGGCTTATATCCCTGAACAAAACACTGCAGTGTTCCACTGGTTTATTGCTTGGAAGTAATTTTTTTCATCTTTTCATTGTTTGGTGTAATTTTTCCACCCTCTACATTAAGCAGTTTTAAAAAAGCATCTCTTTCTCCTAAAGTACAAATGCATTCAAGGAAAAACGTTAAGGGGACCAATATACTACTTATAATCTAAACAGTACTTCATACAAGTCCTGTTTATCAACACAAGGAACTCTGGTGAAACTAGCATCCTTCTATTTAAGGTTTTAGGGGTGTTTGTTGTTTTGAAGGGGGGTTTTTTATGTACTAGAAGCATTTTCTTTAAGGTCTATGAAGTGCTTAGAAGTTCTTAGTTTCCTTACACATGGTAAGTCACAAGGCAACTTGCTTTATAAACCTTACTATTTTCCACTACTAAGTGTTTTTACTACCACCTCTTTCAACAGTCCACGTTATCATCATTCACCCTCTGACACTTAACATGGTCTGTTGTTCTAAATTTGGCTCTGTTCATCAGTATACTGCTTTTTGGTAACATTGTTGTGGTGATCAAGTTATATTCAGTTATATGCCAAGAAAAAGCATTTAATGTCCCACTCAGAGGGATCGTGGCCTGTGGAGGGTCCATGCGAGAGCACATAGACCACTTGAAGGGACTGCAGCCTAGGGATGAGGAGACGCCCAAGCTGGTTCCTGCCCCCAGAGGGACAGCAGCTCACAGCTGAGCCCACACTACTGCAAGACAGGAAAAGACTGAGTGGCTCTGTGGGTACTTGGCTGCTAGCTGGGGCCAGCTCACCACACTTGGTAAAAGGGAACTGGTACTTATTTCTCTATTTTAAGTGTTAAATACATTTTTAATATGCTGGAAACTAGCATTTTAACTGAAGCTTAGAGACAACCCAAACAAATTAGGAAATTCCCTTTGTTAACAGCAGGGGAACTGGAAGCGATGTCTTCACACTTACAGCAGCTCATACATATTTCCAGAATTCACATCTTCCCTATTTGCCCCACAAAAGCGTACCAGAAAAAATAGCATTCAATTTAAAATAACCTCTTTAGACAGCTATCATAACTACTCCTTTCTTGCCTGATATCTGAAAGAACAGATGCAAAAGAACAGATGCACACAGATGTGAAGCAACAAAGCTAATTAACCCCAGAGCTAGAATTAGAATCAAATTTATCTTACTACTTGTCCACAGAGCCTAGCAGCCCATCTTTCATGAAAATTAAAAGTTAGCATGAGCTGTACTTCAGTAGTGAGTATCAGCTAAAATATTCTTTATCTATAGGTGCAAAAACATGAAAGACAAGACATCAAGAGGAAGAAAAACAAAGTACTCCAAATCAAAAGTATTCTCATAATGAAAAGTATGGCATGTAACTACAATTGTTAACAGACAAAGCGATTGTACAGGCTTGTCCACTATATGGTAACAGACAGTGCACGTCAGTCTTCCTATCTAAACATTCATGATGTTCTTAAATAAATCTTGAAAAGAGTTTAAATTAAATTCCTTTCCTTCTATTTTATTTAACACAAAGCCTAAGGCTAAAGTCCTCATTTAACACACATGTAATAACTGGATTTTTACCTGCAAAAGGCACCGGCAACAGCTGCACAATCCAGAAATTCAGCCAGATCTGGACAACGACAATGGCCCACACAAGCGTAACAAAGTAAATATCACTAGTTTTCTTTTTTCTAAGAAAAGATCCAATCTCTGGTCTTTGTCGGCTCCCAGATGAAGATGAAGAGGAGGAGAAAGATGATGAAGCAGACGGAGGCTGATCACCTTCTGTTGCTCCTAAAACAAACAAATGCAAACAAAGAAGTGGAAATTATCACATTAACATTCACCCCAGAATAGAATATGCTCCCTAGTCAATAGGATATAGGGCTGTGTAAGCTCACCCATATCATGCCACACCATGCCAAGCAGTACCAGGAGCAGTACCAGGCCTCCAAGAGGCCTCCTGTCTACTGCACATAAATTACAAGCCAAATACTTTTTATTAAATAACTTTAACACACTGAGGAACACAAAGTGTAATTCACTTCTAAAAGAAACCTCAAGTCTTAACAGAAATCTTTGGTTTCTCTTTACCTCAAATACTCAAAAAAGAAATCTTAGATTTGTTTAAAGCTCAGTTAAGCAAAAAAAAAAAATTGCAGCATACCTTGAAGAGGAAGCTTACAAGTCTTACTACACTACTTCTGTTCCTAAACACTCAATTACAAACATAGCACTCACAGTGTGATTGTAAATAACTTGCCTGGTAACAGTAGTAACAATAGCAAGCATAAATTAGCACATAACAAATGTTGTCATTCTGTCATCTGTAACTTAGTGAATGTGAAACTATGTTATAGGCACTTCTAAACAAACAGTAAACATGAATTTCAGGCAAAAAATTTACCTCCAAATTAAAAATCTTGTAGAGAGAACATAGTACTTTACTCATTTAACCTTCTAGTTGGTACATCTACCTAGTATCAGACTGTTATGGCTCCATCTTCAGCCGTTGTATGTAGAATCTCTTCCTGACACCATCAGTATTAACTTTTACTGAGACCTCACACTGGTGACAAAATGTACACACTTCCCACACACCATTAGTTAAAACAATTTGCAGCCACACTGGAAGAACACACACACGCAAGAAAACCTGGAAGGTTACTCTGTGCTGAAGATTAAAAGGCGATTTGTTATGTTGGTGTGTACTGCAGCAGGTAAGCAACGAGCACAACTCTTGTACTGGACTTGTGTCACATCAACACCAACCTCTATCCTGTCACAGGCAGAAAGTGCTGTGGAAACAGCGTTACAGCATACTACATGCATGTCAGTCAAACAGCTCGGGTCCCACGCATGCGGTGTGTCACTGCACTGCGTTACTGAAGCCATTCCTTAGGGGAGACAGGTGTGTCATACGTGTGCAGCAGTGCCAAGTGTCCGATTCTGCAGCCTCACACACCAGATGAGCACTCTTCTGTTCTAGAGATCTGCACTGGTGGTCTACAAGTAATAGCAGCTATGTTTAGAGCTTATAAACACTTCCCTACCACACCAATAGCAGTAACACAGACTTAGTGATCCACCCAATTGATATGGGATGATGACAGAATCATCAGGTGAGCGCTGGTTAAGATACCTGGTGAAACTTTTTTCCACTTTTGGTGGAGCTAAATGTTCCCAACGGAATTACAGCATGTAACCTGGAAAAAGGAACTCTGCAAGAAGCTAAACGCAGCAGAAGCTTCACACAAGAGTGCTTCCTGGCAAATCAGTTGGCATCTCAAAGGGACAAAGGCCAGCTCTACCATATACAAACTATACTGTGGAGAAAAAGTCATGAGTTAATTTTTTGCTAAGGGGAGACAAAGTTACCTGTAAACAGAGGCTTTCCTAAAAAGACCAAATGGGTTTGCCATAATAGTATCATTTCTCTGTACTTCTCAGTTTATTTTTAATGCTGCAACAGACTACTTATGAATCCAGCTTACAATGCACTAAAGGATCAAAAAATTTAAACCAGTATATTAATAACTGAGAATTCTCCCCTATCGATTCAATGCAGTCAATATTTTTCTTTACTTTTCTTCTCCAAACATAAGTAACTTGACAAGAAGCAGAAAATCAAATATTTATTAAAGGGAAGGAACTGCAAAAAGCCAAATAGAAAAAACCAAAGAATTTAATATAGTGAAGGCTGTGCCTCAAGATTAAAGTCATCCCACGCTTCTGGGGCAAAAAGTTGCTTTTATGAAAGTGACTTATAAAGTCACTTTAATTGTGATTTACAAAAAACACTTTCATGAAAGGAAGAAGAATATTCCTTCTTTCAGTAATGAAAAATTTGATCAATGTATGTTTGCAATAAAAAGAAGAGCAACAGTAATGTTGATGGTAGTACTGGTAAACTGTTACAGTTTCCCTATTTACTTAAGCAGACTATAGGCAGAACGCAAAACATGGATAGGGAAGTGCTGACAGGTTAAAAAAATGCAAAAGTAAAAAAGGACTAAGAATTCCTAGGGGATCCCAAGACAAAGCTTTTTCAGAATGATGTTCTGCAGCCCTTTAAGCCAAACTAAATCAGCACTGACAGTGACCCAGTAGACACAGACCCCCTAGCATCAGAACCGCCTTCAGTTCTGTATCCTAAGCCAGTTCACAAAGTCAATTACTGAAGAAAGTCTTTCAGAACACCAGGATGAAGGTACCCCCTCCATAATCACATCTTTCTGTAATTTCAAGAGAAAAAGAATTTGTTCTGCCTTTTTTTTTTCCCCTAAGGAAACAAGGGTGGAAGATGGTAAGAGGCATGACTACACTTAAGGATTTCAGTGTCTAACATATTCTAAGCCAACAAGATAAGAGAATCTTGCCTACAAGGCAGATAACAAAATACTGCAGTGGTATCTGCTTCAAGTTGTGGACACTCCTTATTTACTGTATACTCTGGAAATTCTTGAAACACCAGGAAGAACAAGTTAGACCACCTCCACTACTATAATTAAACTCCTCATCCCCAACACTAAATACCAGTATTTAACAATAAAACAAGGAAAAAACACAAGTGTTCAGAAAAAAAAATATTAAAAATACAGCTTATTTCCCCTCCTATTTTTTTCATGAACAAATTTAAGTGTAAGGAGAACAGTAAAAACATGATTGTTCTATAGTTGATTTAATACAGCATGAGCATTGTTACTGCTACTGACAGTCAATCCACTGCGAGAACCACTGGCATATTTACAACAGACACAAGGAAGATCTCTTGAAGTCTGCTATCCACCTGGCTGAAGATATGAAAGCTTCCAAGTTTTAACCTTCTTATACAACAGATGTGCTTTACATTACAAGTTCCAAAGCAAGACACCAAAACATCCAAACAATCATGACAGAGGAAAAATCCAAAAGAAAGCTGCAGTTTCTTAACCCTACTGGTAAAAACCTTTTGCTGTACAAGAAGAAAGTTCCATCACTATTCACACGGAAGATCCAAACCAGAGATGACCAAAAGGGTACTTAACATGTATCACAGAACAGAAAGGCAACTCAACTCCCTACAAACTGCTGGAAGATTATTTGAGCTACTGTTAGCAGTAGGCAGGAAACTCCATATTTGTTCTTTTCCTATGTGAAGGAAAAGAACAACAGAATTTGCAAGACAAAAAAAAAAAATCTGTTTAACTGTCTCAAGAAAGTAAGTCAAAAGCATTCGCTATAAAAGACAGTTTGTAAAACCACTGCAGTTTCCTCTGGTCAAGTGAGGTTCCAACTTGAAAACGGAGCTGGGGGGGGAAGTCAGACAGACAAAAATCAAAACTGGTGCCTAAGTTATGGAAAAAAGGAAAAAAACCCCAAAACAACACAAGCAACAGACAAGAACACAGGGGTTTTTAATTTATTTTGATGATAAGTTATGTAAAATGCAGAAACAAAGGTAAGAAAAGAATAAGCTGTCTAAAGCCTCCTTTTTGTATCTAAAAATTAAGCATATTTTCAAGCACAGCTCAAATTGACATATTTAAAATTAAGAATTGTGTTTCCATTTCATCAAAAGATTTCAGAAGAACTTTTGTTACAGTATTTCACCTGGTGGCTGAAGTAACTTTTTAGTTTTGTAACTGGCAGCCTTTAGCCCGAAGTTTTCAATGCCACAGGCTCAAAGCATTCTCTCCTGCACAATCACTGCTCCCTCCTCTGAAGCATGGTTTACATGTTACAGACAACGTTAAGAACATACTGTCTTGAAGCAGATGACTCAGCCAATTTCAAAGTGGAGTTTTGGAAGTTCACATTGGGTCAAGTTGAATAACCTGTGTTGTCTATTTGAGGGAAATGGATAAAACCTTTCAATTTTTGGAGATCTCCGTAAAAGCTTAGTTTTCTAGCATTGCATGCCATCAAAGGTGTACTCAGAAAAACGATGGTGAGGTTAAAAAGCAGTGATATGACATCTAAACACATTACTTGCAACTCCTTCAAGCCATTTCTTACAGATTTCTGGTTGTACTATTACAGGGGGAACTATGGTGACTCAAACTACAGTGTCAAGTAAACTCACTGCAGGAAAGGCTTCGAGCATGCCACAGTTACAAGGAGAAAAGTGTTTTTTTTGTCACTGTGATGTACACAAAAATTATTCCAGTCTGTCTGTACTGGTCCAGAAATCCAGGATATGTATCTTGCAATTGCCAACAAATGAAAGAAAGGCAAAGGAAAACAAAAATATTAGAAAATAAAGAGTAGGGGAAAACACACACCCTTGCTCTATAAATAAACAAACATTCTAGTCAGGTCTTGTAAGTATACAGCCAACCTTATAAACTATCATTTTAAAGATAGCTTTTATACTATTGTCATCTTAGCATTTTTAAAAACAGCTAAACCTGCATCACAAGGTAAATACAAATGTGCTATTCTGGACAGGATGAAAAGGATAGGTACTATTCTGAAATTTGTTCTTAATTCCTTCCAGTTTCATGCCTTTAGAGCAAATTCAAATGTTTTCTTACAGAGTATTCAGTCACCTGAGGGTTGTGGGGAACGTTCGCTACTGGACTCATCTTCTGTCACTGAAATTGCCCTGGCAATTGTTGAAGCAGCGATGGAAATCATCTGACCAGGAAGCTCTGCCCCTGTAAAATATATACACGTATGTGAATAAAGGAAAGCTTAAGCTTTTAGATGTTTTATTTGTTGCTTGTTATGCACCAAAGCTGTCAAGCAACAGAATTTACATGAATAGAGTCTGTCAGTCCTTCATACATCTTATAACTAGCCAACGTGATCCAACAGGAGTGAATGCTCTTAATTTTAGTATTGCAACACACCCGGAGCCAAAACAGCACTTTCCTTGCTAATGAACTGCTACCAAGTCATTCACACTTGCTGCTAGTCTGATTAATCTAAAAATCTTTATAAAAAGATAACAATTTTATTAGCAACATTATGACAACTTTCAAGAAAACTAAAGCAGCCACACAGGAAAGAAGTTTTCCCAACAGTGAGTACTAGAAAGAGACACAAGACATTTGTTCTTGCATGCAACAACAGCAGCTCGTTTCTTACCAGAAGACTCCTTTCCATTATGCTGCTCATGCAACATGCCTACAGTCATCAGGACGACTATGACCAGAAACACGGGAATTCTCCAGGAACCTGCCACAGAAGCTGAAAGATACAGGTTGGGGGGGAGTTTTGTAAGAAAAAAAAAAAAAAAAAAAAAAATCACACCGTTAATAAACTCCAAACTTTGCAAAACCAAGGCACCACACCAACCAAGAACAGTCTGGGAAGAGACTAAGAAGTGTCATAAACAAGTTGTCTACATTCATGGAAAGGGCAAATAAAAAACCACCCAGGTGAATAAGTTTCTCAATGAATAAACCAAGTACCATTCCCAGCTCCAGTGACTTTATGCTGATATAATTTAGAGAACAACTTTAAAAACAACATGAAAAATTACATGAAAACACAAACAAAAACATTTTAGTTAGAGGCAACTCAAGTTCTAGCCCCCAAAATAAAATCTGTATTTATGTTAGGTATCAGAGTGGCATTAAGCAGTGCCTTCTTGGGTTTTGGCTTTTCAGCTTCTAACTCCAGCAAATACAAGACTGTCAAAAGGTAAGCAAATGCAAAGCCATTATGTGCAGCTTAAAACCTCAGGAAAATGTTCCCACATGGTCAGAACAACCCTTGAAACCTGGTGCTAAGCAAAATTAAATCATGAAGGACACCGTGAAACCTTCCACTGTGACAGTCGCCCATTATCTGCATGACACTTTCACCGTAAACTCTGACAACACAGATAATTTGTTATATTAAATATGTAAAATAAATCTAATGCTTCTAGATTGCTCTGAACTTACAATCTGTTAATACAAATATATAATTACTGGAAAAATTTGATACTGTTGATATCATACTGACATACTTTTTGACTACTGATAAGGGTTTGGTTTTCTTTTCTTCTATTACTACTATTTGATGTATTTTATAGCTTCAGCCTTGGCCAATTTCTTGGCTCTCAAGAAGACAATACTATTAAAAACCATCACGAGCGAAAGTTTAAATCCAGCCACATGTGACCTCAGCCCTTCCTCACTGTCAGGGAGTCAGTACCAGGCCTGTGACTGCAAGAGCCAAATAAGGGAAAAAACAAGGAAAATACAGACTGGGCAACAGAAGCAGCAAACACATGTTGCTCAGCATCCCGTTGCCTTCCCATTCCCTACTCCCACACACCTTGCTGCCCATGTCAGCCAGAGTTAGCAAGCAGAGAGAAAACAGTCCGCATCTCAGATGAAGCTCAATTATAAGGATATGTAGCTTTGTTTGTAAAATAACAAAATCCCAGCAGATGCATTAGACTAACAGCTTCTTGTTACTCACCTAAGTGAAAGAGCAGCATAATCCAGACAGGAACAGAGACTGCTTTTAAGTAACGTTCAGTGCTTATATTCCACTTGAATGAAACCATCAGCAGGTAACCAGCTACTAACGTCCATATCTTTAAGAAAAAGAGACAGAGATACGTATACATATATGAGTACAATACAGCTGTACTTTATATGCATGTATATACACCCACATGGACTGCCAGTTGCCACACTGAGAGAACAGATTTCAATTCTTTAAGAAGCCTACATTTCAGAACTGTCAATTAATTACAGGAGGTTTTGCTCCACGTTAAGAGCAATTTAAGTTTGTACAAAGTGTAGGGACAGGCCAGACATGCCTTTGGTCTGCCTTCAGCGTGGCTCTAATGTCAGGGGGTATACACACTTTGCTGGACACAGACCCTGAAGGAAGATGTTTTTGCCCCCAAGACCATGCAATTACTTGTTCTATTACTACTGCTATTGAAAGGCAAGAACCTAAATGAAACGGAGCCACGGGGAGACAGAGCGAGCAGCACGCCACACGTTCCAGCACAGAGCAGCTTGCCAGCTCCTCTGAGGCCAAAGAGACAAAAGCAGGTTTTAAGCCAAAGATAGCCATCAGGAAGCAACAACATCTGCTGTTCCTCAGCAGTGCTGGTCCACTGAAGTCATGCCCTTAAATTACTTGTGACCTGTTGTTTTCATCAAACATTTAACTAAAACCACTAAAGAGACAGAAAAACGTCCACAACAACGTATCAAGAGGCAAATGAGGTCATTTTGGTTTTGCTGCTTCTAACTGCCTTCTACAGGTCGGCTCATCAGATACAATACAGGATTCTAGTTAAGAATCCTGTAGTGAATAATTATGAACTTGACAATGAACTTAGAAAGCAGAAACCAGAAGAGGCAACAGGAGGTGAAAAGCTGCTACTCAGCAGAAGGTGTGAAACAAAAGAGGCATGAAAACTGAGTTTTTATTTTTACAGGTTAAAATAAACAAACCTGGCCTTCCTGGCCCAATGCCAACAAGCATACTCTATCCATAAACAGTTAAGGATACATTCAAATTTATATTCCTAATTCCCAATGAAGTTTAAACAGAACTTTAACAAAAGCATTTGCTACCTCTGGCATCACTAAGTGCACTGGCTGGAACACAGAAGCAGCAACTGGAATGCATCAAAAGAGACTTCACCTCTATGTGCAGAACAGGGAGGTGGCTGATTCACCATCCCTGGATGTGTTTAAAAGATGGGTAGATGAGGTACTTAGAGATATAGTTTAGTAGAGGACAGGTAAGGTCGGGTTCCATGATCTTAAAGGTCTTTTCCAACCCAGTCATTCTGTGATTCTGTGACTCACCCTGAAGGGGCAACAGTCCCCGTGAACAGCAGTTTTGTGTGACTGCTTCCATGCACCTACTTGATTCAAGGGAAATATCTGTTGTAGTGACGGACCTCATTAACTTCAGAGGGAACACTCATGCATACATGGTAATTTAAAATCACTTAAGAAGTGTTAACAAATGTATACCCTTTCCATACTAATCTTTCTCACCAAGGCTTATCAGTTGGTGCCTGACAACTTCTCACTGCTGCCTCTCTCTCTAGCTCTACATCCACGGGGCTGAGCAAGCTTATGGCTAAATGTGGACCAAAGACAAACACCTAAAACTAACACAACTCTCAGACATTAAGACTAAAGTAGCAAAAAAACCCCAATAATATATTGATCTGAAATGCACAGAAGCACTGCTTTCAAAGTGTAAGTTTGTAACATTAACTCACTCATAAGGCATATTACAGCACAACTGTAATTCCAAGAGATCACTCAGTACGATGATGCCCTGCTAATATCAGCCACACATGATCTTTGTATGATGAACATTCCAGCAGAGGCAATTTTTCTCTTCACTGTTTATAGCTAATGATAAATTACAATTAAAAGACTCAGTAAATTAATTCAATTTTCTGATTAAAAATACACCAAAAGTAGAGGACTAATAGGGCATAATCCTATGTTTAACAGCCAAGCCAAACATGTTGCACTGCTCTTAGCTATGCATGCAGATGAACTAAAAGCCAGCACTTAAGGCTGTATTCAGTAATTTTTTGTGTTGTCAGTTATAACAATTCATCCATTCTCATTTCTAAAAGTTTAGCAAGCGACCCACGTATTTCTTATTTCTACCAAATAGAGAAAAATAGCTTATTTTAAAACAAACAAGCCATCTTGTTTCACAGATCAAACCATAACAATCCTGAAGCCCTGTAAAAAAAAAAACCCAAAATCAAAAACAAAAAACACAACCCTATGTTGTCAAATGACTGGTGCAAGAAGTTTAATTTCCATGACACCACAGACTAATCATCCCTTTATCAGTTAATGTTACACCCCAGCACTTCCCTGCATTGCAAGAAATAGGCTGCATTGGAAGCAGGATAGCCTAATTCTCTAACTTGGGAAGCCTACTTTCAACAATTCATAGCTGAAAGCAACTGACAAAGCAAATTAACTTAAAATGACAGGGACTAGGATTTCATCCCATACTAACTTGGCAATAGCCTACTTTTTTTTCCTCCTTAACCCTTTAAGTGCATGTTATATAACCCTTACCACTGTTTTTCTGAAGGGTTTCCAAAGGTTTTGGCTTCAAAAGCATGAGAACATTGATAGCCTGTTTACTCTATGTCCATCTCAACAGCTCACATCATGGAAATGAAGAATTAAAGATACTGCCTACTCTCATTAAAATTAAGCTACTGTAATTATTGCACTGAAACTACAACAAATACAAATTCCTTGCTAAACCTAAATGCCTATAAATTTGATTTATTAGAGTATACAGTTAACCAGGTAACTAATACACACACTCCAGATATTGCAGAATGCATTATCTACCACTACACACTCTTCAGATTATTACAGAATGCATTAGCTACCATAAACAATTTATTTATCAAACTGAAGTCAGTTGCAGATGCCTAGCTTTCACTAGTACTCTGATATTTTAAATGCCTATTCAATCACAGTATTTACAGGTATACACAACTCACATCAGAATTTTAGGAGGGTTTAATCCTGTAAACTTTTCTTTTTCTTCTTTTCCTCACTTCTTATTGTCTGAACAGACAGCAAAGACCTAATTTGTCGTATCTCCTTTGCATTCCATAACACACTGTGAAAATTGAGCAAAACGTTGTTTTGACTTTAAACATAAGAAGTAAAGCCACCTGCTTCCCTGAATGAAAAGCTGTAAGACCGCAGTGCAACTTCTTGGATTTCAGCATCCATTTTTGGATTACAGTGGTAAATTTAAAAGGCCAGAGACATCTAAGCAATTCTGAAGGGCTTTGGTTCTCTTTACATTTGTTGGAGGTAAAACTACATCATAGAAAGATGCGGTGTCCATGATAAGCTCAAGCATCTGCTTCAGTGTTTTGATTTTTCTTTTAAATCTCAGTGTTGGAAACTCTAGGATTTACTAGCATGACCATACCACCAATGTTATTAAAAGTCTGTTTCCAGCTCCAGTTAAAATTGAATTTGAAAATCTGAGACACTTTTAGCTTTGGCATAATTTTTCCATAAGAACAAGCTCGCTCTTTCTACTCCACTCTTGACAACATTTATATCAATTTATATCAAAGAGTAAAAGTCTTTATTTACGCAGTTCACTCCCTCCCCGGCTCCACCAGCAGGTTAATCTTTAAGGGAGAGAGGTTTTACAGATGAGCTCATGTAATAGCTCACTGCTACTGAAAGCAGCCGTCCATTCTCTCCCACTGGCACTCAGGCACTTCCAAGTCTTCTGCACACCTCCTTCAACATCTGTCCAGCCACCTCAAGCTCAAAAAGCTGATTATAAATTTACAAAAAAAATCTGGAAGAAAGCCCACCAAAATACCAAGAATTTATAATCTAATTGAGGTACAGCTGAACAGGCTCAGAAGATAAGACAGGCACTGGTAGCAGGGCAACTGAAGCATGTGTCAGAAGTGGAATAAGCAAGAACAGCTCCTCGCTGGTCGCAAATCTGTCAGAACAACTCACCCTTCCTCACAATAGTTGCCCCAACAATTCAAAATCCAGCAGCAAACACATTTCCTACCTGCATCATGTAACCTGCTCCGCCGCAAACACAATTATGAAGACTGAGTAAACCAACCAACAGAATTACTTGTTTTGATATCCACCCTGTCCACCTTCCAAAAGTTTCCCATTTTAAGCCAGTCAGGACCTACCAAGAGACACATTTCAATCTCTCCTAGCTCTAGCATTACCCTCTCCTTTTTCTGTTTCAAGGTGTGGCATTTTCCCAGGCTGTTCTTTTCCACCTGGAAATCATACAGCAGATTTTTTTAGCATTTGGTTTTGGTTTGTTGGGTTGGGATTTTTTTTGAGATATTTAGAGCTGTTTCACAAAACTATCAGATTTGTTTGCGTAAGGGTTATGACCAAAAAAAAAAAAAAAAGCAAGCCACACTATCTCACTACCTCTCTAACATTTAAAAATAAAGTTTTCATTTTGAAATACAGATTTTCATAGTTTCCCTTAAAAATAGGAAATCCTTACAAACATTGGCCAACCATTCACATGGTAGTTAGGCAAACTTTTAGAACAGTGCTGCACTGAGTGAAGCTGTTTAAAGACGTGATCTTACGACAGTAGTTCATTATTTCTACCTCTTCATCCTCAGTGGCAGGGAAAAGGAACAAAAGCCAAGCAGAATAGAGTTGGACTTGAAAAATGAAGTGCCACAAGACAGTAAATGCATTAGAAAAAGCAAAACTGGGTTTGCCATTATTAACATCACAGTGTTTTCTTCATCTGTCTCTTCATTTGAAGAGGGCTTTATAAACAATGAAAAAAAGATGCTAAGGAGCCAGGTGAGGAATTATGAAAATGTCATTCTCATTCAGTTTTCAGAACCAAAATTATTTTCACGTGGCTTTACTGTATGTATTCCACAATGGGTAAGAGGAAATACCTATCCCACAGTGTGCCATTTGGCAGAATGAACAAAGTATAACTGCCCTTCATGTACCATGAAGACAGTCTTTGACAAACACATACAAGAACAAAAACACCCAAACCCAACTAATCACACATCTAATACTATTGTTCACCTCAGAACAACCTCAACTAGCTCTTCTTCCCCTCATTAAGGAAGTCATCATTTACCTAGACAGGTAAATGACATCCTGCTTTTTCTCCTATGTGAAAACAAGGAAGCACAAACCTAGCAGATGGCGTTATTCCTCATCTTAAACCCAAAGGACTAGAACAGCGTACCCATTCTGGTTCACCTAGAACCTCCAAGTGTGACATATATCCACATAGTTACGCTTAGCATTAACACACATAGACTGCCAAATGATGTGAAACAGAGACCTAGTGTTTAATGAGACACTACCTTATTGAAGGGACAAAACTATGAACTCATAACTAGAATCCTGAGGCAGGAGGGAACTGACCAGCAAAGTCAACACTTCAACAAGTGTCTTATAACATGTCCTTCACTGTGAATTTAAGGAAATCCATTACATCCAAGATATGCAGAAGACTGCAGCTATGGATGTTGAAAGTGCTTCTCTTTTAGTTCATTTTTCCTGTTATTTGTTAGAAACTCCGTTAATAACATTTGTGAGAAACTCCATTAATAAAAAACACTATTCAGAAATCAAACTTCCTGAGATTCCCTTGTGAAGAAGTTTCACAGAGCACATCGAATTCTCTCCCTGCAGACAGGGTACCACTGCTCTGACATGCTCCACGATGACATTTTCACAAGACAGAGCTTGTCAACGTAAGGAACTTCTTTGCCTTCTTGCTTCGTTATAGAAAGCACAGTTAAAATTTTGCTTGGTAATTCTATAACATCCCTTTCAGAGGCGGTAGAAAAAGAAACACTGTTTTCAAATATTACATATAAATACCAAAAAATAACTAACTTCACGTAGCATGTATCACTAGGCTCTAGGCTAGCATCAGCATATCACCTGGGGCTGCAGTTCATTACATAAATCTAAACAAGCTCATAAGCCTTTTCAAGAAAGGTACCTCACAGCAGGTTGTCCTAAAACTGAGGATGGGTGTGCAAGGGGGAAAACAAAGGTGGAAAAGAAAACACTATCAACATCTCAGTCTTTCCCATCTAGTTTTTAAACAAGCCACATGTGGTCTCTACACAGTTGGATCTCTAATAAGTTGTGAAAACAAACCAAAAACTGTGGCTTTGGTAAGATGTGTTTACAGTTTGTACCTGGCTGTATGATTTGTAAGTCATGGAACAAAGTAATGAAAGGATTATTATAAGTGGCCGAAAGAATACTTAAGGGCTTTTCAGCTATGGTGTTGGGGTTTTTGGTGCTGGGCAAGTTTTAGAAACCTGCAAGCAAAGAAGAAAGGGAAGGGGGAAAAAAAGGCACTAAAAAACTCAAATCCTATCTGAAACACTTAGAAAATAGAAATTACATGCAACTTGAAAGTCAGAAATGTGTTTTCCTCATTTATAGTCATTCCCACATTACAGTGACATTTGACCTTCTCCTTTGCTGGAAGAGAAATTGCTCCATCAGGCGGACTTGAGAAAATGTTGGTATTTATTTCGCCTGCGCAGGTGATAGTCAAGAGCCCCGTGGAAGCCAAGCACCTTGTAGCCTGTGGCCCAAAACCTTTCCCAAGAAGCAAGGTTGAGAATTCCAGTCAGCAAAGGTTACTTTAGGGGCATCTAGTGCCAACACAGAGTTTCTTCTGGTGGATGTCTTTGATGGCTTCCCTGACAGGGAGCAGACAGCCGACCAGCCAGAACAGACAATGCCCACCTCTGATGATGTGCCAATGCAGCAGTCACGGCAAATGATGCCTCCAGGTTTGCCCAGCACTGTAGCTTGGAAAGGGCTGATACTGCACGCTAACCACTAGGACCAGATGAGTTGTACCTAGTGAAGTCAGAGACATACAAATGCACACACACACTCCCCACCCCCCCATCCCCTCAAAGTACACAGTTCTGATCCTGACCAGTAACTCACAACAAACCAAGGATGAAAGACTGGCCATAGGAGAAAGACTGACAGCCCTGTAATCAAGTTAACTCCAGAGAATTCTGTTAATTACGCTTATATCAGATTTAATTTACTCAGATCAACTTCAGAGTCAGTGCAGAGCAGTTGTATAATTCATTTCATCTGCCAGGATCTACAAACTATTTTCTAAATAAATACGAGCACGTGAACCCTGCTGAAAAGCAAAAAGAAAACAGAACCAATAGCTGGCATTTCCTCTCTGTTACTAGAAGTGTAAAACATCAGGCTAATGGTGTTTGAACCCCTGCCACAAGGGAGAATAATTTCCTGTGCCTTAGATACAGTGCTAGATACAAGCATGCTTCCTACAAAACAAGGCAGTCTAAGATTAATCTTTATAAAGGCATGCTAACTGGAAGGCTAACCACGCTGAAACTGCCATAGCATATAAACATGTATATTCAGTCTGCTACAGAAAAAATTCCTCTCCTTTTCACAAAAAACTCAGAACACAAACAACAAAAACACCCAACAAACACAAAACCAGAAAAAATTCCCCGTCGCTGATACATAACTGAAGTTCATGCAGAACGTGTCTCCTCTACTTAAGACTTCTGCAAACAACCCACAGAGAGGCTCAAGTCAGATCAAGGAACTCATCTGGAATTTATAACCAGGTCCTAACCTCTTGGCCAAGCCTCTTCAAAGATGATGCAGAAACTGTAAAGCCTGAAGGGAAAGAAAAGGAGACAGTGGGAACAGGACGCCTGTAGACTAGCTGAAGACCATGTAACTGTTCTTCACGTGCAGTGTTTTGCAGTCACCTGGCATGGGAGCATCTAATTTCCAATTCCTAAACTGCAGATGTGACTTAACAACCACAGACTGGAACATACCCATTTGCAAATCTTCACTCATCAATAACATGAACAGCTTTCCCAGATTTGGGGGCAACAGTACAGGAAAGCTCTGTAACACACTGGTGTCAAGGCACAATTTACCATGACGTTATTACACGCAATTGCTGCACATGAAGAATTTTTTTTTGGAACTGTACCATGGCCTAGAACACCAAACCAGTATCCCCAAACCCCATATTTGTTCTCAAATTCCAGTGACAGGCATCCTTGCACTTCTCTAGCGCAGCAGAGGGAATCAGAAAGGGAGAAGGCAACCATGTGTGCTCTTCCTCTCTGCAAGCAGCAGGGTCATCCAGCTGGGGAGCTCCAAGTAGGATTAAATACACTGTACACCTCTGCAGCCCTGGGCAGAACCCAGGGTGGCTGGAGCACAGGCATTCATAGTTCACAAGATGAAAATTGCAATAAAAGAACATACTATGTTAGTCAGATACAGGTCTCACACTTAAAACAAGCTACGCTTGCTCCTCTCTTATGCTTTTAATAAATGATTTGTTCTTGGCAAGAAACTATTCCTCGCTGTCTATGAGGAAATACTATTTCTTTTATGTTAATAAAGTTATTCTGCAACAAAGTATTTCAAAACACAGACATTTAGATTCTGTTAGTGGGCTGCCAAAAGTGCAAGAAATGAAATTACCATTACTTTTGCTTATCACAGAGTATCTACAAACAAAAATCCGTGTAATCTTCATGTAATACACCACACAGAAGGAACCATGGAGGATTCAGATCCCAGAGAACAGTACAATGGAGCAAACTGACTTCTAATATCCAAAATTCCTGTGCAGCTAAGAAGCAGGCCATACACATGCAAACAGAATCCTGTAATATAACATGGTCACTAAACAGCTTTAAAAAGCTTAACTGCAGTTAAAGCAGATACTATTAACTGATCCAGCTCAAGGCTCCTCAGCAGCACGGATTAAAAAGAAGTTATCCTGCTACACCGCTGAGGTAACACAAATCAGGTGACAGCAAACTCAAACAAAAAACTGCAAGAGGAATACACTGTAAAGCGTATATATGATGCTGGGCTGAGTTAAGCTTATTTTACAAAGGGAAGGTCACAGTTTCTTTCTCATCTGGCACCCCAGTAAGAAGTATAGGCAGCTTGCTTAGGAAGCTACCACAACCAGTTTGCTTAAGGAACTCCACAGTCAGTTATTTTGACACAAACCCAAAAGTTTCCCAAGAAACTCAAGTCCGTAGATTTCTGGGAGCTTACCAGCTTTTGCCCAGTTAAAGTATTTCAGCACTTCAATAAGCACAACTGTTGTAGCTACAACAGTGATGCAAAACAAAAGGATCAGGCACTGCTCAACAAAACTGCACTAGGCATGCACAGGCATCTGGTAGTGCATTACAACCATAGTTAGGAGGTTCAATCACTGCAACTTACCCAGAGCTTAATTAACTAAACCCAAATAAAGGGCTGGGCTCAGGCAAACTGCTTAGTGTAATAATATACTGCTAATTTCTTAAAAATAAAACAGACAAGCTGAAGACCTTCGTTTGCATTGGCTTATCAAGTAAATTGTGTGGCAATTAATCAAAACTGCCCATTGGTACCAAGCCACGCTTACATTCTCCCACTGTTCTGCTCAAGGCAAAGACAGTTCTATCTTGCCTTTTTTTAAGCAGTGTGCCTCTGTCTATCCACCCAGTCTTAATTATATTTCGGCAGACCAGAAGCAGATCTCTCCTGACATTTTCCAGCATATGACAACACTTCAGAATAGAAAGCCAAGAAAACCTCTTCTTCCAGTGTTTACCTTCAAGAGACAAAAACACATGCTCCAATCCACCTTAGTCATCCTAGAAATAGCTCAAAACATCCTTTGTCAGTACATTCAGGGGATCTATTACTTTTTTGTTTCTGGGCCTCCAAAGTTGCATTTAAGACTTCAGCATTCACCAGCTCCATCAAAGAAATGAAACTAGCATTCAAAGAACATATGCAAATCAAAGTCAGAAGTCTGGATAAGCTTGTGGTTTGGTTTTATTCTTGACAGTTTCTCTCTCTCTTGCCCACATAAGAGCAGTTTTAGGGAGCTTTTTGGTTTTATCTCCACGTATATCCCCATTAAACCAATTGTGTATGTCATTTTCTACTAAAGGGAAGACGTGTTTGTTTTTAAAAAAAGCTCAACAACAACCTAGAGCAGCTTAAAAAGCAAAGTCTTTGACAGCAAGGAATCTGAGCATGCCAACTGCATGTCAAAATTTAATACATGTATAACTCGCTGATCTGTGCCTTCACATTTACTTCAGAGATTAAGTATTTTTTGCATTTTCAATTAATGAAGTGAAACTTAGTTCTGCCGGAGGTTTTAACTAGCCTACCTACTGAAGACAACCGGGGAAAGTAGTCTCCCAGAATCTTTACTACCAGAAGTAGTACTTGTAACTGAAAACTAAAGCCGTTTATTTAAGCGTTCAAACTGAGTCTGCACCGCTCGATACTTTATCAAGAAGGGGAAAAAAATGATCACTAGACTGAGAAAGAAGCCTTAAGATGCCCTTCTCCCCCACGTCGCTTGTGCAGCTTTCCTACTATTTCACAACACTTGAAACCTATCTCCAGCTCAAAAAGAGACGCCGTTTGCCTAAGATCTCACCTCGATTACCTCTGACTCAACTAACAGCATCTCAAGACCGGGGCGTGACTCGGCTACGGGTACTAAATACCGACAGAAAAAGACCTCTCTCCTTCTGCTGCACCCACTTTCTTAACCCGCGGCACCTCCGGCGGCTTTCCCAAAGCTATTTTACCTAGGGTTTTCACAGCGGAGGCTAGGTCTTGCCCGGCACAAACCGCGATGCCGCGGCAGGTCTGCCGCGGGCATCCCGGGCTCCGCCGCGCCCCCCGGGCACTGCCCTGCGCCCCGCCACGGAACGTCGCGCCCAACGCGCTCGGCGTGAGGAGAGATCCTCCGCCCTTTAGCGTAAAATTAAATAAATGAAATTAAAAAATAAATCTAAAAAAAAAAAGCTCGGGCGACCTCGGGCAGGCGCCCTACGGGTTTTGAAAGGTTCGCACCCGCAAACCTCCCTCAGGCTTGCCGCCGCCGCGCAACAAGTGAGATGGCGGCCGGCGCCGCAACCGCCCACCCCCTGGGGGCAGCCCAAAGGCCGCCGCCAGGCATCAGGAGCACCGCGAAGCCCCGCAACCCGACCCGCTCCACCGGGCTGCGCACCTCTGAGGCGCGGAGAGTGAAACTGACGCCCGCCTGCCCGCCCCTTCCCTTCCCACGGGGAACTCAGCCACCTCCGACAGCCCCTTCCCGCCCGCGGCGGGCACTCACCCACTGGCTGCTGAAGTAATCCAGCCCCTGGCAGATGAGGTAGGCGGCTTGGGCCAGCAGCACCTGCACGCCCAGGGAGCTGCCCAGGCAGTAGAGCCCGTAGAGCAGCGGCCCCCCGGCGCCCAGAAGCAGCAGGAGCCGCCGCCACCGCAGCACCTGCTCGCCCAGCGCCTCCACCCCGTAGTTAGCGAAGCAGATGGGGAGAAGGAGGGCGGCCAGCAGGACGGGCGTGCGGGAGCGATGCAGGCGGCCGAGCCAGCGGCGGCCCAGCGCCGTTAGGGAGCTCTTGAAGGGGTGCAGGAAGGTGCCGCAGAGCACAGCCCAGAGCAGCGGCCGCAGGAAGGCCTCCAGGATGAAGTAGACCAGGACGGCGGCGCCGCAGCACAGCCCCGCGAACAGCAGCGCCCCAGTGTTGTAGAAGGCCTGCTTTATCGGCTTCTCCAACCGCGGCAGCGACATCCCCGCCGCCCCGCCCGGGCCGCCGAGCGGCAGCCGAGGCATGGCCGCCGCCGCGCCCTCCGCCCCGGCGGCACCCGCGCTGGAGGAGCCGCCCGGCCGCCGCCTCTGCGCCGGCGAGCCCGGAGGGGCCGCGGCCGGAGCCGCCGAGGGCTCTCCCATGTCAGCCATGGCGCCCACCCCCCCTTCCCGCGCAGCGCCGGGCACGGCCGCGGCTTCTGCCGCCAGAGGCGAGGGCGCGGAGAGGCGACCAGGGCTGTCGGGGGCTGTAGTGCCGCCGTGCGGCTCCGGCCACAGGCGTGCGCCCAGCCCGCGGGGCAAGGATGCTGGGAAATGTAGTTCCGTCCGGGAGAGCAGTCTGCCGGGCTCCCTCCGCGGCACAGCCCACCGGAACGGGGTGGGGTGGAGGTGTGTGTCCTGGAGGTGCTTCATCCTGTCACTCCCGCTTCGGGAGCGCGGGTGCGGCCGGAGGCTTTCCACGGCTGTCGCTGCTTTGGCTGAAGAAGGCTGCCGGGGGCTGGAGCCTGAAAGAGAGCATCAGCCCCCCTTCACGTCTTCACCCGTGCCAACAGCGGGGCCCCCCGCAGGAACGCGCCCGTGCCGGCTGTGGCGCTGGTCTCCCGGGGCTGGAAACATTGGGGTATTTGCAGCCTCATCGCAAGGCAGGGAGCAGGACTGGTTAGGCAAGCTGGCGAATTCTGACCTGTTGGAATGTGTTCTGGCATCCCATTATTCAACAAGGAAGCACCTGTGCTTTTACTGGGAAATGGGCCCGCTGGAAAAGTGGCTGTTCTGGGGATGTTTATTTTACACCTGGCATGTGTGAGGTTGTGTTGCATCAAATGGGTTTTGCAAATGCTCCGGCGAGGAGCTAATTTCCTGCACCTGGTGTACACCACGGCTGGGGTTCCACGTCCACGCGTGAAGGCGGCAGCTGACGTTTCACTGGGGGTATAAATAAATGCCCTTGTAATGAGCAGGCTTGGTCTGAACGAGTTTTGCAAGGACTGGAGTCTGTGACACTTGAACTAGCTCAGTGCTGACACTGCACTGTTACCCCTTACACAGTTTAACATCCCCTTTCCTGAGGTACTAACGCTGTTGGTAATGCTACCATAAACCACCCGGGAAACCTTCCTCCTGAATGAGAGATGCAGTGTATCCTCTACACCACATTATGGAGGTTGCATACCTCCAAACATGTGAGAATTGGGATATGGGAATTTGATTTTTTAATTTTTATTTTTAAGAAGGCCCCTTCCAACCCAAACCATTCTGTGATTCACGTGCTGCTTTAACATTACACAACTTCATGGTAGATTTGTGTCCACCAGGATGTTTGTGGAGCATTCCTTGCATGATGCAGATGGTCTAAAAGCTGAAATTACTCTGAACGCAATAGCTTTTAACTCGTAAAATAGGAGTATGACTCTTCATAAGCCAGCTTTTAAATGCAAACCAACATACAGATGAGACTATAGCTGAGACCTATCCCTAACTTCATGCCAAGGAGGAAAGGTAGAGAGTTTTCTATTCACATCCTATAACCATGTTTCATCCTACAGTTGTAGGTATGGCTGGGACCAGCTGGTTTCCTACAGTGTTTGCATTGCGGTCCCAACTTTTCCATGCCACAAAGCCTTTCCTCCCAGTTACACACACATTCATTCTCATAGAGGTCCCTCTTGGCTCCTGCAGCGCTTTGTTTTCCATTGCTGAACAGGTCACGTGTAGGTTTGACAAAGTGCTTTAATTCCATGCAGTGGAGGTATTTAAGGACCTACAGGTACCTTGTTTGATCCTGAAAGCGATGAGGCATTACAAGCAGTTGTCCATGTGAGAAGCTTTTATTGAACCTTAAAACAATACTGTCACTCACTGCTCTTTGATCAGATAGATCTGCCTCCTGGCAGCGTGTTATAATAGGTTACAAACATGCATCACTACCTGAACCCTTTCTCTTCAGTTCCCGCAGGCCAGAGGAAGCATGCCAAACAGAGACTCTGATGGCTCATTATAAGACATTTATTGCATTAAAGTTCAATTAGCAAGTGTCAATTAGCAAGTGTCAATTAAGATTTACATGGGGGAGTTGAGAGTACAAATCCTTCTGTTAAACAGAGATGCCAGCAAATCAAATCTTCATAGGCACATCCTTATTCCTTTGATTTTTCTTAACAGATTCAGGCAGTCATATTCTTCAGGAATAGAAATTGATGTCACCTCTTTGACTGGAATGAAGCTATAAATATTGATTTACATAAGCTGAGGATTTGGTCCCTACTGTACCTTTCCTTTCCAATTCTGTGTTTCACTATTCATTATAAACAACTAAACATACAAGAAATAAAATTTTTTAAACCCCACAATCCACAATGAGACTCCTAACTCATGTATTATCACAATGTGAACACTCAAGAACACGAACATGAGCATAAACACCAGAAAAACAGTCTCTGAGGTGACAGCTGAGGGAGGATGCGTGACCTCAAGCCCTGAACACTTAATTCCATGACAGATTTCAAACAGTGATTGCAGCCTTAACAGATGGTTTCATTTAAAATTTCATTGAAGTGTTACGTGATTTTATATTAGATGCCAATTTAGGCATCAGTTGCACTGATATGCTGTGGTTTAGGCATTTTTATGGCCAAAGAGAAGTGGTGCACCTCAGGATCCTACACTACCAGAAATTTGCCAACAGTTTCTTCTATTAATAATTTTTCAAGGGTGAAGAGGGCAGCAAAGGAATGCTTTTGTGTCGATGCAGAAAACTCATTACATCCCTAAAAGTCCACGTGGTTAAGTACTGATGGTCCTCAGTGCTCTCCTATGGAGAGGAAGATAAAAAATGAGATAATAACTAGAAAGAAACGAGAAGTTTGCAACTTATGTCTGCCCTTGCACTAGCACCCATGAGTTTGTGCATCAAACTGAAGCTTCTTGATCTTCTATGATTCTCGAGTCCCCTTCAAGGTACCGCAGTCACCCCTAGTTCTTATTCACTTGATGTGCAGCCAGCATAGCCCAAAGATACAAGATGCTTTACATGTGATACCAAAATACTGAGGACTGAGGTGGCCAAGAAGCCGAGGAGACAGACAACGCTGGCAACAACAAGTTAATCATGATTTATACCTGAAATAACCACATGAAATTATGAAAGAACTCAGTAACAAAGCCACAAGGTGTCAGCACTGACCTGCATATTTAGAAAGTAACTCTAGCCCTGCTTGAGAGACTTTATGTTTGTTTTAACCTGTGTTACTGAACACTTGTCAACATTCTGTTTGGCTTAATCTCACTTCATTAGTTCACCTTACTTTAATGAAAAAGTAATATCCTCTTCAGATGAATGAAAAATACTCTACGTAAACTACTACAGTTTCAATAGTAGCGAGACCAGGGGGACAAAAAACATCATTGAGGTTCATTGTAACTCTAGGTCATCAGCACATGTGTTTTGGAGTAAAGAAAATACCCCCGTATTTTATGCAGATTAACTGCTAAAATGAGATGACTCCAAATTAAACATTGTTTACAAAATAGTGGTAAAAAGAAAACACAAAGCAGGGAACAGCATCTCTGGTTGTACTCAGTGATTATGTCAGTAACCGCCTTCATGGCAGAAACAACCTCGTTCGATACCTCAGTTAAAGCATACGGGGTTTACCAGCAGCGTTATGTTTGAACGACTGACACAGAAGACCAAGAATCGTCTTCAGTTAGCAAGGGGAATGAAATGCATGGCAATAAGGCAGGGCAGTCAATAGCAACAGCACCAAGGAGTTCACTCAGTGGACCGGTCTGCAAAACACAGCACCAGTCAGACCTTGGGACGGACAGAATCCAGAGCACCGTCCCGCAATCAGCCCACGCGGTAGCTGTGTGCACGGAGCAAGAGCTGGATACACAGAGGTCAGAGTAACTCAAGAACATTTTGGCCTTATCAGGTTTGTGACAAAATGCCTTACCATCCATCACATGTTACACAACACAAGACAAACAGAATGTAACTGAAGACCCTCTATTGCCTATATTTAAGGCTTCTTGATCGTGATGTCTTGGGTAGCACACAAGTAGCTGATGCTCAGGAGGCCCATTCTTTCTTGCAGCCTGCAACTGCAAGGTAGCAATACTGCAAACACAAGGAACAGAGCACCCAGTGTAAAAGCACTGCATTTCTTGGTGCCTTGAGCTAACTCAGTCCACCAGCAAGGAAGTGAAGTGCCTGCTCATGCCTGAGTGATCTCAGAAATTGTAACATCCCCATTTGAGAGGCTTCTGCCGCCGCTTTTGCTTGCTGAGTATTATGGGAGTTCCTCTGCTCTGTTCTCAACCTCTCATAGAACTGCATCTATGGAGCATACAAACAGGAGGGGAATCAACTTTTTAAAAGGGTAGATGATGGCAGAACAAGGGGGAATGGACTAAAGCTAAAGGAGGGAAGGTTTAGATTAGACATTAGGGGGAAGTTCTTTACAGAGAGAGTGGTGAGGTGCTCGAACGGGCTGCCCAGAGAGGTGGTGAAAGCCCCATCCCTGGAGGTGTTCAAGGCCAGGTTGGATGGGGCCCTGGGCAACCTAGTGTAGATCCAGGCCTGGAGGTTGGTGGCCCTGCCCGTGGCGGGGTGGTTGGAACTGTATGACCCTTGGGGTCCCTTCCAACTCATACCATTCTGTGATTCTATGGTTTTATAATTCTGCAAAAGCCTGTGTCGACTGCTTCAGGAGCTGTTCTGCCCAGCCAAGAAATGGGGCAGTGATGACAACAGGTAAAGAACGCTCAAGTATGTAATACTGGCAGCTTGCTTATAGTTGCATCAAAGGGATTACAAAACCACAGCATAGAGGCTACCACAGGAGCCTCTACACTCTATTTACCTATAGTAAGCGACAACTGGATTAGTACTTTGTTAAAATGCAGATTATTACATTTACTTACAGCTTCACTGTGATTCTGGTGGTGAGAAAGAGAAAAACACAGCCCCCCACATCTGTTAATTTGCTACTGTGACCAGACTCATTGACTTAAATGGAGTAGCTCAAGGTAATGAACGGCCACGGCACAGGGAGGAACTGTTGACACAGGGCGGCAGCAGCAGAGACTTCTTTAGCCTCACAGAGACCTTCCCTCCCCCTTTTACAAATGCCATACCACGCATTTTCTTAAAAGGCATTTATTATAACAGATTAATAAATATCATTGTCTGTCACTGTCAAATAGCTAACAAGGCTCACTTGAACACCAACATTTAGTATAAAACAGATGTTACAAAGCAGTATTTTAGGGCATGCACTGATTGTAAAGGAGTCCCATAGGTCACCAGAATTTTATTATGTTTTCATTCAGTGTTATTTTCTGAAAAGACTACTGCATAAACACAGAAAAGTTTGATGATTGCTTCTGAACTAAAAAAAAAACCAGTTCTGCACTCCTACCCACCCAAATGCTTACCAACTTCACGTGGATGCTGGGTACTGGTATACAGAACAAAGCCTAGCATAAAGAATGCAGAACAGCACTTAGCACTATAGCTACAAGTTGCTTATTTCTCTGTTTTATCTATGTATTTGTCTTAAGAATGCTGAACAAAGTCAAAAGGTAGAGATGACATTTCGGGTTCAACCATTACACTTCATGAAATACAAAAGAAAGTGGCAAGAGTTAGCACGGTTACGACAGCCTGCTAACTTGCAAAGAACTTAAAGCAAACCAGACCTCAGGATATATTAATCAGAAATGCCAAGGCATAGCAGGCATCTGTTTTAACCTAAACAGTACTCATGATGCTTCAAATATGCCAACAAAATATATCTGCCTAAATAAAGGCTGGGGACATCACACACAAACATCAAGGTCCCAATCTTTTTTTTCTAATTAGTTAATATGATTTGAATTTCATCTTTGACTATCTGTGTTAAGACCTGAATGACATTCACAGCTTTAGAGCAAATCGATTGTGGTAATTTTTCTATTTCAGTTTCTCTTATCACCTGCTTTCTTATCACCAGCTGTGAAAAACTGAACAAGAGATAAATGCTTTCTATGTGAGCAGTCCAGCATTTCAGCTTTTGCACTTACTAAGATTTTTTTCCTCCTATATTTAAATATAGCATCCATGCTTCCTTTCCTATTATCCTAACACTCTATACAACAGCATTTTCTTGATTTACTGAATTTCTCCTTGTTTCATTTTGTTTGGAAATAAAATAAGTAAAAACACTAATGTGAGGCTAATTTTTGTACTGAAGAAGGTGACAAAAGGTTCGTATATAAAACCTGCAAACATAATATCCTAGCAAGCAATATCTCAGGTTTCTATATATTCTTCTGGATCACTCCACCCCCCAAAAAAATCATCTAGAAGTCAGGGACCATGACAGATTCTGAGGTTTGTCTTCTTTTAGCTCCAAAGCAGAATCTACCCTTTTGTTTTTAACTCTCTTGTACAATTCTCAAACGAAGACACACACACACACACACACACACACACAAATACCTTCAGCAAAATTACACTGCATGAATATTAACTCCGCGGAGAATATTTGTAATTAATCTTAACTTTGCAGATTACTGGTGTGAAAAATTAGCAAGAATACTTTTATTCCTTGGCACACAACCTAAGTGAATGGTTCCTTTATTTACCCTTCTACTAATACCATCTTAGGAAATTGAACCGAATGATGTCAAGAGAGGGATGTGAAACTAAATTAGGCAACACGTTGCAATCAGTAGTTACCGTAAAACGTTCACTGCCCTGAATAGGCATCGGAGCCATAAAAGATTTTCATGGCACTTTTGAAAAATCCAATTGCTTCTTTAAACATGTAAACATGAATTTGAGTAAGTATCATTTAGGAACAGCTGGGAAAAGTCCTGCTACCAGGTAATTCTGTAACGAGCACCATACCTTTACAGACAGTTTCCTAAGAGTGCCATAAAGAAGTTCACCTTGTAAAGACATTCCTCAGTAGCCTCTGATCACCTAAAACTAATCTTTATGGAGTGGCAGCTGTCCTAAAATGTGGTCTGTGAAGTCCTGCACATATTCCAAGCTCATGTGTAGTTTGAAAGAACATTCCTACGTAAGTAAGAAATGCAGAAATAGTGACTGTGAAGCTGCATCACAGGTTGGACAGTAGGAAAGGGTTCTTTGCTGAGACGGCGTTCGTCACTGGAGCAGGCTCCCTGAGGCAGTGGTCATGGCACCAACCCTGGCAGACTTCAAGGAGCATTTGGATGGCAGTCTTAGTCATATGGTTTAGTTTTAGGTAGTCCTGCGAAAAGCAGGGAGTTGGACTTGATGTTCTTTCATGGATCCCTTCCAACTTGAGATAGGGAAAGTCCATGAGTGCAATTCAAACTACTCAGTAATCAACCAACCCCCCAAAAAAAAACGCCAGTCAAACATGTCCCTTTCCTTAAGGCAAGTTCATGCCATTGCCAATTCAAATCACAGATTTTCAGTCAGCAATGTCTTTTCAATCTGCTTTTTCACACCCATCAGCTCCACAAGCTGCACACGTCCTCCCTGACATTTCAAAATTACAGCTTTTGCCTATCTAAACCCAAATTAGATAAGTTAAATAACCAAGTTAAACTGTACATAGTTTCACCAAACTCACTGTAAAAAAAAAATCATTCAAGTGATTATTTCATACTAATAAAACAGGTTTAGAAAAGGGAGGTTTACCTAAATCTTACTCTACATCTGCAAAAGTCATACACCTCCATATATGAATTGTACAGAAATAACTAGATATGGAAAAAAAAATGTGGTAAAAAGTTGACATATGGTCAACAAATATAAGTTGTTTTGGGTTTTGATTAATTTTTGTCCTTGGGAAATAAGATTTTCTTTAATTCTTTCCAATCACTCAGATCCTTATCTGTGCTGGGCAGGCTGTGGGAGCACTGCATTAAGCCCTCACACACCACTACATAAATAGTGAAAATGAAATTTTAATTAGGGAAATAGACACTGTACAGTGAAATCTGTTGAGAACAGATGCAGAGCCTCCATCTTTTGATACTTCAACTGCTGCAGCACTAGTCTGTAAAGCAGCCAGTTAGCAGGTACATAGTCAAGGCCCTTACACACTTAGGACCTGCCTAAAACCTAAATCCTCATTCAAGTCAGACTCTGTTCCATTTACATCAAGTAATATCTGCATGAAAGTGCCAGATGTGATCTCCCACATGTAAACTCACACAAAAACAGGAAGTATGCCAAAACCATTAGCGTCTTCCTCATCATGCAGCCTCTCCACTCTTCTATCCCAAACTAGCAGAGGTCACCTGTGCCTCACAGTACAGCATTCGAGCAGGTTGCTTTGCTGTTCATTATGTGCTGTGGAGTCAGGGTTGAAATGGAGGATGCCAGTTCATGGAAGTTACGTGCATACACAGCTCCATAGAGCACCAAAACCCCCTGTAATATTTAAATGTGTTTCCACTTCTGTCATAAATCTAAGGCTCCCTACAAAGTTACACTTCATATAAAACACTAGCACTCCCACAACAGGTAACTCTGAACACAGGTGATACTAGACCTCCTGTAAATGCGTGAAATACATGTGTCCTCCTAAAGCCATTGCCAAATACTTTTCTTTGGGGAAGCTATTTGGAGACATTAAAAAAAAAGGGGGGGGGGGGGAGAGGAAGTACACTTGCTACACATCAGCGTGTCAAACCAAGGAGTCAGAAAATGCAACATAAATGCTGATAAAAATTATGAAGTTTGTATATAACCTTGACTACTGCCTCTAGAGTACAGCGTGGTGCAAACTGCCATCGGACCCAGAGAAGGTCACAAAGACCAGGCAGACTATTCTCTAAAAGACTTAAAACTTGCTGCTTTATAAATGTGAGATGGTCTTGATGAATGGGAAAGTAAGGAGAAGACTTACAGCAGTCATTTACTTACAGATAACTGGAGTATTGTCAGGGACACAGATTTCTAACTGTGACCTGGATAACCACCAAGACAGCTGCATGTCAGTCCTCCTTACTCACTAACTCCTCTTCCCTGCCAGGCTGACTTCTCAGGATCATCTTGCTAAAAGGAGTAAGGCATCTGTGGAAACGGAGACAGGACACAGGCTAGTGACAAGGAGCTAGTGACTTTTTGGAGGAAGACTAGACATTAATGCTCACAGTAGGAACACCATCCACAGTTTGGCAAAAGAAGTTTTAAGGGGTTTGGTGGAGGAGTGGGCCATGCTGTTCATTATTTACATTTCATGGTAGCCACTGAGTACATGGGGGCAGTTTCAGGGCACTTCTTACTTCAGACCCAGGACCATGGTGCCTCAAAAAAGTTTCAAAACCACTGCCTGGTGGCTTGATGATGTACACCATGCTTAGTCATTCTCTTAATCCCTGTGTCAAAGACTAGAAATATTAGTGCCAAACATAACTTTGAAACCTTTTACCCCAATCTGGGAGGTGGGTCCTCAGATTAGGGTGACCACAAGTGTTCATTTTGTTCCTATCCAAGTATTGCCAAACCAATCAAGAAGGACAAGAAAACCACAGAGGGATTTTAAACTTTTCTTGTCAATACATTCTCTTTCAAACCCAGAATATTTCCCTTATAACAATAGAATTCTAAGAAAGCATCATCCAGTATCCAATGACAATATCAAATCAGCTAGGCTTTTTTTCTTGGTTTGGGTTTTTTTTTTTGGGGGGGAGACAAGGTGTGAATATATTAGCATTGAATATCTCACCTATACATAAAAATATACGTAATTATTTCATTCCGGGAGACAAAAAAGCTTCTTTCTGAAAGTCTGTCCTCTCTGCTTATTTTTCTCTCTTTCCTATCCTACAGATTATTAATGTAATTTCAGGCCTAACTTCTTATTTGTAGCAGGGTACCAGTCAGACACTATGATCAAAAAACAAAGTGCCTCTGCGATAGGAATTGTCACAAACATAGCAGCTGATTTACAAACTTTAAGTATAAAGCATTCTAGATAAGATGGACAGAGAGAGTAAAGGGAGATAATGCGGTTAATATAACAAGCAATGAGAACAAATGAATTTTGTTCTCCATGGAAGGAACATATTCAAGGAAATTAATTAACACCTTATGGTCTTTGCCAGTACTATCTTTCTAATTAATAATCAAGGTTTGATTTCCAAAGGACACCCTACTAGAAAGTGAACGTTTATAAACCCTGTACCTCTGTTTTAAGTCACCCTGCAGCAAGTAATGCTCAAAATGCAAGCTCTTTGGAAACGTGTTCTTTAACAGTTGCTTGCTAGTAGTCACCATAAGGAAACTAAAAATGATTTGGAGGAGATGTCTGCCTCCTTTTCCAAACGAGACCTTTTCCTCTAGTTTGTGTTGGTACCTGTTAATTAGAGAAATTACAGAATCATAGAATGGTTTCAGTTGGAAAGACCTTCAAGATCATCGAGTCCAACCATTTATCCAGCCCTACTAGGTCCAACACCAGACCACGTCACCAAGCACAACATCTACTCTTCTTTGAAACACCTCCAGGGATGGTGACTCCACCACCTCCCTGGGCAGCCTGTTCCAGTATCTAACAACCCTTTCAGTAAAGAATTTTTCCTAGTATCTACCTGAACTTCCCCTGACGCAACTTCAGGCTGTTTCCCCTGGTCCTGTCACTAGCTACCAGGGAGAAGAGACCCACCCCTGCCTCACTACAACCACCTTTTTGGTAGCTATAGAGAGCAATGAGGTTTCCCCTCAGCCTCCTGTTCTCTAGAATAAACAATCCCAGCTCTCAGCTGTTGCTCCTAAGACTCCTCTTTTAAACCTATTTAAAATTAATCCCTTAAAAATTACTTTGAATAAAGTTACATTGTAGTAACTTTGTATCACAGGGATCAATCCTGCTTTTCAATATTAAAAAGAAAAATCCCATGAAAACCAAAATCCCTTCCATGACAAGTTACTATGCCCACTCAAACATTAAGACTTACCAACTATCAACCAAAGCTAAGTACCAGTGAATTAAAGCCCTTTCATTTCTCTTATTCATTCATTCTCTGTTCTCATATTTCTTCCTAACTACTAATTTCTAAGCACTCGCACCTTCTTTCTTTGTCAGTGTGAAACTCCTATTCCTGCTTATCCACTCTGAAGAGCAATTCTCAGGCAAAATTCCAGAAGACAGCAAATTTCTTTCACTAAAAGAAAATCACCCCAGCTCCTGCTTCTAATCTGCCATGGTTATTTTCAGCTTTCAGCTCTCCTTAAACTTTCTTCTACTTGAAAACAGAAGAAACTGGGAAGTAGTATGCAAGATTTTGGCACAGTTTACTAGGGGAGAATAACACAGCAAAACTCAATCAGCAGTTGAAATCCCAAAGAATAGATTGTTTTGCTGCTTATTGTAGACTTCTATTTCCTCCCATTTGATTAGAAATACTCAATTAGTACTAATTAAGTACTTTGAAGGTCCGCTGAAAGTTTGTTACAGAAGTGCATATTTCTGCTAATATTCCAAAAGTGAAAAACAGGACAAAACCACCAGGCAGAGCCCTTACAAGTAACTTAAAGCAGGGAAGGAAATGTATTTCTTTACCATAATCAAGAATATGGGTACAGCTAAAGTAGTTGGTACTCAGCAGGGAGCATATCCTCCAGCAGCTCTGCTCTGAATCCACAGCTGCTTTACAGCCTGAGCTTTAAACACCTCTGACTCCACAGCAGCTCTACAGGTGTCACACGTTTACCTTGGTTTATTGTCATCTTTATCATACCTCTGAGCCTGGGTCCAGCCAGACTACCCTAAATCCAGCACTGCATTAAAAAAGAAATGTGGACCCAAAATGGGTTTCTATCCTATTTCAGTACCTTTCAGTTATTAGATTAGCCCTTTACTGGATAATCAGGTAAATACCTGAAACCAAAACAGTAAATACAAGGCCATAAACTAAAGCAACCCTGGGGCTACTTTAAATAGCTGTGATCTCTGAGAAGCAACTGTCTCTCCCAAAGAATCACAAAATCATAGGGGTTGGAATGGAACTCCAGAGATCACTGGGTCCAACTCCCCTGCCAAAGCAGGTTCCCTAGGACAGGTCGCACAGGGAGGCATCCAGACGGGTCTTGAATATCTCCAGAGAAGGAGATTCCACAACCCCCTGGGCAGCCTGTGCCAGGGCTCTGTCACCTTCACTGTGAAAAAGTGCCTACAAAGGAGAAAGAATTTCTCTTCATCATTTCTTCCCTTCACCTGGTTGCTGAATATACAACTCCTTATCCAAGGCTTTGGGTCTCTGCTTAAGACAATCTTAAGACTAAATTTTACAGCCATCATGGATCAAAGCAGACCTTACTTATTAGGCAGTCTCCACTATGTATTTAATCAGATCATGAGTAGGTTATCAAACTTAAAGAGAAGTAATTTGTACTAAATAAAAGTACTATATGCACTTTTAAAGTTCACTTCACTGCAATTTCTTCTTCTCTCTCCTGAACTCTAGTCCAGTAATTTTAAGTGAATAAATCCTTAAAGAAATCAATGACAATATATATTATTAAGCAATCTTTCTTTTGAAATAGGGATAAAGTGTTTGTGATGGATATAAATCCCTCTTTAAACGTAGATCTGAAGAATGTTGAGCCTAAAAAATTAGTTTACAAACTTCAGTCTGTGAATAATGATGCAAACCCATCAAAGCTAGTTAATCTGTTTACTTTATGCAGCAATGAAAATAGAAGTTAGGTCCATCACACTCTTTACTAGATCCTATGTTACAGAGTCCTCAAGCATACCACATTAGATAGAACTTTGGCACAATGAAAATTTTAATTCTATTTAAATAGAATTTTAATGCAAATTGGGAAGTGAATGAGCAACCTTATCTAAGCACATTCTAGTACTACACATATACATGTCATACACTTCTTATTATGTGAAGAACAGAAATTCTCCACGAGAAATCAAAGGTTTTCATACTATTCTGTGGCTCATAAATGTCTTTTGACACTTTCCATTTCAATAGTATTTATTACTTATCCTGGTCTGATGATAAAAAAAATCTAATTTAGTTCTTCATTATCTCATGTTTTTGCACACCAACTATATTTTAGCAATGGTTTGATGAAACTAAAGATACTGCTCTTCTTATTAATCCCTATCTTTCCTTACAAATAATCTCAATTATATTGCTATTTCTTTCTAAGTTAACACGAACTGCCCATGTTCACCTTTACCATGAACAGGATATACAGGCATACAACACAGAAAAACCAGATTACTTCACACTACTACACAACTGCTTAAAAACATATTTACATGTCAGAAATATTATGGGCCATTTGTTTTGTTTGCACAAAAAAGAGTAAAATTTTTTTAATCTCTTGTGAGGACATCCCATGACTTCTTGGGAACTTCCATAGTCTCTGTTTTACATCTGGTTTTCCTATGCATTTGCATTGCTGTATTCTCCCTTCCCCTCGTTTAAATAACTTTGTATCTCACCCATAGAAGTAGCCATTTCTGTCAAGAAAGCTGTTAAAATACTATTATTATAAAGACATTCATCACCTCTTTTCAATTGGAAAAAAAAATCATGTTAATGCTTGATTATGCAAGTTTAGCTCTGTAAAGTAGTAGAGGAAGTAAAACTTGATAAATATTTAATAAAAAAAAAAAGGGGGGGGGGAGAATTGTCCATTACTGAAGGGCAGGTTTTATACTGCTGTGTCAGTATCTATTCTTAATAAACTGCACTTGGAGCTGTGCTGTCTGCTCCAGAAGTACCAAACAGCATTAGAATGCTTTTCCAAATTTGCTTTCTGTGAGCAATTTGGAAGGCAGTTTTTGCTATCTGGTAAGATGTCCATCACTGAATTTGCCTAAACACACGTACAGACACCCCTCCCAAACACACATACACACACGTGCACAGGCGCACACACACACACACACACTGATTTTACAAAAGTCTCCTTTTCTTTAAGCAAGTAGTCACGACAATGAAAATAGTCTCCTATGTGTTCACTGATTATTTTTAAATGATTTTTCACCAGTCTGCCACTCAAAGGAGACGGCTACTTCATTCTTCTGAGAAGCTAACTATGTTCAAAAGCAGCTAGATGATGATGGTAGCGTGATATAGACTCCAACAGAAAGATGCATCGTCCATCTGTATCGCCGTCCGTCCTGAGAAACTTCCACTGACAAGTTCTTGCTATTTTCCATCAGTCACGGGGTCCCCATCAATAAATAGAAGGTCAGTGCAACAATGAGGAGCAAGCAGAATGGAGAAGAGAAGGTCTGATAGGCAGCTGATGGCATGAAAATATCTTCATACTTGTAAATACTGACAACACGCTCTGATACGGGTGGCGAGTCTATATCATGACGAGTTATAGAACCTTTAGTAGGTAAGGGCAGAAAGAAATAACATCAGATGCATTCTTTTTTCTACAACTCTACCAAAGAAGCAGGTAGAAAGCTGAGTAATTTTCAAAGCTAATGGAGGATGCAATATTACACTGTCAGTGAGCAGGGTCATTTCCCCGCTTTCTGAAATTAAACTTCTGAATAAAACAAATGGAATTCAAGCAAGCAATAAACATCCTTCAAAGGAACTCAGAACATCTAGTTATCCTTGCCTAATTTATCTTTGGGGAACAGAGATAATAACTACATAGGGAAGAAAATATGACAGGTAGGGGTATTACTTACTTTGTCTTCCTTTTACCTGTTTTAAGCCTCATGCTCCCAGGATTTTAGTTCGTTTTTAAAAAGTGGGTCTAGTAACAATATTACAATGAGAGGGCTTTATCAGTTTTGGCAACTCATTTCTGTCAGAAGCATGGAAACCAACTTACCCTGAATTGCTGGACCCCAAGCAAACAGATAGTACCAACTCAAGTGCAGATCTACGATAGTTTCCTCTCGGGGGACATACACAGGACGCTTGAATCGACAGGTTACGCGGTTGTTTTCAAAAACCCCCTCTTCATCTCTGGCAGGGTTTCTCTGGATCTCCTTCGCCCACTGACCAACATTATAAAAGTGCTGTATCCGGACTCTTCCATTATCATCATGCACACAAGCCATGACATCATCTCCTCCCTACACAGTAAAAGCACACTGCTAGAAGGGAAAGTGTCACAAAGCATTTCCTCGTTTACAAATCGCATTTCAGTTACTAAAAACTAACCAAGGGCCGGGCTGCTCACTCTTTCTGAGTTGCATGTTCATACTTGTTTCCCTAACAATGTGTCTTTGATCAGATTGAAAAGCACAAAGTGGATACTAATGTTCACTTACCCTTACTATCTCTGAATTCTCTTTGAATCTTTCTAAGAGTCGTGTTACCTAACCTACAGAACTTATTGGTAAGACATTATATCACCCCGATATCACACAACTAACTGGAACGCTGCTTTCTTTTATGATTTGTGAAGTTCTAGGATGCTGCTTCATAAAAACTGGTGGTCTTGAATCCCTGACATACAGAAAATCCACTGCATCAAATCATGGACAGAAATCAAAATTTGTTAAAATAGAGGTGATAAATCTACTAAATCTGGGCAAATAGTGGCATAATTTGCAGTCTGTTTTTTCTCATTTCGTGTCATGTTTACTTAGGTAACATCACTTCCTCTACCTCTTAAGAGGAAAAGAACATGTACAGCATGCAGCAACAGAATACAGACCACCACAAGATTAAAAAAAAAAAACAAACCCAAGACTAATTAATATGTGCTCCATCACATAGTATATAAAGCCACCAAGCATTACAATCAACCAGAGAAACAATGGACAGAAGGAAGTGTGAGACAATCATTTGTAAGGGTCACTCATAAAAATATTAAACCAGCTGCTAGAAAAGTTAGGCAAGATCACTGCATCACTCAGGGGTTAGCATTAATTTTAAGAGTACTATCTCATAGAAGCTTTCTGAGATATCCAAAACCAATAAACCACTGTGCAAGATGAACAAATGGCATGTTACTGAACACCACTGCCACAGGTATTGGTGCCATATTACATACAGGTCCAATATTTGTCCTTCTGATATATCATGCTCACTCATGTGATCATCTCTGAGTTCTTTGTTACAGGGAAAGGAGAGAAAAAGGTGCATTTCAGCTCTCTGGGAATATTGCTATGTGGATTTGTAAAAGATGTGCCAAAAATGCGGGAAGAAGGGGACAACTAGGTAAAACATGCTTGAGCAGCTTCTCCACCGTGGTGCTGCTGCAAGCAACCTTTCCAGCTTCTGTCGTGAGCCTATCTTTGTCTCAGTAATTTATTTTTCAAGTTTAATTTCTATACATCTGAGCACAAAATCTCCCATTCCTTAGTACAAAGAGGCAAAAGTAAAGCTGTTTCCACATAAAAAATGAAAAAGGAAAGAGAAAAGCATTTTGAATTTCAGTTAAGAGAATGATATTACAAAATCCTGCCTAGGCACAAAAGCCTGCCAGTGGAAGAGCTCAGTGTTATTTGAGACAAAGAAATAGGCCACAGGACTTTAAAAAAAAAAAGAAAGTGAGGACAGAAAATATTTTTTTCCCCTGAACTTCTGTAGCTATCCAGGCCATGGTATTTCGATTAGGGCCTCCAAGGCACAGCCCACTGCTCAGAGCCAAGCTGTTTTTACCCAGAATCATTTTACCATTATTAGTCCCCATATCCCAGGACACCAAAACATCCTGGAAGTTATGAAAAGGATGAAGTCAGCATGGAAACGAAAGACAGATGCTAGCTGGTTTAGTCCAGCTAACTGATGGGCATTAGATCATATAGGCAGCAAAGTTGGAAGCAAAACCTGTTACTTTACACTTACTTTACTCTTCTTACCAGGAGCTGAGACCTAACATGCTGCTTGGTGTGCCTGGGATGAAAGGTAACACTGGCTTTCCAAGGGGCTGATGAGGTGAGGTCTACTGCAAGTGTATCAGTTACAAACTGGTAACAGGATTTCTGACAGCTTGGGACCAAATACTGAAATGCAATGAGCTGCTTTGAAAACCCTGCTGAGTACTTGCACTTTCAGGCATCTAAAATCTTCCCAAAGTGTGGCTGTTAAACTGTTCCTTGTGACATCAAAAAAACATGAGCTATTTCTTGTGATATGAACTATCTTTATGACACAGAAGACCTTTACTGTGTTTATGCACAGAGTCATGTTGAAATGATTTTGTATTTTTTCAGACTATGGCTTACAGCTGTACAAGAAGCAGTCCAAGAAGCAGTCCTAGGACTTCTGATTTAGGACATAGGCCCTGTATTGTTTTATAGATGCAGGAGTGCTTCTGTATACCAACATCTAGACTGTGCACTGCATTTTAATCCTAAACATTTTACAAGGGATCACAGACAAAACATCTTTGCATAAGCTGTCTATTGCTCAGCTCTATTAAAGTTTGCACAGTACTTGCTCCTGTATTACTCATGGAAACACAGTGACAAGTGAAGCTTTGAATGAAAAAGTAAATACAGGAATAATCACAAAAACAAACCAAATCAAATCCAGAAGAGGCAGACGAAGAGATTTTTAACAAGACTGCTTGCTATAGTATGTATAAATTAGCAGGACTCATTTTGTCACATGTTGTGACTTCCCTGGAACAGCACACAGGTATGAAAGAAACAAAAGGGTTTCCAAAGTTTAATGGTGAAAGCTATATTTATATCATCAAAAGGCAGCCCATTTACTGAAGAATAAAATTACTCGCTACTTAGCTCCACATGTGCCTTTTGCTCAAGTAACACTGACACAAAGTGTTGACAGGACACTTCCACGTGAATTGGCTTACACCTGAGGGCTTTTCTAATAAAAAGGCAAAAAGCTAATATCATTTAGTCATTCAGAGTTGAACTGAAATACTCTTGTAATTCTCAGTGAAGAAGGGAAAGGACATGTTAGGAAGGATGAGGTGGTTTCCTGGGAGGCAGCAGGCCAGACTTCTGCTCCCAGGCTGGGTACCAAACAGTGCTTTTTCAGCAAGTCCATTTTTTCTGTAAGTGCTGTGTTTGTGAAAGATCAAATATACATTGCTTGTATCTCAGCCCATAGAAGTGTGCACACTGTCAGCATGAAGAACTGCACGTGTCTTACCATCTTCTTGTCTGAGGAAAACCCCACCGCCACCCAGCCGTCGGTATCGGCACTCAACTCAAACTCAACATCCGCCCCGATTCTGCGGTAACTGAGGAAGTAGTCGCAGGTGTCCGCGTTGCACCCAGGTTTGCCGTACCTATGTGGGATTGGAAACACACGTAACTTCTCCTTGCAGCCTCCTGCTATGGAACCCAATCAAACCTCTGCAGGAAAAATCTAAAAGAATCCATTTTGGTATAATGGGGGTAAAGCATATTATATTATGCTATACAACACTACAAATTGTTTGCAATTACCACTCTTTTGGTGTGAGAGTGTATAGTATTTAAACAGCTCAGCACGCACTATTACTCTGTTGTCCTTCCTAGCCCTGGTTTTCTAAGTGCTTTGTGAAAATACAATAAGTCTGTAACTACAGCATAGGTCCTTAAATAGTCTAGCTTCTTCAAACAGTATTGTCCATAACTAGAAAGTGTGTTCTTAAATAATAATCTTGTATTAAAATGAATATGGAATATTTACTAAAGTCTCCAATGCAATCAGTCAGCATTTGCAAACATAAACATATCTGCACTCATCTCAGACTGACCTGAAGCATCCCTTGGTTTTACCACAGTCATCCACTCTGATTTTTGCAAATGGATCCACAGGAGGAGCAGTGGGGAAAGGGTAACCTGTATAATCAGAATATATCATTACTAAATAAAATACAAGGAATATAAAGCAATTAATACTGAAGAGAAAGGTTCCAATAGCATTTACTTCATCTGCTGATAGCTGAGCTGTTCAGATGGGGGACTACTTTGTCACATACACAATCCCTTGCTCAGATGGTCCTGGATCCAGGTACCAAAGTAACACTCATAACTGAAAACAAAAAATTTTCTTAGGTTTCCTCCATTCATCAAGGAGGAAGAAGGATGCTGGAGAATGGCTTTGCTTTTAAGACAAAAGTTAACTTAAGGCAACTTAAGGAACACAAAGTAGAGCAGTCACCTAATAAATAAGGATCCCCATTCTGGTATCTGTTTGTGCTCTATTCGTCTCCTCAGGAAATCTGTAAGCGATCAAAATCTGACTCCTTACCTATAGATGATAGTATTAAACATAAATGCTGGGAACCAGATTCAGAGCTGCAGGAACGGATGCTGAAAGGCCCTTACATTACATCCTCCATTAAGACGTAAAATAAGACATGCATTGCAAGCCATAGGTAAGAGAGTCTCAAAAAGAGGAACTGCCTGCAGTGATGACCTGCAATCACGTGTGAAGTTAAGACGCGGAAGAGATGGACAATGACAATTATGACCCTGAGCAACCCCCTGCCTGCTGTACACTGCATGAACATAAGACATTTTGGTAGGATGTTCTTCTGTTTAGCCAACTGAAAACTAAAGTGCTAGTTGTGAAACCAGAAAGCTCTCTGGAAGTTTCACTGACTATGAAATAAACACTGCAGTTAGTGACAGCATCTGCAAAAAAAGGTTTAACCTAACTTTAGGCATCTAGGAGCCCAGATTCCCTTTCATAGATTTCTTTCAACGCCAATGGAGAGAAAAAGTAAACCACGACCTACAGCCTCCACCAAACGTATCGGGGCCTGGGTAAAACTCCTGAGCATAAACATGTAACGTTGGTAAAATTTCACTGCAGCCCGTTGTGGAGCATCACCAAGAGACTGGTCACGGGGCATCCTATCTTCTCACATCTTTTTTTTTTCATATCTATCAAACCACCGGTTTTCAAGGCATCCTAGCTGTAAAACTGGGAGCTTTATCATCTTGCCATTTGCAACTTAAAATTAAAAAAAAAAAAAAGCCACAAAACCCGGGCACAAACACTGCATTTCTTACCACACAAGGCATCACAAGGCATTTTGAAAACCACAAAACCCAGGACTCCTTCTAAGTTAGCAGTCCGGAAAGCGTTTCACCAGAGGATTTGCACCTTGGAAGACGAGCCGCCGACGGCCGGCCCCGCTCAGAGGGATGGGGATGGAGCCTGGCCCCCGGCCCCCCTCCCCGGTTCCCGCCGCGACCCCGGCTCTGTCGCCAGGCGTGGGCTGCCCCGGCCCTCGCCTGGGAGAGATGCACGGGCCTGGAGAAGCCGCCGCGCAGCAGCCCGGCGGGAGGCGAGGCACCAGTCCTGCGGAGAGCCCGGCCGTCGGGCAGGGCACCCGGGGCTCCCACGGTCGCGGCCCCCGAGCTGCAGGGCTGGAGGCCGCCCGGTCGACGGCAGGCGGAAGATGGCGGCGGGCGCTGGCCTTCGTGCTGAACGCCGCCGCCGCCGCCGCCGCTCGCCCGCCCTCCGGGCCGCCACCAACCTCCCGTCCCGGCCCTCCCTCCCCCGCGACGGGCTCGTCCCGCCGGCCGCCGCGCCCCGCCTCGCCCCGCCGCCTGCCCCCGGCCGCCGCACCCTCCTCGGAGAGGTAGCGCAGGTCGTAGAACTCGCTGGCGAAGGTGCCGTACGAGGAGTCGTGGTGAGGCCGCGCCGCCTCCTCGCCGTGCTCCCCGCCGCCCGCCTCCCGCCGCCCGCCGCCCTCCTCCGCCGGGCTGGCGGCGGAGCCGGCCAGGAGGAGCAGCAGCAGCAGCCGCCGCCAAACGCCGCGGCTCCGCACCGCCATGGCGGCGGCGGGGCGGGGAGGCGGCGGCGGCGGCCGAGCGCGCCTCCTGCGCGGCCGCCCGCGGGTTCCTGCGCCGCCGCCGCCAGCGGAGCGGGGGCGGCGGCGGGTTGGGCCCGGCCCCAGGGACGGGCGGTGCCGGAGGGACAGTGGGGGTGGGCGAGGGAGGGTGTGTGGGGGAAAAGGTGTCGGGGCGGTGTGTGCGCGGGAGCTGGTGAGGGGTGGGGGGGCGGTGTCGCCCCAGTCCCCGTCCCAGGCAAAGCCCTGGTAGCCGCAAGCCCTCCCGCAGGGACCACCGCCGAAGGGTGCAGGGTGGCCCTCCCCACTCGCCACTTCCCGCAGCCCCCCCTGCCCGACGCTGGGAGCACCCAGAGCCCGCCCCGCCCGGCAGCCAGCCAGCCCGCGGGTGGGACGGCTGAACAGCTCCAGGGGGGCAGCTGCCCCCGTAGCCTCGATTCACCAAGCCTCTCAGCAGGTGCTTCAAGAGGATGTGGTTAAATCCTGCTCGGGAACTCCTGGGCGAACTTACCTTTCTTTTTTTTTCTCTCTTATTTGTAATGACTCCTGACACGGGACGGACGGCACTGTGCGACCTGCCGTGCGCTTCAGGTAAAGCCCGGAGCTAGTGAGCGTTCGCTGCCTGATCGCGTGTCCTCGCTTTCTCTTTCATGCCATGTAACTGCAGCGATGTGCATATGCTTGGAAACCTGGCAGCACTGGGAGAAAGCCCTGCTTGTGCCCCCAGAGTTTGCTTGGACCCTCTTAATTGACGCTAGACTTGCAGCTAGGATATGTTTCCGTTCTCGCTGTGCCGTGGTGTCTGTGGTTTGATGGAGGAACAACGACCTTTCGTACCCTGTGTTCGCTGTTGTGGCTGTTCTCTCAGGTTTGGGTCGCCGTCTTCTGCTTATAGCGATAATTTATTTTTTTATATTTTTATGCACGATTACACTCCCTCCTCCTCTGAGAGTTGAATAAAATTCAGCAAAACATTAGGGGGGGAGACAGATAGAAGACACAACAGTCATCAATATTCTGAAAATTAAAATAACCTTCAATTTAAATCTTTTCTTTTTCAGTATCTCTGACTGATGTGAGTTACTTTTTGATGGGGCACCGAGACTGCCCAAGACCGAGGCTGTGTTAGGGCTAAGTTCATTCCTGTGGGCTGAGTGAGTGCTTGTAATACCAGAGTCTACACTCAGCTGCCTTGAGTGGAGGACGTTCATTCCTGTCCCCATGCTTTAGTCCAGTGGAATAGCATGCTATCTCTCCAAATAGAGGAAAGGCCACACAGAGGTCAGAAATAAGCTGCAAAAGCAATTCTGGTTGCATGTAAAATCAGCATTTGCCATAGTAGCATATGGAAAAAGCTATGGGAGAGCAACACCAAGATCAAATGCAAAATAATGAGTCCCTTCTACCTACCTCACTGAGCTTGGCAAACTTTACCAGGCCAGTGGAAAAAAAAGCAAACAAACAGCAATAGAAAACCCCTTATAAATCAGGCTAACAGGGAAATAAGGCTGCAGCTTATTCTTTCTGGCAATAATCAACTCTGATGAAGGCACCCCGTCTCCTTTTTGAAATAGCTAGCTGAGGGTTGTGATGCCTGTGAAGAAGCATTTGCTCAGTGAGGGAACAGCTGTCAGCTGCATGCTGGTTTTTCCTCCCTGGAAACAGGCTTTAGTGCACTGCGATACAGGCGATGCTTCACAGCAGCAATCAACACTTAGGATATTAATCATGCATTACTTGTACCTACATGACACCTATCATTTTAAATCTGACAGATAAGATAACTCTGATTACAGTGATTAAAGTGAAGGTATGGCTGAGAGACTGACCCTATTGCATGTGCCTCCTTCCTAGTCAATCCTTAAAAGTTAAAATTACTCCAGACACGGGGGTTTTTTTCCCTGAAAACCTCTGGTGAGGGCTGTCCCTATTGCAAAAATGGGTTGCTCATAGGAAGCACTAATAGGTACGGTCAGTTTTCAGCAGACCAAAAGGTCCACACTGCAGCTAGTACCACTGCTTGGTTGGCGGCAGTTCTGCAGGGAAGATCCTCATCCGATCAAGTAATTAAGGCCACCACCAAAAAACCAGCATAAGCAGGAGTGCAACATGCAGTTGCATGAGTGGCCTTAATCCTCAAACACCTATACTTTCTGAATGCCGTGTTTTGCATCTCCTGCGTGCTGGTAACGTCTTCCTTGGGACACACACGTGCCACTTCATGTATGAATATTGTGTTGGAAGGCTTTGCCTTCCTCTGACAGCAGGAGTCCTCTTGCTTTTGGTGAATTAGAGATGGGGTCATTTCTACCACTTCTTGTGCCATCACCTGCTGCCTTAGGGGAATCCCAGTCAAATTCTTTGCACAACTAGAGCAGTCTCCCGACCTTGGGCAACTCTCTGGTGCTGGTGCTCACTCTAGAAGTGTCTTTCCGGAGCTGGAGGCTGGGCTTATCCCCACCCATCCCTTGAGGCCTGTCCTGCCTCCTCTCTTGGCTCTATTTGTCACCAATGTGCACCTTTCTCCTGGAGGCTCACTCGTCTGGTGGTTATTTGGACTAGAAATTAAAACTTCAGGAATAAGTAGCAGTTTATGTAACAGGTGCTTGGAAAAACAAATTTGTTGGAGCATCTCTAACTCAGGGGTGGCTGCAGCTCCCCTACTGGGGTAGGGGGAGGAGGGTAAAACCCCACTAGTGTCACGAGAGAACGTGACTGGACTAACGAAGAGAGGAGTGATGGAAAGGCTAGTGATGCCAGCAGACCATTGGGCTACAGAAAGCCCTGTTACAGCATCTTCCTTTGGGACCACCTGTGTCGAACAAGTTTTCCCCCCTCCCCACTGCTGTGGCCAGTTAGGCTGGATCCTGCCCGATCCAGTTGCTTTTCTGCTTCTGTGCATAATCTAGTGGGTTTTCTCCACCGTCCTCCTACAAAAGGCTCGCCTTCCTTACTCAGCTCTTAATGAGTTATTGCTCGTCCCAGTTAACCCCCTAAAGCCGAAGATGGTCACATTCATGCTGCTGTCTCCCATCCCAGCTCCTTCCTCGGCATATGCGTGCCTCAGGAGCAGCTCCTTCAAGCGTAGTGCTCCTGGCTATTTCCATCAAGGTGATGTTGAAAAACCAGGATGTATCCACCAGTGCTGACTAACCAGGCAGCTTCTGAGACAGCAGTTGTCTGACAAGAGCTCTGCAGTAACCTGAACCAGAATTTGTAATTTAGACACAGTTTTCTCAAACCCTTAGCACAATCTTGTTCCATGTGGCGAATGTATCTGCCCTACCAGTAATTGTTAACAACACAACTTTTAGAAATGGGGAAATCACCCTGATTTCATTAACAGTCATTGATCCCAAGCTCTAGTTAACTACCTGTGACTCTGCAGAAACGTGCTTGCTCTGTTTAGTTGCTTAGACTAAGATATGAGAGAAAATATGTTAGGGATATGCAAGCAGAGTTTTTTCAGGAGGTAAAAAACTGACTGATAAAGGAAAAGTTGTCAAATGCTGATTCATTAAAAATATCTCCTGTGAGAAAAGTAAAAACTAAGCAATCACCTTAAAACCCTGAAAAGACTCTGGAGAAAAAAGATTCATGCCTTTTCTGAAAGCTGCTAAAAAAAGAGACAAGTGAGCTTTTTGGAGGTATGGTACTGCTTTTGGTCTTCTGGAGAATGGCAAGAAAATAAAAGCGCTAAATTCATTATCATCCAAATAAAAACTGCATTAGAACATTAGATCATCTTTTGCTTTTGGTAAATCTTTCTTTTTCTGCTGCCACTGAGTTATGTATCTGGTCTTGCTCCAAGGGCAGTCGTGCCTCTGCAGCCAATACTGCTCACAGCAGCACTCTTTCTACAAAATTAATCTAATGTAGAGAAAAAAAAGCAATGTCTCCTAGTTCTTTTTCCAAAAGCATAATGTACACCAACCTAAAGACTAAATCTAGCAGTCTCGGGCACTAAATCAGCGTGAGATTCGCTTCAGTAAGCACTATGGACTCTTCCCAATGATAGTAAAACTGTGCAGGGTTGGGGTTTTTTTGTGTGTGTGCATGTGTTGGTTTACATCAGGCAACTTCTGTCTTTTCTCCCAAGACTGCATTTTATTTTACTTTTCTTTAACCTCTCTGGCACTCTTTGCTACCCCAGCGTGAACGCAGTGCTAGGAGGTAAATCTACCCTGAAAGCCAGATCTGCCAGATGGTGGCACAATGTGCACCGGGAGGTTTTGGAACAAAACTTTTCACATTTTTTTTAAAGAAGTCCTTGTTACAAAGAGGCTATTTATAGTGTTATACTAATAAGGAGCCAAAACAGAGCAGCCTTTTATTAGAACTCGCAATAGAGGGCATTGCATTGAGGCCTCCCCGTGCATAAATACCATTTACTTATTGTGCAAAAATTGGCTCAGAGGGCTGAAAAATTCAGCTTGTATTAGCAAAGAGCTCATTTAGGTAGGAATGTTTTAAAGAGTTTAAATAGTGCTGGCAGAATTCAATTAATTCCATGTGTGACAATGTCATTTCAGCCTAATTAGTTAAGAACTCAGAAATAAGGAAGGAGAAAAAAAAAAACCCAAGATAAAACCCTGTTCCCTCCTGAGACTCCATCTGAAGAGTTATGGAAAAAGTTCTGGAAGTTTTGCCTGCTGGAAAAGTCATTTAAAACAGCTTTTTCCCCAGCCCAGACTTAGGCACTTAGGCAGCTTTGAGTATAAATAATAATAATAAGAACAGTAACAATAATATTAATAAGAAGAAGGCCCTTATCTTCCAGGTGAACATAAGTGGGTGGGAGAAATCAGCAGAAAGGCTCCCTCTGACTTGCTCCTCTGCAGTGAAGTTGCTCCCTATACATCCTATCTATGCCCAGGCAGGTGCCGCCAGAGGAACAGGGGTTACACCGTGGGTTACACCTGGTCCCCTCCTGGGCGACGCTATGGGAGAGGATGCCTTAAGCGGCACAGGGAAAAACTCCTCAGTTAGGAGAGCTCTCTCTGTCTCTCCAGGACGCTGCAGCCCCCAAAACTCATGCTCCGGGAACACGAGCCAAGCCTGGCTTTGGTCTAGAGAACCCCCGCACCCTTACCCCGCGCTGTTCCCCGGCGGTGCTGGCCCCCTGCCCAGGTACATCCCAGCGCCTCCTCCGCGCTTCTTTGCCCCTGGATTGAAGACAGGCTCGCTCCCATCCGCACACGAGGAGAGGCATGACGCCGGTTTATTTTGAGGCAGGGGGAAGGAGAGCAGGGGGCGAGAGAGAAGAATTCGGGGAGAACGAGCCGCGCTTCCGCAGGTCGCATCCCGTACCCACGTTGAGGACGATGCAGCCGGGGGAAAGGCTGTCAGTCGCTGCCCGGGGCGTCTCTGCCGGCAGCGGTGGGCTCCATCCCGCCGGCAGCTCCCGCCGTGCCGGCCCGGCCGCTCCCCGGGCAGCCGCGGCCTTGGCAATAGCAGCCGCCCGCCGCCGAGGGGCAACAAGTCACCGACGTACGGCGAGGTCTCCGGGAAACTCCTGCCCACCGAGGCTGCAAGATGGGAAATGGAGCTTTACCCGGGCCTGCCAGCGGGAGGGGGCCCTGCCCAGCGACCCCCGGTGAGCCCGGAGCCCGAAAAATGGTCTCTCACCGCGAGCCTGGGGGGAGCTCGAGGCAGCTCGGGTCTCCCCTGCGCATCCCTGCCTCTTACTGTCCCCGGCTGCGCAGGAACTGGTTTGCGAAAGGCGTTAGAGGAATGGACCCAGTGAGACACGGGAAAGACTGGAAAACATTTGTGGGACTGCAGAGCCAGAATCACAGAGTGTTAGGAGCTGGAAAAGACCTCTGGAGATCATCTAGTCGAACCCCCCTGCCAGAGCAGGGTCACCCAGACTAAATCACACAGGAACGCATCCAGGAGGGTTTTGAATATCTCCGGTGAAGGAGACTCCACAGTCTTTTGGGCAGCCGTGCCAGTGCTCTGTCACCCTCACTGTGAAAAAGTTCCTCCTTACATTCACATGGAACTTCCTGTGCTCCAGCTTGCACCCATTACACACTGCTCTGTGTTTAAGCAGTAGCGAGGTAAAAGCTTCTCAGGCAGCAGGGTGATTTAGCAGCTCTGAAGGGAAATTAACAGTTCAAATCCTGGCTTTTTGCCTCCAGATTCTCTCTTTGCATGTCATTATTTAAAGGTACGGCTGTATTCATTACCTGCACTCATGGGGACAGCAGACAAGTCAGGTGCACAAGTGGCTTCGCTGACTTTAAAAGAATTTGTTCTCTTGTTCGCACTCAAAACAAGTGAAAGCCAGTTATACAGAAGGCTTTGGGCACCGAAGAGGTACACAAATGGAGTTAAACCTATCAAAAGCCTTATTGAAGTCTTTGTTAACATCTATGAGGTGTCTAGGAGTATCTGAACCTTGGATGCAGGGGTGAACTAACAATTTATTCTGATGTAGAAAAGATCCCATAGGGCTGCTGATGGCATGAGAGCAGCAAGCTACTTTGGAGAGCTTGGATATATCTTGTTTTGAAAGCCTTGTAAATTAAGTTTTTTAAGAGGACATTTAAAAAATTTTCAATTTACTTGAGTTGTTACCAATATTTAAAATTAGTGAAGTCAGGTCAGGTTGTACTTCTCACGATGCCAGTGAAGCCAGAATCAGCATAGTTTATTTATCTGGAGACACTGGAATACAGGAATGCTTTCTACAGTACAGTGCCACTGAACAGAGCAAAACATTGTGTGGTGGCCCAGATTTAGACACACGTACGCCAGTTAGCATGTGGGCAAAGCCATCGTGTCTGAGGGTTGTTGGGAGAGAAGTTGCCTCCTCCAGAGAGGAACTCTAACCACTGTTACATCTCGCTTCTACTAAACAAAAAGATTGTAGCACTGATAAATGGTTGGGATTTCCTTGTTAAGATCTTCATGTGACACCAGCAATAAATAATACTGAACTTAGGTTTTCTTGCTTCTACCGTGAAGCTGCATAATATATCCTAAGGGTATTCCAGTGCTTCTCATACAGATGTTTACAAGGATAAACCTAATTAAAGAACAGGTATTTAACCGGCTTATCTTCATTTGGCAGTCAGCATGTGCACGGTGGAAAGGTTTCCTACAGCCTAAGGTGTAGGCTGTGCAATAGCCCCGACCCTCACACTGCAAACAAACGAGAGGGCTGTCAGGAATTCTGAAGCCACTGCAGTACGCCCCGAAGTCGGCGCCTTTGAGTTTTGTTCTGATGCTGTTGCTATGCCAATTTGGGAGAGGAAAACAGTGCTCTTTGCAGCCCTACTGAAAACAGTGCTCATTAGCAGGGAAAAAGGAGAATGGGGTGGGGAAATCCTCGTATCAGTCTGATACTTGGAGAGACATCCAAACTCCCCTGTTCTGATGTCCAGTTCTCTCGTGTGCGCAGAGCTGTCTCCCTGACGTTGTAAAACATTCATGTACATCAACACCCCCAAAACGCAGCCATGGGTAGCAAAGAAGAACTAAGCTGGGGCTTTCTCACCACTCCTCACTCACACTTGCAATGTTGCTGGTGCTACCGTGCAGGCACCCAAGAGCTTTACCTACCTCAGGCCACACTGGGGTGGGGGTTTTTTTTGTTTATGTACAAGTAGACATACATAAACCCTAACAAAAAAGCACTGTTAGGCTGGTATTTGCTGCATCTACAGATGCTTTAAATCTGCCCCCTGAGTTTTCTTCTAGACACCCCTAAGAGAGGCTACATTACCCACTCCCTTACCCGTCTTGTACCCTGCCCACATGCTGAGAAGTGACATCCCAGGTGAGTAGTGCTGTACAACTGGCTGAGGCATGCTGCGATTTAATCGCATGGGCTCCAGGCAAAATGGTTACTGTCAGGCCAGGACTGGATGCTGCTGCAGCCTCAGCTCCAGGGATCCCTCAAGAATGGAGCTAAAGTTGCGTGGCACTGGAGTTTAAGAAGCAGCGCAGCTTTTGCCATCATGCTTCATCTTGTGAAATGTTTCAGCATTTAGTTGGAGTACTTTTAGGATCATTCACATTTGCTAAAGCAACAGAAAGCAAAAAAACTCTCAAACTCATCAGAACTCTCATGTGTAGGGAAGTATCATTATTGATAATATTTTCAAAATGAACATCAAGAAAAGGGGTTTCGTTTTCTTATTTTCTTTAGAGAGTCAGAATCCTTGTTTGATTCTAGTTTTTTGCTCAAACTCAAGACATAATACTTATTCTTAACATATTCATATTTATTTTGTTTGCTGTTTATCTGAACAGTTTAGCATCATCAGAGCATCTAGCCTGGATACTTTGTTAAGTTTTATCAATGGGAAGCCTTGGTTTTTCATTCCCAGTTTGAAGGAAGTTCTCAAATCACAAGAAACCCCTGCTTCTGACCAGCTCTTCTCTGAAGATCAGTCTGTGCTGAAGTTAAGGTTGCCGGCAAGGTTCCCAGCCCCTCCACCTGGCTCTCTGCCCTCGCACGATGATTCAACTTCTAATGACACAGTCATGCGCGAGTTTTTCCATAGCACTTGTCCCATTTGACAGCTTGCAATGAATGAAAGGGTTGAGCAATGTTTATTTTTATCTTCTCTTTTCTATTTGAGCCCTACTTTGGGGGGAAACTGTCAAAAGCATATTTAACCGCTTACTTTTAAAAACTCACATGCATCCTTCCAGCCGTGGCCCCACGCTTATGAAACTCACCTTCAGAGCTACAGCTGACCAAAGTCGCAATTTCTTAGTAGAAGACTATTTTGCTTTCATTTTCTGACTATCATAACAAAGGAGCCCAGTAATGTTTTGCATTTCTCATACGGGAACTGGAAGACCTGTGTAGCCCTGAGGTGCAGCACTGGTATTTCAACTTTGGGAGGAGAAGGGAGCTCTTCCACAGCACCATAGTTTTAACAGAAAGAGTCATCCTCTGCCACCCATTTCGCAGAGGAACACTTTACAGATACTACACATAAGACATTTAGCAGGACACCTGGCCACAGGCCCAAGGGTCGCTCTGACGAGCAATACAGGCTGTGCAAACATTGCTAGCTTTAACAAGTGTGGAGGTAGGACTGAAAAAAAACATTTCTGGTGCTTCCTCGATCCTTATTTGAACACTTGATCCCCCACATCAGTTCCCCTTTTCTTCACTGGTAGTCCTCTGTTATGAGCGGTTTTGTGCTGCTTCCCTTCTAACCATTCCCAAATAGGAGGGTTTGATGGATACATGACTCCAAAAAGGAGCTGGCAGAGAGTCTGAATAGATGCTGGGAGCTCTCCGTAGGCCCTCAGCATCTTTTCCTACTACAAAATTTCCCCTTCAGTCCAGACTGTTCCTTCCCTGCAAGCACACCTGGCCCCCTCCCGCTGCTCAGTTACTGCAGGCAGGAAACCTTCTTCCTCTGGCTGCATGCAGCCATGACAGGCAGCAGCTCACCAGGCGGCTTTTGCCTCGTGAGGTGTTGCCACCCAGCTGGCAGAAGGAGCACAGCGTAGGCCCTTCTAGTATGAGAGATGTGCAGTGAAATCTCTGCTGTGCCACGCTTGCATAAAGGAGAGAGAGAGCGTTTCCGATCCATTTGTCAGGGGCTTTCACTTCTCCACTTCCCAGGAGGAGAGGATACCATGACCATGGCAGGGGCGTGCAGGGGAACAAACCTGCTCTGGAATAACAATTCCCATTTGCTCATGTCAACCTCTGTTTACAGCTCAGTCCCGCAAAAACTCCGTGACAGGGCAGTAGAGGGGGGAGTTCAATTTCAGAGGACCATGTCCTTCATTAACCCTGACCAGGTTCGTTGCTTTCTCTGACATGATGGGTGATCAAGCAGGCAAGTTCCTTAACATGTGCAAGCATCTGTGGTCCATGTTTGCAGAGCTGTGCGTCCTTCACACAGCTGTGCATCCTTCAGGTGAGCCACTGTGCATCCTTCACACAGCTGTGCATCCTTCAGGTGAGCTGCTGTGCATCCTTCACACAGCTGTGCATCCTTCAGGTGAGCCACTGTGCATCCTTCACACAGCTGTGCATCCTTCAGGTGAGCTGCTGTGCCTCCTTCACACAGCTGTGCATCCTTCAGGTGAGCTGCTGTGCATCCTTCACACAGCTGTGCATCCTTCAGGTGAGCTGCTGTGCATCCTTCACACAGCTGTGCATCCTTCAGGTGAGCCACTGTGCATCCTTCACAGAGCTGTGCATCCTTCACACAGCTGTGCATCCTTCATACAGGTGTGCATCCTTCAGGTGAGCCGCTGTGCCTCCTTCACACAGGTGTGCATCCTTCAGGTGAGCTGCTCACCTGACAGTTCCGATCCCTGAGCAGCTGAATAGAAAGGAAAGCGCTCCGGGAGGCAGTTGTGATGCTGAAAGTCACATCAGTTGTGCACTGCCTTGCTTTCAGCATGTGATACAAGGAAGTAGGCAGTGAAGTTCAGACAACACTTATACAGCAGCCATCAGTGGGAAAAAAATGGGAGGCTGAATTAAAAATAACCCCACCCTTTTCCAGTTAATATTCGCATCTAACAGCTTTTCTCAGGAGCCCGCCCATCCTGTCTCCCTTTCCCCTCCCCCATATTTCTTCTCAGTAGGTGCCACAGAGGTAAGGTGGTTTTGAAGCCAGAATATAAGCTATTGATGGTTATTGTCATGCGAGGCCCACAGATGAGATCAAGGCTTCATTGTTCCAGGTGAGGTGATGCAACCACAGGGGTGTCACAAGTCCCTGGAGTAGGGCTGGCACTGAAATACGGCAGCAGATCACAGCGAGCTTTGAAATACTACCCCCAGCTGCTAACTCGAGGTTCAAATAAACCAGTGGAGCTCCCCAGAGAGTGACATTACCAAAACCTCTTGGTGAGCTGACTCCATAGGCTAGGAGAGAAGAATGATATTTCAGATAAGTGGGCTGGCAGAGTTCAAAGGGATAATAAGCATTTAAATTCAACATGAAAGACATCTTCCTCATGCAGAGCTTTAGGATGGAATGTAGCCAGGCAGATCAACAGTTTTAAAGCCCCTTTAATCAAGACTATTAAAGTGGAGATTTTTGTCTTAATTAAAAACATCTCCCTATTCAATCACATTAAAGAGAAAGTGGTACAAAATGTAATTTATTCTTCTATTTTAATTTCTTAAAAAAGAACAGTAAAAACATTTTTCTTTGCAGAGAATCATGTCATCATTAAAAGCTATCTTTGAGAGAAGATTCATTTAATCTATTCCATTGCTCAGATTTTAACTTGGAGTGAACTGTTCCTCTCATATTTCAATGGAAAAGGGACAAAGCCTTCTTTTTGGCTTCCCAAATGTTTAATTTTGTGACCACAAGCAATAGTGAGACAATCTAAAAGGAAATTTTTTTCTTCTCACAAATTTCCTGCAATTTCAAAAGGAGCTGTGGAAAACAATGCTAGGTCACATATAGAGCACACTTTCTTTTTTTTGTTTTGGTGCTTTTGGAAGCAAAACAGAGAAAAAGGAGCCTATCTATTCTATAGAAAGCCAAGCAGACAGAATACTACCATGCGCTTCTATTCAGCAAAGCCTTTAAGTGAGCACCACAAAGGGAAGATGACACTTCAGGAGCCAGAGAGGACTACCAACACATCTCCCTCAGGACCTCGAAGTCCTTCCTGTCACTAGGCTTCCCCACCTTACCTCCAAAATAGCTAGCAACTGTTTAGCTCACAGTGATGAAGAACAAGAGGAAAAAAATTAATAGGACCAGAGACGTCCTTACAGAGTGGCTGCAGCAGGGATGCTTCACACAGTAACATGGCATTTGAATGGAAACAGGCAGTCCTCAGCAGGACAGGGGCGGCTGTTCGCTTTATTTACAGCCAGATTTGCAGACCTGTGTGCTCACAGAGGAAAAGCAGCTTATGGGACATGTGTGAAACCTCACTGAATGCCCCACACGGTGCTAAGCCTGCCAGCTAAGAAACCTAGCCCTGGGCAGGGGAAATCTCACCACCTGACAGCTCTTTCCCAGTGTGAAATAGCATTTCTCACTAGCTGAGAAACGGTTCAGTTGGACAGCTGTGGTGAAGGAGAGGATGTATCCTGCTGGTGTTACTAGACCTAAAGAGGTTGCTGGGTCATTTGCTCGTCAAGCTCCTCTTGCTTTGCTCTCCTCAGACTTTTATGTCAGGTCTCTGCTGTGAATCAATCTTCCTTCCCAACTTGGTGCCGATTGAACCAACAGATTGGGAGGAAGGAGCATGTATGGCAATACATCAGGTATGTCGGTGCAGTGCCACATCTGGTTTGTAGCACAGCCATGTGCTAACTCAGCTACGTTGCTTAGACGCTGGGACTTGCTGGGTCAGCTTCTGCAAAAAGTTTATGGTCAGATTGCAAAAAGACCTAAAAATCAGCTTTGGAAGCGCCTCATGGTCTCTATGATGTCTTATGCAGTGTGGTGGCAAGGGGCACCTTACCCTCTCTTGGTGCCCAAAGTGTTTAAACATTCCCTTACCTGAACTAAGCAGCACTGGAGCAGCAGCATAACCAAGCGTCTGCTAGATGAGGACCAGCCAGCCCCATGCTACCACCCATACGTACAGCCTCATTCTCCTGCACCCCCCCAGCCATACCACACTTCACATGGCTAGCTTCAGCTTTGCAGCCTTGTGACAGTCACATTAACTTGGTCCTGGTGTAGCTGCCCTGTTTGAGTGGGACAGTCTGTATTATTGAGAGTGTTGAATCTGAGGCTGCTGCCTGCCAGAGTTCTTCCAGGAGTAAGATTGCTCCCTGGAGCTCACTAAAAGCATTATATGTGTGTATCTTGTCCCACAGATCTGTACAGAGTGCAGAGTAGCATCTACCTTTTTACAGTGAAAGAGCATCTGCATCACATAGCTATCTAGAGACTTAATGTAATCTTTCCAAAGCAGGTCAAAATCACAGGCATCATCTTCCCTTACTTGGCAGCTTAGTCCTCTACCTTAGCTGTGCAGAGACTTGATGAAATACGCTAATTTTCACCAGACTCCATTTGCTCTGATTTCTTAGAAGGTATTTGTGCAGGCCACGGGCTGAATAGAGCTGTGCCAGCATACGGCAGCAGCAGGCATCTGGCTCGTACCCTCTTGTGAACCGTGGTGAGACTTGCTCACTGAGTGCTGAGCAGTGCCTTGCTCTGCTTCGTGTGTTCCAGGCAGCTGTCCTTGAGCACACGTTTCAGGAGGAACAGAAAAGGCAGGATCCATCTGAGGTGTTTGCACAGTTCCTGGGCATTGCATTTATCTAGTTGCTACTTGAAACTAAATCCATTTGAGGGATGTTCGATGACTTTAGTTAATTAACCAGGCTTTTATTTGATGCTTGTTACTCTTAAATTCAATGAAAAAAAAAAAGAATATTTCCTGCATTGTCTCTGCAGTTAAGAAGAATTATCTGTTTTCTCTGATACTTAATAAGTGGCCAAGAAAGATTCATTATTGCTTCTTGAAGCTAAAGAAATGTCAACGGTATTAAAACATTGGCATTTTGTCGCAGCAAAATCTGTGAGATCAGCCAGACAGCTGCCTGAAGGCGAGCTCCAAGATTACTCATCCCAGTTTGTTGCTGTGATATGGTGGTGTGGCACACAGCTGCCCTGACTCACTCCCTCCCTGCCAGGCTGCACACAAACAGCTTTGCCCCGTTTGTCATGGTTATCATGGGCTCAAAAGGGCCAGCACCAGAAACCCAGAGCTACTTGGTGGTGTTGGTTTCGATAGTGAAGCGAGAAAGTCCTAGAATCTGTATTCTTGTACTAGTGCAAAACAAAACGTTACGCATGACCTCATCAGCAGATGCTGAGAAAAACAATATTAAATCTTCTCAGTGCAGGCAGTTTGGATAGCTTGGCCGTGTCTAAGTGCCCTAAGAAAAGAGTATTTCTTCTGAATTACCTTCCTTCCTTCCTTCCTTCCTTCCTTCCTTCCTTCCTTCCTTCCTTCCTTCCTTCCTTCCTTCCTTCCTTCCTTCCTTCCTTCCTTCCTTCCCTCCTTCCTTCCACCTTTCCTGGTCCTGTGTTCCATTTATTACAGTCCTTTTCAAGCGCATTGAGAGAACAAGAGGAAAAATACCTTGTTGGTGAGCACAGCTCACCTGCCTGCATGTCCCATTTCTCTTGGTGGGCCCTGGCTTCCCTCCAGCCGTAGCTCTGTCCTTCAGCCTCATGCCATTGCCTTGCCTTTAAGCTTACTGTCACCCATATTTTTGATCTTGCTCGAATCGGGCTGCGCAAAGGCAGGCAGAGGTCGTCCAGCATGTAGAAGCAGCCTTGTCTTCTCTGTCTGCTGGCCAGGGCAGCCTGCGGGATGCCCTCAGCTTAATTTGCTGGTTCTCCAGGCAGCCCAAAACCGTCACAAGTCACAGTGGGACAACCATTTCACTAGCACATTTCTTCCCTTTCTCTGGGCATGTGTTTTGGAGACACCACATACTTCCAGGCTTCACTTTCTCGCAGAAGAAAACAGGACAAAGAGCTTTTTTGACAGTTTGAAAAGAGCAGATTTACTTGGCCCCGTTTCTTTGTTCACAGGGGCGGTAAGAGAGGTTCTCTAGCAACGCAGCAGTGCAATTCGGCTGGCCGTCATTCCTTCTCCCCTAACCTGTGACCCAGCTGGGCACAAAAATCAGTGCAAAAGCAGAGGCCTGTGTGGCACTGGGGAGCACCTGTCCTCAGATCCCCGCTTCTGAGTTAGGGTGGATTTTAAGACCAAAAATCCCACCGTTCCGCAGGCTCCACAGAGGACGGAAGCTCCGCTCAAGCTCCAGCAAGGCCTTACCTCCTTCTCACCTACTCTGTTCTTGGCCTTGGTGTTCCCACTCGGCTTTGTGCAATGGTTCAGAGCGGCACAGTAAAGCCAGGGAAATGCACTTGTACTCACCTGAGTATTTTTTACATCTTACCTACCTTTTGAAAGGTGCAAAGTCCAACCCACGCAGGAGCACACTGCATTTACAGACCATGGTTATGTTTTTTTTCCCAAGCTAAGTAGTAGCAGTTGTTCTCATGGTTTCTCTCTCTCTCTCTCCACCCAAGTATGCAAAGTCTTGTCTCCATGGTCACAGAACAAGACAAAGGGGAAGACTGTTTCTTCTAAATCCTTCTCCATCCCCAAAGTCCCTCAAAACTCTTTCTCTTAACCTGACCTCAAGGAAGAAGTTATCCCTGTTTCTCCCTGTGGTCTCCTGGTTGCCTTTTCTCTGTTGCATTTCTGCCTTTGCCTTTGCCCTTTCAGAACTTGGAAGCTCTGGAGAAGAGCAAACTGTAAACTCTCCTTGGCAGGGCTTGCAAGCAGCCACACCTTGCTGGCTTTCACACAGAGCAGGTAGTCCTGCCTGAGAAAGCTCTGGGTGTTTACCCTGCGTGAGACACAGCCACTGCACAGAAAACCTGTGAAGCTTAAAAAATGCCAGTGACCTCTTGCCTGCTACCTCTGCGAAGTACAAAGCAGAGCAGGCTGAGGATGAATGCTCCAGGCAGAAAGGATGTCCATCAATCAGAGAATATGGGTGGGACTATGGTTGAAGCCTTATTCTAACGAGTTTGGAAAGCTACCAAAGCAAATACACCCAGTTACTTATTCCTCATTGGTATTGTGCAGGTTTCTTCCCAGGTATGGACAGGAGTGTTTATTCATGTGTGGAGAGCTACCCTAATTCTGCCCTTTTATTTCCCAGGGGTTCAGGTTTTCTACTCGTTTCCCTCTTTAAGCATTTCTGGAACATGATGGTCTTCCTGAGGCATAACATCCCTTGGCTTGTGCCAACCTTCGAGTTTGCCTCATGAGAAGTGGGAGCTCTTTCAGTTTTGAATGCCGGGGTTTCTTCAGAGTGGAGGTAGCGCTCTATTCCTCTCAGCAGCCCAGCAAGCCTGGCAATGCAGGGTTTATCTTGTGCTCACAGGAAAAGGATTTACATCCATCTCCATCCCTCTGGAGCCGTTCAGCTGAGGAAGCTCTGCCAGGACGCAACCTCCTCGTCCTGACAGACTGCAGGTACCCATGCCACCGACAGTTTCTGTCCATTCTAGAGTGGTTTTCAGTGGCAAGCCCTCTCCCTGCCTCTCAAGAGCCCAAAGGCAAGGAAGTCCATTCAGTAGGGCTGCCCTGACCATGGGTTTCAGGCTGGCTTTGGGAGTGAACCCATGTTATTCACCTGCCTTTCTTTGCACCCCTTCTTTTTTTGAGACGTCACACTTCTTTGGGTTCAATATGCAATTGACATCTATACACCCATTGGGGGTCTTTCTGGAGTGACCCCATTTCCATGTAGATGCTTTAGGTGAAATCCCATTGTTTAAAGTTTAATTTCTGTTGCAACCATGCACACACAAGCACAAGAAATCCAAGAACACAAAAATAAGTCAAGTATAGCAGAGTACCATTTCATGGGCCCTCTTCACCATTCCGCACTTCTCCCTTGCTGGAAAGCAGCCATGACTGCTGCATCAGCAGGTATGGTCCCTGCTCTGAGGAGGAAAGAGAAACAGCCAGATTACCCTAGGATATGCAAGCCAGGGGTCACAGATACATTTTTATGTGGCCCACATTTGAGTGAGAAGTTCCCACAGACTCACTTTGTGAAACAAATCCTGTTGTTTCACTTCCCATCCTTCCCTGTTCCCTCTTCCTCACCCAAGCTTCATGCTTAAGTCTTCAGCTTGATTATCTATCTCATGTTCAAAAAAGATTATCTGGAGCATCCCTAAAAGCCTCTCACCATGTATCCAGGGCCAGATGCAACTCCATGCGGTCTCAAACCTGGCAGGGAAGCCAGGGCTCACAGCAAACCCAGGCTGGCACCAGCATGTGACATGACATAAGTGGGTTGGGAACATCACCAAATGAACAACAGTAGCTCCCATCACAGCTTCCAGTCTTCGTCTGCCCTCCTGCAGCTTCCTCTGCCTTCAGGGTGCAGAGAACAGGCTGCACAACCTGCAGCACCCTAACAAAGTAATCCCAATCCCTTCTGGGCTTTAGCTGCTTTTGTCTCTTCCTTCTCCTGAACCCCGGTCTCTGGAGACACCCAACTCCCCCAACCAACCCTCCATCCCTCGGCCTGTCCACAGAACTGGAGTCCTTCCCTTTAATTTCCCAGCTGAGCTGCCCCTCTGCGCGGTGCCCAACCAACCCTCCTCCCCAGGGCTTCTGCCCCAGCATCCCTGTAGCCTCCACCCTTGCGCAGTAGCCAAGGTCCACGCACATCCCGACTTGGTGCAAGCCAAACAGGTGGGGCTCAGCCCCGTGGATTTATCTGAACCTGACCACACCAGGTACAGAGCAGAAAGTAACTCCTCTATCTTTCTGGGAGCAGGCTGCAGCTCCTCGCCTTCATTATGCATTACCCTTGTCACCAGCAAAAAACCATGCAAGAAAACAGCCGAGCATAACTTCTCCAATGTGCCTGGTAAGGCTATCTTGTGATTTAAAGCCTTGGCACAGCACACAGCACAGGAGAGGGCTTTTACTGCCACTGCTTGAATTACCCCCATCTATTTTGGAGGAAGGCTGGAGAGACCAGTCCCACGCTGAGGCTGGGCACCTGTTTAAGTGCCGTGCTGAACCCAGGCCAAAGTTTCCCTAGAAGGAAAAGGCAGTTTGTGTAAGCACAAAAAAAAAAAAAAAACAACCCAAAAAAAGAAATCTTGTCCATTCTCTTTTCCATAAGGCATGGAAATGAGGAACAAACCGATGGTAAATTAGCTGGAGATGAACATTTGGATTCAGATTTCATAAGCTTGCACATCTGGCCGATAACAAGGCACGATTTATTGCAAGCTCTAACGAGATGTATGGGCCTCTATTAAGTGATTAGGGAGAAGAGGCTGCCTTCCCCCTTCCCCCCTCCCCCTTCCCCCTCCCCCCTTCCCCCTCGCCCCAAATCACTTAGTTTCCTGTTTTAATTTCATAATGGACAGTTTGAATTTTCTACAAACACTAATGGGATCTGTTTGCTCTCGTGGGACTCCGCCTCGCCGCATTTGGTAAACGAAGCCCCGCGACGGAAGCGGCCTTTAGCAGAAGATGGATGGCGCGGCCCAGGGCGCAGGGTACTGGGATGGGCTCAGCACTGCTGCAAAGAGCAACCGCCTGCCTTGGCAGAGAAGATTTTCTGTTTACCCTGCAGGATGGCAAGGCATTTATGAAAAGGCACCGCTCCATATTAATGAGACAGCTCGCAGTAAGCTTGCTGAACGCTGAGCTGAGCCCCAGGCCTCTGACAGTGACATCAGGCACCTCAGAGTGGGGCGGCAGTGCCAGCCCTGGGATGCTCTCAGGGACCTTTCTACCACCAAGCCCTGCCCTCCTGCACCATCCCTGCCAGGCTGCTGCAGTCCTCGGCCAAACTGTGGGCTCTGCATAAGGCTTCACAGCCCAAAACTGAGGGATGCTACCGCCTGCACAGGCCTGTGGTGGGGGTAGGTGTTGGTGTTGGTAACCCACCCCACTTCTTTCCTTCCCAGTAACTAGATGCCCCCGAAGAGTGTGCTATTTTAGTCTGATGCTGAAGAAGATGCCTGGAAGGCAGCCTCCATCCTCCTTGAGGGACAGTGGTGGGGTGAGATTCGTGTCTCTTGCCCGGTGCCTGAGAGCCCAGCAAAGGAAACGTAACTCCAAGCGAACCCCGTGTGTGTTCTTGTTCTGGCTTGGTGAAAATTCAGCTGGTGGCATTGGGCATGTGAGGGAGAAATTAAGCAGCCATGGGTTTTGTGCAGGAGCTGGAGCTGAATGTACTTGGTGACTGCTCGAGCCCACGCAGTTACAGGCTGTGTGAGAGGGACATGCATAATTCATATACTTTTAATTAAACAGTAGTATCTTTCAATATATTGCATTTATTGCAATTACAGTTATCTCTTCACACTCTTCGACCTACTGAAGCATCACCTTTTTTTAAATATTGTTTTTTTCCAGTTACAATAAGAGCATAAACAGCACTAATTGGACTTTAGGACTAGACCTGCCAAAGGAGACCTAGAGCTGAACCAGCCTCTCCCCACCGGAGAGAGCAGTGCCAGTCCAGGATGCCCGAGAGCTGCCTGGGGAGGTAGGAGCTGCCCTGAGCAGGCTTGCTGTTCCAGGAGACAAGTCCTGCATGTCCTAAAGCTTCTCTCTGGGGCTTGGCTGCAGTTTTCTTGGAATGGTTTTCAGGCAAGCAAAGCTCTCTTGCAACAGCACCGTTCAAGCAGAGACTGCCATGCAGCCAGGGCTCTGCAAACGTGTGTGAACTGGCCGGTTGGGACAGTGGCTTGGGATTGGCAGAGGTGGCCCTTGGAGATCACCTGGGTCATCTTAGTGTCACAGAAAGATTTCTCTCAGGGCTAGGGTGTCCCTGGAGCTTCTGATGCTCATATCAAAGGTAATGCACACATCTAGGAGGCTGCTGAGACTTACCAAGGCGGATTCTTCACTGCCAAATTCATGCTGAGCTCCTCAGAGTCTTATGATGGGAACTGTGAGATGCAGTGCAGGCAGCAGCTTATCTGCACCTCCCACCTCTGCAGTGTTTAGGTCTGCTGAGCTGGGTAGGGCATGAAGCAGCAGCTAGGGGGACACCTCTTGTGTGAGCAGATGTTCCAAGCCACTGTGCGTGGGACATAGGACCTGTGGTGCAGGGGTCCAAGACACTGCACTGATGAGGCTTTTCCAGAGGAGGAACCAAGGCAGTGCTGCTGGGGGAGAATGGGAGCTAGAAAGCCCACAAGTGGAGAAAGAGTGCAGACTGCTGGGAAACATCCTGCTGGCTGCCAGAGGAAGGTATTTAACAATTCTGGTTTGATAAATGCTGCTCCATCAGGCTTGGGTTTTGTTCTGTTTATCCCAGCACACATGCACAGGGGAAAAAAAAAGTAATTAGAATAGTTTCATGGAGACTTAATGGTATGTTTCTCCTGTGAGACCAGGTGGGAAAATCCAGAAGTTTGTTACTGATTTCATTAGTTTGGGTTTGGCAGGTGAGGTGGTGCACCTAAACAAAGCCAAAAAAAAAGGAAAGAGAGAAAAAAAAAATTACAACAGAAAAAGGAAAGGAAAAGAGGAGAGGGAAGGGAAGAGAAAGGGAAAGGGAAGGGGAAGGGGAAGACAAGGAAAAAGGGAAGCACCCAGCTTCCCTGGGCTGCCCTTGTGATTTATTACCACAATACATAACAGCATTAATTCCAGCTGCATTGCTTTGGATAATGAATCACAGAATCACAGAATCACAAGGTTGGAAAAGACCTTTAAGATCATCAAGTCCAACCATTCACATCCTAAACTAAACCATATCCCTAAGTACTTCATCTACCCTTTTTTGAACACATCCAGGGAAGGTCACTCAACCCCCTCCCTGGGCAGCCTGTTCCAGGCCCTGACAACTCTTTCAGTAAAAAATTTTTTCCTAACATCCAATCTGAACCTGCCCTGGCACAGCTTCATGCCATTCCCCCTTGTCCTATCACCTGTCACCTGGCTGAAGAGACCATCACCCACCTCTCTATAACCTCCCTTCAGGTAGTTGTAGGCGGTGATAAGGTCTCCCCTCGGCCTCCTCTTCTCCAGGCTAAACAGCCCCAGCTCCCTCAGCCGCTCCTCATAGGATTTGCCCTCCAGCCCCTTCACCAGCCTGGTTGCCCTTCTCTGGATTCGCTCCAGGACCTCCATGTCCTTCTTGTGGTGAGGAGCCCAGAACTGGACACAGTACTTGAGGTGTGGCCTCACCAATGCCGAGTACAGGGGCACAATCACCTCCCCAGACCTACTGGCCACACTGTTTTTGGTACAAGCCAAGATGCCATTGGCCTTCTTGGCCACCTGGGCACACTGCTGGCTCATGTTCAGTCTGCAGTCAACCAACATCCCCAGGTCCTTCTCTGCCTGACAGCTCTCCAGCCAGTCTCCCCCAAGCCTGTAGCGCTGCATGGGGTTATTATGTCCCATGTGCAGCACTCTACACTTGGCCTTGTTAAACTTCATCCCATTGGTCTCAGCCCATCGGTCCAGTCTGTTCAGATCCCTCTGAAGAGCCTCCCTACCCTCAGGCAGATCAACACTTCCTCCTAGTTTAGTGTCATCTGCAAACTTAGTGAGGGAGCATCCAATCCCTTCGTCGAGATCATTGATAAAGATGTTGAACAAGACTGGACCCAGGACTGAGCCCTGGGGGACGCCACTCGTGACCGGCCTCCAGCTGGATTTTGTTCCATTCACCACCACCCTCTGGGCTCGGCCATCCAGCCAGTTTTTAACCCAGCTGAGGGTCCCCCTGTCCAGGCCAGTGGCAGCCAGTTTCTCAGTCAGAATGCTGTGAGAAACTGTGTCAAAGGCTTTACCAAAGTCCAGGTAGATCACATCCACAGCCTTCCCCTCGTCCATTAAGCGGGTCACCTTGTCATAGAAGGTGATCAGGTTAGTTTGACAGGATCTACCTTTTGTAAACCCATGTTGACTAGGCCTGATCCCCTGGCCATCGTGCATGTGCTGCATGATAGCTCCCAAGATGACCCTCTCCACGATCTTCCCTGGGACTGAGGTCAGACTGACAGGCCTGTAGTTCCCTGGATCCTCCTTCCAACCCATGTTGTCTATGGGTGTAACATCTGCCAGCCTCCAGTCGACTGGAACTTCCCCAGTCTGCCAGGATTGCTGATAGATGATGGAAAGGGGTTTGGCAAGCACATCTGACAGCTCCCTCAGTACCCTTGGGTGAATCCCATCTGGCCCCATTGACTTGTGGGTATCTAACTGGCCAAGTAGGTCGCTAATCATTTCCTCCTGAACCATGGGAACTTTGTTATTCTTCCCCTCCCTGTCAGCCAGTTCCTGAGGATGAGTACTCAGGGAATATCCTTCATTACTGTTAAAGACTGAGGCAAAGAAGGAATTAAGGACCTCAGCCTTGTCCTCATCCCTTGTCACTAATGTGCCATCAGCATCCAATAAGGGCTGGAGATTCTCCTTGACCCTCCTTTTACTATTAATATACCTATAGAAGGACTTTTTATTATCTTTTACAGAACTGGCCAGCCTGAGTTCCAGATCAGCTTTAGCCCTTCTGACTTTCTCCCTACATGATCTCACTTATTTCCTATAATCATCCCAAGACACCTGCCCTTTCTTCCAAAGCTCATATTTTTCCTTCTTTTCCCGTATATCAGCCTGAATCTCTCTACTCAGCCAGGCTGGCTTCCTAGCTCGCCAACCCCTCTTCTGACCGACTGGGACAGCCTGTTCTTGTGCCGCCAAGATTACCTTCTTGAGGAGCAACCAACCCTCTTGGGCTCCTTTGCCCTCAAGGGCTGCCTCCCATGGAATCTTATCGAGCAGCTTTCTGAACAGTCCAAAGTCAGCCCTACGGAAGTCTAAGGTGCTAGTTCTGCTGTCTCCCTTCCTTACTTCTCCCAGTACTAAGAATTCTATAAGCTCATGATCACTATGCCCCAGGCGTCCTCCAACCTTCACATCCCCCACCAGGTCTTCTCTATTGACAAGCAACAAGTCCAGCAGGGCACCTTCCCTTGTGGGTTCATTCACCAGCTGGGTCAGAAAGTTGTCTTCCAAACCCTCCAGGAACCTGCCAGACTGCTTCCTCCCTGCTGTATTGTACCTCCAGGAGACATCCGGTAAGTTGAAGTCCCCAGTAAGGACGAGGGCTGGTGATCACCAGACTTCACCCAGTTGTTTAAAAAACAACTCATCAGCTTCCTCCTCCTGGTCAGGTGGTCTGTAGCAGACTCCCATCACTATATCTCACTGATTTTGTCCTCCTCTGATTTTCACCCAGAGACACTCGACCCTGTCTTCATCATACTCCAGCTCTAGGCTGTCAATGCATTCTCTGACATACAGGGCTACCCCACCTCCTCTCCTACCCAGCCTGTCACGCCTGTATAGTTTATAACCAGCAATTGCAGCACTCCAGTTATGTGAATTATCCCACCACGTTTCTGTGATGGCAATCACAGCATAATTTCCTGTAGTTACAAGGACTTCTAATTCCTCTTTTTTGTTCCCCATGCTGCGTGCATTGGTGTAGATGCACTTCAGCTGGTCTACTGATCTTCTTGTGCTCCTTGGGGAAGCCTTGCTTCCCAAGCGACAGCTGTTTAAGTTACCTAGCCTATCAGTAGTAGCTACATCTCTACTCTGAGTTAGAACACTATCCCCCTGATTAACTAGGGTGGCTGACCAGAGGTCACTGCCAGCACACCATCCCTCAGTAACTCCACCACCACACCCAGGCTTTTTTCCATCTAGCCTGGCCCTGTCCCCCTCCCCCTTCCTATCTAGTTTAAAGATACATTGTGGATAAACCTCCACAATGTGAGAGCAAAATCACTCATGTTAAGAGTAGAGCAAATGCTAAAGACTTCCCCCCCCCGCCCCCCTCTCTAAAAATAAGCCTCCATGCCCCCCCGTCTTGGGTGCCCTGGACTAGATAGGAGTGTTGCCCAGGCTGAGGGCTGCACCCACAGATCTTTAGGCTCGACCTGAGGAGAGCCCCTGGCAGCTGTGGCTGGTGGAAGACTCTCTCCAGGCTGCTGGTTCCTAATGAGAGATCATCTCGTAGGGGTTTTCTGACAGGAAAATCTGTTATGCTGTAATGGCTGGCAGGTAAGTGTGGAGGCCTGACAGTGAGATGAGCTGTCTGAGGAGAGGGAGGCAACAGTGATGCCAGCAGAGCTGTCCAGAGGTGGGACAGGTGGAGATGGAGATAGGAGTGAGACACAGGGAGAGGATAGAAGACAAGTGCGGATGGAGGAGGACTTACTGAGGGTCAGGGAAATAAAGGGCTCTCAAGGGGCTTTGGAAATGTTTTTGTCTGGAAAAGTGAACACACTGTCTTTGTCTGGAAAGTGAACAAACCCAGAAGCGTTTGTGGGGGAGGGATGCTCACGGGGGTGGAGGAGGCAGGGGCCTGTGAACCACTCAGTGGGTGAGTAGGAAGCAGGGGCGGGGGAGGATTAGCAGAATGGCATGGTGAGACATGAAGGGGCTGAGGAGCAAGTGTTTTGAGGAGGTACCTTCTGCTCCAGATGGCTTGCAATAACCAGGACAGGTCATTGTGCTGGTCAAAACCCACACTGAGCCTTGGCTTGTCAGGAAACGGAACACAGAAGCTTTCTTGGGCTGCAAAGATAAACTGGCTTCAGCACTGTCCCTCCCTGTATTCACACGCTGGCAGTCTTGGCAGAGGTGCTTCTTGGGGGCTGTCGGCCCTGGCCCCATGTTGCCTCAAAAGAGCCATGAGTCAGCAGTGACGAGGGTGGTGCTGGCCTTGCTCAGGCCTGCTGAACCACAGCCCTGCCATGGCCGTGCCTGTGTTCCTAGAGCAAGGGTTGTCCCTGGGCTTTTGCACAGGTACAAACTGCTTTGCAGGAGGGAGGAGTGACCAGTCTGACAGTGATGCCCCTGCCATCATATCCCTCATTTTATATACCTGGGTAAAGGGCATCTCATGCTGGCCGACTGACCTCCTGCAGAGCCTCACCCATCTCCTCCCACCTGCGCACCCCAGGAGCAACACAGCTTAAAGCAATCTCCATAAACCCAGCTGTTTTCATGTGCCTTTTTCACACACAAGTGCTGCAGCTCCCCTCACCCCCCCCATCCCACCTCAAGCCCTCTCCGGGTGACTCTGGTGCTGCAAACACCTTCCCACCCCGCAGCAGGACAGGGCAGGTCCCACCTCAGAAGACGCAGCGGTGGTGTCAGCCACAGCAAGAAGCAGTCCATGGGTGGGAAGGGAGTGCTGGGCGTGTTAGCAGTCTGCCACCCCTCTCAAAAAATGCAACCTTTGTCGTCCCCTCCGCCAACCCATCCTGTGCCCTTGCCAAGCCACGATGCTGGTGGAGGGGACCGGCAGCCAGAGCAGAGCGGGAGGCAGTTGGCACTGAAATCACATTTGTGGTGGTGTCATTGTCATTTTTGATAGCAGCAAAGCAAATAATTTTCTTAAAAAGTGATGAGAGTTCTTCGGATCACCGGGGCCCCGTGATGCTGAGCATCACCAAATAGCTCTAATGAAAAGAATTTGTGCCGTGTTTTCCTCAGATTTCTGAAAAGTTCACTAATGAAAGGCAGAGGAAGACCAATGCAGGAGGGTAAGTGGCTCTCTGCCTGAGGGGCTGCATAATCAGTGCGTGAAACAGTAAAGATCCACCTGGCTTTTACGCCTCACTGATGTGCCAGATACTCCAATGGCAGAGCGGTGTGGTCCTTGGCATGGTATACACACCACACTCTCTGTAGAAGTATTAATTTGAAAATATAACACACACATATATCTCTAATTAGTATCAATTGCATATTACTTATGTAATGATGCAATTTTATGCCTGTAGTTTTAAAATAAACTAAAAAGGCAGATATTGTTTTAGCCAGTGCTTTTCCATTGGGCCACCCAGCGGGTGGTGGCGTGGGTTGTTTGCTGCTCTCGTTCTCCCTGTTGTTTCCTTCCCTTCTCCCCTGACCCTCGCAGACTCTGAAGCCTGGAGAGAGAAGACACCGCACATGCCATATGTGCTACTGGCAGGACGTTAAGACATAGCTGCAATGGCCAGGCTTGCCAAACAGATCTGAGGCCACGGCTAGGCTGATCCCACGCCCGCTTTCTCACAGAAAGGGCAAGCCTGCTTTCCTCATCTCACAGCTGGAGCTAGGGATGCTCTGTGAACCTGCCATGAGCTAGGTAGGGATGCTCTGTGAACCTCCCATAGGGTGCCTTGGGGAAGATGATGGCTGATCTTTTATTTCCTTCATTCCTTGGCATCTCCTCCCGCAGGTCTGGTGACAGCCGGCCCTGACAGTGGGTTTGCTACAGCGTTGCCCGTTAGGGCGAGTTGCATTTGGGCATGGGGACCCTGGTGCCTGCCAGCCCCAAAAGCTTCGCTGCGGTTGAGGAGAGCATCACCATGCTGTCTTGGGGATCTGAGTAAAGTTTATAAATATCTCAAGTGTGGGACACAAGGGGAAATGGCCAGCCTCTTTTCAGTGGTCTGTGGGGACAGGACAAGGGGCAATGGCTGCAAGTTGGAGCACAGGAAGTTCTGCACCAACATGCGGAAGAACTTTTTCACAGTGAGGGTGACAGAGCCCTGGCACAGGCTGCCCAGGGAGGTGGTGGAGTCTCCTTCTCTGGACATATTCAAGACTCGTCTGGACGCCTATCTGTGTGTCCTGTCCTAGGGAGCCTGCTTTGTCAGGAGGGTTGGACTCGATGATCTCTGGAAGTTCCTTCTAACCCCTACAATTCTGTGAATCACCATTGCCTTCCAGGAGGGCTGGGGTTTGTTCCACCCACCTGCACCTGTACCTGCACCCGTATGGGCACCTTCCTGCCTCATCGCTGCAGCAGAGCCAGGCTGATAACTCTTGCCTCCTCTCCCCTCACCCCCTCCCCTCTGCTTCAAGTTCAGTCTCTGCACACACAGTCTGTTTACTGCTCTGGAAAGCACGTCCCCTGAGAAAGAGAATTTATCTAGTGACCCCATGCCCAGTCCCATAGATCAGTCATCGGATAATAAACCAAAAATAAAATTATTCAGATTTACACTTCTGAAGTCCTCACGATTCTCAGTTGCTGCCAAGTTATATGAGAGTCTTTGCTGACCTTTTAGCACGCAGCTGCTCATTCCCTTGCACCCCAGAGCACTATTTCTTTAGCAAAGACATGTATTAAGGGAAATTAATTAACTAGGTTTTCTGGCTGGGTAATCAATTTTCTTGGTATAAATTGAGTACTGAAGGAAGCACGTTGATCTGTTGCTCCCCCTGCTTTCCCTGCGTAGAGATTAAAAATAGATCAATGCCCAGCTGGAGAAATTGGGATGGGATTATATTCCTTCCGAATATAGAGTTTTGGCAACCTCAGAAAATGGGGTGAACATTACTGGGATTTCATTTAATAAGTGCACTGGGAAAGTTAATGTCAGGATGTCCTGATTTAGAGATCTTTGAACAAAAGAAAATAGAAATGTTTCATTCGGAAGCAACTTTTCACTTAGACACGTAAAGCGTCGCAAAATCAAGGGCAAAAATCTGAGCGAAATGTTGTACTTGTGTTAAAGAAATCCCCCCCAAAAAAATATTTGCAATGAACAGGCTTTGTTTGGTTGGTTTGGTTTTTAGTTTTTTGTTTTTTCAAACTTTTCTTCATGGAGCAGTTGAATAACATGGGGTGCCTCAGCGCTGTGTGGCAAGGCAGATTTCTCCCCACACCTCCACTCCAGCAGTGCTTCTCACCACCTTTTGAGCCTCAGCTGAAAGACCAGCAACATGCCATGCTCTGTGTTTCTCTACTTTTGACACTGCCAGTGTTTTTCCAGCTCTGGCACTCAGCAAAACAAGCCCCAGCTACTGACCCAACAGATGACTGGAAGAAGAAATTACTTGGTTTTTCTTCGTGCTGTGTTTTTTTTTAAGTGAAGGTGAATTTGCTTTATTAACAACCAAATATCTGCTGTAATTGGCGTACTGCCCCCTGCCTCCTGAAGGACCGATGCGACTACAGATTACCCAGACTCAGTGAGTGACTTTTCATCTCGTTTATTGCAGGCATGAATACAGGAATAGGTAAACAGCGGAGCCGTAAAAGTTTCTCTCTAGGCACGTTTTCAACAAAATGCCATCACACACTGTCTGCTGATACACACTGCCACTCAGATGGAACAAAATGGTGTGTGAGCAATCTTACTTTAAAGCTGCTACTCACCAGCCAGAGCTGCAGCTGCCAAAGAAGCCTTCTCCTCCACTTACTCTTCCCCTTCCCTCCTTCTGCAAGTCATCTACAGGACCTTTTACGGCACTTAACTTTACAAAACACAGTTGTGAGGCTGATCTTACATGCAATTAGAGATCAGCCTCAGTATATTTATTGCAAACTCCTTGAACATCAGGACATTAAGAAAAAATAAAAAAGAAAAAGAAATAAGAAAAAAGAAAAAGAAACAAACCAAACCCCAATATCCCATTGCATAATTACGAGTAGGTTTTTGTAGCCAGTGAACCAGAAATGTATTCAGGAAAAAGAAAAAAAAAAGAAAAAGAAAGCTGAACAAAGGGTATTTGTAAACAGTTCAAACAAACCATGATGCTGCCTCCAATGAAACATTTCACTGCATTGCCAGCTCTGTTTCAAATGGGCACGTAGGCATCCTGTTGCAAGAGAGTTGTGAAGCCACGAGCTGAAAGTCTGGAGGAGTTAATTTTCAAACATTGCACTTTCAGGGTCTAAGTGTGTTTGAGACGTGAAAAACCTGCACGGACTGTGGGATCTGATAGAGATTGTGGGATCTCAAACAAGGTTTGTGAAGAAAACCCAGTTATTCGCTTTAAAACAAAACAGTGAAAACAGCGGAGCCACATGAAAAGAAAGCACGGTTGGTTGGCTTCCATAAAAGACTGCAATATGAGAAAATATTTAACTCCTTGCATAGCTATTTAAATGGCCAATAAAGGTTGCTGGAATCACCCAAACATGACAACATTGCATTCTGCCACTTAGAGACTTCACGCTGGAAAGCTGGGATCTGCTGGCTGGGTCAGAGCATCACTCGGGGCACTGTTAAAAGCTAGGACCAACCCCCACTGGCAGGGCTTTGCCAGCATGGTTGTAGCAGGAGGTTTCATCAGCCAGCTGCTCCCAGACTGGTCACAGCTGTAACGCAGCCTCTGTGCTTATGTCACCGTAAGCTGCCCCAGCTCTCTGCTTTTCCCACAGGGGATGAAAGGTGTTCTGACAACAGGGTGTTTCTGGTAGTATATTTACACCTAACGCGCAAGGCTTTTTCTGGCAGAGCTACGTCACCCACAAGTCAGACCTCAAAGCACCCCTGGATGACGTAGCGGTGTTGGCAAGGGTTTTGCAACGTAGACCTAACCAGAGGGACGGGCAGCGGGGTTCATCTCACTCAAGTTTAAGCAAAATAAAGGTAGACATTAAAGTCAGAGGCACCTCCGGAAGGCAGTTCCTTTGATCTCTCATCAGGTGAGAGTTGGGCATATTAACATTAGGTGAGATGAACCCTTCCTCAAGGGCAGCTGAAGAGACGAACTACTTTCAGCCACCCTCTGCTGTCACCAACTCTGGAGACCATGCTTCAGAAGGCTGCTGTTCAAACGTGTTATCTTTACATGTGTCAATGTACATGATAATGATAGCCTGTGCTGGGCTTCATGCTGCCACAACTACATATGCAAGCTCATTAAAGCTAGCTCAGATACTTCTGCGCTATTATATAGACATACCCTCGGGCAGAGCATCCTTTAACACCTGTAAAGTTAAAGTCTAGGGACAAATCTAGACTCTCTGCCCCTTAGCTTATGTTCAAGTTGACGTTGTCTTGTTTACAGTAGTTTTGGGTAACAGGTGTCCTAACACTGTAATTCCCAACCAGAGATGTGAGGCAGGAGTGTTTACTCGAGGGATGTGAAGACTGAGACGCTTAAGCATGGCTGAAGAAGGTACGTAGTAAGAAAGAACAAGGGGGTGATACTCCACAGCTGTAAGTTTAGTTCGGTATCAGTTTTAATAAAGCTCAAATTCGACTGCAGAATAGGAAATGGTGGCAGCCTGTGGATAAGACACTAAAACAAGACAAGGCAACGAACTTGGGATGGTTCTGTGTGGCCACACGAGCCTTTTCCCTCTTCTCCTGGTGGCAACTGGGGCGGGAGGAGTCTCTCTGCTCTTCCTAAGCTACGCCAGAGCACGCCCCAGCTGTAAAGACCTGGCCCCTGTAAAGTAACCTCGGGGCATGTTTCTTGGGCTCCAGTTCTGACTATTTCAGTTGAAGAACTTTTACACGATGGGAGCAAAACATTGCATTTTAAAGGAATAATCTAATAGCTTGTTTAGGAGCCAGAACATCTGATGGGCTGCTCTGCATCAGGCATTCGGTTTTGCAAAAAGGCTTTTCCTTAGGTGACCAGACTGCCCTGATGTGAGTAATTGGATCAGTTTGCCCCCAGATGTGAAGGCATGCTGCAGGGTTCCCAAAGTCCACTTCATGGCAATCGGTACAACTAGAGCGTGTGTTCAGATCTGCTTTTTTTCCTGGTTTTCCTTGACAGTGACTTAGTGAAACTGCCGCCAGCTCGCACGCAACTGGAGGTTGCCTAACAGCAGGCAGCAGGCCAGATGCAGCTGGAGTCAGTGCTGTGCCATTCTCAACCTTACTTCGCTCTCCTCTCCCAAATCAGCACCTCTAATTACAATTTTCTTTCATTTGTTCTTCACTTCTACTTGGGTGCAGACCAAATGTACTGCTGCTTCTCCTTCTGCCAGGGCCTTCTGGGAAGCGGTGCGAAAAGAGTAACGGGAAGATGCAGTCTTTTGTGTCTGCTGCATGTTCCTCTCCTTCCTGATTTTGTGTCTGCTCCGTGTTCCTCTCCTTCCTGATTTCTTCACAGGGATTTAGTGTTCCTAATCCATTTTTAATAACCTTGGTTTGATGGAGCGGTACGTTAAGTAGGGAACGTTAGGTAAGGAACGGGAGCATCCTGGCATTGTAACTAGAAGGACAGTGTACACATTGTATTGGATAACCCAGCGAAGCCACCTGAGTGCTCTGAAATCTGCAGTCAAGGTGTCTCTCTATGGCTCCTTGTGCCTGTTGCTCGTGTCGAGCTGCTTCGTTACGGTTTGCACCATGAGTGCCTAACTAACGCTTGCGCTATTTATTGTGCCCTGTTCTACAGCAACCAGAAACATTTGGGTTGATGGATTTAACTGGGGAGCCTAATGCTAGTTTCTTGTCCCAGTAGATATAAAGCAGACAGGTGATGTGATATCACCGCCTTACACACACGGCATGGTCCTACAGTGCTCTCAAGACTCCTTACTTCAGAAAAAGAGCACAAGCCTACTCTGAAGGAAACGCAGTCTCACAGCAATCATTTCCCAGCCTCCATGCAAACAAACTGCTTAAGCTGAGATAAAGCCATCGTAATCAGTATCAAATTAAGGGCAATCTTTTTATCTTAATTCAAACAAGAGAACACAGTGTACAGAGGAACAGAAAAATATACATCTTCAGCCATACAAAACGCACAAAAGCTTTCCTGTTGGAAGAGTACCTCGTAGCTGACAGTCACTTGTCGGTGGCTTTCTAGGTGACCCTGCACTACTGAACAGGGGGAAATGGAAAAGTTCTTTCTTCTTCTTCTTCCTTTTTTTTTTTTTCTTTTCCCTCCTAGGACATAGTTGGTAGAGTTACCTGTGTGCTGCAGTTCTGCTCGCGCTGGACCACCCACCCCACCTGATGCCTGAGATAGCGCCGCTGAACGAAGAGGCTGCTTGCGTGCTGGAGGTGAGCGGGACGTATAGCCAGGTGTACCCTCCACAGGTTTGCTAGGACACACGTGCTGATTAGTAGAGTGAAAAAAATGGATATAGACACAGCTATGCCACATTGTTATTGTTCTTTAAAGTGATCAACCGATTCATGTCAGTCAGGAAGGTGTTTTATCTACCCAGGAAGGAAGAAATCCTCCCTGAGCGAGCTAAGTCCACACTGCTGAAGCTCTGCAGCCTTCAAGGCTGGGGCAGAAGCTGTCCGAGTGTGGGAGAGCCCTAATGCCTAGGCAACCTGGAGAAGGCAAAACTTCTCACGTAGTTTAAAAAAGTCAGTATCAAGCTAGAAAGTCAGTAGCAAATTACTTTAAACAACTGGTTTGTGGTTTGTGGGGTTTTTTTAATTAATGGAGATACGGTAAGATTTAGTTGAAGGTTTAGTTCAAGATGACAAACTACAAGGAGTGTTGGGTGCGCATACCTGTATGGTGGGGTGTCTTTCCCCCTTGCAGCTATTTATATCTCTGAGTAAAGGTTAAGGTTAGGAATTTAATAAGACAGCTGTTTATTTTTCTGTGGAGACTAACAGTCCTGGGGTTAGGATGTAATAATCATTCTTCTGCTTTAAAAATGGTTCTTTAACAAATAGCAGTAGCTCATTGCAATTTTCAGTTGTACAAAATGACATATTTTCTATGTTACTATCAAAATATTCTGCATAACATTAATTTCTGTGCACTTATTAACATATGTACAGAACAGTGTTTCCCAATAGAAATCAGTATGCTCCTTGCTGATCCTTTTTGCTCTAAATTTACCAAAACCGAACCTGAAATTAATTGTGTTAATAGTATAAAATCTCAAGAGAGATAAAGGACTGAAGGTTTCTTTCCCAGCAGCAAATGAATAAAGGAACTCCTTCAAGTTAAAGTCTAGCCAAGACTTAATTTTAACCAACCGTGCTGAATCCAGGCGAGCCAGGAATATCACACATTCTCCCGATGCATTATGTTGAGTACACAGAAGCAGAGGAATGTAAACAGACAGAAGGCACATGAAAGGCCCCAATCCATTCTCCATCTGACGGAAGTGCGAATTTCATAATTCTGTCATCAAGAGTCTTTTCATCATTTTCTCTCTCTCAAGTTCACGCCTCAGAGTCTCAGCACTGTGTAATTAATGCACAAACAGCCAATTATGGGAACAACAATAAGTCTCAGATTTCAATTTAAAATAATTAACATTTTCAAAATACCAAAAGGAGAGGAAAAAAGGTCAGTGAAAAGGCTGATAACTGATGGCTGATTCAAAACCAAGCACCGCCTGATATTTCTGAGGAGCAAACAGAAGCAAGAAAAAGGACATAAAAGGACCCACATGGCAAAACAGTTTATGACTTAATCTCACCCCCCACTAAAGGCTGCAGACTTCAAAAGAAGCTGGACTAGGAATCTAAAAATGAAACGGTTACATCCATGAGATGTAAATGCCATCACAAGGACTGGTATTACAGCCTCCTGCTCCTTGGCGTGGTTTGGTATTGGGGGCCATCTGTATATGCTCAATTTACTACAGTCCTCCTTCACTTACACACATCAGGGTTTGGGAAGCAGAGCCTGAACTCCTTGCTTTCACACACCAAATCGCTCCAGAACCCACAGCCTTCTCAATACTGGGAATGCCCTGGGTTAGTGATCCCATTTCTCAATAAATAGTGTAGGGGCAAAAAAACCCTGACATATTTACTGTGCTGTTCTGAGAGCTAAGCACCTAATGCATGTAAAGCAGTCTGGGGATGTAAACTGCAGTGCAGAAACCTTGCAGCCCACTGATGGACAAGGAGGGGTGGAATCACCCACTTGTGCTTGAGACACCCTACAGCAGCTGAGTTCAGCACTACACCTTCAGAATTACATTTTCACTGGAACAATAAATTTTTAGATGAGTTAGCAATGTTGAGCATGTGTGCAGGTGCAATTAAAACAACATCTGCAAAAAATAATTAACAAATGGAATTAGGAATTGACTGTGAATCCAAAAGTAAGAAAAAAAAAGAAAAATAAAAAGGCTAATTTTTTAGGATGCTAGAGAAACAGTTTTCTCTTCAATATAACCCTAGGACTTCTTGTGCTCTGGCAGTATTAAGTATATCCACTCCTAACATTTGTATTCAGTAAATTATCAGCTTGGGAAATTCAGCTTGGATTAAATTCTAGAATAAGCAGCCAGCATGCAAAAACGGTAGGATGGAAAAATAGAAAAGTGACTGCAGGCTGCTTGTGGAAGGACAGGATGGCTTGTTGTGTCTCTGAGAAACTACAAGAAAGATCACTGTAGCTTGACATTAATTTAAAAAAAAAAAAAAAAAGAGGAAAAAGAAAGAAAACAAATGCCCGCTTTTCATTTAGAAGAGCAGACATTTCTCAACCTCAGCTTTCCCCCATGGACATTTAATTTCAAAAAACAAATTGCAACAGCAATTATTAAAAGAAAACCTTTGTGGTTCAGATAAAATTACCTGCCTGAGGGAAGTCTGCACAACCCTTTCTCCCCTTTCTCTACAGGCCACTGGCCATAGAGATGGTAGGCTGCTGGCTGCAGCAGTTAATTAAATCGGGTTTTTTTCCTCAGAGAAGATATAAATTCTAGGTATTTCTTTACATGACCCACCTATTCTGAAGTAGGTGTCAAGCAGCAGCTGGAAATCTTTTGTTACCGGGGGAAATGGCACTTTATGGTGCTTAGGGCAGAAAAAGAGGAATCAAGCCGATTCCTCTAAGGCAGGGAGCACGACAGCATTTCTGTGAAAGAGCTGCACGGTACCTGTCTGCCAGCGAGATCGGTTTATGCGTCGTGTATATTGTCTGGACCGTGGTGGTGGGTATAGTCTCTGCCAAAGACCTCAGTACAGGCGAGGGGGTCACCGGCGTTATCTTGGGAGATGACTGCACCGCACAGCATTGTAGTTTGCTGTCTGCAAATTCTGCCTACAAAAAACACAAAAAGAAAAAAGAGCCTAGTTTAGCTTCGACTGCTTTCACCATCCCATTCACTGCCAGACACTCATTAGCAACTAATAACAAGAACAAATGGGAGCCTGGAGCCGCAGTTGCTCAGCCCAGCCTCTTAGGATGCTGAACAGCCACCTTTTTCGATGGGGCCTGAGGGACAAGCCTGATGGCAACATGCACTCTGTGAGACCAAACTCCACCTATGGGACTGGCAGTATTTGGATAAAAGTCACAATCAGTTTGGAGAGGACTTACTCGATGTGTTTTCCCCAAAAACAATGCAGAATGCTGACCATGTGAGATTTCTGGACTTTTATTCGGAAACCCTCAACAATTTTCTGGTGGGGCCTCTGGCTACTCAGTGTTTTATAATATCCAGGGGTCTGGGTTTCAAGGTCTCCATCTCTTTCCCATTTTTGCTAACTGTAACATGCCTCAAGAGAAATACTCTGCAGTGTCTAGTAGCAGGCAACATGACAGCAACACTGGAAGTGCTGGTTTTGAAACAAACAGCAAGCAACCACCTCCTGTCTTTCAGGTGAGGCATGTCAGAGCTGCAGTATTATGGCAAAGACTGGGCCAGCCTATGCAACTGGAGGGGAAGGATCCCTAAAAAAAATAAAGCAGCCCTCTCTTGCTTTTTAGCACAGACTGTTTCTCATGCCAAACCACAACAGCTAGGGCCTGTGGTGTGTGTATGACCCTGACCTGGGAAGAGCACAGAGCAACTGCGGCCTGTCAGTGCATCAGGACCATTGGGGTTATGCTTCTGCTGGTAACAGCTGCATTTCTTTCTTGAGGATTTGTTTTCTTCTAAACTGGGTTCAGAATTTGAAGCCAGGAGGAAGAAAAGTCACCTTCATAAGGGAATATATGATATTTATCCAGATATTTGAGTAGCAATTTTTTGTTTCCTCCGTCTAAATTATTTCTCAAGTTCTGCAAGCCACACAGGACTAATGCTAAACACAAACTAATCAGTTTAATCAGCTGGACAATAATTTGAAACCAGGAAAGATTGGTTGGATTATGTTTGCTTGCTTATTGTCATTTTTTAACATGTCTCTGTTTATATTTCAGCTAAAAGCATCTGATATGCTCCAAACCAACCTTCGAAGCAGAAGAAATTCCATTAATTAGTAAAATGAAAAATGTAAAATCAACTAAAGAAACTCTCCCTCCAACCTTGGCCAATTACCTGTGTAAATGCTGTCATTCAGCTTTTAAAACTCAGCCTTAGAGGCTATAGGGATATCAAATTTGGGGTTCCTTATACATGGTCCCCATCCTCTGAGGACTGCCAGATCTTACTTCACTGCATGAGAAGGAGGCATCACGCTGTGAGACTGATGTAAATTCTCCCAGTCTTACTGAACTCAGCAGAGCAGCGAGAAATTACACTTGCTGAAGGTTTGCCCTGAATCTTAAAGTGTGTTTGCTCTGGATAATGGTTTTATGGTATATATTCAAAGCATCTTTATATATATATCTATATATACATATATAGATATAGATATCTCTGCTTGGACAGTATGTTTGAACCAAATATTTAACTGGTGTGAACAGATGTAATTTCATTAACTTAAGTCTATGTGACTCATACCATCCAGAGAATATGGTTATGAAGCCTGTCACTTCTCTATAGAAATTTCTGAAATTTAGAGGGGTTCCTGGCATGAACCTTATTTTTAAATGTTCCAGGCAACCAGGTTCTCAAACTCTTCACCTGATAAAATGAACAAAATTGGACATACACCAAGGTAAAGTCTTCCAAATGTGACTGGCCATAACTTTTTTCCCCTCAATAACATATCACAGTTTTGTTCCAAGCAAAAAAAAAAAAAAAAAAAAAAAAAAAGAATGTGAAGGGAAAGCAAGGAAACAAAAAGATATAAATAAATAAGGAAAAAGATGTTACCATCTGGGTCTATGTTGTGACTGGAGAATATTCGGAGTTAGACCTGTCTGCAAGTCCTAACACTGATCTAGACACTTCCCTTACAGCTCACACTTGCAGTGTAGTTATTCTCAAGGCTTCGCAAAGTCCGTGGGTCAGGATGAACTGAAATGCTGCTGGAGAGCCCTGCATTTCCTTGGGCTGGGACAGAGGACCATGAAGCACCCGACCAAAGTGTAATTAAACTTCCTAATTTGTTTTCCCATCTTTATGCAGTCCTCTAGAGGTAGGTGCTGGCTTACCCACAGATTCCTTCTATGTAATTCCCTTAAAGGAATTTTTATCCCTTAAAGGATTTTTATCGTAATGGTGTCTTAAATATCGGTAATCTGGATTCTGCCCTCCACCCTGCCCAGGGAAACAGGACTGTATGGGGAGAGAAGGGAATTTCAGAAAGATTAAACTTTACTTCACTGCTGCTCTCCTGACAGACCATAACAAAAATACCAACATTTGAATTTGCCATGACTGGCCATTTTCTGCAAGATGGAATTTTCTGGATAGAAATTCTGAGATGGAAAGTATATCAGGGTTGCTTCTGGTTGTATTGTAAAGTTCTATCACCCCAAAGATGAATAAGTATTTTATATAGCCCTCCTAAATTTTGCTTCATCATTAACTCCCGTAGGCAGAAAAATAATTTCCTGACAATTGTTATTAATTAGTGGGAAAGCTATTCTGGGTGCATCTTTTTGCTTATATAAAGGAGTACTATGAAAGTCACAAACTTTAAATTCAGTTTAGCTTCTGCCATAATTGCCCTATCTGGACGTGAGTAACCTGATGAAAAGTGGCTGCGGCGTTCTCCTGTGGATTTTTGAAGACCTTTAATTAGAGCTTAACAGTGGCACAGACACATCTTGGGGAGCCTAACTAACTCCAGTTTTGAAATACTGATTTGGAGGAAAAAATTAGATCAAATCTCATGATTAGGTTTATTGTGAAACAAAATACTCTCTTAAAATTAAAAAAAAAGATCACTAAGTGCAGACAGTTACTGCAATGTGGCCCAACAGTGATTGGAGTTACTGATCTCTGATTATATGCCAGGTTGCTGCTACCAGTAAAAGTTAAGGTTAAAGTCTGAAATGCCTAATTTTGTGAATGCAATTTAAAACCCATAAATCAGTTACTGCGGTTTATGATTATAATCAGAGAGTGTTTCTTACAGATCAGAATCACTTCTTCCACTGGAAAGGACAGCAAGGGCTATAATCAGTCCCACGTGACATATTCAGTTACATCAAGTCCTCCAAAATTTATTTGAATTGCTTGAATAGATGATTTTTGTCATACTTGTTACATAATGGCTTTACCCTGAAAGCAGGACTTGGACTCATTTTTTTAAAAAGTCAAATAGTTGTTTCCTGTTTGTATGCACTTTACCTCACCAAAACCCCTAAATCCCAGCTTCTGTTAAAGTTTAACAAGAATTACGTTCGATACTTGATTCAAGTTGCCAAGTAGACATGGGACTTTATATAAGGATACCATTGTAGTCACCAACAGACTAACTAGAATTCTGCCTTAAAATTCAGATACAAATTCGATGGCACAGCAGGCAGTTTCAGGCAGGAGGTCATGCAATTGCTAGACAGAGGGCTAAGTCTTCCAGCTCCCTTATTGCTCCTTGGAAAGATGCTATGGAGCTTCACAAGTGTCCTCTACAGTTCTGAACATCATTTTGGAACTGACTCCATTAGCAGTGAGCCTTGACCTTTAACTCTTAGTCCTCTGTCTAGTAAGCAGCAATGTCTGAATGCAGGCAAGTTATTTCTTTACTTATGTCTTTGTATAATGGGAATATTTGACTCATTCTAATTTCTACTTGGATTTTTATTATTATTATTATTTTTAGGACTGCTTAGCACATAAGTTTCTGACACTGTTAAAAAATCAGCTGGAGTTGTGTTAAATACATGGTTTTTTTTAGTTGCATGTTCTACTTACAGAAAACTGTGGTACTGTTGTAAAAGGATCGAAAAAAGGATTAGATGTATCAGCAGGGAATGTCTTTATCTTTAAAAAAGATAAAGAAAAAGATGTTACTTTCAGAGCATAAAATGCAAAAGAAAAAAAAAAAGCAGCAAAGCATTGCAACTACAGTGACAAATCCAACAAATCAGAGCAGTTCAGCAGCGCTTGGACCAGACCAAAAAAGACCCCTCCAAAGATGTATACAGAAACCTGATGATGAATAGTCAAAGCATAAATGCAAACACTTGATATATTAATTTTACCATGTAGTTAAATCTGTTGTGCACATATGGAGATGATTGCACACACACTGTACCTTCCAGCTCTGTCACCAGCCATTGGATCATTACCTGCTTCCTTCAGCCAACGCTACATTTTAAAATATGTAATACAAAGTGCAGGAGTGAATCCTGCACTCCAGGAACTTTGGCTTAAGAACATGTGCTTTATGGATTTTAGACTTCCAAATTTTCAGCTACACAGTTGCTGCCAAAGACAAACAATTACCTAATGTGGGATCAAAAAGAAAACCACGTATAAAAAAAGCACCAGGGATAACTGTTTGTTTCAGGCAGCTACGAGGTCCTGTGTCAAGAGAAGAGCTGTGGATGAAGGATGCTCTTAGGAGGGTTTTTTGAAAGGTGCCTGGAGACAGGGGAGGTGAGAGACCAACATGTCCATGTGCTGAGAAGCCTGAGAGCTCCTAGGGCTTGGTCCATGAGCATTGGTCACTGGTGTGACCAGGCCCTGCTGGAAGTCACTTCTGCCCTTAAAATAATTTCAAAGATTAACTGGAATTAAAGAAATATTAAAAGCAGCAACAATCTCTGTCCCACTTCATTGTGAATGCTGTTTCCCATGATTTTCCTCTCCAGAACGTAGATTACATTCATTCATTCATTCATTCATTCATTCATTCATTCATCCATTCATCCATTCAAAGAAAGGACACAATTTCAAATAAAGGTATACATTTTGAACTTCATGTCATGCTTTCCATTTAAAAAAATGCATTTTTTTCACGTGAAGGTGTGGTTTTCACTGTGTTACAGAAATTGCTGTGCATTTGTTTGCTCACTATATATCTCTTCCAGCATAATTCACTAACTACAGCTACATAACCGTTGTTTAACAGTGAGGAAAGCTACCCCGAGGGCCCTGAGCCCCTGTAGGCCAAAGAAAAACCTGAAATTATGATGTCAGATATAATTAAATCAATGCATAGTGTTTATTTTGTAAATAAAATAACAAAAGCTTATTGACTTATAAGGATGCCAAGGGAAATTAAGAGCTGCCTGTGGGCCCGCTTCTGCAAACACGTGGAATTAATCTTGGTGTTAAAGGTCAGGCTTCTTACACAGGAGGAGTATGGATGGCAAAGACACAGCACAGTGCCTAAATACCTTTTTAGCAGAACAGAGGTGTTTATAAGTCAGTTACACAGGTGCAAATGAACAGCGAACACTCACGTCTGCTAGCAAAGCAGATGTGTACTGCACTGCTGACCGGGCCTACTCATCGGGTAGAAGCAATAGCTCCTCCTGTGTTACCTCATACCCAGAGCCCAGCCCACCAACGGGAGACAGGGACAGCTGCAGCACGCCTCACTCTTCTGAGAGGCAGCAAATAGCCTCGAGCCCCAGCTGTCACTCTCAGGTGATGAAGGGTTTACACTATGATGCTACAGAACAAAATAGAACCAGTGTTCTCCCTGACAAACGTGACCTTTGAGCCAAAGGCAAACAGGGATGGGAAGCTGGTTGCTCCTACACAGTACGAGTTTGATATGCTCCAGCCAGTCTCTCTAATTTTGCAGGTTGTTCTCATCAAGGAAACGAGGCACGGTTACAGAATACAGAAAAGGAAAATGACACAGAACCATACTCAAGAGCTCAGTGGGATCTGGGACGAGGGGTGCCTAGGAGTCAGCCCTGCCTGCACGCTGCAGCACATAGCTGTGCAGAATACTCTCTTGCAAAATCAGCACTGCAATCTGTGGATGTACCTGAGGCCAGACTACGTGTCAAGCACAGCAAAAAAATGGTTAGTCTGCCTTAGTTATCAGTGTGAGTTCCTCACGCTGGGAGCTGCGTTTATTTAGTCTCTGGAATAAGACGATCTCAACAACTGAAAAGCTGTCTGGGTTCTAATCCCACCAGTTTCTGGCATTTAAAAGAAACTGAAATCAGAAAATAAGGAACAGAAGAAAAAAACCCACCCATACTTGCATTCAATTTAAGAGTGACAAAACAGAAATCATCCTGCTCAGCATTCAGGATTTGCTCTTTCCCTCATCTTTATTCCTCCTGAGAAGAGACCATAGTTACTGAAATGGCACCACAGAGTTTATTGTCTTGGCCCAGGGCAGTGCTAGGGGCGCTGCTGCCAGCTCCCACAGGCGAAGCAGAGACAATGTTGCTGTTGTCTCCTCAGCACTGGTGAGAGGTTCTTGCCTACTCATGAGAAGATAAGGCTCTTTTAAGTAGGAAGTAGGTGAAACGTCCTTATCCACATGATGGCAGAAAAATTCTGTATATTTGAGAGCACTTTTCAGATGATTGAGGATATGTAGGATGGGGAGACGGTATTGTGGAGAGCACAGCTAAGCAACTGGTTTATGTGAAACTGCATTTGGAGATTTGAAAGGTCTTTTCACCCAGGAACATGCTTAGGCCTGCCTGTCCTGTGTATGCACCTCGGCCAGCAGTGTGCTGCTGACAGCAGCAGTTGCCATCACCTGGGAGGAGGAAGAAAACCCTGAGGTTCCCACCCCACCACGCAAGGAAAGCAGCCTCATGTCTGAGTCTCTCACTGACCTTTGTTCTTGAATTGAGTCTATTGCATGGAGTCAAAGCTCTCAGAGTTGCTCAAAAAGCACAACTCCCTGACCAGAATAGGAGGCAAAGACCTAAATGTTATGTGTTCCCCACACAGTGCACAGCCTCTATCCCTGCCCTAGGAGAACCACACTATACCTTTAAGTGTCTCCTGACTCACATGGCAGAAGCAGTCCCTAAACTTTTCCTGGGTGCTTTCTTCTCCCTGCTGCAGCAGCATCTGTTGAAAGATGCCACTGAGATAGAAGAATTGCAGAGCCATCTCCACCATCCATCATAAATCTGCAGTTCCTCCAGCCTCTGGAGACCTTAGACAGCTTCCAGGCTTCACCTGGGATTGCAAACATGAGGGCAAAAGGGAGAGGGGAGAGGAAGTGGGCAGCTCTGTGTGCAGGACAGTCTCGTGAAGATGAATTGTAGCTGCTGAGAGCAGCAAAACACAGTAGCTGCTAGTGCGTGGATTCCCTACAGACAAGGTGCTGTGGAATCCTGCCTACTTTGGTGTAAGACAAAACAAGAGAAATAACAGTTTTGAAGTTCACGGCTGAGCACAAAAATTCCTGTGGTGGTAAGTGGAGGAGCAATCGTGTCCGTGTTGCAGAGCTGCTCAGATGGGCACGTTCTGGCACAGTCAGGACCTTCCACAGGAACAAAAGGGACTAACTGGCTCTAGATAACAGCACAGACTGACTTTTAAGTATAAAACATGTTTTCAAACACACCTGCTCTCTCTGCAGGAGTGCAAACAATCTTGCAGCCAAAGTTACAACCATAAAAATGCCCCTTTAAAGCCATTCCCATAAGTAACCGCCACGTCACAGGGGCATGCCATGAGAGGCGAGTGAGAGCGTTCTGAGTTCCCGCAGCATCTCACACGCTGAGGGTTTGTTGCACAACCTCAAATGCCCCTTGCTTGAAAGTTCAGGGTGCATTACCACAGCAGAACTAATTTGGACAAGTGTCTCCTTGTCTAGAATATTTATCTTGGCAAGCTGAGAATTTACTAAGCTTGAAAGAACAGTTGACTTAACAAAAAGGAAGAAAAAAAAGAAGAGAATAATACAACACAGTCTCGGGAAAAATCCAGTGGTTGAGTAGTCCTTAAGGAGAAAAATCTGAAAAACAGTCAATGTAACGGTCACATCCATTCTGTGGGAAAATGAGTGAAATTTTATTGCTCCTTAGACGATTTTCTGCTAGTACTCAAAATTCTTACTGCCTTCTTAGCTGTCCACTGGGGTGCTGCATTTTGGAGGTTTCTGCCACAGCCAGAAAGAATTAACAGCACCTTGATATCTGTGCTACAGGGAAGAACAAAAAGGGATGAAGGAAGAAAAGGCACAACAGGAACAGGGCCTTCCCCTTTTGTTCGCCTTTGTGCAAAGAATTCTTCTGGACAGAATTTAAAATTTCAGTGAAAACAATTGTACTTCCCTGAAACACATTTTAGGTGGTGAGAGAACTGTAATGTTCTCCCAGAAGTTGAGGGAGACAAAGGAGTATTCCCACCTGGAATGAAAAGAGCAGGACTGGTGGAAAATAACTCAGTAGTTGGAATGTGTTAATTGATATAAAATTAGCTATTTTGGGTAGTTCTATCTGAGGGGAATATAAGAAATGTCCTTGCTGTCACAAAAATAGACCACTTTTGGTAGAAAGTGGGCTTAATTTAAATATGTTCTCTTATGTTTAGGATAGTCAGTACATTCACTGCCCTGCCATAACTTCCTTTCCTTCTACAAAGTACCCGTAGCATTTTGTGCTGCTGACACTGCTTCACTCCCATCCCCTGCACCTTGACTGGAGGCCTTTCATAACGTGCCACTGTTGCTTTGCATACTGCCCAGGTGGAAGAGAAACTCTAGGCCAAAGACTTCTCTACGTTCCTGTGTGTCGCAGCAGAAGCAGAGCTGCTAGCACCTCGAGCGCTGCCATAAACACAGCTCTCACTATTCACATACAGCCAGAGGAATGTTCTGTGGTGCTTTATTTAAAAATACATGCTATAAGCTGAGTAACATCACATTCATACAGCACAGAGATTTTTTTTTCTACTTGTCAAATTGGAAAAGATAAGAAGACAAAACCACTGGAGTACATGGTGTCAGCATTTCCCAGTCCTGATGTGTGAGCTGACTTCAAAAACACCAGTTATCCATTGGACCCAGTTTGTAAAACCAGTGATATGACTCTAGACTCTGTGATTGTTTAGTAAAACTCCTTGTCTGCTGTCATACCATTTCAGTGGCTGAAATTAATAATGGGGTGAAAAATGTAAAAGCAAGCGTTTCTGGTGTTTTTCATGATGTAATGCTCCCGTGGCCAAACCAATTCATTTGAGCAGGAGGAGACCCTAGCTCCAGTGAGCAGTCAGGTAATGCCAACCCCAGTTCACTCCCTTGACATGTGGCAACAAAAACGGTGTGATGGGCAGGCAGGTGTAATCACTGCCTGGATACACAGGGCAAAAATCAGACCAAACCAGTACAGTCCAAGAAACTTGTAATGGGATGGAGGTATAAATCAGCACTATCATTGGCTAATCAGTTTTGGAAAGGGCTATGTGAACCAAATGATGAACCAAACTTGGCATGAATCCCACCTGTGCTGCACCCCAGGCCACCTTCTTTTCACTTGATGCAGGGTTCTTCCAGCTTGTTGAAACAATATCCAGGTGTCAGAGTCAGCAGATGGATTTCGTTCACACACAGTGTAGTGGGGTGGTTTTGCAGACATGGACCATTGCAAACACTCTAAGGCACCAAATGTGAAGTTTCTGGAGAGGATGGGTTTTTGAGCAAGCTGCCAAGCCAGGGCAACACTACGTATTCAAGACCTTCCTGCCTACTGTCACCCTCTCTGGGGAGGTAACACTGTGAAATGCCCTTTCTATTTCCATTTGGTCTTTGTATCTCCCTTGTTTATCTTGCAAGTAACTGGTGGAGACTGGAGTTCAAGGAAATGCTTTGAGAAACATTCAACATTGTTGCCTAAAAGCCATCATAAGTGAATCCAACTGTTTGACTCATTTGACTGATCTGCTTCGTGTGAGTTTCCACAGGATGGCAAGACTGCAGTAAAGTCTCCCTTCCCACTCCTTTGGGCAAACAGAGAAAACTCTACCTTGAAAGCCACATTCATTTCACAATCTCTTCTGTCAAGCTGTCTTGGAGTCCCCTTGACTGGTGAACTTGCCATTCCTCTGATCACTGCCGTACACCAGCCCTTCTCTGGAACTTGCTGCAGGCTGAGTCTACCTGTCCTAGTATGAGCCTGGCAGCATACAGCAGTTTCTTGATGCCTCACTGGGTGCTTGTACAACAGGGCTAATGCTTCCCATCAGAAACTTCTGTCCCTAGAGAGTGACTTTGCACAACCCTTGCTAACACGGAGGTGTGGTCAGGAGGTGACTGCATGGCTCCTTGGCTATGCTCCAGTGACCTCTGGCTCCCAAATTGATGCTCAAGGGAGTTCAGGGGAATGACGTACAAGGTTCAGCCTCTGTTGAAGCTCAGCATTGCTATAGCAATTCAGAGACACTTAACACATAGTAGTTTGTAGCTGCAGTACAGGCTATACACTGTTTACAAGCAGGTCTACCTAAAGCGCCGTAAAGAAGCCTTGGGTAAAATTCTGAATCTTCATGCCAACTTTTGTACTAATTTGCAAGGGCAGCCCTGCAAATCATGTTGGTGCTAGTAATCCCTCTTATGTTGCCTTTAAAGATGGGGTATTCTGTTGGCCTTCACTCTCAGTATTGCGATTGTGGGTTGCTAGTAAAGCAATTTCAGAGGTATTGTAAGGGGACAGGGAGACAACAGTGCTCATGTTATTAAGTCAGTCCAGCATCTCTAGAGCACATTGTAAGGGAGTGAATGTCCTGGACATTTTCACAGTTTAGCTTTGCCTTGAGACTGTTTTTGAGAAGACGTTTTTCAAAAGCATACAAAGTAAAGGACAATTCAGATGTGACAAAACCAAGACAGTGTCCACACTCTTAGAGGTCTTCGGGACTTTAGTTACTCTTTTGCTGATGCTGTGAAGGTGAGCGAGCTTAAGCAGAACATAACCTCAGCATGGGCTGTCAGCCCAGCAGCCATCCCCTGAGGAAAACGTGGCAAGGCAAAATGCTGTCATGAACTTGATGTGGTGGATAAAGTTTGCAGCATTTGCTTGGTCTTTACTTAAAACACGGAAATGAAGCAAACACAAAAGCAGTAGGTATACTTTCTGAATATGGGTGCTCTCCAGCATTGCTGCTGAGTAAGCTAGTTGCATTGCTAGGGCAGCAAATGCAAAGTTACCTTTGTCTTTACCAAAGAAATCAACGATGATCCAGTGCCAGGTGCCTAGATTGTCCGCACAGCCAACAAAACCAAGTGGCATCTTCTGCAGATAGAGGCTGTTCTCGTAGAGGAAAGTCACTAAAGATGGATAACACGAAGAGGAGGAAATGAGTACCGTGACTCCTGCTGGTTGAGAGTGCCCCAGGGAAGCTGTATATTTCCCGATTTCACTGCCAGCAAGGAGACTGTACATGCATTTTGTTCCAGATGGAAACTCACCATTAGCCACACCTGACCATTTCTAAGCATAGACTGCCAGCTCATCATCTAATAGCTGTTGGTTCACCATGTCATACTAACACGGAGACTCCAAACCGAGGGACATTTCAGCAAAGGCTGACTAAGAACCACATAGCACACATGCACTTTTTCAAAAGCATCAGGATCACATTCCTCCAGTGAAAAGTTATGCTAGATCGACGCAAACAGCGCTCTGCCTCACCCTTGTCCAACACAAACAAATAGTTTAGCTTTTTACTGTAATCAATCTCTACTCGTGTGCAAGCTAAATCTGGCCGAAAGTCTTTAAGTGTCCAGAAAACTCGACCAATCACAGTCTCTTTGAATGTCAGGATAGCAAGAAATACTTTGCATTAATTTTCTGTCCTATTTTTCTGGTCTATTGAGCTCTTCCAAAATCCCTAGGAGTTTATACAGTTCATTATTCAAAAGGAAAAGAATAGCACAGGTAGATTAAAGTCAGTGGAGCTGCAGAAAACTGTTAAATGACAAACGTGTGCTCTACTTTTCTGTATCCATCCAGAAGGACACTCGAGTGTTTTCGACTTCAGCGTGTGACTAGTCCCAGTGACAACGGCAGCCTCAATGCGTGCACGTGCCTACAGATTTTGGTGGCCTCTCACGGATTAGGATCTACTCAGATCCACATGGGAGTGCTGACTGCTGCGCTGTGCTGCAGTTTGCCAGTTTCACTGCTTTAAAAGTCTGCTCTGAATTAAGCTTCTGTACGACAATAGTTCTTTCCCATCATAATATGCCACCCCTCCCAACACGTGTTGTGGAAGCAGCACTGCTTCTCGAAATGCAACAGATACAAAACTATATGATCCTATCAATCAGACCAACTCGAATAGAAGCTTAAAGCCTATATGGAACAACGTTTTGCTTGGTTTAAGATTTTTGCATGAAGAAATCCAATCCCATATGTGTTAAATCATTTGTGATAAACGTTATGGATAAAAACGTACTTATTCATAGCCTGGTGCCCTTGGCTATGGAGTCATTCATACTGCTGGCTGGCAGGCATTGAAAAACCACAAAGTTTCTGCACTGACTGCAGGTAAAATCTTGGTGTGTTCAAACACAAGAGCTCACTAAGCATATACATTTCCAGATTCAAACACTTGCATTGTAGTATTTTGCCAGTTCAGTGCCATGAAACACATCAGATGCCTCTGTGTCTGTCATATCCCTCATTAAAGCCATCCAGCATCAAAATAAATGTACTGCGCTGTTTCTTCAGCTTATTTTCATCTTTTTAAGAACAAATTGGGATGCTACCTTAAGAGCCAGTCGCCCAGTCTGAGACACTGTACTCAGGCATGTTCCATAGCTAAAGAGATTAGTCCCAGCCAAGGGATAATCCCAATCGATTAGGGCTATTAGCACATAGCTCACTCTCACCCATCCTTAATTACAGCAGAAATTTCTCTTTTGGACTGAGAGCAAGAGTACAAAGCTCTTCTGCTTGGCCCAAGCGTGACAGCAGTTTCAATGCCAGAAGGCCCCTCTGTCATTTGAGCAGAGCTCTGCTTCCCCATAATTTGTTTATTGGGCAAAGGAACCAGGGGGCCCATTATTAAAGACATCTCTGTGAAAGCAACTGAAGATCATAATGCTGCAGTGAATGGGAAAAGGGAAATGGGAATGAAGCCAAGCAGTGACAGTCCTCTCCCTGGATGTTGACTTGTGGCACTCCTTCGGGGGAAGTGAATAAAATCTCACAGACAGATCCTGGTTCCCAGTCAGTGACTTCCTGCCCATCCCAGCAGGAGCTCGCAGGGGAGCCGAGCTGGGGATTTCCTGTGAGGCACGTTTCCAGCACCGCTGCCTCCAAGGCCCCTTTCCAGCACCATGTGGTGATGGAAGAAGCCAAAACACGCTGTTGTCTGACAACCTCTGCTGATGTTAGGGTCCCTGGGAAGATTATAGTTAACTCACTCGATTCAGAAAACCCTGAAGACTTTCTCAAATGTAAGAGGAGCAGAAACTGGCCCGATCAATGCTATAACTAGGGAATAATGAGGGGGCTTACAGCGATTACTTTTAACTTTCTGCCCAATAGTTCTGTGATAGCCGAAGGCTAAGACCTGGGATACTTTGGTTTTTAGAGGTGCCATTCTGATTTGTTGCTGGGTTTATTTTACTTTTTTCAATCCTGTGCTTGCTGCTTTTAAAGTGTGTTCTCTGTGAGCTTGGGAACTAACAGTTATTGGTGCAGGAATATGCCCGCTTCAACCACACTGCAGATGTGAAGACAAGCCTTTACCCACACACTGCCCCAGAGCCCTGATTCATGGTGAGGGAGAAAGAAGAAAGCGGAGTTTCTTCAACCCCTTTTCCAAACTGCTAGCAGCAAGACAGGAGAGATCTGAAGGATGAAATATTTTTAGAGGCACACACAAAGATGGGCTTTGCTGACCACAGACATTTTGAAGACAGCGAGCTCTGTCTGCTGTCTGGGCAGTTCAGCCACTGATGGAAACACATGGGCTCTGTCTGGATGCAAGCACTTGAGCTTCATGGTTATTGATTTTGACAGTTTGCTCAACTTGGATGCAGCATGAGATGAGCGCCAAATTGTGCACAAATTCAGGTGGTCAGAGGCCCACTGTACTTGGCACATGAGTTCCCATCTCCAGCCCTGCCAACAGGGTCCTCAGCAGAGCATGTGCACATGGCTTGGTGTGCGTGCCAGATAGCATGGGACAGCTCCTTCATCAAAATCCTTCCTGGTAATATCTGTCACTTTGCCCAAAGTGGCCAGGAGATGTTCCACAGCATCTAAGCACTTGCAAGACTCTAGCCATTTTTTATTTTTTTTTGGCAGAGGAACAATAAATGACATTAACTTGCTAAATGAGTTTTGTAGAGGTTCACTTTCCTGATCTCACTGGCTGTTCATTCAAGAAGGAGTGTTCAGTCTTGGGTTGCTGAACATGAAATGAATGTCATACCATAAAGCAAGCCATAAATCCACAGTTCTTCCATAGTAATAGTCTTGTGGCCACGTTCCAAGGAATAACTCTAAGGAGCATGCAAGAACTGTTTTCTAGTCATCAGGTTTAAACTGGACACACAAATTCTTCCTCAGCCCAAAACAGTTCAGTATTTTTTTTTCCAGAGGGTGATACAAGGGGTAATGAACATAAGAAGATCTTTCCCACTGAGTTCAGTGGTTTTTAATCTAGTTACCATGATAGCTGATTAACTGGAATTATGCAGCTTCTGTTTCCTTCCTTCCACAATTAAATTACAAATTTTGTCTATGATCTACAATATTTGGGACAAGGTACAGAAACCGTGGAATTAGCACAGGCACGCTGAGATGTATGCAAACACCAATTTATCAGTTCCATTTAGTGGTTATTTCTACCACTGCCACTCCTCTGAGTTACAGGCCTTGTACTAGGCTTCGCACAAAGTCAAAGCAAAAGATATGTCCTAGTGTAAATCTCAGAAGCAAATGACTCTGTTTTGGTTTTGCTTCCTAGTAGACAGACTAGAAGAAATTAAATAGATAATAGGCCTTGGTAGGGGATTTTCCCACTGGTAAGAATAACAGGAAAAAGCAAGAGGTCAAGTCAGTGGATGTGCCACAAGAGAAAGTTGATGGTCACTAAGGTACTGCTGGCAATTCATCAGAAGAGACTGCTACTGGAACTGCTTAGGGGTTCTCATCAGAAGACACCTACCTGCTCAAACTGAACGTGCTACGAAGGAATTGGTGCCAATTCAAATTTTTCTCTGCTTAAAAAAATCCCCAAACAATTAAAAATTGTTTTATCTCAGCATTCAGTCAGATGAGGTTTCAGTGCCCAGCTTAGAGAAGTTTTGGTTGGAAACATGAGTTCATTGAAATTAATCAACAAACATTGCTTGAAACTGAAACACTTCCTAACTGCTGAAACAGAAACTCTTCAATTCCTAACTGCTAAAACAGAAACTCTTCAAACTGGCCTGATCCTTCTCTCTACCCTTTGTACCACCCTGACATTTGGTTCAGGATGTGTTCCAAAACGCAAGCTTTTGAAAGAAAATGTAGACAACCAGATTTTGCTTTAATAAGAGAAGAAAAAAGCCATAAATTTCTATCAGTTCCTATTATTCAATTGAGTGGCAAAGAAAGAGAAAATTTATCTGCTCTTTTTGCTGGTTTTGCAAGTTGAGTCACCCAGCCAGTCAAAGAACAGCTCGGAAAGCAGATGTTTCCATTTTCTGTGGGAGCTCGGAGGCATTCAATTGAAATTCCACAGAACAGCCAAGCAGTTAGCATCACACTTGCTATCACACTGGAAAAATGTGAATTAGAATTACACATGTATCAATTCATTAGTGGTTTGGAGAGAAAACAAACATACAATAGTTACTCACTGAAGTCTAAATGCAATTGTCACTAATCACAGTGAGGAAGAGAGATTATGGACTTCACAGCTGCCGAGACAAAAGGAATGATGTACTTCTCAGGCAAAAGGAAAGGTGAATAATATGCCTTTATCAAAAGAATTTGACACATAATAGCTTCATCACCACAGGCCTCACTGAGAGCAAACACAAGAAAATATACCTAGTTTTAAGTAGGCTTTTGCACAGGAGGTAGGTGAACATTTTCCTATCACATGGATTACCGTAGAGTGGAAAAGAAGACTCGTCCAGCACCTCCAAAAGTGGCTGCTCTGTGTCTGAAATGCCCTGTGTATCTATTGTTCACTTTTACTTTTCTTAGGTAGATGGTACACCTGCTTGCTGCTGCTAAGGATGTGAACCACATTCACTTGAGAAGTAAAGCAATGATCTGAAATGACAAAAAGATGTTGAGCAAATGTATGATTGAACATTACCAGAGCTGATTTCCAGCAATGCACAGGTTCTAAAAGATTTGTTTGCCTTCTCAGCTTGCAGCAGGAGGCAGACATCTGCCAGTTTAAAATCTGTTTGCTTGCATGTATTTGATCACCTTCACTTACTCTCCTGCTGATTTCAAGCAAGAGGAAGACCTTACTGTCACCCAATGATCATGTTTCTGATGGGGAGGCAGGAGAAAGGGATTGCAGGTAGTGGGGTTTTTTCTTTTTGCTTAAGCTAACCATGTTTGTGATCCTCAAGTTTTCTGACTTTACTAACCATGGCTAGAAGTGGTAGCAACCTATATCACTTCAGAGACACTTAGAAAAGCTTTGGACTGAAAATGGTTATTGCACTAGTTACACAAAAAGAGAGGCACTCAGACAGTCTTGCACTGCTCTGTCTATGGTGCTTGGCAGTTTCAGATGCTCTGCATCATTAGGGAGAGATCTCCCTGGCATCTTGCCTGTCAGTTGGCCTCAGGTCACTGTTACTACAGTTAAGCACATAGAATCACTGAACAGTTTGGGCTGGAAGGGACCTTAAAGATGATCTAGTTCCAAACCCCTGCTATGGGCAGGGATACCCTACACTAGACACTCATCAAATTGGTCAGGCTTAATTTTAAAATTGCTTCAGCAGACACAGTAGTCCTGTTTGGAGTACTACTCTGGAAACTACACTGCTTGCTTATTTTATCACTCCCACAGTACTCAGAAGTATCTGTGGAACAGATGATACGACCTAAAGCTAAATTGTTTTTCCTGTGGGGTTAGTGTTCAGCTGGATCAGTGAGCTGATGGAAAGAGGGAGCTTGCCAGGTAAGATTTTTGCTCTCAATTGGTACCACAAGTGGGAACCTGGCATGAAGTCCTTCATGTGGGAGCCCCACCTTGTTACACAAGCTCATCCATTCCTCTGATTTATTTACTTAGCTGATCAGTGAGCTGATCCAGCTCCTGCATGTCCCCACTAAGGAAGCTGGGACAGATGAAACCATCCAGCACCCATCTACTGAATGACTTGCATGTACAGCTGTGACACCACAACCTCAGCCCTCCAGCTTCATAGACAAGTCTGCAAATGGCCGTCAAACCACACACCATACTGGCACAGCAAACATCCCACCATGGGACTTTAGTTACAGAGCAGCAATACTTCTCTAAGCTATTTTCCTGACTATCTCCCCACAGGCATGCAGGTGGTAGAAGATTCACTGGCCTTCTGGTGCAAAAGTCTTCTCAAATGAGCTCCCACCATGTGGCAGAGTCCAGCCAAAGCTTTATGATCCAGGACCAGCTCTGCTTGCATGATCTGGCAGAGACCAGATCTATGGACAAGCCTTTGTTTATTTTATAATTTCCACAGGCATGGGGCTAGCACATGGAATGCCAGAGGACGGCTAAGACAGCATGTTAAAACATACAGAGATGGGTAACTATATGGCAGATTTTGTCACTTCTCCAGGTACAAGCTTATACCCTCTAGATCCAAACTAACTTTTGACATTCCACCCTTCACCTCAGATTTCAGAAAAAGTTAGCCAGTGGGTCATTCAATATTTTAAACCAGTAAATTAGATGATACAAAGTAGGCACAGTGCAGCATCACACCTGCACTTTTTTCCACCTAACACTTTCCCCTTATTTTGGTACCTTTTCTTGCTCACACACATTGTATCCAATTTATCACAGTGTCCACTGGTGTGGAGTCAGCAATAGATTTCACCTGCTGGATCCTTATATTTCCTGCAGAATTTGCTTTCAATTAGTTAAAGAAATAGGGAAGTGCCAAATCATCTGTCAGACATTTACAGAGCGCATCGAGTTACTCTTCTGCTCAGCATATACATAATGGGGAAACATCCCCCCCCCCATTCACTGAACTAATGCATTTAAATCACTTAAAGTAGAGGCAAAATAAAAATTAAATCTAGATGCTTGTAGTTCATCTTTTCCACATTCTTTCATTTTGTTTCTTCACTGCCCCTGTGTGTCTTTCTATAATGGATGAATGGGAGCAAATCCCCAAATAGTTAAGTAGCAGCCTGAGTCTCACATTTTTAGTGAATGTTAAACTAAAATCCAACAGGCAGTCTCTGACCCTGACTGCACTCCCAGACACCCAGTTATCTTGCATGTTAGTAATTCAACAGACTGCTTAGGAGACCTGTACCCACCAGTAAAGCCCCATGCTTGAACATGCAGAGCTCTGTTTTACTGGCAAGTCCTATTTGCAGTGCTTTATGTGTGCAGAGGATTAGAATCAGCTATCAGGGAGCATGAAAGTACAGTCCAAAATGTATTCCCCCATCATTCTGGCTGCCCAAGTAGCATGATTGTTTTTAGAAAGGTGGTAAGCCCCCTCTGTAGTTATTAGCATGCCTTATAGAACGTGATGCTCAGGTAACTTGCATTTTCTTGCCTTTCTTGCCTGCTGGCATAGTTTTGCCCCAGCCGTGCTCCCAGGAGCCTCACACTGCCTGCAGCACTGAGTGCTTTCTGTGGACCCCCAGGCAATTGTCCCATGCCTGATTTGCCTGGGCATTAATTACAGCACATCCCTTTGACTTATGTTCTTATCTAGTTGATGCCCTTTTCTTGAGGCAGAAAAAAGGTCCTTTGCAATATCAGTAAATTTAAAGTATTCCTTGAGTTCCTGTGGAACTGGATTTATTGCCTGTTGTTACAAGTGTTTTTGTATTAAAGCTGCTCACTTTAGCAACTGCTGCTCTTTGCTCTTGCTTAGTTTAATATGGAGCTAAAGGGCATGAACCTGAACCTGGGAATAAAGGTACATTTCAGATGTGGCTTGCTGCTTCAAATTCTTATCTGTACATATAACTGTGCATATTAGGATTAGGTTTAGCGGTTGGACATGATGATCTTAAAGGTCTTATCCAACCAAAACTATTCTGTGTATCAGACAAACTGCTTCTTTTGTTCCTAATTGCCCAATGTCTGTAAGCTTGAATGTGCATATACTCTGTTAATTGAGAAACCAGCTTAAAAAATAGAATTTTTGAGCCTTCTCCTTTGAATGCAGGTCATATTTATTGCTTGCAATTCTTCTGGTACTAGGAAATATGTTTTATTTTTGTTATGAACCTGTATAAGTAGAAAGCTTTTAATTCTGAAATAGATGATGCAGCCTTCCAAAGGTTTTTTTTTGAAAATACCTATTTTATCTTCAGTATGTAGTTCATCATAAATAAAACGGTTATAAATTTGTCTCTGACTGAGATGTTTTAGAGGCCTCTGGGGCATGCAGAGATACTTGATCTATACTTTCAGCCAGTCAGATGCTATCTACTGCTCCTACCAAATATTAGTATTGAATTACACTTTTGGTTTAGAATTCAATGCCAAATGGACCAGTTATGGCGCTATTAGAGTTTTATATGTTTGCCTGAAAAACTGCTTTGCACAGTATATAAAAAGATTAAGGCAAGAAATACTGAACTAAGGCCCTACTCTGTTATCTGGCTTATTGCAAACTTGAAAAATTGTCATAAAAATTTAGCAACTAAAAACCCAGCTCACTCTTCTTTATCAATAGAAAAAATATTAAATGGGAGAGGAATAAGAAGATTCTTTACTCGTTCTCCTTTATTCACTACCCCTCAGTGAAACTTAGTGAGATAACTTACAATGAATACTATTACTGATATAAAAATACTTGTTTCCAACTCATCCTAAATAAAGATACCTATTTTTACACTGAAGGCAATTTATTTTTAATTTTTAAACTATCATACTGATAGTTTATACCTTTGAAATGGATCTCATGTTTTGAAAGGGCAAATAGTTTTTTACTTACTGTTTTCCACCAATAGATGGCAGGTGAAGCCCTAGAAATTTACAGCATGAAGTAAGACCACATAGTTTGCACTCACCAGCTGTAATCTCTGATACCTCTTCAGAAGTGATCATGAGTTAGTCCTAGCCCATCCACCTTTCATTATAAACCTTCGCCCAAGTTTAGGAATAGTTCCTAAAGTAAGCCTGTTACTTCTTCTTGATTTTTTCCTACTCCCTTAGGTCAAACTGAAGTTTGTTCACTTTGCCTTTCTCAGTTGGTTGGAAAGGTACTTGTTAGCATGGCACAGCAACTGTTATAGTCATTGAGGGTCTTAGCACTGAGCTTTCTGTAATGAACTGAGAAGCTCTGCATTCATACCCACGTAAAAAATCCTACTGATTGTAAGCTGGAACAGAATAGCTTGAAGCTCAAGTTTTGATTTCCAGTTCCATAAAAGCTAGAAATAAAAGAGAGAGAGAGGAGAAAATGGGGAGAAAGAGAGACTGGTTGCAAAAAGAGCCTGCTAAAATGATAAAACTGATTTAAAAAAACACAATAAGAATGCTCATAAGGCAGGAGGAATTGAATCTTGTTTACATACAAGCCAGGTACTGTGCTTAAAGTCACAATGAAGGGGTATAAAAAGATAGGGATTTTCTTCTGCATATGATATAATGATTTTAAGGACAGCACATAATGCATTATAATCAATTAAATGTAAGCTTTACTTGACAAAGGACCAGAAGCATGCATAAATCACATGGTTTGAGAGGTGCAGAGCACACAAGGATACCTTTCATTCTAGACCATCTGCATTAGTAAATGTGAATTATTTCTCCTGCAAAATGATTTCCTGAAATCAGTCTCCCTCACGATCTCCCTGCTGCTACTGGCAGTTTATGTATTGATGACTAAGTGAGCATTAGAGCTCAGCTGGTTCTTGTGTATATCATAGTAGCTCCTCATTTGACTGCTCTGATCCCTTCATGGCAGCCTGGATGAATTCTATTAATCCAGGCACTAATATTCCTATTTTTATAAGTTAATTTGGTTTTGTGGGACCCACTTCTAACTGTAACACTCAGCTTCCACTGTATGGGCAACAGCAGCAAAACATGGATAAAATCCAAGGCCATCAAGAAGCATCAATGATTAGACACTGAACAACGAAGATCATGCAGCTGAGTCACTGACTATTAATCACTGTCTGCCAGTAATGTTAGAGAAGAGAAGGGAAGATGTCTGAAACTGTTTCAAATTAACAGCTCTTCAGTGAACTGAGGAAGTTTGGCACTATATAACATTACCAAAATAAAGAACCTTGATCCTAAGTGTCCAATTTAGGTGTCTTAGTCTCTCTAGTCCAGAGGACAGAGAGAAGACAGCTGCTTTCCTCTGACAGAACTCCCCTGGCTATATAGGAACCTGAACTTCCAACCCAATCACCTCCACCAAATACCCCAAATTAAGCAGTATGAATGACCCCTTTAGATATTGTACCTGTCTCTGACCCTGAAACAAATGGGTGCAATTAGCAAGCAATTTCCCAAGGGCTAGGTCATAGCCTGCAATACCAGCACACTACCACTGCCTTGACAGCAACACAATGCTAAGCTTGTGTTCTTGACCCTCAAATGACAGCACATTATCACAACAGAATTATTAAATAATCAGACTGGCTCAAAGTTATGTATTTCTCCTTAGCTTGCTTTTGTTTGGAGCCTCTCCCCCTGAAGAGTAAACTTTTCACTCAAATCTCGGTTGAGAGCAGCCTGTAGCCAGTGAAGCTGCAGAGAAAGGTCTGTAAACAATAAATGCTCTGTAGAGAACAAGCTGACCTTTATAGATGTTAAACAAAACAAAAAGGGTTGATTGATGCCGCGCAGTACATGCTCTCTGAAATATTAAAACCAAGAAAGCCCTGGAAGGTTAGTTTATGAACAGACAGTCTGATAAATTACATCAGTGCATGGTGGGGTAGGAAAGGAGAAAGGATGATTGGGTAAAATATTTAGGGGAAAAAGCCGGTACCCTCAGCTGGAAGAGGAAGTGTGCAATGCTGAGTTCTATTAAGTGGAAGCAAAAGCTAAACCTGTGTTATCCTGAGAAGTTCAGTTGTTAAAGTCTCCACAACTTATTTTGAAAAATTCTGATGAATACAGTGAGAGGTGGTATAATGCTTTTTTATAATAAGAAATCCATTAGTGAACTCCAAAAGATAATTACTTACAGTTTAGTCACAAACACATTACTAATATAGAGAAGGAAAAAAATAACCTATATAGAATCATAGTAGGGAAAGACTCTTAAGACTGGCAAATCCAACTACTAGCCTATCACTGCTAAGCCCACCACTAAACCATGCCCTTGAGCACAACATCTACGCATGCTTTAGCACTTCCAGGCATGGTGACTCAACTACTTCCCTAGGCAGCCTTTCCAGAGCCTGATGACCCTTTCAGTGAATAACTTTTTTCCCAATATCCAAGCTAAACCTCCCCTAGTGCAAGTTGAGGCCATTTCCTCTCACCCTATCCCTTTCTACTTGTGAAGAGACCTCCTTTCAGGTAGTTTTAGTTCAGTCTGCCTGTGTCTTGCCAACCCAAACTACAGACAAAGGTTTCAGAATGCTGCACTCCTTTCTTTACTTTGTTTCCTTTTATTCTTCCCCTTCCCCCAGAACTGTACAGAAATATGTGTTGCTGAACTTAAATACATTTCTTCCTGTCACTGTAGACACTCCTCAGTCTGCAATGGCATTTTTAGGTGCAAAAAAGCAGGTTTCTCCTACGTGGTGGAAGTAGGAGCAGTAAGGACTGTGCTTTCATTGCAGCTGCTAGTGCTGGAACGGATCTCCTACAAAGGAGACCCAAGAGAGAGGGCCACTTAAATTTCAATTTGCTGGGGTTCAGAGATTCAACATCTGCACTATGAAAGTCTTAGGGCACAAGGTTGTTCAGCTGACCAAGTTGAAAGGCAAAGAGAAGAAGGGGGTCAACAGGAACAGTGTGGGTGCCAATAGCACTTTGATGGAAGGTGAAGAACATGCTTCTTGAATTCCCTCAAGTTATAGAGGGAACATCAAGTGCCATTAAGGACTTTGTGAAGAAATACTTCTATAGGCTTGAAATTGCCTAAAAGAGAACAGCTTTGAAGATCCTTCTAGGGCTGGTGTCCATTCCCAAACAGCAGTATGCTCAGCTGCTCCCCAGCTCCAGCACAGTCCCCTCCATCAAACTGTCTTCCCACTCACAGCAACATAGTACACCCCATGCCCACCTCAAAGTGTCTCTGAAGCCAAAAAGCCATGGCTGAATATTCACAGCCCTTCTGCAAGCAGGGAGGGGCCTAGGAGGGATAAGCCTTCACTTCAGAGTTGCAAGGGAAGCCACATCTCCCATTCACTGGTTACAGGACACAAGCAGTTATGTACAGACAGATACCATGCTGTCTCTGAAGCAAAAGGCTCATCCAATACCGTAAACCTGACCTAACCATGTAGTGAAAGCAGTGCCCAGGGCAAAAGTGCCTTAATACAAAAATGCTTATGCCAACAACGTAGTACTGTTCCTGTTGTGCTTTTTATATGGTTTAAATATGGTTTCTAGAAGACAGAAGAAATTTCTTTGGACAGCAGAGGAGCTATCTGGTATTAGAGTTATTTGCAGTGCAGGATGATTGGAGAAAGTCAAGTATCATACTGTTATCCATCAAGTGATCTGCTGGGAATCTGAGGGGGAAGACTGAGATGGCTGAAGTCAAGTAGCATTTTGACTTCAGTGGGATCAGCATCTCTCCTTGGTTTTTAAGCAAAAATACATATCACATACCTCTAAAAAAAAGAAGTTAGTAATCAAAACATTATAGTCTATTTTGCCTTTAAGTGAAGCAAAACACTGTGCTAATGAAACACGAAGCTTCACACACATGTCTTTGGACTGGCTATTGGGTAAGGTCTGAACAAAACTCATGGGGAGAAGAAGGGACGTTTCAGACAGCTCCTCAAAGCAAATCTATGACCACATTAGGAAGCTAAGTAAAAGGGACAAAAACCCCTCATTAAACCAGGTGTAAAGATACCCAGGTAGGAGAGAGAAATGAGAAGTCAGCCAACAATAAAAAATCACATTCAGAACATCACCCATAATATTTGTTTATGTGGATTGATTTTCAGAGATGCTGAGCTGAGTTTGATGGATGCTCAGGATCACTGCATATCAAGAAAACTTATTTTATTCCTGTGTACTATCCAACACACTGCACAGTATCCCATTCATTTTAGCTGCAAATTATTAAAAACTTTCACACTTTCCTGGTTGCAAACTGAAACTATTTACCATAGGTGTGGCCTCTGTGAAATCCATCAGGAGGTCACCTGGCTCCAAAGCAAATGTACTTCCAGCATCTGTAGAACTCTAAAGGCAAACAAGAAACCCAACATTGAAGAAAACATTTAATTTCTGTAATTCCATTGTTTGGTTTTGTTTGTTGGGTTGGGGTTTTTTAAAATTCCTTAAAGCATAGGTTGACAAATGGATTTCAAATTTCACAACATGTTTTTACAGTATGGCTAGTCAGGAAAGACAGACAACAGAACCATGTACCTTTGAAATCAAGGTAATAATTAATTTCATCTTGATCCACTGCCCATCCTCTCCTAATATTGATGAAAAACTTTATTTTAGCTGGGTCTTGGAGCAGGCTCTAAATATTTCCTTACACGACAGGTTAAACATATTACTACAACTCTAAATTAAAAATTACTCTTAAATGTAGAATTACTCCATGCAGGGAAAACATGCTATCTGCAACTCCCTCCCACCCCTCCTGAATGGTCTCCCAACTGACATAAGCTTGTCTCTGCATATTACCTTGCCACCAGGTGAAACCTGTGTTTGTCCTTCTGACGTCTGTGGTGTACATGTTTTCTGTGACCCAGGAGATGCTGAAGACACGGGTGTTGATGCCGCTGCTGCTGCTGCCAGTGCTGGAGGAAGATCATCTTCATCACTGCAGTTGATAAAAGGAGAAAGATCTCATTAGAAAATGTCACCAGACTTTGACCATGCTGGAGAAGGCACTAGTAACCTGCATGTCAGCTTTAGTGCTTTGGAGTGAAGTTCTGTTTGGTCTTCCATCTGTAATGCAGCTAACTGTTCAAGCAAATTAGACTTTTAAGTTTTAAAGATTCCTCAAAAGTGGATTGGCTAGGTAACACAACTATAAATGGAAATCTTATCTGTATGATGTGCAAGTAGTGTTTCTATGGAGTCTGTATACACAAATGAATGAACTTATTTGTTATTACTCTAATGTTTATTCTTTTCTATGGAGGATGGTGGTATTGATAAGAACAGATCTGGTTACATCTGTCCATGGAATTGACTACTTCATTGGCTTTAGACCAATAGGAGATTTGACACCCATTATGCAGCTAGCTATTGTTTTCAAACCGGTTTTAAAGGACTTTGACTCCAAAAAAGAGCTCTTTAGAAACATTCTTGAGGGGATTTTTTTTCCTGTCCCATTAATTCCATTTACAGAGAAAACATTTTATTTAAAACCAAGTTGCATATCTCCTATGGGCTCTAGAGAGTCAAGCAGAGCTCGTTCCATCTCACCTACTGTCATCACTAAATGAAAGCCAGTAGAGGATATTATACCTTCATTTACTTTTATAGAGCACCATTGACTACAAATCATTGGGATCAGTCAGGTCTGAGTCAGGATATTTCAAATTGCTAATTTCAATTGCATGGAGGTAAACAGAGTCACAATTTGGCCTACGGAACCTTTATGACTGGGAATGATGTGTGAAAAGGAAAGACTACAGCTTGACAGTTTGAAGCATGGGAGAAAAAGATGAGAAATATAATTTCTGCTCATAAAAAGGCACCAATTTTAATTACCAATTAGGTAGTCACTGTGTACAGAAGCCTGCCATGCCAGTTTGACAGACACTTCCAGAACAGAACAGGTTTAGTGCTACTTGAAGGCAGCATGCCTGGTCAGCAGAGTATTTCAAAACTGCATGACATGCAGGGTACACAGCTTTATGGGGAGCTTTTCAGGTGATGGCAATGGGGTTTTACTATGATATAAAGTTATGGTGATCAATGTTATCTTTTCCATGCTTCATTTTTTATTTCTTCTGGGTTAGGATAGAATTCAGCTCAAGAGCATGTATAATACACTGTTTCTATGCTGGAAAGAAAATGCAAAATCTTTTGGACCTGTTCAATAGATGTTTTATTAATGCAACAAGCCAGAGTTGGGCTGTTGACCTAGTTAATCTCTCTTTCAGAAACATGTAGCTGACATTTTCTCAGACCTTCCTCTCCACTCTCAGCAGGAATACACTGGCACCCTCCCCATCCTTGATGGGTAAATCTGCTCTGTTGCATACAAGGAAGTGGAAAATTGCTGAGAACCTGACAGTTCAGAAAGGCTTTTTGGTGTCTATGAACCAAAGCTAAGGGTTAGGGTCCAATTATATCAGTCATCAAGCTAATTATTAGCATGCTAGCTGTAAGACTGAGAATTGGCTTTCTTCACTGTATTCCCCTCCAATACTCCTATTTCTTTGCATTTCCCATATTTCCATTCCAGATACAAGATCATTTAAACTGAATAGAATTTGGATCTACAAAAAATGAAAAATCACAGCCTGTATTTTTCACTAGGGTGTCTTTGGCCCTTCACATGATCAAAACCTGACATGATCAAAACACAATTGAAACTGGTTCTTCAAAAACTCACCGATCAAAAATTGAGAATTCACTTCCGAATACATAATTTTTTTAAAAAGAAAAATATACTGTTTATATGTTGCCTGTCTCTATGTGTGTATTAACACCATTGCCTTTTCTACTGCATGACACTGTCTCTAGTGTCCTTTCCATTCCACTTGCGTCCCACCACACTATTCATCTCTTTATCTCTTGCCTTCCCAAGTTCTGCCCTTCCCAGACGCTACTGAATTCTCTGTGGTATGGTTTCTCCCAATGCCCCCAGCATCCTGTCCCTTCTCTCTCAGACAACCTCTCACTCATTTTCCCTTGCTCTCTCCTCCTTTCCTCAGTGCTGTTCTCAGGTGTAAAGCCACGTGTTCCACAGGTGCTCAGCAGCTCTGGGTGACCAGGTGACTGTTCACATACAGAAAAGGGGCTGCTCAGTCTCTGCTCAAAGATTTTCTCTTTGCCCATTAGGAATAGGTTGGCTGAACACTTTCTCAGGCAAGATATAGTAATAGTTGGTTCTCCTTCTGGAATGACCCCTTGAGGTACCTATTTTCATTAAGTTATGTCCTATTACCTTAACCTCTCCTTTGGTTGTTACCTTCTATTTATTGGTAAACACACCCTCTCCAGTCCATACCTAACCCAGAGCAATTTTCCCCACCTAGATTCTTAAAAACTGCTTTTTTCACTAGCCTTGCTATCTTCAACACCACCTTACCCTATTACCTCACTGTGACAGTCCCATGGGACATTTTCTGCTTCTGCATACATAACATCATGGAGGTATCCTTTACATCAAAGTTGTCTACGCAGCATAAAGCTGTTCTCTCTGCTTGCAATGCAGCAGCATTTGAGGAACAAGTTAGCAACCTGCTTAGGTTAAAACTGAAATAAAACACTTTTCCAAGCGTACATATGAAACCTGTGACCTGCAATAGGACATGAATTTCTTTCCTGTCCTTACACAGCATGCTCAAATAGGATCAACCCACCACATCCTGTTCATTACCTGCCATATGTAGAGCATCAAATATTGTGTCCTCTCAGCATCCCCACCTTTTCCTTTGCTGACTGCTATCTACAAGTCCCTGCATTATATAAAAATCTGAAAAATCTGATGCATCTTCAAATATGTAGGAGATTTCCTTCCCTTGGCTTGTAGAAAAAGTGGTGTCTCATTCAAGAAAAGCACTCTGTTGCCTGAGCTATGCTGGGCAGAGTGAGTGAGCAGGCTTCATTCAGGCCTTGGGAAACTGCTCCTACCAAACGCTGCCAAGTTCCCTGTCACATGTTACCTTCAGGATTAGCATGCAGTAAGGGAAGCTGGGTATTCTTCCCAGCTTGAGTTGTCAACTACCATCTCCTATCTTGTTTTCAAACCACACTGGTGGATGTATCAGTGTAAAAGAGAGTATGTTGTATGGCCTGCTGACCAAGTTGTGGCTGTGTGTTCCCATATGTCTGCCTCAGACAAATATCAGTTTGGCTAATTGCTCATTTTTCTCCTACTTTCAATTTGATTAATTCCTCTGCTTCTTCTAAATAATTTTTCATTTTTGGTGATGTAAATTGTCTTTCTTTTTTTCTGTAACAAAAGCCAGTGCTAGGGAGACAGAAAAGAACTACATTTTGATATTTATTAGAATCAATTTGGAGAGAAGGAAAACTTTTGCTAATGTTGCTACATACTTAGTGACCCTGGAATGTTAAATTACCAGAGGGACTAACAGTTGCCATTCCATGTAGAAAGCATACTTTTTTTTTTTTTCTTCATTAGGGCACTGGTGTTCTTGTACTAATAACTTTATATGCTGACACTGTCCTTTTTTTCCCCAGTTTCTGGTTGCCTTGTCTGTCCTTTCACATGAAGGACAAATCAACAAACTGATTTCCACACCCCTTCAGTATGTCACATCTTTAGAGACTCTCAAATCAGATGAATTATGTGTAAATGAGATGTTGAAGCCCTATAGGCAGAGATTACTCCTGCCAGGACTGAGAGAGGGAACTTTGCTGGCTGTAGCTGTAGCGGGCTCAGCAATTTCTGCATGTAACAAAATCAGAGAGACAGGGATGAAGCCGACAGAGCAGCTTGCTCCAGCTCACACCACCTCTCCAACATTTTATGTGGGAAAGAGGTTTTTCATTCCTAACCTATAAGCTCAGAAAAAGGCAGAGGGCCTGCAATTCTGAGGGTTAGCAACGGCGTAAGGACAGCTAATTCATTTCTTATTAAAAGCTTGAAGATTGTCACTGATGAAAGGAACAGTATCAGCCTAAGATCATTATCATGTAATTACACTCACGCCGTTCAGAAGGCACAGCTAGAGCAAGAATTGGCACACACCACCACCCCCCCCCTTCATTTTCAGCTGTAGTAGGCAAAACCATAAAGGCAGCACTGTGTGTTACTCACAAGCTGTACTGCCTCGTTAGCTTCCTCACGCGAGAAACCTTAACCTCCTGCTTCTCTGTAGGGCCAGTTGACGGCGCCGGTTCAGGTCGCACTGGAGCTGGGCTTCTAAAAATAACAAGAAGAATGTATGTATGTATGTGGCATAGTCTTTATTTAAACTACTTCAGGCATATCAACAAAGTACTAACTCATCAACACGTATTTATCTTGCGAAGCGGCAAGTGCCCGTTCAAGTTCATCCTTTTGTTCCATTTATAGTTCAGGGCCAGTGTGCAGGAGCAGAAAAGGGCTCAGGGTGGACTCACCCTCCTGTACACTGCATACCATCTATACAAGCACCAGCTGATTACAAACACAGACTCTATGTCAGAGAACATGTGGGCAAGTCCCTGTTTCCAAAATACAATGTTTTAATAACAGCCCACCAATTCAGCCATGTCAGAAATACTTTTACTGAAGATGCCTTTAACAAAAACTACTTTATGAATTGTGAAACCTGTTCTGCTTAAAACAGTTTTTACCTGGAATTAAACATTATCCTTCTGCATTTGAAAGAGCAGCTCAAGGGAAATGAACTAATGGATTTGAAAAAGATACTTGCTAGGAAAAAACCAAAACACCAGACATCTTTCAGATGCTTATGGATATGAAATACATCTGCAGAGCCAGAAATGGGAATGAGGAGACCCACACAAGGATCTGCTCTTTAGCCTTTTATCAGTAGATTTAACTGAGGCTTGAATAGAAATAGCATAAATACTAAATACAAGATCTTCATGACCTTGGGAAGAAAACATTTCAACTGTGAACTTGAGTGGCACGAAGACACGCGAATCATCCTAAATACTAGTTTTATTTGAAGCAACACATTATGATTAAATGAACCATATGTGTATCATAAATGCTATAAACATCATAAATATGCTGAACTTTAAAAGAGGAATTTAAAAGTCTTGATTCATAATTTGTGAAATAGTATTCTGTCATCTAATCTGAAGTCAGATACTAAGTTAGTACTTAAGCAGCCCTACTGAATGCTGGTAGGACAGCTCATGCACTGAGGTATGTTTCACAACTGGCAGAAGTGGCACAATATTGTCTCTAATATTATAAATTTGGATTGAATTTGTTTGTCTCCTTGTATCAGCCTTCTAAAGCTATAGTAAGTATATTTAATCCTCACAGTAGGGATTCCCTCTGATGCCCTGTTGGTTTTAAGCTTCAGTAACTCTTTTACTTCTGAACTTGCTGTTCAGCTCCAACAGAACCTACTGGGATGCCACAGCCTTCAGACTATGTCGTCTGTTTTCCTATGTGTGTTTTAGTCTTCTGGGGAGGTCACAGAGCATAAGCTGAAGCAATAGGAAGTAAAAGAGTGCAAAGGACATAAATCATAAACCTGACTCTACTAGTTCCAGTTCTCAGGGAACAGTTTTTGTTCATTTTTTCCCCCTGCTCTTTAATCCTATTAATTTCATGAAGTCAGTACAGATAGCAGCAATTCTTATCTTGCCCCTTCCTAAATTCCAGTTTCAGGGTCAGGCATTTATATCACAGATTCACAATGAGATTAATGTAGAACAATCCAGCCAGATTTTCAGACCTTTTGCTGTTTATAAGGGTGGGAAATAAGGGGAGGATATGAGGGGAAAAGAAAAAAAAAAAAAAAAGAAAAAGAAAAAGAGCCCAAACCACATTGTTTTAATCTTGAAGTCAGTATGTCTGATCTGGAAATCTGTGAATCAACATCATGATGGAAGCCTCCATTGTAATTTTCATTAAGTCAGGCTTCAGACTGGATGACTGGTCTACCTATTCTTAAGACAACTTTTGCTCAACCAAAGGTAGTTTTTGAGAACTGGAGAAAAATCCTAGCTTGATTTACCCAAAAGTGAGTTTCAATTCAATTTCTGATGTAAGCAGGATAAATACATTAAGTCCCATTTAACAACTGAATCCAATGGTCAAATCCTCAAGGGATGTGAATGTGTGTAATGCTATTAATTTCAGGTCATGTCTTCTGAAATACATTAACTGAAATTCTTGCTCTGAATGAGTAGTCCTCACAGTTCTCAAATATCTTTACAAGAGGGGACTTACAAGTTTTAAACCTTTTCATAAACCCAGGAAGAGCAGGAACAAAAGTACTTGTGTAAACTACACTTGAGTTGAAAACTGTTTCTTCAGAACAGTAACAAGCAATGCACGAATGCTATCAAGAGGCTCATGAAACAGCAGAGTGTGGAGCTGGTTACAAATCTCTTTCTAGTCCATGTCTACTTAAAATTTCTCAAGAAAACATTAAAATCTGTAATGAAAGTCAATCAGGTATTTTCACACAATTAAAAACTTTTCCTTTTACAAAACCTGTATATATCCTTTTGATATTCGTGGTTTGCAATTTAATAAATTTTCATTTAAAAGGGGAAGGAGGTGAGACTTTCAAAGGAGTTATTTTGTTTCCCAAAATCCAATTTTTGTTTGAAAAGATACTGTGCAATTTTGTAACTAAAGCAGTTTATAATGATTTCAAAGTTATGAAACTGTTTTGTATATATGAAATATTTTAAAGTTATAAGTCTGAATTAATCCTGAAACGTTTCACATGAAAAACTGTGATTGTTTGAGAAGGAAATAGGACCTAGTCTCTAATCCAATGAATAGATTAAAAATTTATTATCTTCCTTTGAACACTGCAAATTTTCAAGTGAATTACAATAAAAAAGCCAAGGTACAGTAATAACTAGGCACACCTACTCGATTGCAGTGGTTGTATCTGCTCAGATAAATTTGTGTTTTGCACCATGCCAGTAAAGTATCCCACTCAGTTACTTTGCAAAAGCAATCATTTGAAGAGCAAAACTTCTTTCCCTTATAAAATTTGCCATCATTGTTGCTATGGGCTGGATGCAGCGACTATCACTCCCCTGATATTTATCAGGCCTCTGGGAAAGACACAAGCACCATTTAATTGCACATTTTGAGAGGCTGCAGGTTAGCTAAGGTGTAAACTGAAGCTGCCTCGGAATGAAAAGGAACGGTGGCGATGCCTCCATCCAAAGAGGCTGACTGAACCCAGTCCACCATAAGCACAAGTTGAAATGCTAGACTAGTCCTATCAACTCTGGAGGTGGATTTTTGCCCTCCTAAGACCTTGTTAGGTTAGTTGTTTCCACTCCAGCCTAAAAAGTCCATGACAGCTCCTGTTTCATTTCCAAACACTCTTCCACATTCTGAACAGCTCAAACCTGTTGTTACTCTCACATCAGCAAGTGCTCAGCTTGATCAACTCAGAGCCTGATTTGTGTTTTAAAAATGGCAGGCTTTTAATATCACACAAACTCAAAAAAATCTCATTGATATTCCTGAAAAAGAAGCAACTATAAAGCAGAATAACCTCTATTGTTATCTTTTGAATTCTGCTGCCAGAATGTATTCTCTTACATGGAAATATAGGATTCTTGAAGCAAAGCCTTGTAATTATTTTGGCTATTTAAATAGAGTCATTATGTGCAGATATTACCATTTGTAGTTTATAGTGCTATATAAGCTACATAGCTATATAAACTTCAGAGCTATAGTATAGCTTGAACAAAACCTGGAGTGTTGAAAGATCACAGGGACTCAGGCTTTAAAAAAAAGGGAGCAAGAAAATGTGTGGTGTATTACAGCTCCTTTCTCTGGCTCTGTTTGAATGCCATTACTTCATAAGAAACCTTTTTTCTGTAGCAGTATCCAACAACTACAGCATAAAAACGAAGGTACTGAACCAAGACAGATTTACTTAACGACCTGGCACCTTACATAACAATCTGTCACTTCCTGGTGAGAGTGACAATAACAGCCACGAATGTCAGCATGCGGTGGCAGGTCATCAGAAACTGCCCGTGCACCAAGAGCCCCAGCACAGTCCTGAGCAGCAGCCAGCCTGCTCTGCTGAACCAGCTTCAGCCTGTTTCACAAGCCTGTGCAGAGATACAAGCATGTCCTAGAGAGGCACCTTCCCAAAAACACAAAGTATTTCTTTTGTTCTCAAAGTAATAGCCAACAGGGCTACCAAAACCAAACCTGCTCACAAAAAGCCTGCACTGTGGAACGTTTCAATTGGCTGCAGATGGTCACTGATTTAGCTTGAACCTGCCTTGGGACCATGACATACCTCCTCATGCAGGGGGATGTAGGGGGCTCCCACCCTCCCCTGGCTCAGTTGTAAAGGGGACACCAGTTGGCAGGGCCAGGGCTTTGCTGATGCCTGCAACCATCCCTTTGTGTACCATGACTTCTACAGGTTGACAGGCCTTCCTCCTCTCCTGCTAAGATGGCACCAGGCAGCCCTACATACTTGGTTGAAACATGGCAAGTGGGACATGTGGGAGTAAATGATTGTGCACCTAGTAAGTTGAAAGGGATATTTTTTTTTTCCCTGAGGGATCCAGTTCAGAAGTTTAAAACCACCAAGCTCTGCTGGGGGAACCCACTTTCTGTGTTTGTTTTTAACGGTTCTTATCCTCTTTGCTTCTACTTGTGCCTATTTTGCCATCTGGAACAATCTGTCCCTCCATCCTCTCAAAGGCCAAAATGCAGAGGCTAAAAGTCCCATGATTTACAAGGCGACAACAATCTGCATGAAGGATGATCTGCCTTCAGGAAAAAAAAATTGGCTGATTTTTGGCTTCAGAACTCCCTTTGAGTGGGAATATGGTAGTTCAGTCTTTGGAAGGAAAAGCAAAGAAAAAAAAGAAAAACAAGGAAAATATTTGATAGATGCATTCTCTTGTGCATCTGTATTGGGTTTGCATTGCAAAGTTTTGCTAGCAGGGGAGATAGAAGGGTGGTTTCTGTGAGAAGCTGGTAGAAGGTTCCCCCATGTCCAATACAGTCAATGCCAGCCAGCTTGAAGACAAACACACTGCTGGTCAAGGCCAAGACACGGTGATAGCATCTCTGGGATAAGAGAGGGGAAACAAAACCTGCACAACACCCAGAGCAATTGCAGCCAGAGGAGTAAGAAGATGTGAGAGGAACAACTCTGCAGACAACAAGGTCAGTGAAGAAGAAAGGGGGAGGAGGTTGTCCCAGTGCGAAAGCAGAGATTCCCCTGCAGCACCCCAGGGAGAAGACCATGGTCTCCACCTGCAGCCCATGGATTACCCCATGCCAGAGCAGGTGGATACATGAAGAGGGCTGTGACCTAATGGGAAGCCTGTGCTGAGCGAGTCTCTGGCAAGACCTGTGGCCCTGTGGAGAGAGGAGCCCATGCTAGAGGTTTGCTGGAAGGACTTGTGACCATGCGGAGGACCCACACTGGAGCCTTTCATGAAGAATTGTAGCCCACGGCAAGGACTCACGTTGGAGAAGTTCGTGGAGGACTGTCTCCTGTGGGAGGCACCCCGGGCTGGAGCAGGAGAAGAGTGTGAGGAGTCCTCCCCCTGAGAAGAAAGGAACGGCAGAGACAACATGTGATGAACTGACCACAATCCCCATTCCCCTTCCCCCTGTACCGTTCAGCAAGAGGAGGTAGAAAAATCATAAGTGAAGTTAAGCATGAGAAGAAGAGAGAGATGGGGGGGAGGGGTGTTTTTAAGACTTGGTGTTATTTCTCATTACCATAATAAATTCAATTAATTCTCTGTTCCGAGTCTGGTTTACCCATGACTGTAATTGGTGAGTGGTTTCTCTCTGTTCTTATCTCCACCCACAAGCCTTTTGTTATGTTTGCTCTCCCCTGCCCAGCTGAGGAAGGCAGTGATAGGGTGACTTTGGTGGTCTTCCAGCCAGGATCAACCCACCATGATATTGAAGACGTAGCCTAACAAGCAAACACAAACAAACATGCAAATCTTTTCCAAGTCTGTGCTGTTCAGACTTCACACCTAGTTCACTTTCTCAGTTCTTCCCTAAATTACAGCCATCTGAAGGTAAGAAATTTAACTGAAGTTAAGTATGTGCTTTTTCACTCTGATAAAGTAGCTTTTCTCAGAAGACAGGCTAACTCTCAAAAATATTATTTGGACATTTGAAAGCTATTGCCACCATCAAACTTTCTGAATGAAGGGCTATTTTTCTTATTTTTAACCTGTTTTATTTCACATAGATTGCAGATGTACAATGAAGTTCCTTGCTGCAGAGTAGCAGCTTAATCCAAAAACTGTGGGCTTTTCTTACCCTCCTCACTTGAGTTCTGTTTCTTTTCAAGGAAAAAAATTCCTTCCTCTCCCTTGTCCTCATGATGAAAATGTATCTGCAGTCTAGGCAAAACTGTGATGTTCCCATGGTCAAATAAATAGACAATACAGAAACTGTTCTTTTTCCCTAGGTCTGAGTAATGCTGCAGGCCAACACACAGTATCTAAGGTCAAACTGAGCTACAACTCCTACGTCTCCACAGAGCAACCAGGACAGCCATTATAAATGCTGTGGTTTCCAAAGAGCCTAGGCACAGCTTAAGGGAACGGCCAATTGGGGTATTTCATCAATTTAACCTCATCTGAAAGGTCTGAGTACCACTCCCTTCTCTGTAGTTCAGATTAAGAATACAATTACGAACAATTCATCAGCATCTGACTTCAGGCAACAGGTCAAAGAGGTCTTTAATACTCGGAATGAAGTCAAAGAACATACCTAGGTGTCCTATCTGCAATCTTTAATGCAGACTGGCATGCAAAGGGTATGCAAGAGTTCAGCTTGAAGTTATGACTTTGATGCAGAAATTACTGGGTGAGGTTCCTGTAAAAAGCCAGAGTACCAGATCCATTAACCTGTCCACTGACTTGAGGCCAGGCTGACATGTATCAGCTATTCATTTTGTTCTCAGAAACACCAGGTGAAATTTTTCAGTTGGAGAATTAATATTTTAATTTTTTTTAGGATTATAATTGAGTGAAAAAGCACCTTTTTAAAAGCAATTAATATTTGGTAGAAAGAATTCAAGAGATAATATTTAGTTTTCTCAGAATATTTCACAGTACATTTAGGAAGAGATATTTAAATGTTTCAGACTCAAGGCCCGGTTGGATGGGGCTTTGGATAGGCTGGTCCAGTGGAGGGTGTCCCTGCCCCTGGAAGTGGAGTTGGAACTAGATGGTCTTTGATTCTATGATCCTCTGACTCTGCCTCATTGACTTAAGTCCATTCTGATTGTAAGAAAACACAACCTACTTGGATTCAGTGAAGTTCCTCATGTCAGGTAAAACCCAGCATGTAATTTTTTATCAGTTTCAGTTCTGACCTATCTAGAAGTTTTTTGGTATATATCTATTTTTCTAGGGAACTGAAGTCTTTGACTTGAGGAAACAAGCTGTCCATAATCATCTGGGCAACATGCCTGTCCTTAGACTCCAAATGCCAATGGGGACATCTCCTGTCACAGCTCTGGATGGCTGGTCCAAAAGCTCTGTGATGCTTAGAAACTACCTACCTAGAAACTGGTTAAGGCCTCAGACTTGAAGACCTGGTGTCACTTTGTGGTCTTTGTAAGAACTGCTGGTAGATACAGTGTCCGAGAGAGCTTTGCAGGCCACAGCTGTCACTATCAATTGAAATTTCTAAATAAAAATCACCTCATATGCCTTGAAGTCTTAGGCAGATAATAAGCAGCTGTACAATAAATCCCACTTCTCTGAGAACACTAGTGCCAGCCAGGAACCCTGGCTTTCCTTACAAAAAAGGAAAGCTGGGGGAGGGGGAGAGGGGGGGAGTTTCTTCCAAAAAATGTTGTCTTGAGTTATGATTCCAAAGAGTCCTAAGTCAGTGTCACTGACAGAAAAAGTCAGTGCACAGAGTACATACTGTTTGTTCTAAAACTCCCTGTGCACATACCCCTATCCTCTTGGAAAGCTACCCTGACACTCACTGGAAGTGTATGCACAAAGACAGATACTGAGGTGTTAGTCTCAGTTCCAAAGTGTGTACAGAGCAGGCAAACATCAGTGTGCTCTGCACCTTGCTCGTACAATCATACCCTGAAAGTTCCTGTGGAGAGACAACGTTCTCTGAAAAAACTAGTCTAGATTCATATACCACCAGGTACATCAGCAGGATGTCAGCTCAGATACCAAGAGTTAATTCAAATGTTACTATAGTTTCAGCAGGTGAGAAAGGAAAGGGAAAAGCACAAGAATGGAGACATTACTTTGAGTGATGCTTCTCCCTTGATGAAACCCGAAAGTTATATGCACAAAGTATGACCACTTCAGTCAGAAAAGGTGTAGGGCATGTTCACATAAATTGAAAGTCAGCCAAACTCAAAGCCTAGTGTCCATCAGATGCCCACAGCAGGGGAGTCACATTCTGATAATCTGCATAAGCAAAGCTTACTCTGCATTGGGCATTCAGAAGAGTGTCTATGATTACTTCTCCTGAATCATCTGTACCCTGTAGAACTTGATATCATTTAATATTTTCCAGCCTTATTTTGTGGTGTGCAGCATCATCAGGCTCTGTGAGATAACATTTAATTTTACGTTACGTGTTGAGCAGCTCCTAATGTAATTAGTCTTAATGTAATAGCATAATTTGGTTTTGGATGGGAAGATTTACAAAGAAAATTAGAACAAATGAATGCACAAAGGACCAGCTGGTGCTTATACCTACTCCCACATAAGAAGAATATTGCTATTTGCAATCCTATGAAAGATGAGATAATTTGGATAACAAGGATCAACAAAGGGTGATGCAGCAGTTGGTCTAAACAGAAAGAAATCCACAGACAAATTCTGAACCATGTGGGATGTAAAGCATGCCAGAGCTGGTAGCAATCCAAGAGCGTGCTATCAGGGAAAATAAATATTGCAGTCCATAAATGTATCTCATGGTGCACAACAGCAAGTGGCAACAGCGACAAGAACAGTAATAACTGACCAATGAACTTGAGGGCTTCAGCTGAAGAGGCGTCTTGACTGACAACACTTGGGCAGCTGCCTCAGAAATGTGAGAACTTGGGCTTACACATGTGATCAGTTTTTGCATAAGAGGCTATTTAATGTCCATCCTTGGAGGTTTTCAAAATTCAGTTAGACAGAGCCATGGCTGACCTGTTCTAGTGTTGGTGACAGTCCTGCTTTGAGCAGGAGGGTGGACTAAATGGCCTCCAGATGTCCCTTCCAATCAACAGTTCTATAGTTCTGTGATAAATAACTAAAATTTCTCAGAAAAAATGTCAATTACTATTTCAATTTTCTAAAACATAACCTCAAAAGTGCGTACCTATTTTAACACCTGGCTAGTCTTGTGTGTAACAGAACAAAGCTGCTCACAAACTGAACAGGAACATTTAGCAGAAAAAGAAAGTGTTAGTGTTTACATCTACTGGCTCTTGAAAACCTTCAGCCAGATCACCTGAATCAGACATGCATCATGCCTCAGCTTTCCTGAGCCCCAAGTTACCAGGAAGAAGAAAAGTACTTAGCAGCCAACCCTATTGCCAGATATTTCCTGTCTTAAAATTTTTACTTCAGTTGCTTATCAAACTTTGTTTAACTTTAGGCATTTTTGCTTACATTTCCAGTGTCTGACTTGTGCCCAAGATGGAAGTTTGACTTGGCAAACAGGCAATGCCAAAAGACCACCCATATTTTGCCTCATTACAAAGAATTAGCAGTTCCCGACATCTCCAGTGTTTTGGTCTAATTCCTCACTCACTGCAATCCTTGAAGCCTGTACAGCAGAGTCATACCATGGATTACATGCAGATATATTTGAAGAAGAGAACAAAATAAAAGAAGCATAGGCCTTTATGTTAAATATAGTCAAACTGTGTGAAGCTGTATGCGCATGCACACACATATATGCAGTGGAGGCAGTCACAGCCAGAGAGAAAGCAGACACTTGAAAGAGTTTTTAGGAGTAATTCATGTATAGGCATTGGGGAAGTTGTACAAATGGTGCTTCTGTCTGGCAAAGTTTTGAATAGTAGAGGAATAATGAAAGGAATAGGGTTCTGTGATCAGCCACGTACTTATTACATTTAACAAATTAATTAGGCTAGCAGTTAGATGGCAAATTTCTGGGAATAAAATTCAAGAGGTTATCTTTCTAGCAGCCCATCCCTTTACTAAGAAATGGGTGAGGTTTATAAAAAGGTGAAGAGGTGACTGAGTGATTCACATTTGCTTGATTTGCTGCAGGAAAGAAACCTCTGCATCCCTAATCACTAAGCAGGCCAGGCCCCTGATCAAGAGAAGAGTGTGACCAGAGGTGATAAGAAACCAAGTGACTAAAATTTTCATTTTCAACAATATTTGATACTTCCTTCATTATACAAATGTTCTGGCAGACAGCCTGAACCCTGTTTTCTAAGGGCTAAAAGAATCAAATAAAAAAATCCCAGCTGGAGGCAGGGGATGAGAACCTTACCAAAACTATTCATAAGAACATGCAGTAATCTCAAGCCTGAACACTTAGATGCCTAATCATTGAAGTCATAAAAAGGACTGACGTGATCACTGCCTTCCTCACAGACTTGGGGCCTACATCCACAAGAAGTACCATAAAAAATCATTCTGAAATGACTGACATTGGAAATTCGAAATGAGATTGGTGTTAACACAAACCCGTTTTTACTACATGTGTTAACAAAGCATGCTTCACTACGCAAGGTGGTAACTGCAAACTAACTCTATCTTTTCTTGGTGTGATAAGGGCAGTATAAGAAGTAAAACAATGCAAATACATAAATAACACAATTGTTTCAGGTATTTCCTTTTAAGTAAATAAACATCATGTTCTGCCTTGTCCAAAATGCTTATGCCTCAACTATATATCTGGGCTGTAACTCTCTTTGTGTTACTTGGGTGTTGATGAAACTGTGTGCGCTTTCAAGTCTGTTACAGCAGGGCTGTAATAAAGACACCTCTAACTCTTCTTGGTAGGACTCCTGCCTTATCAAGATAACTCGTGGCTCACCTATTTAACCCGTTTTAAAATGGAATTTTAAAATTCCCCTTCCATTGGTTACTGTCATTTGACTTTGTTCAGGTGGAGCTCTGTCACGTGCAGCCTGGGTGGATCCAACTGAGGTAACCACACAACTTCCCCTACTGCCACTGTCCAGATCTGCTCTCTCTTGGGGGTTATCAGCAAAGCACCAAGGTCAGCAAGGGCAATGTATGACTGTGTCCCAATTCACAGTGCACTGTATCAGTCTTAATTGAGGATTAAGGAGAGTGTAAGCTAAGACACTGCAGCTTGTCTTGGGTTGCTGAGTCACCTGCTTTTTCCACACTGAATGTGGGAAACAGCTCTTGAAACAGTCTGGGAGAAGGAAAAAAATCCTATCCAGAGGAGGGAAAGTTATAGAGACATACAGCACTGCCCTCCAAAATCAGGGAGGAGAGGACTGTATTCTTCTGTGCTCCCACATCTTCTTGCAGTTTGATCTGACATATACAGGTTAGCTATTAACAGGAAGTTCTGGAGACAACCTTGCACTTCCAGCCTGTGCACCAAACGACAGAGCAAATTTCACAAGCTTTCCACCTCTGAAAGCTGACAAAACAGTGCAATTTCAGTTTCAGCTGTGGTGCTTTTTCTCCCCCATATTTAAAGTGATTTAGATAAATGAGGATCCACGGTTTTCCAACAGGCACAGAAAAGAGGTGAATAATCACGCTGACTTTGCAGAGGCACAACACTGTTCCGAGGCCTTGCCCAACAAATCGGCGGGAGACCTGCTTGTAGTGAAAGTGGCTATACCATACATACATATGAGTAATTACTAGTTGAACCAGAACTAATTCTACAAAGAGCTATAGCAATTGTTAGCTAAATTGAGTCTGCCGTGGCAGATGCTAAAATAATTGCTCAGGGGGATTACAGGCCATATCCAAGCAGTTAATTCATTAGAAGTGGAATCTTCAGAGTGACAATGGACGAGCAGGCAAAACTGTAGGAAAGAGCACCATTCTTGAATCAAACAAGCTCCACTCCCCTTCTTCCTCACCTTCTATTTCCTTATTTGTATGAACAATTCACACTTCAGTAAATGAACACAACTGTGTATGTTTGCTTACTAGCTGGCCTGAACAAATCTCCCAATGTCTTGGGTTTGGAGAAAACAGCACTTCTTGCTAGTGCATTGTACAGTCATCAGTAATCAAATACACAAAGTCACTGTCCTTGCTATAAATCCTTTGCATGAAGAGTGGAGTATTGTTAAATAGCTGTGACTGACACTGGTTTCAACTGGCAAGATATTTTAGCAAACAAACATTCGTCAAACATTCACAAAGGTCTTGTCCACAGGAATGTCTACATGGGTCACTGCAGGAATAAAAATTATATTCCATGGGAAGGGTTTTCTTCACAAAGGATACTTGTGTATTTCTCAACTACAGAAGAGGAGAACTCCTAGGTGACTTGTCTGACCAGTATGAACTAACCCTTGGCTATATTCAGATGCAATTCCTAGCAGAGCATAGGCTCATTTAGGTCCATCCAAGTCCACAAAGTAGAGGTTACAGAGGATGTTATTGGTAAATAGGTCACATGCTGGCTGCCTGCAAGGGTGCCTATGTCCCTGCAGAAAGGGAAGCCATTTGAAGGAGAAAGGTAATTGGTTAGACACTGAATTTATTTTGCATTATTCTCTGAGTTTTGAATGCAGACTGTTAAAATTGGTCTATGCCTGAGCATTGATTACTTGTATATTTGTGCCTCCAGGAGACGGACACAAACCAATAAAACAATACCATTTCATGTGGCACAACTGACGGTAGAGGAAATAATCCTTGACATAAACCTGATAAAAATAAATATTAGAAAAATATACACCAGTCTGCTGCATACCAAGGACTCCAAAGTGGTTTTTACAAGTTCATAAGCTTGGATGTGTGCAAAAGAAATCAGCAAAATTAGCTTTGCAGCCAGGTTGCCATCCTTACTTATGTTGAATAGTATTTCACCTTACAAAGCATACAACTCATTTACAGCTCAGCGTGGTGGAGGAGGAGAGAATCTATTACAAAATGTAAGATAGAAAGGCTTTTCTACAGATGTTATATGCAAGTTCAGCAAAGGGGAGTATGGAAAACAAGTCTTTAGCCACGTTACAAATCACACAAGGCTTTACAAACCAGCTCCTCCTGAACTGCTTCTGGAAGTGACTGCAACCCAACAAAGGATGTTGTGGCAACATTAATACAACCTATTGCTATTAAAGAAAGAAATAGACCACTGTGTAACATACATGATGAATTTTCTCAGTGGTCCTAAGAGAGTTTTGTCTAAAAGGGGCAGTGCCACAGGAGAAAAGTGAGTGGTTCTAAATAGAAAGTGGACTTTGCAGCCCCTTGGACAAACAAACAGGAAAATGCCTTGTTAAAATGGCCACCCCAAAAATGGAAACTACTATCCACTACCAACAAAATAAAAGTTCAGTCCAAGGTAGTCATTACTGCCTGCAAATGAGCCATTTTTCTGAATGCTGTATACCAAATGCATTTTCTTCTGAAAAAAACAAACCCAAGCAAACAACAAACCCTTGCACAAATCAGCAAAACACAAAGACAAGGATATTCCAGTTTGGGCATCTAGCATGTTTCTGATACAACAGTTATGGGAACTGACTTATAATAAGCTTTTCCAAGTTTGCCATGAGACCTGCGGGGTTTTTAACCTTAAACTTTTATCATTGTTTAAGTATTTACACTTGGTCTGATTTTTAAAGTTGAGCTTTTATTAATTCTTCAACTATATATGATATATGCATACAAAATAAGCTACATTCTGTCAGACACCTTCTCATGTCATTGATTGTTCAACTTTACACAGCAAACTGACTTGTAACTTGACTTGGGGATAAGGAAATTGACTTGTAACTCCTGTTTGAGATAGTGTTTGGAAAACACCACATTATATCATGCATTTATTTGATGTTTTCCCTACGGACAAGAAGCAACAGACCTTACATTAGGGTCCTGCAGGCTGGAGGTCTTACTGGTATTTACAAAAGAGGTCTCTTCTTTCACAGCCTGTGAAAAGAAGAAGCCAAAGTTTAATACATCATCCATACACTTATGATTACACATCTGTTTATTAAAAAAATAATAAACCTGTAAGCACCTTAGAAAACTGCAATATCCAGAAAGCCTACTCTGTCCAGATTTAAAAGGCATGGCAATTTACTTTTTTCTTCTTCTCTCCTACAGCCAAAATTCACTGTGATGAGCTACATTGTACAATGTGCAGAGGAATAGTGTTAGAAAGAGATTGGATAGGGATAAAGGAGAGAGCAAGGAACACTGATACTTATGGTTCCTCCTAAAAGCATTTGAGGAGAAATAATAAAAATCAACCCAGGCAAAGAAACTGTAGTTGCATTGCTCTTTTAATTGGAGTAGGATAAATATTTGTGTAGTCTAATCAAAATAATGGTACTAATTATTCGTTTGGTCTTTGAAAAATTAATTGAAAAATTATATCCCCTACATATAATCACACTGTGCATGCAATTCAAATAAAATCTCATCCACTGCTGCTCTCTGCTAAATTACAGACTCCTGCCTCTCACATACCATTTGTCTGTAGAGTTGAAAATACCAGTATTGCAAAATGACTTAGATGAAAATTGCTTGATTACTGAGGAAACACCTAATTTGGGCAGGTGTTGGTAAATTACACTCTTCAACTGTGATGCAGGGTTCCACAATCTGTGTGTAAACACCAGTGTCAGCTCGACACCACACCCTTCTACAGAAAATACTGGCTGAAGACACAAGAATATCTCCAAATCAGTAATGGACTTGGCAGGCTCTGACATTTCCATTCTGCTAAATGGATAGAAGGGAATTGATACAGGGGGTTTTCAGAGTTCAATATCTGAACTGTAATAATTTGAGGCCATTGGTCCAGATCAAATTGAATTAAATGTGTGTTTCATCCTCTTCAAAAAGGAGGAGACAGGTTTCTTCAAATCCATCAAACCCAAATGAAAGAATTTTGTGGACATGCAAAAATATTGTAAATTTGACAGGAGATGTTCTATTCAACACAAAATAATATATTCCATTTGACAGTACTCATAAGAAAAAGAAACAGAATGAAAGCTGAATTTCTTCTGTACCTTAGCAATGAAATATAGAATAGCAGTAGAGATGCTCAGTCCTTGGGGAAATTGCCTAAGTTTGGTAGTTTTAGGTTTGTTCCCCCCCTTGTGCCAGAGATAACAAAACCCCCATTGCTGCTTCCCAGGTCATTATTTATCAGAGCATCAGCCACAGTGGGAAGAGACTGTTCCAGCTTGTACACACAGTTAACTGTATGGATGATTAAACTGGAACCACTCTGGAGCCTGGCAGAAAGTGAACTCTGTCCTGGGCCTACTCCAGTCCAGGCAAGTACCTGAAATAATGAGTTAGGGATGATTTTGAGATATGTCCCTTCGCAATCTTTCCTGTTAGAGCTGCTGCACCTTGTGTATTGACACCGAAACCAGCAGCAGCAGAGAGGGGACCCTCTGGACCTCACTAGCAGGTTGGTCCCTCTCCTGGGGGAGTTAGTTTGCACAGAGGAAGTTAGTTTACAGCTAGTTTACTCCAAGAAAAGGATCAGCAGTAGGTGATGGAGATGCTCCACCCACATGTAGTGCATATTTGGGTTTAATCTCCCTAAAGCAGAGGTTTCCCCAGTCCTGGGTAAATGCTTTAAACATTAAAGAATTGGATAAAAGTAACTGTAGCATCACTACTATTGTAACTCAGCTACCAAATGTTTTGCAGCTAAGGTCTTCCCAGTGAATTAGCATCACACCATGAATAATTTCAGGACCAGGAAAGAAATTTTTAAATTTCAATAAATTCATATCCTTAAGAACTATATCTCAGCTCTAGATTTACTTTTTCTTTTTTTTTTTTTAAACTGGTCTTGTAGTAGCTCTGTCTAGCATGATGTTTATTCAAAATCTAGTGCTTTCTTGAAAAGAAAGAAACTGTTTTTTATGGAACTGAGAGAAAGCATTGAAAATCATTCTTTGTTGGCACAGATGAGCACTGAAGTAATATTTCTTTGTTCTACAGAATTTATAATGCTTTTTATAAAGCTGTTGGGTTTCTGAAAGCTGTAAACATGAATCCAGCTGTCAGAAACTTAGAGTTTCTTCTTCCATGCTGATGTCTTAACAACATTTTATGAAGCCTGACAAGCTAGCTGCTTATTATGTGTCAAATTGGTTACTTTTTAAAACCATAAATTTTACTTTATTACAATTTTCACCATATTAATTGAGCTGCATTTTAAAGTGCACTTGAACATAACAATAGAAAAGAGAATATGGAAATCAAGGGTGTAAAGCAGGGACTGTGACCAGGAATGAGATGATTAAAGCTTTGCCTACCTAAACACTCTAAGCCATGGATCTCATTAGCCAGTTGCGAGGGCTTCAGTGTGTTAGTTCCTAATAGGTGACCCTTGGTTTCTCCTCAGCTGTGTGACCACATTACCATTGTATTTTGCCTTTTTGGCATTGGAAGGCTAGCTTTGTGTCTCATGACGTGGTGTATTCCTAAACAGCATGATCAGCATTCTGAGGAACTTCTCTTGGTATTAATTTTCTCCATTATTAATCATGCTTTAGAGAACAGAAAATACTCCTGTACCCTCAGTAAGCACTGCAGACTAGAGAGAAAGTAATCGCCCTCAAAAATGGAGGAGAGAGGGAGCATGTAAAGAAATGGAGAGGCTGGAACAGCCTCAGGTGATGCAGGTGTGCACCCTGGATACACATCAATGGGTTAATTCTCCTCACCTTATGCCTCTTCTCCATGCCTATGGCTGAACAGACATAGGAAAACATTCTATCTGCAAATATTTCTGCCAGGGCTTCAGCCATCAGGAACTGTACTACCCCTTGCTTTCCTGGTTGGCTTGTTGGCTTTTGGTTTGATTGACTGTGTGTGTGCTTGTTTTCAGGAGGAGGTCAGTAAGTCATCAGGTGACAGCAAGTTTCTTTTATTTTTCCTCCTAACTCAGCAAATAACACTCACTAACCACACAAGGACTTCCTCAGCCTTACTTCAAAGATGTGAATGTCAAACAAGGGTTATGCTTGTACACAACTCCCACAGATGGTTTTCCTTCATTTGAAAACAAGTGCATGCGTTAGGGCCAGGCTTTGGGTTTCCACTGCAGGATGCCCTCCATCAGTGTAACAGGGAGTTTAGCCAAAGCTAACAGAAGGTACCTGATAGGGAGTGATGTGGAGAGCCAGGCAGAGGCTCTGACACCCACAGAAAGCCCAGCACTGAGATGTGTAAGGAGAGCTACAGCAGCATAGAGCTGCTCAGACCTCCTTAAGTAAGACAGATTCTCCCTTCACCCAGTCTGTTGCCCTGAGAGAGATGTCAGGGCATAACAGGCCTGGAAACTTCATTTATACAGAAGCAGATTCATTTAATAATTACCCAAGGAGAAACAAGCTGGCTCTTCTGGCTACCAGACTGCAAACCAAACAAAATTAAAGGTCGATCCATATAATCCATCCATATAGTACCATTCTCTATTCTTATCTGTGCTGGGCCCAGATAAAAAGAAAAATTATTAATGTTCCAAATTCATATGCAATTAACTTTCCGGATGGTGTCAGAAGTAAAGGTAAAGCATTACTTTATCATACCAGAGACATAGTGCAGGCTCTCTTCATAGATGATTGCTGAGAAATGCCACTTTCATCGAAAGATGAAAAGAGGAAGACAGCGACTAAGTAACACCAAATTTTGTCCACTGCAGACAGGCCCTTTGGAGCCTTTAGAGAGAGGAAGTGATGTACCAGGGATGTCCCATCAGACCCTGTTGAGCTTTCCAGGAGGGGTGGGAATGCTTTCTGCCTTCTGGGAGCAACTCATAAGCCTGGATTTGCCTAGTGAACAGCAGCCCCTTCTACTTCCTTCTGAAGGAATAGTTAGTCCCAAGAGGACAGAGAACAGGACTTTGAAATGGGAATTGGTTGTACTTGGGCATGTACCAAATGTGAGAATGCAGGAAAGACACAATTTTGGCTCCAGCCTTCTGTGCAGACAACACAGACAACTAACTCTGGCTGGGACTGTGGGCTGGTGAGCCTCCAGCGGCACACTGGGCAAAGCAGGCTGTGTTCTTCAAACCTCAAGCAAGTATCTTGGAGAACTAACGCCCTCTGTGCCTCTCCTCCATTACATGTGGCATCGCTGCAGCTCTCATCCCCTCTGATCCATGATAGCAATATCTTGAATCAGAAAAAAAGACTGCATGAAGAATCTTATCTTTGCAGCCAAGGGGGGGTGTCAGGTTCTCGTCTGAGAAAGACAAGGGTCTGGGAGGCTCATATGAAACACATGTTGTCTCTTTTTAGCAATTTCACAAAGTTCCTGGTTACAGAAAGGGAGATTTCCAAACTTTCACATATTTGGAAATCTTCAAAAGTAAGGAAGCAATGGTTCTCACTGCAGTGGCCTGGAAGTACTTCGCTATCTTGGCTCTTTCTGGGTCTGTAACAATGCGAAGGAGGCTGAAGCATACCAGGCTTTTCAGCTTTTCATCAGCACTTTTGGCATTCCTCAGCCACGCTGATTGTTGCCTGATCTCATTAGATAATACAGGCTAAGTAACACATCATTGGGAAGAACATCCTGCCAAGGCTAACATACCTTGGTGATTTAATATGCCACATGTACCCTTTCAGGCAGAAAGGCATCACGGTTAGATCCCTTGGGAACAGACTACTCTTGTTTTTCTTCCTCTGAACAGGCCCTGGCACCCTGTGTCTGCTGGGCTATGGCGGGGCTCCTACACATCACTGCAATTAACAGTACTTGTCTCATCATGTACCAGCACTTACAGACATGCCACCTAGGAGACATAGCTGACATATCCACAATGCCTCGCCACAGTCTTGTGACACTACTGCCACATTTACCTCCAGTATCCCAGGGAATAAATTAAAGATTTCCCTTTTCCCACATTCTGTTTATCTACATCTTCCCTCCCCTTCGGTATCTCAGCAAGGCTGCCACATCATTTCCTCAGCTCCTTGCATGGCCTTGAGGTATCATTGCTGACACACTTGTGATGAGCTGCTGTGTATCATATATTGATCATTCTGGCCCACACACATTCAGAATATTGTACTTCTATACGTTGACACCCTTCATTTCCTGTAGCCTCACTTCTACAGTTAAGCAAACCTGTTTCAACGTAGCAACTGAACGCAGAAGCTTTGAAGAAAAGCCATTTTTAACTTCCATTGTTATGAGCAATTATAACTGACGTGATGTCGTGCTTGCTGCTGCTCGAGCCCAGAGTCCCAGCGCGGTTGCCTCTTTTTACTTAGCCTGAAATTCAACGGTGAATTTATTGCTCATCCAAGTGGGTGAGTAACAGCAACAGCTTTAGCAAAGCATCGTGTACATAAGGAGCTGTGCAAGCTTCCCCCACAGCCTGAACACCTCAGCTGTGACCTGTTATACTCACATAATTCCAGCTCTGATCTCTGTGCGAGGACTGTCAAACTGCGCAGTAGCTCTGTGCCGTGGATAAGGACGGGTGGAGGGGGGGAGGAAAGGAGGAGAGGGAAGCAAACAGCACCTAATTCATGATGGAAAGAGGTTAAAATGTTGGAAAAGCTGATCCTTTCCAGGTACTTAAGTCAACATCTAGTGAAAGCTAAGAACTCCTCTGGGGATCCAGATGGATTTGTTTAAGTCCTATTATAAGAAAGATCGCATAAGATTATAAATCCTCAAGTGTCTTCCCCTCACCTACTCTATTTTCATTCATGACCTGATTAGGGTTTGAATCCAGATCCCCTTAAGTGAATAAAGCTCCAAAGACCCAGATCACATAAAGACAGCAGTTTTTTCTGGAAATACATGGCAAAAGCATGAAGGCTTTGAAGTTGGATCTTTCCTTAAAGGAGACAGCACAATGAAAACAAGGCCAAGAATTGTCACAAAATGTAGCTAAGAAAGACTAGCACTGTGAGTCACCTCACTTATGCACCCTTTCTACTGTAAATAATGCATAGAACCCAGTCTCATTTACATTTGCAGCCATGGCTTGCATCTATGTAGAGAGCACAGGCTGCAGGATGACACCAGTACCCGTGCATGTCCTGAGACATTCTCTGTACCACAGTCCAGTCCTTTCCTTGAGGCAACTCTAGAGGACACAAGCAACCTGGGCTCACACATTTGCAATACTGAAAGCAGAATGACATGATCATCGGCCTGTACCTGTTTCTAGGGCAGGGAGGAAAAAGAGAGAGATGGCTATCAACACTGGCCTAAAAATTTACATGTGTATAAGCCTGTGAAGAAAGTGTGTGAAAGGGGCTAGAGGATTGAACATCCCTTTATTCAGAGTAAATGTCCCTTTGTCTACTAAGAATCAAGGCAGGGGAATCAATTGCTCAAGAACCCAAATTTAGCTGATAGAAGATAACCTGGTGTCAGCCAAGAGTTTCCCTTGGGGCTGATAAAGCAGAAGCAAATGGGATTTTGTATATTCTTTGTAAATAACTATCTCTGAACTATCTTTTCCCACTTAATTTTTTCTTAACAAACAACCCATCATATTCATCAGGAAACAAGTTGGTGGTAGCATCACGCCTGTCTGACTTCCATGAGCAGCCCTGCAAAAATGTATCCTACAAGTGTGCTTGGCCTTCCCTTGTCTACAGAGGAAGATGGGAGTAACGCAAACGTCAGCTGCAGTAGGTATCTGTGAGAAACAGGATCTCAGTTCCATCCTCCTGCTAACCTGTCAGGCTTACAGCAACCCAAGGGTTCCGGAAATACAACCACCTGTGGTAGAAGACAAACTACTACTAGCACACAACACCCGCTGCCGGCCAAAAGTAACAGCCCTGCTGAGGTAGCTGCACATTTGCTCAGGAGCCTGTGCTTAATTCTAAGGATAATTAGAATTTGCCCGGAGCCAAGGTGGATATAAATAGCAACTGAAACCTGCTAGTACCCTTTTCCCCATCAGTTGGGCCATGAACTGTTTGGCAAAAGGGACTCTTTTGTGATACTAAAAGTCGTCTGATCAATCACAGCATATCAGCACTGACTCATGCGAGCTGCAAAGGGGTTTTAAATGCCAGGGAGAGCTGGTCTTTTGTATTCTGGCAGCTCCTCACTGCTGCTTTATACCACTCCCTCTCAAATGAAGTCTGGAATAAATGCAAAAAAAAAAGGAAGATAAAAAAATGAAGAAAAGATGTCACTTGCTTCACAGTGTTTAGTGCTCCCCTGGAGCTTAATTATGTGGGAACTGTGATACGTGGTCGGTCAGCTAGAAGGTGGCAGATCCTGTGGCACAGTTTGAAAGGTGTGTGGTGAAAGACTCCTCCTTTGCTCTAGACCTGCAGATACTGTATGGCATGCCCTGTGCAAGCCACAGGTTCCAGCAGGCATGCGTGGGTTCCTCGCATTTCTCACCTGTGGTGCCTGCGGCAGTGTGCTCCTGGAGTCAGCTTCCACCATCCCCATGCACAGTGCAGTTCGATTCTCCAGCTAGCAGAACAGCACATAAATATTTCCATCTCCACGAAATAAACAAACCCACTCTGCTCTGTAACTCTAAACCACATGCAGGGAGCTCAGTGATCAGCACCATACACTTACAAATTTTCAGTCTCTAGGTCGGGACTATAGCCATGGGAGATGGGGTATTGCCCCCTAGGAATGTGATAAACAGCTCTTCAGCAGAATTCTGAAATGAAGCAGTGCAGAGATCGTCTTCCAGAATACATTTTCAAGTGTGTTGCATAATTTTCTCTGGTCTGTATTTTGGAACATAAGCATTGGAATAATTCATTTCTAAGGCTCTCTCGTGTTGGTGTCTAGCTGCCATAAAGAAAGAAGACTACAGAAAATTTCCTGTCCCAGTTTATATTTTCCACTTGCAAACATTCACTCCATTCTCAGAATTAACAAGGAACAGCTTCTTCTTCTTCTACTACATGCAGGAGGTGCCTTCATAAACTTGTCACATCCTGATGTTAGTAGCATATGGTATTGAAAATATTCCTACTGCTTAGAGAGAGAGCTGTTACAAATATTTCAAGCAACAGTTTGTTAATTTTGGATCCAATCCTACACCACACCAATATTTTTCTCATGCTTTTACACTTGACTGTATAATGAAGATGCCCTATGAAGGACGAGTTAGACCATAGATATTTCGAGCCTTTAAAAGAACATTTCATTTCAAATAGTGTCTGCAGAAGACAGAGTTTGGTTCTTTCTTCTTCCTTTTACAAAGTAGAGGGGAGAAAAACATATTATATATATTTTTTTTTTGGTGATACCACAAATAAAGGAAGATCTATGCTGTACATGAGGAAAATCAGTCTCTCTTGCTTTACAGCTTGAGGAATATAGGCTGTGCCTTAGAGAATCTAGACATACTTCTTGCCTCAGCTGCCTTGTAACTTGAAATATGACACTACAGAAAACAAGAGATGAGAAATTGGAGTTTTAAGAATTAAGGCCAGAAGGCAGGACTTCTCAGGGATTTAATATGGCACTGGTGTTAAAAGATAGTATTGGACAGAAGATAACACAGTCCTGATACACTGGGCAGCAGGATGTGTTAGATGAGGTCAGGATCCCAGCCCTGGAGGAATACATGGAATTAAATGGTCATCTTGCATGAAGAAGCTATTTCTTACCTGCTCCCTGAAAAGGATGCTGTAAGTGTCTCTGAGCAGAGCCTTCTAGGCTCACTTTTCCCAGAAGATCACTGAACTGCCACTGGGAAATGGTTTATCTACTGGTATTATGAGGTGATTTGCAACAGCCAACATGGCCTCACTAAAAGAAAACTGTGCCTGACAAATTTGGTGGCCTTCTACAACAGGGTTATACCACTGGTGCATAAGGGAAGAAAAATTGATGTCATCTATCTGGAATTTGTAAAAAATTTGACACTGTCCCACACAACATCCTTGTCTCTAAATTGGAGAGACATGGATTTGATGGAGGGACCACTCTTTGGATAAGGAATTGGCTGGGTGGAGGCACACAAAGGGTTGCAGCCAATGGCTCAATGTCAAATGATGTTCTTCAGGGGTCGGTATTGGGACCAGCACTATTTACCATGTTTGTCAGCAACTTGGTCTCTGGAATTGAGTGCACTCTCAGCAAGTTTGCTGATGACACCAAGCTATGTGATGCAGTTGATACACTGGAGGGAAGGGATGCTATCCAGAGGGACCTTGACAGGTTTGATGAGATGTGAGCCCGTGAGATCTACATGAAGTTCAACAAGGCCAAATGCAGGGTCCTGCATGTGGGTCGGTGCAGTCCTAAGCACAACTACAGGCTGGACGGAGAACAGATTGACAGCAGCCCTGAGGAGAAGGACTCAGGACCAAGCTGGTTAATATAAAGCACAATGTGAGCCAGCAATGCATGCCTGTAGCCCAGCAGGCCAACTGTGTCCTGGGCTGCATCAAACCAAGTGTGACCAGCAGGTCAAGGGAGGTGATTCTCACTCTCTACTCTTCTCTCTAGAGATCCCACTTGGAATGCTGCGTCCAGTTCTGGGTATCCCAGTGCAAGAAAGACAAGGACCTGATGGACCAGGTCCAAAGGAGGGCCAAAAAGATGATCAGAGGGCTGAAGCACCTCTCCTATGAAGACAGGCTGAGGCAGTTGGAACATTCAGCCTGGAGAAGGTTCTGGGAACACTTTGTAGCAGCCTTCCAGTACCTCAAGGGGCCTGCTGAAAGAGGGTAGATTTAGATTAGAGATTAGGAAGACTTTCTTCTCTGTGAGGGTGGTGAGGCCCTAGCACAGGCTGCCCAGAGAAGCTGTGGCTGCCCCCTCCCTGGCAGTGGTCAAGGCCAGGCTGGATGGGGCTTTGGGTAACCTGGTCTAGGGGAGGGTGCCAGCTCATGGCTGGGGGGTTGGAATGAGATAATCGTTGAGGTCCCTTCCAACCCAAACCATTCCATGATTCAACTAGTTGTTTAGGTTGGAGAGAGTAGAGAACTGTCTGGTTTTATGGAATGCTGGTATAGTGGTTTATTGGGGCCCCTTCTCCCCTCCCATGTTCTAGGCTATAGGTGGCATGTTTCTGCTCATTTCTTCACCACAAAACTTTTGCCTGCTCCTCCCAGTGCTTGTGTAGCTACAGCTTCTTACAGTAATGGCTGACCATTTCCTCCTCTCTGCCTACTTATTTTTGCAATGTATCTGAGAAGGGTAATCTTTCATACTTGACAGAAGGGGAGCTCAAGTGCAGAAGAACTCATCTTTAGTTGCACAGGCAATTTTGTGGCTATGCAGGGAGTTGAATGAGTATTTCCAAGATTAATATAGCATTCTAATTTACTGGCTATAACTCTTAAGCCATACTTTGTTAGCACTGAAAGCTTCAGGGATTTCAAACTGAACTGTATGCCATTATTTTTCCACAATCCATCCTACACTGCAACACTGCTCTGAGATTTTTCTTACAGAGGCCAAGCCTACAGATACCTGCTTAATCCAACCTGACTGCTAAATGCTTGTGCAAAAACACCACAGGTAAGGAGGCAAAAAGAAACGCTCAGCTGAAACTTATTTACAACATACCAGCAGCTAAAGGATACAATTACAGCATGTGTGGAAAAGCAGCCAGGGATGTTGTTCCTTGGAAAGCCTCAGGGTGAAAAATTAAGGCAGGGCAGGTGAATTGAGGGATGCATATGTTAAGCACATTTCCTATCTGCCCTTAGTAATGCTGTATTCTGAATGCAGCAGCACACACAGCTTCCAGTCTTTAACTATCCAGTCAAACACGATCATTAAGAACATTCAGGAGAAAATAAAATGAGAGAAATACACCGAGCCGGCCGGCAGAAAAGATACACGGTAAAAACAGAGGGCAAACCCAGGGGCAATCAAGCAAGAAACACGCTGCAGAAAACATAGTTGATACAACACAGAATTCAGAAAGGTGAGAAAACTGCTTTAAGCAAAAACTAAACAATAAAACCCCAACCTCCTTCCCCCATGGGCTGTCAGATTTAAGGTTTCTGTTCCTGAAATCTAGGACAGTCAGAATAGTCAAATTTCGATACTTCCTTAGGTCTAGCTAGACCAGATGTAATCTAGCTCTCAGATAAAAGATCTGCCAGGGAAAAACAAATACACAGAGATGATTGTTAACAAAATCCTTTGCAGGGCAAGTTGACCTGATGTTTTATTGTGAAAAGAAACAAAGCAATGGAAACACCAACATAATTTGTATTCAAAGAGAACAGTGTGCACAAGGATACCGCAGGAACTCGGGATAAGAGTCACACGAATCTCCTGCCTCTACTTCTGTTCCCAAAGCATTCTACTTGGCTTTATTTTTGGCGTTATCTATGTCCAAAAATTACACTTGTAAAGAATCACATATTGTAGGTTTCACAGAGATTTCCCTCTGATCAGGAAATTAACTTTTTACAGACCCGTGGCAGTTTTCAGTTGCATGACATCATTACAAGGCTTGGGGTATTTATGAAACCAGAGGTGTCTGATGTAAACGCTGACCAAGCAGTGAAAACAGCAGCTTAAAATCTAGCTAAAAGCACATGAACAAATAAGAAAACCACAGATTAGCTAACATTTCACCTTCAGACACCTAAAGTTACTCCCCTAAAATAAAGGCTGCATCTGGATGCACAGATATTATCTTGAGAACACCCTTAACCACAATTTCCATAAGTGGTGGGTAGTGCCTCAGAAAACTCCAAAGGTTATTGTTTCTCAGCTACAGAGTAAATAAAAGCTACGGTGGCAACATCAAAACATGGAGATTTCCTGGGGCCTTCTCTCCTGTTTTCTCAGCCTCTCTCAGCTGTATTATTCGTGCCAGTCAGGAAAATTTTCCTACTTCTATCATATTAATAATTTTCAGTTACCTGCAGAAGTACTTTCTGTAGCAGCTAGAGAAAACTAGGTCAATGTGGACACTTGAGATAAAATAAGGTGCTTCCTTGGGAGCCACATGATTTTGGAATAGTGGTGTAAGCTATGGCAAAACTAGAAAGGCAAAATATTAAACACAGATTACCTGGGCGCCTACTCTAAAAGCAGCTTCCACTTGAGCTTTAAGAATGTTGCACTTCATGTGGTCAGGTACAGATGAAGGTGACACAGGGGCATGAAGAGTCTTTTCGGGTACTTTCTTGTCTTCAACCTGTAATATAATAATGTAACAGACCAGCACAGTTACATATATTAGAAAGATAAGTTAACAAAATGGTCAAAAGTCCAGTTTTTACTTGTAACAACTGGATTCAGCAATACTGGATAAAACTTCCCTGTTCATACCCTGACAGATACATCTTACAATAAAAAGTTTTCAAAATATTTAATGACTTGATACTATTTTCACAGGGAACCCTGAGTAATAGTAGCAAGAAACTGTTGTAAAGTGAAAAAGCCCAGGCAGGCCCTAGAGTGGTTGCCCAAACCTGTGGGGAAACAAAACAATGTCTCAAAATACCCCACAGCAGGCAGCAGAGGGAAAGGTTAACAATGCTCAGCTTAAATGAACATTGGTTTGTAAAGGGGCTTTGCAAATTTAACCAGAGGGATTGGAAGGAATCTCTGTGTAATTGCAAGCCAAGCAAAGTCCCCATCAGAAAGAAAATAAAAACCCAGGAGTTTAAGCATAACTGCTGCTGTTTCCACTTGATGTCAACCCCCTACCTACACAGTATTCTGAATCAGAAATCTAAAACCTCAGGACAGCTTGTTTAATGACCTGTTCAAACATGACCTAAAGTTTTTGTGCCTTGAACAAACTACATCCAGCTGAAATGCCAGCATGAATAAACTTCCTATGCAGAAAAGAAATAAGAGAATCATTTTTAAAAAACCCAACAAGGCAGTGTAATACTAATGTATAAACAAACAGGGTATGAATGAGACCAGGATTATAGACATGTACTCTTAAACAATCAAACTGTAATATCTTACATATTTTCAAGGAAGAATTGGCCAGTGGCATAAAAGACACTGCAAACTTTCCTGTTCTTCCTGGAAATGAGAACTGAATGACAACCTGGTAACAGCCTAGATGATGCATTCGTTTTCCACTATCACTGCTGCAAAGACTGAGTGGCTGTATGCACCTGGGCAGAACAGGTATGTAATGCTGTCACACCAATTTCAGCCAAAACAGGTACAAGGCATCAGTAATTCACGTCCAGTGCATCCTTGAGGTTCACCTCCAGCAAAGTATTTCAAGATAGAAATGGTCATTTTTAAGCCACTGAAATTACCATCTGATTAACTCTGTAACTTCAAAACCAGTCTCCTTTACACTTCCTTCTGCCCTCCCTCACAGCATCCCACTGTCTGACATAACCACAATCTTACTGACTCCTCTCAGGTCTGCAAGCAATCACAGACAAAAGGGAGCATTAAGATTCAGGGGACAGTTCCTGCAAGTGGAGCAAATCACAAATGTAATTATGTTGCCTGAGGAAACTGCTCTGCAAACACTGGGGAAGGAAAGAGCCAGACCTCTGCAGAACTCCGTTGAGACTGCAAGATATTTCTCATGTGTAAGCAAAGTTGGTCTAGCAGACTTCTGCATCCGAAACACTGGAGCTGCCAGGTATGATTTTGAACAAGATTGCCCATCGTGAGATTTTCTTCTCTGGCAAACTTCTAATAATTCTTACATGTTTACTTGCCTAGCCATATTTGCTGCTCTTAATGGAAGATGGGTTTTGACTTTTTATTCTCCCCACTTTCCTCCTAAGGGAAAAAGAAAATACTTAAAATGAAAAGTGACAGCATCTAGCTGGAGCAACTTAGGAAACTGCAGCCATCTATTCAGTCTTGAATATAATGGTAGTTCTGGCAAACATATGAAAAATCCCCATTAAAAATTAATTTGCCATAGGTGGCTTTTCTGGGATACTCATGAAGCTGAGACATGGAGATTATAAAAAGGATAAAATAAACTGTAAAAGAAGTGCAACTTTTCCCTGACCAATTGTCTTGGCAGCCACAGCACACTACTACACACTTTAAAAGGCTGCTATTATTGTGAACTTTAAACTGCACTTATTTCTAAGAGCAGAAAGAACAATGCATGAAGCAAAGGCATTTCATTAGGCCATGCAAAATTCCATCTTTGTTTTAACACTGGATACTAATCAAATATCATTTCAGCGAAGAAGGATTAATCCACTATATTTTACTAGCTAAATCAAGACAACAATGCTTGTTTAGGACACAAGATTGTTTTGTAACTTGAAAAGTTCCTAAGTTCAGTCCATCTGTTGTTCAGGTGGATATGGCTATTTTTCAGTCCTTACACTCTTCCTCCCCTTTCCAATTTGCTCAAGAACAAGAGAAACACAAAAGCCCTCAGGGCTGTCCTGTAGCTGAGAACCCTCAAATGGTGTAAACATTCTGCTGTAGTGAGGATTAGATAACTCCAGGTAATGGAGGCTGCCCCCAGTGCAAGGTCTGATGTGCAAGTTTCACATTCTGATTCTCAAGATTTCAGAGGTCCAAATGCTGATGCTCACTGACCTGGTTGGAAAGGGAAAGCTGACGTCTCTGCTGGAAGTTCCAGCCTTCTTGGAAACCATTCCTGGGCATTTAGTTTTGAGTTAGCCCTTCTTCAGGTCAGACTGTAAGGGTTTCAACCTTTAGTGACTGATCACACATGAGGAGCAGACATTGCTGCAATGGGCTGCTTGGCCTCAGCACTCCCCATGCTCCACCCCAGTGGTAATGCTACCGCACACAAATCCCATATGGGGCTTGGGAGTGCTTGACATGACCCAGGCCTCCTCTAGCTTCTGAATGTATGTGAAAGACAAACACTTCTTTGCCAGCCTGCCTTGGCAATGATGGGCACTTCTGCCACAGTGCAGTGGATCCTGAACCATTACTGGATTCTGCTCCTGAGTAGCTGATTAGCTATGACACATACACGTGCAATGGCACTGAAGATCCAGGCTACAAGTGAACTCGAATTAAGAAAAAAGTAGTACCTCCTTTGTGGAGACTATGAGCACTTCTAAACATCTATATAAATTCCTAATGTTCCTTAATGCCACTAATCTTTACATATAACCCCATTCATCCCCCAATTTAACTTGTAAAGTATAATTGTCATCAAGAAGACAAAAGAACAAAATAAAAACAAACCAACATTTCAGGACTATATAAAAGCATACAGTACCTTCTATGGTTCATTTCCCTAGTTTATAAAGAAATCAAAGTTGTAAAACCTGCCTGCCTTAGGAATCTTTATACACTATTGCTGCAAGAATGAAACCTGTACTTTTATTTTGCTGTATAATAAAGAAATCTTACATTTCTAGAATCCTTATCGCTTTCAGTGATAAGTGAAGCATAAAGATAGCAGTTGGGTATTGAAATGTCTCACCAGGCTAGCAGTTATTAAAATTTTATTTTCATTTATAAACTAAGAGCATTCTATGTGGAAGTAATTAGAAAACTAAACATGGCACAATGTTAATGAAACTTCCAATTTTATAATTTCTTATTACATAATTCTAAAAAAACCTGAGATGCCCCTTGCAAGTAAATATCTGAGAGTCAAACTTGCATTTGAAAGAAATCATCCTCTTGATTAAAACAGCGATCTAAAATCATTCTAAAAGGTTTAGAAATGAAGAAAAAAAAACCCCATTAAGTAAAGATACCTGATAACGCTCCAATTTTCCATCTCCAGCTCTGCTGAAAAATAGCAATATGTTCACATTGCTTTCACCACTGATGCAGAACTTTATTTTCCCAGAGAAGAACACTGGAGAATTGCATTTAAATGGGCTTTGATACAAGTGGGCTAAACAAGCTCAGATATATACACACATAAAGCTAGATGCCTTTTTTTTTTTCTTTTTATAATTGAGGTCTTAGGTTTGCTTTTCTCTTCCCAAACATTGACTTTAAATTCAATTACATTTGCTGATAGTAGAACTGAAGGCAGATTTGTACAGCGTTAGATGATGATGACACTGGCTTTAGTTTGCTAAGCTAACTGAATATTAAGTACACATACAGAATATAAAAATAGTCGCATGAAATACAACAATATCACTCCTGTACTTAACATTTCCATTCTCCCTGCTTTTAAAGGTTCATGCTTTGTTCCACAGCAAGCTTTGTACCAAGAGCAAGACTCAGGACCTTTGCCTCTGCGAATTTACCAACAGTCTCTTCTTAGCCAAACAGCATGTTTAAAACATGAACTTAGCTGGCTACATCCAAAGAGTAGAATGTTTGTTTATGAATGCAGGTCTATTCTTCACTGCTAGTCATCACTGCTAGTGGGAGGTGAAGTTTTAATGAAGCCAAGACAGATACAGAGGTTCTGAAAGTGCATCAGCTATGTAAGGTCAAACCCTTTGGTTTCCAGGGACTCCACCACATCTGAAAATGTGTATGAAAATCTACAGATTCTTCTGCTCCTTTTCCACCAGGTGATTTATTGAATTTTTTCCATGTGATAGCCAACATCAATTACAAACAGACACCATAGTGGTAAGACCTGTATAATTCTGTGTTATTCTTATCTGAGGCAAGGTTTTCAAGCAGAAGCTGTATTTTTTATTAGAAAACACATTTTATTAGAAAAAACAAACAAACAAACAGCCTCATAAAGCTGTCAGATACACAAGACCTTCCCCAGGTCAACTATCAGTTGGTCTAATGAAAGACATAAATCCCAATAAAGTTTTGTCTTGCTTATATTCTTGGAGCAAAGCTCTTTAGTTCCTGGTTTAAAATTTATTTTATAAAATGCTCTTGCTCAATATTATTAGATCCTAACTCTGTGCCAAATTTCATGATAGCCTTACTGAATCATGGGAGCCATGCTTCCTAGGGTACACCCTCTGATCAGTGTATGACACAGTAGAGTCTTAGATATATCAACAGAGTGGGTTTATTTTGGTTTTCTTTTTTAACCATAAATGATTTTTTGGAACTGTGGCATCTTTAGGGTTTGCAGTTGTGCACAGGGCAGGAAGTTCCACAGATTTTTTTTTGAGTGGCATCATTTGGAAATAAGTGGTTAGGCCTGTAATATCATGGAATCATAGAACAGAATCATAGAATGGTTTGGGTTGGAAGGTACCTTAAAGACCATCTAGTTCCAACCCTCCTGTGATGGGCAGAGACATCTTTCACTAGACCAGGCTGCTCAAGGCTCCACCCAATCCAGTCTTGAACACTCCCAGGGAAGGGGCAGCCACAGCTTCTCTGGGCAGCCGGTGCCAGTGCCTCACCAACCTCCTAGTGAAGAATTTCTTCCTAATATCCAATCTAAGTCTGTCCCCTTCCAATTTAAAAACATAATATGGTATTGCCATGCCAGCAAAAGGCCATAATCTTTGAACAGAGTTTGCAAAGCAATTGAGGCTCATCAGGCCCACTCTGTCTGAACCTTTCTTAACCTGCTTGCAGCATTGTCTAACTAGGTTTAGCTCTTACTAGGTTTAGCTGTAACAGCAATAATTTTATATAGAAAACAGTAACACAAGCAGTTATTCTTTGTAGAACAAGAAATTTATGATGCTAACACAATAATGTACTATAAAGCAACACAGGGCTGGTATGATAACTGAGGCCTTGAGAAGTGGAGGTGCAGGAGGAGGTGCGGAAGAGCACAGCCAGGTATAGTAGATTTGGGTGTAGAGTGAAGATGCAGATTCACGAGGAAAGAGCAAGGTGTAAAAGCATGTGTGCAAACACACAAAAAGGACCCAAAATGGATCCCAGAGTGAGAAAGAGGAAAACATAGACACGACCATCATATCCTTCTTCCTGGAGGACTCTCCGTAACACCCCCTCTGCTCCCCACCAGAATTCAATCAATGAGCTTAGGAGCCAGAGGTGTATGGGAAGGGTGAGTATAACACCAAGAAAGCAGGTAGAAACTATTTGAACTCTGTTAGTATTCTTTCTTTTTATGTAATAATTAAATCTGGACTAATAATTACTGAACTCCCAAGATTTCAGAAAGGCTAACAATACATTCTTGGCTTTATACTATTTACATATATATACACATCCATACCCACGTGGGGGATGGGAGAACATATTTTTCTAAGGAAAGGCATGCAAGAAAGAAAATCAGAAATACATTCACAGCTACACAGCTACAACACTTAGGCTTGTCTTTCCTGGGGATTAAGGAGTCCACTAGCACCAAAAGACATGAAACACATGCTGAAACTGAATTTTATCATTCAGCAGGTGGACAGACACGTCCACTGTACCAAATAGCTCTGGAAAAAAGATTGGACACATCCATTTGTCATTCCCATGAGAAGTTGTTTGTTGTAGTGGACAATCAAATTAACTGCTGAATCTAATTTACCCAATTTCTTGTTAACTCTCCTATGGGTTGAATATTAAGCCTGACAAATTCCAGCCCCAAAGCACTTTGCTTGAAAAAACAATAATTAGCAACAGGGGGAGAAGGAGTGAAAGCGAGTGACTTCACAATAGATGTGGAAACTATTGCTTCATTTTTAGAAACAGAGCAAATGAAACAGCTTCATAACTGCTTCATTGGTTTTGTTTAAATATAATATTTCAGAGGATGCAAAACCAGGCAGTAAAAAGCACTTAGCAGAATGGAAATCAACGGAGTGGTGCAGGAGAGCTGTTAACATTTCATTTTTTTGCCAGAAACTAAACACACTGACCACTCATTAAAATTTGTTTGCTATTGGACTGGGTAGCTGGTTATCTACCATAACCAAAGGACCTTCAGAGGCCATATTCTCAGAAAAAAACACTTTATCACAGTTTAAGGCTGTTTAATCCTGTCTAACCTGCCCCACTGCCTTTGTGCTGGGTGATGCTCCACAGCATTTCAGTCCAGGGTTAGCCCAATATTTACAGCATGTCCCTCTCTTTCACTGGAGAAGCCATCTGCTGAGGTGACTCCAGGCTCTGCTCAAAGCTCAAAGGCCTGTGGTTTGTTTGTTTTAGCTTTATGAGCTCTGTGTACACATTTCACTAGGATCTAGGTCAGAAAATGGTGCTTGAAGAAGAAACCACAAATGAGAGGCCAAAAAAATTCAGAATGATTTGCTGGTCATAACCCACAGACTTTAACATAAGGGTTTGATCATTGAGGTGCTTTCCAGTAGTGAATCTGGGCCTCTTTTAAGAGCATGTACAATTTTCAGATGGCTCAAAATTGCAATTTTAATCAAATCTGAGTGACTGGCCTCCTTTGCATTCACATGGGATTGATGCCCAGCTCTTAAACCCAATCCCTCAACGACTGCCAGGAAAGGGTTTTCATTAGAAAGGCCATGTCTCTAGCCTTGCCTTCTGCTGAGCTTCTGCCAGAAACAGATGCATTTAGCAGATCCTGGTGCTCATTGCGAGACTTTTTCATTCAGCTAAATGTTGACTGATGAAAGTCTTACCACAGCAGACACAGGCTGCATTTACTGTGCAGCTGCTTTTATTGCGAAGCGCTGACTTGCTGTGATACTGGGTTCTGCTAATTAGTCCTTAAATAAATAATCCATCTGACAGTGGACAAGATTCTAGTGCTGTCAGGACAAGCCAAAGAAAACCATTAATTACAGAAGAGTGGAGTTCTCCCTCCACAGATTTTCAGAGAAAAAAGAAGAGGAAGAGGATCAGAGGCTTTGCCAGGCAGAATTTGCAGGGACTCTTTGGGAGCAATTTCACAGTATGGTGGAATACAGGACCAAAATGTTTTAATATTTCATGTACAGAAAAAAAACTATAAATCTACTTGTTTTGAGATCACAAGGGTACCACTGAGATAATCTATTCAGATCTTTTTAGCCACACGGGCCAGATTGTGGTGAATATGGAGTCTTCCTACTTCTTCACTTTAGCCCTTTATATCTGCCAAACTGAGCTGTCAATAAGCTCAGTAGTGTTGGACCATCCTTTAAAGCATGTTTTGGACACTGCATCTAAGTGAATGTTTTTAGCTGGGTACAAGACAAAGTATCACTAAATACATCAGAACTACAGTGCTCCTCTCACAAGACCTGGGTATTCACTGAATGAATCTGTGATATGGAGAATTTTCCTTTGGCAAACTACATCAACGCTTAATTAGCTTTGCCTACAAAAGACTGTACTTATTGCCAGTTCAGAGCATCTCTGGAAGAAGAACTTGAGAAATGTGTGTGGGACAAAGACAACTTATTTTCCATTTAATCCCAGTTTGCCTACTTTATGAGTTAACTTCTCTCCCTGCTCAAACCAAACAGGTTTGCCCAGGGAGGTGGTTGAGTCACTTTCCCTGGATGTGTTCAAAAAAAGGGTAGATGAAGTACTTAAGGATATGGTTTAGTTTAGGATGCGAATGGTTGGACTTGATGATCTTAAAGGTCTTTTCCAAACTTGTTATTCTGTGATTCTGTGAAACAGACTGACAAAATGACAGGTCCTCACAGCTGATAGCTAAACATATTTGGGGAAAAGTCTAAACTATTCCTCCTTCGCTTGTTCACTCAGAAGTCTCCATAAGTCACGACATAGGTCATTGCCTCATGAGCATATTCACAAGGCATAAGGACTGCAGTCCTTAGCTGAACTACACCACCACCCCATGACACACCCTGAAGACAGTTCTTCTAGCAAATCTTCATGACAGAAAACCCACGGCATTATAGATTGACTTCAATTAACTAGAATGTCAAAGAAAACATTCCAAGATTTCATATTTTATTATTAACACCTGACTGATTTTCAGCCTTGACTTCCCTCTCCTGGACCATCATCCAGAAGAAAGAAAGGTTATGTAATATAGATATGCAGCCCCTTTCTGCTTGTATTTTAGATGCACTTTGCCACCTTCTCTTTGATTTTAATTTCCCTAACACTTGTTGAAATAACATAACTAACTAAAGGCTGTCTATAAAACCAAAGTAAAGTAATTTAACTGAGTTCTCCCTTGAACTGACAGAAAACTCAAAACACCACATTTCTTTTAACTGGTTAGTAACTGGGGGCCCCAACCCACCTCATTTGCGGGCAATGCTCTCCTTGACTTCACTGTGTTCAGCTCAGGACTGATGTGGTTGAAAACCAGAGGTCCAGGTCTCTGTGCCTCTATCCAGACTCAGCTCAAGGCACCCACAGCACAGGCACAGTGGATTTTGCCTTACATGGATACAAGGAGCCACCAACCGGGTGGCCTCTGATCTCTGGCAGAAACAGTGGGACATGGCTGTTTTGCCACCCCTGCAAAAACTCACTCATAATACACCCACTGTCATGCAATGCCAAAGGGATTTTAAGGCATAACGCTGACTCCTCATGTAGAAAAACAAGACTCTTTTTTTTATCACTTTAAGTGTTGTTATTTTTTACAGCTCTGGACTGCCTAGATGACTAACTCTTCACAACTAAACTAAAACTACATCATAACATTGTTGCAGCAGCTTCTGAAATTATAAAAGGCAAAGCTGAAAGAAATGTTAAAAATCTAAAAACCAAACCCCAGTCCCATAAGGAGATGGTGAGTGGTGATGAAAAAGCCAGACAGTGAATGTCAATTTGAATTGGAGGTGAAAAAGCAGCAGCTTTTGATTTTGATGTGACAAAGGGGCTCTCCAGCACATATATGTAAAAGTATTTATGTATATGCTATACCTTGTTCATGCTGACGTGCAGGGCTGGCCATGGTCCAACTACCTTCACACTCTCCGTTTCTATTTTCTTCAGATGAGAAGTTTCATCATAAAGAAGGGGAAGTCCTGAGCTCAGCTCTAAACAGACGCCCAAAAGAAAGAAAGAAAACACAGTCTGAAGGGAGGCTACAGAAGAACCACAGAGCAAGACAGCTGCATTTGAAGAGACAGTGGTCAGCAAACCATCTTCCCTTTCAGACCTCTACAATGTTTCATAACGATGCCTTCCGGGTCTTTTTTCCTTTTTCTAGCACACAAATCCTCCCCCTCCTCCTTCTCACCCATCCCTTCATTTCAGCAGGGCTTTTTCAAGCTTCGGGCTAGATACTTCTCTCCTTTAACTCCCCCAGCTCCCCCTCCTTTACCAACCTTACATTCTAAAAATCAGTTGACACCAGAGGGATTATTTATGCAGCCAAGGTGCCACTCTCAGAACATGTGATGTGTAAAGAGATCAGAGTATAGCTTTTTGCTTCTCTCAGACATCTTTATTTTTATGTCAGCCTCCTTAAGACTGTTGTCAGGTATTTGCTGTGCTTTGTCAACAGAGATTTTGAGCAAACCACCAAGACAGGAAGACAATGAAAAGTATTTTTTGAAACAGCCCTGAAAGGTCTGGGCCAACATCTTGGCAATGGCACAGCATATAGAGGTATATTTGCAAGAATTCTGAGAAAAATGAGCTTCATAATGTGATGACTTAACAAATCCCGGCGCCCTCCGATATTTGTTTTGTGATGCATTCTAGGTAATAACAGTTGGGAACAATCCAGTAATCTCTGGAGTCTGATTCAAAGCCCACTGAAATCAATAAAAACCTTGCACTGACTGCAATTTTGTTTGGATCAGGTTCTTAAGCTATCCTAAGATTATTAAATATTACTCACTCAAGATCTAGCTCTATAGCTGTTTAAATATACATTAAGGGCTTTGTTGACTAGAGACAAACTGCTAAAACCAGCTTATAGGGATATAAACAAAAAGCTGGTTTTGGCATTGGTGAAACATTATCAGACCCTGAGGTAATAATATCCTAGAAGGGGTTAGAGTATCAGCATTGACCTCCCCTTGGTGGTCCCTCATCACACGTTAGTGATGCCAGAATTCGGCATTTCTCACATCACAGCTGCTTCCATGGATATGAGACTGTGAAACTGCCCGATGTTACCAGGGAATAAATTACCACAGCTGTGAGATAAGACACGATGGTGGCTTTTTTAAGACACACAGTCACAATATTTTCCTGGTGAGAAAGAACATAGACAGCTAAAAGTGTGTTATTTAAATTATTCAAGTTTGCTGTGATTTCAATTGACTTTTAAGCTGGGTTTTTTGTTGGTTTTTTTGGTTTTTTTTTAAAGGGAGAGCTCTGGAAAACAAGCTAGCCAGTCTAGCCTTTTAACTCACACTTGAAAAAGATTTTAAGAAGGGCAAAAAATGAAGCCCTACAAAAGGCGTATGTTTCGTGAGTCAGCATTAAGTTTCTGCAATACCAGGCTTTCATCTCAAGATAGGATCTGGCAGCACTGTGTTTTTTCAGCCTGGAACTCAGTCTATTACACCATTCTCTGCTCAGGGAGCAGTGAGCAGGTTGAGGAATAAAGGATGTCTTTTTTTTTTAAGTGATAATCCGCAAGCTCAGCCCAGAGTTCAAGAAGAAAGCTGGGACCCCTCTTCTCGTTCATCCCTTTCCATCATAAAAATTCTGTGAGCTACACTGCATACTTGTTGACATCTGCTTTCAGTGAAAGCCCCAGCTGCTGCCAGTGGATCTGCTCACGTGCACCTGGTAATCCATGCACGATGTTACCATGCTAATTAGGCTTAGCAAGCAGCTCACCCTCCTCTGTGCTGCAGCACTGTCACTGTAAGGCTAACTGCTTTTCGAATATGGTGGTCCCTGGGATTGGGACCACTAGACCCAGGAGAAGATCTGCTGTGTAAAAAGATACGATCTGTGCACATTAGCTTTGAGGTGAAGGGCAGCATCACAAATACAATAACAGGCTGAACACAGGAAAACAACATCTTCTGCTGAACTGCCTTCATAATCACACACATCAGATTTCTTTCACCAGATTTCACTTCTTCCAGTAATTGAAGTAGACAAATTACTTGGAATGTGAAAAATCAGGCAGGTCTGGCCTAGGTTTGTTTTCTGTAACAAAATCCCAGGTCATGTGTTTTCTGAGAAACATGCACCAGTATTTAAAGGGAACTTTGTCTGGGTGTACTGTCATTTCCCTCTCTCCTGCCCATGTGCTGTGAATTGTGTTGCAATTTTGGCATTTATCAGAATAGGTGTAAGCTGAGGAAAGGCAGACGTTTTCTCCCTCTCTCGACCCAATGCTGCGTACATGTAGGTGGGTCATTCCATGTTCCACTTTAAGACCACCTGAGAGCTCAGAGATAACTCCAGCCCATAGGAGCTGAACTAAGTCATAAAACGCCTACATTCCCATGGAAAACCAAATGGTAGCTGAAATGAAGTGCTGGTGTGCACAGCCTCACCTCAGCCTCATGGGGAATCTTCCACTAGGACAGTGTATTCTCCCACAAGACCTTTTGACTCTCCAGGCATTTCCACTTAAGATATTTTGGTCACAAGCACACCATTCCCCAAGAGCGTCACCAGGTAAGTGACCACTTACTTCCTAGAAATGCTTTCCCAGCAGCAGCCTTTCAACACAGCCTGGAGCCAGACATCAGTTTGCCATGTCCCCAGGTTCCTGACGCAGACCCCTCATAGTGTCTCCTTGATGACTGATTTTTTTCTTGGCCCGCAGACTCTGCTGTATGCCAACCTAGATAACCGACTGACAGACAGCGTGCTCCTAACCATTTCGCCACATAAACTATCAGCCTTTTCCACAAGATGTTTTTTGCAGCTAAAACAGCCTGAACAGTGTTTAAAAGGATCTGTTACAACCAAAATAAACTAAATCAAATCCACCGAGCACCAACCATGAAAAGGCACCCAAGACCTGTCACCTCAAACAGCAAACGAGTAACTTTGCTTTGAGAGAAGTGGCCCTACCCATACTGTCTCTGCTCTAACGGTGTAAGCACACCAGGTCTAACTACAGACTGGTCTTTGTAAGGAAATCAGCTTTACATGAGTACAGGTGTCCTCAGCGATCAGCCATGGGTTCAGACAAGCCAGCACAGAGCACACCCAGCCACCTGAACAGCTCAGCTGGAGGCAGCCGGTGGGCCTGCAACCGCAGCCTCCCTTCGGAAGTGCCCCTGTCCCTTCCTGCTCCCTTAGAGAAACCAGGAATTGGCATTTGGCACTACTGGCATTAAGCCATGTCAGGAACCACCACTGATTCCCTTTTCTTTCATCAAACAGCTAGCATGAACCATAAGCAGACAAAATGAAGATTTTTTCTCCAGAATCAGTGCTACATGCCTGTCTGGGCTGTCAAAATCCCCTTCAGAGCATTGCAGCTGCCAGACAAGCTGGGGAGGCTGCGGCCTGTGAGCAGTGTGGGTTTTGGGGAGAGAGCTCACCCTCCCCCACCGTGTGTGGGGAGCACATTTCATCTCACAGGTAACGGCTGCTGGGCACAAACAGAATTTCTCCTGATGTTTGTCCCTACGGTTTTCCAAGTTTTTTCACCCACAAGGAGGAGTGGGAAAGCACTGAGTCCCAAGAGGAGACGCACAGCCGGAATAAACACCCTGTACTGTATGTTTTGCTGCTGTTTCTTTAATCACCTTCCACTCTAATGGTAGGCCTGGCTCAGTGGGGGCCATGGCAGGGCTGTGGGGAGCTGGAGCTCAACTCTGCAGGATTGTGGGGGCTGGCCCTGAGACCCCAGAGGGACCAACATGGAGCCCTGGGCAGGACAGGGGCAGCCCGCAGTGCCCTCAAGCAGGACACTCAGCAGCAGCACAGCTGCCTCTGACTGGATTTCCTGGCATACTTCAATTCTAATTTGGGAAAGAAAAATGCAGGCTGGCACACCCCCCAGAAAGGTCACCGCCTCCCTGCTGCACCAGGCTGACAGACCAGGCGAGGCTTTCCAGCTCAGCCTTGCCAGCATCCCTCTGATGCCAGCACTCAGCTGCCACTCATGGCAGCTCTGTAAGTGGCCAGATGAGGCCCAGCAGGTGCATGGCCATGAAGTTACCAAACAGGGTGGTTTGCACCACCTTCCTAGACGGTGCTGGTCTCCATAGACCACAACCAAGATGTGGATACCCATCGATGATGCAGGAATGCCCAGCAGCCCACCCCTAGGCCTCCAACACAGCACCAGGTAGGGGAAGGCTGTGCTGGCAGTGTGCCACGCAAGCCCCATCCACTTCCCAGCATGAAGGTACGCCAGCATAGAGTGTACAATCTATGAAAGGCAGCATGTCTGCTGGAGGTTGCTCCTAAGGGAGTAGCTTTATGTAAAGCCCCAGTGAGCAATTTATATTGCTGCTTAGGATTCATTCCTGAAACATCTACAATGCCTTGCATTTCACATCCTGAGCTTCAATCCTAAATACTGTTTTCTCCCTCTCCCTGGGTAAGAAAACTAAAGAAAACGTTTCTGAGTTTCTGAGACAAAGTCTGATTAAAGTGTCTATGCACGTAGATGCCTGCACAGTACTGCTGAGGTGGGACTGCCTACAGTCCAGGTCACTCAGCACCACCCACACAAGATCCTGGTTTCAGCCATTTGAAAGTTGTCTGATTAACTGCCCAGGCTAAAAGTTTCCGTAATGGATGCCTATCTCAGGGTGATTTATAATTATAAAGGCAAAAACTGGGCTAAGGAAGAATTTATCGTCCCCTTGAGGCAAGGAAAATAATAGATCATACCTTGTTTTGCCCATCTTCTGAAATTCTTCCACAGCTTCAGCATCTCAAGTGCTGCAGCATGCAGTGATTCTAAATTTGGAGAGCAAGAAGTAGGATTGCTCAGTGGCAGGGATATTTCTCTTCTAGTTTCTGTGTAAGCCTACAAACACTCAGCTGAGCTACATACCCTTGAAAAAGGCTGTACATGTTCAGCAGCACAGACCAACGTCCAAACTCCCCAAGGTTGCATCAGAAACAAAGAGGCTTCTTTCTCCTTTGTTTTCTACATGCCAAGAATTTCTCCACTGAGCAAGCAAGCTTACTCGAGTCATGGTAACTGGGGCTGAGCTTGTTCCCACTACCCAAACTAAGAGCCAGATGCTGTTTGTCCAATACTCCAAAATTTCTGCTGCTTGTGCCCAGACATGAAAGCAAGAGTCAGATCGAAGCAATGAGGGTTGAAGGACAGCTGGGCAGATCAGCAAAAGACACGGGCAGAGAGGTTTGAGAAACTATACAAATAAAAAGTAACGATGAAAAAATAGCCTGTGCCAAGTGGCTAGAGACTCAGTATCTGTGGCTAACTGGTTATTTGTTCAGCTGTGGACACCAATCTAACAGCAAATCCTGCAACCCCATAGCAAAGCCAGGGAATTGCAAATCTTGTCCCGTTCACACATAGTACAAAGCTAGCAAATAAGAGCAGAAAGCATATTCGTCGCGGAGGAAAACTGAAACGCGTGTTGTTCTATTTTCCTTTCCTTCGCCCGCTTGCCAGAAACGAATCTGAAAGCAGCATGGTTACTGAAATGACACTCATTGCAGTGGACTTACTGTTTGGGACTCCAGAAACAATGTCTTTGCCGTCGGGAGCAAGGGCGCCGTAATTCGCGTGGTGGTGGTGGTGCCGGTGGTGGTGGTGGTGCCTTGCGGGCATTTTTGCGGTATACGGTGCTCCACCGTTCTCCTCAATGTTGAACTGGTGCAGGTCACTGTTGTTCAAGGGATAGCTAGAAAATAAATTCAGTTCGAATTAGAGTGGTAATCAGTAGGACAAACTGTACTTCTAGAGAGACAGAGCGCAAACTTTCTTGGGAAATAAACACATAGCTTTTGTATAAATTAATTTTTCACACGGTATATCCCAAATCTTCACAGTTTTCTGTTAACAGGAGAGTCATAAGGTAAGGAAAAAGGATGCCCTTGCTTTTTTGGCATGACTTCAATTTCAGAATTATTTTTTATTTTACACACTGCACAGTCTCTGTTAGACCCTTACACCGAGTTAAATTCTGACTGACTTGGGGTATATGAGTCCCAAAACCATCCAAATTTGTCCCGCAGGAATTTGCAACTTCCCTGGGCATAGGAGAGCAGTCAGGCAGCAAACAATACCTCCTTCAACGTAAAACCCTCAGAAGAGCAGGCCAGGGAACGGCCAGAATAACATTACATTCCTGAGAAAGTTTGGGCCTCCAAATTTACAGTTGAAATAACTGTATGAAAAAATTGTTACTTGGGGGAAAGAAAATGGAGAAAAGATCCCATCAGAAAGAAAAGCTTTTACCGGTAACAACATACCAAATAGCACTTGTTCAAAAAGGAACCATACCTGTGCTGGTAACCTGACTGGGGTGGGGTTTTGTTTGTGTATGTTTAGTTGGGAGATTAACTGTTGTCAGTCTACAACATATGAAGAAATGGAAACATGTTGAAATTTTGACCCGTCATCTCTCAGAGGTGTCAAATGACACTGTTGTCTTCAGCAGTGTTAACAGATGCTGTTTATTGTTTGAAATGACCACCAATTTCTAGAAATGCTATTTTCTCTCCAACCAAATCAGACTGAGATAACTTCACATACCTCACACTGCAAATGACTTGAATGTGCTTTTCTCAGAGAAGTGCTTAAAATTTTTAACTTATTCTATACTGTTTCATTAGTCAGTAGTTGCAGTAAATCAATTCATTCAAAATGATGAATCCCCTGCCCATTTGAAACATGCTAAAGAAATTTTATCTTTGGCTGCATGGGTTTCCAGTTTGCTGTTACTGCTAACAGCAGCTGACAATGTGGAATAAGGAAAAACAGAGTAATTAAAGGAACGATGAATAAATTATACCTAGCTACTTGCTACATGTGTTCTCTGCAGATTACTTACTGAATCAAAGCAAAATCAGCCAGTCATCTGCAAATAAACACATCTGTATCACTTCCAAAGGTATGCTGAAGCACGCAACTCGGTACATCATTAATAACCACCGTCTTCTTAGTAACAACTTCTGACAACATGAAGTTTCCGACTGGGTAGTAATTGAGTAACACTTTTACGCTGATTATTTTTTGAAAGCAGGAGGTGGGGAGGGGAATGTTTTGTGTATTAATCTTGGCAGGTTCCCAGCATGTAGCAACAACTGCCAATAAAGGCACTTCTGATGCCTTATTTGCCTTAAGGAAACAATACAAACAGGGGTCTGATCCGCAGGGGACAGCTTTGGTGAGCTCAGATAATCCAGGACTGGTCTGTCTTTTGAAACTGCACTGTATCTCCATGGCTGTAATGAAATCAAGCAAGTGCCTACTGGGGAAAAAAGGTACAGGCTAATGGGATTGCACACTAATTGCAACAGCCCTCCTGCACTCTCCCTTCAAGCAACTTGGATTGAAGTGACATTTTTGGACTGCGAGGATAGCTGGTTTTGTTCGCAAAGTTAACCCTGCATTGGAAATAAGATCAGTTTTGGGCTGGAGCTTCAGCACATCATTTTTTTTCAGTCTATGATTCAATTTATTTTTTTTCCCCAAGACATAAACCCCCACCTGCTTGGGAGTTGCTTTCGTTTCACCTGCTGGCAGACTGGTTTAGCAGATTTTCAACTGGCCTTTTCAAGATGAATGAGATCACTCCAAATACTTACATGGACTCCTCATATTGCTATAGGCATGAGATAACTTCCATGATACCAAACACACACCAACTTCTCTAGATGTATTTCTTGAGAGGAAACACTGTCCAGAGAGGAGTGCTCGCACAATGTAAAATGCAGGACGACCATTGCTACAAAGAAGTGAGGAGCTAGCGCAGCAAAACTGATGTACAGGTGTGGACTGACCTCCTTGAAGACAGTTAAGTCACAAAGCTCCTGTCAGGATGTCAATACCTAGGCAGCACACTCTGATTTGAAATCCCATGCTGAAACTGATGGTCCATTGAAAAGGATGAGGTCATGTGCACCCTTCCAGGGCTGACAGCAAATAACAGATATTGATACGAACTCATCTCAGTGGTCAGTCAGCTCTTGAGCTTCTGATGAGCATGGGCTTGGAGTAAGGAAGGCTTTCAACCCCATACCCTCACTACCTGACTGATGAGTTACTGAACAGTCATTAACAGCTGGGCTTGCAGCAGCCCCAGAGCCAATCTGCTAGAAGAATTGACAGTACCCAAACAAAAATATCATGAGTAGTCCAAATCCTTTTTCTGTGTAGTCTCTACTACAGACAGTGGCTGAGCACCCCACACCACTCCCACAGGAGAAACAGACAGGGCCTCCATGGGTTGGGGTAAGAACAGTTTACTGACAAAAGCCCCATGAAAGGGGAACAGTAACAGCCTGTGGCAAATGACACTCACACCCGGTGATACAGAGTACCATAGCAACCATTAGAGTGCTGCCTGACACAAGAACCCACCCAGTGCCCCAGCCACACTCAGACTGCCCTAGATGAACCCCAGAACACCACTCCCCTGACCAGCCCCTTTTTATGGGGGAGTGATGTCAGGTGGTGCGGAAACAGTCCTGGCTAACTCAGCTCACCTGGGCTAACTCAGCTCACCTGGGCTAACTCAGCTCACCTGGGCTGGCTGCTTGGGGAGGTTAGCTCTGGCCTGGCCAGAACCAGGACAGTTGGGCACACTGGGCATCCTAGTGCAGTTTCTACATGGTGGCACCATTATTATCATAGGTCACATCTGTTTTTCACTTACTGTTCTGTTCTTCCACTGTCTTAAATGTAGAGACCTGACACTGTTCCTTCCCCTCAATGCATCTTTCTGCCATTAACTTTTCTTTCTGTTGCTTGCTTCTCTCTGGCTTACCTGAACAGATAATGTCCTTATGTATCCTTCCTAACCTACTGATGCAAACAAATCACTACTTTAAACGAAACAGCTTTTTTACTATATCCAAAGCACTCCACGTTTTCATACTTGCTCCCCAGACATTAGTAGTGCTCCAGTCTATGTACATACATGGACAGGTACCAGTTTTCATCCTTTCTCCTGCATTTATCTTTTGGCCCTCCTAGTATGCCAACATTACACCTTTGTTTTACTTTTAATAGTCAACTGACTTTCTTACAGGTTCTCCTTTTCTCCTGTTATTTACCTGTGTCATTTTCACAGCAAGCTCCAGCTGCCTGCTATAAAACCAACTCCTGTTCTTCAAAGAAAATGTGGCACTGCCCTACAGGCCATCCTGTAAAGGAAGAAAAAGTTCTTCCTTCTCTGCCCCTCCCTTGGGCAAAGCACTCCTGAGGATCCAGTTAACAGAGGCTGAACCTTCAAAAAAGCCACTCAAAGTTTGCAAATATTGCCTTGAGTCTCAAACTCACAGACTTTCTTCTGGCCAAAAAGGCAGCATATTGAGGAATGGAGCAAACAACATGCATCTCTTACTTTTTTCCATTTTTAAAATTTTATTTACATTACTAATCCTCTATCCTGATTTTATACTCCTCACCCTTTGCTTTAAAAACTATTTTCAGTTGACATTCTTACGTTTAATGTGCCTCAGCCATCTGCTGCCTTACCAAACCATTCCTCTAGTGAACAACTAACACACAACAATGTTAGACCACAGAAGAATGGGGAACAGGAAGGGATTTGAAGACTGAATTATCCACCTCTCCCCTCAAAACTGAACTAAGCAAGCCTGTGTTACCCTAGCTGATTAGCTGAACTGAATATTCAACATCTTCACCAGCAGAGACCCCCCATGACCTCCCTCTGCAATCGATTTCAGTGTCTCACCATGCCTACATTTACTTTGTTTATCCTGCCTCCTTTGCTGCAATTTAAGCTTTATGTTTCTTCTCCCATCCATCACAGACACGGTGAACAGGTTATTTCTTGCTACAGAAACCTGTGTTTTTGAAACTGGCTCTTCAAATCTCTTAAGAGTCTAAAAGCTCTGAATTGTTGTCCCTCACACGCCATGCACTTCCTACAGCTATGATAGGTCTTGCAATCCCTGTCTGCTCAGCTTCCCCCGCTCCTCCTCTGACACATGGTGCTCAGAACTGGCCATCACATTCCAGCTGAGGCCTTACAAGTGCTTCCCAAAGAGGAAGGGTTGCTTCCCATGTCCTGTGGGATCTAGTGTTTATACACTGGGACATGACGGTTTCTTTTTTCCAAAATAGCCTGAAGTTGTTGATTCATGTTCAACTTCTGAACCTCAAGAATACCATATCCTTTCCCAAACTGGCCAGGTTTCCTGGCCCCCACCCCCTCCCCACAAAGCATATTACTCCTACCTAACAGTACAAACATAACCATCATGCCTTGTGAGACTGCATTGTAAACTTTCTCCTGTGCTAAGAGCGCAACCCATTTGGAGCTTTTCTCTCATCCATGACAGGCCTGGTGAGAGAGGACTTCCCATTTTGGTGCAACCTGTGAGATTTTTTCCAGAAACTAATTGCCTTTCTGTGCCATCCACCCAGCAGTCACCCTCATTCTCCTGCAGAACATAACTGCAGATCTGCATGAACGTCTTTCACCTGTGCCCCAGACCAGGCTTACTCCCACACCCTCTCTATGTCCCCTTCTTCTACATTCCTGTAAGCATCTCTCACCTGTCTGAAGTTACACTTGGAGATGGTGGGGCTCTCCTCTCTGCTCTCCTTGGGGTGCTGGTGAGGCAACAGCAGAAAGCAGGCTCAAACTATCCTGCCTCCTGCATGACTCTCCATGGAGTTCAGACCCTCCCTGCTACAGCTGAGCAGAAGTTAAAAAAATAATCCCAGATTTCTAGGTCTGGCTGTGATTTTTTTTTAAAATAACCTTCAACAAATGCCACACACGTCGCTGCCCCTTGCTTTGCTCTCTGCTTCTGCACCAACCCCTCAAACTTTACACAACCATCACAACCCCTCTCAATCCTCCCCCACCCGTGGCTCAGACCAAGCCCGATGGTGATTTGAGCAGCTTTTGGCAGCTCAAATCCACACTGCAGGCTTTGTGCTGAGCGTGTCTGGAGGCTCCTCCAGCCACTTCACTCCTTAACAGGAGACATTTCACCCATCACCTTATCGAAACGCTAAACAGGCTTTAGATGCGCTGCCAAGCGGCAGCCGGTGGAGCTGTTGCAGGGTACCCTAACGTGCATGTGTGTGAATGTGGGTGCATGGAGGAGAGACTCTCAGAAGCTTTGGCCTGGTGGCTCAGGGGGTGAGACTGAACAGCTATGTTAAGCTGAACATTCATTTTTTGGGCTGTTTCTTCCTTCGGAAGGGGATGCCTGTGCTCCAACGGAAGCTAAACCAAACCCAACTGAAGTTTTATCCAAACTTGCTTTAATCACATTCAGAATCTCACACACCCCCTGAGTTGTGAGAGCACGTGAAGTGGCACAGAGAGCCTGGGAATTCTGCTTACTCTGGAAATTTCCCTGTGGAGAGCAATGAGGAGGAAATGGGGGGATAGGAAGAGGGTGGCTTAGCAGTTACTGGCCAGAACCACTGGTTGAATAAAAAGACATTGAGAGGACCCAGCGTTGCACAAGGAGAGATCACAAACCGTGGCAGAAGGACTGCTTATAGAAGAGGGAGGATGAAGTTCTATTTTTGCAGCCAAGGTCTGGGACTCTTAAAAACAGTGAGCGTTCCGGAGTAAAGGAGGATGGGGATCACTAAAACCAAACTTATGTTTTCTTTTTTCCTGCAGCATGTAACCAAGAACTCTTTGCTGGCCAGAACTGGCTTCCTAAACTGTGGTAAATATAACTGAAGCTGACAGCCCTATTGCATTTCCATGCTCTGCCCTGACACCATCAGCTGACAGGAGAGCTAGCCCATTTGCATCCTTGAGGGAAGGCCTGGGAAAATGCACTGCAGTTTTCTCTCCCTGCCGCCACGAATGATCAGAATCACAGAATTGTAGGGGTTGGAAGGGACCTCGAGAGGTCATCAGGTCCAACCCACCTGCCAAAGCAGCTCCCTAGGACAGGTCGCACAGGTAGGCATCCAGACAGGTCTTGAATATCTCCAGAGAAGGAGACTCCACCACCTCCCTGGGCAGCCTGTGCCAGGGCTCTGTCACCCTCACTGGGAAAAAGTTCTGCTGCATGTTGGAGTGGAACTTCCTGTGCTCCAACTTGCAGCCATTGCCCCTTGTCTTGTCCCCCCAGACCACTGAAAAGAGGCTGGCCATTTTCCTCTGTGTTCCACACCTCAGATATTTATAAACATTAATCAGATCCCCTCTCATTTGTCTCTTCTCAAGGCTGAACACCCCCAGTTCACTCATCCTTTCCTCGTAGGGGAGATGCTCCAGTCCCTCAATCATCTTTGTAGCCCTCCTCTGGACTCTCTCCAGGAGATCCCTGTCTTTTTTGTACCAGGGAGTCCAGAACTGGACACAATACTCCAGGTGGGGCCTGACCAGGGCAGAGTAGAGGGGGAGGTTCACCTCTTTTGACCTGCTAGCCGTGCTCCTTTTAATGCTCCCCAGGATCCCATCTGTTCTGAGGGACACCTCTGAAAGCAGAGCAGGCAGCCAGCAGCCGGGAAGTAGGAAGGGAAGGAAGGGAAGGGGTTCAGAAATGGTAATGAGAGCAGGGAAAATGTCTCACATAGGAGATTAAAGTATGTGCAGCAGCTTCTTGCATTATGAGATGCTGAACTAAGTTTTGAAGCAGGAGTAATCTGGAATTATCCACAAGAAGAACGGAGCCCGCAGCAAAGAAACAAATCTTAACTTGACAAAGCCATTGTCCTCCCAGATTTCACCTTATCTACATAATGATCATTAAAAACATACCGCCTTGCAAAGCTGCCATGCAAAATATGCCCACTAGGGAACGGAACTTGCTTTTCTTCATTTACAAATGGTTTTAATTAATGATAACTACAGCTAATGATATTTAATCACCTGTCAAGAAAATTCATTGCCCCGTGTGTCCTTGCAGATAAGAAACACTCTGAAAAGCAGACAGGAAATTTTCTAAGACAAATGAGATCCTTCCCCTGAAGTCAGTGCTGCTTTCCCCTTCCAGTCACAGGCAGACAACCCGTGCCTGTGCCTGGGGAATCACACAACATGGCCTGGCTAAGCCAAGCAACCCAACCCAGGTTACAGTGGGAGCACCACCAAGCGAGGAGCTCAGGCCTCCAAAATAGCCAGTAGCTGATCTGTGGCTGCTCACCATGCTACAGTCTTTGCAGACGCTCAACCCAGCGGATAAGGCGGGTCCCCCAAGCTATGTGCACGCCTGCCTCTCCCTCCCTTCCTCAGCATCGCATGCAGACAGAGGCGGCGGCACGGCTCTGCGGCCTAGTTAACAGAGGGGAGGAGAAGCCGCAGGAGGGGACAGAAGAAATAGCTGGATATAACAGATGAAAGTGTAAGCAGCTTACAGAGCCTGCTCTGAAGGGTTCATGGATCTCACAGGTAGTTATGGGAGAGCCACATGAGAAATTACCAAACTTCAGTGTGCACTGAAGGGGCGCAGCAGGGACATTTTGATGAGAACAATATCGCAAGGCCAGGACTGCCCAGGAAACCGTATCAGTAATGCCATGTAAGGTCCAAACTGTCTAAGTAGCCTTCGGAAATTTGAGTTTGGAAAACTGGAAGCAACGTGGGGAAAAAAGCAGGGGTAACTGAGAGGAGACAGGGGAACAGGAGAATCTGCGTACATCAAGGGAAGAAAAAGCATGGGAAAATGGAGGGGGGAGGGGGGATGGGGAGAAAAGGAACCAGCCACACGTAAGCAAGCTGTGGATTGGTGTGCTTCATTGGTCAAGCCTGATCTCTGCAGCCTGAGCCGTTCCTCTTAACTGTAGTTCTGTTTTCTGTGGGGGTGTGCGGGACCGAGCTCTCTGTGCTGGCCCATGTTTGCATGCTGCTGCCTGTGGGTGCTGGTAAAGGCACTGCTCTCCAACACTTTTGCCCTGCATGGTTGGCTGAATATGTGCTGTGTGTATTCACATCTCTGGAATACATGCTCGGCATGTCTACAGGCTGGGCTCTTGAAACCAGGAACGACAGCAGCCTCACACTGAGCAGACAAGGAAGGTGAAATCACTTCAGATTTAAAGCCAATCCACTAGATTTGGCTTCCCTTAAGAATATGCTCCCATCTTATGAAACCTTCTTTCCATCTCTGTTCCTAAAAAATTCCTTGGAAAAAACATGTGGTTTGTTGGGGTTTTTTTTTAAATTAACCAACCATGTAAGTTTCATGCTTCTAAATTATTTGGATTCTGAATGTTGCTAATGCCCTAAGAAGCAATATTCTGAATTTTCAGTAATTTGCCATAATGTGGAAGTCCAGCACAAACATACCTGACATCATTGCCACACAAACTGCTTCAGTTTGTGTTAGAGAGTTTTGCCCTTTTATCATGTTTCCAGTAAAGCCATTGAGTAGGGACAGTGTATGGTGAGTAAAAACTCTTTACCAAGGCAGGAGAGAATTTCTCCCTTAGTGGCTCAGCATTAACAGGTAAAATTACCACAAAATCATTCCCTCTGCACAGCAAGGGCTTTCTTATTTACAAACTTGCAGCCTGTCCTATCTCTGTTCTCACTGCAACACTTGGGCAGCTTATCTGAGTTGCAGCAAGAAACCGTTCATTTTATCTTAAAAGCAATTTCCAGACTTTTTTTCAAGTCAGAAATCACCAATGAGACACACACATTAAATACAACAGCAGAATCTGAAAATGAATTCGAAAGGGAGCTCTCCTGGGCTCAAAGTTTTGATACCAACGCAGCATCCAGTTTTACATCAAAGCGCCTTGAAGCCTTGCCTCACACCAGCCTTGCTCATTAATTCAGGGAACTCCAGGTGCTGAAGACACAGGCGCTGAAGTCTTGAAGCTCCCCTGCCTCGTTTATTCCTCTTCACAGAATCACAAAAAGGGCAGGGGTTAGAAGGGACCTCCGGAGACCATCTAGTCCAAACTCCCTGCCAGAGCAGGATCACCCAGAGCAGGCTGCACAGAATCGTGTCCAGGCACATTTTGAATGTCTCCAGAGGAGGAGATAGTCATGCTCTTTTCCATCCCCAGAGTCTCTGGCAGATTTCATTGCTTTTCCTTTTCCAGTTCCTCCCATCGCATATTCTATCACAAAACTGCTTCTCCTAAACCCTCTACTTGAGCTTAAAAAAGCCCATTTTATTTTATTTTTTCCCAGAGCTCTTCCTTGCTTCCTGCCTCATTCCTGCAGTCCTACTGATGAGAAAGACTTAGCTCAGACCCACCAAAATGCTGGCCCTGCTGCCTGCCAACAGGGCCTCACAATTCAGTGGCTTGGCACCTCGACACAAAAAGGAACACAGCTACTCTGTCATCTGTTCAGCTCTCAAGTTTATTGCTTTGTCATTACAGCATTTAGAGAGCACTGGAGATGTAGTAACATTTTGTGTTTCTGCTTCTCCAAGGTTCTCAAAACTGCAGAAATTGGCACTGGCAGGTAAACCATCGCAATTATAATTCCAGCACAGTTCATTAATGGATTTAGTGAGGGAAACATAAATAAATTATAAATACTTAGCTTCCAGTCTGGAGTTTAAATTGTATTAGATCAGTACTTCCTACTTCTAATTAGGTGTGGCTACTTCTTTCATTTTCTTTAGGATGCAGAAAATAAAAGCTGTTTCTCACTGCCTCACTAAAAAAAATAAATACTGGGTTTTTTTATTATCTTTCAGTACACAACATTGCTAAGCCAGGAACTACAGACTTTCCAAACTGTTCCTATTGGAAAGGCAGGTTCTTGCTGAATTCAGTGCATCTTTGATGTGATGCGCTGCTCTTTGATAGTTTAGAGCTGAAGGTCATGGAAAAGGAGAAGAGGAAGGAGAAGGAGCACATTACCAACTTACAGAATCACAGAACTTAGAAGATAGAAAGCAGAAAATTTAATCAAAAGTGGAAATGTAATTGTGGTGGCTATCTGAAAACAGAACCCGAGGGGTCATTTCCACTGGTTCCCCAATAGCCTTAGCTCAAAATTAATCTCATTTTTAAACTGGAAGATTCCTCAGTTGACAAAAGGCATGGTGACTAAGGCAGTTATCATGAATGCTTCTTCTGCCAGAGAGAAAATGAACTGGATTTCTTCTGAAAAGATATATGCACCAGATCATGGAAGGTAAGACACCACCAAACAAAAAGCAGCAGCCCCACAGAGTCAAGAGAAATCCATTATTCCAGAAACACAAAACAAAAGAAGTCACACTGAGTCTAAGAGATCAGACTGGTGGGACTTGCCCATCTCCACCAATCTTCCCTTTGTGCCAAGTCTCTACCTGTAAAAAAAAAAAAAACAAACCTATCATCTTCTTTAGGAAAGGTGGATGGGAGATACTGCAGGTTTTTAAACACGACCTTTCCCTCCAGTTTGAAATTGAAGGCAATTACATGCTGAAATTAAAACCAATATGCAAGCTATTCCAGACATAGTTGTGTTTTCTGCAGCAGCCGACCAATACGTGCTGCTGAGACAGTTGATTACAACCTTACGACTGAATTCAGATGGCCGCTTGTGAATCCAGCTGTTTGAAAGTTGTTTTGCTTTAAAGGACAGTCATGAAACTGTCATTAGTGAGTAGTGGAGAGCAGCATTTAGTCTGCAGAAGCTTTATTACTGGAAGTGACTCATATGAAGGGAGGAACTCGGGCTGAATCAAGTTTTTATCTGGTTTTTTTTGCGACACGGGCAGCAAGAGCAACAGCAGGCAGGCTGGGAAAGGAAGGCTGCTTGGCCAGTTGCTTCAAGGGACACGGAACATGGAAAACAAGGGAAGCTGAACAAGGTCTTCACCATTATCACACACTGCTTTGCCATCTACTCCTGCAGTGCAAGAGAAGGTGTGGTCCGTCCCTTTACATTTTTTCTTCTCTACTTCGCACACTACTATTTTTATCCAAAACCTGAATCTTTCTCTGTGTTTGCTGCCCACTGAGAAAGGAGGGCTGAGTTTTCCTGCAGGTCCTTCAACACCACAACTTGGGAGCCTGCCTAGCAGCACTGTGTTTTTTCCAAGAACCCACAGTTTGAACAAAAAGTAATATTTATTCTGAAGCAGTTTGCAATCTCGATCCTCACACTGCAGCAGAAGTTCAGTTAGGGGGCAGAGGCTCGACCAGCAGAGTGCTAGTTCAAGATGGCTCTCAAAAGAGATTCTTGGCTTGTGCAATCTTAACAAGAGAAGGTATGGTCCTGGCAGACCTGTTCAAATCACGGATCAGTTTCAAAAAATACAGGTCCTATTTTGTGTCCATTGATTCCAGCTGGTCTCTAGCAGCTCTGGCTCAGTCTCCTGGGCTACTACCTGCAATGCTGCAATGACAGTGTTCCATGACACATCTGCTTTCCTGGGTTCTCCTCTGCAGAGTAAGAGGAAGACAACTCATCACCCACAGTTCCTTCCAGAGATCTGGTGCGTCAGGCTAGATGGATGTGCGTCAAAACTTCTCTCCTTCAAGCTAGGCAGTAGTAGCCTCCCTGCCTGATACTCAAACTGGAACCACTGGTGGAAAAACCTCCTCTGAAACAGGTGATGGTGGCACTGAACTGTCTTCCTCCTCCCCCTCGGAGGGCTCCATCTGGCCAACTTTGATGCCTGAGAAGCAAGTCATACTCATTTTTTTTCCCAGCCAGCAGCTGAAGTTCCATTTTCAAAACTACTTGCAAGCTCTAACACTCTTCCTCTTGCAGGCTGAAGAGACGTTCTTCTGCAATGCTCATCCAGAATGAAGGAAAAGGGACATTTTACATCACAAGGCCATAATATATGCTTTGTTCCCATCCACAGTGTGAGAAAGCAACCCTTCTTTTGGCCAGTGTGCACATGGGTTTGCTGATAAAAGGGCCTGGAAGGACCTGCTGATTCTTTCCCTTAAGCAAGCAAACCCTTGAGTGGCAGCTTTGGAAACGCACGACAAAACCTGATCCCTTTGTTCACTTTGCCCGTGACTCACATCAGCTGGAGAAAAACAGCTGAAAATGGAAGTCTGAAGAAAAAGCCCACACTGAAACAGTTTACCAAATGTGCCAGTGCTCTCAGCACTGCATGTCAGCATTCCCTGTTACTCATTAGTTCGCGTGCCTGGGCCTGGCTGGGGCTGAAGAGCGATATACTTCAGCCCAAGTTACAGATGTGCTATCACCAGCTTCTCGATTCCCACACCAGGTCCCGAGGGACAGGATGACGACAGAGTTATTACAGGGCAAAAGTAACCCCGCTGTAACTCAGAATACAGAGAGTGGAAAGCCAGGCCTCAGCTATGCTGCCCAGAAACTGGTCTCCAGCTGTATGACGTGCTGGAAGAAGGGTATGCAGACAATCAGAGGATCCCCAAGATGTATTACTGAGCAGCTCTCCAGCATGTGGAAGAACGCAGCCGATTGATTACACATGGGACTTCAGAGCGGTGTAACTTCTCAGATGCCCAATGCCATGCTCATGCATTTTGTCTTGCTTCAAACACAAAACTAACATTCCTAACACCACAAGCCCTGTATTAGTCACTTGTTAGAGATAACACTTTGTAAGCAATGAGCCCCCAAGTCCCCTAAACATGCTTTTAAATTTAAAGCAACTTATTTGTACCACCTAGTACAGCACAGGGGCACCCGTATCCATCTTTGCTGAGGTGACACAAGCTGCACCGGCCAAAGCGGTGCTGGGGGCAGAGGAAACAGGTAGAAACGCCCCCTCTTCCCCTCCACATCCCAGCCCCTTGTCTACAAGAAGCCAACTAAGAGTAGAGCAAAGCAGGACAAAGAAATCCATCTCTTCTTACCTATCTGATCGCTCGGTGACTTTGTCTGCAGACAGCAGGCAGGATGAGGGGTGAAAACGTGCACAGGAACGTAGAGTGCATGAGCTGCTTCTCTGGAGAAGCAGAATGACAAGTGCTTCCCTTGAGGTGACAAGAGCACACAAGTCCCACAGGCTGGTTGTTCTTCATCAGTGTGCAGATGATCCGCACGAGGCACTGTAACGTGTAAGGACCGTTTAGGCCTCGCACTGTCTTTGCTGGAGACCTGTCGGGGTGACCCCTCACCTTCAGCGTTTAACCAAAGCACAGACAACACCACACGATGAGGAGGAACACTGACAACAAGGCACTGACAACAGAAGCCAAAGAATTTACGTGACCAGGACGATACTGTATTATGGATGTAGGTGTGTGAACGATGAAGCAGCAACACTCCGCTTCACCCTGAGCATTCAAAACATCCTCCTCTGGAGGGGATTCAGAGCAGCAGCTCTTGTTCTGATGGCTCCAGCCAAGATTTTCTTTCTTCCTTTCCTAAATAAAAGGCTGCTGAAACAGAGGAAGACTAGCCCTGGAAAGCTGAAGTCATCCTCTGCGATTACCCACCTTGGGCTTACTCTGGCATTTTCACATCCCAGTGCACAACTGCTTTATTGTTTCCCCTCCCCTCTACAGGCTGCACTGGAAATGTTGATCCAGCACAGCATTAGGGACTGCAGGGCAAGACAGGCACACGTACAAGGTGTACTGTATCTATCCACCCTCCCCCAAAAAATATTCAAAAAATAAATAATGCATCATAACCAGAGTAAGAAGATTGAAAATTTTTATTTGTACTTAGCACATACAGGAAAGATCAAAACAAATATTAAAAGATAGCATTTGTAAACAAATGTATTTCACAAAAAGTTACACACTATCAAATTTGCTCTGAAAAAAAAATCAGGGTTATAGCTGTTTATAAACCTCTATTTATCAAAACCAAGTTAAAAACTACTTCATTTTTAAAATACCCAAATGAAGATTCGTTCATTCCAACAACTTCAGACAGAGAGACCACAGACGTACAGGCCTGATTAAAACCGAGGCGTGAATGAAGATGGCACTATTGATTTCCAGGTTTTTTTAAAAAAAATTAATAAAAAAAAAAAGGCAAGTGATCAAAGTATCAGCCAAGCCTGTTTAAACACCTGGGTTTGTAAAATATACATTCACCTTTGCAGATGTCTATGTTAAAAAAAAAATAGAGCTATTTCACTGGATTATCCTCCTCTTGCAGTGTACTGATCGCGAGCTGTGCTTTTCAGTCCACTCAGGGAAAAAATGATCAGTAGGTAGCTTTACACGATTGTATAGTTCACTTCCATAATCACATTGAAAATAAGACGACAGCAGCACCCTTTTAAGCAAGGATTCATTTTTAACATTCTTGCTATTTATAGCAGCAGGTATGGTTCTGGGGGATGCCATCAGTATCACAATCAGGAAGTCACAACAGGAATACACGTATTCCGCGGGGTTTATTACAGTGTTCTTTCCCTATACTTGTTTCCAAAGTTAAGCAAGCACCTCTATTTTTTGCTGCAGAACACAGAAATTAAAAACAAATGACACCAAAAGCTATGACTAACTCAGCAGGCTCCCTTTGTTGGTGGTCCACAAGCCGTTTTGATTGCCAGTGTGAATGGTTTTTCCCCTCCCTCTGATCTCCTATTTGCATAACAACTGAAAATCAGAATTTCTCAACTTCATCTATAAATCTGAATCAAAAGAAATGAGATAACAAAAAAACCCTAAGGCACAAATGGCTGATCTTGAACAACAGGCAGAGGGTCACAGATTCGAAAGGATGGTAGAATGTAAGTCCCCAGAAATATTTCTGGTTTTGGTGCACTGAAAATTCTTACCAGCTTTTACAGAAGGTTTTTCAAGATTTTTTTTTTTTTTTTTTACAAAGAAGTGGAAAACACTTTTCCCAGGAATGTCCATGAACACTAAACAAGGATGGATGTACATACAAAGACACACACTTTATGCACAATACACTTTGAACATACTGCAGACAGACAAGGACCATGGAATGCAATGATCGTCTAAAAGATGGCAGGTGAAATGAAGATGACTGTTTTTCACAGAGTCGTCATAAGTTTATCTTGGTACACCATACTTTGGACTCCTCCTAAATTCTTCTGGTTCTGCTCCTGGATATATCGTAAATTGCTGTCCTCTCCACTTGTGGGGGGTTTCCAATATGGCCTGTCATCATGATAGGGTGGCCTGTACCATTTGCACAGTTAATGGTTAGTGAGAGATGGAAGCAAACTTATGAGAGCTACACAGTAACATGAGTTCATGAGTTCATCCAGCAAGTGCTAAGCGTGCATGTGGTATGGTGGGATGGGTGGCTAGTGGTCAGAAGGACATGGTGAAAGACCTGTAGGCCTGACGCAGAAGCCACCAAAGCAAGCAGGAATCTTAAAATCCACTGAAAAAGGCTTTCAATCAGAGCTCAGTCATTAAAAGCCCTGTTTTCAAGCGTTATGGACTCCTGAAAGCCAGAGGGGTGGTGGGGAGGGCAGAGGAGACTACTGGAAAATGAAATGCATACAACAAGCAAGTAAAATAAACTGCATCATGCCAAAGGTTGAGCTCGTGAAAAATGTATCCCTAAGGCCTGAAAAATGACCCAAGGCAACCCTACTAAGGGTGAAAACTGCTCTTCTGTGAACACTGCTGTTCGTTCGGCACTGGTGCCGTTAACTGCGCTGAAGCAGCCGACACGCTACAGAGCGGCACCCTGTTCAGATGAACAGCACAGCCCACAGCCTGTGCAGCAGGCACTTGGCTGTGGCTGCACAGAGAAACTCACAGAAGCACTGAGAGGAAAAAGATTCTTTCCTAATTTGTTTGTTACTTATTGCTGCTTAGAGATATTAACCTCAGCCACTCTGTCTCCTGAACCATTGTGGGGGCAGGAGGAGCACAGACACATACAATTTTGACCAGTAAGTAGGAAATGACAGCATTTCAGATTCCTTTAATACCAAACTACAGTTGCACTTCTCATTTTGGTATTTTGTTCAATGCCAGCAGAAATACAGGCAGCTTTAGCTATTAGCATTTTTTTGGAGATATGCTAAAGTTGAATGATGGCAACTGTTATTTGGAATTAATTTTCTCAGAAGACCGAACATTAAGTTAATTGCAAACAGCTAATTTCACTGCAAAGATTTTACTAAGGAGACTGAGATACAATTCCACATATTATTTCACAAATTATTAAAAAAACCCCTGACATATACAGCAGGTATTGCATGGGTAGTTTCCTTTCAGCCCTTTGCCCGCTCTAGACTTGCACACCCAGCAGGAAGGATTTCGTGTCTCTGTGGTTTGACCTCAAGTTCACAGCTTAAATCCACCTGGCTTTCTCAGATCAAGCTGTCCGAGCTGTTAAACGTCCAACTCTTCCACTCAGACTCCAAGTTAGGACAGCTTGAAGCTTCCACTTTCCCCACAAGTTTAAATGGCTTCTATCTGACTGGGACACAAATTCTGAGCACCTTTCCTACCGAGCTTGCACAACTGAGCTTTTAAGTATGTTTTTCGACTTAGAAGCCTCTCCATAAAAAAGCCATTGTTCATATTTCACTGACCTTAATCTTTGCCCAGGCAGCAGAGGGGCTGAGGGAGGGAGGTTGTCTACACACATTACAATACATTACTGTGTTTATTTCAATAGCACTCTGCTCCAGGGTGAATTATTTGGCTTTAAAATGTTACAGGCTAGTATCACCAGTGAAGAAATCTTTAGAAGAATTTCAGCAAAACCTCAAACGAGTCATAAAAATCATTAACCTCTTTTGGCTGCCACTCTTTTGTAATGTGAAATTGTACATTTTAAATCACACACAAAAAATAAACCCTGAACCCAGGAAGAATCTTCAGCGTGAAGTACAGGCAAAGCTAATTACCCAGTTTAAACACTCTTTTGTTTCTAGCCTAAATTTGGTATCTGCTTTACTGCTGTATACCAGGAATTCCGAGATGACAATGAGCATTTCTGTTTCTCTGCCTAGTAAGTATTTCCAATAGCATATTTTGTTTTTTTCCTGCATTCTCAGCCTCACACTTGGACCAAACTGTCCTTCCACTGTCTTTTCATCCATTTTCAGGCTCATCTCCAGAGCCTGCCTACACTAAGAAGTCACTCTCCCTATCCTGATATAAGAATACAGAGATAAAAATGAAAGATGAATAGAAATGAAAATTAGGGTATTGGTATTTTTCAGTCTATTTCTGGCTAACCCCCCTCAGTAACCTAAAAAGGTTACTTTTTTATTAGGATAAAATAGCTTTCAATCACGTGCCCATGCAGACACATATCCACCAGCAGGTGTGTGCCTCCACTAGTTCCACCAAACTGGTTCTAACATGGACTGAATTTCTTCCCAAACCCCTCTGCACTCCATTTCTCTCATTACTAGTTACAAAACAAAAAAGTCTGGGAGAAGATAGCACAGTAGCACATACAGGAGTATTTTTGTGAAACAGTTCTCAAAAGCTCCATGTTGTAACTTCACTAACATTAGCTGTAAAGTGCCCAACACTTCCTTCCACATACATGTTGTTTTTCTACATACATTTCTACAACAGATTAAACGCGGCTGCAGTGCAAGGATTGCTCCTAACTGAATTAAAAAGTAACCTGAAAAAAGCATTCATCATGAGATTAGGATGTTCCAAAGCAAAAGCTAAATAGAAGCTATTTAATACTGCCTCTACATCAGGTATGTCTAGATTCTGTTTGGTTTTCACGTGCAGGAAATCGCCAGTATCAAGGACACCAAAGTGTCACGCCAGAGGTAAAGAAAGAAGTAACCATCTTTTTCACAAAGGGAAGGTTGCTTACCTTACGTTCACAGGCGTATGCGGGTGCCAGTGTGGCTGTGCAGGATGTATATTGGGATGATACTGTGGCTGCAAGTGGAAACATTGAACCTGGTTAATGAAATCATATAAAAACTCCCTGTTAACTCAAATGCTTTGTTTTCCTGGGGCCACGAGGTACATGTTCCCCGTGAGCCCTAGAAACCCCACTGTTTCAGACCTTCCCCCATGCCGTTTAGCACATACATGAGACCTTCTGGTGATGAGCTTTCCTGTGAGGGCACACTCATGAGAAAACACAAAGAAAATTGCTTTCCTATTTGAAAGACAGCCTGACACATCTAGTGCTTCTCATAGAAAGCACATCGAAAGAATGTCAGCTTTAATCAAAGGTGGAGAGTGAGAAAGGTTACTATTGTAATAGCAGTCTTCAGAAGGTCACCTATCTTTGATGACAGCATTTCTCTCATATCCCTGAGATCTTGAGGGGAAACAGCAAAATGAAGTCACTAGCAAGGCTTTTAATGAAAACAAGTGTTAAGGCTTAAGTTCTCATGCACACACTCAGCCTGGGTGAAAGCAAAGCTTGCTTTCTCAGTTCCACAGACCCCTAGCATCACTGATGAAAACCAGCTGAGGTTTCTCCCTGAAGTGTGTGTATAAAAGATCATGTTTAAAAACAAAACCAAATATTTGACCAGCAATGAACCCCTTAAGCATTGTGACAGGGGAGACTGTTGCAACTCTGAACTTGTCAGAGATTATCCAGTGTGAGAGGCTGCTCTAGACAAAAGCCTCGCTCAAAGAGCAGTCTCCTGGGGTCCATCATGTTCACAGTCCCAAAGGCTTTAACCTGGGATTTCAAGGGACAGGATGGGAAGGGGCAAGTAGAGCATCCAAGAACACAAGGGAAGAAAGAAAGGAGAGTCCCTCTGCTTTCTCCTTAAACTCCCAGTGTGATGCTGTTTATTTCTGAACCACTACAGGGAATCTCACCCTAGAGTAAGGAAAGGGGAGCAAAACAGCTGTATTAATTATAGCAGCAAAAATCTTTACCACTAAAGGAGAAAATGACAACATTCTCCTTAACAATTGTTAAGACTCTTACCTGGTAGTTATGGACTTCAGGAGTATTTTTAGCACTAAGGGAGAAAAAAAAATAGGTTTTATGTAATCAGTACTTTATGTTACAATTTCCTATAGTTCAGAGAAGTATTACAGTGAAGCAAGGTTCATATTCTTAAGGATATCAATATTTTTATTCAAGATAAACACAACAGCAATTAGAGTGCAAAAGAAAGGGGGGTGAAATTTTTTTGTCTTCATTTTACATGAAACAGGAACAAATCATGCTAGATAAGTTAGCAGAATAGCGACAAGCTAAAAGCAAACATGCTTTACTTTAGTCTGATCTCAAACACACACACACACAAATAATTAAAAAATGGAAGCGCTTGAAGGAAGCCTCATAGGCAGTCCCCAGGAAGAATCTGGTGCTCCATAATGAGAGATCCCAAAGCAATTCATCCCACACCAGAGAACTTGTTTCAACAAACCCTAATGCAAAAACATTCTTCAAGATTGTTTTTGGCTGGCAGTGTCAATTAAGAGGTAGAGAGAGCTTGGGCAGTCACTTACCACAGTTGTGCCGCTTTCACAGGATTGTTTGCTTAAAGACAAAAACCAAAAAACCTTAAGACAGGTGAAAAAAACCTGAAGACATGAAACATCATTCATTCTGTAGCTATTGTGATTGGGATGTTACACTACAGCTGAAGGGAATCCTCACGCAGACATATTTGCCCAAACGCATCAGAATCACAAGTGCATTCCTGTGTGAGTGAAGTATGAGGAAGACACGGACCCCACTCTGCTTCTGCAACAGTTCAAGACCCCTCAAAGATGACAGCAGAAAAGAGTGCTCTTCCCAAATGTCACAGAAGGAGGAGTTCTAGCAGAGGGAGATCTGCACAACCAGGCCACTACTCTTCTCACCTTGCTATAGCCACCCATGTCAATACCATCGAGTCCCTTGGGAAGCAGAAGCTACTTCTCACAGCAATTTTACATTATACAGAAACCAGAGCACTACTGAAGTTGCTAATGGCAGAATTGCCTATGGCTTGTTGCAGTGAGTGATGGTAGCCAAAAAAGTCCATCAGCTGGCAATACAGCAGCTTGGACAGGCTGGAAAGGCCAGTGACAAAGGCAGCTGAATAACCAGGATGTATTGTTTCTCTTTCCTGACAGTGTATTTTTCAAGAGCACTGAAAAACTGCCAAGCGATACAGCCGAAAACCCAAGTCTCTGCTGAACGCAGGAAGTGGATGACAATGTTAACGAGGCACTCCAGAAGTCTGAGAGAGACAGGGCTAGGACAGAATCCAGCACTTGTGGGCTGCAACTAGGTGCAGGCCTGAACAGCCAAGAGATGCATGAAAGACAATAATCTGGAGGGAATTTTTGCCTTAAATTAACAAACATGCTACTGAGCTCTCTGGAGGAGATCATCTAGGTCTAGCAGCAGCTCTGCCTGGCTGCTAAGCACAGAGAACTAAACTGAGTGTAAGCCACACTTTCTCTCTTCTCCCCCCCATCTCAGACAGAAGTACAGAAGCACTGAGTCAACAAGATGTAACCTGCAGGTCTGATAGACCCTGTTAATATAAAAATAATCTATTCTTCCACTCATAAAATCATCCCCACTTACCATTTAATTGACTCTCACGTATCACAGAATCACAGAATCACAGAATTGTAGGGGTTGGAAGGGACCTCGAGAGATCATCGGGTCCAACCCCCCTGCCAAAGCAGGCTCCCTAGCTCATATCTTACAAATGTAATAAATTTGTGTTTCTGTAAGAAACTGACCTGTACTAAGGAAGGAGGCACAGAGGGGGTGTTAAAAGCCTCTAGAAAGCACATGTGCTTGCTACCCTTTTGCCTCTGTGAGAAACAGAAGTGCCCCCATAATACCACTAGGACTTTTCATGGAACTGAGGTTCTTATTCTAGGAAATCCTTGGCAAAGGAGTGCAAAGACATCCTAAGGGAGTATCAGCTCACCCTGCTCCATACAGCAACTACACCTCCAGCCCCAGATAATACAGAATTGAGAGGGGGCTATCTTGCAGTGCTCCTTCTAAAATGATAATTATTTTTCTAAAAAAAATACCAAAATAAAAATCTTAAAAATTCTAAAATAAAAATCTTAGTTTAAGTGTTGAAGGACGAATGACAGAACCACAGGGGAAATCAATTCCTTGCCATTCCATCCAAATTCAGCACTTTTCAACTCCTAGAGAAAGCTGGCTAAGTTCAGAGTCTGGCTAGGTGAAAAACCAGTAACAACTGTGTAATGAGACTGCTGAGTAACCCTACAACTGTCTGGCAACACCAGGAAGTCAGCAGGGGTTTTGGACACTGCTCCACACTACATGAAAAACACACTTTTCCAAAGAAAATGCTATATGCTTTCCCTAAGTCTGGTGCAACTTTTCTTCCCTCCTCAAGGGAGCGACAAAAGAGACCATGGGTACCTCCTCCTCGTCCTCAGATGGGGGATGGAAGATTTAACTGCAGACAGGATTAAAAATGATAGATACAAACAATGGAGCCTGACTTTGGAGGGAACAAACCCATGGACATTTCGGATGTTTTAGGTGGTCTGACATGTTTTTAGGGCTGTAATATGGTGTTTATATGGCTGGTTCAGGACTGGTTCAGGAATACGTGTACAGACACTCACCCTTAAAAGTCGAATGCCTTCGAGAAGGGTACCGCTTGCTGGGCCTCCTTTCAAACGTGCTGGTTCTGCGTAGCCTTGTCCCGTGTGTTGCTTGGTACTCTGTCCGCCCGCTTAAAATACAGAAACAAACCACGTTACCCGCTGCCTTTTGGTGGGTGCTGTGCCTCCTCCTTCTCACAAGCATAAACACGTTGCTGTTACTTCGCTCGATACCTGAATCTGAAGCGTGATCCCAGCCTCATGAAGTCGGATCGACTCGATTTACTATTTGCTGGGGCTCTCAGTCTGAAGAACGCGTGGTGCTCCACCGCACACTTCCACAAGTGTTTGCACGTTTTGGCACTGTCTAACCGGAAAACAAATGTGTGCTCTTGCTCTCTGCCCTAAATGCAGAAACAAAAGCTTTGGAAGTTGGCATGCATGACATTAGTTACTGTCCTTGGTAGGAGAAATACAGCCTGAGCCAACAGTGTGCCGAGACTCCCTTGTGTTCTTACCAGCCTGAGCACACAACCACACTTTGTTGGATCAGGCCCAAGTAAGGGAAGAAAGTTACCTGTTCGTCATCTTCTACAACCACAAGTGTTAGTTTGCTCTTTTTAAAGTCCATTTTTGTGATTTTAGGCCTAAACACAAGAAGCAAAGAGAAAATTAATGGAAAAAAATAGTATTTTGTGACCTAGGAGAATCCTCCAAAATGTACGAGTGGTCTGCAATGCTGGAACACTTCAGGCATCACAATAAAAGTAGGCTTTCCTGGAAACAGGGCTATTTTTCAACAAACACTTCGTGTTTGAGTGTGGTACTTCTAGCCTCATAGATTCAATCTACACTAGGCAAATATAGTTAAGACCTTATTATGTAAGAGAGATTTCAGCATTTTAACAGAAAGGAATACAATACAAAAACAATTTACCAAAAGAATAAGCCTATTTTGTTGGCTCCTTCAAAGATCAATATGCCTGTTGGTGTCAGTCCAAGGGCGTATTCACAACCATCTCTTCCCTGCAAGTAAGCACAAAATCGATAATCAATATGCCATTACTAGTGTAAATCTTACTACAGTAGTAAGTCAAAGTCTCTGCGTTTTAAACTAAACAAGAAGAATTCCTTTTTTTTTTAACATAACAGAACAGAAGAATTAGGCAGTCTGCATCTTTACTGGCTACAGACTGGCAGGTTTTGGCAACAGGGGGCTGCAGGGTGCCCTGTGTGGGGGGATGCCATGCGTTACCCCAGACGGCTCTGATGCCCATGGAAACACCAGTGCACCAACACTGCAGCCAGGGAGCACCACACCTCAGCTCACATGAGTTTAAGAGCAAGCACTAGCTGCCAGGGGAATGAGACACAAAAGGGAAAGCTTGAAGGACATGGGAAAAGGCATGTGGAAAAGGCCACTGTGGAGGACATAGCTGAAGATACACTCTTGGGAGGAGCATCTCCCTGCAGGAGAAGGTCCTTCTGAGGGACCGTGACCCTGGGGCAACCAGGGACCCCCTGAGGGAACCCCACAACAGGGGCACCCCTGAGGGACTGACCCACACCAGGGCAGGGACAACCCTGAGGGCCTGTGGCCCATGTGTGACCCATGCAGCAGCAGAAGAGCAGTAAAAAGCACAGGTCAGAAGAGGAAAATGGGTGAGAAGCGAGAAGCAGAAACTGTTGTGCAGATGACCCCAAAACTTGTGGGATGTTTTGGGACGTACTGAGTGCAACCTGTGAGAAAAACAAGGGGAGCTGACACTAAGTAGAGGGGAGGAGAGGTGATGGACTGAAGTTGAGCTGGGGAAGGAAAGGTGGTGTCATGTTTTAATTTACTGTCTTTTTTTTTTTGGTCTGTACTCAAATCGGTAATTAAACATTTAAGTTAACTGGCAGTATATTAAAATAACTGAAGAGTATCAAGTATATTAAATTCAAGTGAAATTCCTTGAGTTGAGACTGTTTTGCCAGAGGCAGCATCTCCATTCAATGTTCTGACCCACACTCATAAAATAAAGTGCATCATGGACCTTACCTTAACTACGTGCATATCTACACCGTACATTTCTAGCCATTTGGCTTTGTTCAAGTAGCACAATTCGGCCTGCGCTGGGCTCTTTCCCCTAAGAACATAAAATTTATAGTTATGGTAGGAAATCTTTGCCTATTTTAAATGTTTTAAAATTTGTTCTCCTAACCCTTTTCTTTGGGCCCTCAATCTTAATGAGATGAAATGGTATTTCAGGCTTAGCTTATGTTTTTACCCTCTTCTCCCCAAATGAAAATACATTAGAGGGATGAAAACTGAAAGTGATGTAAAACTGCAATAAGGATGAAAGTTCAGGTAAGACAGCATCACCAAAATCTACCATGGTTATTAACAAAAGATAGAAAAACCTATTGACTACTAGCCTGAATACAAAACTTTATGTGTGCATGAGTCAAAAAGAGAATTGTTTCCAATGCAAACAGAAAAAGGATCAGGCTGCTTAAACTGTTAAGAAATCACCTAAAGAAAAACAACCAAAAAAAGGAAAAACTCAGCCTACCCATCTTCCCTAAATTACTGCTGGTTATTTCTAAGGAAGGGGAGGGCTCAACGCCTGTCGAGAATACTTCTCAACTGACAAACAAAATGGCCATTTTACACCTGTTGAAGAGGTTCTTGTGCACATATTTGACGTCAGAAGAGAAGGAAACCTCCAGCTGCTAGAGACACCACTCCCCCCACAGGTCCCCTACCTGCACTCTTTCCATTTCTGAAAAATGTCAAATTCCATTGCTTCGGTCTGGTTCGGTGCAAACCTGAATTCAGACACAAGTTCTGGCGTGTGCTCTGGGTGCTCACACTCTCCCAGCTCAGCTGCAAGCAAACAGTCAGGAAGTTAAAAATCGCAGAGATCAGGGGATGACCCAAAACATTTGTTTCCATAATCTCCACAAAGAGAATGAGAGCTTCTCAGTTTTTAAGTACGCTGCAGAAGAATATACTTGTGCTGATGATGTATGATGTAAGTAAAAAAATACCACTCACAAACTCAAACAAAACTCTAGAGCAGAATGCAGACAAAGGCATTTGGTGAAGCAGTGTAAGGCTATGCTACAGAATTGATATTTAAGAACGTTAGAACTAAACCAGCTTAAATAAAGCTGCTTCTCTGGAATTTAAAGCATTTAAGGGAAATAAAGTTTCCATTAAAACAAAAAAATCAATGCACTACTGTTTCAGAAGAGGTTACTTTGAAACTTCCTCTCTTTGCAATGAGGTCATACTTTGCATTCCAAAACACTCCCCATTCTATTGCACGCTTTGTTACACTACTGTTCACATCAAAACACAAAAACAACACCTAGTCTCAGGAAACCAGTGATAAAGTTGTGAGTTTCTTTGGAGTTTTGGAGGTTATTTTGGTTTGTTTTTTGTTTCTTTGTTTTTTGTTTTTTTTTAAACCACAGTGGTAGTGTAGTATTCAGACAAGGTAATTTTTAAGGAAAGAACTGGTGAAGCATTAACATCATTGAGGAGTCACTTTCCACTCAGTTACTTAAGGCCTGTTATCTTCTTTTCTAGAACCAGAACACTTTCAAACTCTACTGAGCTCAGCAGGAGATGCAACTGCTGAGCCTCTCAGTGACTTAAGCCTGTAACTGTCTTGTTCTTCCAACATGCTTTGCTCTTGGAAGCTCTCAGCTATACAAAGAGGCTGCAGTGTCACTGCAGCAGGACTGTAAGACAAACATCAGTAGCAAGTGGACTGTTCAGCAGTATCACGTCCCCTGACACATGATGTGATTCCAAACTAGGCCTTTGTTGTCACTGTTTCTTGACTACTAGTACTCTACTACCAAAAACAGAAAGAGGGAAACCAAATCCTTGTAGAAAACCACCTTACTGTTTCATTTGTACACGTAATAGTTCACAACAGTTAATTCACTCTCCTAGCAAGATCCATTAGAACACAGGAAGTTACATTAAAAATGCAATTTGTTGACTGATACACCTACTAGGTGGTTTTAAGCAGTTGAGTTTCATTCAATTATTTAGCATTCCTGAGGGTATTAGTCAGACTGAGGTCACTTATGGCTCCACTTGGAGTACTGCGCCCAGCTCTGGATCCCAGTAGCAGACAGACAAGGAGCTTTTAGATCGGATCCAAAGGAGGGCCGTGAAGATGATCAGAAGGCTGGAGCACCTCTCCTATAAAAACAGGCTGAGGGAGTTGGGGTTGTTCAGCCTGGAGAAAAGAAGGCTCCAGGGAGACCTTACAGCGGCTTTCCAGTACCCGAAGGGGCCTGCAGGAAAGCTGAGGAGGGGCTGGTTTCAAGGACATGGAATGACACAAGAAGGGGTAACTGGTTTAAAATGAAAGAGGGTAGACTTAGATAACCTATTAGAAAGAAATTCTTCCCTGTGAGGATGGTGAGGCCCTGGCACAGGCTGCCCACAGAAGCTGTGGCTGCCCCCTCCCTGGCAGTGTTCAAGGCCAGGCTGGATGGGCCTTTGGGCAACCTGGTCTAGCGAAGGGTGTCCCTATCCATGGCAGGGGAGCTGGAACTAGATGGTCCCTTCCAACCCAAACCAGTCTGTGATTCTATGTTCATTTCATAGAATCATAGAATGGTATGAGTTGGAAGGGACCCCAAGGATCACAGAGCTCCAACCCCCCTGCCACAGGCAGGGCCACCAACCTCAGGCCTGGATCTACACTAGGTTGCCCAGGGCCCCATCCAACCTGGCCTTGAACGCTTCCAGGGACGGGGCATCCACTACCTCTCTGGGCAGCCTGTTCCAGCACCTCACCACTCTTTCTGTAAAAAAGTTCTCCCTAATATCTAATCTAAACCTTCCTTCCTTTAGTTTTAATCCATTCCTCCTTGTTCTGTCATTGTCTATCCTTTTAAAAAGTTGATTCAGGTACTGCAATGAGGTCCCCCCGCAGCCTTCTCTTCTCCAGACTGAACAAGCCCAGCTCCCTCAGCCTCTCTTCGTAGGGCAGGTGCTCCAGCCCTCTAATCATCTTCGTGGCCCTCCTCTGAACCCTCTCCAACAGTTCCACATCCTTCTTGTATTGGGGGCCCCAGATCTGGACACAGGACTCCAGATGGGGCCTCACGAGGGCAGAGTAGAGAGGGACAATCCCCTCCCTGTCCCTGCTGGCCACCCCTCTTCTAATGGAGCCCAGGATACCATTGGCCTTGCGAGCTGCAAGAGCACACTGCTGGCTCATGTTAAGTTTCTCATCCACCAGAATCCCCAAGTCCTTCTCAGCAGGGCTGCTCTCAAGAAGCTCTTCTCCCAGTCTGTATCTATGTCTGGGATTCTTCCAGCCCAAGTGCAACACCTGACACTTTGCAGTGTTGAACCTCATTAGGTTTCTAACTACTACCTCACACACATTTTTTCTCTTCAACACTAAGCTTCCACAGTGAGTTACAGTACTCTTAGCTGTATGTCTTTTTCAGTAACAGAGAGATCTCAGCTCTGCTCCTGTTTCATCTAAGTTGGAAGCCTATTTAGACATTGCTAAGCATTACTTGCAGTTTGGTCTCCAGTACATAAAAGGGAACCACAATAAACACATTAGCAAGAGGACTTCAGGATGTGCTTTTCAATGTGTTAACAACCATCTAGGAAAAACAGGGGAGATTCTCTACTAGTTAGAGAAGGCGGGGAACGATGACTGTGGTATAAAGAGGATATGTAAGGGTGAGAAGGATCATGAGCATGCCGAACAAAAGATACATGGAGAAGCTAGAACAGAAATATTACAAGAAAAATATCACCCTTGTTTCTCAATAGCTGCACTCGCTATTTATTTCCTTTCAGGCAAACAAATGACACCATCATTTTGATCTGGCAGAAATAGAAGTTATCTGTTTTGAGAGTAAGAGCCTCAGCAGCTCCCTGCACAGGGTAGAGGGGGTAGAGGGGCAGTGGGAGAAGGGAGAAGCACAGGCTCTGTACGAGGATGCTCTCACTAGTGCCTGCCCTGGTGGAGTTGTTTTGCCTGAATGGCTCAGCAGCACTAATATTTTTCAACACAGGGGCACAGCAGAGGACCCATCTCTTCATTTATGGGTTATGGGAAAATACCACGTTTTGGCATGCCCCCTTTCCAGTCTTTTTCTTTTTTGGGTGGGCTGAGTGGCTAGGGAGGGTGTACACATTTATATAATAAAAATAACCACTGCAAAAACTGCAGGACATTTTTAAAGGAAGTTTCCCAGAAAGTTTTTGAAAACTGCACGGAAGTGTTTATGTGTATTAATGCTGTTGATTCTTTTACATGGAAGGAAAACACCAAAGTTTGCACTATCCCATGAAGATGTCTTATCATCAGAACTGAAAACTGGAGATCTGAGAAAGTTTTCCTCTTCAGTTTAATTATTAGTTTCAGAATCATACCTGGTTAAATATGAAAGCCATGCAAGACTAAGGAAGTAGTTAGAAACCTATTCTAGCAGTGACAGTTCAAATTTGATTACAACCTTTCTGAAGATAATCCCCAAGGGAAGCATGTGATTATGTATTTGCTTCACAAGTTACCCCATAGTGCAGATTGATGTTATTTGTTACACAAGTTCCTTCATGGGACGAGCAAAAACCCAACAACTTATATTTGAAAGATGACTCACACAAAACACCAGCCTTGGAAACTGTTGTTTGAAAGAAAGAATTACTCTAACAGAACAAATTCATTGATAAAGAAAATACATGAAGTTTAAAGCTGTCCTGTAAAGAGAAAAGACCTTTCAGAAGGTCAGAGCATCAATTCTTAAACAGCCTTTTATAACTTCCTCCTCACTCTTAGGAAAGCAACACTAAGGAGCAAGATTGGATTTCACAGAGAACATGTAACCTACTGAGGAGTGAATAATCATTTGACATCTCTTTATACTGTTCTGCTTAGTTAAAATGTTAATAAAATGTAAGAAATGTTATAAAAAATCTGTAGCATATGCCAGCAGAGATAAATAAATTAGTTGCAGTAATGAAATAATTTTGGAGAAATTGATTGTGATGACGCCAAAAGAGTGGAAAACTAAAATTAAAAAAATGTCAGCAAAAAGGTACAGAAATGCCCCCTCAATTTAAATATGTTCCCCACAGACAGTGTCAAGAAGTGTTTGTTTTGGTACCTAGTCAGAGACATGATGGACGGCTACTGTATTGCATTTACATAGTAATCTCAGGTGTCAGTTACTACCTGAAATGTTGAGGCATCAACCTGTTATTTTCGCTTGGTTTTCCTTGCTAACACCAGGGGTGAGGGTAATGGTCCTTTTAATCTCTGAAAACTGAAGTACTGAATAAAACAGAGGCTCCAGATTCTCTCCATCTCAAAAAGACAAATGGAGTTTTGCCTGTTCTGTGCACATCTAACAATCAGAGCTGCACCAGACTGGTGCTAATGGAAACTGAGAAATAACTCACTGTCATAAGATTTACACCTGTTGCTGTTTGGAACTGAAATCCCAGTTTTGACTGTCAAGTCCATCTTAATATTCCCGTATTAAAGTACCAGACGCTGCCTAAGCACTGGACGTGCCATTGCCAGCCACCAGCAGAGCAAGAAAAGTATTTTTCATTCCAATTCTTTTTGCTGCTAGAATGGTCCAGATCACTGCACTTTATCTTTGAAAAAAAATTAACTTGGTTTGAGCTTCATTACACAAGTTCCTTCCCACCTGCAAAACGAACTGCCTGAACTGGAATAAATATTTGCATGAACACGTTTGCCGCTATAAAACCCCACTTTTTCCTACAATAAACTAATGAAACTGAGTGTCCTTTTTATTTGTTTTGGGTGTGGTGGGGTTTTTTGTTTTGTTGTTTTTTTAAAATCTTGTAACCCTTGCTCCTAACACAGGAGTAATCTTAGTTCTTACCTTTCCATGCAATTCCCTCCTCCCCAGTACCTGCTGTCCCCTCCTTCCCGCCTTGTAACCATCTCCTGTGTCACAGGCTGGGGATTGCTCTCCCAAGCACTGGCCAGGCAGCAGGCAGCCCACATTCAAAACCAGCCCCCCCAGGGACCTGCCTGCCACAGAGCCTGTGCTGAAGGGCCAAGCTGGCTCTGCAGGCCGAAGCCGTAATGCTGAACGCACACCACAGCTTCTCCCTCAGCGAGGAACTAACCGGGGTCTGTCTTCCCCAGTCAGCCCCTGGTTTTCACCCACACCTTGCAGGCTCCTTCTTCCCCTTGGCAAATGTGCAGACACTGGCTAATGCAGTTCACAAGTTATGAATGGAGGGAAAGCAGGAACATGATCTCCCTAAAATTCTTCTAGGATAAAGAATGCCATTTGTGTATGAACAATGAGAAATCATTAGTATCTGTGAGTGAAAAGAAACTGGTAGGCGAGTTTTTAAAAACACTGAGAGAAACCACTTTCAAAAGATGTCATTACCTTGAAGACACAGAGCTGCTAGTTCAACAGCAGTTTCATACGGGCATTTCAGTCTTAAAAAGAAAAAAAAAAACAACCCAAGCTATAAAAATCATGTCTGTCTTTTTAATTCCTCCTGCAATAAAGCTAAAAAGTTGTTTGATCTATGAAATGGAAACATTAACTTCCACATGCTATTAATGATATGAAACATCTATAATTAATTTTTACTTGCATATGATTATTTCCTAATTTGGTACATTCTAATTAGCACTAAACACATGATAAGCTTCACCATAAAACAAGCTTAATAGCAACAATATTAAATTGACTAAGAAAATACTATGAAATATGACTAAGAAAATTTCGCTCCAACACACTGTTTCAGACATGTACTTTTGAGTTTTTTTCGTTTTGCGATTAAAAAAAATACAGCAGGTGTGAATTTATTAACCAGAATGAGGCTATAAATACAAAAATATTTTTGCAGAGTTGGCCTGTACAGAAAGTGTTGCACTTCATCATCTTTTCCTATTCTATTTTACTTACCGTACTGAAAAACATGGCAAACTCATGTTACCATTTTCAAGTCACAAAATCAGGACAGTTGTTGCTCTCTATAGGTTTCTATCACCTGGACAATCCATCAAAGGTATTACTACCCCACTCTATTTGTCAATAACATAGTTATGATGTACACAAAGCCGTATGTCTCTATTCTAAAGGGGAAAAAATGCATGTGGAACTGTAAACTATGCTTATAACGTGTGCATAAATACCAAAAAGAATTAAAATGCTTATGTAGTTAAAGTCAATTCGTAAATCACTAGGAGATTATAAATACTTTAAATTACAGCTGCAAGAGCAAAGAGGTACTTACTTCCCTGAAAGAATGTCTTGCCGGAGCTGTAATACAAACAGGTACCTGACAAATAAAAATTCAGAAAGTCAAAAGTGTATATATAACGTCATCTTTCTAGCCCCAGTGGCTGGAAAGATATTCCAGTTAATTGAGTAGTCACAACTTTTCACTGACTTGCTCTTAAAAAAAAAAAAAAGGGCCTTTGGGATCACTCAGATACACCCTGCAACCTTTGAAGTTCCCATAACTCTCACTAAAATAAGGGGAAAAAAAGTAAAAAGAGAATGTTTTTCACCTCCTGGCTGTCTGTGTTCAGGACACTGTCTGAAGCCTTGCTGTTTAGGGATGTTCTCTACTCTGAGCATACCCCACAGGAACCTAAATGTTACTGACACTCCAATGATCTCCTAAACTTAGAATTAACTAAGAATTAACCCATAGGATCTAGAGGCAAAACAGATAAAAGGTGAGAAGACTTCAGGGGTACCTTCTCAAACAGAAATACAGGACGTGGAAAAAGTCCAAACTGGGCAAAATGAAAAGCTCAGACTGAATTTTCACTTTAAATAGCAGAAATGTTCTGAATAAAAGAAACCTGAATTTCATAGAGCCTACACACTTATTTTGTTATGCCAAGTAGGAATTGACAGCCTTCAAACTGTAGCAGCATTTTAAACTCTTGCTAATCTTGAGTTGTAGTCATGCTTCTCATTTTACAGCCCCTCGGAGTTGGGGTTTGAGAGATGCAGAAGTACCCCAGACCATGCAAGAGTGCTGGAAGGACAGGATGGCACAGGCAGGCTCTGCACTGCTCTGGACATTGCGGGGTGAGGTTTGCTATGATGAGGGACTTGAGAAGAAAGCATGAAGCATTCCTGAGACACAACCCAGGAAACGTGAGTGCAAACCTCTCCTATCTTTACAAAGGATGATGGAAAGACAAAGTGGTTTTCATCACATAGGATGTGCTATAAACACGGTGAAGGATAAGTAGTTGGAATCAGGCAGGAACACAGAAATGAGAAGACTAAAAAGGCTTCTCATGACATGCTAAAGCAGAACCAGGTTTATCCATGTTAACTCTGTGTCACAGCTCTGATTCACATACTTGGCTAACACTTGACTTGCCAATCACACCAGGGTATCTGCACGCATAGATGAAGGGTAGACAAGTATATTTCCTGTTTTTACTGTTTTCCCCTGATGATTCACAATCCCATGAGCTCTTCTAAATTTGCAAGAAAGCTCTGGGAAGTGTTTCTATCCATGTCAGCCGGCCTGCGCAGCGCTGCGGCTCTGCTATGGGTGGCATGGCTCACTCTTGCTTCTTTTCAGCATGCAGACAAGTGCTGGCCTCTCCACTGCTGATACTCCCCAGATCAGCAAAATACTGTGGGAAATTCTCCACAACACACATTATTGGACAGACATACACTCCTTTGTTGCTTTTCTAACTAAACTAATTGGGTCCCTTAAAACTGACAGAAGATGTCTTCCAAAAGGCACTGGATTTCAATGGTGGTTTTAAATTGGAAAAAGTTGGAGCGGGCAAAGCATTTAAATACTTCCCCATTACTGTGTTAATTATGAGAATGTGATGTTTACAGCTTCACTAGAAACAGGAGGCTAGTAGAAAACAGGTATGCACACAAGGAATTTTGAACCCAAACCCCTGTCAACCAGGCCAGTTCATGGTTACTGTTAGCGATCATTGTCTTCCTCTTCTTACTCCCAATTCCAATTCCACTTGGAATAAACCTTCACACTTTACTCAACAAACACACTACATGGAAAATACGATCCAAGGTTCTTAAGAAACCAGAAACATTCAAAAGGTACCTTCCCAACAACAAAAAAACCACAAACCAAAAAGAAACTCTTTGCTCACTGTAAAATCAATTTCCAGCTCATTTTCGTTTTCCTTCCTTAGTTTCACTGTGCTCTTCCATCAAGCTTATAATTTAAAAAACCCAAAACTGTTCATAATACCAAAAATTTAGCTGACTAAAGTGTTTGTCTAATTGAAATAGTCTTCTGAAATGCCACCTTTCACCAATAATTAGATCACAAAGCATCAGAGGTCAATACTTTCAGAGGAAATGTCTTACTCGATCATTGCAATGATTGCATAACTCAGAAACACACATCTCAGTGACTAGGATCATGTGCTTCAGAGCATGAATCAAGAAATCTTGTGGTAGACAGTAATGAAATAATTTGACCACAGAGGAGATGTAATATTTGTCAGACGTGCACCCTGATATATCTATTTTCAGGAAATATATATCATTCCTATTAAATTAACTACATTTTCTCACTAGAGATGCCCAAAAATTATCCTGGTTTTTGGGTTCTCTGAGATTATATACTCAATTATTTAACTGGTAGGGAGTTCTATAGGTTAATTATACATTGTATAGAAACATGCCCTTTTGTAGAATTAACACTGCTGCACTATATTCATAATGGATATTAAAGCCTACATGTCAAGACTCATAAGGTGGTGACAATTAGCTCTTTGATCTTGCCTCAGGCAGGGAAAACAAAATACATGGTCAACACAGTAGATATGAAAGGAGAAAGTAAACATGGGCCTGCAGGCCTAAATTTAATCTAAGTATCATATTCACATGAACTACAATAGCTGACAATCTTTAAACATCTTGGGCTGATTGTGAGTACACTGATTATTGCCAAGCAAATTAGAAGGCATAGACCCTATGGTGAAGAAAAAAACCCAAGAAAACCCCACAATTAAGATGGATGTTTAATATACAAAGAAGACACAAAGTTGCCAGATATAAAAGGTAAGTAATAAGCAATCCCTTTCCCTCTAGCTGCTCCTTTCCCAATCTTCAGAATATCCTCTAGATCACACCAAGGTGCTACAAACCCAGCACAGTGAAGTCCACACCACCTGGGAAACAGCCCACCAGACTGAGACACAAGACCTCCAGGTATTCTAAGGTGACCTTACATGCTGCAGCCTTTACACCTTTTGTACCACTGAGAACTTGTGTGGAAGTGGCAGAGACTCAATCAACCAAGAACTGCACCATTCTGTGGCTTTTGTACCATTATTAAATCACCCCCAAGTCCAAGAGAGCAAGGGGACAAAGCAGAGCACTAGCCTTTTAGCAGGGCACAATGGAAAATCCTCTCAGAGGTGTTGTCGGTGTCGAGAGCTGCTGTCTCCCACCTGTAGCTCTCCCCACCCAGTGTTGCTTTTCTTTGCTAACTGCAAAGCATCAGAACACAGCATCTCCTACAGACTAAAACACTTAGGCCCATGAATGTTTTTTGGCAGCAAATAACAGAAGATGATAGTTTTCTGACAGTAGGAAAACATTTAAGTCAACAGAAAAAATTACCATTCTTAATAGGAAAGCTCAAATAACCTGCTTACAGTACCCCCATGTACCTTGGATGTCTTATTTACCCCCCTGGCAGTCACCCAGTTAACCATGCATAGCTCCTACCTTGTAAACTCCTCATGAAGGTTGTTCGGTTCCGATGAATAGTACTTAATTCGAAAATGCAATGTGTAAGGAGGTCCAACTGTATATGCAGAGATTTTAAATGGGGGGAAAAACATAAAAGCTTACACTAGTTGTGGTTCTGATAAGGCAGAACAACAGCACCACCCCACAACCCAAGAAACCCAAAATGAAGTATGTTTTTTATTTTAAAAAAAAAAGAAAAAGGATGCAGGGAGAGGGTGATGCTTCTTGTTACCAGGTATAAACACAACTCAAAAAAACCCCTCCATCCTATAGATTATTTTTTTGTTTGATACACCTGAATAAGAAAGGTGAGGTAAGGTGAAAAGTGATGGAGAGGAAGGCACCCATGAGCACAGAAAGCTAATAAATTCCACAAAAGTGTAGTTGCAAGAATTGTTGTTTTCTAATGCTAGAAGGCAAATGTTAGGTTTAGCGTTCCACTTAACATATAAAATGTTACCCAACTACTGCAAGACTCTGACCAAAGCACCTTTATCTGCTCAAGCTTAATCTTCTAGCCGACAGCCTGCTGGTGTATTAAGTGCTGGAAGAAGACTCTTCTTCCCACCTTTCTAAGGTGTCTTTCTAAGGTCTTCTGTAACACCACATCAAGTCAGCATACATGTGTCTATTGCTGATTTGATCTACTAAACAACATGCAGCCAAAACTGTAATAATTAGAGCTTTGACACTGTCTCCCAACAATAGCTCCTAAAAGACAGGTTATAGTGCCCTAGGCTGATGGGCACCACTGGCAAGGTCTACATCAGTGAGGTAATGACTTTTACCTGCTCACTGCTGAGGAAAAAAAGAAAAAAAAAGAGCAGTGAGCAACACCCATCATGAAAGATAAACTTTTCTCAAAGCACCTGCTGAATGCAAGGTTAAGAAAAGTATCCTACTGTGAGACACACTTTCACAGTACTCAAATTGCTTCCCTCTTTGGAGTTCTTCAAGGCAGAGCTTGGCCAATTTCTTTTAAAACAGGCTCTTCCCCGGTTAAGCACAGACAAAACAGTGCAACTACACCGCTTGACAGCGTTACAGAATTGTGGGTATTCCACACACACTGCAGAAAGTGCACCTGGAATTCACTTAGTCACTTAAGGAAAAATAAATCTGTGATGTGATAAAAAGGTGAGAGAAAACCAACCACCAAAACCTGACCCACGGCAGCTACCTGCTATTCCAGCAGGCTGACAGCCACACACCATGGGGTGAGAGCCTCTGAAGAAGACAACTTCATTGTTTATAAAAACTGTCTAGATATTTGGATACCTATCAGTAAGAATGGCAAAGCACCACTGAAGAAATCAATAACCATCTCTGAGGTCCTACGTAGGGGTCAACATTTCCCTTGCAAAACGCTCTTTTATCTTGCAGAAGCAGTATTATCAGTTGGCCTACGCCTGCTGCCAACCGCAGTATGTCAACGAAGCACGTTAGTGTCGATGCCATACTGTACCCAGGCCTGTAACCAGGTTCTCAGAGATGCAGGAGCAACCTGCCAGCCTTAGCCAATTTCCAGATAAAAACTTCAGTGGCCAAAGCCAACCTCTTCACCCAAAACGACCTTTGATGATGAAACAGCAGTTTTTTCTGCTAGTTTATTTTCTCTCTCTCTCTCTATATATATATATGAAAAATAAATATATAAACTACTACCTTTTTTTTTAATTTAAAAAAAAAAAAGAGTGAACCATTACACAATGAAATTTGGAAAAAAACCCCATGGAGTCTGATCTGGTTCAGAAGCAGTGACAGGAACTGCCATCTGTGTCCAGGCAACCTGATTTTACAGATCAGGCTTAAACTACCTGGCAACCTGCTCTGCCTCAGATCAACAGCACGTGTGTAACCAGGGCTGCTGAAGGCTGATGTGATCCTTCTAAGTGCTCCTGCATTTAGATGTGATACAGTCAGCCAATTAGCTATTAAACTTAGTCTATTTCCTTAGAAATATTTATTCCATTAAAGACCATATTTAAATATGTACAAGGAGTCTAAGTTAAAATTTTTAAAGAAGTAACAAAACAAACAAGCAGAGACATGGTACTTACTTTTTATTTGCTTCTTAATGAATTTTGAATGGTCCAACCAGTGCTAAAAAAGAAAAAAACACATTTAGAAGCAGTTCCATTTCAAGATTTTCTTGACACAATACAGTAATTACAGGAAAATTTAACAGATAAAATATCTTAAATGGAAATATTGTTGTGTTTATTTGCTAAATTTCTACACTTTTGTGAAAGTGTTTATTTGCACATTTACCAATTTAGCTTTTATCACGGGGGAAAGGTTAACTTTAAATGCATCAGTACTGCCTGGGAAGTTTCACTCTTCCAGAGAGGAAACTTCAAAATTCAAAGCCACAAAGCAATGATGTGTTAAAGAAAATACCCATTTCTACCCAGGCTTAACTGTTGCCCAAGTCCCCTGAAGACAAGCAGACCAAACCCCTGGGTTCTCCTCTCACCTCCCCTGCTCCCCATTTGATGAAGACCTGCCAGACCCTTTACTAACCTGCCTTCTGTTATTCCATAGCCAAGTTTTTTCAAGATAAAGATGAAGAAAACTAGAAGCATTTGGGAAACATCAATGCATGCCTCCATCCCCCTTTTAAACCAACAACAAAAGATCTTCAATACATGTGAATAAAATGACAAAAAAGTATGCTTCCCAGCAAAGTCTATACCCTCTCTCATCAGTGCATGGTGCATCTAAAGAAGAGTAGCAATAAACTCTCTCATGTAAACTGAGCTTAAATCTTTTTGTCTGCACAACATCCTACACAAGGCTGCAATGTGATTTGAAGCAACCCCATGTAAATGCTCTTCTTGCACAAGGTACTGAAACAGTATTTGGAATTCTTCGAAATAAAAGGTTTTCTATCTTTATGTAAATATTTATTTTAATATAATAAACTAGGTACCATGAAACAAACTCTTAGGAGAAAACAAACCTTTCCTTCATTCATGAGCCAGCAGTGTGCCCTGGTGGCTAATGGGATCCTGGGGTGCATTAAAGGGAGCGCAGCCAGCAGGTCAAAGGAGGTGATCCTCCCCCTCTACTCTGCCCTGGTCAGGCCCCACCTGGAGTATTGTGTCCAGTTCTGGGCTCCCTGGTATAAAAGAGACAGGGACCTCCTGGAGAGAGTCCAGAGAAGGGCTATGAAGACAACTGAGGGCCTGGAGCATCTCCCCTACAAGGAAAGGCTGAATGAACTGGGGCTGTTCAGCATTGGGAAAAGAAGACTGAGAAGGGATCTTATTGTTTATAAATATCTGAAGTGTGGGACACAGGGGGAAATGGCCAGCCCCTTTTCAGTGGTCTGTGAAGACAGGACAAGGGGCAATGGCTGCAAATTGGAGCACAGAAGTTCGCACCAATATGCAGAACTTTTTCACAGTGAGGGTGACAGAGCCCTGGCACAGGCTGCCCAGGGAGGTGGTGGAGTCTCCTTCTCTGGACATATTCAAGACCCATCTGGACGCCTCCTTGTGCAATATGTCCTAAGGAACCTGCTTTGGCAGGGAGGCTGGACCCAATGATCTCTGGAGGTCCCTTCCAACCCCTACAATTCTGTGCGATTCATTCCTATTAAAGAATTCATGCTTTCAGAAGGAGACTTGCTGAATGAGTACTTAGAATTCCACTAACACCACACTATCATGACTAAATAAATGCGAAAAAATATTTGTTGGATAGCAATGCTTGTATTTATTTACTAAGCATGTCCTAAGCCAAGGTAAAGATTTATCACAGGTATAGAAAGGTATAGATTCAAAGTTTGACAATTTACAACCCCATAGGTAAATAAATCTCACACAAAAAAAAAAAAGGATACAGAGAGAAAGACAAATGGAACAGCTATTCTGAAGGTGCTTTTATTTGCATGAGACTTGCTGGACTCCCTTAGGTGAGGCTGCCAAGGAATCCATCCTTACAATCTGAGAAATCTCTACCACAGTCGAAATAAAACATTACAGTACATACAAATTACATGAATGTTACAGCTCATACAAATACATTCCTTAGAGTTGCAAGCAATTTATTCTTCTACTTTGCTGTCCTATGAGGAATTACATCAGAAACCATGGTAATTCACAGAAGGTTTGGGAAATTTAAATTTTTTGATGAGGAAAAAATACTGACATTGAAACTTTTCTTTGTTTACTGAAATTATACAAGTCTATTACTATCACACCTCCAGGGCACATGAATTTTTTATGCTTCAAATACCTAGTTACAAAAATGTCTCTCCCCTCAATATTTATTTTGGCTAAAGATAAACCACTCAAAGACAAATATACTGATTCCATCAAAAGAAGAGGTCAGCTTCATGTTAATAAGATCAAACACAAATAATGCCCATATTACAGGCAAAAAACCCCTGCAACAACGTTTAATCTGTTGGTCACGTTACTACAATGTTCAGAAATAGGCACTGCACAACCCAAACTACAAAAATTCCCAGTGGAGTAACAGCTGATACTCACAATCTTGGAATACGGTGTTCTAGGTATATTAAAGCTCAAGTAACAAACTTGAGTATTTGTAAGTGAATATACTCCAAAGCAGGTTTAAAAATAACTAAAATAGCTAGGAACTACTTGCACAGACCATTAAATAAGACTATAGCCTAGACAAGAAACTACCATTCATTCTTGGTACTCTCAGCACCTGTGACTGTAGCTCTGCCTATCTTGTGCTCTGGCTAAATGACTGTACGTCACTTCAGGGTCTGACCTCACCAAAGAGATTTAACTGTGGATCTCACAGCACAGGGCTGAGACTTACCACAGTCATTTCAATTCTACAATGCCACATTCCCCACATCCATGCTAGACTCAGTAGTATCAGTGCAGAACGGGTAGGAGGAAAGGGATTAATTGGTTTGGGATGGTGTTATGATAGGAAGACAGCGAGCTACTTTGCCCACATAAGGGGAAAAAAAAAAAAACCCCAGACCTGGTCAAACTGCAGGGACTCAAGATTCTTTGATCTAGCTCAACTGCCTGACCACTTCACATTATCAAGAGGATTGTCCAAATGCTTCTTAAACAGTGACAGGCTTGGGGCATCGGCCTCCTCTAAGAAGCTTGCTCCAGTGTTTGACCACCCTCTCAGTACGTAAGTGCTTCCTATTGTTCAGTCTAAACCTCCCCTGGTGCAGATTTGAATCATTCCCATGAGTCCTATTACTGGATACCAGGGGGTATCAGCACCTCCTTCTCCAGTTCACCTACCCAGGAAGCTGGAGAGAGCAATGAGGTCGCTCCTTAACTTCTGTCAGGTAAAGTGGAAGTTCCAATGCTGGATTAATTTGTTCAATCCCAGCATAATTTCTTTGCTTTGCCAAATGAATAACATTTTCTATGGTATTAACCGACACTAACAGTAGTTGCTGGTTGGGATATATGTGTTGAAAACACACAACAATCAGTTCCACGTGAGAAAAACCATCATTTTTTAAAAATGATTTCTTAAAATACCAGAAGTGCATATCTATCTCTGCATGCTCTCCTGCTCATCACTCACTTTATTTACTGAAGAGGAAAGAATAAGTACTTCAATACTTTGCTAGTGGTAGTAACCAGTATTTGCTCAAAACAGTCAGACAGCATGGGAAAGATATATTTATCTCTAGAAATAGAAGATAAACTATAGCTACTGGAGTGGTCTACATAAGGACCACAGTGAGTGCCAAATGAAGACTGAAAGGGGGACTACCATAGGTTGACATAAACTCATCACACACCTGAGCTTTGCAAATTCCACTGCCTCTCTACTTGCTTCCTAAAAGAATGAAAAATCCTTGTCTTGATCTATACAGCTCTCAAAGGTGATCTGAAAAGAAAAAAAAAATGCATTTGACCCTTTTTGGCTGGCTTGCTTTGCTAGTTTGAAATGCATGAAGAATGTCTCGACTAGACCATTTTCTCTTATGCCTATTTACACACAAGTATCAGTCAGAGGAAGCCCATTCTCACTGGAAGTTTTATTTGCTCTCTGACAAATATTGCCTGAGTGCTTTCTCAAGCCTTCCCTGGAGGTACAGGAGGGAAAACGGTGCCAAATGTTCAGCTTCAGAAAAGGTGGTGTGCTAAACAAAAGCTGGTACCATTAAAACTGAAAGTCAATTATCCCTTTAACTGTCATCATGCTGTCTGATTTCTTAGGCACGTGAATCCTACCAAGCTGTAGGCCTTCTCAAGCAGACGGGAGAAAAGTCTATGTTAACACATGGGAGGAAGGAATCCCTAAGCCCAAATCAATTAAACCCCTACCCACTAAACCGCAGTTTGGGGACTTCAGACATATAAAGTAAAAAAGTAATAAAAGAGAAAAGGCTCTTTCCTCTTTTCTTCTGAGGGTCACCTTTTAAATATTGTTATGGAGTAACAGAAATCTAAATGGGAAATTGGGATCACGTAGAAACTCCTGGACTACACAAACACATACTTAGAAACAACCTAGGTTCCCAAGAGCCCACAGCTTAAAATGACAAGAACGTTCTTTACACTCACGTATGTTTCTTCCATATAAAAGGTGATTCATCCTAGAAAGTTACGTTCCCCTTGAAAATGCAGATGGAGAGGAAAACTGCTTTTAGATAAATTGCTCAGATACTACTCAAAGCAGGGGTGATACCGAGTAGTATGCTCAACAGGAAGCAGGGTGATGGGACACAACACGCCTCTGCAGGGTTACTAATGACTTCATAGTGCAGAGAGAGAGAGCAGGAGCAAACTGGGGCACAGAAAGGGATTCCTAAACTGCCTGGATAAATTATTTAAATAAGGATTCTGGGAGATTAACATGGACAATTACAGCACTCCCGAACTACAGGCTGAGCCTCAAGGGAGAGTGCTTGGCTTCCACTGGGCTGCTGTGACAGGAGTAGATGCTCAGGGGGCTACAAGGCTTGGTGCCTGAAAGTGGTTTTTTGGTTTTTCCCCCGCTGTGTGAGGACAAGAAGCCAGACCCTCTGCAGTGGTGCACAACAAACAGCAAAAGATCAAGCAAAGAGGTTAGAGAGACAGCTTTCGCTCTGACGTGGCGCTTTGTGTGCCCACTGAGGTGCTCTATCATTCTCCCTCCACGACTGGACGGGGGGAGTAATCATGGCAATAGGTTTGAGGGTCAAGATAAGGACAGGAAGAGACGATTCATCAATTAACATCACAGGTAAAATAGACTCAACCTGGGAAAATGAATTTCATTAATTACCCATCAGAATGGGGTAATTAGATATAAAACCAAATCTTAAAAACAACTTCCCTCCACACCTCCCCTTCTTTCCAGGTTTAACTTCACTCCCAATTTCTCTACTTCCTTCCCCTGAACAGCATAGGGTGACCAGGAATGGAGTTACAGTCAGTTCATCACACATTGTCTCTGCCACTCCTTCCTCCTCACTCTTCCCCTGATGTGGTGTGGGGTCCCTCTCACGAAAGATTGTCCTCCAGGAACTTTTCCCATGAGCTGCTGTTTCTCATTAAATACTCTAGTGCGGGTCTCTTCCATGGGGTGCAGTCTTTCAGGACCAGACTGTTCCAGCATGGATCCTCCATGGGGTCACAAGTTGTGCCAGCAAACCTGCTCCAGCATGGGCTCTTCTCTTCAAGGGGCCACAGGTCCTGCCAGGAGCTTGTTCCAGTGCAGGCTTCCCACTGGGTAACAGCATCCTTTGCTCACATCCACCTGCTACAGCATGGAGTCCTCCACAGGCTGCAGGTGGACATCTGCTCCACTGCTAACCTCCATGGTCTGCAAAGGGACAGCCAGTCTCACCATGGTCTTCTCCACCGACTTCAGGGGAATTTCTGCTCCAGCACATGGAGTACCTCTTCCCCATTCTTCTTCACTGGCTTTAATGTCAGCAGTGTTCCTCTCAAATTCTTACTCCTTTCTCTCAACTGCTGTTGTGCAGCAGTTTTTACCCCTTCTTAAACTCTTTCTTATCACAGAGGCATTACTGACGTTGCTGACTGGCTGAGATTTAGCCAGTGGTAGAATGTCTTAGAGCAGTCTGGAACTGGTTCTGTCCAACATGGGGACAGCTTCTGGCATTTTCTGAAGCAACTCCAAGAAACCCACTGCTACCAAAACCTTGCAAGGTAAACCAAATACTTTTGGAGTAATTCTGCCAGAAGACTGCAGTTCTGCCAAGAGGAACTGCTGTATTTCATCTTTTAAGTCCCTTAGAGCTGCTTCATCAGAAACGCAGCCCCACCATCTGCCATGGAATGACCCAGACTGCATTAGAAAAGGGTGAAGTCCCAGAGGGCCTGCAGTATATTGATGACATCATCATATGGGGTAACTCATCAGAAGTTTTTGAGAAAGGAAGAAAATAATCCAAATTCTGCTAAAAGCTGGTTCTGCCATCAAACAAAGTAAGGTCAAGGGACCTGCTCAAGAAATCCAGTTTTTAGGAATAAAATAGCAAGACAGACATTGTCAGATCCTCATGGATGTTATAAATAAAATATCAGTAATGTCTCCACGAACCAAGAAGAAGGAGACACAAGCTTTCTTAGGCACTGTGGGGTTCTGGCAAATGCATATCCCAAACTACAGTCTCATTGCCAACCCTCTCTACCATGTAACCCTGAGAAGAATGATTTCCCATGGGGCCCTGAGCAGTGAGAAGCCTTTGAACAGATCGAGCAGGAGACAGTCCATGCAGTAGCCCCTGGGCCTGTACACACAGGGCCAGATGTAAAGAATGGGCTCTACACCACAGCTGGGGATAATGGCCCTGCCTGGAGTCTCTGGCAGAAAGCACCAGGGGAGACTCGATGCCGACCCCTGGGGTTTTGGAGTTGAGGCTACAGGGGGTCCAAGGCCCAGAACACTCCAACAGAAAAGGAAATACTGGCAGCAAAGGGGCTCAAGCTACTTCAGAAGTGATTGGAACTGATGCCCAGTATTATTTCTGGATACAAAGCAGCACACTGGAATGCAACAAGATCAAACAGTGGTGTTCATGAGTAAAGTCTTGCCTTTCCCTGACTCCCTGTCTGAGTCCCTACACAGCCATCTCATAAGCATCCTGATACGTGACGTTGATTATCTGCAGTCTGGCAGACTGCACATGAATAGCAGAGAGCTATATGGACATCCTTCCTTCAAGACCATTATCCTATCTTAATTCAAATACATATTATAACCTACTTCAGCCCAAGGAATATTTTGCTTTGCAGAGCTAAGATAAAAGCAGCAGAACTTGTAGTTGAACATGAACACAGATAACTCACTACAACACAATACAATAGGACATCGAACATTACTATCCCTTTCTCTTCTCAGCAGTGAAACTTCATATCATGGGGAAGTGAGAGTAAACCACAAAATTATATTAAAAAAATGCCCCTTGTAGCATAACTCTCATTAGATTTATTATCCAGTCCGATTGTGGTTTTGGGCCAGCCAGCAGCACGCAGCCACCTGCTTACTTCCCTGAGGCGGGATGGGGGAGATAATTGGTAGAGTGAAAGTGAAAAAACTCACAGGTTGAGACAAAGACAAATTTAGGATGTAAAGCAAAAGCCGTGTGCACAAGCAAAACAAAACAAGGAATTCAAGGGGCCCTCAGCACCCACGACCCTCCTCCTTGTTGATTGGCAAGGGTTGCATAGGCACTTCTTACCCATCCTCCTCCAACCACCCCTCCTGAAAAGGTGCCACCTCTTCTGCACCAGGCAGAGGAGGGAGAGGGCCTGGCTTTCATCAACCTTCCCCATATGGCAAGCGACATCCCCATCAGCTGTCCTGCCCTTTACAGCTGCTGTGGTTTAGCCCCAGTGGCAGCTAAGCACCATGCAGCCACTTGCTCACTTCTCCCAAGCCCTGGTGGGATGGGGGGAGAATCAGAAGGCAAGCATTGCAAACATTGTGGGTTGGGATAAGGACAGTTTACTGGGACAGCAAAGGAAGAGGAAAATAGCCACAAGAATACTCCCACAAGAATACACAAAGTGGAAAACAGACAATGCAATTTGCTCATCTGATGATGACTGGACACCCTTCTCACCCCATAGCCACTGCTGTCCCCAGCCAAATCCCTTTATTTGCTAAGCACGTCATATGGTACAGAATACTCCTTTGCCTAGTATGGGTCACCTGTCCTGGCTGTGTCCCATCATCCCAGCTTCTTGTGAAAATTAAGAATCACAAGGTTGAAAAATACCTTAGAGATCACCGAGACCGACCATTCCTGTCCTATGCTAAACCAAATCTCTAAGTACCTCATCTACTTGTCTTTTAAACACATCCAGGGATAGTGAGTCAACCCCCTCCCTGGGCAGGCTGTTCCACATCCCAATAACTCTTTCAGTGAATAATTTTTTCCTAACATCTAATCTGAACCTGAAACTCTATCCTAGCTGAAAACCAGTATCCACCCCTTATTCTATACCATCTACATTATGCCCACATCCTACACTTTCCAATTCATCACCACCACTTTCATCTGTGACATCACACTAATCATGTTGCAGGAGCACCTCATGCCTCCCTACTGGAGCAATAACATCAAATTACCTTTAATTCTTTAGCCTGTATGCAAACACTCAAAAATGAGTGATAGCATTTGATAGCATTTGTAACAAAAAGGTGACAGACCTGTGTAAAAAAACTAAGAAAAGATGCTTATGCTTTGACTCTGCACAAAGATAAAAGAAAAGAAAACTTTTTGCTCTCCTAAATAGTCTGGAGATTTGACTTCTCTACGTTGAGAAGTAAGGTAAAGAAGCATCACCGATAGATAGTATTGCAACCACCTGCCCCATATGGCTGCTGTCTGTGCCAGGGGAATTCTCTCCAGCTCTCCTGGTAACTGCAAGTTCTACTAGAAGACTAAGAATTTGAGATGTTCTAGGAATTTGTGTTTTGGAGTCCCTCAGAGTATTCACAGGCTACAGTACAGCTTTGGACCAAAGCTGAATGTAGTCCTTCATCAGGTGTTCCACAACTCTGTGGAATCAGCCACATTGCCTTTGTCCAGTTACCTAACTGTCACTCATATCACTGTCACTTGTAGCAACTGAAGCACTACAGGACACTCTTATCCCTACAGCTCCAGGCACTCCCCAGCTGGTATGTGTTGTTCTGGGCTACGATGCACAGGCACACATCATGCAATGACCATGGTCCCAAAGAGCTCATCATCCAGAGAAACAAGAGAGGTTCAGGGAGGGAAAAGAGTTCACAAATTAATTTAATGGTTTATTCGTGGGGAAATGCAATGTTTCTACCAGAACCAGAAAAGCAAACCTTTTTGCATTATCAAAATGTTTACCAGTCTGCCTTTCACCTAACAAAGTATTGAACAGTAATGCTTGTCCCTAATTTTGTTCTGGCTAATGAGCACTTGTTGTTACCCTACTATGCAGTACATAAGGAAGAAGACTCCTGGATATCAGACTATGAGGCTAATTGACTGGTTTGAGCTGCTCATTTTTCCATACCCCTCACACCCTTAAGTTGTAGCAATAATACCAAAATCAAGCAGATGAAAGAACTCCTGATTTGAATGACAATGAGCCTTTACAAGAAAATCCAGATCCAGCAGAGGCAATCAGGAAGCACCAAGTCCCACTAAGGCCTGGACCCAGTACTTGCTGAAACATGCAGAAGTCTAGTTCATGGTGTGTAAAGGAAAAAAAAAAAGGCATTTGGGTATTATTCTTCATTGTCCAGCTTGCTTCACCCTGTACCCTCACACCGCATTGTTGAAAACTTAATGTGGTGAAGCATAGGTGATCCTGATCCTCCCAGAAAAACCTGGCCACAAGGCCGCCATTTCAGAGAGGTGAGGATCAAAGTGTCCAGATCGGGGATCATGACACACCATGCTGCTGGCTAAGCCATTCTGGGCAACACAGTTCTTGTGCCTTCCCTCCCCTCTCCTTCTCCCATTTTTGTACTTGGAACACTGCTTTCACAAAATCCTATTTTGTTTTCTACACACTTTTCTTCACCTTCTTCCTCCACTGCCTTCTTGCCTCTCACAGCATATTATTCAAAACTCATTTTAGGAATCCGTCACTATTAAGAAGTTCATGGCCTGGGAAGATCGTGGAACAGATCCTCCTGGATGACATGTTGGAGCACATGAGGGAAGAGCATGTGATCCGGGACAGTCAGCACGGCTTCACCAAGGGAAGGTCGTGCCTTACCAATCTGGTGACCTTCTATGATGAAGTGACAGCATCAGTAGATAAAGGGAAGGCAGCCGATGTCATCTACCTGGACTTGTGCAAGGCCTTTGACACAGTCCCCCATCACATCCTTATCTCTAAATTGGAAAGATGTGGATTTGATGGGTGGACCATCCAGTGGATAAGAAACTGGTTAACAGAACGGAGACAAAGGGTGGTGGTCAATGGGTCTATGTCCAGGTGGAGGCCGGTGACAAGCGGGGTCCCCCAGGGGTCTGTCTTGGGACCGGTTCTCTTTAACATCTTTATCAATGACATCGATGATGGAATTGAGTGCACCCTCAGCAAGTTTGCGGATGACACCAAGCTGAGTGGTGTGGTCGACACCCTAGAAGGAAAGGAAGCCATCCAGAGGGATCTTGACAGGCTGGAGAGATGGGCCCGGGTGAACCTAATGAGGTTCAACACTGCCAAGTGTCAGGTGTTGCACTTGGGCTGGAAGAATCCCAGACATAGATACAGACTGGGAGAAGAGCTTCTTGAGAGTAGCCCTGCTGAGAAGGACTTGGGGATTCTGGTGGATGAGAAACTTAACATGAGCCAGCGGTGTGCTCTTGCAGCTCGCAAGGCCAATGGTATCCTGGGCTCCATTAGAAGAGGGGTGGCCAGCAGGGACAGGGAGGGGATTGTCCCTCTCTACTCTGCCCTCGTGAGGCCCCATCTGGAGTCCTGTGTCCAGATCTGGGGCCCCCAATACAAGAAGGATGTGGAACTGTGGGAGAGGGTTCAGAGGAGGGCCATGAAGACGATTAGAGGGCTGGAGCACCTGCCCTATGAAGAGAGGCTGAGGGAGCTGGGCTTGTTCAGTCTGGAGAAGAGAAGGCTGCGGGGGGACCTCATTGCAGCCTTCCAGTACCTGAAGGGAGCTTATAAGCAGGAGGGGATTCAACTTTTTAAAAGGATAGACAATGACAGGACAAGGGGGAATGGATTGAAGCTAAAGGAGGGAAGGTTTAGATTAGATATTAGGGGGAAGTTTTTTTACAGAAAGAGTGGTGAGGTGCTGGAACAGGCTGCCCAGAGAGGTAGTGGATGCCCCGTCCCTGGAAGTGTTCAAGGCCAGGTTGGATGGGGCCCTGGGCAACCTAGTGTAGATCCAGGCCTGAGGTTGGTGGCCCTGCCTGTGGCAGGGGGGTTGGAGCTCTGTGATCCTTGGGGTCCCTTCCAACTCATACCATTCTATGATTCTATAAAAACACAGCTTGTCAGGACAATTCACTGTAGGTTGGTCCTGGCCCCCATTTCCCCAGGGAGCCCTGGCCCCCACTGTAGCCATGGGCACCTGTAGGAGGCCCGGGCTGTCCTCACGCAGAAGCCTTGCTGTGCCCATGGTGTAACTCCAGCATTTCCCAGTGCCAGACACGTTGGGCATGTGCACACATGCTCAAAAGGGCTCAATGGGACCAGAGTGCAATGTATCTATCTCCCCAGCTGAGAAAGTCTGTTCTGTGTGGACTTTACATCAAGGGGGCTTTGTGATATTAGAGATCAGACAAAGGACTTGAACTTAGAGGATCACTGAAGAAAAGCGGTATTTTAATTCTTTTGCTTCCATGCATTCCCAACTAAAGTTTCATGCCCCAAGGATTATAGCAGCCAACTTGCTAAAATAAAAACAAAACCAAACAAAATATTTCAAGATTAATCTTAAATCCTCTTCCACTTCAATTATTCTATTTCTTGTGATCAGAAACATAATTATGAGGGAAACAGAAGCAAATTCCAGGCTAATCAACATGGGCAATGTTGTTCCTGCAAAGCAGGGGTGGACTGGAAGGGTATCCACATTTTGCTGTCACTGAACAACTGGCAGCTGTAGAAACAGCGACATCCATGTCCTGAGAGTATCCTAAAGTATGCTGCAGCTCATAAGGAACTGTAAACCACAGAAGACCTTTTTCTTACAATGATCTGGGTAGAATAAGAGACAAAGGCCAAGTTTGAGCAGAAGATGAGTAAACATTAGCTACCAGAAACCTAAAATAATTGTCAAGTACCCAAACCAACCATAGAACATCTTGCACACAAACAGTTGCTGCAAAGATCAATAAAATACTTCCCTTGTGGTAACTCAGCTTTACAGTATGGTGTGATGGCTTAACCATAGCTATTGTTACGACCAACAGGTGGCTACCGAGTTGCTCTATCACTCCCCTTCTTCAGCAGGACAGGAAGGGGAGAAAAATAATATGAAAAATCAGACTTGTGGTCAAAATAAAGGCAGTTTAAAGCAACAAAAGGTCACATATGGAAGAAAAGCAAAAATGATTGTTCTCTACTTCCAACCAGCAGGTGACATTCAGCCACTTCCCAGGAAGCAAGGGTTCAGTACACATAGTGGTTGCTCCAATATTGTAAAAACTAATGTCCCCACTTCCTCCCCCTATTTCTCAGCTTTCATTGCTGATCAGACATCATATGGTATGGAATATCTGGAATATCCCTTCGATCAGTCTGGGTCAGCTGTTCTGGCTGTGTCCCCTCCCAAGATCTTGCCCACCCCCAGCCTGCTGCTGAGGGGAGGGAAATGCTGGACAGAGACAGCCTCAGTGATGTGCCAGCACTGCCCAACAGTATCCAAACCCCTGGTGAGTTACCCCCACCTTGATGGCTGCCAGCACACAGCTCAGCACTGTGAGGGCTGCTGTGGGGAACAGTAACTCCATCTCAAACACACCCACTATAATCTCCACCCTTGGGAAACACAAGGCTTCCTGGACCTTGCATGGTCCTGGTCTCACAGGATTTTATTATTGTTATTGTGAACCTCAACTACAGCTTTCAAGGCTTCCTGCTTTGCTAGAATATTTAGATCATAATAAAAGTAATTAAAAACCCAATAAGCTTCAAATTTCCTCTAAACTGCTGCAGAGATCTCCTATGTAAGAGTGGCACTACCGCCTTGAAATTCTGTAATGGCTGAACAAGAGATGATTTCTTTGATTCTCATTTCCTTCCTTCACGCCTCCTTTCCCTCTCTCTCTTCCCTCCCTTCCACAAACAGGAGGGACAGAAAAGCAGAGCAAGGTTTATATTACAAAACAATGGAAACATTTGAAGGACTTTACCATGTTCCCAGACTTGCTAGAGCTGTTCTAGAGCAGAGACCTCCAACCTTTTCTGATGGTGCAAGAAGTACATTTTTGACCACACTCTTCCAAAATATGTCTATTTATTTATAAATTATATACATCACCCTGTATTACTACATTAGGCACATTATAAAAACACACACAAAATCAGGAATTAAAAAAGGATGAGAATGATGAAAGAGCCATCACTAGAACAGATGCAGAGCAACAAGTCTCGGGAGTTTTGTTACTGAGTCTGCTAGAAAGAGTTGTTCCAAAGCATAATAATGCAACTATAGTAAGATGCAGTTTTCTTCCTCATTATAACCTATAAATTGTAATCAGTCAAGGTGCTGAGCATCAGCAGGCAACGTGTGTGTGCTGCTTCTTAAAACCTCGCAAATAAATGTTTTCCACTAGATCAAGTTCTTCAACACACAATACCTAACCTACTCCCTCCCCCAGGTATTTCTACTTCTGGTGTTAATACCACATAATTTGAAATACAGTAGTGCACAAAGCTTTGCTTTAGAGTAAACTCCTAGATGACTGTCTACGCCCTTCTATTCATGGATATCTTAAAAGAACAGAGGGGTCCTGGTTCAGACCCAGGCAGCAGCTGAGCACCATGCACCCAAGCTTGCTCACTCCTTCCGTGGGGGAAACAGACAGAGCCCCCGTGGGTTGGGATAAGGACAGTTACTGACACAGCACCGCCAAAGGGGAGTAACAGAGCCCGGGCCAGAATACACAGACCCAGTGATAACACAGAGCACTTTACCTACCGGATGAGCTGATAACACACAGCACTGCACCTACACAACAACCAATATGAGGACCGACCACACTTGGGACTGTTGCAGAGCTGCATGGACCTGCCCATCCCTGACCAGCCACTTTTACTGGGGTGTGATGTCACCTGGTGTGGAAAACAGCCTGGGCTAACAGCTCACCTGTGCTGGCTGCTTGGGGAAGGCAACTGGCCTGGCTAGAACGAGGACACAAGATACAAACTGATGCAGAGTTCACCGAATAGGCTTTACAGTATTTTCTGCCTTACTGCTCACAACTGCCCTTCACAGCTTTATGGTTTTTAGGTCTATAAAAGCAACGTGGGTTGTTTTTTTTTTCTTTGGGGGCGGGGTGGGGGGTGTGGTGTGTGGGTGGGAGAGTGGTGGTGCTAAACTGTTCAGACAAATAAAGTGTTTTTTGTTTGTTTGCTTGCTTTTCCTTTCATTGAAGGCAGATAAAAAGCAGATAAGCTTTAATTATGACTTCCTTATCAACGCTGCTTGTACAGACTCTTTGCCAAGTTACAGGACTGCAAGAAGCAGTGCACTCAAAAGCTGCTGGCCTTGGAGAACATAGAAGCAACAGAAGCAACCTCCACTATTCAAGACCATTCTGTGCTCTTATTTCTAATGGTGCCTTAAAGATGCTTAGCATTTAACAACACCTAATAAATACAAAGACTTACTTGTTTATATAACTTTATCCTGCAATTGCCCCTGTGTGGGCTGACACTAAGCAGATGCACATGGAGGCTATGCATTAATTATTATGCAAATGAAATGAGTGGATCACAAATCCAAAACAGACCAAGGGAGGCTGTTAACGCCTGGGACCTTTGCGCACAGGGTGCTGGAGAAGATACAAGCTTGTGCCTTGAACCTCACTAAGCTCTACTTTCTGCCCAGTTTGAGACAGACAAAAAACCCCAACAAAAAACCCCAAGTGAAATGAGATCTTTTAGCTTTGCACTCCTGTGAAGGTGAAGAACTCTGTCTTCAATGCTCCTCTTAATCCAGGAAACCACAACTCTACCACCAAAGCCCTGCAACCAGCACTGGCTTTTTGAACCCTAGTTCATAGCCCTTATCCCTCTTACAACTGTAGATGCCATGATATCCTTCCTCTCCAATACAGAGGAAAGAAATAGCATACAAAGCAAGCCAAAACACTTGCATATATAGGCACATTTTGCCCTGAACACCAGGGATAGAGCTGGTTACAGAAAACATATGTATCTCACACCTCTGATTCATCTTTCTCAACATTCAGAACCACCCTTCAGTTTTGGAAATATACAAGAAAATGACCATTCTCTTTGTCCTCAGCCAGGTCTTCTGATCTGCCCTATTTTTTGTGAAGAAAGGATTTTTTTTCTCTCATTCTGCTTTCCCTTCTTTCAAAACATTACAAAACTCTTCACTAAGTAACTATTCCTGACTGTCAAGTTCCCAATTAGGACTTCACAATTAGTGACAATATCATCTAATTTTCCTGCTATGAGCAGGCTCTGTTCTATTAGCTGTGTCCTTATAATCAGCTCCATCACAAAAAAAGACACACAATTTATCAGTACCACATACTAAACTTCCTAAAAAAGATAACCTAAAAGCAAACACTTATTTTCCAAGTCTCTATATTCTCCATCCACAACCCACCTCAGCACAAAGTGAACAGACAAAGGAAAAGATTAAACATAGAGCAATATAGTGGAGCCATAAGGTTGCAGTCTTATAGCCCTATCTTATTAGCATATGTCCAAGAACCAAACACGATTATCAGTTGATTCAGCAGTATATCCCCTAATGCCCACATCTCTCCATGAAACTATACATGTAACACATCTATAATACACAACAGAAACTATGTCAGAACATAAAAATTAACTGAAGGTCTACTTACTGTAACCTGGGAAGCATCCATGAATTGTAGGCCAAAGTAATCTGTTTCCACAAGATCCAAGTGATACACAATCTGGTCAAACAATTCCTGTCCCTTTGCATTTTTCTGTAACAGAGAAGAAAGGGGGTTGTTTTTTTTTGTGGATGGGTGTGGGTTTATTTGGTTTGTTTTGACGTTCAGATGGTGGACAGGACATGCACAATAGAAAATAACATCTAAACAGTAATTCTATTTATTCTAAATAATTGCACTGACATTCTTTTTATTTTCTCTATGAAAGATACAGGGACACATTGTTCCATGTCTGCAGCTATTCCAACAAGCATCAGACTTCGCTGTCAAAGAAAACTTACAAAGTTTGCTGTAACTCAAAGTGTAGGAGAAAAAGGAAAAGTGTATGTCCTGTAAGTGTCCTAAGTCATGGAGCCAACCTTATAAACCTCAGGAAGCCAAATTCTCCAGTAAAACCTTGCTTGACACACTGTCTGAGATCTGCTGGGTCTTATCATATAACAACTACAGTCATGCAGCTGCAAAATAAATTGTGAACAGCTTGAATACTTGAAGAGTATTGTGAAGAGCACTGTGAAGAAACTTAATGTGATTTGATTAAAAAAACCCTCAACAATGTTGCTAATTGTACTCACGTTTATAGCCTTTGAACACACACACACACACACAAGCAGCTGCAATTCTTTACTTGTCGTGCTGTTCGAACACACAAGCACAGAAACAAAACTAACCCAAATCACAGGCTACACTAACCAGTAGAGAACTTAGCTGATCTTAAAACTAGACTGCATTGGCCTGTGTACTTTAAGCCAAGAATTTTGGTACCCAGTGCTTCAACTTCCAACGTTAGAAGTAGCAAAGTTTGGAGGTTATAGGCATGTAGGAGTTTTTCCATGCAAACACTTCTGTGTTACTTGGAACAAAGTTTTCAAGCTCCTGAACAACAACAACAAGAAAAGAAACCAAACCAACACAAATTGTAGCAAAGTTCACTGATTTCAGCTGAAGAGTAGCTAAATAGAGTTCAATTCCTTCAGTTTGGTCTGGTGCACAAAAGCATCAACTGTAACAAGCAGAACTCCTGTCCAGGACTCCAAGCTGGAGTCTTCTCCAGCAAAAGACAAGATAAAGAGTTTCACTTCTCTCTGTTTTTCCAAGAGGGTCAAAGCAAGCTTAGGTGGAGGCAGCAAGTTTTGAGGTTTGGTTGGTTGGTTGGTGGTGTATGAGAATACAACAGCTGCTTAATGCAATACATTGCTAGGAAACCATCATCTTTAGATGTACAATTGCTATAAACCCAACAAAAAGTTTGCCAAAATGTATCCAGGCCATATTTTCTCTTATGTTGTAGATTCAGCACTTGATAAAAGAAACCAAACCAAAGTAAAACAGAATTTAAACTGATTTTGCTCAAATGAGGGAGGAGAAAAACCTCCAAAGCAATAAAAAGGAAATGGCAAGACATGAGAAATTCAAAAAACTAGGAAATAGGATTTGATGCCCTATGACCATTCTATTCCTGGTGGCTTGTTTTATGGCATTAACCAAACCAGTATGTTTATCTTCAACCGCCACACGCCCAATAGAAACCAGAGAGCGCACACTCCACCTTCTGTACCCAAATAGTAGTTAATGTTCAACATGTGTGTTACACGGAGAATGGCTATGCACTGCACGGCCAGACCATAAAACACAGTGTTACATACATAGCTTACAGGAGATTATAACATTTAGCTTGTCACTAAATTAGCTTTCCCAGCAACTGACACCACTTAGATGATAAAGCTGCTGCAGCCAACAACTTGCTGACAAAAAACTTCCTTTGAGACGTGACTCTAAAGGGGGAGATAAGGGTGACTGAGTCCTTTCCTCTGCTAACAATGAACCTGCTCTCCTGCCTCTTCACTGCCTGACAATCTAGTGAGTCGAGATTGCAAACTGGTAACTTGGTACCTGTGAACTGAATGGAACGGGTAGTACAGGCAAAATAGAAGGGATTTTCCTCAGGAATCACATACATATGCCCACACATTTAAAAGTGGTCTCTAATAAAATATAAAAAGCAAAAGAGTCCATACTAAGAGGATCTTTAATTTTCTTAGTCTTTCCCTCCTCCTCTCCTTCTAGATAACACAGAAGCTAAAAAAAAGAAAGCTTCCTCTATCAAAACTTGGTGCAACATGAAGACTATGAAACAAGTCATATAAGACATTTTTCATGTTAGATCCAATCAGTTGGAACTTAACAAATCATACTTTCTCTACAGATCCTCAACTTGCACATATTTTTGGAAGACGTGTAAAAAAAAAAAAAAGGCAACCTTAAACTAGGAATGCTTTACAGTCCTACCTTGCTAGACTGATGGTTCAGAACTGTCAGATGTAAAAGGCCTGCATAACCTCTGTCTCAAAAAAGGGAGTATATGGCAACAAACGATATACACATACCATTCTATATATAGTTACTACTTTGTTGTTATGAAAGTTGCTATAACTGGGAACAGCAACATAAGGAAGCTGCAAAACCTTGCATGGGTTTTGGATTTTGTTTGGTTTTGTTTAAAAAACAGAAGCAAACAAACAAACAAAACAACAATGAAATCACTGCCAGAACTTGTGTGAGCACCATGAGGTCATACAGGCAAATGCTGGGAGGGAAATTTCAGATGTCTGCCTTAAGAACAAAGCTACAGCCATGACCCAAGGTAAAACTGAACTAGCACGAGGCAGTCACTTGTGTTCCATCTTACTCTTTGTCCTTGAAAGGAAGAATTGCAGGTTGGGAAGGTCCATGATAATGAAGAACTACTGAAAGAAAGGAGGAAAGTAAAAAAAAGGGAAGGAAGAAAAAAGCAAAAGGTGTTTCTCACATCAGTCAGCCTCATGCTGCCTGACAGTCACGCCAGCTTCTTGCACTCTGTACCTGGGAAGCCCTTCTCAAATATCCCCTCACTGGATTTTCTTTGGAATTGAGAATTTACAGCATCAGAGAAAATTTTTACGTTTAATGAGGACTTCTTCCTGGGTCCTCCTACAATGACTGAAATTGGCACAGGTATAAAGCACCTTGTAGAAGCCACAGTGACACCTACATGGCCCATATTTCAAGTAGGCTAAATTTTTAGCTGCCAAAGACTGAGTCTCAGAGAAATTCTCAGCTAAAACCTGACAAAACAAGGATTAACTTCTTTGATTAGAAACTCTTCCAGACTTGACATGTGAATAGACAAGAAGTTTTAACCTGCTTTTGGTGGACATGAAGGGCAAACACATCAGCCTGGGACATTTTACACCTAACAGCTCTGTCCGAACAAGCTGATCAGTGTTGATTTTAGCTACTGCAGAACTGTTTAAGACGTTCTGCTGAAGGGCATGAAAAGGGGACACAGAAGCCAGAGAAGTCCCAGTTTACTGCAGATACAGTGCAAGAATCCCATTGATCAGTCTCAGAGCACACAGAGCAAAGCTGAAGAGTTTCTGTGTATGCCTTCCCCCAAACTGAAGCGCTGTATGTAGCAACGAAGCACAGCACATCACACAAACCCAACTAGCGTGGCTGAAATTGCTCAGTCATACTAGAGAGAGTTCAGATTACAGCAATACAAATGAACTATGAACAGATTTCAGAAATAGATGAAGTTATGCTTGGGAAAACAACCTACTGAATAGGTCAGGAGTACACAAAGTAGCCTACAGATTGACAAAATAACAAAAGAAAACAAAAATAAAAGAAATTACTGCCAAGAAAAAAGCCAAAGCCAATGAACTGTAATGTGTCCCAAAGTGAATACTGGGAAGTAGCAGAAGTAGGTAGGTAGGGCACATCTAGTTTCTTTTTTCTAAAGAAAACACAGGATTATGTATTCTGCAATACAACAGATATTTTTTGCAGAGTGGGCTGCTATAATGTCATGGACACAGACACCAGGTTTGAGCTTCTAGTGAGTTAGCAAAGGAGCACTTGTAGCTAGTCATCCTCAGCTCTGAAGCTCAATTACAGCTGTGTCAGTGTTTCTTCTCCGTGGCATTTCCTGCAACAGGGTGTAACAGTATGTTCTGCTTGGTTCTCTTAGACATGAACTGATAGTAGCTCATTTTTTCATCTAAAACCAAAGCTTTACTGCTGGCCATATTGCTTAGCAATGAGAACTTTGCTTTTTAACAGTTACTAGCAATGTTGTTTCCCAAGATTTCAGACATATTAGTAAACATGCATAAAGCCACACAGGCTTCTAATTAGGCTTGATCCTGGTGTTTATTATCTCTGGACAGATGATTTCTGGATGATTTCTTTCTTCTGGACAGACAAACTCTTAGTTTCTCAAGCACATTCACCTGCAATGAAAGAAAGCAGTATTTGCATAATATTAAGCATAACTATGCAACTCTGTCTACATTCTTAGAAATCAGTTAATTAAGTCCCTTGGGAAGAGTGTGGGACAGATACCACCCTCTGCATCCTCTAAGCTTGGTCACTGGGGGATACATGACTACAGTCAAGTCATCCTTTGGATCATGACTCTTGTAGGCACATCAGAGTTAGCTCAGAACAAAAAAAGAGAGCTGCATACTGTACAGCACAATTGCTATGATATCCAACAGCTTCAGCCAAGTCCACAGTTGAGTCCATGGCTTGCAAAGGCTGCACAGAAAGCCATGCTATCCAGCCCACCAATGCTGCTGCAGTTTTCATGCTGCCATCCAGAGATGACACTCTACAGAAAGCATGCTGCTCTCTGCAAACTAGTCATGACCTTGGTGCCTGCACCACCCTCCCCCAGGGGACCTAATGAACAGATCTGTAAGAATAAGGAGTGAGTTGCTCTTCTGTGCTTACAATTATGCAAATAGTGCTTTCTTTCAATATACAATAATTTGGAGAGCAGCGTAAGTGAGAGGTACCTGGGGGTCCTGGTGGACAGCAGGATGACCATGAGCCAGCAATGTGTCCTCATGGCTAAGAAGGTCAATGACATCCTGGGGTGTATTATAGGGGTGCAGTTAATAGGTTAACAGAGGTCCTTCTACCCCTCTGCTCTGCCCTGGTGAGACTGCACTGTCCAGTTCTGGGCCCCTCAGTACAAGGAGGACACAGAACTCCTTGAAAGAGTCCAGCACAGGCCCACCAAGATGATTAAGGGAGTGGAACACCTTCCTTAGGAGGAGAGGCTGAGGGAGCTGGGCCTCTTTAGCTTGGAGGAGACTGAGGGGTGATCTTGTTAATGTTTATAAATATGTAAAGCGTGAGATTCAGGAGGATGGAGCCAGGCTCTTCTCAGTGATGACCAGCGATAGGACAAGAGGGCAATGGGTGCAAGCTGGAGCATAGGAATTTCCATGGGAATGTAAGAAGAAACGTTTTCACCGTGAGGGTGACAGAGCCCTGGCACAGGCTGCCCAGAGAGGCTCTGGAGTCTCCTTCTCTGGAGACATTCAAAACCCTCTTGGACACATTCACGTGTGACCTAACCTAGGTGATCCTGCTCTGGCAGGGGGGTTGGACTAGATCCCTTCCAACTCCTAGTGTTCTGTGATTCTGTGAAGCCAGTGTTAGACTAAATGCAGAGCAAGTAACTTCTTACTACATGGTATTTCAAATGGGGCTTAGTTGCCTAAACCCCTTGAAGTCATTAGGTTACTTTCTTACCAGTCAGCCATTGACTTTGTGGCTCCCTTAAAAATATGTCACTGCTCAAATGACCATTAAGCCTCTTAAGCCTGGTCATGGCACTAACAGCAGCATTGCTTCAGAGCCTGCTGCTGCATGCCAATTATTTCTAAATGTAGTAGGGACATCAGAAACCAGCATTCCTGAACATGCCCAGAAGAAAAAGCAACTGATGAACTTTTTAGTTAAAGGAAAACAAAATTCATGCTAACCCATTTGAAAAATTGGATAAAACAAGAACCAAACCTTTATCCTCCCTCTGCAAAAAAGCCCAAAAAAATAAAAAATGCCAACCACATACATCACCAAAACCCCAGCCCTTCATCAGGAGACAAAAATAAATAATAATTGAAAAAAATCCCCTGAATGGCATTTAGTTATTATAACCTTGAAAGCACAAAGACTTGGCTCCCAATCACTTCTGTCAATACCTTAAACAAAAATTGCCATTTCCTGAACAAAAGCTATTTATGAGCAAAGCAAAAAAACCCAACAAACCAAAGCAAAAACTACCCCAAGCCCCAATGAATAAACCAAGCCACTTCAAATTATTCTCAAAGTGTATGATAAAACTAGGACTCTCACAAGTCATATCCATCCCATCAAGGGGACAGGGGGAACCTCAAAATAAAAAAGAAACAGCACACTACCAATTAAGTACATTTTGTCTACTGATAGATTGGCACTAACAGTGCAATGAAGTAGGTTTCTATGACTAAGATGCCAATGAGAATTTCCAGACAAATATTTAAGGAAAAACCCCATAATCCCCAAACAGTGTGCACAGTAAAACTCACTACTGCTTCATAGAAGCATTTCTCAACAGCACTCAAACCCTCATCTCTCCACCAATTATTGGCAAGAATAATCAGTGTTCCCTCCCTGATGAATGATGTGAAAACGGGGATTAACAACTGCAAAATACAAGTAGCACCTTGTACCAGTACTGGTACAGAGGAGCCTGAGCGAAAACAAATAAATAGATCACTGTATTTTGTATGTCCCAGGCAAGGCACCATACAAACCCAAATGGTGCTGGGCTGCTAGTCACATCATGATACTGTGCTGTCATGACATTGGCCAAGTCTCTCACATCAGCCTAAACTTTCTACCAGTTATGTTAGGGCAGTCCCTTGAGAATAAAACCACCAGAACTAAAACAACAAACAAACAAACCAACAAGAAACCCAAACGAAAGAATTAAGGGTGGGGAAGAATAATGTGCTATTTTCAAGCTCTGCAATAGGAATCAAGAAAATATTTTTAATTATCTGTGAAGTCATGGAGATGAATCAGAGATTTAAACATAAGCATAAGCATAGCATTGTAGAGAATAAACAGAAAATACAGCAGAGAAGGAATTACCTTACATACAGAACAATTAGTAAAGAGCCCCAACCCCAAACCATGCCAAAAAGCCTGCTGGAAAGATAATGTATGAACAGCACCACTTAAAATGTAAAACAGATTCATGAATGTCAGGGGAGACTTGAAAGGCAAGGGTTTCATTTGCTTTTGCCAGTTTGTGCATCCCTGCTTCCAGTTACATCCTTCCCCACCTCTGAAACATGTTCTACCTCTTCCTCAAGTGGGCAAGGACTAACTTCTTCTGGCAGCTGGTTTGGGAGAGGTTTTTTCCTGCATACATACTCTCACTAAGCTGTACAGTACAGCCCTTCAAAAACTAATGAAGGTAATGTACTTAAAGCCCCAGAGTTACCATTATCCTGACCTATGTGTTTTCTTGTTCCTGATTTTCTCTGCATATTTTTCCCCTCATGCTGCTGATGAGGGAACTGAACAAGGGGCTAGGTGGGAGCTTGGGCATTGGCTAAGGCTAACCCACCACAGTAGGGAAACCCTTACGCAGGGCAAATTTACATTTTGATCAAGACAGTGACCATCTGAAGGGCATGCTGTCTAATGGAGAGCCTTTAATCTCTTCAACAGCCACAGGAAAGGCAAACAGGTACTACTGCGATGGGTGCTCTATTAGTGCAATTACTGCTGGCAGCATTAATATCAGCACTGACATTTTTATTTTATTGGACTTGAAGGTGAGCATTTCTGTTTATTGTCCCTATCACTTACATGTACACTTGGTAATACAGACCTTTTCCAAGAGAAAAATACTGTCAACACTTCCAAATGGCATCTACTGGCAACAGATCAAAACTACCATCAGTCACAGGACAAAATAGTAAGAAGCAGCCCTTACATGTAACTTTATGCTTTAGATGTGGCTCCAGACTCCTGTTATTTCAGATACAGACAGGTTACCCCATGACATTTCTACACTCAGAGGCACAATTTAAAAAAACCCAAACACCACCACAAAAAAACCCACCCCAAACACCCCAAAAAACCCCACAACAGAAAACCCAACCCAACACACACCACCACAACAAAAAAAACATTATCTGTGTGGAGGGAAGATTCTTTTCCACCCCTAGACTGCCAGCTCCCCCTCCTGACCTGCTTGAAATACTACATGCATCTCAGGTTCAAGCACGTACCTAAGGAACTCAAAATAGCTAGGATGAGGAGAACAAAAACCTATGTCGAGACTTCTTAACCTCCATGATTCCAGTTGAGATATAATTTACAGTTCTGCATCTCCAGAGGACGAGATAGGACTTGATAAAGCTAAGCTATGGGCATTGAGGTGGCAGCCACCTCAAAGAGATGACACCACCAAACACAATACATAACGTTACACTTCCTTTTCGTGACTTGCCCGTTGCCCTCCTACACAAATCACAGTGGGATATAGCTATCATTGTGCTAGAGAAGATTATAGGTAATGACTTTAAATTGAATTTTAGAAAAAAAAAAAAAACAAAACAACACAGAACGCCAGCATAAGCTAAGTTGACCTAAAAGAGAACAGGGAGAAAAAGACAAATGCTACTAGAAGAGAATCCCAGCAGAGTTTAGCGAAGACTCTCTGCTTTCTTATGCTAATAGCAAACAACAAAGTTTCAAAAGTTGTCTTTGCTTTCTTATACATCTCCATTTGAATGCTCCATGAGTAGAGACAGTTTTTAATAGATGCAATTACACAAACAGCATTTTCCATATGGAGCGTCTTTCAAACACACAGTGCATGTATGCGTGCCTGACTCAACTCTCCCCGTTTTTGGGATTTGTTTTTAAATAAGAAACATAGGACTGTCTAAAAGAAGAGTTTACCAGTAAAGCTCTACCGGCATGATGCAGCTAAGGCCACCAGTAATGCCCACACTCACAGAATCACAAGGTTGGAAAAGACCTTTCAAGATCATCAAGTCCAACCATTCTCATCCTAAACTAAACCATATCCCTAAGTACCTCATCTACCCTTTTTTTGAACACATCCAGGGAAGGTGACTCGACCACCTCCCTGGGCAGCCTGTTCCAGGCCCTGACAACTCTTTCAATAAAAAATTGTTTTCTAATGTCCAATCTAAACCTGCCCTGCCACTCAGTACAAGCCTCGACTACTTCATATGAGGGAAACCAGCCAGCCTGGTCACAGGTTGTGTTTCTGACCCAAAAGGTTTGTCAGTGCAGCTGTACAGCTCTACACCTAGCAAAGACCTGCCTGCGGGGGAAATTGCATCAGTATAGCATCACTGCTGATTTTAAGTGTAGGGGCCACACGCTACAGCCTGGTTTGGGGCCTGTCATGCCAAAAGCTGTTTCTCAAACATTGGGCAATTGGGGCAATGAAGAGGCCACAAAAGCCATGTTGTGGCTGGGAAGCAAAACCTAGAAGGGCTGCTCTAAAACCAGACATCATACACAATGCCTTATAAATCAGATCACAGCTTTCTTTTAGTGTATAGAACAGGACCTGTAAAGGCAAAAAGGTGTAGATTCCTTCAGAAATCAAAGCATGTTGCAGGGATTTACTTTTTATCTATGTCTGAATAAAACTTCCTTAGAAGCACTCCTCTCCTACAGCATAAATATTGCATACTGTTTATGTTTTTCACATAAATTGAATTCACATTCAATTTTTCCTATATATGTGTTTTAAACTTCAATAATACATACTATTTCTGGAACTTTTCATAGCTGAAAACTAATTCCACGTGCATGCTAACATTAGCGTTAATTACCTATTCCCTTAGCTAGCACAAAGTCTTATGAAGTGCTAAACCTTCCATAGAAGTCATTTAATTATTGATCACCCCGACAGTTTTAGCCACTAAACGACGTTCAGAGCTGGGAAATACAGCAGCAGTGACCACAAAGGAGTTTAGAAGTTGGAGACAAAGCCCTAAGGTGGTGCTTCCTTAGAATCTCGACAGATTTAAAACATAAAGACAAACACTTTTAGAAGTCATCTGTTTATTGAGACAGCCAACTGACTTCAATACCTTTCACACTTTTCTTTCATACACTAAACCACAGGACCTCTCCAAAGAATCAACTCCAATTATTTGCTTTTCTCTGAAGAGAACCAGAAATCCAGAGATTCATAAAAGTCAGTAAAATCTCTTAAACTGCAGGTTTATAATCAACAGTTTAAAAACCATTTAAAGATCAGGGAAATTTGCCACTTAAAAATATTTTATTTAGTGGGCAGCCAGGAAGACATAATTCTCTTTAAACATAAACACAGTTAGCCAAGTATATGCAACTAAGGAGAATCACTACAAATTACATTCCTTTGTAGAAAGACAAAAGATGCAATAGGAACAGCTTTTCTAAAAATTATACTAGAGAGGGGTTTGTTTTTATAAAATGTTAGAATAAACAATAGCTCAAGCTTACAGAAATCACCTCTCAGATGATGCTACTGCTCAATAAAAAAAACAAAACCAAACCAAAAACTACTGCCAGATCTAGGTTTATTACATTGAAAAGAAGTCCAACACACTGATAAATTCTTATGTTATAGAATTTAACTTCTTGGTCTGTTATAAATATTCATATCTGAAAAAGAAATGGACACCTTACAGCACTGAAAGCAGCATGGCAGCACAATGTTCTGGTTATCTCCATTCTGAAGAATGAACAAAGACTGATGTGCCTGGGCTTTTCTAATTCAAGAAAAAACACATTTAATTAGAAGTTCTGAGTGGCAAAAATGAGGATCAGAAAGAGTAGGTGATAGCTAAAATTGATTTCTTGTATTTCATGGCAACCAACAGACCATCCAATCAAGTTAAGATGCTGAGAAGACAATAGTGGTGACTATAACAGAACCTCTGACCCCACAGTTAGTATGCAGAAATGCATGGTATTGATCAAGATCGAGAAAAATTACTTTAAAAAAAAAAAAAACAAACAGAGAAAAGAGGAACCAGAAATTTTCACAAGTGTCAGACTTCGCCTGCCAGGTTCCCTGAAAGCTGCTATTTTTTCTGCCTGCTTGGAAGGAATATCATATGCCAGTGCTTCCTTTGGTTGTACTTTGAAAAACTGCCTTCAGAATTGTTTAGGCAAAAATACAGATGAAAAAGAAAACACATGAGCAAAGGTACATGTTACATGCATGTACTTTCCACAGGGTATAGAGAGATTCGCAGTAGTTAGAAGGCTTCCCTACTATGGTTTGATTTGAAAAAAATACGTGCAGCAGGATGTAGTTTTTAGTAATTTGCAGGAAGGTTTGAGTTTTGTCTTTCACTTTGAGGTTTAGCTGCCCTGCCTGTCTCCATGCCATTAAACATGTCTTAGATATTTACAGGTCAAGTTAAATAAAGCAGAATCCAAAAGACTAAAGTGGAAATTAAATACAAACACCATAAAGGAGTTTAAAAAAAATAAAGTATCAGCTTTTCAGCCTGCTTCTGTTACCTGGGCATTAACACCACCTTAATAGGAACTTACACTCTTGATTTGGACCTCCACACAGACGTAAGAAAAATTCATTGTTGCTACAGAGACTCAGTAGTACATAAACTGGCGATGGTCCCAGTTTAATGAGGCGTTCCTTCTGCTGGCTCCTTCCACCTGGGCATTTTACCTCAGCAAAGTTTTGCTGTGCTTGACAATTTCTGCAAAAAATCTTTTTCTCAGAGTCTGGACCTCAAGATAGATTGGCTCAAACACTGAAGTGGCCAGTCACATATAGCTGAACTGCCACCATCTCAGTTTAAAGTGGTAACTTGGTCTTTCAGGCAAATACTGTAAGGTTTTTGGGTATTTTGTTTTTTTAATTCAAGGAAACAAGTGGCATGAAATGCACCAATTCCTTACAGTATGAATGCATGGCATGGTTTTGCCCCAGCTGGCAGCTGAGCACCACACAGCTGAGCTCTCTTGGGGTGGGGGGAGAGAAACACCCAAAAAATGAAACACACACACCACGCACCCCCCAAAAAAAAAAAATCCCCAAAGGAACACCTTGTGAGCTAAGGATACTGGGACAGCAATGGGAGGGAGAAATAACAATAACAGGACTTTATAGCAAAATATATGAAAACTGATGCAGTTTCTCACCGAGCCGCACAGCTCAGGCTGTACAGTCCAGAGCCATCCCAAAGCCAGACCATCCCCAAACTGTGCGTCCTGGAGCCATGCACTTCATCCAAACTTACACCACATGGCTTGGGTATGTTGGACATCATCAGGATCAGTTGGTACCTGCTTATTGTCTGGATAATCATAAACCATCTCTCGCACGGCTAATTCTCTCAGGGACTGGATAGCTCTCTCCATGATGGTCCACTTGGGTGGCCAACACACATCTTCAATGAACGGGTACCCTGCCCTCACACTTGACATAAGTTGCCTCCACAGGCTGAGAGCTTGGGACTTTTTCCCCAACCACCTTGTCAATGCCTCCTTCTTTAGCCAGGGATCCCAGCTGCTTGGCCTCCCTGCCACCTAATTCCAGGCTACTGGCCCAGTTATCCCAGCATCAGAGCAGCTCCCCCACCTTCTCGTTAGCAGGGCAGTATGAAAAGCTGAAAAGTCTTTGACTGCTCAACAACTAAAAACACCAGTGTGTCACCAACATGATTCTCATCCTAAACCAAACCACAGCACTACACCAGCTACCAGAAAGAAAATTTAACTCTATCCTAGCCGAACCCAAACCAACATATCAGACCATGTTAGTACAGTCAAGTTCATATCCAACAGCCATTGTGACATGAAGCCACTTCACAGCTTAGCTTTTTAGTTGGAGGGACAACGAACTAGTTAAAAATAAAACCACTCTGTGGTGGCCCCAGCAAGGCAGCACCACCAGTTCTTTGCAGTTCCAAGACAGCCTCCATGCAGATATTAACAAAATCCTTTGTTTATAAAGCAGGCAAAGAAAATAGCACGGGGGTCTGCCACAGAATTTTATTTCACAATGAAACTGAACACAGGAACAGAGAATTCCCACAAACTCACAATACTTCAACTAAATAAATAATCAATGTTCAACTAGACTGAAACCACCAGCATTAATACCAAGTGTTCTGACCAATCATTTAAAGAAGTGACTAAATCACCAGAGGGTCAGATTTTGGTGTCCTAATTTCCTATTCTATCACTAATAGAAACAATGGTTCTTGTTTCCAGACTTTGACAACAGTTACAAGGAAACTCTGGTTCTTCTGCTGGAGCGAAGTTAAAGAGAGCCAAACTCTGGCATAATGACAAATTTTGCTGCTTAATGGCTTTTAAATGACACCAACAACTCAGCTGACTTCAAAGTCATACACATGTATGACACTGAGCAGAGCCTTTAGCCGTGACAGAATACAACCCTGCACAAGCGATGCAGGAAAGACGAGTGTCAACTCACTCTTCAGCTGTGTTGATTCAGAAAAAGGCAGCATATGAGGAGGTTTACTCAGGCTGAGCAAAAAGCACATATGCCTGTTGATACAGCCACAGAGTCTGTACATTGTGGGAGACTCAGTTTTTCATCTCACTGTATAGAAAATACCATATGTTGGGGGAAAACAAGCAATTTGGGATGAACAGTGATAAGCTGAATGCTCAATCACTCGCCCATCGTGCACACTGAAGATCTTAAATTACACCCTCTTTTTAAATCCTGCACCAAGGACCAGCAAATGTTGTTTATCCTGACTGTTGCGTTTGCAACATGATTTCCCACAGCATCCTTGCATCCAAGCTGGAATGCTAGTTTAGTTGGGCATGTTACTGTGGGTGAAAAATGGCTGGGTCACTGCACTACCTGGAAACCAATTCTAAATGGAATTCCTCAGATACCTATCCAGGAAACTGTTTGTTTAACACCATCTACCACAAGAAGGAAGAGACTGAAGACATCTTCACTGACTTCTTTGAAGACACCAAATTGGGGCACACACTTGACTTGTCTGAAAGCATCAGACAAGGCAGCTGACAAACTGCAGGTTCAGGAAAGGGCTGCAATGGTGTTCAGAGACTGAACCCATCAGGAGAGGCTCAGGGAACTGGATTTGGTCAGTCTGAAGAAACAGACCACAGCCAAGAGCAGCATTTCAAAAGTGATTGTGTGGTTACTCAAAAGTCAGAGCCAGTCTCTTGAAGATTAAGAGACTGTCTCAATCGAAATAGTGAAGGTTCCAGCTGACACATGGAAAAAAGTTACACTATGAGGATAGTTAAATATTAGAGCAGGTTGCCCGTGGAATCTCCAAGCTTGGAGGTTTCCAAGGCCTGACAAGATAAAGACTGCATCAACCACATGTGTCTTCAGTGATGATCCTTGAGCAGGAGGATGGACTGAATAACCTGCTTAGGTCCCTTCCAACCTACCTAATTCTGCATCTCTGATTTGACTGATCTGTTTCCCTTTCAGTTTTACCTGTGACTTGTTAGAACTTCTAACAGTCTTGCACCAAGTGCACATTTATAGAATTGATTTGATGTGTTGCACTAAAATATGCTCTAAGGCTACCAAAGTTTTAAAGAACACTTTTTAACCTGTTTTAAACAAGCTTGGAATCTGCACCCTTTTTTCTTTTTTGGTTGGCAAAGGGATTCTCTTGCTCTGGTCCCTGGAGCACCTCCTCCCTCTCCAGTAACCTTGGTGCCTGCAGGGCTGTTTCTTTCACATTTTTCTTGCTCCTCTCTCTCACAATTGCTGTGCAGCGTTTTTTTACCCCTTATTAAATGTTATTGCAGAGGTGCTACAAATGTCACTAATGCGCTCAGCTTTAGCCAGCAGCAGGTCCATCTTGGAGCCAGCTGAAACTAGTTCCACATGACACTGGAACAGCTTCTAGCATCTTCTCACACAAGCCATGCCTGCAGTCCCCCCACTACCAAAGCCTTGCCATGTAAACCCAATACAAATGCCTAGCCTCCCTTGTAGACTCCACAGCCTAGGCTCGTCATGCATCACATACATTTCTAGGCCTCCAGTTTGAGATTCAAAACAGCCAGTGATCAGGGGGAGGGTAGAGAGCAGGGAGTCACCTTAGTCACTCTTAGCTCAAGACAAGGTTATCTTACATCTGCCACACTCATCGTTACTGAAAGGCTATACTCCCTACTCACAATACAGAGCACTGAACTCATGTCCTCAAACGAGAGATAAAAACTCTCACTCTGAGAAACAGGATGGCTCCTTTGTCTGTCTCATCGTCCCTCCCCACCCCCAACATTCAGAAGGAAACTACTTCATTATTCAGTAACAATGGGCATTCAATTAAGAGACAATTTTTACTATCTTTACAGACACAATCTACCCACCAAAATATAGATTATCCTGATGTGAGAGCACCCTCCTCCTCACTTCCAGCCTCTCGGCACAAAGGGAAGGGCCAAGACTCCAAGGGCCACAGAGTCAGTGGGGAGCGCTCATCTCCTGCAAGCAATCCCAAACGCTTTCCAACCTCATTTTCACAACATCCAGGGGCTGCATAATCTTGTGCATTTGGAACTGTCCTTCCCCAGCCTGAGTTATGCTCTCATTCCCTGTGAATCAATTTCCCCCAGTGAATCATGAAAGCACAAAATTTACAAGCTACCAATATGACAAACATTTAACACTTCAAAAGCATTTTAAAGCTTTATGTTGCTTTAAATGTAAACACAGGCTTAGATTTATTACCTCCCAAACCGTAAGAGTTATAAACTCTCCTACTTTCCCTCACCTCCTAATTCAGGCTTCAGACTTTAGATTGACAGTTTGCTGCTAACAAGCTTTTCCTGACTTTGTGTGTAATTCATACTGAATTAATGCAGTTTTGTTTACAATGCAGCATTTAGAAACAAAGCATTTTCTCATGTTTTGTTCTAGCTTTCATCACTGTTAAAGTTGCTGGTTGATGTGAATTTTCAGGATAAACCATAAACTAGGGCGAGTATTAAATTGAAGGAATTTGCTGAAACACGAGGATAATGGTAGACATCAAACTAACTTAATCATCTATGTTATTCTACTGCAAAATATCTAGTCAATCAAGTGTAAGTACATGAAAAATGGGAGCCTAACTACATAAAACAAGCATAAAAAAAAGAAAAATCCATTGGTGTAATACATCTGGTTCCCAAGACACATGAGATCAAATAATTTTCAGAAAGATTCATGTCTAGCCAACTGGTTTTAAACACATCACCTTCTGGAGAGCCACCAGTTGTTTTCAAGACCCTGGAAGGGATACACAGATGAAGGAATGAGTTACAGCTGTTTTATCTTTTGGATATGGACCACTAAAGCCTGGGAAAGCACCCCTCTGTACAGTAACTAACGTTCCACATCCTTCACGGGGAGGTTGCACTACAAGAGATTTATTGTGGAGTAATTTCTGCACCTTGGGAAGAAGCAGTTCTCAGCAAGTTGAGCACCACTGGCAAAACAGGTTTGCAAGGTAACCACAGCAGAACATCTCTGCTAGAACTACTCAGCCACAGTAGTCCTATTGCTTATTATTATGCTTATTAAACATATTGTATTCAGCCTTAAATACTAGGAATTAGGTTAAACACATATAATTTTCCACTGCATAATGAAACTGACTCCCCAAAGATGAAAAAGGGTTCAAAGACCATACTAAAGACACTGCTCAAAATAAGGAAAAGGAATCTACCAACAGTCCTGAATCTAGCTTAGCAAGATGAGTAAGAACTGAGTGTACTATGCACTCAGTGGTGTTTTTCACTAGTGGTGACATGATACTCAGAGATGAGAATTTACACAAATTGCAAACATCTTCCTTCCTTTGGAAGACAGCAGCAGGTATGCTGCACTATTTACAAAGCCTCCAAAGGAAACAAGAACTGCCTTATTTACATGTCAGAACAAGCTGGTGCACATGTAACACTATCACAGGTTGTATTTTTATAATGCACTAAAACCACATCATTATTTTTTTTCCCCAACAGCTGTAGATAGCATCTGTGTTTCTGGCACTTTGTGGCCGCTCAGCTATTGATGCCATGTTCTTTTTCCAGCATCTTGATAAACTGTCTAAACCTTACTTAGGACTGGGTGGGGGCTAGTACAGACAAATTATCTGTTGTTCCTGTATTGTTATGATATTAATACAAAAGGGATATTCTTGCCTGCATTTAACACAGTACACAGATCAGTTACCTGGCAAAGAAAACACGCAATACCAGCACAGATGTATGTCTAACATGACATGCACCACTGATCCAGAACCTGAAGCATCAGGAAGTCACTGATGTGAAGTAGAGGTGAAGGACTTCAAGTGAAAGAAATAAATACTCCACATATTGCAGCTTTCAAGTAATCAAGACAACAGTAAAAATGAAAAGGGAACATGAACCACAGAAGCAGGTGTAAATTTTAACATACACAAGGTACAATTAAGGAATGCAGCTTGTGGAAGGGATAATGTGGAGAAAGACAAGAAACCAGCTGGTTGTCTTCTACTAGCCTGGAACCTACAGGGATCACCAGTATTAATATAACAAACACCTTTCTCTATGAGAAGGTATACATCCTTTCCTGAGTCTTACAAGATCTGTTTAGGGTCATGAATTCATCTCGCTGCCTGATCCTGCAGTGCCCAGTACCACACTGGCACCTAGTTTGGCACCATTAACATGATCTAGATGCTCATACACGGGCCTTGGGCAGCTCTCAGACTTGAGAGGAGACAGCCTGACTGTTGCCTGAACACAGTTATTTTAAGTACTTAAGAACAACTTCTTTAATTACAGAAACAAATGTAAAAGCCAAATCTTCAGGCCCCACAGGGGAGGAAGTAGATGGCATTAGGAAAAATAAAGCAGCCAAGATATTTATGAACAAATTTATTAAAACTAGCAAAATTCATGCACATGTAAATAACTGCACTAGAGAACACAGACTAGAAGACAAGAATCAAGGTACAGGAGGGAAGTGAATTGGGTAATTAGTTGGCAGGCCTTGAATCAACAGCCCATACTCAAAGGATTGCTCAAGCAACACATCGCTCAGACATGGGGCTCCAGAAAATTGTGCAACAAACTCTCAAGTGCCAGAGCCTCAAACGAAAGGGAAAGGAAGCACAGCTCTCCCACAGCCCACTCCTCTGCTACAGCTTTCAAACACAAGCTCACGAGCAACACAAGTTTTGTGCTTCAGGTTTAAAACACATTTGCTACAGAACAGCTAGATTTAAAATATTATTATAAAATTACTATCACTTCCAGGCAAAAATAGTAGGTATAGAGAGGTATGGCATATATACTACTTCTGAAGTATAATAATTAAGTAGCAATTGAGATGAAGGTAAGGGGATAATCAGTGGTATACTAGTCAGAAAGTGTAATTTACTTCATATTAAGTATATTAAGCACAGAGATATGGACTATGCTACAGCAGCAAGCTGATGTTTATCTTCGAAATGTAAACCCAGTCTTCAGGGATGAATATGCACAGTCTTTACTAACTCTTGAAGCCACAGATTACTAAACATACTCTTAAGAATTCACAAGCTCTCTACTGCTTTCAAGTTTCTGGCTTACTATTATGCTTAACTTGAACTGCCATCCCTCAGTGACAAAGAAAGCCCTTGTGACAGAGATGCAGATTTAGTGAAATCCAAGGAGTTTAAGAAAAAACCTGATTCTGAGGAATTCCCAGCTCCCCAAAAGTAGGCAAACATATACATGGGTGCACATGGGGAGATACCCACGCACACTTAAGATCCCACTTTTTCAACCCCATTTCACTCAAGAGGCTGATTCAAAGCAACAAAGCCTAGAAGGACACTAAGGATCCCCCACATCACTATTAGAATTCCATTACTAGGAGGAAATTTTTCATCATTTTGTGGAAGACAGTAAAAAAAAAAAAACAACTCAAAACCCAACAAACCCATAAAAAAAAAATCCCCCTGCCTAGTAGAACTCTGCCTAGACTCCAGTCCCATGATAGGAAGAAAAGGCAGATTGCAATCCTGAAACTAGAAAGATTACTGTGCTCCCCTAGGACCAAGCCCAGAGGAGTAGTGATGCCAAAGCTGAACAAAGCATTCTTGTTCAAAGGGACACAACTGTGGTGTGTTCTTTTTTTTTCCTTTCCCCACCTCTCCCCCTACACACAGGAGGTAATTAACTGCAAAGCATGCTGCTAGAGAGTGTTAAAGCCTCTCCACTGAATTCAGAGAGGTTTCACATCTATATGCACACGCTCCCAAGTAAAATAATAAAGAAAACCAAACCAACATAATGTAAAGTTATCAAATGATGGGAGACTCCAATGTATCCTTTGTCTTGTAGATCCAGATACAGTAAGGACAGATGGATAGATAGTACAGCCAACTCCTGAAAGCCTTTAAGGGTAGAGATTCTCATAGCTTCTCTGAATAATCTGCTCCAGTGCTAAACTATCTTCCCAGTGGAGAAATTTTTCATAGTGTTCAATGTGAACCTCTATAAGTCTATGATTTATTACATCATCTGCCAGTACCAGGACATGCTTGGCTACATCATCTTTCTAACTGCCCTCCAAATACATGCAGGCAGATCACCCCTTAGCCTACTCTACATTTGACAAAGCCCACTCCCTCAGCCTTCCCTTGCAGGTGATGTGGACCACCCCGGTAATTGTCCACTGAAACATCTGCAGTTTCTTGACATTTGTTTCAAACTCATGGGTCCAGAAGGCGCATTCCTGGTGGAAATTCATCAGTTCTAATGAGTTTGCATGGCAAGGTTTGCATGGTAGTGGAGAGAACTACAGGGGTGGCTTCTGTGAGAAGCTGCTAGAAGCCTCCCCCATGTCCGATACAGCCAAAGCCACCTGGCTCCAAGTCAGACCCACCACTGGCCAAGGCTGAGCCCATCAGCCACAGTGGTGGCAGCTCTTGGACAGTTCTGGGGGGGGGGGGGGGGGGGGGAAAACAAGACCAACCCTGCGCAACACTTAAGTGCAATTGCAGCTGGAGAGAGGGGTGAGGCTATGAGAGGAACAACTCTGCAGACACCAAGGTCAGTGGGGAGAGGGGGGTGGGGTGGGGGGGGGTGTGCCAGAGCAGAGATTTCCCTGAAGCAGCCCATGGAGAAAACCATGGTGAGGGAGGCTGTCCCCCCTGCAGCCCATGGAGGACACCACAGTGTGGTGCAGGTGGATGCACCCAAAGAAAGCTGTGACCTAATCGAAAGCCTGTGCTGGAGCAGGCTTCTGGCAGCACCTGTGTACCTGTGGGGAGAGATGCCCACACCAGAGCAGGTTTGCTGGCAGGGCTTTGTGACACTGTAGGGGAGACTCTCTGGAGCAGACTGGAGCTAAAGGACTGTACCCTGTGGAAGGGACTCACACTGTGGAGAATTGTCTCCCATGGGAGGGACCCCAGGCTGGAGCAGGGGAAGTGTGTGAGGAGTCCTCCCCCAAGGAAGAGCAGCAGAGACAACATGTGATGAACAGACCACAATCCCCCATTCCCCTTCCCCCTGTGCTGCTGGCAGGGGGGAGGTAGAGAAATTGTAAGTTAAACCTGGGAGGAAGGGAGGGGTGGGAAGATGTTTGTTTGGCTTTGTTTCTCATTACCCTTCCCTGATGTGATGGGTAATGCATCTAATTTTGCCAAGTTGAGTCTGGCTTGCCCATGACTGTAACTGGTGAGTGATCTCTCCCTGTCCTTCTCTCTAACCCTGAGCCTTCTGTTGCATTTTCCCTCTTATGTCCAGCTGAGGATCGACAGTGATAGAGTGACACTGGTGGGCACCTGGTTTCCAGTCAGGGTCAACCCACCACATCCCTGCTACACTCCTAATGTAGCACAGTACTAGATTTACTGACAGTTACAGCACACTACTGGTTCAGATTCAACCTAGTTTCAACCCTACCCCCCAGTCTTTTAGAGCAAAGCTGCCACTTTGCCCACCAGCTCCCAGACAGTGCTGATTAACAGTATTTTTAAGCCTTAGGTGCACAACTTTGCAGTTTGTGTTCAACTTCATGAAGCCTCTGGTGGCCCAGTCCTTAAATCTCTCAAGATCTCTTGGGATTTCCTCTTTGCCATGCATCATATCAGCCAGTCCCACTGATTTAATGTCATTTGCAAATATATGTCATCATCCAAATCACTAGGTATTGAAAAAGATGGTCTCCAGAATAAACCCTTGGCATGCTGCACTCAGATACCACCTGGATGTGCTATTGGTAATGGTCCAGCTGCTTTTCAACCCATAAAGCAGATTGTTAAACCAGCCCTCAACTTCCAAATGAGAATGTAGTTGCACACAGTGTCCAAAACCTCAGTAAACTCAGAAGTAATAAAATTGCTGTTCTGGCATTCATACAAAATACCAGCATACCTGTAGGAAGCCTTTCTTGTTAATCTTCATTAGCCCTCACTCTGGCTGGGTTTTCATCCTTAAATAGCTGAGTAATGATTTTATACTCCCTCTTCTGTTGCTGGTCCACATTACTGCTTCTTACATGCACCTTTCCTGTGGTTTTGTTCATCAAGAAGCCTCTTGGCTCAGCCAAGTGGTGGGCTTTCTGCTCTCAGTCCTGATCTTCCTGGAAAATGAGATGGTCTGCTCTTGAGCAGACATGCATTTTCTTTAAAAAGATTTCGAAATTTTCTTTTTAAGCCCCTTATTGATTATCTCCCCAAGGATTCTAATTTGGCAAATACTCAGGTAAGCCACAGTCACAGGCCTGATTTTACTGCTAAGCTTCCCAGACTGAACTTGGGCATCTCATGATCACTTACATCTCAGATTCACTGGCTTCTTCAATTACTGTGGTCAATTAGGTCATACACAATGCTACCTCTGGCTGCTATGAACTAACCACCTACACCTCCTGGGAACCTCCAATGTTATCTGCCCAAAGCTTTGGGGGGTCTCCCAGCAGATACCTGATGACCAAAAACCTCTCTGAGGACAATGGGCAGGACACCTTTTGCTGTTGGAAGAAACCATTAACCACAACTTCCACCTTATGAGGCAGTCTGAAAAAACTCCCAATCAACATTGCTTGTGTTCTCTCCTCTCTGATTCTGCCCCACAGACTCAACAAGCATACATGTCTGCATAGAGTTCTAGTATGAAAGCAGACAATGAGCTACACAACCATGAGTGTAGCTTTCCCTCTTTTCCTTCCAATCCTTTCAAAACAGTGTACACCTACCCATGGCTCTGTTCCACGCGTACATGCAACCTCACTGTGTTACAAACCTACAGTTTCAAAACTTAAATTGTGGGATACGTCAAATTCTATGAAAAAAAAAAAAGGAGAGAAACAGAAAAACACCTCTGAGAGTATCTGTGCCTTTTAAAAGGGCTTGACATATAACATTTAGGTATTTAACTGGAAGTGTTCATTTTGTGACCGTTTGAATAAAAAAAAAAACATTGATACATTTTTAATTTCTCCACTGTTTCTTTCTGCCTACAAGTACTTCAAGGAAAGTCAGGATTGCAAAGGACCTCTGGAGAAGCAGTTCAACCCCTCTGCCAGAGCAAGATCACCTAGAGTAGATTGCACAGGATCACTGTTTAGAATATCTCCAGAGATGGAGACTCCACAGCCTCCCTGGGCAGCCCGTGCCAGTGCTCTGTCACACTCAAAGTGGTTTTTTCCTCCTATTGGGAGAGAGCTTCCAGCTTTCCAGTTTGTGCCCACTGCCCATGGTATTGACTGGAGTTTGATTAGCTGGGGAGGAACTCTACTGAAAAGGCCCTGAGTGTTTTCCTGTTTATGTTCCTCTGATGAGACAGTTTTGGACAGCAACTTTACCTTGTTCTATACCACATAATTTTTTCTTACACCAGAGAAACAACAGTGGCACTTCAGTGAGATAAATACAAAGGCAAGGTTCCCAAAATGTAAACTGTCCAAGAAGGCAGTTTTAGTAAGCTCTTCCACACTACTGGATCCTGTATTTAATCATTGCTAGGAAGCAAATCTACACTAAAAAGAACAAAGAGAAAAAAAACCCCTCTGATACACAAATCACACATCATGTTCCCTTAGAACAAACATCCTGGACAAATATTTTTTAAAAATTATTTATTATCTACTGTAGAGGAGGGTTGATTTATACTATTTAGTGTAATGTTTCCTAGACAAAGACAACTGCATTTACAAACCAGGAGCGTAACAGTATACTGCTACTAAGAAAAGCTAAAACTCTTCAAATTCTATTTTCTCTAGCTTTCAGCCCTTATCAGAGTAGAAGACAACCTCCCTCCTCCATAGTTTAAATGGTTATTTCCACAAATTCTCAGTATTTTGGGTTTCATCATAAAATACTTGGATTTTCTTCACAGGAGAAGAATTATGTAATAGATTTTACTTCCTTCTCCTCAGACAAGGGCGTTTCAACTATTTCTAGTGGACATACTGCTTACAGGAATCTGGGTCTCTCACTTAAGAGTCCAAAGGACCACACAGCAGAAGACATATCTGAGGGTAGGATTAAGATAGATGTTACCTAATCTCAAAGCCTGTTCTGTCTATGCCAACAAAGCAATTAACCCGAAGGTTGAAAGCAAAGCTAAAGGTTAAGTGTAGTTCAATCTCAATAGGTTCCCAACATAAATTTCCCTAAATACTCTCATAAACAAGTTACAGAAATATGATCTAAAATACAATGATGTGGGGACTCATCTGGTTAATCAACTACACTCATGAGACATCAGCCCTAAAACCAGCAGAAGGGCATTTATTTTCTGGATTTGATTCTCTCCAATGGTTTAATTAGTGGTTTAGATGACAGAATAGGTAGGTTTTTAAACATTTATAGACGGCATCAAGACAGACCATAGCTCAAATAACTTAGGTGAAAATGTCCAAAATAAACAGTTCTCTACCAATATTTGTTTTTAAACCATTGCACTAAAAAGTCAAAATGGTACTAGTGAAGTATCAGCTAAAAGATGTTTGGGCACAACCCACTCCCCCCCAAATATAAAACATTACACAAAGGAGATCAGTCAATGAAGCAGCACAGCAAGAGGAGAATTAGGTGCTCACAGTGGATTTAAAGCTGCACACACTCAATACAAGATTTGCCAAAAAGAAGCAAGCCTCCCATTTCTAGGAGGAGTGTTATTGTAGTCAATCAGTGAGGTCTGGAAAGCAATTATAGTTCCTTGATACTAATAACAGCTCACAGTTGTAATCCCAGACTCAGTTTGGGGCTCCATGTTTTAAACTGCTCTCAGATACAGACACACCTGCAAGGGGAATGTTTTTAGCAAATGTGGCTTATAAAGAACAAGTAACAAGGCTGCTTGGATGTTTGTCTCAAAAACACCTACTGTCTAAGAACCCACAGCCCTATATCTAATCTAAACATACTCTTTTAACACAGTGAGGGTCTGGATGGAAGAGGGAAGTTTACAGTTGGGACTGAGAATAAAGGTTTAATATTTAGAACACTAAAAGAGTAAGTTTTTAATAGTTAAAACACTAAAAAAAGGTACAAGATACCACATAATCCTTGGGTATCTCTTGCATTAAATGATCTGCAGGAACAAGACTGACAAATAGCCCAACAAGAATTGATTCTGCCCCAGTATCAAGGGCAAACACCATCACTTGTATTTGACATTGATAAGATCTCTCCCTGAGCCTTCTCTTCATGAGGCTGAAGGCTGCCAGCTCTCTCAGCCTTTCCTCCTACGACAGATACTCCAGTCCCTTAATCACCTCAGCAGCCCTTTGCTTATCTCTCTCCACTATCTCTATATTTCTCTAGTATTGGGAAATCCAGAACTAGACCCAGCACTCCAGTTGGGGCCTCATCAGTGCTGAATAAAGGGGAAGCACCACCTTCCTTGACCTGCTAGCAATGTTTTGCCTGAGGCAGCCCAGGATATCATCAGCCTTCTTTGCAACAAGGACACATTGCCAGCTCATGTTCCACTTGGTGTCCACCAGCATCCCAGGTCCTTTCCTGCTAAGCTGCTTTCCAACTGGTCAGCCCCAGCATGTACTGGTGCATGGGGTTAGTCCTGCCTAGGTGCAGGACTTGGTACTCGCCTTTGCTAAGGGACAGAATAGGTAAGCATTCCTACCCAAAGGACAAGCCAGTCTACAACTTCTAAGAAAAAATGTCTTCTAGATTGTGTCTCCCTACCACTGCTGTAAGAAGAACTTGAGAGAGGGGACAGGTTCTCTTTTCCATGCTGTAGTGCAAGAGTAAAGAGTCACAAAATGCAAAAAAGGTCTTGACCTACCACAGTTCAAAACACTGAAGTCTCACCCACACACATGAGCATGAACAACATCACACAACATTTTGGTATATTTTAAGAGACTGAAAAAACCTAATTTCTTGTTGTTTATTCCTCTTTTTAATTTCTATTTAATCTTTACTCTTTTCCACCCTTTGTAGTAGCTTAGCTTTAAAGTGTATAGCAGAACTTTCCTTCTAAGTTATATTCTTTTCAAGATTTGAGCAACCCATTTAACTTACACTATACTTCATCCATTCTCTCCTTTCCTCTGTATTTTTCACAGTCTAGCAAATATCTTCCTTCTGTTCTCTGCATCATTTCAACTCTCAATACTGCTCTTCAGAGCTATAAGCTTCTTACAGATCACATTTACCTTGCCACAACTTACACGTCAAGATCTTGTCAAGCCTGTTCTTCTACACGCACACACCTTCAAGCTAAACGAAATGTATTCAAATGAAGCCTGAAATTACTACTTGATAAACAGCACTGTACTTGTACAGTATCTCAGCTATGACTCATCTCTACCAGGGAGCTAATATACATGGATGCCCAGATCAAGTATAACAAAACAAATGCTATGAAGACTTAACCCCCCCCTCCACCCCCGCACGCACACACGGAGGTTGGCATTAACTGTGTAGCCCAAAGGAGCTGCAATGCCCAACTGCAATGAAGTGAAATCCCCGCACACAGCACCGACCCTTCAAGGCACATCACTTTCAGCAGCACTTCAGGTTCAAATGAAGAATGAATACATTAAAAAAAAATAAAGGCAGGCAACAACATACAGAGCTAACTTGGTGCCAGGAGGCAGACTTTGGATTTTAAACCCTAGACTTTGCTATTGCTTCAGTCCCTTATTTTCCCAATTTGGGAAACATCTGTCTCTGAAGTTTTGGGATATAAACAATGTACAGCACAGGCAGAGGTCCATACCGCTTTCAATTAAGCCTGCATGAAGCCCACATAATTCCATTGGGAATGTAATTTATAAAAAGCTGTATTTGTTCCTGATATTATTGCTAGTAATTGCGTTCTTCATTCTGGGCCACTTTGCATGTCTGCCTGCTTCCGAGTACGGAAGCAAATTCTCAGTTATCACTCTGCTGTTTCAACACCCAAAACTCAGGTGGAGAAATTCAGGTTTGTAGTTATTCTTTCTCCATTGGTTTCTCCTGTGTATTATTACTCTGAAAAAAACAAGCTGTGACTGGTAGAAGCCTGCTTTATTCCAGGTTATTTAATAGCACCGAGTTTATATTTCCTCCAACATATGAGGAACATTTCTTGATAATACAGATCAGATAATCCTGGAATGTGGGTTCAGCTTTCACCTGAAGCACTGCTCCTTTATTACAGGCAATCAGACCAGTTTCTACATACTCAAAATGTTCTAATTTACTGAAATTTCTTCTGTCTGGAATTCCAGCACCTTTAGTGGCAGAAAATTACTCCATATGCTTCCAGTTTGTTTGGGGGACAAACATTTATCCATGTTAGTTGTGTCATCATTCCTATGGCTGTCTCAGTAATTTGTTCCCATGTAGGGAAGCAAAAAAAAAATAAAACAAAAAACAAAACCCCCATAAACCCAAAGAAAAAAAGACCCATACAAAAAAACAACAAACCACCAACAAAAAATAAAAAACCCCACAAAAGCAAAAAAAACCCCACACTTGTTTGCGCTTTTAAAAAAAAGGCTATCAGCTTTCAGAAGTAGTTCTTCTGTATTCAGAAAATCAAACCAGTACGTAAATATTTATGCAGAGTAAGATTAAGGGTCCTTCATTCTAAGAGGGTAACTCCTTAACATCTTAAAGTACATCAAGAAATTTACCAAAATTAGTTTTCTTCAAAATTACATTTAAAAAACATAAGCACACCCTCCAGGTATGTGTGTCATTTAGGAGTACAGAAAGAGAATAATCAGGAATCAAACAGAACAGGTGTCACTACTAAGAGCTGTAACATAAATTTCTTTTTCAAACGGCACACACACAGACACACACACATGAACAAACAACATTCCAGCCTCATTCAAGCTTCAATTAAGATTCAGAATACCTAAGGGCTGGTATGAAAGCATCCATTAATTCAGCCTTTTTTGAAGGGAGGACAGGGGAAGGCGCAATCTCTCATTTAAGCAGTTATTACAAGAAAACTGATTACCTTTCTAAGGGAATGTTAATTCTCTTATCTTTTCATTCAGTGATTGAACAACAAGTCATACATACCTGTATTACATAACAGGATTTAGGCATGCACTCAAAAAAAATCTTTTTGGATGCTTTCAACAAAATCTTATTGATATGGTAAGAGATTAGAGATGGAAGTGTCTGTACTACTAGCTCCTTTACAGTAGATCACAGCACAGGCTCACTGGAGATCTGTCAGAGTACAAAAGAAGTAGACCACCACCAGAAATATGTGCCTTAGTTTGAAATACAGCAAAACCTACCCTCTAAGTACCTGTGCAGGCTCTGGAAGCCCTTCTTGTCTACTACATGGTACCTATGCAAGTTTAAAAAATGCCTTGCTAAAGGTCATTTATGATGACCAGACAAGGTTATAAAGCTATCTGCAACTGACCTATAAATTTTGTGTGGACAGTGCTATGGTTATTTTTTTTCTCCCACGCACAAGCACTTAGACATGAAATAAAATGAAGGCTACAGCATAATTAGCATAAAAATCATTATGTGCTTCTGTTATATTCTGGATGGCTAATTACCATACAATAGATTACATTATGACATGAAAAGGCATATACCAAAGGTTGGGATTGCGAGATGTAGCTGCAGTTTCTGTGTTTATCAGAAGGCAGGCAGGAGATAAAGGAATCAAAACCTCATTTTGGTTGCAGTGCTCAGCAACATTCCTCTGCTCTGAACCTGTGCTCACCACAGCAGCTTCTATGCCCTCTCTCACTCTTGGAAAGATAAGAATATGGTGCCATTTTGTACACTGGAAGAACTCTCTCACCATTGCCTCTCTTCAGTAGAGTCTCCACAAGGTAAACACGTTTCTGTGGATTTCACGACTCCCAGGAGGGCACCACAGCCTTTTCAGGCAGTATCCAACTGGCACTGTCCATGGAGACTGCTCACATGTGCAGAGCAGAGACTAGAACTCCTCAATCACCCCAGATGTGGGGATTTCTATATAAAGGTAGCTTAGTCTCTGCTGTCCCACTTCCCTTGCTAATGCCTCATCTCAGCATCAACCGTGCTGAAGAAATGGGGGCAGAAGAGGAACGCAAGCCAAGTAAGACTCAACAGTCCAACCAACCACAGGTTGCGTAAGCTCTGTTCCCTCACATTCTGCCTACTCTCATCCCACTTGCAGCAACAAATAGTAAATCTGAAAGTCTGCAAGATAAGAATCAGTTGAGTCTCAGCTACCTTTAGCCACCTAAATAAGAACAAAAGAACTGGGCTCCTCCTGAATTATTTTTGGGAAAGAACACCCAGGATGAAGCAGCAGCTCTGCAGACATCAATACAAAAACAGCTGCCACGGTTCTTTTTCAAGTGGAAAAGAGCACCTCTGATAGCTAGCAGTCTCCTTGGACAAACCAGGAACAAAGTCCTTATTTGCTCATGTGTTTCCCTACCAACAAAGCTAATGGACCTAAAGATCTTCCAGGCAGAAGAAATGACTTGAAGGAACACAATTAACATTCTGGTTTAGCTGACCAAAACCAACATGCACAGCAACTGGAAAGTGTAGGAAAAGGAGGTAGAAGGATCACAGCAGCACCATAACCCGAGTTAACTAAAGCAGACAGTGGCTTACACCTAGCTCTTCACACTGAATTGATTTCAGGGAGAAAGCTTCAAGAATGAGCAACTGAAGACAGTACACGACCAAGGCTTGAAAACGACTTACTATATAGGCTGTAATAATGCAAGCCAAAAACTGCTGAAGACCCAACTGGAGCTGGTGTAACACGCCCCTCCTAGAATTTTATAAATAGTGACACACAAGGTAAGAAAAACACCTACTGGTATCAGTAATGCAATCTTGCCTGAGCCCCAGGATTGCACAGTGAACCAGCTTTGGTCTATTCTCTTAACAAACCAGTTTCCAAGATGCAAAAACATGAATCCGAAGGGCACCTAAATGCGGTTGACTGATCGACTTGCACTGACTCACTACTTTCTCAAATCCACACCCCCTTAAACTGTATTTAAAAAGCAGGCATAGAGAAGACAGAGAAAAAAAAAGGCAGCCTGAAGCAGATCTCCATGAAACCTGAACTACTGAAGAGAAACTCATCACGGTTGGCTGCACATCATCTGCCAAGATAGTCTACCAGATCTGTGTTTGTTCTAGGCAGGTAAAAGGCCTATTGAGATATTACTGTTTGCACTGCCTGCTTGGCTCCTGACATGGGTGGAGCACTGGAATAAGCAGGTCCCAGCTTGTTGGCACCACAATAAGCTCAGAAATACTCATCTCACTCTGGTTCTGTCCAGAAATTTCAGTTGAGTTTTCCCTGAGTTTCAAGTACATCACTGTGCAGGCAAATGGGTCTCTGGGACCAAGAACTAGAATGAAACAGCACCCAAAACATGGTTTCAAGGAGGAGCATACAGGTTGTACACATGATGCTACTGGACAAAAAAACCCACAATCTCAGTGTGCCCAAAGTGTACATCATCAAAATGGATCTGTGCAGGTAAAAATACCCAATTACAAACTACCACAATTCACTGACATTTGAAAGGACAAACTTTCACAAGTCTGTCTACTTAAATAGCAGTCCTAAGACAACTCATATGTAGCATCAAGACCGATAGCATGACACCAGATCAACTGACTTAGATCCCTTAATTAAAAGCAACATGCTACAACTTTTCCTTAAGCTTCTTTCCCCCTCTGCCTTCTACCTCCTTACTTCACACCCTTTTGAAAAAGTAAAATCATCATGCAACAGTTAAACACCCTTCCAGTGTCACAAACAGCTATCTTACATTTTCAGTTTGAATGAACACTGGCCTTATACTCATTTCTAAGGCCCATTTACAATACAGCTGGATCGGTTCTTTCCCAGTTCATTTGCTTTCAATAGGGCCTTCATTCTCAATTCAAACGACAAATTGCTCCAGCAACCACACATACACATGGCTTCCTCAAGCCTGGCATTTTCAGGTTTAATAGAGTCTTTTAAATTGCCTATGTTTCAATTATTATATAACATATACATGTTAATTACTTTGGAAGACCTGTGCAAAGTAGACAAGCGTTCAATTTTAATACATAAATACTGCAGCCAAGAGGATGTTTTAGCTATTGGATAAAGTTCATATTGTTGATTTGTTTCATCTTTGATAGGTTTTCCTGGCAAAAAGCTTCTACCAACATGAACTCAAAGAATATAATCCCTTAAACATCAGGACTAAACCCAACTCTGTTGACCTGAATCTGTTCCCATCAACTTCCTTTGTCTGAAAATTAGCACTCATGCTAAATGGACGATATAAATAACAGCACTTAATGACCGGTGTTTTCTGGATAAGCTGCCTCTACTTTCCCAAATCACTCTAGGAGAAACATATTTGTTAAAGTAATGATCTTATTCAGATATTGCACCCTACTACATACTTTCCTCCTTGCTCATTTTGGGCTGCCAGAATTCCCAAATTCAACAGAAAGATGGCACATTTATCCCAGTTTCTACAAAAAAACAAACCACCAAACACAACAAACCTACCCTGCATCATAATCTGTACTTTATCTTTGCTAGACTTTTAAGTTGTACAAAGTGCTTGTGAGAGAGAACCTTTATTGCTGGATGTCACAATGACTGCAGGAGGGGGCACATGCAGGAAGGAGAATCAGGATTGGAGTACATTAGATACACGTGTACCTTGCCTGCATGTGTTACTACAGCAAAGCCTAACGACTTTCAGTGTGATTAGCCAGGAAGCACAATTCCTGCTTCGTTCTATGACACTGCCACAAGTGCACTGAGGTGATGACTATCAACAAAGCCAGCTTGTGATCTGGAGCCATTAAAGCTGCACACATGCCACAGCCAGACAGCCAAAGTCACATTTTTACTGCCTTTGCCCTTCCTCTCGCTTCTACTATTCATGTGACATTGTAAATTAACACACGGTTTCCAACCTTTACACCACACCTTCCACAGCAGAGGCTGTGGTCTCACTGGCTTCCAGGACTCTGGTTTTAAAAGCTGTTCGTACAAAATTTTTAAGAAAAAAAGAATCCAACACTAGAAAACACAAGCATGGCAGTTCAACCTAACTTTACATAAAGATCTTCTGGCTGTCTATAACAGAATCTCCGTAATAAAGGCAACCAGAAATTATTCAACTACTACTTGACCATAGGAGATGATTATCCTAATGACAGCAGTCAAGTTTTTTCCCTATCAAAGAATCTTTTTGTTTCAGGAATGCAAGTCTGGCTTTGATCACAAATCTTTTCTTTCTTACTCCGCTTCTTCCTTTAAACAGAACTAGTACATCCCTGACAGTGGAAGAACAAAAGCAACAGTTTGTTGGGGTTTTTTTCCCTAAATAAACTCATCATTTATCTTCTCAAGTTCCGGTTTACTCTTACATCAAAGACAGCTCTCCCAACAGTAAGTACTGGTGCCAGTTTATTTATCTACCAATTTAGAAGTTTATATCACTCCGTAGATCTTTCAATCCCAGAGCTTTACTTGGAGTTTCCTTTGCCCAAAGCAAGCACAGAATGCATCAACATACAATTAAGATAGGAAGTCAGGAAACAGTCATTAAGAATTCATATGAAGAGCACAACAGCTTCAGGAAGACAACGCACCAAAAAATTGTTAAGTGTCATGAGTTTGGTTTGTCACCACAGCCCATCCCCAGATGAGTCATGGTAATTCAAAACAGCGATCATTAGATAGTCACAAAGCATACGTAATGAAGTTTTGTTTGAACAACAGGTGTACTTTAGCATTATTAGAGTAAAAATGCCAAGTTACTGCGTTCCGTGAGCGTAAGATCACCGAGGAACGCAGAAGATTTTAATCAAATTTACCAAGTGTTTATGTATTAAAACCAAACCCACAAAACTTTCCAGACTCACATCATCTCACGTTTACACCTGTTTCTATGTGAGTTAGCAAACACATTCAAATTCTTAAAGGTGGCGAAAAACATGCCTGACAATCTCAGGTTGAGGTTTTTTCTCCCCTAAAAGCATGGAGCAAATTAAAGACAGATTTTTTCGTCAGGACTGCTGTGTAAGTATGCAAATTCAGTGTGTCAACAAGAAGAACGACTATGCTGAGTTGCATGGTTTGTAACATTCTTTCTTACTATTATAAACAAATTATGATAAATTACACAGGCTTCCAGTAGAGTTAATGTAATCTCTGCCTTTATTACAAAAACATGAGTTCATCTTTGCTTAGAAAAATGCACTTCAAATGGATTGCTATAAACTGTTCGGTTTCTAACTTCGGTATTTTGCCATTAATCTTTTCATGTGTTAATGCTTAACATTCCATTTAACTAAACCCAAATATCACTAAGGTTATAAAAACCAGTTTAACCCACCTTTTGGCTATTATTTTTTTTACTGGGCTTCAAGACATGGTCTTATTCACTAGAAGGCCTAAGAACAACTTGTTAAATTCCTTCCCCTGGCTTAAACAAACTGCACACTGAAGTACCAAGCTTCAGAGCATCATAACTCTCTCTGCTATTTGACTGTCTGAGTAATATTTTATTTGCCAAGTCGCCATAGAAGCCAGTTGACAATGTTTCTCCTCACTAATCAAAGCAAATACAGTAGTCCTACATTGCCCAAAGTACTGTCTAAAATTACATTAGCAGTCTCAGGTTGGTAGCATCATTCTCCTGCCTTTACTCTCAAATGTTACTTTATACATGATAGTCATCAGGTATGCCATCCACAGAAGTGAAATTTCCTCCACAGGTTTAGATTTTTGAAGGACCCAGATTCCTCAAAAACACGACTCCAGATAAAGTTCAGACATGGGCAGTAAACACTTCTTTCACACAGTCATCAAATATCAAAACCACTCTTCATATCATAAAAACCCACAAGTTCCAGCCTTAAAACATTACTAACAAAAGACAAAGATCAATACAAAACATCAAGAGCAAAGAGCATGCTTCTAGAGATGAGAGAAGGTAACTACTGATTGACTGACTCACTCCACCCAGTATTTATGCAAGTATACATTCTGCCCACTAAGCTGGAAAACAATACACCCACCAGAACAAAGAGTACCTCAAATTCAGAGATACTCCAAGCACATGGAACTGCTGTGAGAAGGACAACCACTGGGGAAGACTGGTCAGCTCTGATAGAGGTGTACCAAGACAAAAATCCAGCTACAGCACTGGTCATATTAATGCAAAACCTTGAACGTATCAGCCAACACAGGTGAATCTGATGGGAAAGGATTAGCATGGGAAAATAACTGTCTCCTATGTCAGCAGCATGAGATTTGGAGAAGGATGCAGCCATCACTTGGCAGATTCTCAGAGGTTTACATATCAACAGAGTGGAACACTGATGTCCTAAATACCACCTGGGAACATGTGGGAAAAAAAGAATGAACTTGAGATGACATCAAGAAAAAGAGTTAATACCCCTCCCCCATCCTTACCAATGGAAAAAACACTAAAAAAAAAAAAAGGTGGACCAGCCTGAAGTCAGCTCTACTTAAATACCCTCCATGAGAAGGGGCACGGATCTGACTTCCTTCGTTTGAGCATTCTTTAAGTTCTGTTCACCTGTTACCCACAATACAAAGCCACTGACAATTCGGGTTACACACGTCACGCTGATATCAAATTTAAGACTCACATGATAGCTGAAATCATCATCATAATTTACAGTGAAAATTTCATACTAAAAGAAACTATACCTAGTTTCAACAAGACACCAGGTTGAATTTGAAAGCTGACCAGCTTAAAAACAGGAGGAGAGGTAGACTAGAAGAAAAATAAGCTGTTCTACCTCTCCTCAGATTCCTTAATGTAAGATTAAATTAACAACGTTCAACTTCACAGCACTACAGGAATGGCACTTTTCAGACCAAGACCATCCTTGGAGCAGCACGGAAAGATGGTAAGTTAAAATACGGAAGCAACACAAACTTCACCTTTTTTCTACTCTGGAGCTAGTTACCCAAGGCAGTGGAATAAAGATTTTTTGTCTGGGGGGTCTAGCACACCCAACTAAAGGCAACAGTTTCAGATTTGAATGCAGAAGCTTAAAAACAGCATCAGCAATAAGGATAGAAAGCTTTCCTTTTCTTCCTAGAGGAAAGGAAGGGGCAATCAATGCGGCTCTACCAGAAAGTACACTAAGATTTCCTAAAGCCAGTTCTCTACCCTTAAACATGTGGTTATTACAAAAAGTATAAAAGTTTATATACATACACACATATAAAAAATTATAAACACACAAATAGCACAGTGGAGTGATTCATCATCCCTATCACAACTGCAGACAGCCCTCATGCTACTAGTCCCTGAACTGCACACTCAGCCTAGCAGTTATAGCTGTTATCTGACAGCTGTCTGACAATTTATAAGCAAGCACTAACTTCACTGAGAGTGGTAAAGCTGTACATACAGTATATTAAAGCATTTCAGATGATGCACAAGATAAGAATATTGCATTTAAACTCTATCTTCATTTATTGTGTTAATACAAAATGACAGAATGAACTAGTAATTTGTGTGTTTGACAAGTCATAAACTTAAATTCAGTTAAGGACTTTGTTTCCTCTCCCTCTAAGAATCAGCAGAAATGTTTAACAAAAGTCTCAAAGCAATCAGAGGGCTTAACGTCATTAATTTGGAATTGGCTGTCTAAGCCCAGCCCTCCACACTTTTAATCTAAAGCACTTGGGCTGGGGGACAGCAAACCAGATTTTATCCACCAATTTGAAAAGTTCATGAAAAATGTTTGGTTTTCTGCAGTTCCAAGAGTGTAGGAAGTCACTAACACATAGGATCTATAACTTGTCTAGCTTAGTTGTAGTACAGATAGAATCTTAATTTAGTGAGCTTTGTGCTTTAGCACTACCATTAACCAAATTCTTCATGGACAGCTTCAAGTAAAAAAACTTCTAAGTTTTTAATTCAGGCTTATTGGGTGTTCCACAAGGAAAGCTCATCTTTTCTATCATACAAGGTTATCACAAGACAGTTGTTTAAATCCAATAAATGGCAAAGCAAAAGGAACTTTGTACTAGAACACTGCAATACCTTCAGACAACTTCCAGTATTTGTGTAAGGTGAAATTTGCTTCTAGAACAAAGTCCAGATAAAAAGGCACTAAGGCTAAACTAACTTTCTCAGTCTTACACGAGTCAAGACACTTTGCATCTATACAGCACGTCTTGTGTAGCTTGCCAGTCCAATGAAGAGCCCATTTCTCTTGCAGACAGTGTTTAAAGATCCCAATTTGGCCAGAAAGGAAAAAACCAGAAAAAACAACCACACACCACAAACAAAAAACACCACCCAAAAAACCGCCAGCCCTCAAAATTTATTCCTGTAGTACATCTGCAGTAGTTTCCAGGGGTCTCCCAAACAAAATCCCTACAAAGGAATACTATGGATACAGGAAGAGCAATTCAGAACCATACTAAAAAGGCTGAGGGCAAGCAACTGCTGCTCCCAGCTCCTCAGAGGACCCCAACAGTGTCCCACTCACATGACATCTGTCACACTACAGGCACAGAGCTGCTGAGCTGCTAAACTAAACCAGCAAGATCACGGTAACACAAGAGGAAAGGATTTGGTGACTCTTTGCTGGTGAAGCGTGCTAGAAGAGTAGGCGTGATAAGGCCCAAATCAGCATCTTGCTGAAGCTACTGAACAGAGCAGTGCTGTCTAAAAAGCTCCCATGTCCCTGCTGGAAATCACTGTTCCCTCCACGACACAAAGCAGACAGGTCGAGCTCAGTCGCTGCGGCGCAGTACCTCACAGTTTAAACTCGGACCGGGTGATTCAACAGGCAGGCGAAGGCACACGGCGCCCATACATCCTTCTGCCAGTTGAGTCACAGACCCAGGCACCTGGAGGCAATAACACCTTAGGCAATCTCCAGTAATCTTGTCAGGGTTTATCAAAGCCTCAAGTCGTTCTGTCCAGAAGGGGATTACACGCTTGGGTCACCTCAGTGACAGTGAAACAGCTCCAAAATTGCTTTGGGAGCATCACAGAGGAGCAGCAAATGCCTGTGGCTTTAAATAAATAAATAAATACTCTGATCTCAAATTGGAAACCTTCACCCATGAACACTAAAACTAACACCTCTCAGGTCTCTGGGCAGCACACATTCACCCTTTAGCTTCCCAAAGGAGGGACTCACATTGATCCCCTTCCCCACCCCAACGGAACACAGATGCAGGCATGCATGTCCACAGAGAAGCATGAGAGGGCGTGGGAACTCAAGCATTTTGAAAGTTGGATTAATTCCACAAGCCACCAGAAGAACACAACTAGTTGGTCATAAGAAAGAAAATCCTGAAGCAAAACGTTTTTCCCGTGTTTTTTTTTTTAAGTATGTTTATTCAAACATTTTAAATATTTGCCATTCTAGTTGAAACTTGTCTTTCTAACATAACTTGTGGATTTGGAACTAAAAGCCTATTTTTTCATTGGAACTTTTCCATCAGGATTCAGAACTGTCCATTTGTGCTTTCAAGACATAAATAAACTTCCACCTGTTTCTTAAGAAGTAGTGTTGACTTAGATCGTGTTCTTAAACAAAGTTTCTTCCCATAAATGTAATAAGGTTAATTTGGAAAATGCAACGTGAAGTCAAAATCATCTGCAGTTCAGTTTCTGAGTGAGACACTAGAAACTGAGGAATGTGAAAATTCAATCTGAATTTTTTATCTTTCCCTTTTACTCACAATCAATAATTACTTCATTTGTACTAGCAGCAAGATTTTTTTTTTTTTTTTTTACACCTACAAATAAAGATTTACAATTAAAACTCAGACCACCTGAAATTTACAGATCCCTGACAGGTTAGGCAGGCTCTGCTCAATGCAACATCATTTTCCCTCAACACCATAGCTTCAGCTCACTTGCAGCCAGCCTCAAAGGGGGCTCAGCAGTGTAGAAGTACTCCATCTCAGGACATCCACATCCAGTACAGAACCACAGAATAGCAGGGGTTGGAAGGGACCAACCCCCCTGCCAGAACAGGGTCACCTAGAGCAGGCTGCACAGGATCACATGCAGGCAAGTTTTGAGTATCTCCAAAGATGGAGACTCCACAGCCTCCCTGGGCAGCCTGTGCCAGTGCTCTCTCACACTCAAAGCGTGGACTTTTTTCCTCATATTGATATGTGATATGGAGCTTCCTCATATTGATGTGTGTTCCAGTTTGTGCCTGGTGCCACCTGTCCTGTCACTGAGCAGCACTGAAGCAATTCTGGCCCCATTCTCCCAACAGATGCCCTTTGGATATTTATAAGCATTGATCAGATTCCCTCTCAGTCTTCTCCAGGCTAAACAGACCCAGTTCTCTCAGCCTTTCCTCATTAAGAGAGATGCTCCAGTCCCCAAATGATTCTCATAGCCCTCCACTGGAGTCTCCCCTGTCCTTCTTAAACTGGGGAGCCCAGAATTAGGCGCAGTACCACACATGGGGCCTCACCAGGGCAGAGTAGGGGGGAGGAGAACCTCCCTCAGCCTGCTGGCCATGCTTTTCTTAATGCACCCCAGGGTACCACTGGCCTTCGTGGCCAAAAGGGCACGTTGCTGTCTCATGGCAAGTTTCTTATCCACCAGGACTCCCAGGTCCTTCTCCACAGAGCTGCTTCCCAGCAGGCCAACCCCTAACCTGTACTGGTGCCTGGGGTTATTCCTCCTTAGGTATAGGAACCTATGCTTGCCCTTGGTTAATTTCATTTGGTTCCTCTCCACTCAACTCTCTCTAGCCTGTCCCGATCTCACAGAATGGCAGACCAGCCTTCTGGCGTATCAGCCTCTCCTATGTGATAGTCTAGGCGATCCTGCTCTGGCAGGGGGATGGACTAGATGATCTTTCAAGGTCCCTTCCAACCCCTAACGTTCTGTGATTCTCCTCCCAGTTTAGTACTGTCAGCAAACTTGCTGAGGGTGCATTCTGTAAATGACCATAAAATGATCTTTTCCGTCCTGGCTCCATTTAAAAGTCCACAGGGGAAACCTATAAAAGTGTCCTCTAAAGTTCCTAAAATCTTTCTAATTTCAGTATCAGCTTTGTTATTCTTATCAATTACTGCTCCTTATTAGTGTCTGATGATAAAAACCAGAGACAACTGGGTCCATCAGCAATAAATTAAGATCAGCATAATTTATACTGCTCATCATGATTTCAAGAACATTAAGTCTCATAAAGCAAGTCTAACTTCTTCCTCCATAAGACTACATACTTATTTCATTGTGGCAACAAAGAATCTTAGAATAGGTTTCTGCAAGGTATCTGACTTTGGCAGAAATGAGCTCTTGCTGATCTAGCTTGAGCTGCTTGCCACAGTTTCTGTTATTGAACACTGCTGCAGCAACTAAGCCTTTCTTCTCCACTTCATACTAATCTGCCTGACTTTAGTGGGGCAGACGAGGAGCACTCACGTGATCAATCTATGAGAGCACTAAATACACCAATCAAACCATTCATAAAGTGATTATTTATACCCTCAAGGCCCAGTTCAACAACACAGGGTCTTTTATAGCACTTTTGCCTTACAGAGCTCCTGTGCTCTGTCAGGCTTTTCCCCACTGCTTGGCCCCTTACTTATGCCATACCTTTAACGAATTTCTGACACTCAATGCTGAAAAATCATTTTTTGGAGTGAAACATCCCTGGATGTGATCCCTGATCTGGCTTTCAGCACAGCCCCACAAACAGCTGAAAGGGCAAGTACGTATCTGCCTGCAGCACCAGGACGGGAACAAGACAAGAAACATGTGAACTCATATTGACCATACAGCACCTGTACTCTCAAAACACAGCCTATGAGACAGCCCAACAAAAGTGAGTGTAAGCATTCTGAAAATAAATGTGTGTAGTCCATGACAGGCAGATTAAAAAAACACAGAAGGGAAAGGAGAAATGCAGACAGACAGCAACCTGAAGCGTTCTGCTCGCAGTCAACCACCAGTTTCCTTTCGGAAGGAACTAATAAAATTGTTGGTGCTGAACTTCACAAAACTGGCACCAGCAGATGATGATGATGGGTCTTGCTGCTTGTACACACCAATTTGCTTCTCATTGCTCCAATTTGCATCAACACCCTGTAGCCAAATTCAGTGAAACCACAGGTCACACACACAAAAGCTTCACTCACACTCACTAGGTGAAAAATAGCGCCTTGGATTTCAGCACCAATGTAATAACTCTGGTGTAACAACAGCAAAACAACTGACCATGAGATAAAGCTTCAGTGGAGAAAGTAAACGTTAGCCTTGAATGCTTAACAAGGGAATACTGAATAAGGAGTGATGCCATTTCAGCTAACATTCAGCAAACTGCTGTAACAACATTGCTGTGAAAGCCCAAAGGTCTGTACCCTACACACAGAATCAGAAACAAAGCTACAAAAAATAACTTTCAGTCTGAAACGCATCTGGAAATACATTTTGGTTTTACCTATTTAGGGAATCAAAGGTAAGAGATGGTTTGCATATCAATGTCAGGTGCTTTCACATTGGGAATATTTTTCCTGATAGTCTCAGGACATCGTGGCATGCCTGCTCAGGTACCCAAACAGGGAGTAAGAGGGATCATAAAAATATCAGATACAGTCAAAGACCTGTTATTAGTCTGAAGAGTCCACATGCAACCTGAGTAAGTAACCACCTTAAAGGCTCTAAGGCAGACAAACTAATGAGATCCAAGGAGAGAGATGATGCTGAGGAGTGACAGGTTTAAAACACCTTCTTGGAAGAAGTTCTGCAAACTGAATAGGGAAGGAGAACAGATTAATTGTTCACCATGATCCTTTTCTGACCTGAAACAAATCTACAGTCCGGAACCTATTAATTTACAAGCTATCCATATGACTAACTCTCCAATATAATTTAAAGAGTGATTGTCCAAACGATATCTAGGGAGAACAAGTTGACTTCCATTTAACATCATCATAACAGCCTCAACAGAAGTTGTTAAAAGGAGAAAGAAACAGAAAGAAAGCCTCTTCCAGGCACTTACCCAAAGCAAATTTTCTTAACTAATGCAGTAGCTCTATTGGAAGTGACAGTGAAGCTGCCAGGGCTTCAGAGAGAAGGTGAAGGAAAAAAAAATACAAACAGATAACAAACTTCATATGAGTGATTTTCTGTAAATCTTTCACTCTAACAATTTCCTTTGAAAAATAATTGTTCATAAATACAGGAAGTCCTGTTAGTGTTTATAAATTTGTAGCCATTTAGTCAGGCCATAAGAAAACTGCCTCCAGTTTTCTTTCTTTCTACCTACTCAAGCACAAAAGTACAAAAAATAATAATTAAAATATGTATCATAAATCCTAGCTAACTCAGACACCAATTTCATTCCTTACCACCAGCAGCAGTCTCACAGGAGCTACTAAGATACAAAAGTCACTTTGACTAACACCATAAATTCCTTTAGCTCTGAAACCAAAGCTGCACACTTGCCTCCTAGCACTATGGTGCCTGTTTCTGCATTTACAACCTGTCCCTTAGCCAAAACCACTCCAAGTTTATTAGCACTGCAGGTTATGTCCACGCATAGGATTGAAACAGAAGTATACTGCAGAGCACAGATTTTGTTGTCAGCCCTGCACCCAGTCTCCCACTCCCTGGTTCATATCTCAGAGGGTTTCAGCTGCCATCTAGGCAGAAGCAGAGGTTACCAGAGTTTGGAATTTCACAGAACATACTTGTGAAGAAAAGCAGGCGACAGTCACGGAAGTAGACAAAGTGGTCACATCTTGTCCCTCTGGAACTGCACTGAATTCGTATTTTGCCTTCAGGGACATTTTTTGAGCACCATAAACTGCTGTTGGATCATAGAGGGTCAGCCAACTGTCTGCCTGTTTGTTTCCCATGAGCGCCCTCACTTCATGTACAAGACCACAGAAACAAAACGGAGAACTTCATTCTCCATCACACCTGTATCAGCTCTGCACCACAGACTGTTGTGCCCTTCTGCAAACCAGTACAAGTAGTTTGCAGGTCTCTAAGATTCACAGAAGGAAAAGCAGGAGAAAAGCTTTCTTCCCAGGCAGATACCAGCACTTGGGTCTTACCAAGAATTCCTGCAGGAAAGCTGGCAGCATCATTTGGAGAGCTGCTCTCTGTATGGAGAGCTCCCTGGGCCTGGGACTTTCCACAGGATCTATATTTGGTAGCTCCCACAAGTCACTTAGTGCTGCCCTAATCTTGCCAGCCCTATCCTGTTAATGAGGTTAGTGCATATGCAACAAGGAGGAATTAATATTCTTTAAATACTGCTCTATCTTCCTTGCAACCTAGCCATTCGTTTGCCCTGTAGCCTGCTTTCAACAGCTACTGAAAGCCACAGCAAAGCCAGAGAGAGGTTGGTCAGACTATTTTCTCTTACTGAAAAGCTTCCCGCACTCCGTTCGAGGAAACAGCTGGGGAAGGTCTCCACTCCTGACATGACACAAATGCTGAGAAACTGAACACTGTAATGGGAAAAATCTGCTTTCTGAAACAAACTTTTGATTAGCAATAGTTTCTATTTATGAAAGACTTGGGGTTTTTTTGCTTTGCCTGACAATTTGAGGTTATGACCACGCTGGAAATGTTATCAGATGATGTGTTTCTCTCTATCAAAGGGAGAAAAAATTATTTGATCAGTACCTAATGCCATCACACGTGAGGGGAGGAAATCAAGGTCCCCTTTCCTGACCATAACCACATTCTTAAAGCAAAATGGTTGCTGAAAACTGCTCGACTTTTTTTTTTTTTTAAATACACCTTACAATCAAATTATAAACCAAAACATGCTGGCTGTTTAATGTGAAGATACATCAAAATCCAAACACATAACCTGTAAAATGAGAGTATCTGCTGGGAAACTTCAATAGCAGCAAAGAAAACCCACTTGATTTTGTTTCACAGTGCTGAATTTTCTGTCTATTTTTGCTGAAATAGACAAATGTTTGAACTCTCTCATCTTCCCCATAGTTTGAAAAACATCTTTACTCTTTAAAGCCAGAAATCACACATCAGAATGGCTTTGCAAAAGGATAAATTTATAATGCAAATCCTGCATCAACATGCTACACAAGGAAAAGAGCAACTGTAAGCAATACCGACAAAAGGAGGAAAGGCTTGGAGGAGTCAAGAGGAAAACAAAGCAAGTAACCTGATGTTGTTTCCAATTCTAAATTTAAGAATACTGCAAGAATATGCGTTGTGCAAGTACTTCCTCATAGACTGATGTCCTAAGAAATACTAAGCACTTCTCATGAACTACCAAAATCCATCAGTAAAGAAAAGTATTTCCCCTCCAACTGCCCACTGTTTGCAACAAGAATTTTGAGTACTGTGGCAAAGGTTTTGATGCCCCAAAAACTCCCCCAGTTTCACACTTAAAACCAAGGGTTTGGTTCCCTATAAGTTTTTTTCTAGCAGATGAACTGTTGCAAAAGCCAGCTGTGAGATATTTGAGGAGAGGAGCGATGGGAGAGCAGGCAGACAGGTATATGATAGCTTAAGCAATGAGTTTAAAGGAGAAGAGGGAAAGTGCTGCATTTAAAGGCTTCACCGGCCCATCAAGAAAACCCATCAAAATTAACATCATCTGATTAGCTGGAAATCAAGAACAGAACTCCAACACGCTGCTGAGAGCTGGGCACAGAACTAATCGTGCCAGGCAGGCCCTGGGCACATGCAGAGCCACCTGCTGCGAGGCATCCCAAGCCGCAGCTCCCAGCGCGGCCTGGGCAGGTGGGACTCACAGAGCCACCCTGGAGCAGGGCTGGCTGGGAACGCTCCTCCTCAGAGAAAGGGGATGTCAGTAACAAGTAAGAAACCACCTTGCCACCGTCTCTTCGCTGCTGAACAGCAGGGAAAAGAACTAAATCAAGCCAAACACAGAAAATAGCAGAAAGAGGGAGGAAAGGAAGCGAAAATCTTTTGCACAACAAGCAAGTTATATTGCTGCTCTATTAAACCAGCTCTTCCCTCCACAAAGCTACAGCAGGGTGTCTGAATTCACAGGCACTTATTGACATCCACAGATCACAACATAAGAGAAGTGGATACTGCCCACTGGACTTCACACTTCCAGGGCGCTGCCTATCCTAGCTATAATACCTATTTTGAAGAACACCACCACTCTTCCCTTACTTGCTTAATTCAAAGAGATAACAGGCTCATCATTCATCATGTCTCAAAGCAAAGCACTCATGGAAGGTTCATTATTCAGGAAGAATTTCTATGCAGTAAGTAGCCTGAATATAAAACCTCCATACTGAGGATTTGCATCTCTGCTGAATAGCCATCTTTGTTGTACCACGATTGTACACAGTACTGGCATTTTCAGATCTGCTTATAAAAATGGAAGTTCTTAGGTTTGCTCTTTTTACATAAATGCAAGCCCTCAATTTAAAACCATACCATATCAAAGCTCTGGGAACCACTAACAAGGTATGAAAGATATTTCAGCAACAGAAAACAGCCCTGACCAATTCTGGATAGAAACAAGGGAGGAGGAGGAAAAGCACAACAGACCTGCTCCTTTTCTCAGAAACATTGGGAAACATTCACTCGCACAGTTAGGGCAGGTAACGTTTCAACATAAGTAATTTTGTTTGGACTTAACACCAACAAAAAAAGATGTGATGCAGTCAGCATGTTTATTTTATCCATCAGTATTAAAATAAGAATTTGTTCACAGCCTACAATAATGTTAAAGTTTAACACAGCCAACCAAAATCGCTTACTGCCTAACGCATAACCTCACAGAGTGAAATGTACACAGTAGGAAAATTTAAACTTAAAAATGGGAAGTGGCTCCTTGTTTAGTCTCAATTCAGGCAGAAAAAGAAATTGGTGTTTCCCCAGCCAAGACTGCTAAGCCACAAAATTCCTGTCAAGTCTACTTTTTTGAATATATAGCACACCAATGAAAGTAACACATACAATCAATTACTACTAATACTGCAAGGAACTGCTGTGAAAAGCATTATTTTCCAACAGCCACAAAATAATTCATCTTTGGGTAAGTTAACCTTTGAAATAATGTTGCAGTCTACAGTAATTTAATTACAGGTCACAGTCCCTAAGTTACAACCCTATGCTTTCCTACCTATGTATTTGATACTGTTACATTCATACAAGTCCAGGTTCTACAAAAGAAAGGACTCCTGTAGAGTTACTTATTGTATTTCACAAACATTAAACTGGATCCTCCATTAGGTTTTCCAGTCTCTATTTATCACATAAACTGCACCACATGTATTAAAACCATGAAATACACTAACATCTCAATTTGATGTGTTTGTCAGTATACTAGAAAAAGAGATGGCTTTTGGTATTTGTTTGGATAAACTGTGGTTCCATAACAAGGAAGGAAAATAATCTGAATCTGTACAGATCAAAAAATAAACCGCCAATATAAATTAACTCTTAATATTTGTCACACTTTATAGCTGGAGTCTGAATTTGAAACTTCAACAAATATTTCAAAATAATCTCATCACAATATAGCTAATGGTCCAGGACATTTTTAAATTGAAACGTAGAAATAAATGGAAATATCAAGTCAAATGAAGAGCAGATGGTCACTCTAAACACTTCATTACCCTCCAACCCTTTTATTTCCAATGCAGAAAGAAAAAAAAAAAAAGATAACATTTACCACAGTCTGCACTGGAAAGCAAATACTAAAACCCCCATTCATTTCTCAAGTAAGTTAAAATACTAACCCAGCAATACTGTACATAAACAGTTGTCAACTCCATCATTCCAGCAAAAAAAAAAAAAGATTAAACTATTTGTATTTATCCTTCTATTTTACTTTGCAAAGGGTCTACAAATTCAATGACATCTGCTCTCCCTTCTTTTCTCAACCTCTTTCCCACATCAGTTGAGTTTTCAGGTCCGTTTTGGTAGTCTCATATGAAACCACACATTTTTAAAGCAAAGATGTTTTAACCTTTGAATTAACTATTTCGCCAGTTACCAGCAACGTTCCTCTGTCTGCATCTAGGAGCACTTGGGACAAGTGGTCACCTGTCCCTGACACCCAGATCCCTCTCCTAGCCAACCTGAGTGAATGCACTGCTGATCCAGCCACAGACCTTCTACAGTTCAGACCCCTGGCCACAGCTGGGAAACTGCTTTTCATGAGGAAGGGGCATTTCAAACTTCTGGCAGAGAACGACGGAAGTGATCTAACCTGGTAGGAGGGAACAGGACAGAGAACTATGCTCGAGGCCCAAACTAGGAGGAAGCAGACCTCTATCACTCTTTAAAGTGTCTCCCAGAAGACATGCTCAATGGCAAACTGTTTCACAGCTTCTGTAGCTGTTCCTGGGATGCAAATAAAATGGCTTTTGCAGAGTGGGGGGACACGGGGGGCATTTGAAGACATTTACAGAAGGGCTGCGAGAAGCACGTGAGAAAGCAAAGCAGACACAGAGAAGCAGGGGAAGAGATAGCTGTCCCCTCTATTTTGGAAGAGAACTTGATAGACAGTGCATCCCGTACTTGGGGCACTTCCTAGTTTCTTCACTGTTTCAGCCGGACAGAACGACAGAATCACAGAACTGTAGGGGTTGGAAGGGACCTCTGGAGATCATCTAGAGCAGCAGAGCACCAGGCGCACCTTGCTCCCCCTCCATCCCCTGGTAGGACAGATGGGCAGGAGAACCTGCAGACCAGGGTGGAGAAAGGGCAGTGTGCTGGGACAGCCCAGGGAGAGGGGAACAAGGACAGTACTTGTGACTGAATATACACAAACAGGGATAACGCAGAGCTCTCATCCCAACAACAACCCACACTCAGATCATCCCACAGGCACCCCTCCCTACCCAGCCCCTTTTATGGGGACCTGATGTCACATGGTGTGGAAAACCCCCTGGCCAGCTCGACTCACTGCACTGGCTCTGGCCTGGCCAGAGCCAGGACACAACCCTGCTAAAGCTGGTTCACCTACAGTGGGCTGCATAGGACTGTGTCCAGGTGGGTTTTGGAACTGTACTATCTTCTGCAATCCAAACAAAACTAGTCCTCTGCTTGCTGTTCTCTATGGGTTGCTCTTCCCAAGCCTTTTGGCTCACATTCCCTACCTCCTAAGAACTTTTTTTTTTTTTAAAAACACACATTCTTTTTCCTCTTCAGGACCACTATACTAAGAGCCTGAAGCTACAGATTTACTACCCAGCAATCTAGTCTGGAACACAACCATACAGGCAAAAAATCCCAAACACATTAGCTGTACACATAACAAACAGGTATTTTCTAACTCTGATGAAAGTTTCCTTCTGATTGACTATCTCCACTTAAAACCATGGTGGTTTTCTGAGTTTCTGCACTGTTATGATTGTGTAGTTAAGTCCAGTGCAAACAGCTGCTACTGAAATGCATTTTTGTGCTAACAAGAGGCCCAGCCCCATCGGCATTTCACATGGTTACTTTCCTAAGCATAGCTGTGTTCTAATCCATTGTAAAAAGGCTTCTGAAAGAATGCATGTAACCGTCTTATCCTCTCCCCATCTCTTCAAACACATAAGCTCTCCAGAGAATTAGCACCAGGTGCTCATACTTTTGTGTCTGCAGTATGCTACTCTCATCACTGGGTTTCTCCTCCTCAACGGTTGTCAGCCCTTTGCAGCAGAGATCCTGTTATCCTGTCTTATCTGTATTGCATTGAAAAATGGTATTTGCTTCCATAAATAACCGACGGAACTCACAAACAGAATGTATCTAACAGACGCCAAAACAAAACACTGTTTGCTTTCTCCCTCTTCTACTATGTACTGTGGAAATGTCTCTTACCTCCTGCAGATGTATTGGGGATGTTTGGTGAGCACGTCAAGGGCCTAAGTTTCCCTCTCCTCTCTCAAGAGCCTATCACATCACACATGTCTGAAGCACAGCTGCAGTCACATATGCACGCCCCATCTCACTCCTGTTTCTCTGGGGCTGCATACATGCCTGGCTGTTAGTATGTGCTCCTACCACGTACGCTTTTGGCACACCTTCGGTATGCACAGCAGCACACCAGAGCACCGGGAGCAGGCGTAACACCATGACTGCCAGAAGGCAACACTCGGAGCTCTGGCTACAGTCACTTGATCAGAGCTGTAAGGTAATGCAGCGGCATCCAAACATGAGCTGCAGAAGCAAAACACCCAACCCCTTTTAAAAACAGAGTTTGGTCAGTTTATGGAGGGGATTATAGGTGCTGGAGCCCACAGGACTTCATGCACACAACAGGCCTTTCCTATGTGGCAAATATGCTTTTAACATTTTCCTTATTTTATGCACCTTAATTTTATGTTGTTGAAAGGTAACTTCTGCATAAAGAAGGCACATTATCAATTTCCTAAGTGATAAAAGCTTTAAAGAATAAATTCTGTTCTGCAGCTGATATAATGCTGCTGTTTTGGGGTGGGGTGGGGTAACTCCTCAGTTAGGAGAACAACTTGAATGTGCCTACACATGCATTAGTGCACTTCTCTGGAGTTAATATACCTGAAATGTCATTAGGAAATCACGTGTGATGCACAAGAAAGAAATAACGAGTTGTACTTCTCTCCTGATATTTATAACTTTTATTAAGTCAAATACGCTAAACAATAATTACAGCTAGGTGATGACTACTCAAGAGTTAATTTAGCATTTAAGCTTCATGTAAGGAAAATTTGATATTTGGCTTCTATGTTATGTTCGTGTTACTCAGACAAGAAAAGGCTACAACACATAGAAGATTAGAGATTAGAAAAGGGTATTGAAGAACATTTACTATCCCTACCCTGAAGTGTTTCCATAGCAGCCGAAACAATTATTAAAACAGATACACCGAAAGGCAGGCAAAGAAATAATACAAAAGCTATCCATCTGAGAACAACTCAGAGCTATATTTGACTTGTTCGTTAATTTAATCATTAAACATCACCTACTTAATCATTAAACATCACATTGTAACATCGTTCATAGCAGCACAGAAATTTTATGAGAGCAAAGAGAATTTTAGAAAGGAATATTTATGACAGACAACACATTGACTGCTGTGGTTTCATGTCACTGAAGATGTGAGGTATCCTTTACCGGCTTTGTAGGATGAGCATTTCCACAGTACAGTAAGCTTACCACTTGTTCCCTCATATTTATCCCACATTGATGAAAAACAAATCAACAATAAAACAAACCCAAGAACCCCCTACATGTGTTCCTTCCTCTCCTGCTCTCCCCCAGCTTATCACAGTATACTGTAGCACTAAGGGACATTAATTCCTTCTACTCTGGACAGTCCCACCAAAAATTCATCTTTCATATCCTCCCTATAAGTTTTCTTAAGATGTACTGAATTAACAATCAGACTTGATTTTTAGAAATGCTGGCAACCATGTAAAGTCAACAAAAATTTGGCTTTTTGGCCTCACCTGAAAGCTACCTAAAGACAGTTCTGTTTACATATTAACTAGGAGGCATCCTCATTGCTGCATAAAAGTCAACGCTCTTTCCCCACATTCTTTATGTAAGAACACAGCATCATCCACAGCCAGTTTTTCTTTCATTGAAGTCCTGAGTCCTCCAGAAAAAAAAAAAAAAAAAGGCAAGACTGTTTTGACAGCAGCAAGCAAATGGCAATCTACCAACAGCTGATTGATTCGTTTAGAGTTAGTAACAGCCTCCAGTGGAAGTGAAGATGGGCTGGCTCAGAAGAAATACACCAATACCTATGTGAGAGGGAGGAAAGGATGGTTTCTAGTTAAGTATTTTTCTCCTCGCTCCATTCTTATAATCAGATTTCAGATTCACAGACCTGTGTTGCCAGGTCAAGAGGAAGTAACGACACCATTTATGCTCCCCCTTCCCATGGGAAATCACCCCACAGCAGCAGAACCGGTCAACTGCCACTCACTGCTATACAACAGATGAAACCTTAACAGCATCTCCCATTCAGCACAGGGCCCTGAGGAGTTCACGGGTTTAAAAAGCCATCCAGTGCATTATTCTATTTAGAAAGAGTACTTTCAAAGTACACAATTCTTGCCTTAAGAGCAAACAGAAAAGCCAGTATCATTAAGCAATCCTTCAAATTTCATGCAAGAAGCTGAGTATAGAAACCATTATCCAGGGCAATCGACGGTGCTCAGTGTAATTTTATGTTGACATTTGCACGGGGACAGCCAGGTAGGAAACAAACCCAGGAAGGCTGGAGGGCACCTCCAAGTGAAAGACAGCCTGCCTTCCCAAGGTGCTGTGCAATCAGAGAGGGTAGTCCGAGGGCAGAGGACGTGCAGTAGAACGAATAAAGTGCAAAATGCCCAGAAAGAAGCAGGTGTGGAAATGCAGATAAAAGAAAGGTGACTCTGGTCACAATCTTGCTCTACAGCCTAGAGGAGGACAGGCTAAGGAAGAACTTGGAGATCAAGGTAGATCTCTACTTCTGTTACCAGCATGAGCAGACAAGAGCTTGCCTGATGTGCAGATACTATCACATAAAGGAGAATGTTAACCCCGAAGATAGTTATCAACCTACTGACGCAGGACTTATTTTTCCACCACCACCACCCCTCATATTCATAAAAACTTGGGCAGAACCTGATACATTTAACTGTGACAAAAGTTTCAGGGTTTTAATATTACTTGAATATTTAAAAAAACCCAAAACAAAACCAAACCAGTAAGTCAAAAAACCCTGAAACATTTTTTCTACACCAGGTCAATCTTCTGTCACTCTTTCACACAAATAGACCCTGTGGTCTTTCAAGTCTAATAAAACTTTCAATTACTTCTAAGTGAAGTCTTAGATAGCAGCCTAAAAAGTTGTAATTGCAAGAGTATCATGTCCTAATATCAACAAGTTCAATTTTCCACTGGAAAGACATATGGGGTGTAATGTTAGCAGGTAGTAAAAGGAACATGTTTTACAAATGCCCGTATCTCCTGAAAGAAATACTTGTGAATACCATCAGCAGCACAGTGAAATCCTCTATTATCTACATACTTGACTTTATGAGTAAGCTGCTCACTGGTGATGAAGCCCACACTCCCTCCCTTTCCAGACAACTTGAGCTGAAATGGGGAGAAATCACCATACACTTTTTTTTTTTAAATGGAAAAGACGCTACTCAATTCATTCAGATTAATCAGTCTTGTACCACAGCTTCCCAGTATTAAAGCACACTTCTGTTTCAGGCCCTAACTCCATAAAATCTAGAGCTGCAAAGCTCAGGGGAACTTCACTGCTCAACTTCTATAAATGGTGCAACGCCTCTTTCAGTTTTTCCAACTCTCGGTGTGGGTGTTATTTTCCAGGAAAGAAAAGAGAAAAAGCATGAGGAGCAGATATGCAATTCAACAGAACACCTTTTAATCCTCAAAACATTAACAGCTATTATGTCCTCCAGAGTCCTTCACCAGACTAGGGATTTAAGTGAAAATAAGTACCAACTTCTCACCCTGTCTTTGGACAAACGAACTACAACCATCATCACATGTGCGGCTTGTGGTCTGAAAACGCTGTCAGCCTAGGCTTCATTTGGAGGTCAAATGCAGGCAAGAGCGTTCCACAGCTTCTTTACTGGACCAAACAGATACTTCCATATATTTTCAATACTCAGGTTCTTTAGAAGAGTGTCATTACCTCATTTCCCGATGCTTCAAAAAAAAAAAACCAACCATACTGTCTTAAACAGGCTCTACAGCAAATGCCGAGCTCCGATAAATCAGAGGGAGTATAACCTTAAGCAAAATATTTACTGTGCTTATCAACATAGACCTCTATAAGTAAATCCTCAGCGTGCTGATAATATTCATCAAGGCTTCTTTAGAAAAGATTTGTCAGGAGGACTGCAGCAGGTTGTGAAGGAGATGGCAGGAAAGGAAATATTTTAGGATTTCCAGTATCTGAAAATGCACGATTTAGTCCGTAAGGCAAGGCAGGCCTGGTAATTCTGCAGCAAGTATCCCTAGGTGGCTCCATTCACATGCTTCTATGTTCACTTGTAAGAGTCTTACTCCATCTCTTCAATTTCTTTTAAGCTGAAACCACGGGGCCGACAAATTCCATGTTTTAGTGAAATTATGCCAGTATATACAGATAATTATTAATATGACAGGCACCTAACAAGACGCAAGAGGTACTTTGAGAAAAACAAACCCATCTTTTTACACTACCTGAGATTAAAAAGCACGCAATTTATCGGGTTGTTAACACTCATTATTAGTAAATTCCCCCACCTGTTTTTGTAGACCAGGCTTAATAGCCGGTGGTTATTTGGGTTGAAACAGAAAGAAGATTAAATGTTACTCAGATACGATAAAATTCCATACTATTTCACGGAAAACTTGTTATTCAAGAGGGAGGGAAGAGGTCAGAAAAAAAAGGACAGGTGTTAAGTATTTAGCAGCTACGGGGAACAGCCGCCTGGCAAAACGCAAGCTCTGTAAATTAGTAAAACACACCGTTCAGCCTGCTTTAAGAGAGGCAAGAGGACGCCCGACGGGCTCAGGGGACGCCAAACACCTACAAACACGACCCAACTCCACCAAGCATGCAAACAGAAACACACACACCGAGCTCCGCAGGCCGGCACCCGTCCCTTCCTCATTCCTCCAGCACGGCGGCAGGAGGGAAAGTTCAGCGCCGGCACCGTCCGAGCACCCGCCCGACCCGCGGCCCCGGCCCCCCGCCGCCGCCTGAAGCCCCGGCAGCCCGGCCACCCCTCATGGCACGCCGCTGGAGGGCGGGCGGCAGGACCCTCGGGGGCCGGGCCGGGCGTCCCCCGGGCCCGCGGCCCTGCAACCGGGCGTCCCTCCCCACACGGAGCAGGCGCTTGCCCGGGACGGGGGCAGCGCCTCAGGCAGCATCCTCCGAGCAGAAGGCTGTACGCGGCTTCGAGTCGCACGCCGGAGCGAAGCCCCCGCAGCGCTTCAGCCAGCCCCGCTCGCCTCCCTCCGGCAGAAGAGCGGTGGGGGCGTAGGGAAACAAGAAATCAAGAGGCGGCGCCCCCGCGGGGCTCCAGCCGCGGTGGGCGCAGCGCGGCCTCGCCCCGTTCCCCCTTGCCGGCGCCACAGGTGCTGCCTGCGGGGTTAGGGGCGCCCGGGCCGGCTGGAAGCCGGGGGACGGCGAGGCCAAAGGCACCGCTCCCCCGGCAGAGGCTCAGCGCCCGCCCGCCCCATAGCACGACGTGGTGCCCCCCAAGGCCGGCACTACCGTCCGGAGGGGTTTGCGGACAGCTCCCCTCCCCGCCCGCATCAGCCGGGCGGACACAGGGGTAGCGCCCCGCACCACGGGGGCGGCCCCTCCGGGGAGAGGCGCCGCTGAAGGCACCGCCGCGAGGGGCTGTTATTTTGTCAGCGGCGAGGGGGGGTGGGGGCGAAGGAAAGCAGGTGCCCGCCTCCACACTCGCTCCGGGGAAAGGGAAGAAGGACGCAGACGGCTTCAGCCGGCAGAAAGGGGGCGGGCAGCGGGGGGCGAGCGGAGCGGTGGTCATGGCGGGGAGGCACGCCGCGGACCTGGCAGCAGGTGCACACAGGCGGGGACGGCGGCGAGGACGCCCGCGGAGGATAGGAGAAGCTAGCGAGGCTTGCCCGGAGAACGACGCGTGTTGTGTAGTCGTGAGGGGTTGCGGGGGGCGAACGCAGGTGCCCGTTACGAGGAAAGGGGGAGCGATGCGGAGGAGGGGAGAAGATACATGCAAGCGGCGTTTCGCAGGCAGGGGAGGCAAGCGCACGTTACTCACCGGCAGCTCCACGTTGACTTCGGTCCCGTCCAGGAGGAGGACGCGGCACTGCAGTACCTGCTTACTGCCGCCGGCCGCCGGGATGTGGACGGGGGCTCCGGCGCTGTGCACTACCCCTCCGGGGTGCGGTGAGGAGGGGAAGCCTCCTGAGCCCACGGCGGCGGCGGCGGCTCCTCGCAGACCCCCGTCCCGTTCGTCCCCCTCGCCGCCGAGCCCACCTCGCCCGGCTCCTCGCCCGTAGCGCTGCATCGACCGCCGGCCAAAGGTCCTGCGCAGGAACCGCAGCATCCTGGGGGCGCCCTGCCCGGCCGCTCACACCCCCGAGCCCGCAGCTCCGCGCCCGGCCCCACGGCGCCTCCCAGAGCAACGCAGCAGCGCCGCCCGCCGGGAGCCAGCCCGCGCCGGGCGCCGGCCGGCCCGCCCCTGCCGCCCGCTCCGCCCTCTGCAGCGCCGCCCGCCACCGGCGGGGCGGGGCGGGGCGGGGCGGGCCGCGGTCCCTCCTGCCGCCGCTGAGGCGGGGGGAACGCGGGTGGCGGGCAGGGGGAGCTGCTGAGGCGGGCGACCGGAGGCCACCTGTGGTGGCGGTCGCGGTGCGGTCAGGGCGTTCGCCTTCGGCTCGCCGGCTCCTTGCTCCTCAGTCGGGCCCGCCGTCGGTCTCGGCCCCGCAGCGCGGCGGGGGGAATCGCCGCGCTGTTCTTCCAGCAACTGCCCCGGCTCCGCGGCGGCCGGAACGGCCGTTGGGGCGGCGTCTGCGCGGTGGCTGCCCCTCGCCACCGCCCCCGGGCCGGGGAGGGGAGAGGAGCGGCGGGGCGGGGGCGCTCCCGGTTTCACCTGCGGGGGCAGGGGCGCCTCTCGCGGCCGGGCCCGCCGCCTTCGGGTGTTTCTCTCCGCTCCGGGGAGCGGCCCGCCGGGACCCGCCGCCCGGCCACACAGCCGTGGCGGGACGGGGGGCGGCCCGTCCTTTGCTCCGAGCTCGCTGCTCTGTCCCCCACCTCCGCCCCGCGTCTTTCCCCGGTTTGCCGCATCCGCCCCTTCGGACGGGAACCGGGGAAGTGAGCAGCGAATTAAAAACCCACGAAGGACGCGGCCAGAAGGACGCGTCTCGCCTGTGGTGGGGGAGGCCGGAGCGGCGGGACCCGCGGGGGAGGGCGAGGAGGAGGAGGAGGGTACTTCACCGCCTCTCCCACCGCCACCGCCTACCTCCTTTGCGCACAGCCTCGCCTGCCCGGTGGGTGGAAGCGCTCCCGCATTTGCCTCTGCGATCGCCGTGGCCGGGAGGTTTGGGGAAAGAGGAGGATGTATCCCCGCGGGACCCTCCGGCCCTTCCCTGCGGGGCTTGCTCCCCTTCCTTTCCGCGGCCGTGAGCACGGGTGTGTTGGTGTGCCATCTCAAACCTGCGGGTACGAGTACCCACGCCGCCTCTGCCGATAAGTTAAATATTGATGTGTTCTGGCTCGGGCGGGAGCGCTTCGGCTGAACTGATGTGTATAAAATACCGGCCGCGAGTCATGTCCTGCAGAAACAATCAGTGGGGCTGATCCCATCACCCCGTGGCCAGGTGTGAGCTAAGGGGCTTTGAACTGAATTTGCTGCTTCAGGATTTTTTTTTGTTTGTTTTTTTCCCTGCTGTCGATTTATTTCCCCTAACCTTGCTTCCAGGCCGGTTTACACAGGCACTGTCCTATTAGGTATTCGGGGAGCCTGCCAAAATGTCTCAGCTTCTCATTTTTTATTGAGACTTGATAGTATTAGGTAACTGCCTCCTGCTTCTGCATCCTTTTCCATGTTTCTTCAGTGCACTGTATCAGGTCTTGAAGTGGCTCGTCAGCCCAGACCATCACTAAACTGCATGATCTTTGGCAGGGGTGCATCTGCAAACCTTCTGCGCTGTACAGCTGCATGAAAGAACTTTTATAGGAACAGAGTGGAAAGGTGCTCATCTTTGCCTGCTAATGTTCAAGAGTGAACCCTTATTATAGATTTATTTGTTGGGGTTTTTTTTTAGGAGCAGAATTTTTTTACACAGTGAGGGTGACAGAGCCCTGGCACAGGCTGCCCAGGGAGGTGGTGGAGTCTCCTTCTCTGGAGATATTCAAGACCCGCCTGGACGCCTATCTGTGCAATATGTGCTAGGGAGCCTGCTTTGGCAGGGGGGTTGGACCCGATGATCTCTCGAGGTCCCTTCCAACCCCTATGATTCTGTGATTCTGTGAATTTGAATTTTCTTTCACACCCCAAAGGGTGCAGTGTACTCACCTGGGGGTTCTTTCAACTGTTACCTTGAACACTCTGAAGATACCACAGTCCTATGCAGCTCTTTTGCATACCATAAGCAACACAAATGTTCTTAAGGGCTGGAAATTCAGCAAAAATACTATTGTCTCCTGAGGTAGCTACAGCAATTCCGATGCAAAGGAGAGCAGGGTGGGAGGGAGGTCTGGCATCATTCAGGACCGGCCCGAGCAAGTCTTTTGCAGTGCTGAGAAGGTTCTTTACCCAGCTGTGAGACTTCAGCCCTTTGTCTCTCAACTTTTGTCATGAAAACAGAAGTCTGATGTTTCCCAATAGGAAAGCCTAGGCTTGCTTGACTTGCGTTAGCAGCCCCCAGGATGCAAGACAGTGGCCATACCCTGGGGGCAGTGCTGTATTTACAGAACCAACCGCCACAGAGATGCTGAGGTCCCATTCAGTCCCATATTAAGCAATATGAGATAACGCTCATGGTAAAGGATCTTCTGGAAGGAGCTGGTGATGGGAGGAAATGAAGCTAGTTTTTCAGTGGCCAGCCGCTCTTGGAATAAAATAATTCCACCATTATTTTGTCTCATGTTCCCCAGCAGAGTTATCTTTATCCCTGAAACAACAGCCTTGAGCATTTGTAGGTACTGAGGATGCCATGATACATTTATTGGAAGGTGAGAGGTATTTAAACTAGTATTTACATTTGGGTTTTTACTTTTATGTTCCACCCATCTACATCCTCTTTTCATTTTCAGTTGGGCAAGCCCTAAAGTGATTCTGTTGGTTCTTACCTCTGCTTTACTGTTCCTTCTCAGAGTGTCTGCTTCTTGCTTGCTTTCTAGTGAGACAGAGAAGCAGAAACTGCTGTGGTCCTAACCTGTGCTGTAGTTAAGGGCTTATCTTTCAAATCTTTATCAAAATAGCCCTCCACTGCAACATCTGCCTCCCATGCAGAACTCCTGTCTCCCCGTGAGTCATGATTTGATCACTGCCACAGGTGGTGACCTAGGTGAACCATTAGTAATAACTCCTATCATAGTCCTGGTAGCAATCTCTGCAAGTAACCAGCCTTACAAGTGGTTTTGCCCTAATGCTGAGTGGTGTGTAAATGGGAGAGTGTTTATCAAAGCCCTTACTGAGATTTGCTAGCAGCAGCAGCAGCGGGATGGGAGCTCTGTAACCGCTGGCAACGCTATTGCTGTCATGGCTAAATAAGAAAAGTGTGATAAGCACTTTATTCTTGCCCTTTCATTCAGAGTTTGGATTTATTCAAATCTTGTCTGCTTGTTTTTTTTTTGAAAGCTTGGTCATGGAGGCAGCCACCTGATGGGGATGGGGAGTGAACCACTGACAGGGCCGTGAAGGGGCTTCTCCCACACTGGGTACACACGCACTGCCTGGACACCTGAGACCTCTTCCTTCCTTTACTTTCTGTCATGTTATGGATCTTTCCTGGCCTGCCAGGCTTTCACTGTCTGCAAAGGAGGGATCTAAATTTAATTTGTATGCAGCTAGAGCTCCTTTTCCTGCACTTTTGAAGAAATGGTATCTTTACTGAGTAACTTAAACAAGCTTAAATTTTGAAAGCTTCTGTTGGGATATACAGCCATTACTAAAGGGAACTCACATAAATGGATTCAAAGAACAAGTCTTGGTGTGAGCCCAAATGTCTGTGTTAATAAAACCAGGGGGGAAAAAAAGAAACTTGAAGAGTTACAACATACTCAAAAAGCTCAGGCTTTCACACACAAATTTATTGGGTTTTGTTTTCCAAATTTACAAATGAAATTAAACTGTTTTGTCAGAAATTCATTGAAGGGGATAGTTTAAAGCATGAGCATTCATTGGATTACAACATTCCTGTAGCAGTTGGCAGTCCTGTCTTTATATTGCCCCAAAGCATGTCAGTTACATGAGCAGGCTTTAATGTCACTGTTTCTCAGGGTTGCTTTATATACAGAGCAAGAATAAAATGCAAAGATAATTCTGAGTTACACGGCTAAGAATAATTTGCATTTCAATGCCAGCTCTCAGCTAGAGAGACCCCAAAGCCCTTTCCTTACAAAAAAATGAGGGAAAAGAGAAAATCATATCTAGAACTATTTCACCAACACTGAAATGCAGCAGCTGTCTTTAACAGCAAAGAAGAGTACTAAGAATCTCTCTTACACAGGTGTAATGGAAATATGAATTGGGATAGGCAGAAGCTTATTATGCAGATTGTATGGTCACAATGCTGGGGCTAGTGGATGTGTTCCTGCAGAAGGTACCGCAGGACCGTAGGTAGTCAGGGCTTTCCTTTCTAATCCATCAACCATCTCCTCCCAAGTGTTACAGAAGAACTGCATTAGGAAAGAAATTTAATACTTCTCCATTTGGAACAATACCAGTGTTACAGCAGGAATTAATTTTGGCAGCTATTGCTGTTCATGGTAATCCTTATATTCCGGAAATTTTCTTTTTTATTTCTGTCAGAATAAATAAAAGAAGTAACTCACTGGAGAATGAGCATGTCTGCTCAGAGAAGTGTTCTCACATAGCCAGAGAGTTTTGTTGATAAGGAGGTAAGAGCAAAACCCTTTCTACAGAAAATCTACAGAAATTTTTTCTTGCGGAGTGAACACTTTGCAATGTCTCCCATCCACCCAATAAGAAGGTTCCATGTGACTTAATCAGATGTTCTTTCCTTGAGTGAGGAGTTTTATCAAGTTTCTTCTGACCTCAATGCATAGAAATTATTTATATTCAAAGCTACAATTAGGTTTAAGCCAATAACAGAAAAGGTTTTCAATGCTGTGTTAAATTGCAGAGATACCAGATACTCAGCTGAAAAATCGAGGCATCTTTCCACTGCTTTGATTTCAATCTTAGGGGAGACTAGAAGACTGCTCAGAGTATTACCTATAAACAAACATCACATGATGGAACTGTTTCCTTGAAATATTTTCTAACAGTAATTATGTGCCTTTTAATTATATCTCTACTGAAAAGAGAGATCCATGGCTTCTTGTGCTGTGCAGGAATTAATAAAACCTGAGCTTTGCAACCAAGATCCCTTTGACTGACATGGCGGTGTTGGATGGTGCCTTGTTGTATAGGTATGGTGGGGCAATGAACCGGTTGTGAAAACTGCTGGACTCATCATCTCTTGGGCTGTTTCAGAGTCAGGGAACAACGGACGGAAGAAGGACAGAGCACTAGTGCTTGCAAGAGGAGGAACTCCTTGGAGACAAACTAGTCAAAAAATGTAGACTGAAAGATTGAACCATCAAGGCTGATAGTTTGAACATAAATATATTTTTAAAATGCAGTCCTTTTGTATTCCAATTTGTAAACTTACCTTCTCTAGCACGGGCTTTTCTGAAAGCTGAGGGACGTGGAACCAAGCTGTTGAATTACTACAAAGTTGCTTCATAAAGTAGAAGTGTGCAGTAACTGGGTTTTTTTTTTAGAAACTGCATTTTCCTAGGCATTAAACAACTCATTTGAGAATATAAAATATATATTAATTAAAATGTAGTCTGTATGTCTGATAACCCAAGTATAAAATGAAATACCATCTACTTCCCCCAGAACAGGAATCTGCCACACAAGTGGAACCTGCATTGATGCTCAGTGAGGAAGACGGAGGGAGGGCCAAATCACTTATTCAACCCCACAGAATGGCTTTTCGTGTCTGTTGTATGGCATGTCACTGGGGAAGTGTACAGTCTTCTCCTGTGTCTGTATGGACTTTAGCTTCCAAGGTTGGTTGTCAGACACAAATCCAAGTTTGTTTTACGGTTAAAAATTCCATGGTATGGTTGGAGAGCAGTATCTTTTCATAATATAGGGCCTGTAGGGGAAAAATATTTTAAAGCTGTTAAATGACTTAACAGCTACTTGACCACTTGAGTTTTCTGACATGTTGCTTTCCTACTGAGTTTGGGGGTGGGGGGGTGTTTGTTTCCTAAGTACAGCACCAACAGAAGGAAATCTTTTCTGAATCCTCCTCTCCTACCTCTCCTCCATCAAACGTTAATATGTACATAGACTGTCCACAGACATTCCTACTTGGCCAACATTTTCCTCTTACTTCCCTGCACTGTGCTTTGCACAGTGTCCTGGGCCCTCTTGCAATGATGGCGTTGGACTGCTCTAGTGATCTTCTCAGGCTGTTTTCTTTCTCTTGACACACAAACACATTTCTATTTAACTTTTTTTATTCTCTCTAGATCCTCTGTCAGATGATGGCAGTGTAAGGTGGAGAGATGTTCTACCACAGAAAGAGCCATGGTACTACTGAGTGTAGAAAAGGGTTCACCTCATCTATCTCTTGAGATATTCCCATGCTTATGGCAAGCTACCAGTTGAGTCACTGGGCAAAACTTCTGGCAAGTGTGTCAAAGCCCTTTCCAAAAACCAAAATTAAAGTGATGTAGACTGGCTGGAGCATGCAGAGAGATCAGAAGGATCCTCCTTACATCAGTGGAAGGAAATCTCTATCCTCTGAATTCCATCAGGAGGAAAGGTGTTGGGTCCCAAGAGCACAGTGAAAATTGTTTATCTTTCTCATCTTTCAAAAGTCAAACAATGACACAAAAAGACATGTTCCCTGTAAATAACAAACATCGAAGGGCATTTGATGAAGGACTGCGTGTGCTCAGAAGGCATCGCTGCATAATGACATACAGCAAAGTGCTGGGTACCACATCTTACCCAGGGCAAGTAAAAAAAAAGAGATTATTAGTGTCATATGTATCCCTTATATGTATCCTAATAATTATATTTTTTATGATATTTTCATAAGGAGGCTTGATAGCTTTGGCAATATTATAACACATTGCTGAAGAGACAGAAATGACTTTTTCTTCGTTTACCTAAATCTCCATTATATGTAGTCCAAGTTGTGGCACACAAGACAACTGGCTAAAAATTAAGTAATTCTAAAACCAAGCATGGCTGATGAAAAGAATTCTGCCTGAAATGAGCAGATCCATTTACACACCTTCATTTTTTTATGAGAACAATAATCCCCATAGGTATTTTCTCCGAAATACTTGGCATGCCTTCAGCCACACCTGAACTCTGTTGACTGGGCGCAGATACATTTCAAAACGCACTGGCCTGTCTCCTTCACAAGTCTGAACATGTGAACTCTTCTAACAGCTGCAGCACAGAAAACATCTGTCTTAAACCCTGATAGATGGGACCACTTGCAGACATGGCAAAGTCACCATGTGGCTTTAGGTGGAGCTTGGAGAATCAGGGAGCATTCCTTTCTTGTTCACTGGTGTGAAACCAAGCAGAGAGAAGTTTGCTGGGCTGGATGGGATTTTTTCATTCTGGCAGCTCATGAAAGAGCAAGGCATGTGTTATCCTAATTATTAATATATAGTGAAAATAATTGTAAGCCTATTTAAATGTAAGTTCTTTTATACTGCGTGTAAGATCATTGTGTTAAAACTCTTAGCAACTACAAAAAATAATAATCCAAGCCAGAAATAAAGAAAACATTTGCAGTTGTACCTCACTGTAATCCCTTCTCCTGCTGCAAACACAGCAGATGTTTGATTCCCATGTTTACAGTTTTGGAGGCAGGCGTAAAAAAATGGTGCTAACAGGCAGGCAACCATAAGTGTTCTCTGTTTGGGTATTTAAGTATTCTCACCGTCATCGATGAGGGAAATGAAATGGGAAAACAGACTGGGCATAAACATTTGTCCATTGATGTTGCCCTGCATAGAGGAATACAGAGGATAAGCGATAGGTGGGAAAGATTTTCCACTGCTTCACTGAAATGGGGCCTATGGCTAGCAGCAAGGGTTACCAGCTGCTCCCCTCCTGTGGTCCAGGGAGGTGAGGGAGATCTCAGCTCTGCTAGACCTGTTTCCCACAGGGGTATAGGAAGGACCATCTTGACTTCTTGCCCAGGGCACTCCTTCTACAAAATTTAGCCCATCAAGCCACACATCTAGGGGTGAGCAACCTGGAACCCCACAATGTCCAAGCTCCAGTGTGTTCAGGCTGGGATTCTGTTTCATGGAGAACTGCAGCCAACGTATTTTATTTGACCTGAGTGGAAAAGAGTTTTGGTGTGCTACTGGTACGCCTCTTGAATGTGGAGAAATGGACTGCTTACTTTTTGTCTGGAGCTCTAATGACTCCTCAGGCTTTGCTGGGAGACTAAATTAAAAAAACCCAAAAAAACACCAGGGTTTTGTGGTTTTTTCAGTGTCTTCTGAAACTGCTGAGCAGGTTTATACAGTTATTCAGAAAAGGTAAACAGCAAGTTACTGAATTAGGTTTACATGTAGACATTAAGATAAAACATTATGATTAAAATCTCTCTTAAATATTAGCAGCTGATGTTGTGTTCAAATGCAATTAATGTTTTACTGTGTTTGAAAACTGGAGCAGAGAGAGTCTCAAACACAGAGCTGCAACAAGTGCCTCCAGTGACAGAAGCTAGCAAAACCCAGGTCAGAACTGAAATAGAGGCACATGCTGATCATGGTGATCCAGTCTTCATCCCAGGCTGTAGGCAGCTGTTGGATGTGGTGAGAAGCTGGGATCAAGTCCCTCCCCACAGTGTGGCAACACCAGAGCTGCATTTGCAAAACGGAGCTCCTGATATTAGGGGCGGCTGGGCTCCCAAGCATGAGTTTACCAAAGGTTCCTTCACTGTGGGAGGAAGACTCAGCTCTCTGGTTAAAAACAAACAAACAAGTAAATAGGAATGAGATGACTGCTGATCTGTTGATGCACAAGTTCTTTGAAAAACCAGCTTCTAGGAAAATTGTGTTTCAGATGAGTGTGCCCAGCCCCCTCGGCCAGTCAGACAGTGTCTGTGAAAGACACTGGGGAGAAAGTCATGGGGAGAAAACGTGATCTCATTTTATTTTCCAAGGGTAACAGAAGAAATGAGACTGTGCACAGCCTTACCGAGTGGCTGGATCACTCTGTCAGTGTGCTCTCTCTGAATGATGTGCTGTGGCCTCTCACAAACCCCCCCTTCCCTTGAACACTGAAATTAAACATGCGTTTTATTTTTTTCTCTGGTCCAGTCATGAAAATTTGAGCTTTTCTTAAGGATAAAACCCCTGAATGTTTCAAGCATGCTGAACAGAAGGATCTTACTTTAGAGGCTTCAGATAACTCAGATAGGAGCATTGCCAAGTATAAGCTAGAATTGAGATGTAGCTCTGGAAAACTACCTCTTATCTACCTACATAACAAGGGCCATCTCGGTCTTGCACAGTGAAGTAACTCCCTCCTTGCCAAGATCAAATGTGTAGCTGAGGTATTTATTCCATTCCTAAAGTGTACCAATACTTGCCTGGAGGCACATCTATGCAGACTACAGAGTTGTTTACATAAAAACAAGAGGGGGAACCAAGAGTGATATGGCGTCCTCTGGAAAAAGTCAGACCAAAACATCCCACTGGCTCACGAGGACAGAAAACCCTCCAGGCCTGGCTTCAGGCAAAGAAACCTTCGCAGATAAGATAAGCCTGGCAGCAGTCCCAAACTGGATCCCAAATTGGAGCTCTGCCCAGCCAACTGGGAGAGCTGGGACCTGTCCAGGGGTAACACCTCCTGCTCTGAGATAGAGAACAAGTGTCAGGAGAGGTGAAAAGAATTCCCCGGCTGCTTCCCTGGATGACCCTGGAAAAGGGTGAGCAGGGAGTTAGCCACAATCCAGATCATAAACAACCTTACTACGGAGTAAAACCACCGATTAAGCAAACATTACAACCTGTGAGACACCAAACCTGAGTTTTCCAAGGTGGGAATCCATCGTGCAGATGGGTAGACGGGCTGCTGAGTCTGTGGGTGGCCTTGAAGTCCGGTCCCAGGTAAAGCGCATCCTAAATGCTGATGCAGGACAGAGCTAATGATAGTACTAACAAGAATGATGGCTTGCATTTGGTGTTCTGGCTTGAATCTTTCTACTGCCTCCTTTGGCAAGCATAGTTAATAGTGCAATTACAGATCTCGGCTATCAGCTAATGTATAATTTTACAAATCTCAATCAGCAGTTGATGAGAACCTCACTGCCAGCATGAAACCTGGCTCTCCACCCATCAAGCAGCAGGGCTGTCTAATGTGCCTCATCACAGCAGGAAAAGGGCCTGTTCTAGTCTTCCTAAAATGGAGAGATTTAGAGGAGACATTTGGAGGTATACAATCATTCAAAGTGATAGGAATTAAAAATAATTCAAAATAAAATAATCAAATAATATTTTAAATAATAAAAAATAAAATTAATTAATTAAACTGACAATATGGAAGTAGCAAAGAGCAAATCTCCAAATAATAAAATTAAAGAAATATAGGGCTACTTTCCTATTCTCCCTCATGTCCACACGATGTTGTAGGAGCATGGAAGAGAGCTAAAGCTACACTAGTATTCCTCCCCAGAAGCATTAGGAGAGGCGGGTGCCTGCCCTACCCCTCTGCAGGTAGGGAGCTGTTTCTTCAATCCATCCAGAGGTGGGCAAAGTCTGATATCCCATCTGCAAGTGGAGGAGGAAGAGTCATGTTCAAATTGTTTGTCCAACAGGGTGGCGGGTCACTCTTATTTGGTTCAGAAACTGCCTTATTTGTGCACAGGGAAAAGGAAATGTCGCACTCTTGGGGCCTAGTCGGAAGCTCACACTGACCCTGAGGGTGTCACACCAGGTTGTGTCAACTTATCGGGCCTCTCTACTCAGAGAGCTGGTTCTCTGCCTCTTTCCAACTCCACTTAGGGAGCAGAGGGTCTTGTGTGGGCCGCTCACTTGTCTGAAGGGACGGGGCTCCCATGTGTGGCTGTAGAGGAGTTATGTTTTCCTCCTCTCCCTTCTTTCCCACAAGCACAAGAATAGATGCAGCAAGGCGTGCTGTGGAGTGAAGGGTGTGCTTGAATAGTAGGGCTCTTCTGTCAAGTACAGAGCAACTGCAGCTTAGGTATACTTCAGTTAGCCTTATTTAGGTGGAATTCTCAGAGTTCACGTGTGCCTTCTCCCTCAGTCTATTCCTGGGCTTTGCTGGTTTATGTAACAAAACATTCACATGGGTTTGGGCTCAGATCCCGTAAGAGTATTCCAGCCAAATTCAAAGGTTACCTGAAGGTCGCAAGGAGGCAGAAGTAAATATGCAGGCAGGAGGGGGCTGGTGGCAGAGAAATGGACTGGGTACCTCTGCTAATGATAGGACCTGCAATTTTATCTGGCTTGGTTGTTCCAGGAAAAGTGACAGGGAAGTTTGAGAGCTACCCACTCAGTATGCCAGTATGCAGATGCTTTGTTTTTCCGAGCTACAGTGCTGTAGTCTGATGACACCCAAGAATTATAAAATAAAATTAACCACCAAAACCCAGATATAAAAACTCACAGTGCAGCGCTGAACTTTGCACAGTTTAATTAAAATGCCTAATTGGATTAGCAAACAATAATTTGGATTATTGGATTTGCCACACAATAGTTTTCAGATGCATGACGAATCCCAACAAGTGCAAATGTTCTCTGTTAAGTGGGGCAGCGGTTGGAGTTCTCTTATTCTTCCTACATCTTGGAAACATCTTTCTGAGACCTTCATTAAAAAACAAACAAATGCAAAAGGGGGGTAGGTTGTTTCTTGGGAGCACTTTAAAAAAACCAAAACCACTCTCCCCCTCCAAAACTGACAGGAACTTTGCTGGAAGTCCATGCATCTCAATAACGTCTACTGATCTGTTCTGCCTGCCTTGCTCATTTCAGCAGCCTGATTTTCCATGCTGGTCTAAGCATTTCTCCTTTGAAAATGTGTGTCGATGTATACCGTGTCAGGTATCTAAACTGAGCAGCAACATCAAACATTCAAAATCACTGTCTTGGTCTGTGGTCACTGCTCTGATTCTGTATCTGCTGCTTTGAACAATCTTCCCTAAAAATCAAAAGCATATACTGTGATAAGGCTTAAATCTTGAGAATACCTGGGACCCAGCATGTCTGTAGTAAAACCAGCAAACAAACAACATGGATTTAGCTAGATCTGTGGCTGCTGATCTTTCTGGACAATTATCTTTCGTATCTGACAAAAAGAAAACTGATTTAGATGTCTGAGAGTTTGCAAACATGGTTAAAAGTTGAAGAACAGAAACACGGGGAGGAAACCTGGCACTCATCAGAGTACAGCACCCTGAAGCCAGTCAGAAGTCCGATTGCTAAAGAAGTGCCTAGGAATTGGAAACGCTGCAGACTGATTTGCACTGCAGAAGCTTCCTGGAAATGACACCAAAATATGATTCCCAGTTATTATTTCTAGCCCTGGACAAGTATCATTGTTCCTGACCAGCAGTGTGAAAGTAACATAAAGTGAATATGTGGAATTCTGCCTAAAACAAACAGCTCAACACGATTTGCTCAGCTAGAGAGTATTGTTTCTGTGAATACCAGTCATAATAGAAGTCTGAGTACAATATTTCAATAATAGCTTAAATAATCCTTGATCAAAGAGCAACGGGGTGGTATTAAGAGTCAGACTGATTAAATCTTCCTCAGAGAAGAATATGGAGTCCCAGGCCTCACCACTGCTCCAGATGAATTAACTGGAGGGACTGGTCCCTTCTGCTTGCTCCGGGGAATGTGAGTGAGCAGGGAGGGAGTGGAACAGGGCCACAGTCCCTGGGCAAGGCTGCAGGGACAGGGTAATGGAAGGTCACCACAGAGAGGTGCATTGTCCCCACAGCATCTCTGTGACCATCTGCTTCCTGTGGACTGGGGGACCAGAGGCACAGATTGGCCTTGAATTACCTTTGGCTGTCCAAGTTGAAGTATGGGTCCCAGTCCAGACTCTCCTGGAGATGCCTTTCTCCATCCTCTTAATCACTTATGGCAGTAGTATTGCTCCCTGGCCCAAAAAGTCAAAAAAGAAATGGAAGAAAGATGTGGGGATACACTACCTGCTGTAAGGTGAAAAATGAAAGGCAGTGTCTGGATGGACTTACACCTGTGAGACACTGTGTTCAAACAGATTTATGCAATAGTCACCCCTCTGCTGTGTACTGCCAGATGCCCAAAGCCTTGCTGGCTGGCTTCCCATCATAGGGAGTATAGTGACGTGAAGTCTGAGCTCATGTGGCGAGTCAGAGGCAGCGGGCAGGGCAATCCTTTCCATCTCCAGGGACACCGCGAGCGTCCCTGCGAGAAACTCTGCCTCAGCCACCTTACACGTGTCGCAGCCCGAGGCAGAGGAGGGTCTGCGTCTGCAAGCAGCTCCATCTCAAAAGATTACTCCTGCTCACAGGCTAAGGAAAAGGCATTGGGATGCAGTGCTGTACCCTTGTAATACCTGCCATGGCAGTAGAGAGAGTGTTCCGTTTCCTACCGGTAATTGTGTACCTGTGGCTTTCCCCATGCCAAAACACGGGATCAGAAAGGACATTCTGCATTCGGTCCTTGGTACTGCAGACTGTCCCACCACCTGGCTTCGTACCTCATTTTAAGGTCTCTCTTGCTAAATCCAAGCTGTTTGCTGTCTGCAAAATAGAGGAAAACAAGGTGAGCATTGAACAAAAGGGACGGGCACTAGTGTGCTTAGGAAGAGGTGCTCCCAGACTGAATCCTGCCAGCCCCAGACCCAAACCCTGTGCTGTTTATCTTTGTGCATACGGAGTAACAACCCGTAATGTGTACATGCAGATCCTAAATTATTCGGGCAAGTCTGGCAGTGCCACATCAGCCGGCTTAACAAAATAATCTACTTGCTCTTAGTGCTTTCCCTCATTAAAGCATTTTACAAACCCTGCCTTAATTAAAGTTCACAGCAGTCCTGCAAGTTAGTAAAATGTCATTATCCCAATTTTACAGATGAAAAAATTGCAACAGAGAGGTGAAATGCTGTGCTTGAGGCCGCAGAAAGAGACAGTTTATGGGGCAGGATTAGCCGTCGGGAGCTCTTTGCTCTATGCAGCATAGCCAGCCTCTGAAGGCACTGAACTGGCTCTAACAGAGGCACCAAAAATACTGTTTCCCCCTTAGGGGTTCATTGCAGCCTCTGTAGGCTGGCTCTAGGGTGGCAAAGCAATCATATATGGGTGCTGACATCTGCTGCTATCCTGTATTTACCTTCCAGAACTGGGCTGTGCTGGGTATGTGCCAGGGAGAAGGAGGAAATCAGCGACCTGACCTTGCTCAGGCTATTGTGGAGTCTCAGAGAGCTGCCCTGTGAACAAAAGGAACCGCAAACAACTCACAGCAGCCTCTGGAGCCTGGGCCCAAGCCACAGCAGGCACTGTACCACCCCTGAGCGCTGCTGGATGCTGGGGCGGCTCAGGACTTAATCCCCAATCCATGCTGCCTCACTGAACCAAAACCACAATGGTGACCTCAAACATAGCCAAGATGGCTAGGAAGCTGGTGCGCACACCGATCCAATGGTGTGCTGTTTGCAACCCACCTGGAGTGATGCAGGGTGCAGGCTTCTGCTGTGAGTCATGCAGGAGAGACTGAAGCTGGGTTTCCCATCTTTCCAGCCACCACCCTAGCCAGAAGGCTCAGATGGGTGCAGCTGACACTCCTACATCTTCCATTTTCATGTAAATGTTCAAAAAGGTTCATTTTTCCCAATTAGAAAGGAAAACCCCTTTCTATGTGTTAAAAAACCCAAACAGAACACCAGAAAGCAGGATCATCACCCACTACTCTGACAGAGATTTGGGTGAAAAGACACCTCAAGACATCTCTAGTTCTACCTCCTGCTCAAAGTGGGGCCAGGTCAGAGATCAGACTGGGTTGCTCAGGGTTTTATCCAGTTGTGTCTTGAAAACCTTCAAGGATGGAGTTTGCCCAACAACTTTGGGCAACCTGCTCCAGTCCCTAATTTTCCTTATGGTGATTTGGTTTTCCTTATATCCAGCTGGAACCAGTTGGGCTGTTGTCCTAGAAATAAGTGTGTTATTTCACCTGGTTGTGGCTGCTCCCAGTATTTTTTTTTCCTTTGTACAAACCTCTGCTTAAAAATAATGGGGAAAAAAAAACCCACAGAAACTTTTCAGTATGGATTTTAGCACAGTAGCCCACTGCAAGATCCCATGCTGCAGGCTCATGATTACATCAGAAATCTGATAAGAACATCTCTCTCTTTTTTTTTTTTGTAGCAGAATGCAGCAGCTTTTTAAATACCCAAGTGTTATTTCATTCCCCCCACCACCTTGTTCTAATGAAGCAGTGCTTTCAGTGCTTTCAGATCCCTGTAATGGAACACAGATCAGAGGTCTCTAAAGCTCTCAACTTTACAGCATGTCTTAATACCCTGAGGCTTAGGTATCATGATTGTGATTTACTGCTGAAATTCACCTATTATATTCATGTTGCATCGGTAATATTAGTCACCTGTTACTTTCTGGAGATTCTTTTATAGAAACATAATTCTCAAATTTTCTTGTGGCGTTCTTTCTATATTTACTTTCGTGACTGAAGGGGGGTGGGGGGGCTATGGAGAAAAAAACTGTAGTGCAGGATCTAAACTTTACCTGAATCATCCCTTAGTAATTATTCCCACAGCAAAGCCAGGAATTCGGTATGCCGTGGTCTCAGGCGAGTGCAGGAGGAACATGGGTCTCGTTTGGCTTTGGCAGCTGTAACAAACTGCATCATGATCCCGTGTCAGCATAAACCAGAGCATTAAGCTGGACGTGCCTGTAACTGTGCATCCCATAGCTGTGAAATAACCTGCTTTGTGTACTTGGCCCTGTGTGCAGGAGCTACTGTGTCCCCTGCAAGGCTGTGGCTCCGTTCCAGGCACCCACCATGCCGCTGGGTGTGCGCAGGAGCTCCAGTGCAGCCCCCCATGGGAGGACCATAAGGTGTTCTGCTTACCTGAGAGGAGAGGCAGGGTGACTTGTTTGGGCCCCTGAAGAGAAATGGAGCACCAGGAATCCATGGACTAGAGGGTGGGAGTTGGGTGTAACTGATATGGGTGAGGCAAAAGTGAGAACAGGCTATTGTGCCCCTGCTATCTTCAGGGGGTGTTAATGAAACATTCTTCCCCTGGAGTGAAGTATGGAGGGATACTGTGCTAAAGCTGGTGTGGTTTGCTCCTGTACCTTGAGGTCCGTGGCAAATGGACCTCAAATGTCCTCAGACACCGCAGATATACTTGGACACTGCAAATGAAAGAGTAGTAACCAGTGGCCACACTTATTGGTGTTCACTGAAACCCCAGTGTGAGTCATCCAAGACCTTGCTCTGCTTTCTCCTCCTTTGTGAGCTCCTCTCTCTCCCAGCTCTCTAGGCTTTCATCTGATCCAAGCTGCATCTGCAGGGGGGAAGTGTGCAGGGCAGCCAGCTCTGCCATGCCTGGAAAGAAGAAATGAAGCAAGGAAGCCTGATTGGAATAGCTGACTAAATTTCCTGAGTAGCAAAGGGAGTCAGAGTCCTAAACTGTGGCTCACTGGTTAACCCAGAGAAGTTGCCATGACTGCCCTTGTTCTAGGAGAATACTGATTTTTAAAACTTTCACTGTTCTTTTTTCCCCCTTTTTTGTGGTTGTTTCTTGACCTTGGTTAGGGACAGAGAGCAAAATCCAGAAGCTGGCTTTGGCACTGCTTGGTCCATAGGTGCAGCAGCGATGCTGCCCAAGATGCTGACTGACCAGAGAGGGAAACCCTGCTGCCAAGGCAGGCCCAGGAGCAGTATCCAGCCAGCGAGCTGAAGCCTAACTAAGGTTTGTCGGGTGACCTGCAGTGGCTGTGGCACAGGCATATGGCCTGTTTCACTGGAGGCCGAAAAAGTGACAATTATTTATATCTCAGTCTTAGGCGTGGGACTGAACTCTTTTACTCCTCACCAAGGTGAGTAAGATGGATTCAGAGGCTCTTCCTCTCATCCTCTCTTTCCTCTCCTCCCTCCCCAGAAGAAGGACTTTGGTTGTTTTCCATTATGTTTGAACAGTCACGTGGTTTCAACATGAAAATGCCTGACATGAAAAATACCTCTTTGTGCTCTGACAGAGGTTGACTAATGTCTCAGTAGGATGAAGTCCCTGCACTTGTAAGCGCAGCACTGGTGTTTCTGTTGAAAGTTTTACAGCAAGCCAGCCACATAAGCACGGATATTTCACTGCAGAATAATACAGAAATTCTTACCTGCTTCTGCATATGTTCCCCTCAAAAGGCTGAGAGGAACCCGTGTCCTTTTCCAGGCAAACAGTTGCTGTCTTGGAACAACATCCTGGTAAATGGGACGTGCAGTCCTATCATTTTGTTTTCCTTCTAGAGTAAAGTGAAATTGAACTAAGTGCTGAGAAGAGAAAAAAATAAATCAATAAAGTATTCTGGAGTTTCATCTAGATTTAGCTGGGAGGACCTTATTTGTGCTAGAAGCTTCAGCCTGCTGTCACTGGCATCTCTCTCCAGAGCCCAAAATGCACTCAAAGCACAGGAATAACTTCACCGAAGCTCATAACTAGGGCAGGGCAGCTCACAGATCAGAACCTGGTGCAGCCTTAAGAGATGGAAGAGGCTTGGGGGAAAGGTGCTGCTGGTGATTTGGGTAGCCTGCAAAGAAGAGTTGATGCTGATTTTCCTCCCCCCTGCCTCAAGAACACACCAGTGGCTGCTACCCATGGAGGTGCACAGGGCTTTCCCCAAGCAGAGCTCACAATAAATTTTTGCTGGGATAATATACACTGTGCCCGAGGCCAGGTTTTGACTGCTGAATGGGTCCTTGCACTGTGAGCAGACTCCTTGAAGTCAGTGGGAGTCCACACAGAGTAATGTGCTACCCGCCATGAGTAAATGCATCACAACGTGTTTCAAATAATATTCAAGGGCCCAAATCCAAAAAAGCACATCTCCAGCTGCTAGAAACAGCATCAGGAGAGAAGTTTTCCTGATTTCAATAGCATCACCTGCAAGGATGGAATTGCCCACATCCGTAAGTCAGATCAGGGCCTCGAAGCGTGTTTCTCCTGGGGCAAGGATTGCATATCTGCATTCTGTGAGCATAATTGGATATTCTGCCTGTGCTGAAATCGCAGTAATAGACCCAATCTCTTGTATCTGGAAGAAGTCTCACAAGCCTGTTTCTTGCCCTGCCCTACTCTCATAGGCCAAATTCCCACTGCAGGAAAAATACACAAAAGAAACAGCGAAACCCCCACAGCTTCTGCTTTGGGTACTGCCAGAGATGTTAGTTTCCACAGGTTTGTTCCATAACCTATAATTAATTACTCTCAATCCATAAGATATACATTGAAAGCAATCAAATTATACAGTAGCACATCTAGTTTGTCTCTCCACAAAAATAATTTTTTGCAGTAAGTAAACACAGCAGGGTTTGAATCCTACCACTACTTTATTAAAAGTATTATTTGTATTCTATGTGATTTTCGTATCTGTGGTGATGTGTTTTTAGTTAGGAGAGAACATCTATGTGAGGAAGAGCTTATAACTGTAAATCTGTAGTGCTGGGGCATATAGGATACTTTTGGTCCTTAAAGTTACAGATTCTCTTCCTCAGTCTGAGGAAGGCGTGTGTGGGGAGACAGTTATCAGCATAAGCACCTGTCGTAAACCAACACCTATAATACCAATATATTGGTAATTCCAAACATGAAGTCCGAGAAAGGTGATTTCCTTTTCTTCCCTTTCCCTGTCCTAAAATTTCCACCTATTTTGTACCTATTTGAAGTCAGAAAGCTTCAGCTGCTTTTGATCCTTTGCCAGCGACAGGACAAGGGGCAACGGGTACAAGCTGGAGCATAGGAAGTTCCATGTGAGTGTAAGGAGGAACTTTTTCACTGTGAGAGTGATGGAGCACTGGAACAGGCTGCTCAGAGAGGCTGTGGAGTCTCCTTCTCTAGAGACATTCAAAACCCTCTTGGATGCATTCCTGTGTGATTTAGTCTGGGTCATCCTGCTTTGGCAGCGGGTTGGACTAGATGATCTTTCGAGGTCCCTTCCAACGCCTAGTGTTCTGTGATTCTGTGATTTTTAACAGGAAAACTTGGAAGCAAATGACCAGGTATAAAGGACATGTTTAATAGATGGTTAATGGTTCCCCAAATAGGCACAGCCTAGAGAAGCAGAGGCCAGCAATGAATGTGTGCTCTAGAAACTCCATCTTCCTGCAGCGGTGTGTAATTTGCATTAATTACATCTATAACCATTACATCTGGCACTAGCCTGGGCTTCTCTAAGCAGGTGGAAGATGCCATAGCTGTATCAGGGGTTTTGCTTTGTCTGTCAGTGCTTTCGGCTTTCTGTCTTTGAGCAGAGTGCCCCTTTATAAGGTGTTCAACAGCCATTTCCTCAAGGCTGCTTTCACAGCAAAGGTTCTCCTTTTACAATTTTTAGCACTGCACAGAGAGCATTCTGCAACCTGGAAGTGATTATACATTCGAAGGTATTTAAATGATGTTTGAAACGCTGAGTTGCATTTTGATATGTGAGATTTGCAAGTTGTGGTTAGTTATACGTACTGAAAATAGCTTTTCAAGAATGTTCAGCCAAATGGTTTGCTTTTATGCAGGAATATAGACAGCAAACCAACAACATTTCAGATTTAGTGAGGAAGTTATTGTTTAGAAATGATTCCAAATGTTCATATAATTGCAATATGAGCTGAAGAAGAAAACTTGAGGTGATTTTGCTCTGGAACTCTGTTAGCAGTTCTTTGAAATTTTTCCTTCTCCTCATGGATGACTCTGAAGCTCCTCAAAATAACTGCCTTGTTATACTGGTGAGTGTCCTGCTACACCCTGCACTAGCCTGCAATGCAGAACTGCTTGGGACTTTCTGTCCTGAGAAAACCAAGTGTAACAATCATTTATCTGCTTCTCTGTAGGTTTTATAAAAAAAAAAATGAAGTAAATATGTAAAATGTAAAATTATGCATATGATCTATAATGTATATAGTATGTTCTATATAAAATATTTTTTACAAGATAGACAATTGAGTCCACATTCTGCAGACTTTCTGAAAGGGGAGACTGTTCTGACACACAGAAAATTCAGGAATCCTCTATTCTTCAGGAATCTATTTTCCAAACATTTGAGTGACTATTTCCACAGCAGTTCTCAGGCTAAAAGTGACTAAAATGTAACCATTTTTACTACTACCCGGAATAGCATAATTATTCCCCATCAATTTCATATACTCATGAATATGCATGCACTACATTCTTTGCAAAATGGGAGAATTGTAAGAAAATAACTTTTTTCTCCATAATATGTTGAATATTTCACTTACAGGAATCCACAAAGGCAGATTCACCCCCTCCCTCCTTTGGGCTCTACTGACAAGAAGAATTTCACTCTCCTCAGAGGAGAGGTGCTTGGCATAGCTGCAAAGTGGGTCTGTCTAATAATAATGCATATGCAGACAATGCTAATGTGTGCATACACGTACAATATGGCATTGTTGCTTGGAAAAGCTCTCAGAGGCATATTCAGCATTTTGCTTGGGCCATCCTGCTGTAGTGCTGAGAATAGCCGTCAGAGATGTGAAGGAGAGTCCCGTCGTGAGCAGCAAACCCACCGCTGTGGTTCTGCGTGGCTGGCTTCTGGTAGAGGAGGGGGGCTGAGGGCAAACACCAGCCAGCTCAAGGCCAGAGTCGTTGCTGACCAAGGCCGAGCCCATCAGTGACGGTCACAGTGCCTCTGGGAGTCACATTTAAGAGAAACAAAACACAAGCAGCTGCTTTTTGCCACCAGAGAAGGGAGTGAGAAGATGTAAGAAACTGTGCAGGCACCAAGGACAGGGAAGGGAAGGGGGAAGTGAGGCCCCAGGTGCTGGAGAGAAAGATGTCCCTGCAGCCCGTGGAGAAACCCATGGTGAAGCGGGTGTCCCCCACAGCCCATGGAAAAGGTCGAGACCCCACCTGCAGCCTGTGGAGAGGCCCCACGCTGGAGCAGGTGGAGACATACAGGAGATGCTGTGACCCATGTTGGAGCAAGCTCCTGCCAGCACTTGCAGCCCATGGAGAGAGACAGAGACGAGAGAGAGAGAGAGATCCATGCCAGAACAGGTTTCCTGGGGGGTGGAGGGGGAAAATGTGACCCCATGTAGAACCAGGCTGGAACAGTCTGGGCCTGAGAGACTGAGAGACATTCTATGGTTTATGACTGCACCCCATAGAAGTGACCCATGCTGGGGCAGCTGGTGAAGAGCTGAAGTCTCATAGGAAAGGACCCATGCGGGAGAAGTTCATGAAGGACTGTCTCCCACAGTTGGGACCCCATGCTGGAACAGGGGAAGGGTGTTAGGAATGACCTCCTGGCTAAGAAGGAAAACTTGTGAGGAACTGACTGAAACTCCCATTCCCCCAGTCCCTGCCCCTCCCCGTGTCACAATGGGGGGGAAGAAGGGAGAGAAATCATGACTAAGGTGAAGTCTGCTAAGAAGGGAGGGGTGGGAAGGTGTTTTAAGATCTGGTCACACTTCTCATTACCTGGCTCTGGTCACATGTGTGTGCAGGGCAGTGCAATAAATTAGTTTTCTTTCCTTTATTCTGTGCTGAGTCTGTTTTGCCCATGATGCTAATTGTGGAATGATCTCTTCCTGTCCTTATCTCGACTCCTGAGCCTCTCAATATATATTTTCTCCCCTGTCCAGCTGAAAAGGAGAGTGATAGAGTGACTTTGGTGGACATCTGGCCTCCAGCCAGGGTCAAACCATCACAACCACCACCAGCACCACCAATTAGTTCTCATTATTTATGCCTACTAAAGAGAACTTCAATATCCTACACGCTGTTGTATCAGTGAGCATCAAAGTAGGTGCAAGCTGGTGGTGTGATGGAGAAAAAATATTCTTATTTCTTTCCATCTACTGGGTTTCTCCTCAGCTCCCTGCCCCAGGAAACATTTGCTAGCAAGAGAGAAACTTGCACGGCCATTGTGGGACTCAGAAGCAGGCTGTTGCCAGTCCCTGCAGGAGCTGGAACCTACCTGACCGGCCTACCAACCACGGGGACACGCGGCACATTTTCAGTGGCATTAGGACGGGCAGAAGGGTTTTTCCATAGCACCATCAGTGCTGACTGCCTCACTTGTTTAAAAATGAGCCTGCAAAATTTATTAGATGGAGCCATCTGCTTCTCAGCCATTCTCCTACACTACCCCTGACAGTGACTGACAGGAGAGAAACAATGAATTTACAGCAGTGGGTGAGAATCAATTGCATTTCTGATACCTCTTCCAGAGCTGCTGGAGCCCTTAAGGTGCAACCTGGAATATCTGGTAACACATTTCATTTGAATTTTTAGGGCGTAGAGTATGTATTCATGGTCACTTTTACTTTGCTCCTTGCAAGAGCCAATGAAGAAGAGCCTGCAAAAGAGTTAAGCATTTGCAGTTATGATTGAGCTAATGAAGGGGGAGCTTCCCATGACATCCCCATGTTTTTCTGTTGTTTTCTCTTGTTTTTAAAAGGAACCTCTCGTTCAGAGGTCATTTGGAACTTACTGAGAGACGGGTGCTGATTTCAATAGGTTTTGGCTATGAGTGTATGCTCTTTGAAGAAGGAGTCTCCATTAACTGATCCCAGTCTGGAGCATGCATTTTTTTGTCACAGTTACATAATCCTCATAGCAATATGACTTTTGGTTGTGAACGCTTCTTTTGACTACATGTATTCCATTACTAATGAAAACTGAAAACATTGTGGGGTTTTTTTCCCTGATATTTACCTGATGTGAAAATCAGGTGCAAGAAATGACAAAGTTTTGTCAAAGCAGGAGAAGAAATCACTTTGATTCACTTGCACAGCAGAAGAAATGTGTTAGTTATGCTCCTTCCGCTCTTGTGATCTAACAAAGAAACTGTATGTCCCAAACCTTGGCTACTCTTCAAACTCAATGGATTGATCTAACCAACAACAACACTTTTGCCTGCAAACCACAGATGACAAAAGTACAGACTCTGATGAAGCTAATGAGTGATTTAAGGCAGCACCACAGCTAATTTGTTTCAGCTGCTCTAACAGATGAAAGAAGCAGGTGAAAGAAGTTGCTGTCATTTCTAAAAGCTGATTCACCTGTCTCAGGAGCCAGTTAGTTACCTGCTGCATATGCTGTGTATATTCTTGGCAGGTGTTTTTGGAGGAAGCCGCTCACGAGGCAGGAGAAGCGCCAACAGTAGCTCAGCAGAGAGAGGAGCCCTTGGGCTAGCTGCTGTGTAAAGCTCTCATTGAATGCAGGTGCCTACCCTTGTAGTGCCTGTGTGCTCAGTGCTGCACACAAGATCTGCTAAATTGGATCCACTCCCCTCGTTAGCTTGCCGGCCCTTGCTGAGGGCCTGTTGCCTTCACCCCAGGCTGCCTGCACTGGATGGGTTTCCTCTTCTCCTGGCAAGCATCACCCCACCAGTATCCTTCTGGAAATCAGCCAGTGGTGGCCAGCTGCCCAGGGGTGAAAAGTCCTGAGACAGTGATATCTCTGTCTGGAGCAGGGTACATCCTATTGCTTGGCTCATGGGATCTCTCCGTCTAGCGCCTTCTGGCATGGCTATCGCTGTGTCATAGCTGCTCTTCTCTATTTTAGGACCCTATGTGAGTGGCAGCTATGCTCATTCACATTCACTCTCTTCTGAAGATGGATGCCTAAATTCCCTGTATTTTCCTCCCTTTGGTATTTTTGAAGTATTTTGGTGTTGTGACTATGTCAGTAGCCAGCTCATGCAGGCAGGTGGCAAAAGGCTGTTCCCCACTCAAGACAACTTTGGTCAGTGTCTCCCACTTCCCCAGGCAGACACAGTGCTCCTGGAGAAGCTGTCCCCCTTCTCATGGAATTGCTAAACACCAAATGGAAGAGAGAAAGAGACCATGGGTGACCCAGGGACAGCATGGTCACAGTGTTCCTCTGAGGACAGGGGACAGACTGTGCACCTAGTCCTTCCCCCCAGCTCCTGCTTCCCCATGCACAAGCTCCCCAGCTGTAAGTGTGGTTTTACAGAGGCAAGTTCATTCTTGTGCTCTCTCTCACCCTCAATAAACATTTATCTATCCCGTGCAAAGGGGAGCAGCACAGATAGGAGACCGTGCCTTCCTGCAGAAAGGCAGCTGCAGATCATGCCTTCCTAGAGAAAGGTAGTTGTAGGCTGTGCCTTCCTGCAGAAGGGCAGCTGCAGACCATGCCTTCCTGCAGAAAGGCAGTTGCATGTGCCCCTGCCATTGCAGCACATTCCTGGGCAGGAGTGTGATGTCACCCTCGAATCAGTCTCTGATGATGGGACAGGTGGAGAAGCACCCACCCTGTGACTCCCCGTGGAAGGGAGGTGTGTGATAAGAGACTGGCCCACACACTGCTCAGCACCATCAAGGCAGGAGCACGCCAGGGCTTGCTGAGAAGCAGAACGTGAAAAATGCAGTTTGGGAAGTACCAGCATACTCATAATGAAGCTGCAGGGTCAGTTTGGGGGAAAGGCAAAGTTGTGGAAACAGTTCATGTGGTGTTTGGGAGTTGTTCCTAGTATCAGAAAGTATAGAGTAGATACAGTGAAACCAAGAAGTATTTGCACGTTGTTAGATCAGGTCACCAGAGAAAGCAAGAAAGAAACATCACGTTGTACTGAGCAGTGCATCTAGGCAGCGATTCTATTCCTAAACCTACAGGACATGAACAAGTGGTTTATAAAAGAAAGAGGAGAAAAAATATTGCATTATCTGTTGGAATTGCTGCAACATTGTGAAAGTGATTAGCAGAAAGACTCACAACTCACCAAGATATACCGTCTGGGTTTTGTCCCATCCATAGTGGCAGAAAGCTGGCATGTGCAGAGCTTCTTGTTGAAAGCACTGAGCACATCTTCCTCCTCCTCCTGCCTCACCCAATGGCCCAGCAGAGCCCTTTTAGCTCTCACTGAAATCAAGAGTGAATCTCATCTACCTGAACTGCTTTGCACCTTGCAAAATTAGGTGCCATGGGATTATTTTTACTTTTTTTTTGTACCCATGCTGTGCAGGGTACCTGCTACTATTGCAGGAGATTAAGTGCTAGAAAGCAGAGACAGGAGTATTTTCTGGTATTTTCTGGAGCTGTTCAGCCCTAGCTCCAGCAATCTGTGTTTTCTTTTTATAACAGCACCTCTCCCTGTGGTATTTTAGCACTTGCTCAGAGGTAATCTCAGAGAGTAAATATATGTCCACTCCTCTGAGTTGCCTAGATTGGATTTGTCCTTTAATTCCATGTTCTAGTGGGATTGCTTATGTAACAGATTTTTTTTTTCCCTTCGTTGTTAAACTAAAGTTATAATTCCATGGTATGGAGAATTAGGCAAACATTTCATATCATAAAACCACAGCCTGTGGGTGTGATGGGCTCTGGGCCAGCATCTCTGAAGAGACAAATGTTTTTTGTCGTTTTGAGGAGTCAGGAAATCAGACAGATCGCATGGAGATGAGAAATAGTAAATATGTTTCATTAAAACTTCTTTTCTCAAGTTGGTTTCAAGAAAAATATTGACTATTGGAAATGTCATTTCACCTCTTTCAGCATGGCAAGTGTAGGCCAGCAGACATGTTTTAAAGGGAGGAATAGAAACAAAAGTGGATAACAAGCTTCCAAAAAATCCCAAATGTGTATTTATTTCTTAGAGAAAAAAATAAATAACAGTTTAAGACACATGCTGATGGAGAGGATGATTTTCAAGGAGGAAAAATAGCCACCCCGAAACCCAACCACAGCCTTTTCTGTTCAGAACAAAGGACCCTGCATGCAGAGTTTTGAATGGCTGCATGAGGGACATACGCATAGTGTCATTTTGGTGTCTTCTGTTGGGGCAGCTTACCAAGGAGCAGTGAAGACCACCCATAAGCAAGCCAGTGAGCTGCCATCTCTGATTCTTCTCAGAAATGCTCATTGGAGTGACTGAAAAGGTTAATCTATGTAGGGTAGTGTCCTTTTTCTGCAGATCTGGGCAGTGTCTGCAGAGCAGCTCCCCATCCAAAGAGGGACACCCCACCAATACCTAGCAGGATGTTTTCTTCTAGTATTCCTATTTTACCCATTATCTTTCACCTTGGGCACAAAGGATGAACTTGGCACAGAGCAGACAACTCCACTTGCTCTTACCAGCCCTGCAACTATAACATAAAATCTTTGGCTCAGGGTGGAGGGGCCGGCCATGCGTCTTTCGTCTCCTCAATGGCTTCAAGACCAACTGTCCCACTCACGTAGGATGGGGTATAACTAGAGATGATGGACCACTTGGCACAGGGAGCCAGCATCACCTCTCAGAAGGAGATGCCAAGCCAAGCCGGCACACGAGCGGATTCTGAGTGGTGTGAAGCAGAGCCGACACTGCCTTTCAAAGAGGAGAGAGGTGATTAATTAGCTGCCCAGGCAGGGTTGTTTTCCTCTGCAAAGTAATCTCTCCTTTCGAGCTGGGAGACACACTGCTGACTGTGCTTAATCACTCATTCAGGACATACAGGCTTGCTGCAGACCTGGGAGGACAATTAGGGCTTGGGAGGGCAATGCCAGATTCCTGCACTCCTGTCCCAGCTCTGGCAGATTTGCTGCGGGGCCACAAGCTGGTCACTTCTCCCTGTCTGCCTTCATTAGCCCATCCGAATGAGTTAAAAGGTGGGCTTTATGGATTAGTTATTTAATAAATTCTCTTGTGCTTCGCATATGCCACACATGATTTAAGCATCCATGTGGCTGTGCATGCTCATTAAAAGCCCAGGAGTGGTTGTATTACAACAGATGAGTGCATTTTGGAAGCCCCAACTTCACAGATGCATCAGGTTGCAAGCAGAATTTAATGTCATTTCAAATAAACCATCTGATAACGTTATGAGCTCTCCCATTTGTTTGGATTAGCATAAGCTCTTCCTCCCCTCATCTCATTTCCCGCATGTTTAAACTACAAATACAGCTGAATTTAAATGTAATCCTCAGGTCTTTACCAACTCATCTTCACTGACAAAAGCACATCATTAAGAAATGGTAGCGTAAGGGGGGACTAGTCCCCTGTTTCCAAATGTGATAAAAGCAAGCCCATCCAAAACTCTGCTAGTGATTTAAATTTATCCCCTAAGAACAATAAAATTAGTATCACAGAGCTTGCAGATACAGAAAAAATAAAATAAAATAAAATAAAATCTAGGCTCAGGTTTACCAAAGCATTTCTGTAATTTTGACATGACTTCCTCACTTCACAAACACTCATTACGTGTAAGCAGAGCCGGTGCCTGAAGAAAACGCGCAGTTTAATCTATTATTGATTATTTTTACAATCTTCAAAAGCAGCCAGAGTGCATCTCAGGGCAGGAATGGAGAAGCAGAACATGCAGCGCATACCCTGGAGAGGTGCCAGTGCCAGTTCCACCTGCAAAGTGATGTGGACTTGACCTCAGCCCAGCGCATCTGAGAGAGGAGACTGGTCATAAATTGATACCCGATTCAGTAGCAGTGTGCAAACAGTTTTGGTTTGGGGGTGGGTTTTTTGGGGTTGGTACAAGATGGGCTTCTGCAAGAGCTGTTACTTTTAGCTGGAGGACTGCCTAAGACCTGAAGCTAATTGTCACGGGGAAGTTGTAGAGACAGAGCCCTAAAAATTGGTTCAGCTGTGGCTTGCTTTGCCCTGGCCAAGAATGGGACCGGGAGGACTACAGCCAAAGGTACCACCAACCAGACCTGAAAGTGGAGACCCACATGGGGGAAACTACGAATTGCTTTCCAGGAAGACTTCTTAACAGAAGGAATATTTAAATGCCAAAATCTTTAGAAAAATTCTTTACTCCACAATTTAGATACTCAGCGTCCCCTGTGTTAGTGCCTTCCCTGCCTTGGAGAAGATAGTCACCAATGGAAGAGATGGTCACTGGGGACACAGAGCATGACCAGCTGTCTCAATAAAAGCAGAGAGAAGCGAGAGACCAGGAGCGGTCCAGTGCAGCTCTTGCAGAGGAACTGTGGCAAGAGGAAATGTACAAGGATATGTGTGGCACATATACATCATCAGAGATGCCAGAGTGGCCATACTGAGTCAGACTGTTTGTCAGTTTGACCCAGTATCGAGTCTCTGACAAGGGTCTAGCATACAAGGAAGAAAGAGTACAGGAACAGGTTAGGTGTGTTTTCCCAGAATATTCTTCCAGCCTTTGGAAAGTTGCAGCTCCTGATCCAGAAGGGTTATTCTGGTATTGAAAAGCCTGCAGTGGATATTTGTGAATTCACCTGTTTGTTTTCGATCCAATGTGAATATTTTACCCCGCTTCCTTTTGCCAGTTCTGCCCTAGCCACCCTTTAGTGCCACCAGGTCCTGGTGGGACACCAAGCTCACGTGGGACAATGAACAGTCATTCCCTACCCACCTTGGCGGACCTCTGGTACACCTGGCCTTGGATACGTCCTTTACTGGGTTGGAGACTCCTGGTCTCTCTGGCTGCTCCTGGCATAAGAACTGTTCCACAGCTCTGAAGACCCTGGTTACCCATCTCTGAATGTTTTCTCATCCTCTCCTATTTGTGATGAAGATGGATGTGCCTTTTGCTGAGTGATACCAAAGTTATGAGGTGTCTCTGCAGCTGCCAGACCAGCCCTGCATTCAGCACTAGTCAGTGCAGGCCTTCCCTTCTTCCTCTGCCCTGCTCCTCCTCCTCCTCCTCCTCCTCCTCCTCCTCCTCTGTCACTGACACTCTGCTTTACTTGGGGTTGGGCAGGGAATGCTGCACCTGTATTCCCCTTCCTGTAACCTTTCCTGATGATGCCCATCACATCTGCAGCTGAGGACCAGAGGACAGGTGGGGTGCAAGGCACTCACCATCCCCCAGCAGGAGCAGGTACCCCAGCAATTCTGTCTGGTGTGGACTGTTGTGCCACCACTGCTCCTCCTGGGAGGGAGTTGACCCTGGGAGCAGGTCCCTTCCCTGAAAAATTTGGTAAGCTGGTGGCAGGGGAAGAACTCAGAGAGGGAGGTGTGTGAGAGAGAAACCCTTCACCGTGAGATCCCTGGCCCCTTCTTCATGAGTTTAATACTCGATGTCACAGCAGTGCCCTTTCCACGCCCCCCCCAGCACATCAGTCCTGAGAGATGAACATCACCCTTCTCGTGCTGCTCTGCCCAGACTCGCAGCCATGAGCCTTGCTCTTACAAACTTCCCAGCCTTATTGTTGTGCCACACTGTGAGCTTACAGCTGGCTTTCTAGCTTTGCCCCTCGTCACTCCCTCCAGCATTTTTCCAACATTACTGCTTTCCAAACACCTCCGGCCCCATGAAACAGCTACACATGTTTCTTCATTTCTTCTGGGTGTATTAGCTTGTGCTGTCCAGGTTGGATTTTATTAATATATCCTCCAGATAAGGCTACTGCCTGCATGATAGAGTCTTTGCCTCCTACTATGAGATTAGCTACAAATTTAATTTGAGAGCTATTCATCCCCTCTCGATACCTACTATTAACAACAATAAAAGTAGGATTCAACAACTGAGGTTCCTAGCACCCTTCAGGTGCCTGTCCTTATTTCGGTCCATGGTTGTTGATCATTTGGTTTTATCTATTTACAGCCCTTCAAGTACTGTTTGGTATACAGAGCAGCTCTCTGACGTGCTATTAATCACCTTCTTTGAAATTACTCTAGAAAAGATATTGGGCTGTGAGCCTGTACTTTTGGGATCATGTTAACGGGTTTGCTGTCGCGTTTCAATCACTCGCGCTGTGCAAAATAACCCAAGATGTCCCTCCCTCAGGGTATTAAGTAAAGATTGCAGCCCCTGAGATAAGGGAAGATTCTGACAAGCATTAATCTGCAGGGAGCAGTTTGGTAGGAAATAAAGGGCAAGAGCATCGCCCAACGGCCTTTCCCTGCGCAGAGGCTGCTGTATGCCGGTGCGTGCACATTTTGGGAGGAACCCTGTTTCCTTAGTATTCTCTCCTTGCTACAAATATTGGGGTGCCTTCAGGTGTTTTTCAGCATCCAGAGCTTTCAGTTTCCGCAGATTTAGAAAATCCTTAATTAAACAACAGAAGGCATATTATCCTGTCTCCTTTCATCAGCTTGGTATCCATCAACTACAGCTGGCACAAACCAATTATCCCTGTGGCAACCACAGCTTTTGACAGTTCTTGACACAGACCGCTTTCAACTTGTAGGCACCCCATGCTATTTTTGTACTTTTGCAGACGATTGAAGGCTGTGCTGTGAACCTCCTTTTCTTCAGGGAAGGATTCCTGGACTTGTGCAGCAAGGGCAGCCAAGAGAAGGCCTTTAAGACTGGTCTTCACCAGCAGCAGCCAATGACAATGGTGCAGCGTAGGAAAAGTTGGCCGTCCTCACTCTCAGGATGGAGAATGTTTCCATCAGGTTGAAGCTGATGGTCCAGCTTTCTTCTGGTGACTGTCGTTCCCTGTAGCCCACTGCTACTAGGGTTGGTGATGGGTGCCCTGAGATAAGCCCTCCTGTTGTCCATGAGGTATATGATGCATGTCACACCATACTCTGGGAGATGGGATATTGTCTCACAAAGCACTGTCATCACCTGTAGGCAGTGGAGCAGTGCGCAAGGCCACAGACACCTGTTGCAATGTTTGAGAGGAAGGGTAAAACACACATACTCGGAGGTCTTTCAAGGCACTAAGGTCAGTTCACAGCTAATTAGAGGGCAGGAGGCTCTTCCCTGACACTGATCAGACTGGCTCTGCTTCATGGCAACCAAACATAGGTGACCGGGAGCTCAGGAGCTGGGCTGAGCATCTCCACCCCACTCAATGGCAAAGCTAGCCAGGGGCCCAGCGCTTGCTTCCCATACAAAGATGGTCTCACAGCTTAAAGGGAGATTTAGCTTTTTCTTTTTTTTTTTTTTTTTTAAGTTTGATCCACTTATCCTTCTCCAAGAGCCAAAAGCTATCGACTTAAACAGGCTTTCCATCAGGTTCCTAGTTTTTTGGAATGAGGCCCAGATGAAATGGTCCCAAACATCCTCGTTTATAAAAATGTTACTTATTTTCCCTCTGTGCTTAATTCTGTGACCAATCTAACAAAGGCGTGAAGCATGTAGTAGGGCATATGCACTATCTTAAGGACAAAAAATGGTATTTTTTCATCACAACACCTCTCCATGGATTTTAAGACCAAATCTCCTCTTGTGGAAATCAAGGAACATTTTAGAAGGGAGATCACAGAGGATCCAGGCAGAAACTCTCAACGGTTTTTGTTTACCTCATTAAGCTGCGGATCTGGGTGGCAAATACAGATCTAGGCTTGTATGCTTTCCTCTTTTCTTTCAGCAGAAAACTTTGTTAGCATAACTTTTGGATAAATTTTCAATATACATGCTTTCAGAGAATCAATATAGAGATTGTCAGAGATTCAAGAGTCGGATTCACACCACCATCCCCCCCCATCAGGTTGCTTCTTTAGCAATGAGAAACAAAATACCAAGTACCAGTCTGAGAAGTAGGAGAACAATCTTATCAAATGCAGATCATTCTCAGATTCCCAGAGTTTACATTTAAAAGGAGCTGTCTACGAACTTGAGGTTGACATTTTTATATGTTTTGTTAGAAGATGTTTTCTGAAAAGAACTACTAGGGAAACTTTTCCCAAACTACCTCCACATGTACTTAGCCCTAACAGCCTTTTAAAAATTGTCTCTTTTGTAGAAAGGTAACAAGTTGTAAAATTCTGTGTTAAAATTGTATGGATTTTTGTGAAGCCTGGAGACATCAGGTGTTTGGATGATACCTCTTGAACGCACTGGCAATTTAGTCTCTACAATTTTAACCACTGGAGGGCTCCCCGATTTTTTAATTAATTCAGTAGGACATAGAGTATGAAAGAATGGAGGAAGGAGCTAAAGCAGAGTGATCCTAGTCACTCCCACAGACGCTACAGATACTAAATTTCATGCAGATTCCAGGTATTCAGCTGTGTACTCCTCAACAAAAATCCTAGAAGAAACTGACTCACCAGCACCAGAATCATCACAGACTGTCCATAGGCCCAGTACAGTTCGGAGGATGCAGCCACGCAGAGGTTGGTATGTGCTGCAGAATGAGAGGGGAAACTGAAAATCAAGGCACTTCTCAGCGTGGATGTGTGCAGTGCATCCCTAGGAAAGAAGGAATGAGCTTCATCAATGTTCTCCTCAACTCTTCTCTTTCAGAACTGCCTTTGTTCGAGGCCACCCATATCTCAGCACGGTGAGCAGTACTTGGCGACTCTTTAGCAGAGAGGCATATTTGCTCCTAATAAAATATTAACCCATATGAAGGGCTGGTAAAATATTTAAATATCATACATTCCTCCACTCTTCAGCTTCCCACTTGGCACAAATCGCTGCCATGATTTGGAATCTGATCAAACACGCTTCATAGGTACAAAGAGGCTAATTTGTAGAGAGGGATTAATCCCTCTACAAGACCAGGCTGGTTGGAATTCCTGTTTCCCCTTTTCGTACTACAAGGTGCTCAAACTTTTTTCCACATAGTGCTTTCGTGGAGAAGTTTTTCACCTACATGACTTACTTTTGAGGCCACGTGGTTTAATTCAGAGACCCAGCAGCTAAAAAATCCCTTGTTATCCACATGGAAAGTACTACACTATGAACATCTTTGCAGTAACTCTTCAGCGTACTTTGAGCTTGAGCCATAGAAGGGCAAAAAACATCACAGCGAGCCCTGGAACTAGAAGAAACAATGAAAAAAGGTGGCAAGTCATGCCAAACGTAGTGTGGATACCTAGAGAGGGTGCAAATGAACTCCCCTTAGGACAGGGTAAGTGAACAGAAATGGAGGGAGCACATGGCAACATTCACCTCATGCAATGGAGTTGTACATACCATGGTGGTGAAGGCCACATTTCAATTACAGGTAACGTTGAAGACTGTTTCTTTCTATTTTAAAGGGGCTTCCCCATCAGTTCTATGGGTACCTCTTAGCACTATGTGAGAAATTGTGAATTATTATTTCCTATGCATCTTTCTCCCACTGTTTCTGAGCTTGAAGGCTTCTGTCACATTCCCCTCACTTCTCCATCAAGAATCCTCATAAACTGTGTATGTCCTCACCGATGGCATCAGTATGCTGAGAAAACACAACTTCAGTTTTAACAGGGACCTTCTGCACTGTGGGACCAGAGTTTGGGATTGATTGCTGTCTTTTACCCAGCTTATCTCCTTCCTCAGATTGCTATTTCTCACTTCAAACAGAAGCTAGCTGACTTCAGAGCAAAGCTGTGTTAAGCCCGTTCTGTTCATCTACCCAGGCACAGCCCTGACTTTTTCATCTAAATAAGCAGAGACATAGGGTGGGGAATTGGAAGCAATAATAGAACTGCCCTGGGAGGGAAAAACTAACTCAAAACCGTGAGAGGCAATTTGCTAGAGCAAGCTGTGGAAGTTACCGTGGGTCTTGATCTATCTGTTGGAAAACCCTCCACATGCACACGTTCACACCCCTTGCCCAAGCGGGGTTCCCTGCTGTGATGTTGTCCCCTCAGACCCCTTCCAGCAGTGCCAGCTCTGCAGGGAGTCTCTTCTACCCCACACCTCAGGCACAGAGGTGAAAGCCCCTGTGCTTGCCCTGTGCTTGGTCCTGGTTGACTTCCCTGTCTTCTCTCCCTAAAGCTGGCTGGAGACAGCTAAGCTGGCACTGAAACATCAAAGTCACCCAGCAATACTTTAAGCAAAAGCTGTTTCTTCTTTGCCATAGGCATATCTGGGTCTTATGCTGCATTCTGAAGAAAGATGCCCTCCTAGTTCCCTCTGGAAGCAGACACAGTTTGCACCAAATAAACAATATCAGAGTAACTCTGTGGTCTGAAAAGGGGGACTTTCCCCCTTACTCAGAGCCAACTACCCACCCAGTTTGGATACAAGCCCCATGCATTTCTTGTTTTAGTCATCACCAGCACAGATACACACAGAGAAGCATCTTCCGGATGCATGTGTTGATCATTAGTTAAATAAATTAATTTAAACAATACTTTGGCATTAGAGCTATCATGGAACTTTGAAATCATTAAGTGTTCAATTATTTCCTAGAAAAGCTTTGAAGTGCTGCTTTTAAATTCAGCTCTCCAGCTGCTATCGGCGAGTTGCAGAACAAGGCATTTGCATACCCTGGCTTGGATGCTGGCAGCCTTCCTGTCTATTATTTTATTGGGTCTAGATGCAGATTGTGGCAATAACATAAAGGTTTGTCAAAGTGTTTTTTACTGTTTGGTTTTAAATTTACATTACAAACGCCTCTTAAAAAGAGATCCAGTTAAACTCAGCTTGGCCTGTTGCCTGGGAAATTTTCTGTGTGGCGTTTAATATTAAATATAGCTCTTGAAGATGTCTTTATTTGCTGAAGTGTTTGTAATTATTTCTGTTTTCATCACGGTTTGAAATTGGCTATTTCACGAGCACACAGGTGAGAATGAGACTCTTCCTGTGCTTCTTGCCAACCTCACCATCGTTTGGTTAATCGCTGAAAAGCCATTGCTAACACAGCAGCCTGCAGAAGATGAGGAAGGGCGAACCCAAGGGTTCCTGTACGAATGCCTAAAGAAATGGCAGAAACACGATACAGCTCTCAAACACAGACAAGGCTTCATTCTTTCTGTCTTGTTTGATAAAAAATGAACCACATAGTGAATGCTGTAGCTTCTTGTTACTCCTGTCAAATCTTTAGTAAGTGGGTGTCCAGGGAATTAGATCATAAGCGGAGGGAATGTTCCTCTCATTCGAAAGGTTTCTCATTGTGTTTATTAATTTAACCGTTAGCTTTAAGATGGCAAAATACGCTGCTTCAAAAGGGATTCAGTGAAGCGAGATCTTTCTGACCCCTTTGCAGGCTATTCTGAGAGACACTTATCCTATGTATCAATGGAAATATCCAGAGATAATACATTTAATATAATTATTCATAAAAGAGAGCTAAAACACTGAGCAGTTACACATCACTTAGGCTGAAAATATCTTCAATTAAGGTAGGAATGAAGTAATATCACATTTTATGCAAGTTCCCATCAATAAGCCTGACACATGTCAGCTCCCATTTAATAACATATTTTACTTCTAATAATTCTCCTTTTTTTCCTGGTTCAAAAAATGTGGAAGAGGGCTCAACTGCTCACAGAAGTGAAATGCGGTTGTAGGAGGAATATAATGTTTTGTGTTGTAGGGTACAGAGTAATCCCCATCTGAGGAGGCTAAGGTGCATTTTCCTCTTTGGAAACAGGATCACTGGGATGCCTCATCACTGGCTATAGGAGATGGAACAAGAGGAGGTATTGGTTAAAAACAGCCTGACAAGTCCTGTGAGCCATCCACCTCCTTTTCTGTCCTCAAAATATCAGGAAGGCCTTTTCTGCTTGAGACAGTGTCAGCTACCTGATGTGGTTTAGCCCCAGCCAGAAACTTAGCACCATGGGGTGGTTCACTCACTGCCCCCTACCCTGGGCGGGATGGGACAAGAATCAGGAGAAAAAGGTAAACCTTGTGGGTCGGGATAAGGACAGTTTTCCAGACAGCAATTTGCTCAGTGCCCAGAACCTGATGCCCAGCCTGTCCCCAGCCACAGTCCCTCCTCCCTGGCCAGCTCCCCCCTTTATATATCCTTTATATACACCGAACATGGCAGGGAATACCCCTCTGGCTGGTTTGGGTCAGTTGTCTGGCCTGTGTCCTGTCCCAGCTTCTTGTGAAAATTAATTCTACCCCAGCTGAAACCAAGGACACCACCTCCTGTAAGTAAACTGAAACAGGCACTTGGTTCTGCCACACAAGTATTTTCAATGCATTATGCTTACTCAAATTAAATGAATAAAATGCAACTTCAACCTGAATGGCAACTGGGAAGAGAGAGAGAGGTCAAAAGCAGAGCGCAGGAGATGGGTTAGTACTGAGGAGTCATCCTCAGTGATGGGACCTGAGCAGCCAGAGCACCACTTCCAGCCCAGGCAACGTGATGCAGCTGGTGAGCTGGAGAAATGAGTCTCTTTGCCTCTGTTAAGCATCCTAAATCCAGCTCTGCATGGGTTGCAGGGACGTGCTGCATGTAATCCCACTCTCCAGCACCTGGATCTCAGTGTCTGCAGCACAGAGAGAAACCAGGCTGGGAAGGGAACCAAGAACATCTAGAAGCCATTCCAATGGGCAGCCTCGTTAAATCCAACCCCACACAAGAACACCCAAGAAACAGAAGAGTTGCAGCTCCTGAAAGGCAGCTCTAATTAGTAGCAGTGTAATCAGAGAAAAAAGCAAAGCTGTCCTGCAGCAGCAGCTGGGTAGAAGCTGCAAAGCTGCAAAAGTGGTGATGTGGGCAGCAGCAGCTAGACATCTGAATTCCCATGCCAGCGTCTCATGCTTCTCTCCCTCCAGAGTTCCCCTCAGTGAAGAGGCTGCAAATTAGGATTCAGCATTTAGGTACCTAGTGACGTCATTTTGGGCACCCTCAGGTTGCAGAGAGTCTGCACAGCACCGGCAGATCCCTGGGAGCTCTGCTTACCTGCAGCAGCCGCTGAAGACCAGGTGGAAGTGCAGAGAAAGTCTCCAAAGGCATCACACCCCCATGTTACTTGGGGTAACTTGAGGAAGTCCAGGCAGAAGCACGGATCGAGAATTAAAAGAATGAAAAGTAAAATCCAATAGATTATTGTCAACACTGCTCTAAATGTAGTCTGTGTAAGCACACCATACAAATATATTTGCATAAAGAAATGCAAATAAAAAATAAAACGTATTTTTATAAAATAGTGTTACTACATGTGGTGAGATATAACACTTTTAATCTATTGAGTGTGAACACACAGCAAATTCAGCATAGCAAACCGCTTTGCTGAGGCTGGAGCACAGGAAGTTCCACACCAATACATGGAAGAACATTTACACAGTGAGGGTGACAGAGCCCTGGGACAGGCTGCCCAGGGGGCTGTGGAGTCTCCTTCTCTGGAGATATTCAAGACCCATCTGGACGCCTCCCTGTGCGACCTGTCCTAGGGAGCCTGCTTTGGCAGGGGGGTTGGATGATCTCTGGAGGTCCCTTCCAACCCCTACAAGTCTGTGATTCTGTGAATCTGTATTTCCTGACACACCTAACCAGTGCTGGCCTTGTAAGAGACACCCAGATTTGGCAAGCCGTGTGGCAGGAATGCTTTTGTTGGTCTTTTTGGACATTTTTTATGTACTGTGGTATGACATCCTCATGTGCAACCTGGCCTCCTTCATCTTACAGGAACAAAGTTACCTTTTCCTCCCAACGTCTGTGCTGTCAGGTTTCTTTGGGCTTCAAAGTACAGGAAGAGTGGGAGTAGAACTTGAGCTTTTCTCGGTGTCTTGCTAAAACCTCTTCATATTGCTGTGCTGGCAGTTGATATTGCCCGTCTGTATCTTGCTGGTATTTTGTAACAGACCAGTTCTCCCAGTGTTCTCATTAAAGAGAAAAAAATGGAAGCAAGAGAGACCAAGGAAGCTGCAAATTAATACTGATGAAAACTTAAGAGGACAGAGGGTATTCCAGTAAGTCTGTTCTATCCCTCCCAGGATGTGCTCCGATACAGAAATAATCTGACCCTCCAAAGTGTGACCTAACAAGTGCAGGATTAATTTCTGACTATAAACTACCCAGAAAGCCATATGAGCAACTTTATTATGCACACAAAAGAGATCAGCCTTTGGGAACGTGATGATTTCTTAAGTAGATACTGTTTGCAACAGGTCAAAAAGTTTAGGCAGAAAAGATTCCAACCGAATGTTTTATGGGATGTTTTGTATGATATAACTGCAAATAAAATTAACTGCAAAGATAAGGAAAAACACAGGTCTTTATTGTGTTGAAATGAAATGCTCAAACATGACTCGTGAGAAAATTAAGTGCAAAGCCAACACTTCCCAGAAAATTTAGGTAGTGTAAAATGTGACATTTTTGTCTCCTAGTCCAAATTTTGAAGGCTTTTTCCCTTTCCTAAAATGTCAGGACTGTCCTTGGAAGAAAAGACGTTCAGATTCTCAGAAAGCTCTGCTATTGTGTTGTTCACCTGTACTTCCAGTCTCCCGAGCTAAACAAATACAATTATCTTCATTGACTCTGCTCTCACTGGCATCAGTCGGTTGACTTCAGCTGTTTGGGAGCCAATTAGAAAGTGTAAGTTGTCTCTGAGCAAAGGCAATGGCTTTCCTCTGTCATTCATTACACCACATCTTCATGAAGGGCTGAGGAAGCACCTTCATTCTTACCCTTCTTGACTAACAATAGGAAGCTTTATGGTTTGTAAACGTACACTAACCTCTCTCTGTGCAGCCTCCAGATACAGCTGTAACGGATATACTTGTGTTTATTGACCTGTGAACTGGCTTTAAAATATACCTAGATAACCCCTCCCAGCTGTGCTCTATCTCAGTTCTCCTTATATTCACGTGGCTCAGAACAAATGGCCCTGATTTCTCTGGAGCTATGTGATCTGGTAAATTAAGTGTGAATGTGGTTTTGCACCAGATGTTTGAGTATATAAAAGTAAAAATACCCCAAACCCCATAGGTCAAGATAAAGGCAGGGAGAGCTCACTCACCAATTATCATCATGGGCAACAGACTCACCTCCAGAAAATTAATTTACTTTATTCCCCATCACATCAGAGTGGAGTAATGAGAAATAAACACAAATCTTGAAAACCCCTTCCCCTGAAAACCCCACCTCTCCCTTCTTCCCACACTTCACTCATGATTTCTCTACATCCTCTGCTGCCAGCAGCACAGAGGAATGGGAAATGAGTTGTGGTCAGTTCATCACATGTTGTCTCTGTTGCTCCTTCCTCCTCAGGGGGAGGACTCTTCTCACTCTTCCCCTGCTCCTGTATGGGGTCCTCCCCACAGGAGACAGTCCACCACAAACTCCAACATGACTCCTTTCCACGGGCAGCAGTTCTTCACAAACTGCTCCACCGTGGGTCCCCTCCATGGGGTGCAGTCAGGACCAGACTGCTCCAGCCTAATTCCCCTATGGAGTCGTAAGTCCTGCCAGCAAAGATGCTCTAGTGTGGGCTCCTTTCTCCATGGGCTGCAGGTCCTGCCAGAAGCCTGCTCCAGCGCATGCTTCCCACAGAGTCACAGCCTCCTTGGGCATCCACCTGCCCAAGTTCTCCACGGGCTGCAGGTGGGTATCTGCTCCAACTTTAAACTCCATGGGCTGCAAGGGGACAGCCTGCCTTACCATGGTCTTCTCTACCAGCTGCTGCAGGGGAATCTCTGCTCCGGCACCTGGAGCACTTTCTCCCCCCCTTCTTCACTGACCTGGGTGTCTGCAGAGTTGTTCCTCTCACATATTCTCACTCCTCTCTCTGGCTGCAACTATTCATGGTGTTGTGCAGGTTTTTTTCCCCTTTCTTAACTCTGTTATCCCAGAGGTGCTACCGCCATGGCTGATGGGCTCGGCCTTGGCCAGTGGGGGTTCTCTTTTGGAGCCTGATGGCATTGGCTGTATTGGACATGGGAGAAGCTTCTGGCAGCTCCTCACAGAAGCCACTCCTGTAGCCCCTCTGCTACCAAAACCTTGCCATGCAAACCCAATACAATACTTTAAATATTTTAAAACTTTGCACAGATGACATGGTCACAGCCCACAAGGACTGGGGTCAGTGTGTTTCAAAAAAACACTACTAGAGAGCAAGGCTGCAGAAATGGGGTTGCCATAAGACCAGACAGAAAGATTTGGAGAGTGCATTTCAAGTGTGTTAGATCAACTGTAGATGCTGGCCGTGCAGGATACAGGCTCTGCACCTCTCTGAACTGCCTGATAGCATCAGATCTGCAGCAAGCATCCCTTTAAGCTGATCTGCACAGGCAGAGCATACCTGCCCAGTACCTGGAGCTCTGCAAGTACGTCTGAGCAGCTGCTGCCACTCCAACCAGTTTGCCAGGTGTCATTGGACAGTGTGTCCAGATTCTCCAAACGCTGCTCAGAGCTGGTGACCGGGCACATGTGGGACAGTTCAGGCAAGTGTTAACACTACAGAGCTGCAAACAAAATGGAAAGTAAGTTATGATATATGAAATCTCATGCTAGATGCTGTCATGCTTAATGTGGCTGCAGTCCTGGTTCCTGGATGGCCCTGCTCTCCTCACTAGCAGTGTGGGAGAGCGGTCCTACAAGAACATGTTATGCTGGGCTTTGTGTGGGATGGGGAAGCAGCTGTACAACAGGAAATGCTGGGGAGGAGGAGTGTAAACTCACTGAGGAGAAGGGTATAAACTTCCATGGGAATCCATAAGATGTCTTCCACCTGTGTGAGGAGGTGCCACACTGCCATCCTGCACCAGTGAGCTTTTAAGCCATCTGCGCAGAGAGAAGCGGCCTCAGTGCTATCACCAGCAGGTAAAATGGGGTGGGGGAGGTGGCTCCCCTGGAGCTGTCTGCCCCACACCTCCCACAGTGCTGCCCCAGCAGGAGTGAGGAACAGCTCCTGAAGAGGCAGCTGAATGGTTGTGGGTCTTCGGCCTGGCCTGATAAAGCAAGGAGATGTCACGAATTGCTGGGAGGTAAAAACAGATTTGTTTTTAATGTGCTGCTGCATGGGGCTCAGAGTCACAGATAATGGGGCCAGTAAGGGTTTGATCTGGCCAGTAGATGAACTAGGGGCCTAGAGAAGAACACAGAAAATACTGGCAGAAGGGGAAGAGGCCGCAGATGTGAATATCAGGCTCCCAAAGAAAACTCTTGCTTGGAGGCTTTGTCACAGGTCCTTCCTTTTGTCCGAACTGCAGCTGAACGATGCAGTGTTTATTTCTGTGCAAAATACTGCTGTTCTTGTCAGGAGCTTCCCATCCACAGCGGCTGCTTTGGCTCCAGCAAAAGCCTTTGCAGTGTAGTGCCAAGGGAGTAAGCTCTCAGGGATATAGGATGCTGGTAGGGGCAGCTCTCATCTAGGGCTCAAATGGCCAAAAATTGAAAAAAACCCCGAAAAAATAGTGACTCAGAGTTTAAACCTGCTGTGTTTCTGTGGGATTAACATTATTTTTAATGTGGTGGCTATTTTTGCATGGGCAGTGTACACTCTGAGAAGTTCCCATGTGAGTTCACTTACCACAAATTGTTGCTTTAGTTCTGATGCAACAGATTATACAAACACAGCACATAAAAAAATACCCAGTGAGAGAGTGCAATCCCATAACTGGTTTTACAATAAAGGAAAGAATTAATAGGAACACCAGCACAACTCTTTCAAAAACTCGTAAAGCAGAACCAGGTTGAAAGGAGATAGGGACAATATCAATTGGAATTCCAGTTTGACTCCATTAGAACTAAGAAATTACCAGCAAATGACAAAGAAGTGTTGGCTGCACACCAGGAAGTCCAGATAATGTCAGATTCGGTTAGATTTTCTCATGTTACCTGCACAGAATACTGCTCAGCCTTTTAATGGATGTATGGTTCCACCCCAAGTTTGCTCCATTCCACACAATAACATCTGCCATTCGTGTGGCATGGTCAATAGGTGTTTTTCACCAAACATATGCAGTTCCTTCTAATTTTACATTTAAAGGTTTTCTGGATAAATACAATCTCCCATAAAATGTTACTGTAGAATCTGTGACTGAATTTAAGTTCCCACATACCCTGCTCAACAGTGAAATGTATCTGTTTGAGGTTCAGTAGTCGCTGATGTTATTCATTTATTGCCCATTGGCAGATTTGTTTGCACTTGCGGTTCTGCATGGCTGGGTTCTGGTGGAGGAGGGGGGCTGCAGGGGTGCTTTCTGCAAGAAGCAGCCAGAAGCTCTCTGCAGGCCCCACAGAGCAAACACCAGCCAGCTCAAGGCCGGAGTTGTTGCTGACCAAGGCCAAGCCCATCAGTGATGGTCACAGCACCTCTGGGAATCACATTTAAGAGAAAAACCACAAGCAGCTGCTTTTTGCCACTGGGGAAGGGAGTGAGAAGATGTAATGAGCTGTGCAGGCACCAAGGCCAGGGAAGGGTGGGGGAGGAGGTGCCCCAGGTGCCGGAGAGAAAGATGCCCTGCAGCCCCTGGAGAAACCCATGGTGGAGCGGGTGCCCCCCACAGCCCATGGAAAAGGCCAAGACCCCACCTGCAGCCCGTGGAGAGGCCTCAGGCTGGAGCAGGGGGAGACATACAGGAGATGTTGTGACCTGCATTTGGAGCAAGCCTCTGCCAGCACTTGCAGCCTGTGGAGAGAGACAGAGACACAGAGATGAAAGAGAAAGAGATCCATGCCAGAGCAGGTTTGCTGGGGGTGGGGCTTGTGACCCCATGTAGGACCAGGCTGGAACAGTCTGGGCCTGAGAGACATTCTATGGTTTATGATTGCACCCCATAGCAGTGACCCACGCTGGGGCAACTGGTGAAGAGCTGGAGCACCGTGTGAAAGGACTCAAGTTGGAGAAGTTCGTGAAGAACTGTCTCACATGGGTGGGACCCCACAGTGCAGCAGGGGAAGGGTGTGAGGAATGCCCCTCCCCAGCTAAGAAGGAAAACAACTTGTGAGCAACTGACCAAAACCCCCATTCCCCCATTCCCTGACCCTCTCCATGCCACAATGTGGAGAAAGAAAGGAGCAAAATCATGACTAAAGTGAAGTCTGCTACGAAGGGAGTGGTGGGGGGAGGTGCTTTAAGATCTGGTTGCACTTCTCATTATCTGACTCTGGTGTCACTGTGGGTACAGTGCAATGTAATAAATTAGATGCTTATTTTTTTTCTTTTTATTTCATGTTGAGTCTCTTCTGCCCATGACACTGATTGCAGAATGATCTCTCCCGGTCCTTATCTCGACTCCTGAGCCTCTCAATATATATTTTCTTCCCTGTCCTGCTGAAAACGGGAGTGATAGAGCATACCATAGTGTGCAGAAATGCATGTATTACATTTTCTGAGCGGCTGCATTTTTATTTCAGTACACCCATACACACTCCCAAGCACCCAAATTCAGCCAGAAACTTCTTTTACATCAGGGGATTTTTCTTTGTTTCCTTTTTTTTATAACAGTTCAGAAAAAAAATACCCAAGAGCACAACAGTATAAAATGGGCACACATGAGCATACGCATCTTGTCAAGATTAGAAATCAAGTTCCCAAAAGCATTCAGAGGGAAACAAAGGGACAAGGCTATCCTTGAATCAAATTGTGCCTCCTTTCAGCAGCGGTAGCAAATACTTTTCCAAAGTATTAATATTTTCCCCTTTTCCAGGAATATTTAAAAATGTTTGGTTATCCTCTGAAAACTACCTGATAGTAGGTTTACATCTAATTTCTCCAAATCTAATCTCTCCATTATGTATCACATGTTTGCTTCAGGAAAAAAAAATAAATAAACCCAAGTTCTGAATAGCAGCTCTCTAATCTGAACTTGAACAGTCTGCTCTGTGCTCTTGTGCAGCCATGCACAGTTGCACGTATTTAGGCAAGGGGACATGGCCAGAAAGGAAAATGGATAATTAAGCAGCTGGGGAAATAGGTCTAACAGCCCTCCATCAGACCTTAGCCATTCCCCTTGCCCTCCCCACTGCCACTGAAGCCCCCAGGGTACTTGTCAGAGCAGTTCCCCCACATTGCTGGGAGCAAAGCTTGCTGCCAGGAAAGCTTGCCTACAGGCTAGAGGAGTGTCAGGAGTAGTGATGGGAAGCCCGTGGTGAACCTTGTAACTCTGAGCAAGGCTTCAAGCCAGGAAAAAAAGGGTATACAGGAAAAGGAAAAAGGAAACAGGGTACAAAATTCACCTCTGAATTTGTTAGTACAAATGCCATAACATAATGCTGGTCAGAAATGTGCCGGGTCTCCAGCTAGAAACTAAGTGCCTTTCAGGGTACATGTACAGAAGCTGACTTTGGAGGGTAGGGCTCACCCGTTGTCACTCAGGGAGCAGCCTGCTGAAGTACAGTGGATGGGCACAAAGCTGTGTAGGAGTTTTCAGTTGCTATGAAGGTCCTGGTCATGGGGGCAGGTGTGCAGTGACCTTTCAGCAGTTGCATGCACCTATCACTATCCTCATGCAGACAAGGATCTCAGAGGAGGACCAGGTAGTGAGTCTTCCCTGAGAGGGGTTAACCCTCTCAAAGCCATTGGATTTTGGCCCAAAGCTTTCCTGATGGTTTAACTGTCTGTATGTTTCAAGTTCACTGGGATGAACAGTGGAGAGAACAGTACGTCAGCAAGCTGCCTCCCACTGGACCCTGTGTCAGCTGTCTCAGGTCTCAGTGCTGCTGGAGTTGTTCCCAAAGTGCTGGGGAAAGGGAGCACAGACCCGTGGTTCATGGATGTTCAGAGAGTTCATGTGACCTGTTCTAACCTCCAGTATAGGTGTCATCCAAAGGTGGGCTGCTGACAGATCATGTGTAGGGAAAGTACTTGGAGCGATCTTCATCTTAAATTAAGATTATTTTTTTCTGTAATTACCAATTACCATAACAAAGAAACTGAAGGGGCTGATCTGATTTGTATTGAGAACAGTTTTGTTTCCACCTCTTTTCTCTTGTCTTGGGAATAAAACATGCAAAGTACCAGGGAAGAAACTTTCTAATATATCATTGAATTATAACTAAGCATTTGAAAGATTACCTATATATCTATGTATACACACACACACACACACACACACACATATATATATATGTAGGAAAGCATAGAAAAGTGTCAAGTTGACAGATGATATTTGTCTTACCTTATGCCTAACAATCCCCCTGAAAAGTGACCTGCTGTGTCTTTTTCCCTTCCTGTGTTTTGGCATCGTAGTTTCTCTTACCCTCAGCCACTTGTCCCAGCAAGCCAAGCTAAACAAGCCAAAATCCGGAGTTCCCAAAGAATCCTGATCACTGTGCCCCACCACTCAGGGCAGGCAGCCAGACCCTTGCACTCTGTGATGCTCTTTGGGTTTTATCCTAATTATTATAATGGCAGTAATGTCAGTCCTACAAACATGGATGAGGTAATACCTGCCTTCTCCTTTTCTTCTGCTTAACTTGTGATGAGAGCAGTCACAGTCCCCACCTTGACTACTCTTAGGACCTATCTAACACGACACAAGTTCTGTGGAGCTGCTGCGTGCTCTTCCAGCTGTGGTTTTCTGGAAGTGTCACATCCATCACACAGGGTGCACATTAACTGTGCAAGTCAGTGCTTGGTTTATGTGGCAGTGGGGTGTGTGAGGAGTGGGGGGCTGTCAGCATCAACTTCCCACATCGTGCCACGAACCTGGGCTGTCTGCAGGATCAGGAACTTTGGGGATCCCAATGCCCTTGGCCAAACCAAGAGGAGTCCAGAAACACTGAACTGTTAAGCTGTAACAGCCTCCACATCCAGATTTTTTGAGGAAGAAGAAAGAAAAGGATATACCCAGAGGAAGACGGGGGAACCCGCATGTTTGTAACCTGTAATTTCTTTCTCATGTCTTCCCTTCTTTATCCCTCAGTTATCTGAGCTGGGTCAAGGATTTCTTTCCTTTTCCATTGCTGACTTTTCCTCTGTAGGTTATTTTAGGCCCTCCAGCTAGTTTCCTTTTTCTATCTAACATTCAGTGTAACTTCAAAGCATTCAATTAGTTTTCTGTCTTTATCTTCTCCTCTACCATGTTTGTTTTGGGCTTTCCTAACTTCTCACCAGTGCCCCACTCTTCCCTGTCACCCCTTACATTGGCAGTGCCCCCCCACAACCAACTGCCACGTACCTTACCTTTTCCCCACCCCTGCTCTCCTCCCCTTCCAATTATTGCAAACCCACTCGCTTCAGCATGTATTCTTATGACAGAAACTGTGCCTCTTCTGTGCCCCTCAGCATTATACCTCTTGGGCTCCCTTCCATCAAAATGTCTCCAGGGGATAAAGCTGCTCCTCGCTGCTGTGTACTCTTTATTCCGTAGAGCTCCTATCCACACCTGCTTAACGAGAAGCTTAAGTGATCTATATATGGGCAGCTGTAAACATAATTTCTCATAAAAATGTGCACCAGGGAATACAAGGTTGGTAGGTGGCTCTGTATTTGCATTACTGGGAAAGGGCGCTTAAAGGGACAAGTGACAAATTGTCACAGCTGTTGTTACAGACTCTGGCTGCAGTCGGCTTTGCTTATTTTCCTGTACTAATATACCCATGCTGAGCAGCCCAGGGTGAAAGCTTGGCTGGGTGTGGGCGCGTTTATACCAAACTCTGTCTTCTTGTTTGCCTGCAGATACTCATTCTGAGACAACTAACTTTTCTAAAAGAAGTTGCAAAAGCAGGGAAAACATCGGTTTGTTTGGCACAAAGGATTAAAAAAAGAAGAGGGAAAAAAAAAGAAAGGCGGCCCCTTTTTTACAATCTTTGTCAATTTAGGCCTGTTTTCTCTCGAACGGGCTCATGAACCAGTAACCACATTGGAAAAGTAGTCTAATTAAGAGACATTCATGAAAGAGAAGGGGAGAGGCAAGGCTTTGAAATGGTTGGTAATTGTTAATGGTTTTTCTACAAGCACATTCTGATTCTGCATCACTTGCCACAGCTGCAGCTAGAAGTCAGATTTGCAGCATCTGACTTCTAGATGAGAAGCAATCCTACCTTCTATTCTTGCATAGGTGGTGAACAGTCTGTTTGCATTTATTTCAGTGCCTAACCAGCAGTCCCTCTGCATGGCCAAGCTGCTCTTCCTTATTCACTTCATTCATTTCAGCTACATCTGTTTTATATGTGAGGAGCATGCCTGCCTTCTGCTCCTGAGATTTCAGACTAAGAACTTGCAAAAATATTGTGAAATACCCTCTTCAAGCACTTTATCTTCTTTAGACAAAGAGGATTTTAAAGATTACTCCAAAGCCTGCTTTCTGTATTTCTGCAGTGCTTTACTACTTCTACTCTTCTTCCTAGGCCCCATGCACTTTGATTTCTCAAACAATTCTACTCTTTTCCACAGTTACTTTCCTCCCTCCTTTCTCCTGTGCCTTATTCTTGTTACACAGCAGCTATTATCTCCCTTAACCTTACCCAGTTGATCTTTGAGCCCTCTTTTGGGCAGAACAGTTGGGAACATAAATAGGAGGAAAAGCTATGCTTTTGTGATGGTATCTGAAAGTCATCTTTTTTTTGGTGAATCCTACATTTCATTGGCAAATGCCACCTCAACATCATCTTCACATTTATGTAGATCTTACTTTTGTTAGAAAGTGTCCCGTGCAGTGTTTGGAGGATGCTACAAAGCCAGTGTAAATCAGAGCTCACAAAACAGTAGGGCCACTCATGAGAGCCTGATGGGATTCTTTGGTCATCCTTTTCCCACACCCATGCCACTGCAGCTGGACTTGTCAGGACACTAAACACTTCTTTCGAGAGAGTCTCTGAAATTCAGAGCTGTTCTATGTTAGTAGAAGATTTTTATTTTTTTAGGGGCAGCACTTCAGTATTTTCCAGGTTTGGTTGCTTATCTCCTTTCAGGAGCAGCTCAGAGTTGGAAAAAAACAATCTCTCCAGAGGGGAAATACAGCACAAGGAATTTCTCAGCCACCCTTTGTGCATAGCATCTAAGCAGGATCAGAAAAAGCAAGTGGAAAAAAAACACTGTTTGCTCTTTTGTGGTCTACCCAAATATATCTATGAAAACAGGTCAGCAAAATAGAGGGCATTCTCACACAGCACACATGAAGTAATCCTGGTATGGAGTTATTTTGTCAGTCTTTCCCAAGAAAATCTGTCAGTTAGGAGGAACAGAAACTTTCTGTGGAAAGATTCCTTTAACTCAGTATATTGATCCAGAAGGCTTACTAAGCCCATAATAGATTCCCTAGGGGGCAAAAGAAACTGAGATATATACCAACCAGTACTCAAGGATTAAAGCATTCTCCTGAGAGGCAGAAGACCCAAACTGAAATTCTTACCTCTCTTTTTATACTGGTAAATATTTGGCTAAATATATAAAATAGGAGAGTTGCTTTTGAGAGAGAAAGATGTTTCTTCATAGATCTGTTTGTCCAAGAAGCTGCTTGAGCCATGGGGAGCACAGACAGAGGTATTCATGTTACCATCACATTCAGCTGATTTCTGTCCATAGCGTAATTTCCTGGTTATTGTTTGTACTCAGGTGGAGGTGCTCGTACTATCTTACCTATGATCTCTTTTTCTAAGCAAACCAGTTTTCTTTTCAGTCTGTTCAGAGTGGAAAGTTTCAAATTCCCAGCTTCTTAAACAGAGCAAAAGCTCCTCAGTTCCCTGGCCTGAGCCAAGTTGTGTCTATGTCAAAGGCTAAAGCCACAAGAATATCACATTCTGCTGGTGTACTGCTGCACAAAGCTGGACCTATCAAACCTGCATAGCGTAACTATCTTTTCCACAAATGTGCTTGAAATGGGATTTCTATCTTTTTCATATTTTATTTTTGCTGCTCCTCATTACTCACAGCAATTTTATGTACTGCTTTCCATTTATCCTCTGGCAAGGATGAAAGTCACTGATTAGGAGAATGAGGACTCTGTGATCCTTTCTCACAGCTGATGCTCCCAGTTCCACATGTGGCTGTGGGACATGTGTCCAGAGAGAGATCTTGCAGCAAGCACACGCTCACAGGGATGTCCAGATATTGGCAGTACATGTGAGAGCGTGCATCTGAAAGCAAGATGGATGAAACCATTACTGGAAAAAAACTGCAGTATTAGGGAAAAATGCTTTCCAAGAGCTAATGAGTCCTTGGCTGGAGTGGCAACGATGCATTTGGTTGCTATGTTCTTGCTTGTCCTGGCTAAGTCCTCTAAATCTATTAACTAAACCTTTGTTTCCAATGTTAGCATTACCAGTCTTAAGTATGGAATGAGGTAAAATGAGTTGCTGGCACGTTCAGACACTGATCTATTATCAAGAAATGTGCCTCTCCCTGAGCCTGACTGGTAGTCACCATGCATTTCAGAGGTAAATAGCACCTGTGGTGAACCCTGAATCCAACCAGCAGGAGCAAAGAGTGTTTATTAGGTCAACAGATGTGTTGAGGTGGTTCCAGCCAAACCAGATAAATGAGTTCAGTTGTTCTATATGGGGCCTCTCTTGAAGTCCTCTCTACAATGAGCTCCTAAAACCCTGAATTATTATAGTGACCCACGCTATCTGTTGAGTTTGAAAATTAATGCTTAACTGTATTCACTTGTTGTTAGTTATGACACAGACAGATCTTAAATCCCATTTTGTCAATGGGAACTGAAGACAAAGGATTGCTTAGATCCACTTGATAAGACCATCAGGTACTTGTATTAGTCTTTCTAGAGTAGGGAAAAAAGCCTTGCCATACTGAAGTGGAAGTCTCCACCATCCTTTTTAGAGATCTGGCATGATGGATGCTAAAGCAAGAGCACGTCTTACTGTAGACTGATTGTGAACATAAACCCTAACTGTGTTGTAGCAAAAACCACAGTTCTCTACCTGACCAGTTAGCAACTGGCAGTTTTCTATTCAGTATGAACATGGAAGGAAACTCTAAGGAGATGCATGTCATACCTGCTTGTACAAGCACACATGCATCACTGGAAAAAATGGATTTCTGCTTTCTAAACATGGTATTATTCAAAAGAAGCATGTGGAACTATAGCATAGCTACTGAGTGGCTTTGTGAGCAGCGTATCAGAAAAGCAGAAGGATGTCACAGTTCTCAGTTCGATTCTCATTTGTTGGAGTAGAATTTGAGTGACTTTTGTCAAATTCCCTCATCTACCTGTTCCTCATATTCTCCTCTAAAAAATCAGGATAAAGAAATCTTTTATAGGATGTCTGAGGGAAAGATCTGCTGTCAGTCTGTATATTAATTTATTAGGAAATACCATTTTTTCAAAAATGAGCATTCAAACTATAAGTTTATGTCAGGAAACATAAAAAGTTGTTTCAGAAATATTCAAGAGCTTTACAGCGCTGGAGTTCTTGTGAGGGAGTACAAGGCTGGGAGTACTTCAGTACTTTTCAGGACCAAGGATTTGTGCAGTGCAGGACATTACCAACTAAGTTCCTTCATTTCTTCACGACTATGATTCTTGCTTTCTTTTGATGCTCAAGATGATGCCTGTGCTGGCACCTGTCAGAATAGCATGTGCTCAGGGACGAAGGTGTCTGTCCCAGGGTACTCAGAGATCAATTAACATGGCCAGCAGCCTTCATCAGCGAGTACAATTTGATATCTCCAGTGAGAGCCCACCTGTGGTCTAAAGCTCAGCAGTTTAGCAAGCTGTCACGAAGGAGAAGAATTGGTGGGGTGCTGTGTAACCCCCTGTGTCACTAGCCCTAGTACACTGTGCACCTTACATCATGCAGAAGGGGGTCAGAGTGATGGCGCAAATCTGATGGGTGGAGATGATTAGCATGGGCACAGACGGGTGGGGACAGGTCAAAGGGAAGTAAGTTAAGGAATGGCAGTGAGAAGGCAGAAAGAGGACAGGAAAGCTATGCAAGGAAAGGGTTCAGGTTGTTGTTCCCTTAATTAGGATGGGAGCTCGCTGCCACAAGAACTCAGTGAGTCATTCACAAGATAATTGAGCTGTTGTAGGTGGCAGATGTTGGAAGAGATACAAAACCTGCTTCAGACCACAAGCCAATCTGGGTTGCTGAGGGCTTGCACCTAACATGGGTGTCAATCACTCCAGGTTTTCACCATTCTAACATACCAAAACTAAGCTGCCTTGTCTGCAACAAGACCCTAAACCAGAAAGACAGCTGGACCAACCCAGCCAGATCACTCACAGAGGATGTAGCAATGGAGTTTTAGGCAGCAAGGGTAAAATTTGGGTGAGTAACAGTATCAGCTTTTGTCATTACTTGCAGTGAAACCCAGGTGACTCATCTAGCCTCAAAAATTTATTTCTATGGTACTTTCGGTGTCATTTTTGACTGTAAAAGGTTCAAGTGAATCATTTATGAAGATATTCTAGCAGCTCAGCCAAGGGATATTCTTCCAAGCATGGTTTCTTGATGAGACAAAAATGGAAAATGAAAAACCGCATTCTGATCAAACTAGAGCTTTACCCAAAATTTTACCTGAGTCCAGAAGAATTTAGTTCAAAGTTCTCCTCCGGTCTGGAGCCAGTGATTCAAACTTAACGTCTCTGCCTGTCAGAAAGGACAACATATAATTACCTACCTCACCAGGGCATTGCAAAAATTAGTTACTATTTGCATAAAGTGGTTGAATAATTTAGAAGTCTCCATCCCTGCTTTTGTGAAAGAGTGTCTTTCTGAAACAAAATAAGGTATTAGTAATTTCGGAGTGGTAGTAGGGGAGAAGGCAGTCTCCAGAGCACAGCCTGAGTAGTTCAGCTGTGCCAAAAAGAAACAGGCAGGCGCTGGGGTAGTAGTTGGGACATGTCATGCAGAAGGACCGGACAGCCTGCTTCTCTAGCAGGCCTCCTCTCATGGGATCTGGGGCTACCTATTTGTTGTTCAGATGGAAGGTGCCTTCCATCCAGTGAAGGCAAGCTACACAATATTTGAGAAGACAGAACGAGTAATTAAATAAAATGTCAAGAAAGACTTTTGCTGTTTGGGTTTTTTTTCTCTTTTTCTTTTCAGTTGAGCCGCCCTGCATTTTTATCACAGCTCATTTTTTGGATAACAATACATAATGGCACCCTTTTGCCCTCCCAGGTTTCAAGGGATGCCTGTGGTCCAGCCACAGTGAGAAGATGCGCGTCCTCTGCTCATCTCCCAGGATTTTGTGCTGCTTTTGCCTCACACGGCAGAACTGTAGTGACAGGGTTGCAGTCATTTGGCTTTGGTATTTAGATTGCACTTATCAAAACAGTTCATTTGCATTCACAGTCTCACCCTTGATTAGACCTGACATTTTAAGTCCATTATGTTTGAAAACATCTTGTCTGTCTTTTTCAAGATAGGAGAAGCAGAGTGTGCTGGGTTCCCAAAAACTGTGAAGTAGGGATCTCTTCTGTCCATGTGCTTCTTCAGTCCACCATTAGTTCTCACTTCCATCAGCTGTCACGAGTGCAGCACATCGGGACCGAGCAGAGCTATGCAACAGAGACCTGCTCCAATTATTTTCAAGTGCTATACTGCAGTGTCAGCAACTGTGACTGGGACCCTGTGCACTGTGTACCACACACATGCCAAGGGCACTGTAACTGCATTCGGTTCTTTGGGGTAGGGACTTTCCTGTTGGGGGGGAACCTGGCTGTACAGTGTCAAGAAAGATTTACTGAATTCTTTCCCCTTGGGTCGTCTGATTTGAATGGAAGCACTGAGAATTCCAATCATAAGGCATTTCTGCTTTGAAGTGGGTTATTTAAAACTCTGGTATCCACGTTTCCTCTGTCTTTAAAATAGGTGGCCCTTCATCCACAATGGGTTTCACCACTTGTTTTGTCCAGGTGAGATATATGACACAAGGTTGCAGATGCAGTGCCTTGGATAGGTATGTAAGAAGAAATGAAATGATGGCCAAGCCCAAAACCAGCTCAGTGTAGAAAGCTTTTTTAGTTATATTTTATTGCTCGAGTGTTCAGTAGCCACCTGAACACCCTTACATACCTACATAAAGGGTGGAGGAAAGAAGGAGGAGATCAGAATGGGGTTACCCTAAAGAGGATGTTGAGGAGTCTCCCTGAGGTCTGGGAACACCAGTTTGGTCTCCTAGGCTTGTGCTGTCCACTCATGTGTGGCCCTTTGTGATTCTACCCACAGAACTGCTGGGATCTGTAAAAGAGGAAAAAACATAGTAAATACAGACATTTCCACTTCCCAGGGAAGACTCACAGATGTGGTTGGGGTTGATCATAACACACATTTATTTGTATCAAAACATCCTTCTGGCTGGGAGTTTCCTAACTGAGATAGGCATGTGTCATCATGTGCACAGTGAAGCATCCCCATAGGAGCACAGGGTTTTCCTCATGCACGCAGTCCATGTGCTTGAACAGTTGTATTTGTGCTTTGCTTCTCAGTCCAGGATTTCTGGAAGAAATGAGAAGATTAATAAAACAGGGAAGCAAAAGGGGACATATGGAGCAGAAAAAATGAGCTGTATGCTAACCCTGCCAACCACCGGGGAATGTTCTTTCCTATTTGCATAAGTATTAGTTTTACTGTTTTAACTCATTGCTTCACTATTTAGCTTTGTTTGGGGCTGGGATTAATTAGTATAAAATGTTACAGAATATGAATTGCAGCAGACTTGTGATGTATTCCACAGCTGGGGTGACCAAGACACAAAACAAGCAATTTCTCATAGATTTTTTTGGGAAAAGATTCAGAAAGGATTTTAACCTACATAGTTTTCACATGTAACAGGAACTAAAGGGAAAAGGATTAAAGTAAAAGAGAAAGATGGCCTTCTCTGAGACCCACCCAATCTTTAAACAGTTTGTTTCAGTTATTTATATAATGAAAGACAACAGTTCCAACAGAGAGGGCAATGTACTATGAATTTTACACTTCTGCATATATACCCCCTGTGGTAAAATTTGTAGCAATGACAAAGAAGCTACTAAAAAACCCCAACTTTTTGTCTGGATTTTCTTTCTTTTTTTTTTTCTTTTCCCTACATTCACAGTATCATTTAGAACTAAAATCCCTGTGAACCTCATTAAGAAATTCCAGCAAACAGTTTTGCTTCAGTTTCTCTCCTATATCAGCCCAAAGGAATAAATTAGAAGCAGCTACTTTCTGCATGTGAATGTCTGTGGGTATCTGCAGTCACATGAGAGCCCTGGGTCTGCAGGACTATAACCAATGGACAACGTGGTTGCAAAGAGATCTGTAAAAGCACCTTTCAAAAGGCAACAGCAGCCACAGATGCTCTCGGTAGCAAGCATTTGAAACTGGATTTCAGAACTAGAAGGTGTTTAATTTTTAAACTCTGTTGGTTAGACAGAGGTCTGCGTGGTTGCTGGAGAAGGACATGGAAGCCCCAAATGTCCTACTCTATAAAAGGTCCCTCTATAATCTTCCCTTTCTTGATAGAAGATGCTCCGGTTTTGGTTTGTTGGGGCTTTTTTTGATTTAGTTTGGTTTGGTTTTTTTTAAAGTAGTTTCCTCCCTCTTCTTTCCATCTGCAAGTGAAAAGTGTACTCATTTAAAGCCGTGAGATCTACATTTCTTCATTAAGTGTATTAAAAAGCACACAGCAAAATTATATTGTGCATAATGCAGTTCCCATCACATTATGAAGTACCAGCAACAAGAAATATGGTCATCAACGCTGTCTTACATTCATTAAGCAAATGCTGCTTGAGACAGTGCTTAGATTTCCTTCATTTTTCTATTACATGATCCATCGGACTTTATTTTCTTGTGATTATGGAAACAACCGAACATTACACCTCTAAGCTCTAGTTGCTTGCTCCATCATTTTCTTTTAATAGGTTTCAACAGCAAAGAGAAAATTAAACCAGGGAAATCTTGTAACAGAAAATGAAGAATACCTGGTTATGTGCATACAGCAAGAGCTGAGGGAGTGCAGCTCATTTTAAGCTGTGCCTAAAGGGCACTTCCACCGTTTCAGTTCCCAGGCACGCAGTTTGCCACTTACTCCTATTTTGTGGACACTTTTCACACAGAAGTCTGACTACTCTCAAGGTAACATGCACACCAATCCAAACGGGAGGAGGGACTGGCTTTGCATTTTATCTGATGAATGGAAGGGGGCATAGGCTTCAGCACCTAAATCCCAGCTATAGCCAAAAGGACACCGCTGACACCCTGGGTGTCACTGCCTCGGAGGTGCCTGGATCTACCCTGTCTGACATGAAATACTGCTTATGCACTGGGCATCGCCCTGTGCCACAGGGTGCTCCTCTCTCAGCTGGACTAAGTGATCATGTGCTTCATTTCTGCTGAAATCTAATGAAATCTGGGACCTGAGGGTGCTTCTGCTCATGGGAAGGGGTGAATCTACTCTAGTCTTTATTGCCTGAGCCTGCTGAACTGGTGGGACAGGGCGCAGCACAAAATCCAGCAGCTGACATTGAGACCAGTGGTGGCAGCTGTTGCACTGTCCCTTTCCATGCCCTACACGTGCCCTTTCCGAGGTGTAGGGGTCATGGTGTTTGCTTAGGACTAGGACAACTGCCCTGGGGGATTCAGTTTCCAACAAAAACGTCTTAATTAGTTGGCTGCATCTCTCAGTGGAAGCTGTGCTGCTTCACTGGAAAAGAGTTTAACTAAAACGGGGAGGATGCAAATATCTGTGGTGTCAGTGGGGCATTCAGCTGAGAAGGTGCCTTTGACTCATGAGGACTCTCAGGACTGCTACTGTATTTTATGCAGTAACTGCAAAAAACAAAAACCAAACCCAAACATGCAAAGCCAAACAAAACCCTAACGGTGAGCAACTCCTGCTCTGCTTTGTTTTGGTTTTTTTTTTTTAGGTAAGGCATGGATATGAAGTGCCTTCCCCCATGATAATGTTCTAGGCAGCAGATGGAGCTTCTGCCCTATAGCCCTTGGTAAGTGCCTAAGGCATTGGCTGGCTTGGCTGATGCAGCAGGATGCAAAATTGGCTGATTGTAGGTGACCTGCTGCTAGAATAGATGCTATTAACTCAACAGTATAGGAAGGGTAAGCACACAAGTCTCTCCTCCAAGGCAGAGAGGTTCTTCTAAATTAGGTGCTGCAAAGGTCACATTTAGGCTTTTGTGCTGCTACTATTAACCTCTGGGGCCATTCTGGCAGCACGAAACTGTCTTAAACATGGTTTTAAGTGAAATTTAAGTTCCCTGTGAGTAGCTGCTGCAACAGCAGCTCTCTAAATGAGAGCCAGGAGGAGACATATATGCAAAATCTCTGCAGGTAATGAAAGGTTTCTTTGTTTCCACCACAGCAGCTGGAGATGAACTACCACTGTTTAGTCGCTTCCAGGGCAAAGGCAGCCTAGTTAATCTGAGCTGCCCTCAGTCCACATCCCAGATGGAGGTATTGCACTGTAAGAAATCAAGATGTTCTGTGGAGGAGAAAATAATTCAGCTACAGATTGACCTATCTCCATAACAGCAACTGCATGCCGATTTTTACCTCTAAAATTGCCCATGTTTTAAGGTCTACCCAGAATCATTACATGAGCATTGCTTGGGCTTGTAGCTGTTAGGAACAGGGTCCTACCTGCTTCACACAGAGGGAGTACTAGGCTGTTTGTGGCTGGCAAATGTCTCACACGAGAGGGACATGATGTCAAAGTGACAGAGCTGAAGGTCCTCAGTCCAGAAAAACATGACAAAAACAAACTCCGATCAGCTCTCCTCTGTAGAAGACAGAAGGGCAGAGCTTGTGCTGAAGCAGCTTGCTACCGTACATCTCAGAGCATCAGTCTCACTTTGAAGCCTCTATGCAGAGACTGCACTTCAGTGCTGCTGACTAAGAGATGGAAGCAACAGCTCACTATAACCAGCCTCACGCTGAGAAGATTTTTGACCACCCCACAGGTGTAAGGCAGATATTGGTCTGAAACCCCACAGAGACCTTGCACATCAACAACGGTGTGACCAGGATGACCTGGCTGCTCAAATGCCACACTACAGCCTGACCCAGGAGAAGCATGATGTGCTGAGATCAAGGGGGGACAGTGCATGTGTTGTGAGATTTCCCACCCTGCCCTTGGATGCTGTGAGAGCTCCCTCCAACAGGAACATATCTCCAGGGGGTGTTCAAGGACCATCTATCCAGAGTTTCCTTACAGAACTGTCACACTTTGCAGTCTGGAAGAGCTTGCTCATTACTTTATTTTCCCCTGTAGAGAATTATTCATGCACATTACTGTGGCTGTGTAAGGAAAGGAAACGTTCAGCTCAGAGCACACATGCACCCTTTCCTCTGCCACCAGTCTGTATGAAAGCATGACCTGCCATTTCTTTTAATCACACATGACCACAAGCTGCTTCCCAACTGCTGCCTTTAAAATCAGCCTGTGGATGTGGAGAAATATCAAGTGAGTAGCACAGGCAGATTTGCTGGGAGGGCTGTGGCTGCTGGAGAAGAAACCAGACTTCAGTGCAGTCCCTCCTCTTTCACCTCCCTCCTCTGTTGCAGCTGTAGCTGCATCCTGCCTCCTGCTCTGTTGCTATGCCAGCTTCAGTCAAAGGTTATCTATGGGATAATACACAGCTCATTACGGATCATAGCACTACTTTTGTAACATAACATAGAATATATGAGAAAAAAAAAATCCTGAGGATGAACATATGTTGCTGGGTCCTTCCTGGAGCAGCACAGCACTTGTTGCTTGGCCAGATGACTTGTGCCACGTCTGCTTGCTTTCCTTGGGCATGGGTTTGCTGGCCAGAGTGCTGGCTACATCAGCACACCCACTCAGGCCACAGGGAGAACATGTGTGTGCGTGTGTGTGTCCCTGTCCTGGGGTTTTTTGTTTCCAACAGTACTTCAGGATCTTCTTCTCATACCCTGTCCCCCGTCCTGGTATAACAGTGCTTCCTACTCATCTCCAGGGGTCTTTCTTGGGCCAACGCGTGTGCCGTGAACACATGAGAACTGGAGATTGTGGTGGCTGTGATTTAGGGGCTCACTGACACCTACGCTGGTGTCTCTACCAGTCGTTACTATCCCAGTGGCTGAGGCAGCGCCTCTGTCCCAAAGGCCCAGCAGTTCAAAGCCCCGAACGGACACAAACCACTGCTCCTTTCAGCTTGCTCACAGATTCTGAGCAGCAAACTGCAGTGGGTGAGGAGCAGAGGCACAGCTCATTCTGCTGCATGAGCTGGCATGCAGTAACTCTTGGCATATGTCTGGGCATGATACCACCTTAAGCTTCCCTCCAGCGTGAATCCTAACCCCACGACAGCAGCAGATGCACAGTGAAATCATGGAAGTTGCTTAGTTAAAACTGACAAAAAGTTACATGTGCAGTATAAAGATCAGATGCATCCCATGCCTGATTTTAGACCTCAGGCTTTCAGTGAGACCCCCAAAGGTGCACTGGCTCAGGCCACACAGATGCCAGGATGTTCTCTCATCTGAACTCTGGAAGATCAGCAAATTCTTAGAAATTACTGCTGTACATATTCTATGCACATTTCTACGTGCCCCATCATGCTTTCTGTTTTGCTTTGGTCTGTCCATTTGTATGCCTTTATCCAGAATCTTTTCCCACAGATTCTTACACATGCTGGTGTCCAGTACTGCATAATAGACTTTGATTTGCCAAAAAAATCTCATTTATTCATAATAAAAATCACATACTATACTATGCTTGATATGTGTGCCTGCAGCCCAGAAAGCCAACCGTATCCTGGGCTGCATCAAAAGAAGTGTGACTGGCAGGCTGAGGGAGGTGATTCTGCCCCTCTGTTCTGCTTGCATGAGACCCCACCTGGAGTACTCTGTCCAACTCTGGGGTCCCCAGTAAAAAAAATCCATGGAGCTGCTGGAGTGAGTCCAGATGAGGTTATGAAGATGATCAGAGGGCTGGAGCATCTTTCTTGTGAAGACAAGCTTACATAGTTGGGGTTTTTCAGCCTGTAGAAGAGAAGGCTCCATCGGGACCCCATAGCAGCCTTCCAGTACCTGAAGGGGCCTGCAGGAAAGATGGGGAGGGGCTGCTTACAAGGGCAGGGAGTGATAGGACAAGGGGTAATGGATTTAAACTGAAGGAGGGCAGATTTAGAGTACATATTCAGAAGAAATTCTTCCCTGTGAGGGTGGTGAGGCTCTGGCACAGGCTGCCCAGAGAGGATGTGGAAGCCCCAGCCCTGGCAGTGTTCAAGGCCAGTTTGGATGGGGCTTTGGGCAACCTGGTCTAGGGGAGGGTGTCCCTGCCCATGGCCAGGGTGGTGAAACTAGATGATCTTTGAGGTCCCTTCCAACCCAAACCAGTCTGTGATTCTGTGAGATATTGTAAATCCTAAGTAGTAGAGCATAATTAACTTCTTTCCCAAATAATTTACTTCTTTTTCTCTCTTTCAAACCAAGAAATTTGAGAATACTTTGGCAATCCTGCTGTAATACTGCATGTCACTTCAGAGATTTTCAGAGGCCACTGAGTTACAAAGAGCTGTCAATTTGTGAGACTCAAGCAAGACTTCTGTAGCAGTTTGGCGTGTAACATTACCTCAGTCAGTACTAATTTCACCTATAAACAGGTGCTACTTCCCATTCTTGAGGGATTTCTTTGGTGAGAGGAAGTATATTAAAAATAGATACTCTTACTTTTTCAATTATCTCAGAAATTAAGTTAAAAATACAGTTTAAAATTTAACTCTTTACTGACAATGGATTTTGCATCGAACTGACTCCTCTGTTCTGTGTAGACTCTTTTTAAGCACTGGGGTATGGTATCATTTTCTGATACAACCAAGATTTTGGAATTAAAATCCTTCACTGTGTAACTTTCCAAATCCTCCTCTCTGTTTCCTTGCATTTCCCACACTACAGGCTGCCTCTCCCAGCAGGTTGGGATCTTCAGCAATCTGATGATAAGTATTTAGCGGCACAAAACCTCAGTACCACAAAATTCAGATATAACCTTGACGGTGTAAAGATGTATCAAGCTCCTTAAAAAAAAAAGTTAAAGTTTACAGCAAACAAAGCATAATTATCTTGGAAATTCATATTAAAATAAGAGAAAGAAAATTCTGCCCCATCCCCCACCAAGAGTGCTGTATTACTTAAAAGCTGCCATTACCTAGGGAGAGAAAGTTGTCGTGTTTAATCTCTCACTGCACAAAGACTATAAAGCCACCTCTGTGTGAGATGCTCTCTCTAAAACACTTTTGCATGGGACATAGGTCAACCTTTTCCCACCGATTCCACCTTGAGCGGTGCTCCTCTAGTTTCCAGGAAAGGTGTGGAGCTGACCCTGGCCTTTGGAAAGTAACCTGGCTAAGTGCAACACAGCGAGTGAGATCGGGAGGAAACTTGCCTTCTGGACATCTCCTCAGCAGGAGAAATTCTGTGAGAGGGAAAAGCCAGACACCAGTCATTACAGCTTAGCATTATTCAAAGGGTGAAGTAAAGCTGGAGAGTTAGCCAAGAAGTGAAGTCATGCTGAACAGCACAAGGTCACCTTCTAAACCAAAGCCTTATATGACACCATTGCTAATATGTTCCGTCCAGGTGGCTGTTTCTCTACCTTACCATCCTACCAGAGGTGTTTTTTCTTGAGTCCTGTGCAGGTTAGGCATCAAAAAGCCTTTAGCACACAATGAACAGGACTAAGCTGGTCAATGAGCACGAACATGGCAGAGGTTTCCAGAGCAAGGGTTCCAGACTTTAATCTCACTTTTGGAAATGGCTGAGCTGTGTCAGCTAAGACTATGTCCCTCCTTTCTCCAAACAAGTAAATACAAACACGTTAGCCTGAGGCATCCTTGCAGCATGGAAAAATCTCATCCTGGTATTTGCTGTCAGACAAGGCTGAAATAGGTTTTTGGATCAACACAAACGAGAACCTAACCAGCAGGACACAGCTTCAACGACAAATGCTAGATCAAAATTCTAAAGTCAAAAGCAAGAATAGCTTAGGTGAACTTTGGGTTGGGTTGGAGCAGTGTAATCCCAGTTTTACAGGTATGTTGGTGTCCCCATAACTCAGGCAGTACCACCTGGCCCTGCAGTTCATCTCCATTAATTGTTTATGATTTTGGCTGGTGGCTGAGCAGAAAGGGTCCCACCGAATTAACTCATCACTTCTGCTACTCTCTGCAGCACCAGGAGGTCTGAGACTCACTAACAGATTCAGGCCAGTGCCACTTTCTACCTCAGATCCATCTGAGGCAGATTGCCACCAAAGACCAAAATCAGCAGGAATCCAAGATTTTATTCCCTCTTACAATTACTTAAGCTATTAAAATAATAATAATAATCACTAATAATTTGGAGTTCTTTGTGATGTCTTACCAACAGAGCCAGCAAGAAAGCTTTTGAAAAAAAGACCTTTTCTCTAGTTGTCTCTCTCAGTGTTCACCAGCTGTTGGAGTCAAAGAAAACTGGATCTCTGTAGCTTCAGGCCACACAGCTTAGCTCAGCAGTCAGTTTTCCAAGCCCCAATTATAAGGATTACTAGCTACTCATTGCTATTATCTGTCACTAGACATTAATTTCGGGGCAGAGCCTGTACATTAGAGGTTTTCTGAGGATGGTAATGATGTAATGGTAGGGGAGGGGAACCTTTTGATGCCACTGCAACCGAAGAGAGAGAAATGAAGCCAAAATGTTGTAAACCAATAATAAATCCCAAACCAAACCAATACAATCAAGTGGAACAAAAATCACTTTAATTGGCTTTGTATCTGCATTCCCCATTAATGTCTCATTTATGTAATTATTGCTTATAATACTGTATTGATCCTTTTGCAAGGGAAAAATGGAACTGATTTTTTTTTAAAGGAAAAAAAAAAGAAAGAAAAACGAATGTTCTTGTAAACAGGGATCAGCCAGAAGATTTCAGAAACATTTCACTATCCTGAAGGCTGGAGCTGAACTATTTACCCGTAATGACTCAGGTACTAAAACTCACTCTGCTCATTCAAATCACTTATGAGAAGGAATTGGTTTACAGAAAATTCCTTTCCTTTGCCTTGGAGCTGTTTCCTGCCTTGTATAGGCATTTGTAGATATGAGAAGTGGGCAAGATCTCTGGAAGCACTGGGATCCTAAAGAAAGTGGTAATGCATATGGGAGGGTTTTCAGAAGTACCTAAATAGCTTGTTATCTATTTCTGTGGGTTTCAGCTTTCTGTGATACTGCTGCAGACCTCACCAGGTATGTGTCTGAATCCCAAATATCTTGGAAATATGCTGCAACCACCTCTCCCAGTTTGTGACACCAAATGTTTTATAATTCATCTGCATTTTGTAAACCCTTAGCATACATTTGAAGTAAATTTATTTCCCTAAATCAGGCTCCAGGGATGAGATAAGTGCATTTCTGAGAAACTGTAAGAGATCCTGGACAGATCTATCACAAACAGACCATGCAGGCTACCTTTTCACAAATGCAAATGAGCCTGAAACCAAAACCAGTTTGTGGTTTCAGGCTCAGGGCATCTCCTGAGATGCAGGGACTTTGTGTCTAAACGAGTACGTGGTGCTTGCCACCAACCCAATGAAGCCTCTATATACTTTACAGTTTTTAACATAGGTAAAATGGGCCTAGATCAAACATTTATGCTATTCCAGCAAGTTGTAATGCAAGTCAGCCTGTCAATCATGCCCCCACACTGATTTATTATACCTTTTGATTGCCAGATACAAGCAAATTGAAAACAGAGGCTCCTAAAATGGTTTAATTACTCTTCTTCTAAGTAATCAATTACTCCTAAATTGCTTAATAAAGATATGATTTTATGATGTCTCTTTTACAGTCTCCCTCTTTGCTCTGTCCAGATGCTCAAAATAGACAGCTCCCCTATAAATCTCCCTCCTCCTTGCAAGCAGCACAAAATGATCTTCAGCCAACAGCTAAGATTGCTTCAGCACAGAGCAATCTTGAGGCAGCTTTGATCGTCAGTCCTAGCAATCCCCCTCTGCATGGGAATTGCTGAATTTCAGATGGGGCTGTGACGAACTTCGTTAGTGTCAACACGCTCAGCAGCCCCTGACAGTAACAGGGCCTGCAGTGCTGTGGTGGCAATGAAATATCCCTGCTTTGGTTAGGCACAGACAAAACATACTTGATGGAAGGTAATTGGTGAGATAGTCGTAAACCAGCATGTTATCAGTAATGGACAGATCCAAACCTGAATTTCATGTTGTGATCTCCCCCACAAACAAGGTTATAGCTCAAATGAATCACTTCTGCTAAGTATCTGGGAACAACCTTGGATTGATAGGGAGGGTGTCATTTCTATGTCAGTTTAAGCTGATCTAAGACTGTATTGCTGCTGAAAATCATGTCTTATTCCCTCCTCTGACTTGTGTTTTCCAGTCCCTGTACCTGCCTTGCAGTGATGTAAGTAAGAGGGCAGGAAAACACGGGGGTGGAGGGCAGCCCTTCTCACGGGGGGTTGCTTGGTGCAGAGGAAAAGCCAGACTGCCTACTGAGGGGGCAGCCTGGAAGGACAGACATTCTCTGCTGTTTGCAGGCCAAAGAAGTTCAAACACACAGAGGAGAATCTTATGGAAAGCTTTCAAATTGGTAACAGCACAAATTAGGGGATGCACTGCAGGAGTAACACAAGTCTCCTTTGAGCTGTGAGCACTCCTGCGTTGTCTAGAGGATGCTGGATGGGCAGAAGTTGCCTTGGCAAAGCAGCAGAGAAGCAACAGCAGCAGGTAGGCACTGAACTTGACTGCTGTCAGTAAATGAGAACTGGTTAAGCTTGATGTCTGAAAATCAACCATCCTCTCGTTTTTTTGCCTGTGAAAGTTTCACCATGGGAGAAGAACAACAGTTAAGGTCTGAGCTACACTTAGAAAGTGTGATGCTAAATTATTCTATGCAAAGTAAATTAAGCTATCTGCTTCCCAAGTGCTGACACAGAAACATGTCCAATTTCAGCCCTCCCTCTACTGCACAACTTCAGAGCAGAGCCATGTCCTTCCACTTCCTTGGTGCTCTGCTTTCTGACTTCTTCATGTTGTACCTCTGCCTAGCATCCAAATCCCCAGGGTGAACCACTTGTGGTAGTTTAGGCCTGGCAAAGGGTCACTCGGAGGAATCATAGGAACTAGGAGCTACTGCCTCACAAGGGATTGAGTTAACATGTGAGAACTCATGAGAACTGCCTGCGGCACCTTTTCCTTCACCTGGAGCATATCTGAGAAAGGCAATTTAGGAATTGAACTATCTTTCTGACAGCTCAGAACAAATACCTGTGCAAGGAAGTTTCATGGGATGATGTAACTCAGTGGGGTGAAGGCTGCCTGGGCTACGTGGGGTTTCATACAACCACAGGGACTGCCCGTGCCTGAGTAAGACTGGCTTGGGAACAAGTAAGTCCTATAGCGAGAGCTTAAAGGCCTCAGTGTTAAAGGCCTCAGGCACTATGTTTTAACTTTTCATGGCAGCACATCCAAGCCTTAGCAGAACATGGTGTCTTCAGCCCTCTGCTTATGAAAACAATGGGTGTTTAAGACACCACCACTGGCATTTAGACTTTCTCCTTGACAAAAAAACCCAAAACAAACAAAAAAACCACATTGACAGGACATGGGCTTGTTCAGTCTGGAGAAGAGAAGGCTGTGGGGGGGACCTCACTGCAGCCTTCCAGTACCTGAAGGGAGCTTATAAGCAGGAGGGGATTCAACTTTTTAAAAGGATAGACAATGACAGGACAAGGGGGAATGGATTAAAACTAAAGGAAGGAAGGTTTAGATTAGATATTAGGGGGAAGTTTTTTACAGAGAGAGTGGTGAGGTGCTGGAACAGGCTGCCCAGAGAGGTGGTGGATGCCCCGTCCCTGGAAGTGTTCAAGGCCAGGTTGGATGGGGCCCTGGGCAACCTTGTATAGATCCAGGCCTGGAGGTTGGTGGCCCTGCCTGTGGCAGGGGGTTGGAGCTTTATGATCCTTGGGGTCCCTTCCAACTCATACCATTCTATGATTCTATGATTCTATGATTCTATGCCCATATTCTAGAAAGACTTCACAAGCACTGAGACAGCAGCTCAGATGCTCACTATAAATCAACACATGGAGCTGTTGCAGTTGTTAAACTTCCTGTTACATGGCCTATTTTGCTGTTGTTTGGACTTTAAGATCTCGCTAAACTTGCATGTAATACATCTTCCACTAGAAACAAGGACAGACAGGAAAGCAGCTGCAGTTGCACAGGGAAAGTTGACAGCCACAACAGCAATGCAGAATCTCTGATGTTGTTTCTCAATCCAAGGTGTTCATTATCTTGTTCTGCACAACAACATTTTTCCTATTCCTGCCTGTTGCTGCAACCACTGCCTCGTTGATCATTCATTTACTGCACAGTCTTTAGGAAAGCATGTTTATGAGGTAATCTGTCTTTCTTCATGTGCTGTGGTTTGACCCTGGCTGGAGGCCAGATGCCCACCAAAGTCGCTCTATCACTCCCCTTTTCAGCTGCACAGGGGAGAAAATATATATTGAGAGGCTCAGGAGTCGAGATAAGAACAGGGAGAGATCATTCTGCAATCAGCGTCATGGGCAAAACAGACTCAGCACAGAATAAAGGAAAGAAAACTCTCTAATTTATTACCCTGCACTGCATACACAGTGAGACCAGAGTTGGGTAATGAGAAGTGCAACCAGATTTTAAAGCACTTCCCCCCACCCCTCCCTTCTTAGCAGGCTTCAATTCAGTCATGATTTCACTCCCTTCTTCCCCCTCATTGTGGCAGGGGGAGGGTCAGGGACTGGGAGAATGGGGGTTTCGGTCAGTTCCTCATGAGTTGTTTTCCTTCTTAGCCAGGGGGTGCATTCCTCACACCCTTCCCCTGCTGCACCGTGGGCTCCCACCCACCGGAGACAGTCCTTCATCAACTTCTCCAACATGAGTTCTTTCCCATGGGGCTTCAGCTCTTCACCAGCTGCCCCAGAGTGGGTCACTGCTATGGGGTGCAATCATAAACCATAGAATGTCTCTCAGTCTCTCAGGCCCAGACTGCTCCAGCCTGGTCCTACATGGAGTTACAAGCACGCCCCCACCAAACGTGCTCTGGTATGGATCTCCCTCTCACTCATCTGTGTCTCTGTCTCTCTCCATGGGCTGCAAGTGCTGGCAGAGGCTTGCTCCAATGGGGGTCACAGCATCTCCTGTATGTCTCTACCTGCTCCAGCGTGGGGCCTCTCCACGTGCTGCATTTGGGGTCTCGACATTTTTCCATGGCTGTGGGGGGACACCCGCTCCACCATGGGTTTCTCCAGAGGCTGTAGAGGCATCTTTCTCTTGGGCACCATCTTCTCACTTCCTTCTCTGGTGGCAAAAAGCAGCTGCTTGTGTTTTTTTCTCCTAAATGTGATTCCCAGAGGTGCTGTGACCGTCTCTGATGGGCTCGGCCTTGGTCAGCAATGACTCCGGCCTTGAGCCGGCTGGTGTTTGCTCTGTGGGGCCTGCAGAGAGCTTCTGGCTGCTCCTTGCAGAAGCCACCCCTGCAGCCCCCCTCCTCCACCAAAACCCAGCCACACAAAACTACACCACTTTGCATGCACAATAACAAATAAATTAATAACTACTAATAAATTAATAACTAATAAATTAATAAGCAGATACAGTATTTTAAGTTATTTTCTTTGTTGTTAGTGTAAATCAGGAATCCCACTCCACCCAAATTGTACCACAAAGCCCAATTCTTTCTTGCAACTCAGAACTTTCAAGTATTCTTTTTTAAAAAAATTTATGGCAACTTACCTTCTCACCTAGTAGTATATCCCCTGCTATTCTCCTGAATGGAGACACTAATTAGGAATAAAACATGCATTGTGGTTTTTGGAAATCACATTGCTTCAAAATTTAAGTAAAGGGTTTACAAAGTTATATGTATCGGGACAGTGGGTTAGCACTACCTATTTCCTCATGCAATTATTCCTCATCAACCTCCAGACTTCCATATCAACAGCTGGAAGTGTTTTCGCTATTACTTCCTGGCAAGTATTGTGAATGATGACTACAGAAATCCTGTGACATTCAGAACTTTGGCATGATGAAAATTAATCTTCATTTTAGGAACATGGAAGCAAGCAAATGTGCATGTTAATGTAATTAAAAACTTGCCAGTTGTGGAATGTTGGGCATAAGGTTTGAACTTATGACTAATGTCACTCTTCACATCTGTGATGCATGTGCGTATAGAGAGATGTACTGCATTCTAAAATATTTAACATTTGCAAATATGTATCATGCTCCCTCTGTGTAGTTTGGTGTTATTCCAAATGAAGCTGCTAAACCCATTTTCTTGTATTCAGGATATTTTACCTGCCTTTGCTTCTACATGGTGCACAGCTGCTAGTCCAAGTGCTGGAGCTAAGGGCAAACAAAAAAAATCTGGAAACATAGTCCATCTTCTCCACTATTTGATTTTGTTTCTGGAATTTTGATTCTGGAATTCAGAAAGGAATTTCCTCTTCCTGATTTTCTTTGCCTGTGGCCAGCAGGAAAACCTGTTGCAGCAAAAAAAGACATTTCACACATATTAATCTAATTTCAAGTATAACAATTATACTTCTGCTAAAAACTCTGTTAGTGTAAGACTGTAATGACTAATCTTATACAATTGGACAAGAGAAATCCAAAGAACAACAAACCCCTTTCCATTTGTCCAACAATATTCCTGATTTGACACAAGAACACAGTACATGACTGTGTTGCACAAAGTGAGGTATTCAAACACTGAAGTACATGGAAACACAAAATGTCTGGGACCAAATTTATTTTAAATAAAGGGTTTCAGAGTCAGTTGTTGCATTACGGTTGGACTCAATGATCTCAAAGGTCTTTGCCAACCTGATGATTCTGTGATACCCAACATACCAAACCTAGCCTTTGGACTGGCATTTCACTGGGACAACCTGCCATGTTAACTGCTTTTCATTTAAATTAGAGCATAAATTAATTCATTGGCAGCTGAAGACACCCAACATTCAATTTCCAACTAGGAAAGGCCTAGTGCAAAGAAGACAATCTGCTTTTGTTCTTCAAGGTCAAAGGTCATGCTGTCCCTGGGGTTAAATGTGCAGCTGTACCAAATATTCCTTTCCTTTCCTCCAACCCAACCACATAAGACTGTGGAGAACAGGGTTGATTAAAGCCCAAAGTGGCAGTGCTACATCTAGGTGCTCAGGAGGACCTCAGATTTTAAGTAGGCCATGAATTTAGGGCAGATTTCTCTGATATACTTGCCTTATAGGCAGTGCCTCTCTAGTACTCCCAATCACACTTTCTCCCCTTGAGCCTCAGTAGAGAAAGAAAAGTGAACAAATCTTGCCCTTTGAAACTGAAATTGGGATAGGACTTCCCTCAGCCATGAAGGGAGGTCTATGAACCACAGGCTCAGCCTCATTTTTCTCTTTCCTTCTTTACACTGGGGAGGATGACAGTCAGCAGGGAAATGCTTGCTCTCAGGTAGTCCATGACACCTGTAGGGTGCTCACACCTTGCATGGTCTTTTCTTCTTAAGAGGCTTCAGCACTTGCTCTGCCTCTCAAACCCCTTGGTCCACTTCTGTAAGGGAAGAGAGTACAAACATCACTTCTCCTGAGAGGAGGCAGAGGGAAGAGGCAATAAGAGACTGCTCTTTGAGGCCACCCTTGAGGACAGGAGAGAGAGGACCACGAACAGCCTAACCAGCCTTGCTGTCTGTTCAACTCACTCAAGAGGCACTGACATATTGCAGTGGGATGTGTTAAAATGAAAACACTCTTCATCTGCTTTTCTAATGTGGTATGTTGTGGGATCCCTCATTCCGCCTCCGTTCTTCCTTTCCCAGGAAAACGCACAGAAGGTCTTCACCAACACCAAGGCCCTGGGAGGCAGTTTACCCCTTCCTTAATGGATTTACCTCACCTTTAACGAGCATCAGCATATCTTCACAGGTTTTTTCTTCAGTTCATTAAACCGATAATGAAGATAAAGCTCAAGTACAAGGACTTTGTCTTGTCTAAAATGGAACACCCATTAAAATCTAAACTAACCTCTTCAGGTAGGATTTCTAGTTACAAAATTATTAATTTAAGCATTTTGACATGCTAGCGAGGTCCACTTTGTCATATGCATAATAAATATAAATCTATTAATCCTCAATGTTCACATCTCCAAAAAGAAATGAGCAGGAGCGTTTTCATTTTCAATCAGCATTTCTGGTGGATGAACACAGTTAAGGGCTGTCATATAAAATATCTGTGATAGCTTAAGGCTGCAGATTGAAACTACAAGAATAAATAAAAAAGCCAGTGGATGAATCATAAAAACTTACACCTAAACCACAAAATTCTTCTTTTAAAGAATAAATCATGGTTAATCTAAGCATGTGGACGTATTTGTACGTATGTACTCGTGTGTGCTCAACCTGCATTTCTAATACCTTCAAAAGCATCTACCTCTGTTTGAAACAGTGGCCACTGATACAGTTGTGTGATACTATTCAAACCAGGCAAAAAAAACCCCAACCAAAAATAACAGTAAAATATTTATAGAAATTAATTTCTAAACTTATAAATTCTGATCCATTTCCTGTTACATAAGCTGTTCCACAAGTCCCATTTTATTATTTTCCGTATGTGTGGCAAGCTCCAAGCTCTCCATCCATCCTAGGCACCTTTGGCCAAAGAAATTTCTGATTTAAGCAAAGATGGGACAAGGGCTGGACTTGGCAGAAGAAGTCAAGGAATCCACTGTGAACGACTGTGGGGCTTCCTGGCCTGCCTAAGCCACAGGGGTTGGAGGAGAACCTGAAACCAGTAGGGTAGAAAGATCAAGAACCACTGAGTGGAAGGGAGAAGAAAGATTTTGGCAAGAAAGTGCGATACAGAAAGAAATGATCTGAAGGAATGAAAGCCCAGGACACAAACAATGACGTCAAGATGAGACATTGCTGCTGGACAGGAGCATCAGGTCGTAGACAGGAACTAAAGACAAACAGCCCTGCGTGGAAGACAAAAACACAACAAAATACAGAGATCAGATGAAGATTGGATGGGATTCACCACGCAAACATATGGATCAAAGGCAATTGAAAACAACCTGAAAAGATTTCTGTAGATAGGTTCCACAAAAAAAAGATGTGTTATAACATGGTGGTGGTGGTGAAGCAAAAAAAGAGACAAATTATATCTCTAAATGCAAATTTATTTTGCTATCACAGCATATATTTAGAAAGGGTGGGATTCGTTTGCCATTTCTGTTGAGCACTTGGATTAATGAATTTATTTTTTCAAAGTATTTTTGTGCACAGTATTTATTCTCTGCACGCTCCCACAAGCACATGTACCTACAGCACAAAGAAATGAACTGCTGAAGGATAAAAAGTACTAGCTGAAAAAGTGTTAATGAATTCTTCAGGGCTTTGAGAAGTGGTGAGTAACAACCACCAAAACAAATACCATCCACTGAAGAATATTTTTAAACCAACTTGTTCACTGAAAACCTTTCCTAGTCATACTTATTATAAAATACACAATGAAGTGGTTTGTCTGGATTTTGGAGGGAATGGCCTGGAAACTAAATCATAGAGAAAACTGTAATAAAAAAGATGAAATGTTAGAAAAATGTACAAATAGACCATATTAAAACTTGCTTATGTCATTTTAGTATAGTCAGGAAGATGTTTACTGCATATTTCTTCTTTCCCAACACTGGATCTACATTTCAATTCTCCTTTCTGTCAAATCTATTTCACTCACAGTCTTTGTAGCTTAAACACTTTCTCAGTGGCAGCAGCTGTATTTCTTTGTTGTCTCATCATCTGTTCCCTTTCAGGTGTAGGTTTTACCTCTGATGATATAAAGCCAAATGTGCTTGAAGATTGTTTCACAAGATCTATGGGAGCTTTAGGCTTCCATTAAAGGTTTGTTTATTCTCCTGAATAGATATACTATTTCAACAGTATGAGAATAAAATTAACGTATACAAAAATCAGTAAAAAGTCCACTAACAATATTTTGCTTATTAAGGATGGATTTTTAATGGGCTTTTCAAAATAACTATTTGCCACCTTCTTAACAGTGTGAAGGTGCTTAGATTTACAAGACTATGTCTTTTGTTGAATTACATAGAGAGTAATATCTCTATAGGAAAACAAGGTGCTGATTCTCAAGTTGAACAACAAATCAAAAGTTCTTTTTCAAGTTGAAGTAGTGCAGGATATGTAAGCAAATAAATTTTATACTATATGGCATCACAGCAAAGGTAGGCAACATTTTCCTTAATTAAATACAGAATCTGCTAGTTGTGTTGGAATATACACACATACCTCATATGCACAGCAGTTACAACTGCCACAGTTTAATATTTAATGATCCTATGGTCAAAATGTTTTTATGTCCTGTAAATGGCATTAATTATCATTCATTACTTTTTTATATACTTTTTTTAAACTTACTAATGCAGAACAATGTCCACCAACCTAATATATATATATATAATTTTTTAGGTAAAGTTTTGATGGCCAATAGAGATGAACAGTGTGGTACAGAAGAGATATTGATACTGAAAGAAGAACCAAAGCTCCGTCAAACTCTCCTCAAGTGGACAAGAAACTTTAACACTCTCATCCACTCATCCACTGTCAGAACAAATCATATACGTGTGATGGGATATGATGGGAAACAATCTAAAAACAAACATCTTGTTTTCCTAGGTTTTGCTGCTGGTTACTCCTTTGCAAACTTACTTTCCATCAAGTCCTTCTGTGTGGTAGAGTCTTCCTTAGAGTGAGTCTGTTGGAAGTGTTCCCCACTCCAGTGGAGAACATGGCCAGGAAAAGGAGGGTCCTGCCAGCCCATAGCAAGATTAAGAGTTCCCTAGTAGTACTCATCTTAATATACTTCCAAGAGCTAAAATCTTTTTAAAAGTGTTGCATTGTTTGAAAGGGAAATACAAGATCTACTCACCTTCTGCCAAAGTCTGTCACTCATGGAGCTCTGAAGCTCTGACTTGCCAAACCTTGCTGAACTGACTTGTTCAACCTCATAGTAGTATCCTGAGACAAAACCTCCACAGAAAACAGAATGGCTTTTGGATACATATAAAGGCTGCACTCCTCCACAAATATCATTAAAATGTGCTCATCCCTGTTCAGCCTTGAGAAAAGAAGACTGAGAGGGGACCTGATTAATGTTTATAAATATCTGAAGTGTGGGAGATAAGGGGAAATGGCCAACCTCTTTTCAGTGGTCTGTGGAGAAAGGACAAGAGGCAATGGCTTCAAGTTGGAGTACAGGAAGCTCCACACCAACATGCAGAGGAACTTTTTCACAGTGAGGGTGACAGAGCCCTGGCACAGGCTGCCCAGGGGGGTTGTGGAGTCTCCTTCTCTGGAGATATTCAAGACCTGCCTGGACGCTGACCTGTGCGACCTGTCCTAGGGAACCTGCTTTGCCAGGGGGGTCCCTTCCAACCCCTATGATTCTGTGATTCTGTGAAATGGTCTAATGATAAGCTCCCCGCTCTACCACTGCTTCTTTCCCAAGGAAGAAGTTTTCTGTCTCACAGTTACCTTTGGTTTTGTTCTCTAGCTGGCAAGTGAATGAGATGTCCAGTGTGAGCAAGATGTGATGTTTGGACTGGCTTGGGCTGTTTGCAGATGAAGCAGGAGAACTGTCCCACCTTGCCCCTTCATTCACAAGATACAGCAAGATCACATCAGAAACCAAAACAAAACCCATGATGAAGGTTATTTGGCATTTCCAGAAAGTGGAGGAGAAAACCCTCCTTGGGTTTTGGTATTGGGAGCTTCCCAATACCATACACGCTGTAGTGGAACATACACACAGACATGAGGCATCAGACAGAGAAGGGGATATGTGGTGCTCAGGCCCCTGCGATGCAAGAGGCAGCTTGCACTCAATGCAGGTATCTGGAACAAATGGCTCTGGAGGACTCACGTCCGTCTCTATCCAGATAAAATTTGATGGAGATACCATGTCCCCCTCCAAGGATGGCAGATAGGAGGGAAATATGGATGTACTTTTGTAATTTTTGCAATGATCTGACAGTTATTAATAGGGAGTCTTTAGATCGTACTTTACATCTACAAATTTTAGGACGAACTGCATTTAATTAATGATAAGTCCTTAAATACTCTGGGCTCGAACTAAAGCAGCTTTGAATGACTGATGCGTGCAGACAGAAGAATCGTTAACCTTAATGAATCATGTTTGGGACAGTGGATGGAATGCATACGAGAAGTGTACTTGGGCAGTGTGTGGCAAGCTGGCAAGATAAAAACTTAGTCATTTGACACAAGCTGTTTTGTAGTCATCCAGCTTTTGACTGTTTTCTGCGTAGATCAGTAGCCATGAGGTGAGATAAGATTGCAGTGTGAAGCAATAAGAAGATATTGCTTGCTGGTGATGCCACAGGCACTGGTTTTCCTTGCAGAGTACCAGTACTGCCAGGGTAGTTACTTACTGATTCCCAGTGGTTTTAGCAGCTGCAGAATCAATCCTACAAGTAACCATCAAATCACAGTCACTTTCAGGCTTCTGCCAAGGGGGGTAATGCAGTATTAGTAATTAATGAGTATAATTGTAATATCAGTGATGTCAGCATAGGAGAGCCTTAATGAAAGACCTGAATGAAGACCATACCCTCTTCAAGCAGATCACTTTGATGATTTTTGTGGTATGAAATTACTTGGGGTGAAACAGTTACTGCCCCAGTCAAACCAAGAGTGATTCTCTCCTGGGCAGAACAGCACTTCAAAAGCTTTGACCATTAGCATCCATTAGTTACAGGCACTGCATCCTCACAAGAAGCCCTGCCACACACTGGCTCTGTGCCCTGCATCGCTTTTGGAAATACCAGGCGCTATCTCAAGATAATGTGTTTACAATTGCATTTTGAATATCTCTAGCGTGACTGGCAGACAGATCAATTTTTTTGACAAAATTGGCTTTTTCATATCAAAGAAAAAAACCCCATCGGTCTGCATGCATTTAAATGTTCCTTTACTATATATTGCTATTAACTATCTGTTTCTGCTTCAGCGTTTATAAGTAACACCATGGTTCCATATCCAGATAAACATTCTTTTTTCATTACATGTTCTCATCCTTAACCCCTGGAATGGAGGAAACGGCAGGCACGGCTCCTTCGGGGCAGAAGCTGCAGCAGAGGAACAAGTCATATGAGCACAGACTTCCCACCCTTGCACCCATGGGGTGCCTGAAGGGCTCCTCCTCCCAGCCTTGCCACTTAAGCTCTCATATCTCCTCTGGGGCAAAAGCTGGGTTTGACTGACATGTGTTGCCAACTCCAGAATTCTTCTCTCCAGAAGGTTGCAAAAGGCACTTTCCTGGTGGCACAGCTGTTGTTTAACTGTGAGAAAATCCATGGCCTACACCAGGAGGGGAAGGTGTGGTTAGAATCGTGCTGAATACAGAGTTTAGGCATTCCTGTGTACCAAACCTCTATGCAATTCCTAGTAATACCATAAAGTGCCTCAATACTATTCTTATTTCTTATCACACCGTGTTAAAAGAATATCTGTTCTTTCAGTCATGCAAGGTATGGAGACCTCGGTGCTTCATGGCCCCACCGATTAGCTTCCCCCTGCAGAAGTAACAGGGAAGAGCACACACGGTTCTTGCTGTGAGTATAGGTAGCCTGGTAACTATGGTAGCAAGCTTTTGCAAGAGCGAGCCCTGGTTGGGAAATCACGGTGCACAGGTTACACAGAGCAAAATAAACACAGATTTGTTTACTAGTAACCTGCTATGATAAACAGAAATGAAACAGATTAGGTGTTCCTTTGGGAAACGTGTCTCTTCTTCATATTAATTACACTAACAGTAGCTTATTAATGCTGTGTCAGCTTTTGTTTACAGTTTTTGCAGAAAAAAAAAGAAAGAGGGAATCAATACAGCAGAACATGAATGCAGACACAGTGATTTGTCTGCTCAGTACACATTTCAGTGGGTATTTAAATAAACAAATAGAGTTTACCCCCACCATTCTGAGGCACAGCAGAGGAACTGATAGAAAGCTGTAAAGCCCTCACATTTTGCTGCTTGGGGAATGCATAATACACACAATATTTTCTTTACAGAATCAGAAAGTCACGTTACACAGCTCGCCTTCACTCACATTTTCCCCGGTGAGGTTTAGAGGTTTAGGTTTAAGTTTGGGGTGGGGATGAAGAGTTCTAGATCTGTGAGTGGCCATACTTCCTGTTCCTTTGTCTCAGAGGTAAAAAACATTAAAAATAATCCAAATCCATCCCCCATGAGACATTTATGTTTCGGAGCTCTGGGGGAAAATGCACCTACCCCCATTCTGCAGAGCAGCCCAAGAGACCCGTGCCCAGGTGATGCTGTAACGCACGTGCTCCCACCTAAGTGAGCGAGAGACACAGAGGCGACTGATCACATTTTAGAGATCATGCAGCAGAGAATTGTTTTGTGTGAGAGAATGAAATGCTGAAGAAAGGGCTGAAGAAATAGTTTGCATTTGAAATAATAGGAAACTAATGCTTTATCAGACCTCTGCTCTAGTAAGCGTGCAAAAACGTGGTCTTTGCTCAGTTTTATGCATAGCTGTGACAGCAGCTCCATCAGGGGAGCCTCAAGACAGCAGTGGAAAAAGTCAGTGTGTAAAAGTGTTACACTGTTATAAAACTACTTTTTTTTTTTCTTATTTCCTACTTAGTCACTTAATTCTTCCCAAAGTCCCTCATCCTTCATTTTCTCCCTCCAGAGTTTATTGTCATCTCCTCCTTACCCTGTCTCAGTCCAGATGAGAGTAGCAGGGATCTCAGTGGCAGGTACTTCACTCACTAAATCAGGATCTTCAAACAGAAAATGTAATCTGTAATTTTATAGCAGTCTGCCCTGCCTGGGACATTAATCATGCGTTCTTTGTGGGGGTTAGGACTTGGTGCTTGATCATATACCAACTCTAAAAATAAAAGTATCAGTAATAAAAACACCCTGGTTGCCCAGGACGTGCTGCTGAGGTGCATTGTTGGAGGTGGAGGGAGAAGCTGCTGAGACCAAATTTCATCACCCTGAGGTGTCTCTGGCATGTTTTCCCCGATGGTCCCAGTGTCACAGTGAGTCAGCTCCTGCTCATTGTCTGCCAGAAATACGTGAGCTGCCTGGGGTTAATCAGAGAGAGAGACCAAGGGAGAAGGCAGTCCCTCCCCAAATGGTATCATTAAATAAGCTGTGGCCCTGAATACAGAGCAGTGCTGCAAGGGAAGTGTGGCCAGGCCCTCAGGAGGCTCTAGGAGCCCTGGGTGACCTACTTAGAAGGTAGGTCTACAGCTTCACATAGCCTGCTTGCTCCTCGTTGTCACCCTTGTGCCACCTCTCTTCCACCTGCATCGGAGAGTGCTCCAGCAGCTGACCAACACCAGCTGTTGCAGACACAACCCAAAAGTAGCATCCTGTGTCCAGGAACAGGCCAAGGTCCCAGGAGCTTTATGGCTTTGTGTTTGGCATGCCAGGGTGCAGGTCTGAGCCCATCACTCCAACAACTGACAGCCTGGCACCACTGGTACCAAGCAGAATCCAGCTGATGCTTCAAGAGACCAGATTGGGGAGATGCACCCCCAAATCTCTGGAAACCTGATGGGCTTTAGTTTTCTACAGAAACAGCTTTTTCTTGAGAATACTCATATTATTCTGGCCAGTAATACAGTTCCCCTTTTTGAAAGGCCATGAATAGAGCAGGGTGTCTGTTTGCACACATACATTAGTCATGCAAAACAGATGCTGGGATCCTACGATTTGATCTTATATGAATGTTTGTAATGTTCCCTAGGTAGAAATAAGCAAACTTTTCTGCTTCGGCAATTAAATGCATGTTTGGTTGCATTCCTACACATTGATAACATCTTGATAACATATTGTTCATTACAATAAGCAGCTGGGTTAAAGAGAAATAAAATTAAATAGGAAATCATTTCTCAACAGCTCACTCTTTTTGCTATTACTTGGCATGGGCAGCAAGGAAGCTTTCAAAAGTCCCGTGTATGTTGTTGGCATTACACTTTTGAGAGCCTTGTTAAGTGCTTTGTTATTTTAAAAGTATACAGATGTAAATTTACAGTATAGTGACAATGAATATTTACCATTTCTGCAGTTGCTTTAATTTACAGAAGTGCAACTGCTTAATTTCTATTTTGCTCATATCTGAATGGAAGCTCTGGCACAGATTAAAAAAACCCATGACCTGGCCGTACCTCAAGCAGCTGCATCCAGTTGTTCCAGGTCTGGAATTTATTACATTTATTACATATAGAAAATACAACATGGATCGCCAAGGAAAGTTTTCTTGCTTTAAATTTGCATAATATCCACAGCATATGGATTAAGGAAAACATAAAGGGATAGAGAGCACACGGTAAAAAGTGAAAAAAATCTTAATCTAGTAAAACCTCAGAAAAAACCCAAATATTTCAAAGTAGAAAGCTTGAAAAGTCAGATCCCTTCAATGATAACACAACATCATCAGTGACAACTGCACCCTGAGTAGACTCATTAAGGAGAATGCCCATAGAAGAATACTCACAATACTCACAACCTTCCTTTTCCACACAGAACAATCTGGTCATCAGGCAATAATCAGCCCAACAGTAATCACTCCAGCTACCTGAGGGGACTTTTCAATGTGCTGTATGAAAGAAGCAGCCTTCTGATCCTCAGCATTTAGCCTCGCTGTTGTCAGGGTGACTGGAAAAGGACCACACATAGAGTGGGATAAAACAGAAAAAAATTGATAAAACTTTTTTTCATGGGAAAAAAAAATCAATTCTGCAGAAACCAAAGATTGTTTTGAAGTCATAACAATCATGCCAAGAATTACTGCAACTACTTGAAATAAAATGAAGTGTTTGGTTTTACCTGGCCATGAAAGAATACAAAATTTAGGGGTAAGCTGAAGTCTGACATGACAAAATATTTACAAAATGGTTTTCTTTATTCTAGTCAGCTTTAAATGAGGGAGAAAAGGAAATGTCTTGAATGAAGTGAAAGGAGAAAAATAACAGATAATGACATTATCTGGGCCAGCCTTCAGATCTCATAGCTTCTAGTCTGCAGGGATTTTGCTCTATGACCAGCATAGGCATGTCCCGTGGAGCAAGTTTCACAGGTATCTAGCTGCAGATCAGGTGCTACCACAGTGCAGCCCCACTGCTGGGTGTCCTACCAGATTGCTAACCTAGTGCAAGATGACTCACGTGAAAAGCTGTAATGACCCTACACACCTTCCTAGAAAGGCATTTCCTTGACCTCAAGTACTAAATTAGAGGAAAGACATTGTGTATAAGGCCCAGCTGTCTAGCACGTGGATTTGAATGATTCATGTATATGAGTAGGACTTTGTTTTCACAGAATCACAGAACACTAGGAGTTGGAAGGGACCTCAAAAGATCATCTAGTCCAACCCCACTGCCAGAGCAGGATCACCTAGATTAAATCTCACAAGAACGTGTCCAAGAGGGTTTTGACTCTCTCCAGAGAAGGAAACTCCACAGCCTCTCTGAGCAGTCTGTGCCAGGGCTCTGTCACCCTCACTGTGAAAAAGTTCCTCCTTACATTCACATGGAACTTCCTATGCTCCAGCTTGCATCTACTGCCCCTTGTCCTGTCGCTGGCCATCACTGAGAAGAGCCTGGCTCCATCCTCCTGACTCTCACCCTTTACATATTTATAAACATTAACAAGATCACCCCTCAGTCTCCTCTTCTCCAAGCTAAAGAGGCCCAGCTCCCTCAGCCTCTCCTCATAAGGGAGGTGTTCCACTCCCTTTTTTATTCCTGAGCAGTGGTGAAGGAGAAAAAAAGGGCCTTATATTTTCCAATTCATATTTTAAAAACCTGAGACATGATATAATATATCACCTAGAATTAGGTGATAAATAAAAGAGTAGAAGTAATCTGTATTCTAAACTAAAATGCATCTTGTACATTAAAAAAATAATTTTTCAAAATGAAATGCCAAACCTTAGCTGTGGCGACATTGAAATCACTGAAGAAATTTAAAATTATTCCCCTTTCTTTATTTGTGGAGATGAACCAGCTTGCTGACTGTCTCTATCACATCTCCTGTGTTTCTCAAAGAACTATGATCTTACTCCCCACACTGGATGGACCAGTCTGTGGAGATTCTGCTTTTGAAATACAGCTTTTAATTTCTGATAAAAAATTATTTCATAGAATCACAGACTGGTTTGGGTTGGAAGGGACTTCAAGGATCATCTAGTTCCACCACCCTGCCATGGGCAGGGACACCCTCCACTAGACCAGGTTGTCCCGAGCCCCATCCAACCTGGTGAACACTGCCAGGGAGGGGGCAGCCACAGCTCCTCTGGGAAATCTCGTCCAGTCCCTCATCATCCTCCTAGAGAAAAATTTCTTCCTAATATCTAATCTACATTTACCTTTCTTCAGTTTAAAGCCATTACCCCTTGTCCTTGGGTTACATGGCTCCATGTCCTTGTAAACAGTTTGTGGGAAACCAGCAAACCAAGCCATGCAAGAGGGAGAATTGTGTCCTCTTCCCCAGTCTGTCTCATGGCCAAGGCTGCTGAATGAAGTCCTCAGGAGCTCCTTTCTCTCCCTATCTCTGATGAAGAACACAACAAGCCAAGCTTTTCTGCAATGGCCATGAACTGGGGAGTCCCTACAGCCAGGGTGCTGAGCTGGAGCCCCAGTGTCCAGTTTGTGCAGATGCAGCAGAGGAGGAAAGAAGGCAGTCTTGCCCCTGCTGAGATGGGGCCTCACCCAGAGAGACATAGGTTCAGCTTTCATGTCTCTCTCTGCCACACTTCTCTTGATAGGAATGAGGATGGACGCTCTCTAACCCAAAGGAGTGCAGCAAAAATAGTGGTTTTCGAGTGCTGAGAACTGTAGTCATAGATGCCACATAAAGGCCCCAAAATCAAAGAATAACTCATTTTTCAGAACTGAGCTTGTAAACTCTGAAAGTTTAAAGAACTCAGCATTTGGTAAACACTCCATTAAACAGTAAAAGAACAACAAAAACTGAGTATTTGCTCACAAACTGTGTTACCTCTGCTTTATGTGCCAGCCAAAGCTTAGTGGGAATAAACTGTGCAATCATGCAACAAAAGGTTTTGTCATCCACACAAGAGGGGACACAACTGCCCTTCTCTTTCTACCGTTGTGGCTCTTTACTTGGCAACTTTACTTGGCCCTTTAGCACTGCCAGACACTCACAGTTGCCTTATATATTGCCATTTACTGACTCAGCACAGAACACACATACGATGCAGCTCACTGAAGGAATAAATATTGCAAGAAGGCATTTTTCACCAAAGTGTAGAAGAAATGGAAAGAGGTACAGAGAAACTATGTAAATTCTATTATTATTATTACACATGATAATAGTCTTGCCAAGCAGCTGTCTATACTGTCTGCAGATAACATGAGCATGCTGGGGGCCGAAGCCATGTCCAGTACCTGGTGAGCTGAAGTGATGCAGTGATGGGTGAGGAGGGAGGGGAAAGAGAGTCAAGGTTCCTTAAAGCACATGGTCTGTTTTCATTATTTGGCTAAAACACCTCACTGAAAATGTGTTACGTGATGACAGCAAGAGGGGAATTACCATCTGCCAGATTCCAGTACAGCCAACAATATTTTCCTATCCAAGCACCAGAACTGCTTTTGCGCCATATATACTGGAGCAGCTGGCAGCCGCAGCAGAGCAACGAGCTGCTCCAGTGCTTTGACACGCGGTGAAATGAAAACCAAGGGAAAAGAAACAGTCAGAAGACATTAGCAGGTGGTTAAAAGCGGCAAGTTGTTGAACACCAATCTGGATCTAGACCCCAGATCTTCCATAGCTCTGGGAGGAGTCGATCTGCAGTTTGATTTGCTCCTTGCAGGAATGCAAAATTCATCTTCCTTCCCACATTCAAGGTGCCCAGCTAACAAGCACCGGAATCAACTGCAACCCTGTGAGTGGCTGGCAGTGCTGAAGGGCTGTGATACTTGCCTGTGCCACAATGGGGGGAAAGAAAGGAACAAAATAATGACTGAAGTGAAGTCTGCTAAGAAGGAAGGGGTGGGGGGAAGTGCTTTAAGATCTGGTCACACTTCTCATTACCCAACTCAGGTTTCACAGTGGAGTGCAGTGTCATAAATTAGAGGTTTTTTTCCTTTATTCTGTGCTGAGTCTGGTTTGCCCATGACGCTGATTGCAGAATGATCTCTCCCGGACCTTATCTTGACTCATAAACCTCTCAATATATTTTCTCCCCTGTCCAGCTGAAAAGTGGAGTGATAGAGTGACTTTGGTGGGCATCTGGCCTCCAGCCAGGGTCAAACCACCACAGTGAGGAAAAGCCATGTAGCTCTTACTGTCATACATGATGGACCACCAGATGTCACCTGGTATGTCAGTTGCATTTCAAAGGCTTCTATATTTTTGGGGCAGTCCTTATAAGACAAGCCTGCCTGCCCCTGCTCTTTGTGATAAAAGTTTTAAGCAGTAGGTCTTGTTTTGTTTAGATCTTTTTTTTCCATGAGTGTCCTCGTGACATATTTTCCAATGCTGGTTTTTTTCATACTGACTATCTCTTAATTTTCTCATTTGCTTCTGCTGCTGACATCTCATCTCAGCAGATCAGGAACGTGTGTGTGTCAGTGTACTGATATAATCAGAATGACTTCAAGCACAAGGTGAAATTCTAAAGCTCCTTCTTTCTCCACTGTTTTGCTCTCTCATAATTTTTGTTTTCTTTTTATCCTTCTGTCAGTTCCCTAGTGACTCCCTGTGAACTTGTTTGAAATAATATAAGCAAGTTTGGCTTGGGAAAAGGACAAACTGCAAAAGGTATAACCCAAAAAACCCCACAACCAACCCACCACTTCTTTTTCTTACATGTGGGAGACTAAAATACAGCCAGTTTTCATCTTCTTCAAAGGAAGATGCCACTTGTTGCTTCTTTTATGCTTTTTCAGGAGTGAAAATTGTCTGAGGACTGCCTATCTCTGATCAAGAAAAAGGACAATGTGTAGTTTGATTTCCCATGTCTTTTAATTTTCTCTATCCCGTTTTCAGCATCCTGCTGCAATGTGGCTTTTTCTGATGGATGATGAGAGACATACATAAGCCCAGTTTCACTTTTCAGCTTAAATCGCTTCCTAGACATGAATAGAAACTGCAGCTATACCTGGGATTTCAAACACTATTGTGCAGAAATCTCCTATTGACACACAAACTAAAGAGAAAATCTCTGTGTCTAGAAAAAAAAATGGTTTGCAGCTTACTTGAGGAGATGGAAAGAAATAATAGGAGCTTTGAAACTACTCAGTTCTCTGTCGTTTGTAAAGCTCACCTGGGTCTGTGTTTCAAACAGATTGGTATATCTCCTCCTATTCCATACCTGAAAACACTCCCATAGCTGAGGCTATTTAAGAAAGGGTAGTTTCCCAGTGGAGCATACTGTGGAGGGGGATTCAATTACTTAAACATGGGGTCCTAATGCCTTTTTTAATGGAGCCTCTTGGATAGGGACTGGGCTATCTATTTACCATGGACAGGACCATCAGGACATGACCCAAACCTCACAAGAGACACCCCACCCACACTTCTGGGGGAACAGCTGTGGACCAGGTATTTTGTAGCACCTAAATCAATGCAGGATGATTGTGTGGGAAGAATAGGACTGAGCCTTGTTGCCTGCACTATACACAGATGCTTTGAATTCCCTTCCCTTCCCTTCCCTTCCCTTCCCTTCCCTTCCCTTCCCTTCCCTTCCCTTCCCTTCCCTTCCCTTCCCTTCCCCTTCGAATGCAGTAGGCAATCTTTAGGTGTTATGCTAAATTGTGTTTGTCTCCAGTAATTTTATTTCAGAAGCCCTTCATCTTGGGCTAGGATTAATCATACTTTGATTTACACATTCTGAAATATAAGCACCTAACTCCATGTTAGCTGCCCTAATCCCTGTAGTCCATATAGTTTATCAGCGCTCCATGAACAAAGACAGACGCTGTCAACTGCATCAGATGAGAAGGAAGAATCACTGTCTGAAAGTACCTGCCATTCTTCACCAAGTGCAGCAGAAACCCAGGGAATTTGCCTAGACTAGACCCACACTTCAAGAGGTTTAAAATTAAATGAGAAGTATCCCTCGCTTCAGTTCAGACAGAGATTACAAATAAAACCTTCTCTCCTCCAGAGAAGCAGTCTTGCTGCTTATACAAGTTGCAACAGAAGTGCCACGCTTCAAAGGCAATGCGAGCCCTCTGCTTGTACTTTGGGAAAGACCACAGTTCTTTAATCCACTGCCTTGCTGACTTCATTATAACCACTAATAGCAAACTTAGATACATGAGTATAAAACCCTCCAGCCCATTAGTTAAGGGAGGTGCATTCCCATCTCCACAAATACAAATAACACAATGATGTCCCTGCAGGTGTTGATTAGACCTTGAATGTGGAAGAGAAAATTGGGTCCTAGATTCCTGGAATGATATGAAGAGCTTAATTTAAAAACTCATCTATGAAGGAGACACCTACTTTCTATTTCTTGAGATGGAAATTACCTTTAGTGATCAACACTTATGCCTTTTTATTTAAAGTGGCCATTCTGGCATGCTTCTTGTGATTTTAAGGTTTTCCAGGCTATTAGAAAGTGACATAAAACACATGAAGTGTTGGGTGGCTTTCAAGGCTTCAGGTTTCTCTTTAATTATTAGCACAGAGAGTGAAGTTGTCAGCAGCTCCTGAACAGTACAGGAACCCATGGGCTGTTTTGAACTGAGAGACAGGGCTCAGGTTCACAGTTAAGCTGGGATGATTTAGTAAGTATCGCTGCTGCTTGTCATAGGCTGGGGAGGCACGTCCAGACAGGCACAGTGACTCAGGTGACACACAGGTGCCATCTGAACGTGTGTCTGAAGTCTCAGCCACCCTGGATCGTGAGGAGCTGTGCAAATTGGCTGGTCCCCTCATCAGCTCCAAAAGTGGGGCCTGGCATTCCAGCATGGTGAGGTAACAAATTGTACCCTTGGCTGTTTAGGCATTTTAATTGAAAGGGAATTTGTGTTTTATGCTTGTGAATACATCTGGCACATGAGGAACTCTTCCATAATGAAGCTATGAATCTGCCACAGTGCTGCAATGCTTGTAGGAACCTCAGAGAGTCTTTTAGCCCATCTTTAAGCTCTGAGGAAAGATCATATAGCCCTGCTGATGGATGTCTGTCTGCTCAATGTTTCTCAGAGAAAGTCAGTAAATAAAAATGTCCCTAGTAATCGTCACAAACACTCATTGCTAAAATAGGAGTAAGAATCAAGATGACATAATTTTTCATAATACACTAATTTTGAAAGGGAAGAATAAAAGCGTTTTGCCAAATATGTTCCATCTCATGCAATGGCAGAATCACACCTACACAGTGTATTATAAGAACTACCCATAGGAGGTGACTTTGGCCCATGAGCTTCATCAAGGCCTTGGGTCACCTCAATATGTACATTTTTATTTACTTCTCCCCCATTTTTTTTTTTCTCCAGTGAGTCTATTGAGAGATCCAGATGCTTACATTTGTGGTAGGTGGCAGGATGGAAGGTAGCCTGTGCAACTAACAGACATTCACCTGTCTGTGATTTTACCTTTGCAAACAGCCAGCACACAACTTATGGTGCCCTTCTGTAGACTCCAGCTCCATAGCAGAGAGTCTTAGCTACAGGGCATGGAGGTCTACTGCTAAACAAAGTATTCCCAAACAGGAGTGGGGAAGACTTGGTGCTGGCTGAGACATCATCCACTTCAGTCAAGGTTCAGTATCTCCACAGATGTAGGTAGAGAAGAAAACGTTTACAGGTCAGTCAGAGGTGGAAGCACTTCACAGACTGTTCATAAGAGAAGGTATTTTTATAGTGCCTGCCAAGTGAATTTGATAGGATACAATGTTGAACATGCCTCAATGCACCTAGCTACCTGCCTAGCCTAATCAACTTTGCAATTTACGTAGTACATAAAGTGTTTATGCGAGGATACAAAGGAAGAGAGGAAATCACCTTGGTGCTCACATGCTGACAGATGTGCCTCACCCCTTTTTGGGTTTAGTAGACAGAAACTCAATAGATAAACTCCTCTCTCTGTCTAATAACAAGCTTAATTGTCCTTTGAGGTAAATATTGGCCCAAGCTTTCCCCTACTCCCTATCTGCTTCCTGGATGAGTACATCTCAATAGTGCCTTCAACATGTCAAAAATTTGGCCGATGAATTCATTCACTTCTGATGAAAGCCTTCCTAAAAATACAGCATAAAAATAAATGCTCGTGGTCAATAACTTCTTCTGGTGAGCAATTTCCACTCAAAGAGCAACTATACACTCAGCTACAATTTCTCACAATCAGCTCCCTGGCCATAGAAGCTGATTCCCAGTTTTCTCTGCAGCAGAAAGTCTGCAACTTTTGTCAAAGCAAATAAATGGGAGGAGATGTAAAGCAGCTAACAACTTATGCATGAAAACCTATTTCTAAATTTCCAGCCACACATTCTTTCCAAAAAGGTCTCTCGGGAAAATGGGTCTGTCATTTACCTAATATAATTATCTCAGAGCGTGTCTTGATTCGCTATATTGATAAATGCTGCATTGGCAAGTGCATTTGAAAAATTAGCACACAGAAACATGGGACCTTACAGGAAGCTATTACTAATTATGAAAACCTTTCAGAAAAAAAAAAAAAATAGCTGTAACATGTGCAAACCCTTTGTGATGTGGAATGAATGAACCCCTGAATACCATACATAAAAACTGGATTGGTCTGCCTGAAAATAATGTGTTGAATTCTAAAAATATTTTTGGTGATGCCAATTATTTTTAATAGTAATACCAAGCAGATAAGAAGCTGAATCAAAATGATTCTCCTTCCCATACAATTTTCTATCAAGCACATATAGTAAGTATAGTAAGTGTTTGTAAGTATGTCACTGTGTCAATAAGCCTCAACTGATGAGCAGCACATCCACTACATTACCAGTAACCAGGAACATGGACCTGAAGCCACGTAGTAGCAAGCACTTGCTTTTGTGCCAGACACACAGAGAACCTCTTCCCTAGCTCATATGTGTAACATATCACTTTCTCTTCACCCTGTTATGTCCCACGTGTCAGTTTTGGCACCAAGTCTCACCCTTGTCCCACGCAGACCAGATTAGTCCTCTCCTCCAGACAGAAAACCCAGCTCCCCCCAAGCTCAGAGGAAGTGGTGCTGAAAAACTGGCAGAAGAATAAAACATGAAGTGCAGTGTAGGTAGGACACTGGTTTCAGATATAGGACTGGAATGACAGTGAATTCACTTCTTAGATATCCACGTGTGTTAACCTTGGCCAGAAGCCAGACGGCCACCCAGCTACTCTTTCACTCCTTCTCCTCAACTGGGGCCAGGGGGAGAAAAGAGGATAAAAAGCTAGTGGGTTGAGATAAAGACAAGGAGATCAGGTATCAGCTACCATCACGGGCAAAGCAGACTCGACTTGGTAATAATTCACTTATATTTATTGCCAATTTAAATAGATTTGGATAGTGAGAAACAAAGAAAAAAATTAAAAACTGTTTCTCCCTATTCCCACCTCTCCTTTTCTTCCAGGCTCAACTTCACTCCTCCGCCCCTGGCTCCCCTATGTCCCACCGCAAGCAGCGTAAGAAGTTGGACTGTCAGTGATGTGCCTGCCTGTGGCTGATGGGCTCAGCCATGTCCTGTGGTGCATCCCTTGCAGAGATGGCAACCCCTTCCCACCCCACTGGCCACACCTTGCCACCTGCACCAATAACTCACTGAAATGTGTTTTACTTAATGTTTTCGATAGCTGAAGCTCAGTTTATCAAAGTGGTAAGAGGCAGAATATGGCATTGCATTGCTCTAATACAGTAGCAATCTCTAGGTCGCACTGTAGGGAGAATATCATCTTATTCTTCCTTCTTCATTGTCATTAATAACCATGATGCAAAACAGCCATTCAGCAGCCTTACACCTCTGTTTACACAACTCAGTTTAAAAAGAGTTTAGGTTGTCATCTTCTGCTTTTTGATTAACCTTACTGTGTCTTTGCAATGAGACCTGTCATTACCATTACTGTTCCCTGGCACAGAACCCAAAGTGCCATTTGCAAAGGTAGCTGTGTCTCAGTCAGGCAGAGCACAGCCAGAAAACAACAGAAAACAACACTACAAAGTGCTGAATTTGAGTTTATTTTGCGCAACATATGCAGAATTCCCTTGAGTCGTGCTAGATGGGGTCCTCCTAACTCCCTTCTGATTTAGTGCCTCGGCCTCCTAGAGCAAAACCAAATATCTATTACCTCTTAAATGAAGCAGATGAGAATTTCTTGGCTTTAGGGATCTTGGAAAATATACTCTAGCTTTCCCAGTGGAATATGTGCAATGGTTTATTTTTTCTTAAATGAGCACTCATGTACTGATTTATATTTACAGCATCTGGCTATGCAAATTTTTAACGTAAACCTGTATCGAGTAGGAAGCCAACACCTATCATTATAAATAGGTTTGCATGGATGCAAAGCTTTCCCTCTGAAGATCTGAAGCATATCTCATTTGCAGTCCCTACAGCTTATCCCTAGGGACCTCCCCTCTCTATAACCCTGAAGGAGGTCAGAGGCTTGGCTGGATTAGCACTGAGACACAAGGGCAAGTGTAGTCAGGACTATGCCTGAGTGATTTTGATTTACGAAACTACTTTGGAAATATCCATCTGCTTCCAGAGGAGTGAACAGCAACTGTTCAACAGCAGCTTGTCACTGCTCTTAATGTTCCCCTTTCTGCATAAGGGGTAAATACTTTATACTGATATTGCAAGGTGAGTGTTTACGGTGGGGAAATGTATTTTGTTTCTTTATAACTTGTACATATCTACTGTCAGGTGAGCTCCTGGGGCAACATTACTTAGTCCTAATGAAATATGTTGTTGATTTTTTTTCCCCCCTTCAGCTACATCATTCTCTCCAGCTCATGTTCACAAGCACATTTATTTTCCTTCTTCTGTGTAGACTTTAGAAGTCAAATTCAACCTCTTTCATTTCCTCTGTCCTTCTGGAATAGCTGTGTTTTCTTGCTCCTCTGGACACTTGCAAGTTCCATCATTTGATTAGTGGTAGGTTGTATCCACCCTTATCTGGGTTTCCACTAACAGGTAAAGCATTTTAAAAGGAAAGTCTTCTTTTCTACTGGAAGATGCAACCCAACATCCATTTAAAGAAAGAGATGCCCCAGATGTTTGGCACAGGGTGCTCTGGCTTTGAGTTGCAATCAAGCAGTGCAACATGGGAGAGACGATCTCACTTCCAGAGATGACAACTCCTGAATCAGGCTAAGTCCATTCTTTGCAGGCAATGCAGAGGAGGCGTCACCTCCAGGCCTGACTGCAGGTACTCACCTCTGGCCTTCAGGCAATGGGCCTTGCAGAAGTAGAAGACTATCTGGGGATGTTTAGCTTGGAGAAGAGGAGGCTGAGGGGAGACCTTATCACCACCTACAACTACCTGAAGGGAGGTTATAGAGAGATGGGCGATGGTGTCTTCAGCCAAGTGACAGGAGATGGGACAAGGGGAAATGGCACAAAGCTGCACCAGAGCAGGTTCAGATTAGATGTTAGAAAAAAAATTTCACTGAAAGAGTTGTCAGGGCCTGGAACAGGCTGCCCAGGGAGGGGGTTGAGTCACCTTCCCTGGATGTGTTCAAAAAAGTGTAGATGAGGTACTTAGGGATATGGTTTAGCATAGGACAGGAACAGTTGGACTTGATGATCTTAAAGGTCTTCTCCAGCCTAGTGATTCTGTGATCTCCTGCCCATGGGATTTGTACACTGTCTACCATTTGTGCTGGGCTACCTCTCCTGTCCTTGCGCATGCTCTCCAGTGAAGATGGCTATAATACAAAATGCAGTTGCCCTTCTACTGAAATTTTACTAATTTGATGTCCTTCCCTGTTTTATTGCTGGTGCTAATTATGAGCCATTTGTTGTGGCACTGATATTAGAGTTATCTTTTCCTGAAAGAAGGAACTGCTTATTTGAGGCTTTTAAATTGTTCTGGCCAGGCTAAACCACCAAACTTATTATAAATCTTTTATGTAGATTATTACCAACAACATTAGCATATTAATTATTCCTCTGTGCATTCCTAAAATGTTAATCCACCACATACTGCTAATTAAAGAGGGCACAGCTATTAAACTAGGCAGTGAATACAGTCCCATATCCAACAGAGTTTTTTTACCTGACAAATAAATCAGCTTTCATTACTTCTTTGATCAAGAGCTAGAAGGACTACCTGCCTTGACTCACCCACACATAGTGGCTTGCCATGCATAACTTGTCATCCACAGGATTATTTCTACTTTGTCCCAGTAAATATGGACTCCTGGAGATCACTATATATTCTAATTGCACTCTTTCCAATAATGGTTTGATCTGGAATCTGGAGGCCAGGGAAAGCCTTCCAGTTACCTTCTTTGGGCCCGGGATTAGGCCATTAGCAATTGCAGGCAGACTGATCTTGGATATGACTTCTGTGTCATGTTGCATCCCAATACAGTTGTCATCACCTCAAAAGTCAGTTTTAGCTGTAGGGTGTGTTAGTGCTTAAAACTCCAATTTCATTTACAAATGTTGTTAGAGGAACCACCACTGCCATAGCCAGGCGGCAATGAGCTGGTATTGCTGAACGTCTCTTGTACTTCCCTGTTAGTGGATGTGCCTCAGTTTCTGGTGGGACCAGGAAGACCTTCTGGTTGCCTACAGGTGCTGCAGAAGAGAGAAATATTCCAGTCTGTAAGCTGTATGGGGTGTTTCTGCACTGGTCAGTTGGCTAATATCTACCAGAAGGGAGGAAGAAGCTCGGGTCCGAGACTTGGATTCAAGGTTCAGGGATTCTTGGTCTTTTGTTTACAACAAATAAGTGCAGAGAATCCACATCTGCTTCTCACTTGATTCCCTCATTTGGCTACTGATTATGGCAGATTAAGGTGAATGCACCTCCTTAACATTCACTGGTTTATCACTCTCCAAATCTAGCTAATTTATCAAACTAGTAAACTTTGTGATGAAAAACCCAGTCTGCTGTAACTCCTTTCTATAACATGTTTTGCAAAAGGAAAGTCCAACTGACAGGTCTGTGAGGGGGCAGCTGGCCCACATCAGAACTGAGCGGGCCCTTTGGCTTCCTGATCTTGGTCAGATACAACTTTTCTGCCTTTCCTTTTCTTTACTCAACATAAGATGAAGTTGCATTTAGACTTGCTGGCAAAGGGCTCTGGGATTCTCCGATGAGGAGTGCTGTAAAATGTGCAAGGCACTGGTTGGACTGGGAATTCTGTAAATCATGGGGAATTAACTAAAGAAGATAAAGCTATTAAAGACTCTGTAATTCAGTTGTGTTAGAGGAAATGCAGAGATAAGTATTAGTGGGCTTTTTTTAGAGCATGAAGAAATCAAACAAGTACCACTAATGCATCTTTTTTTCCCCCTTAAATAAGAAAACTAATGTGTCTAGAAGAAGAAGAATCCTTTTTTTCTTAGAAATAAAATGGCAAAAATTGCTAGAAAAAAATCCACGTGCATGTTATACTCATGATTCGTGGTAGGACTTGAAAGTATGGTTTGATAATTCTGGGGGTTTTTGCAAAGATACAATGATCTTTGCAAATTACATGCTAATTGTTCGTATTCTGTGGAAAGATTCCCAGATTGAGTATCATGATCATTTTGCTTCTTTTAGGGTATAACTTTACTTTGTCATAGCTGGAAGAATATAGTTACCATTGGTCAAACTCAGCTGTTTTGATGAAGGCAATGGAAAAAAGACATGTACACCTAGCTCCCATAAAATTTCAGTAGGTTGGCATTCACCCAAAGAAGGAGGACATGTGAGCAGAATTAGATCTAAGCTAATTTATCAAACAGCAATAATTTTTAAAAATCACCACAACATTAGTGTAGGTCCCAACAGCATTATAAGCTCCTTCCCAGCAGATAAACCATGTAAAACAAATCAATCAAGCAGAACCCCCCAGCTTCATTACTGCTGCACCTGCTAAAGCAAATGCAGCCCTACTTTAAAATGCACATCTACTACAGTACTTGTTCATTTTAAATCAGTGAGCATTTCCAGGTCTTCTTTTGACTGCATTCAGTACTGTACTGACACCATAGAGTTTTACCATGCCTACATAAGCCTTACAGTTTGAAATGATGTAGAGAATCCATATTAACACCTTACAGGCAAGATAACCACAGCTCTTTGTTTAAGCCATTTATCTGACTACCACGTTCCACTTTGTATGATGGGATTCAGCCCCTAAGCTGTCTGAGTGCCTCTGGTTATCAATTCTACAAGACATTACAGAAAAAAAAAAGAAAAAAGAAAAATGGAGTATCTCTCTTCTCACATATTCAATTGGTTTTAAGATCATAGCCAAAGGACGTATTTTCAGTCAAAGCCGTGTGCGATCCTGCTGAAAGTCATAAACCTCCCCAGCTTTAATGGTTCTGCCAAAGTACCCTTATTTAGCTGCTATAAAAGCATAACATAAAGGCACTTATTGGGAAGCAAAGTTTATCTCTGGCTCTGTTCAGCTGAAGCAAGCCTTTGGCTCAGCACTGCTAAATTGCTCTCTCTGCATGTCAGCCAGCCCCTCTCTGCCTGCTGACATTGCTGTGCTCCTTGGCGCTGCTGCAGTTTTGCTGCTCCTCCTCCTCTCCTTACAGCATGCGGAAGGCAGGAACCAAGAGACTGCAACAGAGGAGACACGCAGCTGTAAATGCCTCTAATCCGGGTTGTAAAAGACACAGAGCAAGCAAAATCCAGTTTAAGCATGACACAGAATATGGGTCCTGGAGCACTTTGGAGCCTCTTTTCTTCTCTGCACGTGAAGTCTCAACAGGCAACCAGTTTCCACCAGTGTCACAGGGAGTTTAGCTTGTAATCTTCTGACTGAGAACAACAGAGAAGCTGAATTAATAGTGGTTATAGGTTGAAACACACTAGCTAGCATTTGTCATAGCCTGACATTACCTTTATTCCCCCTAATTTCCCTCTGGATGTACCATACAAGGCTATCAACACCAAAATTTCTGGCTGCACCCATTCTGGCTTGGCCATAACCCCATAGCAAGCAAAGTGTATAAAAGGAACAAATTGTACCTCTGGAGTGCATGGGGCTGTCCTGCTCCTTGTTTGTTCATACCTGATGCAATTTGCTCCAGCCTGGGGAGAAAGCATCTAGCAGAATTTGCCACCTTACCCTCTGAGATCCGAATGCAGGATCTAAAGGCAAGACATTTCCGCAAGTCAGGGTAAGAGCGCTTCTTCCTGCAACCCTCAGTCCCAGAATGGGGATGTATCACTTGAAAAGTAGTCCAGCCCTTGGAGCACATCTGTTCAGGAAGATGGATGGAGGGAGAATAGCCTCAGCATTTGCAGAATGCATTTTTTGACTACTAAATGAGAATAAATTAGAGTTTAGTTCTGGAAGGGGTGGGAGAATCTGATGACGAAGAGACAAAACTGACACAAAGAGAGAGAAGGATACAGCTAATGTATTCATAACACAAGCCTTAACTCTCTCTCCTGGGACAAACTGAAGATGAAGCTACCCAAAGAAAAAGAAAGAAGCAGATTTGCACTGTAAGAATTGGAAGATCTAAACATACAGTGGGAATTTAACCACTTCCAGCGCTCCGGGTGAAGCTGTGGTGTGCTGTTTCCACTGGTGGCTGCCAGTTTCAAGTTTCTTGTGGAAAGAAAGACGGAAAGAGAGGGAATATGAGAGGAAGAATTCCTCTCCAGGAAGAATTGTGGGTTTTTTTCCCCCCCTCTACAGTCCTCAGCTTGCAAATGAGCTTCCTTCAGCGACATGTGCCCGTTCCAGGCCTTGCTTTTGCTCCAGGCTGGGAGTAACTTGGCAGGAGATCAAGCAATCAACCACATTTTCATTAAAGTCAGGGCTGAGCTGCCTTGCCATCACTTTTAACTTTGTCCCCTGACACAGAAGAACTCCCCACGTGCCTTGGTGGCATGAAGCTGCTTGGCTCTGGGGAGAATTCATACAATTAGAGGCCATGTTCAATAAACAGGATGGAGTGGACGCGGCCTAGGTAGATTAGTAACACTGACAATATAGGACTGGCGGTGAGCAGCAGTTTTATCAACTCTGAAGCAAACAGCAAAAGCTGTTCTTAATGGAAAGGTCATCACGTTTTCTGCACAGTGACTGATGTGACAAATCAAGCAGTTTAGCATTTTGAGAATGGTGCTCAGAAGACAATGCCTGGCATCCAGCAGTGACCTTGTCACTACCTGAAGGCTTTCTGCACCCCTTTCCCAAGATGAGGCCACAAGGAAGGTCTGGCGAACATGGTTGAGGAGCAGGGTAACAAAATGCTGGTGAGACACATCCAAGATGAGCTTGACAGCCAAGCACATCTCATTGTGACCTGAGAGTATGTTGCTGTAGCACTCCTTAAGCACATGAGCAAGAGGCCACCTCAATGCAGTGCTGCCAAATTAAAGTGTCACCAAACACAGGCTAAAAGCCTTTGCATGCCCTTATACCTACAAGACAGTATTGAGACCTACACTAGATCAGTTCATTGCAGATTTCAACCCCAGCTTGGGCTGCGAACGTGGAGGTTGCTGTGTATGGATAGCTGTGTGGTTTAACTTGGCTGGCAGCTAAAACAACCACACAAAATTATATGGTATGGAATATCCTTTAGGCAGTTTGGGTCAGCTGTCCCAACTGTGTCCCCTCACAGCCTCTTGTGAACTGGCAGGGTGGTGTGAAATGCTGAAAAGTCCTTCATTTGGTGTAAACAGCCAAAAGCATCAATGTGTTATCAGAATTATTCTCATCCAAACCACAGCACTATACCAGCTACCAGGAAGAAACTTAACTCTATCCCAGGCAAGATCAGAACAGGGATGCAAAGATTCTCTGCAAGTCTGTACTTTGCAGCGTCTCTCAGACTTGTATAAAATGGACCCTTTCTGATCTGGCAGCACTTTACCCATCATTTGCATGAACACTGAGGACTACAGCAGAGATCAAGTCAAAGAAGAATCACTTTCTCATATGTGATTCAATTTCCCTCAGGTCTTTCTCATTCTCATCAAATAGCCTTTAGAATTCTAATTTCTGTTCCACTTTAAGGAATCAAAATAAATACTTCATGGCTCATGACACTCTGTGGCTCATTTTCCAGCTATTAGCTGGAATGAAATTAGAGGGGGTTTTTTGTTTTGGTGGGGTTTTGTTGTGGTTTTTTTTTTAATTGTTGAAAACTGACACTTCTAAATAATAGATAGACCAAAACATAAGTCTTAAAGTAATTCCTGCTATAATAGCCTTTGCAGTGTACTGCAAACACTTCCCAGCTGTAGCTCATTCCTCCTGTTTGCCTGCATGGTTACTCTGACCAGTGCCAGGACCATCCTCTTTTCAGCATGGAGGGTACTGAAACACCCTGAGTTGTCACCCTTCAGGTTTACTGATGAATTAGAGTATTGGAAAATACATTATGGAGATCAATGAATGCGTCTATTTCATGTAGCCCATTTCTTCTCTCCCAGTCAGTCCCATATAGGCTATGTTATCTCTGGAAAGTATATTGCCAGTGAGGGCTAGTGTGCAATGCATCTGATGTTCTGATAGTGTGTAGTCTCATTAGGCAAATCCCAAGGATAACTCAGAAGCTAATGAGAATGGTTACAGATGCATTAACAAGGTCACTGATAAGAATATAGTCACAAATCACCTAATTAGGAGAGGAAAAAAAAAAGTTCTAGGCAAGCTCTTATATATTTCTGTCTTACAAGTGACCCTCTGCAGCCAGCTGCCAGCAATTGCTTCTCTTTCCCCTACCTGTATGGATGGCTGCCAAAAAACTTCTCTCAGCCTTGGGGCCTGGAAAGAGAGGAAGGAAGAGGAAGTCTTGAATCCTGGTATTTTGATCCAATATGGACAATTCCTTTGTGATTCTGGGCTCATCTCTTCAAGCCTGCTTCTCCTTTACCGTGGTAGTTGATCCCAACCATCTGTTCCCTTCTGAATCAGTCTCATTCTGTACACGTGCTATGTTAAAGGACATTGACAAGGGTTCCCTGCCAGGTATACGGGGTGTAAAACGCACAGAAATTTGGAAATTCTGATTTATCCAGGTTCTGTTTGCGTGATTAGAACTGAGACAAAAAAATAGACATGCTGATATTCCCTGTGGGATCAAATAAAAATTACACTTCATTCTGATTATGTAAATGGGATGGAACCTAAAAGTTATATGATGTTGTCATTCTATAGGAATAATCATAATAATCATGTCATTCATAATCTATACCAATTTAATCACACCATATACTTCCACCAGGTAAAAAACCAAAACAAAACAAAACCCTTCTACTGTGTAAAACCAAATTGTTTCAATTCAACCAAGAGTTTTTAGGTTAGCTGAACCAGCATCTTTTGAGAAAACAATGTGCCTTCAGAAAAGTTTTGAAGAGCTACAAAGAGATGCACAATAGTGAAATGTCCTGCATCTATCTGCAGCTGTACTCCAAGCATCACCTTAGTATTAATGGGCAATGGCTTTATTCTACTCTCAATTGTGAGAATTTACCTGTTAATATGTAAACTACTACAACTTTGTTCTTTAAGGGGTTTATAATACAAATAATTTACAAACTAGTAAAGATGTAGTGTATATATAGGTAAAATAATATATATATATACTTGCATGTAAAATACTATACATACTGAGCACACATACTTATTCAAATGTATGGCTAGAAACACAGCTCTTGCATCAGTTATACTGAATGTGTTTATATAAAGGGTGTATATGTATGCTAACTATTTGTAGCATGGGACAATGCCTTTAAAGCAGAGGTATTATACAACAAGAATGTGGCCTTAAAATAGAAATTTTCCCTCTCCTCCATAAATATTCACTAAATACTGTTCAGTCTTGCCCAATACTTCAAATTTCCCTACCATTCCCCATCCAGTGAGGCAACTTCATTTTCTCTTGGCACTATCAAGGTTACTCTCTGCCTGAACAAATGACACCTGTGCTATCTTTTCCCAACTTCGACAGAAATCATCTTGTCCTTCATCATCAGTGTGCAAATGTGTGTGCACTAATAAATAACAACACGGCTCCTTCAGGCAGCGTCCTTCACAGAAGCACTTTCCAATCCAGTAGAATTAATAGCAGTTTCAACCAAAACCCTGCCAGCTGGGATGTAAAAGCTAAAACCCACACTGCCTACCTGAATGTGAAAAGAAACCAATGTAGGGAATAAACATGGAAAATGTACTCATACATTTCTGAAAAATACAACCAGAGATCCTTTACAGCCTGATAGCCAACCACACAGGCAGCTGTGTTGAAACACAAACTTTTTTGGTTGCTCTGGTGTCGGGTACCCCCCACCCAGGTGGGCACAGAGCATTGCATGCACAGCAGAAGTCCCCCAGAGGAAGACAGGTTACTATCTGGTCCTCTGGGTAGCCAGTGGCGCAGATACCACCCTGCCCTGGAGAGAGGTTAAGTCTTGTCCTCAGGCAGCAATTAAGCCCTGCCTGGGAGGCAGGGGTGGAGGGGAGAGGGGAGATGGGGGCAGAAAGAGCAGGGATGATGCCCACAGGAGATGCATAGTGAACTGTTTGTGGAGGTCTGCGAAGGTACACAGGAGGGGATGCACAAGATTTTCAACTCCTGCTGTGAAGTGACTGGTTGCCTGGTTTGGTATGGGTACCCCAGAGGCTTTGGCAGACGATAGCCTTCACGGGTTTGTAAACGTAGTCAGCAGCCACCTTATGTGTGATCCTGTTGCTGGTTGCAAAAGAGTTTTAAAGCAATAGGAAAAGGAAGTTAAAAGGTAGCAAGAACCGATTCAATGTTAGTGCTTCAGAGACAAAGTCCCAGTTGTAACTGAAATAAATTGGTAGTCTAAGAAGAAAACTGGGTATTTTTTTCCATTTTCAAAGATCTCCATGCCTGTTAGATGTGCTGTGCATTTTAACCACCGAGTACACTATTTAGCTGGAAAAACCGTAGAACAAAAGATTACCTTTAGAAAAATCACATTCATCTTGAATGTCAAGTGCCACAGTTAGTGCTGCTCAGAAGTGCAGTGGCTTGGAGGCATAGCAGCCAAAACTCTCCACTGCAGCGAACATCTTGATGATAAATGGAGGAACCAAGGTAGCCAGCCCAAGACCCTGAGAGAAGCCTATCAAAAGGTACCAGAGAGAGGGAAGCATGATGGAACAGCAGCTTGAGAAAGCATAAAAACATGAATAACAAACCATGGGACAAGCTTGGGTGCTAGTTTTGAATGCCCATCTCTCTTCTCTACCCCTACTAACAACAAACGAAAAAGCAAGTTTTTCAAAGCTGTAAAAACCACACTCCCTACCTGTGGCCCAGCTTCTCCAGTCACTTCCCCAGCCCCAGCAGCAGCTGCTAGCCGAGGGCACCCAGCCTTAGTGGGTAGGGAGGGGAGGACAAGGTGAAGGAGGAGGCAGCTCCCGAGGACCTGCCATTTGCAGGGAATATGCCAGCAGCAGCTTGCTTGGCAGACTCTAAGACACCAGGCATATGCATAAATAACTCTGCATATGATTATTTCTTGTTCATATGAAAAGATGAAACAAAGTAGGAAACTCATCAGTGCAGAGTAAGACAAAGAGCGAGCGATCACACCTGACAGCCACAGGTTTGTGGAAACTTCATGAACTGTTGCTCTGAGGCACTTGCAGAGGCTTGCACCCACGTCCCTTCAGCGCTGCCATGCAGCTCCCGGCTGAGCTGAATGCAGGATGCCCCGTTTATACTCTGTAGTTTTTCAGAAAACAGAGGCATATTTAGAGGGTGAGGTTCTTACTGATTTTGTTAGTAACAGAAAGGCCAAATGCTATCTCTTGGGGGTTTGGAATAAACGCCATCCTAAGTTGGAAAATTCAGACTGTGATCTAAGTGACCCTGCCTCTCGTTATCAAAGACAGCATATGTGTTTTCTGTACCTTTTTGCCTGATTTTGGAATACAGATGTGTAAGCCAAACAAAAAGTCTTCATGGTGCTTTTTTTGGGTGGGTTTTTTTGTTGGTTTTTCTTTTTAGCATAGATGTTTTAAACACCTATAAGACTGGAATAAATAAGATCTGTCTCTTGCAGCTGACATGCAATAGAAATTCTACATTCTGATTTAATATGTTTGTCCAACTTGCATGGTTCTAGCTATTCAAGTCGACAACGAAGAATAATAACAAAAAAAAAAGAAAAAAACCCAGAGCATCAATCCTTCCAACTGACTGCTTTCCCTCTTCCTAAAACAGCGTGGAAAAGGTGAGACCACTTACTTATTTCAACTCATACCTTACTGTTTGAATGAAAAGCTATGATTTGCTCCTGGCTCTAAAGGGAAAAATACTGTACACTGATAAGCCCCTTGCCAGCAGAAACAAATTCAGACTGCACATCAGCCTTAGGCCTGCAAAACACTGGTTAAGAAAAGGATGTCATGTTTCTCGTGTGTGAAGAACGCGCTATTCTTCAACCTGAATCACATTTATTTTCACAGACGGGTCAATATTTTATCTTGATTTGCCATATTTAGCGTTCCCAGAATGAAAATAGGTAAAACGGAAAATCTTCTAATTGTCACAGATTCTGTGCGGAGCTACAATGGCTGCATGTCACCTTGATAAGCAGCTTATCCAGTACAAGAGCGCGGCGTTCGCAAATTAATGTAAATTATGTGAAAGCGCCAAGGAGTGGAACACAGGGCTATTATTCGCTGAAAGGAGTGACTCACGGCATTGCCGCTGGAGTAGAGCACAGAACCGTGCTCTCCAAAAAGCCCTGCTTCGGTTTCATTTCACAAAATACCGTAATTCCATTTTCTAATGACCGTAGCTTCGGCCTTCAATTCATTGGTCTCGATGCATTAAAAATTTATCAAATACTATTTAAATTAATATTTTATTCCTTTTTTCTTCCCCGTGGCCGTTCCTTTCTGGAGGTAGCCGCACTCGGGTGTCGCCTGCAGCAGCGAGTCTCCTGCAGGCCCCATCCCATCTGGGCTGCAAGAGCACTGTGCCGCGTGAAGGCAGAGCTCCTGCCTGCACCCCAGGCTGTGGGAAGGGGCCCGCATCCATTTCATAGCTCTGTGGCAGGACATGCACAGCTTCATCCCAGTGTTGTCTTGCCCAGGGAGTACAGTCAGTCGTGGGCTCCCTGAGCTGGGATATACACAGCAGTTCACCAGCCCCCAGCCCACAAGGCATCTTAGAGGATTTTGGGCCAGCCCCTTTCATCCTAATGCATGACAAAAATGAGTTGGGGGGAGAAAGGGGGCACTTTTGTATCTGGAGGGGCTCAGCTTGGGTCTTCCCATAGCTACACAGGCCTTTGCCCACTTCTTCCAGCAGAAGCCCTGGGCAACCTAGTGTAGATCCAGGCCTGAGGTTGGTGGCCCTGCCTGTGGCAGGGGGGTTGGAGCTCTATGATCCTTGGGGTCCCTTCCAACTCATACCATTCTAAGCTGTATATTAGAAGAGTTCTTCCAAGCACCCGTCCCCCCAGATGTCCAGACATGCCATCCAGGGAGCTGGATGAACCAAGGCTGCTTGCATCTAATGCATTAAGGAACTTACCTGTCACTTCCTACTTTTTGTCAGTTTTGCTTTGCTTTTTTTTCTCCCCGAATTACAAAACCAGTTGGAAAACGCTCTGATCACAGTAAAGCAATGCTTCACAGACATTTCATATTTCATGTTCCAGTTGTCCCTTATTAAAATAAAAATGCCTTGGAGTTTCACAAAGGGGCACACGGACGGAGCTCAGAAGCTGCGAGCAGTTCTCTTCCATCTTCTGTTTCAGAAATCTGCTAGCAGCTGGGAAGTTGTTGCCTTTTCTTTCAAATTGAAGGCAGAATTTAACTGTGAAGGAGACAGTGTTTCTTAAGCATGGTTTGTTGTGATCTCATAAGAAAAAAATGAGTGCTACATTAGCATGGTCCAGCAAAAACGTGAAGTCTCTCCCTACTTGGATCTTCTACCCTCAATAAGAAGCAGCTTCACGTTGCTCTCAGTCTTAAATCTTTCTACCCCTTTCTTAGGATTTAGCTCCAGACTCCTTACAGCCTCTTCATGGAGTGGCTGTAGATCAGCCCGAGGCTTTATCTCATTTTTCCGCCCTCCAGACCAGGCCTTGCCTCTGTTCCTGCACTGAGACATGTCGATCCTGGGTCAAGAAGAGGGTTTTTTTTGTTAACTCCTGTCAACCACACAGTGCTTTTTTGCCTCCTCAGCCCTCCCATATGGCCCACCTTTTTAATTTCTGTGTTATCACATTTAATTTTAACTTTATATGATTCAGCCGTGAGAAAGAATTTTGCAGCAGAGTCTCTAAGACAGACATTTCACAAAATAAAAAGCTGAAGTGCATTTCTTAGGAAACAGAAAAAATGCTCAAAGATGGTATGGTCTCTATTTAAGTTATTTGCCATTTTTAAAATGCTTTTTCCTCTGCGGCAAAAACTTCACCCACTCTTGTATTCCAGCCCACGGCCACTGTGAATAGTTTGGAGCACCCACACACACATTCAACTTCCACAGGTCTAATCACAGAGTCTTTTTCACAGAGTGATTTCCACATCAACATAGATGGGAAAAATAAATGAAGAAAAATTAAAAGTCACTGTTGATTCAAAGTCCTGAAAATTTCCAGGTGGTTCTGCAGAAGTCAAGTCAGGCTCGACGGTGCGATGAGGACTGCCACAGAGCGGTGATGCTGTACCTGCCTCTCGTATCAGCTGCCGGGGCTTTCCAGCCTCTGATCCTTGTGCACAAATTCCCTGTGATACTGCTGTGTACAACTGGTACCGACAAATCAGGCTTGTTATTTCAGTTTTATATCCTAAACCGTTTTATCTTTTTACCAACAAATAATAACAGACAAATCTGCTCAGAAAGCAATGGCAACCACTCTCTTTTAAACAGTGGGAAGAGAAACGAAAGATAAGATCTTTTTTTCTCCTATCTGTCTTTTTAATGACCATGAAAAAAAGCCTCTGAAATTACTTGAATGAATCTTGGCACTTGTTTCTTGGCTGAGATCATCGTTTCATTGTTAATTATTCTGTATCTAAATTCTCTTTGGTTGCAGCTTCCGTGAACTTTTATTACTCTAGCAATATTCCTGGTTATCAAAAGTCTCGGTTTCTGTTTACCAGGGCAGTAATGCACACATTCAGGACAATGTCTCAGCTTGACTTTGGACTATTTAACTTCAGGGTTTCTTTTATGCAACAGAGGGTCAGGTTACGTGTTTGTTCTAGCTGCATTATAGCTGTTGAGCAGCATTAGAACAGGAACAAATGGACTTTTGGTTCTCTTAAGGGTACAGTTAACTTGAAATTAAAATCTGAAGGAGGAGTTTGGGAAGCACCTGTCTCTTCTCTTTCTCCATTGCAGTGTCAGATGGGCTTTCCTGTGTGACACAATATGCTTTGCTCCTCTTCTGCAGGGAGAAACAAATCGGAAATTTTGTGCAAAAGGTAATGAAATACTTAATCTGAAACCCTTAAAGTGTGCTTTTTTCCCTTTAATGTCTTTCAGCTAAGTGTAATTTGCAGTAATATTCTTTTAAAATTCTAACAAACAGGCTTGTGATCTTAAGCTGTGTCTCAAACTTTGCATGCAGAAACTTACACCTCCATAGAAGTGCTAATGCATTGATGTCAAAACACACTTCACACAGCAGCTAACAATACAAACACCCTCTGCCCCAGAATAATTTCGCTTTTGAATCCACGTTCAGTGAACAAAAAATAAAAATGAAAAGTTCAGCCATTCTCCCCTTGCCTTATTCAGAAGTGGTTTTCCCTTGGCATTGCTATTTACTGTGGCATTTCCATGGGAAAAAGTATTTGTCAGCGTGAAGCCAGTGATGTTGAGTGGCTGGGACATGATCTTGGTCTTGAATAGTGCTCTGGAAGGGCTCTCACTGACTCTGTGTGGATTCCTGGGTGATTTGGCCAAAGGTCTGTGTGATCACAAACAGCCCTTGACCTTCAGGCAGCCTTCCTGTAGCTGTGTCCTGCAGCTTTTTTCCATGTACAAACACCAAGAGAGTCACAGGCTGGTGTCCCCTCACCAGGCAAGTATGAAGCAGCTCGTTTTTCCTTGACTTCAGAAGAAGCTGAGGGTACTCCAGGCGCTGTAGGTTCAGGCATTTAATCAACTTTCCTTGACTTTACAAGAGAAAATGTTTATCAACACCTGACAATGGCCCTACCCCCATCTCGCTCCTGCATGCATTTGTCTAAGAGCTCCTTGGTCGCTCGTCAGACGCCAGCAGAGATTGTTTTGACAACATAGTTATTATTCATGATGATTCCTCCAAATGGAAACATTTCACAGCAAAGTTACTCATGCTCAGGGTAAGGTTTCTGAGCACAACCAATGCGACCAATGGGTTCTACTTGAACCACTAAGTAGCTATTCACTGAATGACAATCAATGTGTTAAAATCTGACATTGTACCAGAGCAGAATAGAGACTTGAACCTGGGTATTTTCCCTTTAGATGAGTTTGCTAACCACTAGGTAGTTGGCTTCTCCAGACTTAGAGGTCTCACATTTTGGAGCTAATTTTGCAGGTTTCTAGACAGGTAGAACTAGAAACACATTGAAATGACTATAACTTTTTTTCCTTGTGATGAGGTAGCCTTCATCCATCCAATCTCTACAGCAGAAAATTGTGTCTCAGGTGATCCCTGTAAAGAAACATATTGCATTGCTAACACAGCTCTGATGGAGATCGTACAAGAGTTGCTATACAAGCTTGGGAGTGCTGGTCATCTGAGCAGTGTCCATGAGAGTGTCCAGTAGCCCAGACAGACTCGTGCTGAGATGCTGCCATGTGCTGCCAGCTCACCGTGTGACTCCTAACTTGCTCTCTGAACAAGCTTTTTTATGCTTTTTCCTCTATGTGACAATAATGGCTTGCTTTAAAGTAATATGGTAGACACCGCTCTATAATCCTATGCATCTTTGGAGTGTGAATGGACACCAACAGCTTAGTGCTCCACACTGAAAAGTAAACAGACTCCAAGAGTCTGGAGAGAGACAGCTAAAAATAGTTAAAATCGCAATAAAGTAGCCATAAATGAACATGATGGAAATTAAGGGTTTCTAGCTATTAAAATACAAAGGTCTGGAGTGTCCAGACTGAAGGAAAAGGAAGCAAAACAAACAAGAAAAAAACCCCTACACAAACAATATTAGGCTGTTGGACTTCGTAAAGTTAATGGACCCGAGCCTTTCCTACACAGGGTTGGACCTTTTGTTTTGTATGTTGGTATGTTTGGGCCTGCCAGCTTTACTGTCCTCAGAAACAAGCCAACTCCTCCCTATTTCTCAGAATTATTTGCTTTTCTTTTAATTCCTTTTCTTCTTTTTTCTATAGGCAATTAAAATGGGCAAATGAGTGTTACAGGCATCAGGTAGTGCTAAAAGTCAAGGTAACGCAGAGAATGTAGGGGTTTTTTAAAAAGCTGTCAAGGAACATCATTCTTAGGAAAGGGAGGAGGAGTATTTAAAAATAAAACTGAAACATTTCTCTGTGCCAAAGTTACACTGAAAAAAAGCTGGTTTTGCCACTTTCTTCTCCCCCCAAATACAAGTGTTGGGGGCTCAGCTGAAAATCGAATAGTGGCATCATGAGAAGACCCACCTAGACTATTTTGGCATGGAGGAAAGTGTTCCCACTGGTAGAAGGCATTTCCCCCAGGAATGGCCCTACAGGAGAAGTTGCCAAGGCAGGTGCACATGAGCAGTTTTGGGGTTTGCAATGCTTTCCTCACCGGAGAGTACCTTGGGAAATCCCTACGTGCCCTGCCTGCACAGCGAGGCGGGCAGGCGCAAACACCCCCTTGTCATTGGTACTATTCATGACCCTGGGGAGACAGAAGAGGATACACAGCAGGGAGCAGCAGGCGATCTATAAATTGTCCTGTGTGTAGGGCCCCTGTGTTTGGTGTTTAAACATCACCGAGCTATGTGGTGGGAACATAGCCGGGTGGGAGTCTGTTTTCAGTGCTGTAGAGTATCTGAGTGTATGATGGCTTGCCGAGTTGCTCTGCCAGTTCCTACAAACAAGAACTTTTTTCCCACTTCTTCAAGTTCCACGGTCTTTTTTATCTCTTTTTTTTTTTCTTTTCACTGGTGGACACACAGAGGTACATATGTGAATGTGAGGTGAGAAAAATACAGCTCCTGACTTTTGGGTCTCTTTCCTTATTCTGCCAAAGGAAAAACTAAGTCAGCTGAGAAGGGGAACTGATAAACCTTTGAGCCTGGCTAATTCATTCAGCCCATCAAAAGGCGAGGAGATGCACACACAGCCCCATTCATCCTGGCGTCCCTGCTGTACATCAGTAAGAGATGCATTCACCCTTTCAGGGGCTCTCAGTACATCCTTTCATTTTGGACAGTGCCTCATTCACCTGCTCCTGAAGAGCATCATTCCAGTAATATCAATCTAGGTGGCCATCAGCCCTGCATACTTGATAATTTCCAATGAAAACAGCAACATCTGCATTGTATAGGAAGGAAAAATGCTAGAAGTCTAAGGAGGCCAATATCTAAGTTTAGCTATCAGAGGTGAATGTAACCTAATTTAAATGTGATGAAATTAGACTGTTTGCCCTAATTTTCATGCATTTAGCATCACTTTAGGAATACTGATCTGGATGAACACTTGAGAGCAGCTGGCAGGCAGCATGGTCACTGTGCTGCACTACATACAAAGTTTGTTTACAAATGGAAAGCTAGATTTATAAAAATGAGATAAGGGTAAGCTGTCTCTCCAGCTTTTTCATGTGGGAAAGGGAAAATAGTAGCATCCTGCCTTCTAACTCACATTGATTCCTTCTTCTGCCTCTGCTAGCCTGCTCTGACTGTATATGAAATAAACTCGATGCTGTTTATCATTTCAGGGGAGAAGGTTGCTCTTTGAGAGGTGTTGGTGGGAAAACGAGGATGCGGGGGATTATCTGCATTTTCCTTTTTAATTAAATGAAGCTAGGAAGAGGAAAGCATCTCTCCGTTTTTCAGGCAGTAAGTAGTGAAGATGTTTCTAGTTCCACCTATTGGTAGAAGAGTAAAACCGGTTTCACTTACTTTCTAAAGAAAGGAATTCTAAGAATTTATAGTGCCATCTATGAGTGAATACAGAGAATTGCCAATATTCCTACCGTTGTTTCACACACGGACAAAAACATGCTACAGAAGTGAACGCTGCTCATCTTGCCTTCTATATGGCCACCTAAGATGTTTGTGAATGCAGCATTGCAGCTATTTCAGACTCACACTTAAATAAATCCAACCAGAGTTAGGAAAACTTTAAAACCAGTCCCCATAGGACAAGACATCAGAAAAAAACTGCTGAAATTCAATCTGCCATCATGATACCAGATTTTTAAAGGAAATCACAGAGAAGGAACCCAGACTCAGGTCTCTAAACTTACTCAGTCACGGTGATCTAAGGTTAAAATCTGCATTTTGCCCCAAGCACACCAAAAAGGAATACCTTCCCTGCTATAGTTCAGTTTTTAGAAACACATCCTAACAAAATCAGCTGAAAAAGGCAGGAGATGCTGCTGCAAAATCCAGTCACCATCCTCCACTTGCCCCTAAAAGCTCAATCTGAGTGGAATTCCCCCCTGGATCTTTCTGGGGAGCAATTTAAAACCTCAGAATGATAATTATCTTTTTGTGATACACTATAGGTTGAATTTAAAATGCTTCTGAAAACATATCATTAGAGACTGTCAGAAGAAGGGATGTGGGAAATCACTTACTTTAACATTTCCTTTTTGCAGGTTCCCAAATGTGCCAGTTTGAAAGTGCACAACTTATCCCTTGGAGAGGTTTCTCTTTTTCATTGCTCCTCACCCCTACCTCAGCCTGGTTCCCATTTTTACTCTCCAAAGAGGACAGCAGCAAAAGAGAAGTGGCAATCCAGGAAATAAAGACTGATTATATTGGATGTCATTAGAGAAAAATATTAAGGACTACAAAATTTCTTGAAAAACAGATTTTCCCCTGGGGAAAATTTAGGAGTTCACATTAAGGCAATATTCATTTTCAGAACCTTCTCAATACAAATTTGCAACAGAAAATGCTGTATGGATTGTCATACAAAGTGAATCACAAAGAAAATATTTCCTGGTAATTTTTTTCTACTATTGTTTAATAAAAACCAACACCAAAAGTGCAAGCAGCTGTTTGGGGCAAAGCGTTAAAACCAGACCCCAGCACTAAGAGGTGTGAATGTGTCAGCTGCATGGAGCAGAGGTGCTGCATGGAGCCTCCACCTGTGGAGGTGCTGAGGTACAGGTAGGTGAGAGGATGATGTTCACCCTTATTCTTTGTGCTGCTCAGGGCTGGCTGCTCAGCAGCCTGTGGGTGGAATTGCCCCTCCTCTTCCTCCCCAGCACCATCTGAAAGCAGACCAAGCAAATTGGGAACGTGTCTCTGGGTATCTAGCAGGGCAGGATGCAGAACCGGATCAGATCCCCAGGCTGACTGCAGTGCCGTGCCAGCATGTGTGCTGCTCTGGCTATTAAAGATCTGTTTGGGAACAAAAGTGACCCTGCAGTACACAGATGCTGTTGCCCCCCAGCAGCAGAGCCCCTCATTAAGCAGAGCATGTCAGATTAGCTCAGCTTTACAGTTCCCTTTCTGTTCTCTGCAGGGATATTTTTGCAGCAGTCCAAGCAATGTGTGTGTGTTCATTACAAGCTTTCACATCCGTATCGGCCTAAGTGGAAGGAGTACGACCACCTGGGCCAAGTGATGACCCAGGTTCTCATATGTGGGTAGTCAGCATCTCATTACACTATGGGGAGATGAACACAGGAGTAAAGACTGTGACATCTGCTCCAGCTGCAAAATTATTTTTAGTTTTAGGACAATGTTTGAAGCAAAACCTTGTGGTTTATGGCACAGTTACCCTGGTGAAACAGTAAAGAAAATGTATGATTTGCGTTGCCCTGCTTTTGGTCCCTCTAGCGAGCAAAGATTGAAGCAGAAGGTTTTCATTAGCTGGGGACTTACAATTCTTTTGACATCGGGCTCATGATAAAAATACAGTTAAACATGGGTTGCCAAAGGAGTGCTTAAACCAAAAATGACACCCAGAAACTGAGAGTCCTAGCAAGCAACATACATAATAGTGAAATTCCCATCACTGGGCAGCAACGATTGGAAATGTAAGGGGAAAAGAAGGCGATGGTACATCCACTGCATTTTCACCTAAAACTTTCCCTCTGAAAGTTTTCTCTTAGTTTTAAGACAACATCTGATTTATGGGAGACTTGAATGAACTAAGGAAGGTTTTCCAGAATCAAGCACAAAGGAGAGATAAAATTCTCTCAGCGGCATTTTCTAGGCGATATATTTTAGCTCAGAGAATATGGGTGTATAAAAAAGGTAACAAGATATGCATTTGTTTTCCAATAGCCAAATGTCAGCAAATGATGAAGAGGAGCATGGTGCAATAGAGTCCAGGTCTGAGACCCTTGTTTCAAAGCAGGTGTAACACAGAGAGTAAGGAGCTATATCTCACAGGGGTTAGTACTATAGCACAGCGTTGTGAAAAACACCCTAAGCAGTGTTGTCCTGTTCCAATTTTTCCCTTGTCCCCATGATCCTTTGCATTTCTGTGATGGATGTCCAGAGCACGTATTTCTAGGTAGTGGTCTAAGACCAATGGACACAACTCTTTTTCCATCTAGTGGAAGACCATTTGGAAAAGTATGTAGGTACGTCCATATTTGGGTCTTCTGCACATGCCCCAAGGCAAAAAGCTCTTCTAACAAATCCATGTGTGCCAGTAATAAAAATACAACTGCAGATAAATACTTTCCACACATTCAGACACTCCTGCATGCCTCATCTTTTTCTAAGCCATGTATTACCAGACGGCAAAAATTTCAATTTCTCTACCCATGACTTATCTATTTTTGCTCATGTCAAGAATCTGTGTAGATACACAGCGAGAAGCAACAGCACAACTGCGTGAAAGTTTATCACAGGATGTGTTACCACAATTTCAGCACATTTCCAAGCCATAATGATAAGTAGGTGTTACCCGAAGTCCTCTATCTGACTTGGTTGCCTGAGGAATGACCTTTCTTTCTGTGAGATACCATCATGGAAAGGAGAAGGTGTGGTCCCTCCACTGGGAAAGAATAGGAGAAGTTTCAATTTCCTAATGTGCATTACTAGACTTCTCCCCTGCCACACCCTGCCCCGAGTTGGATAAGTCTTTGCTGGTTTCATTGGAGAGTTTTGGTTTGGGATTTTTGGTTGTTTCATTTTGGTGTTGGGTTTTGGCTTCAGGAGAAGCAGAAAGGATGCGCTTCAGTATTAGGGGAAATTTGACTATATGGTAATTTCATGCATATAGTTTACATACTGCTATTTGTCCCTGTGTTTAAATTGTATGCATCAAACCAATGAGTAATTAGTTGATTACATGAAACAAAAACATCACAACCATGCATTGATAAAAGCCAGGAGAGATCTTTAGGAAATATACTCCCAGGCAGTGTCTACCGTGCCCATTCCTGTGTGGGAACCGAGCTCAGAAAGTGCCCTTTGGTTTTGCCCTTGAAAATAGTGAGTCAAGAGAAGGAAATTTCAATTAACGAAAAAGCAGAAGGACAAGTTTCTAGAAAATTCTTCTGAGAGTTATGAAAATAGATCCTTATTTTTCTCTCTGTTATTGCTAGACACTGGCTGCACTGATGTGAACATATAAAATTGACCAGAAATTCAAATCGCCACTAAAATAATTCCGGAATCCAGAGCAAATCAAGAGAATACCCTTTGCAAAAAAAAAAAAATGAGGACGTTGGAGAAGGATTAGAAAGAATTATGCCTGTTTGTCTTGGCTTTGTCAACAAAACATTTTGGTTTAGTCCTTTCATATTTTCACCTACATAATAGCATTTTTTAAACAAAAAATTATGAAAATAGGTCCACAGCATAGTGTAATAACCCCAAAACTTAACGGAGCAGGTTTCATACAAAAGGCCTTCTTTGGACTCAAAACATGGGGGTTTTTTCCCACTTCATTTTAAACTTAGAAAAAAAATAAGATGAAACTGCAACAGAATTATTTTCCTTTCATTTTTTTTCATTTCAGTTACCAATCTCCCCCCAAATTTCCTTGCTCAGCTCCACTTAAGACCTTTCAATCTTTTTTTTAGAAAAAGGGGAAATAAGATGAGAAATTGAAAATTCATAGAAAATTAGGCTGCCTATTTGACTAATGCAAACATTCACATTCAAAATCCTGGAATTGATCAGCATATCAATTTGTTCCTGACACTGAGGTTAGTATCTGAAACAATGGTACCTCCCCCACCTGCGATTCAAAGGCGGCATGTGTCATACCTCTGCGCATGTTGTTCTCCTGCTCGGGCTGAAAAGGATGAGCAACAGTAGTCATATGAGTCAGTGCCTTCCCTGGAGAGCCTTCAACTGTGGCATTATAAAGGTAGTAGTTTTGTTAATTCAGCCTCATGAGTGTTTGCTTTCAGCCACAAATGGTGGAGTCATTCCTTTCAGTTTTTTTAGGAAACCCACCTTTTGCACCATCAACGGAGTGGGTTTTTGGGGGAGAGATTGACCAATCTGGTACTCACCAGGGACAATTTCCTCCTGTTTTCATATCACAGCTGGTTTGGCTCCCTCTCTTCACGCATCTGAGAGCAATCCAGCTGCTGTCTGTTATTAACATGGGATGGAGGTGGGTTTGCGTTTTTAACCTGGCAAATCAATCACTGGTCTATCTCTGCTGGTGGTGGTATTTCCATGGCACAATGCAGTTTCTGATACAGCAATGGGTGCTCGTAAGAATGCAGCTTGCTCTCCTGGCAGCACCAGCTGTGTTGTCTTCATGGCTCATGCCATGCAGATCTTTGAAAGTGAAGATCCCTACACACATTTATGAACTGGCTCATCTGGCAGAAATGGGCAGAAGAAAAGCCTGCTGGTATAAATCTGAATGATCTTGTTATATTGTCCAGTATTAAAGGAGTTAATACTAGCTTGTACTGGTTGCAAAACTGGCCTTCAGCGTATAATTGATGACACATAGCAGCTGCTTCAGCGGAACAATAGATATGCCCCCCCTCCCCTTCTTTATAAAGAAACTCCGTTCTTTAAAATGCTCAAAAGACAGAGATGACTCCCAAGAAGTCAGTGCACATCATGTTTTAAGATCTCAGATATTCAGGTGGTAGGTGATAATTTTATTTTAGCTTCAGCTGTCAGCATTAGTTAATTCTAATGCTAAATAATGTTGTTTCACTTGCCTTCCTTGGGTATAGCACCAGTCTGTGCTCTCAAGTAATTCTCAAGGTATACTTCTCATTAAAAGGCTTTTTCTATACATTTAAGGGCATCTAAGAGTGTGCTCCTCTTCTAAACAGATTTCATTTATTCCCATGGTTCCTGAAGCTGAAAGAGGAGAACCAGCAGCAAATAGCTACATCTAGTTCAACTTGTTGTAGAATATTCAAAATCTGTTAGTTGTTTTCTCCCAATGAACCTCAAAATGTTACAGAAACTAGGTATTTGTATTGCTAGCAAAGCAGATAGAATTTGGAGTTGGCTCTGTCTGCTATGAATGTCGTCTCCAAGGGCTATGGGAGCTGATTTTAAGAGTTGCTGGACACCCCAGCATCAGTAACTAATACTGTGATGACTTTTTGGAGTCACCATGCTCAAATGTTTCCTTTCCACAACCCACTTACGGTGACAAAACAGCCAGCAAATCCTTTCATTTCAACAACTTCTGGCTTCAGCACTGCTATCTCAGCAGGATGTGAAGACAAGATAAAAAGGCCAGCAGTGACTTTGCCTGTAGATGGGTCAAAGAAATTTTTCATGAAAACAACTTTCATTTTATCCCTAAGATGAAGTTCAATGACTGTAACAGTCAGGTCCAAAGCTATTACACGTGTAAGTAAACAGCTCAGAGGTTAATATACAGCTGAGAAAATCTGGGGGGGGGGGTATTTTTTTCCCCTTTTTTTTCCCTTTCCCTTATTTTATACATAGTTCTCAGCTGAAAAAGGATTCAAGAGCATGTCTCTACAGACACATGGCAAAAGCCAGACTTCTGCTCTGAATGTTTTTACTGTGGGTTCTCCCTCTGATTTAATCCTCGGGGGTAAGAAGCTAAAGAAGATTAAAGATTTAGATTTTGTAAGACCTGCCACCACTTTTTCTGGGCCCATATGGAAAAATAAAGGGTACAACAACCAGCTAAAGTAATGCAGAGTAACACAGGACCGACCCAGCTTTTCCCAAAGCATTACAAAACAGTTCAAACAAGAGCCTAACATAAAAGCCATGTTTCAACAGAGATAAGTTTCAGAAAACAAGCTTGAGATTAGATAAGTGAATGACCAGCTCTTGATAGGTAAAGGTGAAAAACCCAGAGACACGGGGGCTGAGCACTTGCTGAAGCCACGGCGCTGCTCTGCGCACTCAGCACCCAGCCCAGCGGAGGAGATGGCTGGCACTTGTTGGATTAGCTGCCTGTGAGCAGCCCCTTGAACAGCCCAAGGAAGGGGGATCTTTTGTGGGTGGAGTAACGGTGGTGCAGAGGGGTGAGCAAGGGCTGCCTCCTGCCACCCTCCGGCAGGCAGTTCGAGGTGATGCCCTGAGCCCCACACTCCATGCAGAAAGTAGTCTTTGAGGGTTTTGTGGGGCATCTCTGTCCAGATTTTTTTTGCAAGTACCCTGTGTCCAGGACTTTGCATCCACAGCATGGAAAGGGCAGATTATCCACCATTTTCTGTCCCCTTTTCCCCCTCACAGGACAGCTAACTGCACCAGAGGGGAACAGAGGTCATTTCTACCAGGCCAACCACAAGCAACTACGTGTATTTGGAAAAGGACTTCAGAGAGACGCCGAAGTGAAGGAAACCTTGCCTGCTGCGCTGTCAAACATGTGGGAGCTGCCTCTGAACAGCCCAGCTGTAGAAGTGGCAGCCTGCGTCAAGCTCTTCACTCCTTCATTTCACAACAGAACCACCGTAAGGAGGGCAATTAGTCCAGGACAACATGTGCATGCACTGAGCACGCACGTACATTGTGCTTCAGTCAAGTGAGGATATTTGCTTTATACCGAGCTACTCTGTAACGATCATTTGTTCAGGGCCAACCTAGCTGCACCACAGGCTATCTGGGGACACAGAGGTAAAGCTGAAGCTCTCTTCTATAGTCTGAATAACTATAAAAGTATTTTTCTGAATCACCAGAGTGAAAGTCTTCAAGTGAAACATTTTTCATCTACAGAAACTTCTTTGCATCACCAAAGAGGAGCAATTTTATGTATGTAGCCAAACACAGACAACAGATTTTGGGAATTCTGACCTGAATGCACAGACAAGTTGAAGTGTTTGCATTAGTGAGTAGATGAGAAAATTGTTCTCTATTGATTTCTACATGTAGATAGGAAACGTGGTTCTGTCAGTGAACTCATTGCCAAAAAATTATTTTGTTTCAAATGAAATAATAGGTTTTTATATGACTGTATCACAGATACCTCTGTTACCTTTTTCATGTTTGTTTGAGTATTTATAGCTAGTTCTTCATTTGAGAACTGTAATAATTTTCAATTATTAACTACAGAATCACAGAATCGTAGGGGTTGGAAGGGACCTCCAGAGATCATTGGGTCCAACCCCCCTGCCAAAGCAGGCTCCCTAGCTCATATTGCACAGATAGGCGTCCAGATGAGTCTTGAATATCTCCAGAGAAGGAGACTCCACCACTTCCCTGGGCAGCCTGTGCCAGGGCTCTGTCACCCTCACTGGGTAAAAGTTCTTCTGCATGTTGGAGCGGAACTTCCTGTGCTCCAATTTGCAGCCACTGCCCCTTGTCCTGTCCCCACAGGCCACTGAAAAGGGGCTGGCCATTTCCCTTTGTCTCCCACACTTCAGATACTTACAAACATTAATAAGATCCCCTCTTAACCTTCTTTTCTCAAGGCTGAACAGCCCCAGTTCTTTTAGCTTATCTTCATAGGGGAGATGCTCCACTCCTTTAATCATCTTCGTAGCCCTTCTCTGGACTCTCTCCAGGAGATCCCTGTCTTTTTTATACCAGGGAGCCCAGAACTGGATACAATACTCCAGGTGGGGACTGACCAGGCCAATGTTCATAAATCGATGTTCATAATCACTTGAGTCCCTTAAGAGCAACAGAAAAAAGGAGGTAGCGGTTATTATTGCATCACAGTGTCTCAGGCATCTTTCTCTATGTGCTGAGCAGTTCCATTTACCAGAGAGCATTCACACCTTTTCCTTTCAAAGGTAGACTCCAGTTGAGCACACAGAGAGCAAATTTTCAGTGTAAGTTCAGAGAGGATATCTGAGTCACACCCCTAAGATATGTGGCCTCGAATACTTTAACAAGAGAGGTTTCTACATGTGTAAAAACACAAACTGTTCATCCAGGAATTGTTGCTATCAAAACAAGAGCATAGCTCCTACTAATATAGCACTTCCACCTGGAAGAAACACTAAAAGAAGCAGAAAAAGAAATCTGAAGACCACCAGCAATGTGTCAAAAACAAATGAGCCTGTGTGGACACCCTGCAGTAGTGAGAGAGAGAAACTTGTTTGAAGGCTCGTTAGGGCAGGGAGAGATGGAATTGTGCAGTCAAATCAGGATGCTAGGTGCATGTACAGCCATGGGACTGGTCACAGCCAATGACACATACCACCAACATAAAGCTGATGGTAGTGACAGAACCCATACCTAATGCATATAGTAAGGCCCAAGGGAACATCTGACTCTTGCAAAAAAACCCCAAAAAGCACAGCTTTTGGTCCACAAAGAAAGCATCCTCTCATATCCATAAATCTTCGTAATGCAAGAAAACCTACCACCTGCCTAAGAATGGGATTACAAAGTGTTCCTTACAGGGTCAGGACAAACCATAGCTTTCTAATCACCTCTTTGTTAATCACGATACAGGCAAAGTCCTAGGCTACTGGCTTCAGGGCTAGAAAAATAACAGAAATAATTCTTAAAAATGTTTTGAACTCTTTAAGTGGGAAAATCAGGCCCCAGGAATCAGGGAGTCCCAGCAGCCTGTCCACCAGCACAAGAGATGGCCCCCATTCACAAACATTTGAGTCTTTTGGAATGTACTGTGGTTTCATGGGTATAGAGGATAACAGAGCTAGGAAGGACACAGAATCACTAGAATTATTAAGGCTGGAAAAGACCTCTAAGATCATCTAGTCCAACCATCGTATGTCTTCATAGTTTGTCATTACCTCTTAAACACTGGCTTAAAAGTTGAAGTTGCATTGTTCTCAATTAACTATTACATGAATGTTAAAAAAAAAGAGGCAAAAAAATAAAGCTGGAACACAGCAAGGTCCATAAACGCTTCTCCATTAGCTGAAATCGGGTTTCATTTCCAAGAGTTGCTGATAATACTGAGCTATGCTGGGTGTACTCCGGGGGGAATTGAAGAAAGGTGGAAAACCAGACAACACGTTGTCAGATTAAATATACACAATTTGAACTGTTTCCAAATGCTGCTAGGGACTGAATTGAGTACATCAATTCAGAAGAGACACCAATGCATTTTAATAGACAATTTAATGACAATCTCTGGACAATCTGACAGTACCCATAACCAAACAAAAAAAATCTAACAGAAAACAAAATGTTACAGAATAAGACAGAAAAGCATTCTGCTAATATTTAGCTCATTATACAAACTACATTTACTTTCTTGTGAGAAATACAGCTGAAGCAGAAATTGAAGGTATCACTGGAGAACCGTATTGAGTCCCACAAGATTTTGCGATGATTTAGACCATCTTTTTAAAAGGTCTTTTTAAAAGGTCCACCCTATTAGCTACTACATGTGGCTTTAAGTGCTGGCCATATAAAAGAATGACCTTGTTTGTGAGGGGTAGCTGTCAGCACACAACTCAAGATGTTTGAAGAAATCTAATTTTATGGTCAGCTGCAGCATGCTTTATGCCCTCACCCAGAAAACCACTCACGCGCAGTCTTCTCTGCCTTCTGAGAAACCAATGCTGCCTCAAAAACTTCTGCTGCTAAGCCCTGCCAGACTCAAGAGGGTTCAGAGGGCCCAGGATGGATCCTGAGAGAAGAGATGTAGGAAAGGTACCTGTAGAGAGGAATTTAGTTTGCCATATCTCACCCACAAAGGAAATGGCCACAGAGGAGGTTCAGCCACCTGCCTGGTAAGTTCGTTGTCCTTAGGTCAAGGGAGATAGGAGAAAGGCTTACAGGGAGGAATTGTCCTCTTTAGGATGGGTCCCATTTAGCAGCTGCATGAGGGACCTGGAAAAGATGAATAATATGCTCATGACATTCACAGATGCTGATTAGTTAGAAAATGAGGCAAAGCTAACATGCCAGTGAAAGACCGTAAGAGAATTAAGTAATGGTGTGGAGACGCAGACACATACAGTCAGTGCACACGTGTGTGCGTGTGTGTGTGTGTTCGTACACATCTGCCTCCAAACGCAGCGAAGGAAATGAATTTCTGAATGACTGCTTGGACTCGTTCTGGTGAGTGGCTGCATGAAAATGCTTTTCCATCAAACACAATCATCTAACATCTTTTACGGCTGCAGGCAGTGTTGTTGATCTCGTTGTTTATTTCCATAAAGGTGATTTCAGACCAGATTCCTGATCTTCCTCCTATCCCCCGCTTTAGCCTTCGTAGATCTGTGTTGTGAAAGCAGCATGTGAAAGCATTTCAGGTACATTTCAACTAGAATAGGGTAAAAAGTACAAATGAGCATATTAAAAACTATGAATTTGTACCTGGTCCTGGAGATGACCTTGTGGCGAGAGGAGGGAGCGAAAGGGTGCGATTTTTCCACCTGAACAGCACTTCCAGCGACCACCAGGGTGCTGGCTCGCTCTGCCAAACAAACACACCCAACACTTTCAAGGCCTTTCCCTCTGACTGGCTTCCAGATGGGGCTGCCCAGCTGGATGTGAGAGCAGGGGAACAGCAGCCGAGGCACGAGCACCTTCCCACCTGCTTGAGGCCAGCAGGAAAGCTCTTTTCTTTGCAATTACTGTGACCTGTGGGGGAAAAGAGAGTTTTTCTTCTTTCACTTCTGAACACTGGGAGTCAGAGATGCTCACAGTCAGCATGGGGTCAAACCACTGAATTACTGCTCGATTTCTGTTGTTTCCTCCCTTTGGTAAAACAGCTCTGCTCCTTTTCACATATTGCTTGAAAAAAAAATCCTTCCCTGACTCACTGGCTAGCATCCAGGGCTCAGCCCACCCAGGACACCCGCAGCAGGGCCATGCTCGGTCACAGCACAGAGATGTCTGCTGTGCTGCTTGATGGGGCTTCCCCACCCAGGCCCAGGAGTCTCCCAGCCAGGTGTGAGAGAAAACTGGCAAGGGTGGCACAAACTCTCCTAATGCAACTGAGCTGCAGCAGTATTCATGGGCTTTGGGCAGCTCGGTAGGAGACCAAGAGATGTGTTGAGAAGATGAGGCCTGAGAGACCTGAACCCATCTCTCCCTGCCCCAGACCACTGCCTGCAAGTCTCGCCCTCACAGCTATTAAGTGGACACCTACCTCCAGCTTCCATACATCCTTTCTGGTCTCAGGCAGTCCTGGGCTTGATTAGGTGTCAGGCATGTCTGCACTCACACAAGGCTGAGGTCAGGTGATAGGGTCACCTGCAGACAGCAAGGAGAAGTATCAGGAATATCAATCTATGCCATGTACTCACTGGCCCCACGTTTTACCCTGATACACTGAACCTGGGGAGACTCGATAAGCTGAACGTCTCTCACAGATTTGACTGGGGGCAGATTTTTAGCTCCTGAATATTAAAAGTAACTATGCTTAGGGTTGGAATTTTTTTCCTTTTCCAGATAGACCAATTTGTAGAGAAATTGAAATTTAAATTTTTGCCCTTGCTAGGGAAACCTGCAACCCTCACACACACACACAAGTTCACAATTGGTTAGAAAAGTTGCATTAAAGGATTTGTTTTTTTTAAATCTATCTGTTTATAAACCCAGCCACATATTCTAGATGTCAGCACTCTCCTGTGACAAGCCATCCCCCAGTTTACATGGAGCAAATGAATCAGCCTCCCTAGGACTGAACCAGACACTCGATAGTACTATGTGTGCTTCTGACCTCCTGCTTCTCCCCATTCCTCATCTGCGGGCTCCTCCTGCAGCGCCCTCTCTGCAATGCATGCATAATAGGAGCTGTGGGAGGAGAAGGCACAACTCTGCAATTAGCCGGGTGGCCAAGCTGATGGGGTACCAAGGGCAGCAGGGCAGATGGACTGTGAAGAAAATTATATTGGTTTTACTGCACTCCTGCAAGCCCAGGGTCCTGCAGCACACTGGGTGGCCTATAGCACATCCTATCCCTCATCACGACTCTACTGTGTTATAAATGCAAAGAAGAGCCTGCAGTTCCCCTAGCATCATTGCTGCAGAAAAACATCTCGGGCTAATGAAGGTCATTTGGACTTTTACTAGATGGCATGTGCAGCTTTGCAAGAAAAGCTGCCAATTTGTGTGTAAGTAGCAGAATTAGTGTGACTTTGTTAGCTGATTTTCAAGGTATCACAGCTCCAAGGAATGGAAAGCCACACCAGTGTGGCTTTCGTAGCTCCTTGGCTGTCAAATAGCTTCAAGCTTCTTTCAGAAGTCAACAGAAAAGCACAAAACACTGCCCATTAGCAGGGAGACCTCTAATAGCATCCATGTCTCTCTAATGGTCTCACAGCACTGCAGACAAAAGCCTCAACCTTTGCTCTGGTAACAGGAGCAATTGCAGGAAATTCCCTGTGTGTACCTATATCCAAGGCCTGGGCTTCTAAGTGCCAGTGGGAGAATATACGCCAGGCAGACAGATGGACAGACACCCTGGGAAACACCACCTCAGCCAGTAGGACTCGCAACTCTCCCACCCCCCAGCCCCCCGCTGCTGCCTGGGGTGTTCCTGCCAGCCTGCATGCCCCCGAGACCCAGCCAGGCACCTGCCTGTGGTGCTGCTGCCTTTGCAGGATTCAGATGTCACTGCCTGCTGACCTTGCTCCTTTACTTGGGGGGAGGTCAGCTGGCACACCTGCAGCAGAGAAGGGAAGGTCCCTCACACCATCCACCAGCATTCACAGCAGAGCATCTTATTGCAAAGCTCCGTTCATTGACCCACTGGTGTGCTCGTGGGGGAGTAATGGCACAGCTGCCTGCTGGAAGGGAAAGGAAGGTATTGAGTCTGAATGAATAAATTTAAACCAAAGTATTCGAGCCCAAGTCCAGTAGCTCATTTACAATACAATGCCAAGATGTCTTACAGGGATTTGTGCCCCACTTTCCTCTACCCACAGCCCATGACGCAGTGCAGTCTCTGAGCTCCCAGTACAGTCAGAACCTGACCATAGGAGCTGCAGCATTGTAGCGCATCCCAGAAGCAATATCTCCTACTACCACTGAAAAAGCAGAGGTGATAGCTGAGAATGAAACCCCCAAAAGGGAAATATTTCATGGTTAGTTTGTAACACAAAGGTCTTCTCTGCTTTGGAAGTTGCAGGTCTTAACTACTGCTGGAACTCCACGTGGTCCTGGGAGATGCACAGCACCCCAGAAATGTGGCAATTCCCTACCTCTCATAGTTGGACCTGCCTTCAGCAGGGCTGCTTATGATCCATGTGCCATACTTACATTGCTGTTCATCAGGCAATGTGGAACTAAATACCAAATCCAGCACTTGCAAGTCTACCTAATTAAAACTGGATGAATCGGGGGAATATTAATCAGCTTAAGCTATTCTGATACAAAACATCTGAAGTTGATCTGGGATCATGCATCTGGATTATTACACTGGCATTTAGAATATTATGAATACTATATGCTGGGTGCTCCAGTAAAAACCCTTAGTGGGAGAACTTGAAACTGATGTTAGTTTTTAGCTGTGCAGCATCTGAGGTCAGAAGGTCCCTCCCTCTGCACCACACCTCAGACTTGTAGCTCTGACATTCCAGAGCCTGGATGCAGCAATTCACACAAACAAGAGACAGAAAACAAAAGCATATATCATGTTTAGTATAGCACATGCCAGACAACAGCTGGCCAGATGAATAATTTTCCAGGAGAGAGTAAGAAAAGGTTATTCTTTGGGAGGACTTGAGACTTTTTCATACCCTTCATGATCCAGAGTATTGCTGCAGCTTCTAGAGCAGGCCACAGAGTCAGAGTCCAAGTGATTTGCCTGGCACCAGTCTTTTTAGGACTAAAACTCGGATAAAAAAAAAAAATCAATTCTTTCTAAAGACTTACTAATGGATATTTTGTTCTAAGTAATGAAAAATGACTGAGCAAACATAAAATTCCTCTGCAAATATTAGCATAACCAGGCAAAGTCAGAGCACAGAATGAACCAGGGGAATTTTTGAGATTCTTCTTTCTTGTGGAGCAAGCGACTCTGAAGACTGTTTAATTTCAATTTACCTGTTATTAAAAGCATGTTCAAATAAAGCCCAGGACACACATAGCTTTCAATTTGCAAATCTATGCAAGTTATATGCAAATATGAAAAGCACAGGCCGGTGCTCTTGTCTGAACTGAGAGTCACAGAGAAAGTGAATGCAACACTTGGCACAAGGAGAGTTGAAGGAATTTTCCTCAATCTGGTCCTACATTAATGATGTAATACACTATCAGCAACTAAATATGTGAGAAAGGCCACAAGACCCTTCAGAGAGGAGGTCTTCTGGCATGGCCCCACCATGTCTCAGTGAAAACACTGCGAGCTCCTTGCTCACCGCAGACAAAGGCAGCTTGCACATGAAGCATGCATGTGCTTCATCAGATGAGTGCTGAAATCAAATTTCCTCCTTGGAAAAGACATGTTTGTTCCCAGGGTCCCAGGAAGCAGGGGCTGTCAAAATGCATTGGCTATGCTGACCTGGCCTAGCTCTTTCCTGGCCTGAAATAGATACTACAACTCTGTTGTTAGGTCAATTTGCCAACTTCTCCAAAGGTTAAAACCTCATGGCCTATCCCTGTCTCAGGCATTGAATGGGCTTGTAACTGAACCCCCACAAATGCATGTAGAGCGAGCAGGGAAGAAGATATTACCTGCAGGTATCACTGCAGTTGGTGAGGACGGCATCCCTGGCTACACAGCCTGGGGGGCTGGTTCTGCAAGAAATCAGTGAATCTGCTCAACATTTCAAGTCTGATGTCTCAAGGTTTTTGTGGGCTTCCTCAGGCACAAGTGCTGTTGTGCTTACTGTGTGATGAGTCAGGAGATCAGGTGTGGCTGGCTGTAGGGAACCTGACAGGAGAAATAAAGGGCTCTCCTTCAAGCTTACCTAAAAACCAGGCTTTTTATGTGAAGGCACAGCCTGCAGTATGCTACGTAGCCCTTAAAGGCGTGTAAATATGAGGCAACAAAAAGCAATAAAAAGTTAAGTCCTGCCAGATAGCCTCAAAACCCCCCCAAACAACTCAAAACATTTTAAAGCAACTGGATTTAGTCATAATTTTGCCTTGGAACAACACGGTAACTCTCCCTTGAAGAGAAAGTATTATTTTAGGCTTTGGAAGAGATGGGATCTGTTGCAGGCTCTTTCACAAAACCTATGACTGGTTTCTTTCCTCTAGAAAGAGCATTAATCCAAGCAGACCAGGTGCCCCAGTTGTGCTAAGTGCTGTAAAAAGTCCTACGAGCCCAGTTTCAGATGGGGATCCCAGAATGCCTGGGAACATAGGTACAAGTCTCTCCCTTCGTCTTCTGCTGCAGAAATAAGGTGGGCAATCAGGCTGGGATTTGCCATAGTCCATACTGTGCCTTGCCACTGCTGGTATCACTAGGTGGCCCTCTTTCATCATCTATTTCTTCTGAGCAGGTTTTTAATCTTCAAAAATATATTGTGGTGTTCGGGATTGGGGCTTTTTATTTTTGCTTTTTTTTTTTTTTAATAAAGCAGTCTTGTTTTGAGAGAAATTGTGGCATGAAGCTGGGAGCTTGCTGAGGTTTATTTCCCATATTTAGACAGAACCCCTGCCAAACCACAACTCTGGGTTCATAAGGATGAAGTTTCTTTGAGAAGGTCTTTCTTTGTACGTTGTTTCAGATGATGTTTGGTCTAAAGCTAGTGAACACATATAAAGATGGGCTCCGAGCAGCAGATACTCCAGTTTGCTTTAGTAGAAAGCCTATCAAGAAGGTTGCTACAATTTGGCCCAGTGCCAGGAGGAAAGGGAGACGTTGTTTTCTTCAGGTGGAAAGGCTGGAATATTTACAAGGACCTCAACATTTACCTGGGCCTGCAGAAGGATATAGCAGCTTTGCAGTTCTGTCATGTGTTACCTTTCTTCTTCCACGAGGTTATTTGTTCTTCTGTGGAAGAAAGACCATTGCAGCATTCAGCTTCTCATTGCAATCCTTTCCAATTCCAAAAAATCAAGAGTGTTTATATAATGAAGCTCCTAGCCACTTGTATGTAGTCATCCCAGCACACAGGCAGCTTGGGAGTGACAGAGTTTATGACTAAAAAAATCCCCACACAATCAGCACTGTGGAGCTGGACCAAGGCTCTGTGTTTCAGTCTGCGTGCAGCTGCTGTGACTGTTCAGTATTGTGAATTTGCAGGTGAGCACAGAGCAGCAGCACGTTGTGCTCAACTGTTTTTGGGTCTGCGGGGAGAAGGAAGACCTGAAAAAATCAGACAAGAGGAAATCAGTAGTGCCTGGAATCGAAGGACCAGAGGAGGTGCTGAGTGGAAGAGCATGATGCAAGCACTCAAGAGTTACTGATGAGTTATTTCCTGCTACAAAATAGTCGTTGGTGCTGCATCAATTAAGGAAAACCCAGAGAGAGGTTAGGTTCTTCAGCAGTGAGCTGACCTTCTCACAGTCTAAACACTTGATAACTGCTGTAATTAAAGGTTTTTCATGCTCCAGAAGACCAGCTGCCCCAGTACAAGTCAAGAAGACAAGAAAAACAAATAAGCAAAGAAAAGCCCACACCTCCCTGCTGTATTCACAGAAATCATAAACAAGCCTTGCTTGGTTCCCAGCAATGTGCTAACAGGGAGGGAACAGAGTGTATTTGTCAATACGGCACAATACAGAGAGAAAAATTATGCAGCCTAAAATGCTCTTTGTCTCTGAAAGGAGAACAAGTCCCAACAAGCAAAGGTCTGCTATGGCACCAGTTCTTTTGCAAGGGACAACTGAGCAAGGGCTGTGTTTCCTTCTTTGGAGTCTGAGTCAGTGAACTCACTGGTGACATCTGCTAAAGCTATTGGAGAGGAACCCCTCCTGGGGACTGCAGAAATGCTGATGTTTGCTGTTTGGATGGCATAATAGCATCAGTCCCAGTATGAAGAAGCAGCCCAACATCCCAAAAGCAGGTATCTTCTGTTATGAACATCTCAACTAACAAAAACATAAAAGGGCTGCCCAAGATCCATGACAAAAACCTCCAGTTTTTAAAGTCATTTGACTTCCACAGTGCTGCGATTTCCCCAGGCACTTGCCAAGCTGCTGTTACAAGAGCTCAGGAAGGGTGCTACTTTCAAGCTGAGAGTCTGGAGAGCAGTCCTGGATCTACAAATAGGCAAGGACTACAAACAAGTATGTGAGCTGTTGCACGTTAGATTAGGCAGCCTACTGGATCCCTTCCTTTCCTGAGGACACAGCTGCTAGCCAAGCAAGAGCTTTGAGATGAGTCCATGACCACCTTTCTTATTACAGCTGGCATTTGCAGGGCTTTCCAGGGCTTATTTTCTTGTCCCAGCCTTCCACTTGAATAAGTTATGCCATTGCGGTAAGTGACAGTCTGCAGCAGAGCTGTAAAACCCACTGTCTGAGAATCCCCTTTGCTTACCCACTGCTCCAAGGAAGGTCCTGCAATTACAAGTGACAAGGCGATTTGGCACAAGAGAGATATGCCGTTTAGCAGTTCTCATGATAACAGAGGATCAAATGGTGCATCCAGCTCTTATCCTAGTGACAGAGTTGCCTCCCAAGCACTAAGGAAGGAACAGCAGTCACTCAAGTCAGCTGATACAGAATCATAGAATAGTTTGGGTTGGAAGGGACCTTTAAAGGTCCTCTAGTCCAACCACCCTGCATTAAGCAGGGACATCTTCAGCTAGATCAGGTCACTCAGACCTCTGTCAAACCTGACCTTGAATATTTCCAGGGATGGGTCATCTACCACACCTCTGGGCAACCCGTTCCAGTGTTTCACCACCCTCATTGTAAAAAATATCTTCCTTATATCTGATCTAAATCTTCCTTCTTTTAGTTTAAAAACATTACCTATTGCAACAAGCCCTGCTAAAAGGTTTGTCCCCATCTTTCTTATGAGCCCCTTTTAAGTAGTAAAGGACTGCAGTAAAGCCTCCCTGGAGCCTTCTCTTCTATGAGTGGCTGTACACTGAGCTGTAGGAAAACATGTCAACTTTCAGCCACTCTTCTTGAGCTGAGTGTATGTCCCCTGCTAAGAACCAAAATGATACACACAGCAGAAAGAGAGAATAAAGAATCCTTAATGACAGAAACCGCCCTTCAACCCCCACTTCCCCCCTTCTGAGAGGATGTGTTCTCTGCCTGCATCCCTTTCTCCAGCAGTGGCATCTCTCATCCCAGGAATAAATTACCCATAGATTTCTAAGCACTGAAGAACAGGCAAGAGCTTTTTACACCTATCCCATCTCTCCCAGTTCTGTACAACAGTTGTTTCCAACTGCAGCCAGCTTCCATCAGCATCTCTCAACCTCCTTGCCTACAGGAACGGATTTGGATTCTGACTTTGTGTTTTCACCTTAGTTGTTCCCCAGGCTGTGGAGGAGGAAAGGGGAAGGAAGAGAAAGTGAATGTAAGTGGATGTCAAGAACCTGCCTTAGATAAAATATTCAGATCTTACAGTGAATAATACACGGGAATGGAAAAGGTTTATCCAGCTCAGTGAGCCAGAGCCGAGGACTGTACCAGCATGACTGGCAGCACTTTACAGAGGACCGAAGGAGGCATAAAATTTTGCATCACTTCTGTTATGAAGCAAATTTCCTTTCACCAGGACAACAGCAGACACAGGATCTGCACCCAAAGTAAAAAAAAAAAATCCTTTATGCTTCTGCTCCACCAGCATCAGTGCATGCTCACATGCAGAAAAAGGACAGGCAAATTTCTTCAGAGGATTTGGGGCTGGCTCAGCTGGACCTCAGGCTGCTAGGTGCTGATCTCAGCTGGGAAATACTCCCAAAATGATTAATAGAGATTTACTTTGCAGCCAGCTTGTCGCCTGCATTCTGTGTTCCTGTATGTCCCCCTCCTCCTGAGCTTCCTGGTGGCCATAGCAACATCCCTGATATCACCCCAAGCGCCAGCACATCCCTCCTCTCACGCAGCCTCTGGAGCAGCACACCCGGGCACCTTGCATGTACAGCCATTTTCATCTCTGGCTGCTTCACAGATGGCTGGTGCAACTGGCCCAGCACATCCCATCCCACACTCCCCTGCACCCCCATTGCCCCCTCCACCCCGTTGCCAGCACAGATTGCTGCTGTTTAACTCAGCCAGGGACCAGCCTCAAAGCCCAGGGGGCCCTGGCTGCTGGCAGCATTGCCTAGGCACCCCCTCTGTAGATCCCTTTATTGAGGTGATGGCCCTGTCCTCGCTGTGGAGCTCGTCTCTGCTTGTTGTGCCCTGGAGGGTCAGGTCTCTCCTGTCTTCTTCTCTAGCCAAAGGGTTTGGCTGGACTACACCCCAGCAAAGCCCCTTTTTAAGAGCTCCTGAATCAACCTGGGCACCATCTATATTTGGGAAATGGGCATCCTGGTCCACCAGCAGGGCAATCACTCATCTAAGCATGTAGTATAACTGGGGGACTTGGAGCATCCTTTGTTGTGATTGCCACGGCGGGGTGGGAGCCACTCATCTCCCTGCTCTTACAGGTTACAGATGTTTACTGTAGCTTATTCTAGTTTCAGGCACAAACAGCACAGAGGCTGAAAAACAAGGAGCCCTGAGGGGTTTTGTGAACATTTAGAAACCACTCATCAAAAATTGGGGTGGGGGGTGGAGTGTGTGCAACTGGGAGTGGGAAGGAAAGAGGGAAGGAGAGGGAACAGAAAGGCCACCCCTTCACCTCGCATGGGCTCCAGGGCACCTCTTAGCACTTGCACAAACCCAGGAGCACGGACCCCTGCTTGTGCACTTTATTGGCAGATAATTCAGGTAATGTCCCTTCCCGGCTAAAACTGCTGCTCTGGACGAGCTCTACTCATCACATTTCTCTTTCAAATGGCTGTTCCCACAAGTGTTCCAACAGGCTCCGCTTCCACTGCACTTCACAGAATCACAGAGGCGTAGGGGTGGGAAGGGACCTCAAGAGACCATCGAGTCCAAACCCCCAGTGGGTTGTTTAAAAAATCCAGACTGGCTCTGAGGCACACAGAAGCATATATACAGCTTGAAGGGAAGATTTTTATTTAGTTTTTTGAGCCCTGTGGTGCTTTCAGATCTAACTCATTTATGCAAGGAGATAAAAATGTTACTTACTGCAGGCCAGCGTATTTCCAGGCAGACCTAATCATCGTTAGCCTTTCTGATTACTGAGTAAACAACTTGCTTAAGTATTGATCATAAATCTATGATAGTGCTCGGATTTATTTTTGCTTTGCACATTAGTGTCAGCTGCTGCGAGATGCAAATATAATAGATTCGCTTTCCCATTGCTTGTCATGACACGGTACATGTGCTACTGCAGTATCCCAGGCTCAGATATTGCATTCCTCCCCTGGGCTCTAACAAACAAGAATTTCAAGAGGACAGAAAATGAATTTCTAGCCCAAGGGAAAACATTTGATGAAAAAAGTCACATTGTTAATAGTTTTCATGGAAAATGAGATGAAAGTGGGGCTGGAAAAGAAATAATACTGGAGTGGTTCTGGCTCTGAGTGCCACCGAGGGCCTGATAAGAGCTGCAGTTTGTCATTTTTGAGCCCAGTCTCTTCTCCACACTGGGGCTCCCAGTCAGGCTCACGCAAGGCATGCCTCACTGAGCGTAGGGTAGGAGGAAGACTGCTGCTCCCCGTGGGCGATGTCAGGCAAGGGAGGCTGTCTGGGAAAACCTAAAATATAATTCAGGAAGCATTATGACACCTGGATTGACTAAAAATCATTGTTTTTATCGAGTGTATTCTTTTCCTTAATGAGAAGTTCTGTACTCCTGTGGATAGCAGGCTCTTTCCATGAGAACCATGAAAGCCCGATTTGCCCCGCAGAAATGTCAATGGAAATCATTTAGGTCAGCTTTCATAGCACCACCCATGCTTTGGAAACGACACACAAAGTAATATTCCTGTTTTATCCATAAGGAGTTGATGGCAGACAGGTCTGGTGGGTTGGCCAGCAAGTCATTTTCAGTGCACAGATCTCCTGCTCTGCTCATCACTTCATCACCAGAAGAGGGAAAAGATGTACCAGTGCGTTAAAAGTCACCGCATACGCTGCCACAAAAAGAAAAAAGGAAAAAAGAAAGAAAAAATAGAAAAGAATAAAGAAAGAAAACTAAAAAGAAAAAAAGAAAGATGGACCCCAACTGCGGAAATCCAGCTTTGTCACTCTTGGATTGATTAGGAACAACCTTCTTCAGAAACCTTATGGGTTTTTAACCTTAGCTGCTGCAAACCAGAAGAGGTTAAATAATTAAAAGGCTGAAGTGCTTGCTTCCCTTCCCATGCCTGCTCGGTGGCCCTTCTAACAGGCATGGCTACAAGCTAAATGCTCTGTTATGATCAGGACTGGTCACAGAAGCTCCCACGTGCTTTGCCGCTGCTGCATTGCTCAGTCAAGTGCTGGGCTTTGCCCTCAGCAGGCAGTGGCAGAGGTGCTCCAAGGAGAGGGAGACCCTCCCCAGGAGTCATCCTTGGAGCTCACGCTGTAGCAGCCTTAGGACTCAGGGTAGCTGGAAGTCTCAGGTGGTGGGAAAGACACAGTGAGGCACCTGCTGTGTGCTTCCTCAAAGGGCCAGATGAAAGAGCCAAGTCTGAGCCTTTTTCTTATAATTTTATTTTTTTCTTTTGGTTTAATCTAGGGAGAGCTTGAGGGTATTTAAGGAGGATGTCCCGTCCCTCGTCTTTCCCAAAACCACCTGCTTACCCCTGGCACAAACATGCTTTCCCTGCTTAATATCAGATTCCCTGCATGATTCAGCTCGTGTGTGCACCAGGAGTGGAAAGCAAGACAACTGTCCTAGAACAAAGTGGACCATAAAACCAAACGTCCTTCCAATGAGAAGGTTTTGAACAAAGCTAATGTTTAAAAATTTATTTTAAAAATAAGAACACTCTGTAGGAAACTTTCCTTTAAAAGACAAATAGATCAGTTGAACAGTAACAGAAGTCATTGATCAGAAAGCAAGAAGAACACCAAAAGCCTGTTAGGTGACATATGTGACTGAAGTAAATTTACAGCAGCTTAGGAAGGATCAACAGGAAAAAAAAAAATCATAGAATGGTCTGGGTTGGAAGGGACACCAAGGATCATAGAGCTCCAACCCCCCTGCCACAGGCAGGGCCACCAGCCTCCAGGCCTGGATCTACATGAGGTTGCCCAGGACACCATCCAACCTGGCCCTGAACACTTCCAGGGACGGGGCATCCACCACCTCCCTGGGCAGCCTGTTCCAGCACCTCACCACTCTCTCTGTAAAAAACTTCTCCCTAATATCTCATCTAAACCTTTTCCCCTTTAGCTTCAATCCATTCCCCCTTGTCCTGTCATTATCTACCCTTTTAAAAAGTTGATTTCCCTCCTGTTTATATGCTCCCTTCATGTACTGGAAGGCTGCAATGAGGTTCCCCCGCAGCCTTCTCTTCTCCAGACTGAACAAGCCCAGCTCCCTCAGCCTCTCTTCGTAGGGCAGGTGCTCCAGGCCTCTAATCATCTTCGTGGCCCTCCTCTGAACCCTCTCCAACAGTTCCACATCTTTCTTGTACTGGGGCCCCAGATCTGGACACAGGACTCCAGATGGGGCCTCAGTAGAGAGGGACAATCACCTCCCTGTCCCTGCTGGCCACCCCTCTTCTAATGGAGCCCAGGATACCATTGGCCTTGCGAGCTGCAAGAGCACACTGCTGGCTCGTGTTAAGTTTCTCATCCACCATGACACCCAGATCTTTCTCAGCAGGGCTGCTCTCAAGGACCTCTTCTCCCAGTCTGTATCTATGTCTGGGATATATATAACTAACTATTTTTGGTGTATCAATGGATCATTTGGTGTTGTGGGTTTTTTTTTTTTTAATATTGTGTTTTTATTCTGACAGGACAAACTTGGAAGTCTCTGCTTAGCAATGAAAATGAAAGCAGCAGCATGGGGCACATGAGAGGTCTGCTACTGATCATCTAAAAGAGCATTAGGTAGACAGTTTCAATTTATTATTATTTAAAAAAATGAATGCTTTTTTAAGCCTTTAGTTAGAGACTGTGGTAGCCTTTTCCTTTCCCAACAGAAAGCTGTGAACCAGGCAGGAAGCTCAAGAGCTTCTTGGGATAAAGCAACAACGATTTTCTGGGAAGTTAAAGGCAAGAGGGAGTTTCAGAGGATGGGTGGCTCTCTGAAGAAACGTGTATTAAAAGCATGCACACATGCTATGCCAGTGCGGAGGAAGCATAGCAGGAGAGCAACTTGGCTCTGTCAGGAGCTACGCAACAGCCTGAAACTCGAGAAGAAGAAAAATAGGCAATAGGGTAAGTTATTCAGGAGAAGCATGGTAGAAGAGCATGAATTTATATAGGGTAAAATCAAAGGCCGAAGACACAGAACAGACCCGGAGAACAGCAATATTAACAGGAAAGTATGTAAATTAATGTATTAGCAAGACAATAATGATCACTTCGCAGTGGGAAGGGAGCAGCTAGCACTGAGGATCAGAGCAATTAATGCCGCTTTGCTTTAGCATTCACTGAAAAGGATCCAGCTAGGACGTGGATGGGCGGAGGAATAATGCTCACAGAAGGGGTGGAAGAGCCAAGATGATACCAGAAAAGGAGCAAGCCAAAGAGTAATCTGGTAAAGTAGAAAACACCTCAGCTTATCTAACTGTCTAGACCTGAGGAAACATACCCAAGGCGCTCGTCAGCCTGCAGAGGAACACATCAGGACCACTACAAGTCATCTAATTATATCTGAACACCCAGTAAGCAGCCAGGACACAACCACTGCCATACCAGCTCACAAAAAACAATCCTCTCAAATCAATCTGGTTTTTAACCATACTAGGATGTAAGATCTAAGAAACTTGGAGTTTATTTTGGTTTTCCTGTTGTTTTGGTTTTGAGGTGGTGGTTGGGGTTTTTTGTTCCACATTTTGTTCCTTTCCATTCCCTTTCTGGGTTTGGAAAAGACGAACAATTGGTTGCTGTGTGAAACAGACCAATCTTGAGGATCTTCAGGTATACAGGAGTTTAATAACGTGCCATGAAATGAGATCTCTTTAATGTTTCTCCTTATTTATTTATTTTACACTCCCTGCTTTGTACCTTTGCATACCCAGACGGCATGAGCTGGCTCCCCACCGTGACACTAGCCCTGCAAAGTATCTCTTTACACCGCAGCGTATGCGTAAGATTTCCATGGTGCCCTGGGGTTCACAAATGCCAGATGAATGTAAATACACATTTCTGTGCACACATGAGAGCGTGCTGCCACGGCATCCAGAGCTGTTTTAAAAATAATTATCTGCATTAGTCATGGGGTTGAGCAAGGAATGCTTTTATAAAGGCAGAGTTGTCAGCCTCCATCCACACGCAGTGGAGCGTGGGGAGGTGCAGGCAGAGATCTAATCTATTAAACCAGTTGATAAATACCTTACGCCACTCAGTGTGAGAAATTAAACTGTGAACTATAAAACACATGTGAATTATCTTCTAATTTTATTAGGGGGGAGCTCACAGTACGTTGTTACTGAGGATGCAGTAAAGCTTGGGTTGTAGCTCCCGAGAAGTCAGGCTCTTTGCTGCACAACCGAACGAGGGAGTTCAGTGCCTACTGTTGGTACCGTGGGTCTTCAAGGGACATCTGCAATTTACTTCATTAAAACAAAACTAAAAATAAAGTTTGTGAGCTGTTGGACATGAATACTCTCTACCCCCTCCTCCAAGTTCTGCCAGATCTTCCCTCATGTAGATTAAAATCTCTGTAGCTAAAAAACCCCATATCCACCACAAAAGAAAATTAGGGGAAAAAAGAAGTCTTTTTATCAGTATATTCATTATGACATGCAATTGGGGTGACTTGTCATCCCTCAATGGCTCCTTTTCACCTCCTCTCAATCATTCCCTCATGGAGAGGGGGCTCTCCAGGTGGCCACTATGCCAGGAGCTGGCAAGCACCCTCTGAGCACTGCAGCTCCTTTAGCAAGGGCACGTGGGCCTAGGGAAGTTCAGGTGAGAGGTAGGAGCCTGAGAGACTCTGGGGATCCACAGGAGGAGAAACCTGGCGCGTGGCTGAGGGAAAGGGACCAGGCTGTGGGTTGTGGGACCAGGCTGGGCAAGCAAGCCGAGACTGGCAGGTGACCTGAGTGAGGGTCTTGGTTGTAACAAGCAATGGGAACATAGCTGAGGAAAATAAAAACACCTGGAAGTTGTGGATTGAGGTCCATAAATCTGGCTACTTGTGAGTTAAGAACTTACTTGAAAATAATCAGCTTCTCCCCATCATGTTACCCTGGCCCAATGCACCAAGTTCCCCTCGCCTGAATAATCCGAACAACTGACAACCACCGGCCACTGAAAAAAACCCAAACTGACCCAAGCTTTCTAATTGTTCCACCCTCAATAAATAGAAGAAAACTAACAAACCTTTTCCAAAAAATCTCTAAATTATTCCCTTTTCCTTTAGCATCCACCTACCATACATGCACGTAACCGGTGGCTGCATTGCAGACGCCATCTGTTCCAGCACAGCAGCAACTCACCCACTTCTGCCCACTCAGTATGACCAGAATTTAATGCTGCATGCTGTGTGTGCAGGGGAGGCACATGTGTTGTGATGGAGGAGAGCAAACTGGGATAAGGCAGGCACAGCCACTGCTAGAGTGGGAGCAGGGTGCATATCTGAGATGAAGCCTTCTCTTCCGGAGGCCACTGAGTTGCTCACACTGATGGAAAATTCATCTCAGGAGAACAGAAATGTTTCACTGCCTTGTAAGCTGCCAAGTCCTGATGCAGCCACCCAACCCCACTGCTACCTTACCACTAGCTATAGCCAGCAGTACAACTGGCTTTAGTGTCAAACCTCTCTAGAGCAAACCTCTGCAGAGTATTTTCCCACAAGTAGGGAATCCCATGGGACACACGTACATCATTCTGGGAGCCGGCATCAGCCCTGGCCTGGGCAGAAGACCACAACTTAACCTGCAGGATCAGCTCCCTGATCTGGCAGTTTTGCTCTGTGGCTGTGAGCACCCCATCCTTGCCCGTTTTATCAATAACTGCATCTCACACTACAGTAACCAAACCTTGCTTGGCAGCAAGGTTCAAGATGTTCTCAATACATGAGGGGGCTACACAAAAAATGTACTCTCTTTTGCAAAACCTCAGCTATTGCTTCCTTCCCCCTGCTTCCCCCAAGGGAGTACAAGAAAGCTAGCCAGATCCTTGTATTAGAAAGGTAGATTTAAAAAAAAAAAAATCTGTTTTTTTGGTATGAACTTTTTAAACCATCTGGGCAGCTCCATGGAGATCCTGTTTCCTTGAAGCAATAGGATCACAGAGGGAAGAAGTTTGCTGCCCAGGCTTCAGTTCTCTTTCCAGAAAGGACTCTGCACTATGTGGGCTTCCTCTCCAGGCATGCTGCCAATGCTTTACTTCCATTTTCTGTGGCTTTCTCCTTTCTTGCTTATTACACCCAGATAATCCATGCTTTGTGCAATACCAGTCCCTTTGCACCTGGATGCTTTAGAAACTCTCTCAGTTTGCATGGCTCAGTTTCTCCTCCTTGAATGGCTGCAGAAGTTATTTGTGGCACCATTTCTATTAGTGAGCAGTGATTAAAAAAAAAAAGGAATACATTTCCCTGTTCCCATACTTAGCCTGATTAGAAAGAGGATGTCACACACTTGCTTCCTTACATACCATCGCTTGGTTGACTCTGCATGTATAAACAGTTTTGTCTCTCCTCTGAACCAGCTGGAAAGCCTCGTGGAAGTGGGGCTGCACTTGATAGTTGTTTGCACAGCATCGAGCTCCCTAATTGTATCAGGTGATAAACTTGAACAATAATTGGCTTGAGTAAGGAAACAAGATGCAATGCTTAAGGTAATCTGTTTAAATGTATGCTGAATGCAGTAGTGACTCCATAAAGTATTTTGTTTTTCCTATTCTCTGCCATCAAAACTCCCTCAAATATCAAGAAATCATGTTTCTAATCACTAGCCTTCAAAAAAATCCTCAATCTACAGAACATTTTGATGACAGAAAAGCAGTTTACACAGGTGGCAATAAAGCAAGCAGCATTCAGTGTGAATTGAACAAGGAAATCTGTGCGTGCATTCCAGGACTGCAAAGGCAAACATTGCACATGTAAATAATAAGACCAGGTAATGTACAGACTTTTTTTCAGTAGTGCAAATTGAGTTTTTTGTGCTCAAGTCTTCACAGATTACTGTGGCACAGTAGGAAAAAAAACACTCCTCATTTATACATTATTATTATCATCAGTATTACCTTCTTCATTTTAGACTCTTCTCCCCCTTATAATTCTGTTTATGGTTGAGAATGTCAAACTGAGTTTATGCCCTCTCTGCCCTTTTTGGAGCCACTTTTGTTATTCACTTTTACATTATCTGCAGGCACCCCTGCACATACATCTCTGTGCACAGCCCCTTCCTGCTCACCAGACGAGGCAGCATTGCGACTCCTCGTGTAATCATAGTTGCTAAGACAGGGTTTCTTAGTTACACAGCTCAGCAGATTTAAACTATCCCCCCCCACCCCCTTTTTTTTTTGAACCAGGCCAGGGCTGAGTACTGACTGCCATGAACAGAGGGCAAACAAGAAAAACAACACGATCTGCATCAGGCCATGAAAGCACAGATGGCTTTATAGGAGGGAAGACGCCTTTCCCCACTCGGAAGGAGGCTCAGGCTGGCTGTAGCACCCCCCCTGCCACAGGCACTGCCGCTGAAATGCCCGTCTTCCTCTGCAGCAATCTAAGGCAAGTGAGGAGGAGGAGGAAGAGGAAGAGGAGGAAGAGGAGGAGGAGGAAGAGGAGGAGGAGGAGGAGGAGGAGGAAGAAGAGGAGGAGGAGGAAGAGGAGGAGGAAGAAGATTCTTTCACACTGTCATCCTCCTGCTTCTGCAGAAGGTCTGATCATGCCTTGGCCCTGTCAGCCTTCTGCGTTGCACAGAGGCTCTGTTCAGTCCTCCCTTTGCTTGAGCTGGGAGCCCTGCTCCTCAGTGCCTGCTTTATTCTTCATAAGCAGGCCCGTTACCCACTGTGTAAGGAAGAGCTCCCAGAGAGAGGTGGCACATGCCCAGCTGCGTGCTGGAGACAGCTCTTGCCCGCACTCTGACATCTCACTTGCTGCAGCAGGCAGAGCCACGGAAGCAGCAGAGGTGCAATATCACAGTAAATTTGCTGTGAGCAATTCTCACAGAGGACAAAAGTGACATTCATTTTCCATTCAAAATGCAAGTGTCCTTAGAAATAAGATTTCTGAGGGACACTTAAGCAAAGGGAGTAGATTTTCTTGAAGAAAAAAAAAAAAGCCCAGCAGCAGAGGTGAAAATAATACAGCCACGACTCTCCTGAGCAGAGAAATCACACTTGCAGCCAGTTTAATACAGCAACAAGAGTCTTCAAAGGCAAAAGGCACTTCAGTCTTTGGCATGTAACCAGAATTCTGAAATCACTGCATCCTTTTAGGCTAAGTATTCTAAGCAAGCTGGCCCCCTTCAGAAATCAACAAGCTAGTGCCTACTTGGAATCCGTACAAGTCACAGAATCACAAGGTTAGAAAAGACCTTTAAGATCATGAAGTCCAACCATTCCTGTCCTATGCTAAACCATATCCCTCAGTACTTCATCTACCCTTTTTTTAAACACATCCAGGGAAGGTGACTCAACCACCTCCCTGGGCAGCCTGTTCCAGGCCCTGACAACTCTTTCAGTAAAAAATTTTTTCCTAACATCTAATCTGAACCTGCCCTGGCACAGCTTCATGCCATTCCCCCTTGTCCTGTCTCCTGTCACCTGGCTGAAGAGACCATTGCCCACCTCTCTACAACATCCCTTCAGGTAGTTGTAAGTAGTGATAAGGTCTCCCCTCAGCCTCCTCTTCTCCAGGCTAAATATCCCAAGCTCCCTCAGCCACTCCTCATAGGATTTGCCCTCCAGCCCCTTCACCAGCCTGGTTGCCCTTCTCTGGACTTGCTCCAGGACCTCCATGTCCTTCTTGTGGTGAGGAGCCCAGAACTGGACACAGTACTTGAGGTGTGGCCTCACCAATGCCGAGTACAGGGGCACCATCACCTCCCTAGACCTACTGGCCACACTATTTTTGATACAAGCCAGGATGCCATTGGCTTTCCTGTCCACCTGGGTCTGAAATCACTGTTAACACCAGGCACATTCTCCCCACGAGCCATCAGCTGCGCAAGTCTTGATGATACAACCATTGGAGTCTCCTTCTGCCTTACCTCCTCCAAAAAGCACTTCTGCACCTCATCCCACTAAGAAGAAACTGGTGCACCTCTCTAAGCTGTTTCATGTGAATTTCCAGTGCACGCTTCATCTTGGTAGCTTTCTGTGCACCTATAAGATGTTCCAACCTGTGTGCATATTCTATGCCCAAGGCACCCAGATGTCTGGCTTTGATCTTGTACTTTCTATCACCAAGATTTTATTGAATTCATAGCTTCATCATGAAGGATTATTGGCATCATGCTTAAAAAGACTAATCAGTAGGCAGAGCCATGTCTTGTAAACCGCAAAAAGTGCTTGCTAACAGCCATCCCGGTTCTCAACTGAATTCCAAACACATTTTAAGGTCAAGACTCTATCCATCTGGTAGCGTTGGATTCAATCTTGAGTGTGTTTTCTATTTTGAAACCTATAAACTCACATTTCTACATACACACGTAAACAGAAATAATTCAAGAGCAGCACCATCGGGCTCTGGTTTGTTGTGAAAACATGACAACCACCCTGGAGCAACAGAGTGTGTAGAAGCTACAACTACTTGGATACCTTTGGGAAAATCCTCAAAAAAGAAAATCTGTGCTCAAACACTTGTTTATGTGGCCTTGTATCCCACGAGTACAAAGGTTTATTGGTCTAATTAATGAAGACAATCTTCTTTTATAAAAATTGTTGCAAGTGAAATCCTCCTAAGGATGTGTGGCTTGCTGAGTGGCTTTATTCCTCCAGCAAGGTATTTGTGAGAGAACTACACGCTGTACCTATACGGAGCAGACACCTTCGCTACGCCTTTGCTTTCTTAGATAAAATTCAAGCTGCAGCCACATGTGATATTTTCTAAAAAAGGATTTGAAAGGCAACCTTTTTCTGCAACTCTTCTTGAATAAAGCCACAGTCAAACCATATAGCCAAAACCGCTTTATTTCACCACGAGCCATATAACCAAGAAGAATAAAATGGTGGCTGTAACATTTCTGTTCAAAACCAGTTCCAAACCCCAAGAAAACTATACTGAAAGCATTAGCCAATACTTTATTCCTATAAAAATAAAAAAGAAAACAGATACATTCATTTCAGGAAGTTTCTACATTTTTAAACAATAAATTAAACTTTGTAATATCAACATCAATTTACATGTCAAATGATTTAAAAGAAAAGTACAGCTTAGGATACAAAATAAACTTTTTCCTTACCTTCCAAATACATCAGATACATTCTTTTATTCTTTTAATGCACTGGCACCTAAGATCTCAGAAGAAGAAATTATAGAGTGCTACAGATACAAGTGTTAAACCATAAAATAAGATAGAGCCACTGAAGGGATATTATCTTCCAAGCTTTCTCTACATCTCCGATTAAACCACTAACTGAACGGATATGAAAATATCAACTTAGTGACTGGAATAGCAGAATCTTTTGCAAAGCTTGCAAAAAAAATAATCACTTTGGCTTTCCCAACTGTGATGTAATTCATTCCAGCACTATTAAGCACATCTCTCTTTCAGTTGCAATGAAGGTCAGTTTTTACAGATCATTAGTTGTTATCATGAATGCCTGGCAGATTTTTAAAGCCTTGATAGGGCTGTCCCCATTATTTATCTTGTATCTCTCTATTAAGTTACACAATGAAGTGTGAAAACCAAAATAAATTATATTTAGTACTCACTGCACAGGTCCCTGGAATATCAGGGTTGATACTCCTGATTTATTTTGCAAAATCTGGATTTGAAATACATTTACCTTTGAGTGCATATACTAATTCCCCACCTGATTTCTGCAGCCAGTAATTTCATTTCTGTTAGAAAACCTAGGAAATAACAGCTATACTGGGTTTTCATTCATGTATGTGAAGCTCTGAATTAGAAGGGCACTGATGAATAACAACTCGGCTGTTACCATGCTCACCTGCTGCTTAACCAAAGCAAATGAAACCCACAGAAAATAACATTATTGGTCTAAGCTTTTTTCCCCCCTGGAATGAACGTGGGGCTTCACTGTTCTTGCAAATGTATATAGAATTGTAGAATGGCTGGAAATGACCTTCAAGATCATCGAGTCCAACCATCTATCCAGCCCTACTAGGTCCAACACTAGACCATGTCACCAAGCACATCATCTACTCTTCTTTTAAACACCTCCAGGGATGGTGACCCAACCACCTCCCTGGGCAGCCTGTTCCAGTATCTGTCAACCTTTTCAGTAAAGAATTTTTTGTAATATCCAACATAAACTTCCCCTGATGCAACTTCAGGCTGTTTCCCCTTGTCCTGTCACTAGCTACCAGGGAGAAGAGACCAACACCCACGGCACTACAACCACCTCTGAGGTAGTTGTAGAGCATGATGAGGTCACCCCTCACTCTCCTTTTCTCCAGACTAAACAAGCCCAGCTTCCTCAGCCATTCCTCATAAGATTTGTCTTCCAAGCCCTTCACCAGCCTTGTAGTCCTTCTCTGGACATGCTCAAGCACCTCGATGTCTGTCTTGTAGTGAGGGGCCCAAAACTGAATGCAGTACCCCAGGTGCAGCCTCACCAGCGCTCCTGCTAGCCACACTGTTCCAGATGCAGGCCAGGATGCCACTGGCCTTCATGGCCACCTGGGCACACTGCTGGCCATTGATCTCCATACCTAGGTCTCCCTCCTCCAGACAGCTCTCAAGCCACTTGATGTTACTTTAACCCAGACTGCCAAGTTAAATAGTACAAGTACAACCCTACGAAGGCCAATAGAGATTGCTGACTTACTGAGCAGGCTTTTCTGATCTCTCCCCTAAGGAAGGAAGCCCTTTCTCCTGCAACTCTGCAGCAAGGACTTCTGAACGCAGGTTTGCAACCAACCCTTTGAAAGAAGACTGAGCAGTTAAGCAGGCAGTTGGGTCAATGTTGATTTTTTTCTGTGCTTTAGCCATCACACTGCTCACTAGTTGAGAACTAGCTGGGTGTATGGATACATAAAATGCAGCCATATCAAAAAAGATACTAACTTTTAGCAGCTTGGGTATTTTACAGAGCAATATTTCTTTTTTCCTCTTGTAAAAGGTATAAGCGTGTTTTATGTAGATTTTGGTAAACAGTCCCTCCTTCCTCACTTGAAATTTCAGATTTTAGTTTGTTGTTTGGTTGTTTGGTTTTTTTTAAAGCATCTGTTCTTGCTTAGCACAAGACTTCCTGATGCTTGGGAGAGCAAGGTCCAAAGACTTATTATTTACAAAATGGTTATCCTGCAAAAGGCTGATAGAAATATGAAGCTAGACTGGTTTTAATTGGCAACTGATGTTAAGTAACGGATTTAATAGATCTAGCAAAGCCTCTTAGCATGCATGGCAACCTCACCAGTTAACCCAGCCACAGCCAGGTTCCATTTGTGTCTCAGAAAAAGCACACCAAGTGGAAACAGCCAAAATAATTTGTAGAAGATAAGTTAAGTTTTGTTTAATGTTACTTAAAAGCACAAAGCAGTAAATGAGGAAAAAGTTCAACTCAAAATTATTTTCTATGCCAGCCTGTCCAAAATTAAATCCCATCAACAGCAGGGCTGTTCAGTAACAAAATTGCTCTAAGAGAAACGATGCATTTAAAACATAAGAAAAGCATTCTGTAAAGGGGAAAAAACAAATATATTGCATTTCCTACCCCTACCTTACCTGTTACAATAATCTGTGAGGATGATTTTTTTTGTTTTGTTTTCTGTTAAATAAAAAAATACGGTCTTATCTGCCCAGAACAAAACCTTTCCTAAATGTTTCTCCAAAATATCTGAATGAATTTTACCACTGTTAGCAGCACTGTTTAAATTCCTCAGAGCAGAGCTCAGTTCAGGCTGGTCTGAACACCACGCTGCACCTTCAGCAGGTGTAAGATCATATCTTAGGCAACAGCAACATCACTTGGCCTGTCTACAACAAAGCCAGTTTTACAGTTGTGGAAAGCCTCAGTGTTTTTGTAGGGTAAAATGACAACAACTCAAGAAACGACATCAGGAAAACCAAGAAAGCTGAAGTTGAGCAACTAAGAGTAAACTGAAGAGTTTCATTAATGTCTATTGAAACCAGTATTTTCAGTAAGAATTTCTTTAAAGATTTAAAACCTGCAGCTAAGCTCGAAACAACACACAACCTACGACCCTTATGCAAGTCTCTTATGCAAGTAATCTGCAACAAAATTAGGAGAGTCAAAGGCACATTCTGCTCCCCTTTCCCAAAGCCACCTCCTCTTAAGACGAATTTGTATTTTTTAAAAAAGAGACCACAGTTACTAGTCTCCTCTCAACAGCCAAAACTAAACAGTGTCAACAGGCCACACAATTTGCTTTTTCCACCATATTCTTGGTCCTCGACAACTGCTCTTTCTATCAGTGGGCAAATCAGACCCCTACTGTCACGGGGTTAGCCTGAGCTGAGAAATGGTCAAGTGCACCGGCACCAGGTGCTGCTCCTTCCTGTTCATTCAGAGAAACTTTGTTTTGTTTTTAAAGACAATGCATTTCAGTGATTGTGGATACTGGTGCTTGAAGCTTGTACTGCTACTGAACAACTGGAACATTTAATATGTTAGAGTACACTAAAACTAAATCATATCACATTAGATTGCTATATTTAAACTGCTAATATAATACTATTGTTAAAACAGACAGTCATCTGAGATGGCTTAACACTATCAGTGTCAGAACTGAAATGCAAGAGAATCCATTAAATCAAAACATTATGTTTTATATAATGAATTAATCATTCATTTGGCTTTCAACTGCCTTTGAACAAAGAATTTCATGACACAACTTTACCTTCTATATAGTCTCAATTAATAAATGCTTTTAACCAAGTAGACTAATTACAGGTTACCAGTTGAAATACAAACATTCCCCGTAGCATGTTCTTCCTAGAAAGGCTTTATCTGAATGAGTAAAATAAACTTGCACTTAAATGTGAGACTTTAGGATATAACAATAAATCAATTATCAGTGAAATAACCATGTTTAAAATTAAATTGATTATGAACTGTGTGTGCCTATTTTCCACATTTGCAGTGAACCATTTATGCATTTAGTCTGACACATAAGAACACTATCTACAGGGAAGAACTTTTGTTGTAAAATAATATCATGTTATGCTTGTAATAAAGCAAATGCATAGTTCAGTACATATTTCAGATCTACAGTTCTTTTCAAATATATATATATATTTAACCAAGTATTGCATAGTACAAAAAAGGAGGGAGAAAGGAGAAACAACTGTTAAAAAAATGAGTGTATATGAGAGCTGTTGCTGAATTCTTAGGTACATTTTGGTTGTGTATAATTTAGTACCAACACTTAAAAGACAGGATTGTTGAAAGCAAAATCCTGAATTGCAATTTTTTTTTTTTTTTTATAAACACCTCCTCTGTTTGATGGTTGGTTGTATTTTAATGATTCATATTTCATACATCCTCTTACACAAAAGGCATTCATGGTTTTCAGCACCAGTTTTCTAATTTTCAGTACGTGGTAAAACCTGTCCCTCCCACCTCTGTCTCAGAAGCGTTCCCCTGTGATATTTCTGAAGACAATGTGAATAGGAATTTTAGTTACTCCTCTAACAAATATAAAGCCACTTAAAATTTGTTTAATTCTGAAGAATAAAGGTTAGTCTATTTCACAGTGATCAAAACCTCAAAGGCGTATTACTCCCTCTTCATCCACAGCCACGACGGACATTCTGAATACTTATTGTCTTGATTACACCAGCACAGGCAAAACTGAGGTTAAACTGTTTGGGAAGATTACATGGAATCTTGACTTCATGGCATCTTCTGCTATTTGTCAATTGCTTGACAGTTAAAAATTTTGTTAGGAGTTTTAACTCCTACAAAAAAAAATTAAATTCAATCAACTCTGTGTCTTTTTAATTCCCTAATTCTTGTGGAAACAAAAGCCAGCATTAAGATGTTTTCAGAATTATGCTTTCACTGCAAGAGCAAACCTAAGGCATTCTTCATTCAGTGCAAAGTCATCACACACTCCAGAGAGAAGACAAAACCCACTTCATTCTCCCCTGTGGACCCTACAGGTACATGTGCAAAACCCAGCAAGACTGAAATAAAGATGGACACAATATACAAGATAGTCATGTAGTTAATATTTGCTCTGTGTTTGTTTGGGTTTTTTTAACTAATCAGATATTACCATGATTACTGTTTTTATAGCTTCGAGTAGTGCCCCAGTGGCCAGCAATTTCGAACAAGTTATTGAAATCCAAGTAAGAGTTCATGAGTAGTACTACCAAAACCTTCTAACTTTACTAGAACAAGAGCAGCATTTGTTGTCACAATATAACCATCATCATTTAAACACACACAGTAATGTAAGTCAAGCCTATGCCATGTATCTTGAGACTGGAGTTACATAAGGAATAAATTTACAGCGCTTTGGTAAATACATATTCAACATGAAGGAACATAAATACAGATATGTAGCAATAACCTTAAACACAAATAATCCGTAAGTTTAATCAAGTACTTTTGTGAAAGAAACAGATGTCACAAAGATGCTCTAAATATTTTCATACTATTTATTTTCTTGCTTTTTTGCCTCCTTGCCTTTTCCACTTCTCGACAAACCACTTATTGCCAGTCATGCCAATGGCAAGGGATGACTTTGAGACCTGGGCACACCCAACCTTAAAAAATAAAATATTTTAACAGAAGGGCACACACATAGCAGGAGGGAGGCTTTTGTTAACGCCCAGCAGGCACAGATTCTTCAGTGCCTGCTACTACTCATGTGGGAAAGAGACACCGGGTTTTCTCACTGCTCAATATCCTCTCTAACATCAGCAGGCAGCCTGTGCTTGTACAACACCTCTCCACACACATCCTTGAAAAAAGCTTCCCAAGCAACTTGTGCGTGTCCAGTATCATTTTACATTTGGAGTCACAGACAGAGCGAGTGACCTGAGGCAGTTTACCAAGTTCGGAGTGAACCACAGTTACAGTCTCTTGCCTTCCAATCTGTGCCCAAGCAAGAGAATAACGATCCAAAATATCACAAAAGCTTCAATGAAAGTGAAATCTGGAATGCAGTATATAAGAAAGAACACAAACCTATTCACCCTTCAACCTAACAAAGCCAAGCAGCTTTCTGTGTTGCCAATTACCCTGCGTGTTCCAATCAAAATTCTTCTGATCAGTAGTCATCAGGTATCTTCTTTACCTATAACCAAAGAACTTCACTCTACCAAGCCTGTAGAAGACAAGAACCAGCAATTTATCACATCCTACATTCACTTTTCAGCTATCCTGGGGGGAGAAAAACACATAACCTGGTAACAGGAGATGCATATCGTACAGCTGTGGCAGTTTCTATAATGAAACTCCAGATATAAATGATAATATCCATAATACAAACCATAATCCTAAAATATATCTGAATATATGGATGTATGTGTATATAACTGTAAAAAGAAAATTATCTAATTTTCTCCTTTATACACATATAAACATCTGGCTAATACGACCCATAGTTTTTTTTTCTTTAGTTAGGACTAAACTTTTAAATAACAGAGCCTTAAAGAGTCCTTTAAAATATTTTGGTTAAACACTATTCAAAAATGAAGAGCTGTCTCAGGGCAATTAAAAATCACACACAAAATAAATTAACATCATACAAATGTGGTTATATTGTTCAGAAAGTCCAATTCTCCCATTTGAAATGAAATGGAGACCAGTGTACCTTAGGGTGAATTACTCAATGTACAAATCCATTCTCTCTTCCCACGTAAATCTTCGTGTGAATTTAGCTGCATTTCCATAAAGCCTGAAACGCAGTAAATCCCCACAACTCTAGCAAAAGGGAATTGTGTTTCACTGGATAAGAGCAGTTTTTGCTGAAGGGCAGCAAGTCAACATTTCATCGCCACCTGAACACTAGCAACACCTGTGCCCTTGTAAGCTTCACACCTTGAATTAGCAGCAACATACTTGGTGGGTTCAGTAGTAATTTTTCTTCCAGTATCAGATAAGACTACTCTGCATATACAGTAAGTCAAAAATCTAGTACTTGTGTGCAACATTAATCCATACTTACATCTGAGAACTCATAAATATACATGGAAACTAAAGTGACAGAGAAGTAAACCTCACTTTAAGTTAAAATGTTTTCGGTCCACATATTGAAACAGCAGTAAAAAAAGTATAATGGAGATGGACGGCAGAGACAGAAGGAAAGGAGTACAATACCTAAACCTGCAAGAAGTAGGTCACCATTAAAAGGGCAAGTTGCAATTAAAATTGATCAACAGAAGATGTAGACTGTACCACCTGCATAAATGCTTAAATGCAGCATTATTTTCTGCATCACATACAATAGCTGTGATTTCTAAGCAACGCATTGTAACAGCTGGCATACTTACTAATAGATTTATGGTAACCGAATACTTAACTTCTCCAGCTCTTTGCGTTCAGTAGTTATGCATTAGCCTTTAAAGCTCTTCATCAGCCTTTTAGAGGTCAAGGTTACATTTCCACAAATATTTAGTGCCCTAATAAGAAAGCTAGAAATATTCACACCTTCAGTGAACTTTCATATGCTACAGAGACAGTAAATAACCTTCTCTTAAACGGAATCAACACGATCAGCTTTCTTTTTGCAGTTTGAAAAGAAACATGAAGACCTTTGTAACTTGCAAAGTGGAGGGAGTTTTAAGGCAGTAAAAGATGTATTAAGGTTTCCATGATTATTTACGGTGTTTAGGAGAATAAAGCATATTACACACAGTCGCTCTCATATTTATCTACATGACTTCGTTATACTGTACATGATTTAGCAATCTTCTTGAGAAATTTAAAGTGCCACAGTTCAAATGTGCTCATCTGTCTTTTCATGGGCTTCTAGCCCATTCTAGTTGCTTCCAGAAACAAGCCCTCGTTTAACTTAAAGAGCAGTCTTTTTAGGAGGAAAACAAAGAATTCATCCTTCGCTGCTGTGCTAACTGGAATCCAGTGGTCGAACCAATCCTTCTTTGTAAACACGAAGAATAGCTTCACAAACAAATTTGTATTGGCTCTGTGTAAGGAAAAAACAAACAGCACACATTTATGGATGATTAGTTAAACTCCTGATTACACATTAGCATTTACCAGGGCTAACAGTCCTACGGCTTCTTTTTCTCCCGGACAATGACAAGAGAGGAGATACAAAGATGGAAGGAGAAAATCCAACTCTCCTGGCTGTGTTCACAGTAAACAAAGGTAACATTTACTCTTCTTTGAAGGACCAGCACTAAAAATCTCACACCAAGGAAAACACAGTCCCCAAATTTAAAAGAACATATGCTTAAGTCTCAGGGAATGGGATTTATTTGTAGGAAAACCTACATGATTCTTTCAACTTTAGGTTCAACTAGATATTTAGGTTCTTTATACTTTTTTTGCTTGTTTATTTTTTTTGGTACTGTTACCTGACTACTACAAGTATGCTAAACCTTGTGAATCCTGCAGTTACATATTACTGGATGCATTTAAGTCACATGACCAAAAGCACATTTAAAGTTACCACGTAGGTCCAACTGCCTTGCTAAAAACTACTTTTTTTTTTAAACCCACTTATTCTATTGCAGAAGACAGAGTCACTTTTTTGCCAATTTGCAGTCAGACCACACATCTCCTTTTGTAACAGAATGGGATCAAAACCTTTCGAATGAATATTTTTGAAGAGCAGCAGCCACATTAATTCTTCTGTCACCCAACGTTTTGAGCCCATTTGGTTCTTGCGGAGTTTTCACAAATTAGACTAGTGTTTCTCTTCTGAATTGTACTCTTATTTCCTTGATCTTGTGATGTACTTATTTGTTAAAAGCAAATAGCCTGGGAGCCTCTTTCTGAAACACGATACAAGGAGATGCTAGCAACAGGGCTAGTGCAGAGCTAACAATCCACGTAGCCCGCATAAAATTCTGTAACTAACACAGTCTTGAGAACACAAGATGATAGAAATTTAAAAGAACTTAAAGATCAAAGCACATCTCTCCTCTCCTCCAAAAGTACTTTTTGTCAAAACCCCAAAATGAACACCTTTCTTCAAAGCTCCATGTCATACCCTCAGAGAAGTGCAGCTTCACATTTTCTAAATCCCTTTTTGCAACCTTTGAAATGTTCTCCCAGCTGCCCTTGTATGTCAGCTCTCATCAACTCACCAGGAGCATCTGGGAACATTCCCTGGATCCCTCCCCAAGGACAGGGCTAAAAGATAACTCTTGGACTGTGAAGGACCTTAGGCTGCATTTTAATACCAGCAGCTAGGAACATGATTCTTTTCCATAACCTGCAATACATTTTCTCTTAGGCACAGAAAAGCTTAAAGAAAACTGGGGGGTGGAAATTAATTTTTCTCCATCTCGATTTTCCTGCCTTTTCTTTCAACCCTTCAGTCAATTACTCCCACCTTCAATATCACTGTTCTTTTGTCTTTATTTCTTAATTACCTTGACTTTTCTCTTCATTGTTACTGTCATTTGCATATTTTTACTGCCTGAACAAGCCAAGCATGATATTTAACTCTCTCTTCAATACTTCTGTTAACTCCTTTGTGTGATCAAGTTACTGAACAAATAAGGAGGAATACTTCTGCACTGCTTCCTCTGACTCAGACTCAGCTTGTTTTCTTTGCTCCTATCTGTTACATATATTCTTACTGCTCACTCAGCTGATAGCTAGTTCTGTTACCTATGTCCTAAAGCACTGCTTTCTGCATTGTTTCTATGTCTAATTTGTCTTTTATGGAACATTAATGGTTAAGTTTGGGGGTTTTTTTAAACTTGAAAGGACATAGAGTTACACAATTTTTGTTGTAGCTTTGTTGCTTTGGTTGAAGCTTTTGCTGTGCTGTTCCTGATGACCACATTACAGGTCTTTGAGAGACTGGAGCTTTCACGTGATCAACAGCAGACACTAAACTGACCAGTTAATAGCACTGATGAGTCCATTCTCAGTTACTTGAGGACACCCTGTCTGATACTAACTCATAGTGCGCGTCTGGCTGTGTATCGCCTTAGAACCGGAACGCAGACGCAATCCCCCTCGGGCAGCGGAGTATGCTTCAGGCAAGGCTGTTACAACTCAACAGTCCCTAATGGTTTCTCCCAGAAGCCAAAACTGAGCATCAAATCTGAGCTGTGGGGCTAGCTGGAGGGCAGGCTTGGAACGCCTCAGGGCAGCCAGGGTGGATGAAAATGTCACCACGCAGCTCTTGGTATTCTGTTTTCTCACAGCTGAGTGCTCGCCTCTGTCTCATTTAGAGCACAGCATGCCAATTCTGCCCATTGGCTTTTCACAACAGTATCTGCATGCTTCAGAAAACCAAGTAAATTTGGTTTTACTGAACTGCTGCTACAGATCATTCCTCTCCCAATCATGCTGATAGGGAGCTGTGGAACACAGCAAGCAAGGTAAAGAATCCTGTTTTAGATCAGACCTCGAGTATGGGAAAAATTAGTATTTTTTTGCTAGTCTGCCTGTTCTTCAGTTACATCATACTGTAGACTGCAAGGACAATTCCTGCTGATTTCTGTTGTAACAGAAGGGACTCAGCTGACGTTTACTTCAGGTCCTCATGCCTGAGTCTCAAAAAGACCACTGCTTCTGGAAAGTTTAAGCCTGAACTTGCTCAGTTCATTTTAGAAACTTGAGGGGCATTGACAATTCAAACTCCAGAATGCAACTCTCATCTTCCTTGAACTTCAGGCTAGCATTTCTCATCTCATGACATCCTTTCTCATAAGCTCATCCTCCATTTCTGCAAGGAAGAGGCAGGGGACTATTCAGACAACTCCCTCCACAACCATACAGTGCAGAAGTAGTTCCGGATAGGGCACTCACATGGCAATGAACAAGAGTCCCACTCACAGAGCACTCCAGCGTGACACAAGCGACCGTAGTTCCTGACATACCCTTTGATAACACAGGACTTCCCCCTTTCCCTGCATCTAGTCAATCACAATGCTAGCTCCTGCAGCAATTAACCTGTTCTAATGAATAGAATTTATCTTCTCAAATTACCTTCTTCCTTCCCTAGATCAAGTGGAAACCAAGGCATTTCCTTCTGAAGGCAAAGGACAGAAACGCCACATTTAACTGTTGACTTTGTGGGTCTAAACCCCTTTACTTCCATTTGTCACTGGGCATTTTAGGTCTCTGAGATAACCCATGCAATATTTGGTCATCCAACCCCGAGCCTCCCATCCTTCATCCTTGGTCTATAACACAAATATCTTCACTTCCAAAGCTGATACAAGATTGCCTTCATGATCTTTGAGCTTCCATCTTAAAAATCACATTCAACTTTCGTATTTCAGTTATTGATACTACCCAAGTTTTCCTGTATTTCATTCCTGCCTTTGTTTTTCCAAACTGGAGTAGTGGCACAACTTAAAAATACCTCAAACATATATTGTTCCTATCAAATTTCTTCTATCAGAAAGCTACTTTCTCTCTTCAAATCATACCACAAAACCTTTAATTTTACCTTCAGTTAAATACCTTCCTGTAAGGCTCTGTACTAGAACGAAAAGCAGAAAATTACTCTAGCTTCTTGCAGCGAATTTAGACAAAGGGCCACGAACGGATGATTTGTGCAGGTCTGACTTTGTGAATTCTAACTACTTGCAATGCATAGAAATCAATTATCTCTTAATTGAAGGTAAGAAATATTTACAAGTCAAATACACACCACAGAAGCAGAGCAGCCTTTGCCACCACACTACGTTACGCTAAGTGAGCAGGAAATATAACGACAACTGAAGACTCGTACAACTACATCATTTGAAAAATGTTTAGCTCCATTTTAAATCTGGACAAGTGGAATAAATGTAAACAGGACACGACGCTTCCTCTCCATCACTTACTGATGTCTGCACCATCATAGCTCGCTGGTCTCGCATTTTCCGTACAATATCCAGCGGATAAACGGGTTGGTTTCTTTCAATTAAGCACATGGCTGTTTCCATAGTGACCAATACACCAGTGCGACCGATCCCAGCGCTGTGAAATGTAACAGAAAAATAGTCTATGAAATTAGGTTTTTGCAATGCACCAGATTCATATCGGTGGCTTTATACTCAGATGCTAAATAGCCTTAGAAATTACAGGAAGATCTTAATAGAATTAGAAGAGAGTGTGAAGCTTATCTTTAAAGCAACTCCGGTAATATTTCCTGCCAATGATTTAAAAGAAAATCATTTTTATATAAATAAAACTAGAACATCACTTAAAGCAAATGGATTTTTAACAATTATAACTGCTTACTAACCTAAGTGTGCTGGTTTGGTATTTTTGATTAAAAAAGGTAAGAGGTAATTGACCGCTTTTTGACCGGCACTTGAACAGCAGAAAAAAAACCCCCAACTTTGCAGTGCTATTAAAAATGTGGTTACAGTAGTGGTAGAGGATAAAAATGGAGAACAATTTACAACGTAGATTATCAGCTCTGTGATAGTTATGGGACTAAGCCATTTCATCAAAAGGTTGCAGGACAAAGGGAGAGAAAAGAAACTCGTCCTTTAGATACAACACCAGAGTTTCTGTTTTCAACAGCGAATGTTGGTATCGTACAGTTTAGCATCTTCATCTAATTCAAGGAGTCTCCTGTCTTGCAGATAATTTTTTCTAAGCAAATTTTTATTTCTAAGGCTGAAGCAATTCTAAACCTGGATTTTAAAACACAAGTACCTGCAATGAACAAGGACCGGCTCATTCTCTACTCTCTTTGGCCTCATACAGGTCACAAACTCCAGGAAGTCCATGGAATCATCAGGAACACCATGGTCAGGCCAAGCAACATACTGGAGATGGGTGACAGTGTGTTGTTGTTCTGTCTGAAATGCAGTAAGGTTTTCAGTGTTTAGTGTTGACTAAGTAGCATTGATGTTTACTAGACAAGTCGTAGTTTTCACAGTAAGCATATTCTGCAGATGCTTTAAGATGCATATGATGTAGAAAAAGTTTTGGCATTTTAGAATTCAGAATAAAGCATGAATGTGCAATTCTTAGAAAGCAGCAAAAGGAATAAGATTTTCTAAATAAATGAGGTATCAAGTTTAACTTCTGTGATCTATATACATTTTTAAAAATTTATTAACTATTGACCTATTATAACTTGACATTAATGAGTCCCCTGAGGTAAAATCCTACAAGACTTATGCAAAGTAGTACTGCCTAATAGTTTAGGACAGGCTGGAAGAAACAGCTGAAAACAGCACAACTATTGAGAACAATACTAAAACAACAGGGTCTCAGGGCTAAATACGGTGTGTCTGTGTGCATGTACAGATTCAATTATAATATTAAGTTGCCTGTAACATTTGCAAAATCTGGTTTCTGTTAGGAAACAATATATATTGCTCATACATATTTGTTCCTTGTACAGAGATGAATGACTTCTTTTGACCCACAGAAGAATACTTTTTGTATGGAAGCAATGTAATTAGTTAAAAGATGCTACTGTATGAAGAGCATTCTTTTCATTCAATTATATAAAAAATAAACCCCAGTTTTACAGAGGTTCTTTCAGCTTAGCTTTTTGTTAACATTGATTATGAGATCACTCAATCAACTTTGCATTCAGATTATGCTGCAACTATCAACTGCTATGCTGCAGATGTAACCAATGATTAGGGTGGGAAGGAAAAAAAATCCTAGAACCACTCCTAAGCATTCCTGCATCATGCAACAAGGATCTCACTCTTTACAAACTGACACATTTTCATGTTCCTTTATTCCTTCCACACATTTAGCAACAGTAGAACTGTTAGTTGAGTTTTGTCGATGTCCATTACTAGACTTAACATCTGACACCCTACTGGAATAAAACTCTCCTTTATCGCTGTCTTAGTCTATAAAAGCTGGCCTCTCCCTAGTGCACCACACAAGAACCCTGTTGTGATGTTAGTGACTTTAAGAGGGTTTTTTTTGTCCTTTTCAGTGCAGAGCTATGGAAACATATGACCTGTTTTAACTGCATTCAACTGATTGTTTTCCTCTTCCACTTAAGGAAGTTGTTCCACTCCCAGCGAGCAGGCTAGTAAGACAGAGAAGATAGAATAGCTACTGCTTATGTACCAAGCAGAATCATAGGAAATAAGTTTATTCCAATCAAAGTAATTGCAGAAATTTACAGTTGGGTCCAGGAACATGAGGATAAACACCACAGCTCATGCTTTGCTTCTTAAAGGCAGAGCCTGAACAATCACAATTAAAAGTTCTAGCTTAAGGCCCGAGTGGATAATGTAATCTACTGATGAAGCTCCCTATGATGCAAATTGCTTTGGGTTCTATATAATCCAGGCCACTATGTAGTTGAGCTTGACAAAATGATTAGATGTTCTATTTTTCTGAAATGCCAGAGATTGAAAAAATACAAAAACACGGCAAGAAAATGTCATTAAAATGTCCTCTTTTGGAAATCAGCGTGTGCTTAATCAGAACTTCTTCAAAAGGGAAATGAGATAACACAGCAATTACATGTAACAGTTTGAGCTGATTCTCTTAAATCAGAGATGTTTGAATTAGAGCACTCAGGTGAAACAAAGACTTCATTCATTCTAAAATTATCCAAGAGTGAGTATCCAGTCACTTTCCATGTGCATCAAGAACTTACAGCCACACGTCATGGATAAGTGCCAGTGCAACACCTGAGAACCACCAACCATGATCTGTAGCCATCAAAAGCCATTTTACAAGCTCAGAAAAGAGAATTAACTTAATTTTTACTTATCAGTAATTCAGGCTCAAATATAATGAGCTGCATTAAGTACAAGTACATTACATAAGACTTATTCAGAGTAAGAATACACAGTAAAAGCATGCACTCAGTCCTCAGAGCTGCTTCTTTTGGTGTAATCATCATCATCATCATCATTTTCTGCTATGTGCCCTATTCATGCCTAGAGTCCAACAAAGCTGTTTGTTAATTATTCCAGGTATAACTTGCATTAACTTATATTAAAAGGCCATCATGGTTACTAAAATCTAGCACTTATATTAAAAAAAAAAAAGCGCTAGAATTAAAGTTACCGGTCCCATCATTAGCTGCACTGTACATGCCCTATTAACAATACTTATTTTTAAACATGTTATTTTTGCCAGACCATGCTGCTTTGTGCAAATCTGGTAATGGAAAATAAGAGGTAGCTGCTTATTATCCTCAGGTCCAAACCATTAATCTCTGCCAGTCAACTTAAATCCTTTACAGAATTTTATTTTTTGCTACACTGAGGTTTTCAGTAACTGTCATTATTGTAGCATCCTGATGACTGATAAATGTAGATTTTATCTTTATAAAATCTGGCTTTATTAGTCCCATTTAAGGACTAAATTTAGGCTAATAAGTCTAAATTTACAGAAAGTGAGACAGCAAGAGTTGCTCATGGTCTTGGTGTTTTTCCTAACTTGACATTACACACCTTGTTGCTCCAAAAATATTTACCGCTTTTTGTACTCACATCAGCTGATACAAATTTATGTATTTGGTATTTCCACAAATCAGCTTAAAAATGGTGGATTTTAAAAAAAAAGTTCCAAACAATTACAGATTCCAGTGACACTTCTGGATTACGTTGATTTTCCTAGCTTATCAGCCATTTGGCCAACATTTAGCTGCTGCATGGCACTGACCCACATTTACTTGGCAAACAGCTACAGAGGTCTAAGACATCATATCTGTTCCAAGGTATTTATTACTGTCCTGATAATGGTTATTATTGCTGCAGCATAGGTGTCAGACAAAATAAAGATGTACCTATCCTTCCAGTGCAAACTCAAGACACCTCACTGCAATAAGAACTTCACTTGGGTTAAGCTAACAGCCTAGATTTCACTCAAAACCAAAAAAATACTTGGTCCTTTCTGGTAAGTCTGCCATTGGGACTGCAACTCCTGACAAAGTATAGGGCTGTCAGAGGTAATGCTTCAAATGGCTGCCGTAACAATTGTGAAACAATCTCACTGTCAAGATGTTCAGCCACAAAAATATCCATTCTTCATCTTTCTGCAGTTTGCAGCCTCACTTATAATTACAACAAATGGCAGACTTCCTCATTCCATTCTCCTACCAATGAGACTCTCCCTGATTAATAAATGAATCAGGTGTTCTTCAGAAAAGCAACACACAGAGCTTCAAATGATAATACTCATATAGAAAGAAGGAAATTTAGGCTTAAAAGGTCAACTTTAATTTAAATTTTTCTTAAAATCCAAGCAACTGATTTTGCATTTTACCTTTTCATTTAATGTGCCTTTTTTGTCTAGGTTATAATATAATCTTCAATTAAAAAAAAAGAGGAAATTTTACCATGTAAAACTATATCAACCCTGAAGCAGTCATTTTATCTTCTAATCACTCTTTGCTAGTGAGCTTCCCAAATACACCTTGAAAGTTGAGACTCCATGATCAGGGTTAAAGCCTAGTTTCTGAAGAGTAGATATTTTGGCAGTGGCATTTGGCATTTCTTCAGGCTTTTGGTTCCCATCTTATTATACTTCTGTAAACCCTTGCTGTAACACTTTTAATCTACTCTTGTTCTTCACCTCTTTACTATTCAAAACCAACTCATTTTCTTCTACCACGAGTATCTGATAGAACAGAACATGTTCATAGAGCAGACAGTTTTCAGAGAAGCCTTTAAAATACCTCTGCAGTACAAGCAGCTTGTTCAAGACATTTATCACATGGTCAAATTCATATAAGAGAAAATACAAGGTCTTGTTTAAATTGCAGAAGCAAAAGTTTCAATGAAACAGTCTAAGGATCTTTTAAATGACCACACTCAACATTTCCCTCCAATAAATTGTTGTGTGACATGTATTTGGCAAGACAGACAAACACTTCGCAAAGCCTCAGCCCAGGTAATTAAGATGTGTAAAAATTACAGAGACCATTTTCAGCTGTGCATAAAAGAAAGTGCTGGCAGTAAACTCATTTACATCACTACCTTTGTTTCATCTAATATCAATTTAAGACAGTCACTAGAAAGCCTACATGCTGATCATTCATAAACGGAAAGATACCAGTAATTCTTCGCCTTGCAATTTCACCTCCTCCAGCAAACAGCAATATCCTTCCTTAGCAAATGAATTTATATTTAATATTCAATGTGTTTGAATTGCTGTATCAATTTATTTTCTTTTTCTTCTAACCATCCCTTCCATCATTGTGATGTCCATGGAAAGGAATAGCTTTTAAATTAAAAAGAAGCTTATCTCTACAAATCCCTTTATTTGCATTGTCACTGCACAGTCCTGCTAAACAGCCCACATTATGACACAAGGAATTGTCTTAATTACCTTGACCCTGGTTGTTTATAAGGGATAAAGTGCTCTCTCTCCTGCTGCTCCCTCCTCATTCATTACAGCATCTCTTTTCCTTTTTGTTTGAATTATTTACTTTAGTTAATAAAACAAATCAGGTGAGAGAATGACAGGGTACTTTGGAAACAGCTAACAAGACGTGGCAACAACGAACAAGATGTGGCAGAATAAAACTTGCAAAGTTACAATTCTTCAGAGCTATGTGAGTAATATGCAGTTGAAATAGAAAAATATTACAAAGGCTCAAAACATAACTGAATAACAATGGAGAGATTTAATGTGCAACAGTATGTTGCAAGGCCATTACCTTAAAGGAAGCTGAATGAAAGCTTGCTTCAGGCTTCCCATGCTATTTTTTCAATGATTAAAAAGAAATATTGATCATGTTTTACAAAGTAGTGCAGTGTGATGAATTTTGCACTCACACTACACCGTTTCTTTCCTTCAGTCTGTTTGTTCTGAAGCTTAAAAAAAACCCCAAAACCAACTCCCCACTCCCCACCTCCCCCAACTTGGTGCTTTATTTGCTTTTCTTTCATTTTGCAACAGGATAGCTTTCAAACTTGGCCTTGAAAAGAGAAGGCAGGAAATGAATCCTTATTTCATTTCACAAGGCTTAGAAAGGTTACAAATACTTCACATTTGCAGTCATTCGCTGATCTTCAATTACAGGCAAAGCAGCACCAAGTTAAACTGCGTCAGAAAAAGCCTGAAAAGTTTCTCGCTTCTCGTCTTGGGAAGATATATGAGCAAAAGGCCAAGGGCATATCTTCATAAACTTCTCTTTTGAGCTATTTCCCCCTAAAGGCAGATTTGGAATCCGTACAGCTTAGTTCACAGGAACCTCTTTCACAAATATGCCTTTCCAACAGAAATCAAGTCTCTTGTGAGCTTTGAAGCTTTATCCATCTTACTATTAAAAGCTGCTTGTCTTCATAAAGCCCAGCCCAGTGATGCTCACATTAGTTCAGGGAATAATAAAACCTTGGTTTGAATTCAGATTACTTTTTACGTATTCTTCAAAGAATAGAACACCACTGTCTGTGAGAGGTAGTACATCTAAAGCTTTGCAACGTCTACTCAAACACGGGATGCCTCCAAAAGAATACCTTTGGTCAGCTTTAAGAAAGCAGCTCAAATGACACGTAAAACCTGGCGATATTTCAGTCTGTTTTCAGAGGCTTCTTTGGCTAGGTATTAACAAGCTAAAAAGGTGTTTATTTTTGTCTGAAATGCCAAAGGTACACAGAGCCATCGATCACTAGGGTCATATTTTTTACTGTATGGGACAGCTCAATGTTGAGTGTTCTTTTGAGTGCAGCCTTTAGTGGGGAAAAAAAACCCCAAAAACACAACCAAACAAAAAACTCAGAAAAATTGTCTCCTCACCACAACACGTTCACCCAGGACTAACTTTAGCAAGCTTTTGTCTAACCTAGAGAAAAATCTATGCAAGCATATGCCTTTGCACGAGGAATGATGTTCTCAGCTGACAGCCATCACAAAACAATTGACATGGTTGAAGATCTTTAAAAACTCATTCGTTAACACGTCTACAAAGGCATATGGGATTCTCACACCAGCTTTATATCAAGAAGGATTAACTTGTACTAAAAAAGACCCCAACCAACCCTGAACAACTGACTGCCCCTTTCCCACTGGATTTTGGCTTATCACATGATAGTAAACAGAAATTTGAAGTGAAAACACATACTGAACACAGTCACTGGTGAATTTACTCAAAATTATGTATTGGTTTGATAAATACTAACCAAGAGAAAGCAGTAGTATTTGAAAAGTATAAATTAGCATTTACATGAAGCGTTCGCTAACCAAAGATAATTGGAAATCAACTAATTTGAGTGACAGGGACTGAAAGTTTGCCTACATATACTCTACTGTACTGCATAATGAGGTTAATTTCTTCTGTGCTGACATTCAAATTTATCACTTACAGATTAATTGGCTGAAAAACAGAATGAAAAATTATGCAGCTTCCTGGCTGGCTTGTTTCTCATAGCAAGAATCTGAAACAAAACACTGTAAACCATCTTAACTGAGAGACCTTTAAGTACTGGCATCTCACAGTTTATGACTACAAAGGAAGTCTTAATCACATTAAAACACATTTGGATGCACAGTCAAGTGATAGACTCAGTTACAAATTTTGGTGATCCTGCTGTAAGAACATCAATGAAATGTTACATTTTAAAACAGGTGCTTCCTTTATCTTACTACTATCAGTTGTTGTAATAGCAGAATCGACTTAACTATACAAAAGTTTGACTAGTATTGGAACTGTAAATTAGCACAGTTATTTGTTACACACGTATCTTACGATAGCACAAATGCCTCATCTTTTAGAAAATGCTTGTAGCTGTAGAATTTTGGAAAAGGAATGAAGAGAGGAATATATAAGACCTGTAGGACAACTTACAAACAAAAGTCAAACTTCTTCCCCTATATTCTGATTGTGGGAAGTCTAGATGTGACCTGAACATGGAGTTTTACAAGACAAGCTGCTATGCAAGAAGTATTCCATGTATTTAACTTTCTCTTTGATTTATAGGCCTTCCATTAGCATCAAGTACTAACAGCTATGGAACATAAGTGCCTTACATAAATGGAGCACATTTCATTTGGGATACATATAAGGATATTTTCCATTTTTAAAACGTGACTAAAGACAATTAAAAGGAACTGGTGCAATTCTGCATCTTCCAAAACAACGTTATTACACTTCATTTCTTTGTCAGCTATTCAGCTGCATGCACCATTAACCAAGTGACCCATATTTCATCCTTGAAAGAGCAGTTTCTTAGAAAAAATATGCTGAAAATCAAAATACTTGAAGAGTCAGTGACCGCAAAGCTGTTCACAGAAAAGCAGTAAACTTCTCTACGAAGCCTATTACAGTACCTGTACAGCATTAAGGTATTAACGTACTACAGAGCTTCAAAAAGTATGCTTTTAAGAGCCACTAAAGAAATACTCATACTATGTTGATTTATTTTATATTTTTTTAATAAAAAATGTGTGCGTATATAATCACAGAGATCTATGTTTGTATTCACAGACATCTATCTATGTGCTCAGACAGCATCTAGATCTACCTGTGTATGCATGTATTCATTCAGCTTTCTTGGGACTCATTAAGGATAACGGGCATTTACCTCAATATTTGTAATCACCATCTCTCTAACAACATAAGCAATCGTGCAGTCTTCAGAGTGGCACCTGACACGAAAGCTGCCGTATTCCATTACATCGGGTGGATCAGGCCAATACTGATGGCATTTGGTCTGAAAAACATAAAATAAATTAGATACACATCAAGACTGTATACAAACACTTCTTTTTCCAAGCCTACCCTCATGATGGTATGGGTCAGGGAATTCAAGGAATGGTATAAAATCTGATCTGTTTTGTTGGTTAGCTGTTTACATCCAAACTGGAAAATAATGTGGCAAAATATGCTAAGCTCTCTCTAAGCTTCTGTTTCAGTAATTTATAATTAAAAAAAAAAATCAGGTAAATTGGATGCAAAAAGCTTTCTGTCTGGTACATATCTGCAATAGATAAAATGACTCCCAAGGCATAATATAGGAGGAGAAACAGATTTCTTCTATCTTAAGTACATGGGATGAATTTAGAACTAGTATCAGCCACCTATATAGCAAGTTATGGTGAAGACAGAGCCCAGCTTTACTTGAAAGTGAACAATGAAAGAAAAGAGGCGACTGAAATAAAGATGCAAAAAGGGAAATTATGCTTAGCTGTTGGCAAAAAATTTCAATGAGGACAGTCAAGCATAGAAACAAGATGCCAAATACGGTTGTGGAATCTTTGACCATGAAAATAATCGAAACCTAACTGACATGACACTGTGAAACCTACATGAATTTCAAAGCTACTCCTACTTTCAGCACAGATGAATTGACCAGGTATCTCCACAAGTCCCTTGAAACCTGAAATATTCTTAGATCTTGAAGCAAGATCTTGCAGGAATAGAAAAAAGTTAGTGTGAACCAGCCTGTTCCCAACCTTATTGTGACACCACAGTATCACAGCTGAGGAAAAAGGCAAGGTGAGCTCCATTTCTGGAGGTCCAGAGAGTGCAAAAAGGAATGCCCAACTGCACTGTCCTCCCTTAAAATGCACTTTCCAGATGTTTGGCATGTCTGGTACTTGCCTGGCTACTTCCTTAAGAATGGTTTCCTTTCTCATCAACCTGAAAGTGACTGGTGAAGGCAACAAAGTGGCTCCAGATATTTTCTAAAGATTGCTTCCCTAACACTGATACTAGTTTTCAGACCACAAAGAGCTATGTTTTGCTTCAGTTGTTGACAGGAATTCACTGAATGGGGAAGTAGTCTTCATTTTCACATTAAATCATATTTTGTATTTTAAGGCAAAATGTCTTTAACACAAATAATAATGCTTGTAAATATCAGTAGCAAAAATACACTACAGAAAGTTCTTTTGGTCAAAATAATCCACAGTAACTTGTGCCTATGATTAAAGTTGCTCTTCACACTTTCTAGTGAAAACTGAGCTCAGAAACTGGAAGAACTGATTAACAACTTCAGTTCACATGCACATCATTAGTCAGAAAGAGATGCATATTTCTTTTCTGTGTCCCATGTATGACTGAAGATAGAAATCTCTTAAGAGACTAATTGTTTCTAAATGCTGAATTTATAAAAAAAGGCCCAGAAACAAACATACTGATGCAGGAAAGTAATTTGCCCTCTGCCTCAGACAGGTTTCAAGCAAGGCCATAATGTTTTAACCTTCAAGCCCACCAACATGTGACCAGAAAAGTGTGCGAATTCACCTGATGTACTGTAGATACAGTTTGAGGTACACCGAAATGCAAGTGAGAGCTGAAGTGGAATTCAATATTAAGATTGCATCTATGAAACACTATCTTTTTGAAAAGAAAACAGATGAGTCAATTCTGCATACAAACATAAGGAACCACTTTCTCTCCTGACTTCTGCTGCTGATATTAAGAGGCTGATCTTCCGATCCCTACTGCTCTACTGCCAAAATTATAAAGTCTTCCTTTTTCTGATTCACTTCCTAAAGGCAGATAAATAGGCACATCTAGTCAGTGGACATGTAACTTTCGTAGAAACAATCCTAATGCCAGTATCTATTCTGCATTTTAAAAGGTAAGCTTAGAGAAGCACTGATGGCAAAGTTTGCCACCTCATTTCCCAACTAACCAAAGGCTGAAAGTCTACTGTGGGATAGACTGAACCTGAAGCATTCTAGTGTGAGTCTAGTTCAGTGAAATACTTGTCCATTGAAGATTGCTCAAGTTTGCCTATCAACATAAAGATTCCAATATTTCATCCCAGTGATTTAGTGTTCTCATCTTCCACTTCTTCAATGCCAGTCTTGTATATAACTGCCATTATATAACAAATATAAACCAAATAGTTTCCACGTACGAGGCCGCTGGACTTACGAAAAAGGCACACTAACAAAAAACCTGAGCTACAAGAAAATCCAAGGCAGTCATAAAAAACACTTTTACATAGTTCCCTGAGACTGTACTTAAAACTTCATTTAGTTTTGTATGACCAAAACAGCTGAGCTAAAATTGTCCTCTTCACTGCTTCTACATTTTAATAAAAATTGTAACTAGCTCCAAAAGATACTTAACAAATTGATACTCCCAACATGTTCATACTTCAGCTTTGAGTAATTTGGATTCTCTATCAACTTATCTACATTGCTTCTGCCATCTATAAGATTTTTTGTCTGCAGCTTCTTTAGTCAGAGTGTCAAGACCTGGAAGCATTGAAATGCTAAACTTTCACAACTCTACCTTTCTTAGAGCTCATTTTTCAATGCCTGGAAATCCCAATTGTAACATTTATGCCTGAAACTTTTACTGTGGTTTCTCCCTTAAATTTAAGCCAAAATAACACATCCATTTTGAAAAAACCCCAAATATTACTGGAGGAGGATAAGATATTTTTATCTTATAATACAAATCTTAATATAATTTAAAAGAGATATCGTAGAATGTAAAACATGGTCTTTGACTGGGATGCCAGATAAATTTGGTAATGTAGACTAGATAGGAAATACAGATAAAGGCTGCAGTGAAGGTATATAAAAGTCATCTTCTCCTCCATCTCTTAAAGAAACTATTCTTTTCAGTTTCTAAAACTTCAAAACAATCTGTTTATGTATATTAATAATCTATACACTTCATCTTTAAAACTACAAAGAATACATTAAATCAAAGTACAACAGAACACACCATATATTGCCTTGAATTATTGTGAAATTAATAGAGTGTTAGAATTTATTTAATCAAAATTAAAAGAGTTTTCAGAACAATTCTAGGAAAGAAGCTAGGATAAATGGAAGTAAGCAGGTTAAATTCTGACTACCAGCATGCTAAAACTACTAAGTATTACAAATGCAGTCTCTTATTTGAAGCCAGACTGCAGGTTTTGCTCAACCTGCTCAACACTTCAAGACATCTGCTGAATTGTTAGGAGAGCAACTGCCACAGAGCTCAGTTCTTAGGGAGGAAAAAGGACAGCATATAATATGTGTCTGATCAGCAAAATGGAGTCCGTGCATGGATTTTGTTGGTTTGTTTTCAAAGATGAAATTCAGAAAGCCTGGCCTTCAGAGAAATAATTCAACAGAAGAAGCTGTTGTATTTTAGGGTTATTTAATCATAGCAGTGGAAAAAAAAGTTTAAAGGCACAGTACATTTCTTCAGGATACAAAGAACCTGAACACTTACTCGTCCTCGTTCTGTGAGAGTTGTTAACATGATTATCAGTGTCAACTTGTGATCCCAGACTACTTGCCAGAAGTGTGAACACGTGTGTGGAAGAGGCCCCTGAGTAGCAATGTACCTGTTCACAATGCCCACAGAAGGAATTTCCATCTAAAAAGAGAAAGAAAAACCCTATGTAAAGTTTGCTCTCACTACTCAAGTCCTATTTTTCACTCAAACAGGAAGTTTTGAGGAAAGATTAAGATGGCAAGCTGAGCAATAAGACAATCAAGATCACAATTTGTTACGTGAAAAATCTTTAAACATATGATTTACACCAAATTAATATAGATACTATAGTCCATCATGTTGAACCCAGGAGAAGATGATGAACAGTGAAAATGTATTTGAAAACTTGAAACTACAAAGGTTTCCAGATTTTCTTTAATATTTAGTAAGGCATAATAGCAAGGTATACTGAAAGTACACTAGCAAAGTATGTTTATTACTTTATACTAGTGACAATAAGTTATTAATTGATTCTATGGTTTAGGTATTTAATATATGTTTCTGACACAGACATATATATTTTCCTCTCTTTTCCCTGTCTCCCAGCCAACACACATGATTAGGGCAATCAGGGAGGGCTTTGGTTTATCTTCTAGACCCTTCATAGTATAGTTGGTAGGGCATAAGTGGTTCTAGAGTAAAAAGGCTTAGTTTTACACTGTAACAGATAACCTTAACATTCACAGTATGTGGAAAGGTAAAACCATTTTTTCTAGTTAAAGACCCCGCACATATTGCAGTTGCAACACCACATTCTTGCATCAGGATGGCCACTACATTCACAAGAGAGAGATGTAATCTCTTATATTATGAGTCTTTACATCTTTTACATTTACATATCCCCAAAATACATAACAAAACCCCCTTATTCCTTAAAACCACCAAATTTAGTCTGCTCTTGTAATACATGAAGTGATTAAATGCAGGTCCCTCTCTGACTTACATTCACGTAGTTTGCATTAATGTAATCTTCATCTCCTTTCAGCACTATCCTTGTGGCATCATCTACACACAAAAAAAATAAAAATAAAGAGGGAATCAAATTAGCAAAGAAGGGGCACGCTTCCTATTAAGTAAGAAAACAGGAATTGCAGATATACACATAGCAGAATTCTAACTAAAATAGATTGCCTTTTAGAAAAGAAAATGAACAATTATATGACTTTGATTATATAATGACATCTTTAATCAAGAAGTTCAATATAACAGTTTTATAAGTCATCATTTAGAAGATAAAGCAAAATAGGCAGGAAGTCAGGACTTAATACTTACAAGGTAGAACATCTTTGTATCTATTCTTGTCCATATTCTGAGGTACCTTTGCACATGTAACAGCCAATCCTGGTTTCTTTCTATAAAGTTGCTGCAAGACAGTATGAAAAACAATAGAATTTTGAGTGATGTGATTATAGTATACACACACTAAATAGTTTCATATGAAAATGCATAGATTGGAAAAAAAAGTTTTAAGTTATGTTCTTTAATTATTCCATCTGCAAAATTCACCTGAGATTTTTTTTTTTTGTATTTTTTAACATTACAAGAATTTCTGTTATTAGTAGCCCATCATCAACTCAAGAATTTCTAGGGAAAAAAACAAGGGGAAAAAAAAAAGGAAGTGTGTCACTGATAGAAACTGTTTCCCTGCAAGGTGGTCTTTTTCTTATAAAACTGTAGACCAAAAGGAAAGCAGAGGTGAAAGGGAGAAATGAGCAACAGAAGAAAAAAAAAAATGCTACTGTCTGATAGTTTCTGGAATCAACTTTAACACAAAAAAATTCAAACAAGCTTCTATTCTCTCAACTAAAACCCTACATCCAATCCTGTTGGTACCTGAAAAAAAAGAAAAGCTTTGATGTATCACAATCTCTTAATATGTGACTGCCTTTCTTTTGGGCCAGTCCCTATCTTGTGAACATTATCTGGAGTAAATGTAGGCACAGAACTGTATGACCAAACCCAGACTGTATAAGACAACAAAAGGTACACAGGGGGGAAACAACCACAAAATTAAAAAAAAAAGAAATTGCAATTATACAATTACAGTTTTTTCCATATTAAATATACATGAAATCAATGTACAACTGAGTTAGTAACCTGGCTGTGCCAGAGTTTAAATACTTCATTGAACACTGCGCAAAGAGCTCGTTATATCTTACATGTTTAATGAAGGGTTAGAATATGGTTCCCTACATAAAATCAAATGAAATGAATAGGAGGCTAAAAACCCCTGCTCCCTTAGTTTAGTTGACAGAAAAGGCATAACATACAATGTGTGTTTTTCTGTGAGATTCACTGAATCCTAAGATTTGGTATCAGAGCTCACCACATTTTTCAACTTGAAAAGCGTGAACAAGCCATGTGAGAAGAGAATTTGATAATATATCTAACCAAACAGCTTCTATCAGTTATAACTCAATTTTACTAGAGCCAAGTTGTGATTTCTGCTTTTTTTAGGAGACAAGAGAGAATAATTTAATGTTAAGTAATAATTCTGGAGCTTCTTTACTGTTGCCTGGCAAAAAGTCATTTCCCACTAAAAGACTTCTTAAATTTTGCTAAACTGGAGGAATATATTCTGGAAAAACTTGATTATTCATAGTCTACTGGACATTTATTTATTATTATTTATTATTTTACCCACATGAATTGAGAGTTGAGAGCCACCAAAGCTGATGAGGTGACGCTGGAATAATCTGTGCTTTTCAAGGTCACTAAGCACTAGTTTAATAGGTCTCCAAAATGTTTTGTGCTTTTTTTTTTTTGAAACATATGTAATGTCCTTTTAGAAATGCTCTCAGGAAAAGTCATAAAAGACCAAATATCCTAAGATTATTATAGAAACTTTGTGCACAAATTCAGTCAACAACTTTGACAATTAACAAAGCATTGAAAGGCTAGCCCATATCTTTTGAGTTACTGTTTCAATAGCCAACAGACTCATCGCTATTGCTGCATTGCAACCAGTGCTGTGGATTTTTGGAAAGCAGCCACAAACTGTAGTCTACAATTCCTTACAAAAAGGGGAATCTTAAATCTCAGAAGTGTTGGAAACAAAGTGGTTATGCAATAAGCAATATCACAGAGACTTAACATTAAAACTTACAGCATTTGAAAAAAAAATAGCGAAGGAAAAATATCAAAATTAGAAAAAATGGTATTGGTGTTCTACAAGTTTTCAGTGTCAGAAAGAGTTACTCCAGAAGTCAACAATGTGAAATTTATCTATCATAATAACCAGGGTTTCTCCAAAGTTACTATAAATGTTTGGATTCCCATCAGCAAAACAAGCACAAACACAAACACACTTATGATGTACTCCCTTGCCATTAGAGAAGCAGCTGAATTGTCTTTTGGACTTCCATATGCTAACACTGAGGGAACTAATTAAATTAAATAAACTATGGAATTAAACTATTAAATTAATGAAATTTAAACTATTAAATTAAATAAACTATGAAATATTTTATTAGTCAGTTGTATATGACATTTCTTGCTAACCTGTTGAATAACATGGCAAACATTATTCATTAATCTATATAGTGGTTCTTCCAAGTCTCATCCTTTATACAGTGTAATTTCACCTATGAAGTAATTTGCCCATGGAGTAACCTTCAGTGTTTTGGACTGTCAGGGAGAAACATCACAGAACTGGACATTACAAATATCCTGCAAATGGAAATTAATCTTCCTGTGCTTTCATATCAGTCTCTAAGAGAGGATCAGGAATCGTCAAGTGGCCCTGTTACTCCATGGAAGAAGGCAAACCATGAGAACTTGAAAACTTAAGTATAAGAAATATTCTAGAAATGTCACTGAGCAGCATGGAAGCAGAAACAAAATACAAGACTGACCTCTGTCAAAACTAAACTATTGTACTTAATAAAAGAATTAAGAAAAAAGAAAAGAGACTTGGGGAACTTGAGCTAGAAACATGTTAACTAAAACACATATTTCTCAGCAGATGACGTTTTATGTAAGAATAGTAACTCTTCCCTATCTTAAGTAGTGAAGGGTGAAATGATGGGCAAGTCCCATTCTTGCTCTCTTGAGATGGGACTGAATAGGAACAATAAGATTTCCAACTAACTAAACCCTTATATTACTTGCTGGTCATCGTGATTGGTCTGTATTAATGGGACTTAAGAACTGAGTATTACCTACCTCAAACTGAATAAGGACTGTCCCACTTTCCAGCCCCTTCCTTAGCTGTTCCATAGACTCCTCCAGTGTATCACCACTATATTCAGAACAGATAGGAAGAATTGTTTCTGGGAGATTGTGGCAATCAGCTTCATCTTCTGATTTAGGGTCCACAAACTGTTTAACTACTGAAAGACGTAATGAAAATTAAAATCTGTTACATAGAGCATTAGCATGTTCACAACACATACTAAAATCTACCAGCTTGCAAGACCAACAAAGTTTTCAAAGACAAGGCCTCAGGAAAGCAAGTAACAGCAGCACATACAAACTACTAAGAATAAAAAGTCCTTATGACCTTTAGGAAAATGAAACTCCTTAAGGTATCTAATTATGAAGGCAAAGAATCTGACTTCCAAACATGAAGAGGTTTTCTGCTGCAACCTTGTCTTACAGAAGGAACTGCTGGACAGGCTCATAACATCCACCATGGTTAAAAAAAAAAAAAAAGAGACTTTTGCCTAAAAAAGTTTTGAGTATAATTAATGGAATATCTTTATAAGTAGTTTATATGAGTTTGGACCCCAAACAGCAAAATCAGCTTAAATGCACTAGTACGCCCTTGGTGTTGGAGGAACAACTGAATTATCTTTTGCAATTTCTTACACTAACAATGAAGGAACTATTTTAATAACCTACAAAAAAGATTTATTAGACAGTTTTCTATTACATTTCTTGCTAATATGTTGAAGGACATGACAAACATCAATCCACAGCAGTTCTGTCTCTCTATGAAAGGTATTGTTTCACCAAATGGGCCCAGCTATGGTTTTTCTCTGCAATGATCAGCATGGTTCATACCCACCAGACTAAGGAAAATGGGGAGCTGTTCATACTCATGCCTATACAAATGACTGGCATGGGGCTTACAGGTTATCTTTAGCTATGAGCTGAGGCTTTGCATATCTGTAAGTAGGAAAGAGGACTAGAAAAGTTAGGAGAAGCCTAAATACTGCATAGACCCAGTGGAAAAGCCTACAATAAGAACAACAGTGCTGTGGTCAGGAAAACAAGACCAAGAACCCATATAATCTTCTTAGAAACATAGAAATTTTAAATAAAGTAAATGCTACAGAGGTGCACAATGTTCAGGCAGTTTTATTCCTTCCTGTTTCCCAGCGATGTACAATCCCTTCAGATTTTTAAGTCATAATATAATCTGAAACTCTGAGCAAAGCTCTTCCATAATCTTGTGTGTTAAGGTCTTACTGTAACTCTTATAGAAAGCAAATAATAAACTAGAAGTTTCACATCAGTTGAAAGCTCCTGAGATCTGTGTGTGTTTAAACATTAAGCAAGAAAAACCATGCTTCCCCGTATCTTAAATGTAAAGGCTTAAGACATTGCATATTGCAGAGATTGTCTTCTGTTTGCTGGCAGCAATTTAGCAATTAGCCAGCACAGTTCCAGCTCAGTATTGTCACAAATGTCTATTATAAGAAAAGAGAGAACGAATGAAGGAACATGCTGAATTGACTTTCATTGTATCACTGAGCCATGGGTATTTGCAAACCCACCATTTGGGATTTATTAAATTATGCTATATTTACAAAAAGAACTTTTGCAAGGAACGATTTCTTATACATTTTTAAACTTAAAAATAAGAAGAAAACTTGATATGGCCTTTGTTGCAATAGTAAAAGCCTATAGTAAAACTAGTTGTATTAATTTAAAATGCAGGGAGTATTTTCTGGCACAGACATCCCCAGTGCACTGAGAATACATTTACATAAATAGTAGAGGGTACATCACCAAGCATAAGAGCAACAGTATTAAAAAACATTAAAGATGAATAAAATCAGTCCTTTTACCTTTCCTCCTGACCAAAAGTGCAAGTTCTCGCGTGTGAGATTCTCTGCTGGCTTTTATGAACATGACCACCTGGTCATGCGTGTGCTCTGAGATATCTCGGCCATTAATTAATACTATCTGATCACCTTCAATCAGTTTTGGAATGCACTTATCAGCCTGTTTCAAGACCAAAGAAACACATTAATGTCATTGCATCCAGTCATGTAAGCAGGAACACATCAGGATATTAAGTTCATCATGCAAGCAAAGTCTTCAGAGCGCTCCTGACAAGGTTTTGTCTTCTGTATCAGAAGTTCTAAAAAGGATTCAGGTCTAAAGCTGTCTGTCTTGCTTCACAGCCCCTCAGTGAAGATGAGAAACAGTTCAAACAGCATATTGATAGCTACATAAGTATTAACATTTGTCAAATAGCCATCACTAGATTGCTCCTAACAATCTAAACTTCAGACTCCAAGCCTCAAGAACCACTGGTTATGGACACACACAATTGAATTTCTGTAAGAAGTGTTTTGGACACATAAGAAGTCGCACTTCAGCTCTCATGCAGTGAATAATGAGAAGGCCAAACATTATTTTGATAAACATAATTAAAGTTAATATGACATTCCCTTTTTAAATTTAAAGAAAACCATACACATTTCATATTGTTGTTCTTTATCCATGTCTTGTTAGGGGGATATCTAGAAATGGAGAACATTCTTCTCACTTCATACACTGAAAGTTTTAACTTTAGTGGGTAAGTACTCAACCTATGATGCTCAAGTACCCTGCATTTGTGACAGATTCCTTTGCTACCTGTGCTGCAGAGAACACAGAAACAAGGTTTTCCTCATCCCATTCTAAATGAAAACTTACACAATTGTTGTAATCCTTGCCTTGGATACAGGAATTTAGATTAGTTGCTGAACTTTAGGGTTTGTTTGTTTTTTTCTTCCACACTTCTTTGCATGCATAACTCTTAAGTTCAGCACAAAGCAGTTCAAACTGTGACCAGAATACGATGAAGATGCTATGATTAACCTAGCACTGCTAAGTCCAGCACTAAACCATGTCCCTAAGCACCACATCTACAAGTCTTTTTAAATACCTCCAGGAATGGTGACTCAACCACTTCCCTGGGCAGCCTGTTCCAGTGCTTGACAAGCGTTTTGGTGAAGCAATTTTTCCTAATATCCAATTTAAACCTCCTGGCACAATTTGAGGCCATCTGCTCTCATGCTATCACTTCTTACTTGGGAGAAGAGACCAACACCCACCTCATTACAAACTCCTTTCAGGCAGCTGTAAAGAATGCTAAAGACTCCCTTCAGCCTCATTTTCTCCATACTAAACAACCCCAGTTCCCTCAGCTGCTCCTCATAAGAATTGCGCTCCAGATCTCCTTAATGCCAGCACAGGTTCCCTGAACTTTATCCATCCAATCTTAGTAGCTCTATCAAAAAAACACCACCAATGCCCCAAATGTGAACAACATGTTCTAATTACCCCGATCCTGATTACATCTTGTACTGAAGGCTCCTAACATAAGTTTATCAGTGATGTATTACATTAGGAAGTAAAAAATAGGAAGACATAAGAAAGAGACATAAGAAAGACAGAACCAACAAGAAGAAAAATGCAGAGTGAAACCAAAAAAGAGGCAAGAAGCGGGAGAAGAAAATACATTGGTATCCATTTATGTAAGAGAATAAACTAAGAGGAAAAATCTTAGAACATGCATGAGTGCCACAAAACAGATGAAGAAGAGAGAGTAAAGAAATACTATGTGATTAGATAAAAATCAAGCAGAAAAGCTGCTTAAAGAAAAAGAAGAAAAACAAACCTTCCCCCAACTTTTTCCAAAGAAATAAGGAAAGAAAATAATGAAGGACAGGGTAGATTGAGAATGATTAATACAAAAGACAAACATGAAGAGAAGGAGAATGGGAACTAAGAACAGCCGTGTTGTTCAATACTGACTTAACTAGGTATCCCACAGCCCCCCCAAAGCACCTTTACCATATTTTGTACAATTTACAAAGGCAAGGCTGAAGAATGTCACTATGAATGATCGATTTAATCACTCTGAAATATTACTGAGATATAAATTATTCTCTCTGAAATATAATTATTTAAAAAGACAAATGATATAAGGACCTTATCAGATCAGTGTCAGAGTATCAAGAAGTCAACAAGAACATGGAGAGAATGGTTTCCAATCTACATTTGTCTGTAATTTAGTTCTTTTGGCTGGTTGCTGGCTCTTATTCTTTATTACAGAAGAAGATTAATACCTTTGCTCAGAGAAACTTTGTTAGTCATGTGATGTGCTAATGCCTCAGCTCTCTTACTTGAATCACCTGGCTATATAAAATATATCTTGAAGGAGAATTAATTCCTTCTATGTAAGCATAATTTGTAGATTTTTCAGATACTGAGCTTTTCCAGACAATTAATTATGTCAAAGGTTTCCTGTCCTATTGACACACCCAATGTTTCATTTTATGCTAATCACCTTGTTATTGCTCCAAGAAGCATGCACACTATTTTTCAATGAAACGCTCCATTAAATAAAACCATAATGACTTCTTTAGCACCTTCAGACATTAATACCAATTGTGAAAAAAATATGTACAGGACTAGTTTTAAAAAAAGCAAACAAAACAAAACAAACAGCCCCCCTACCCCAAACTGATGCACTAAATCGTTGTTCTTCAGATTTAATGCTCTCCCACAACAATTTTGGCTACTCTGTCTTACATCTTCCTATCATACTAGTTTGATGCTGTATTAGAATGGGATCTTTAGGGCTTGAAAGGGAAAACACTACCCTCTTTTGGTGAGTAGATTTGCTTGCCCTTGGACACACACACACACACACACACAAAATAAAATCTTTTTCTAGCAAAGTGGGAAAAAGCCACCTACAAAACCTGAGAAATAATCTTAGCAAATAATATTACCAAGCAGGACGAGAATTTACAGGGTAATGAGTGAATCTAGAGCAAGTTAAAATAGTAACAAATACCATGAAGGGTCTACCTTCACTAGGCATGAAGAACCTGATTTTAACTAACTTAATTTGGTAGCCCATAGTTCCTCTGCTGGAATTCCCTACTCAGAGTTTTCCTAATCTTACAGACCCCTGCTACATCTCCCTTAAACTAGTTTTTTAGTAGGGACCCAGTCTACTGACTTCTTTAATGACCACTGTTCTATCTCTTCAGTCAATGCTCTTCACCCTCCAGTATACATTTTCCATTTCAAGATACACTTTTTGTGATGACAGCAAACATGTTTTCTACTGATGCCTTGTCTGGCTAACACTTCCCGATCTTTTCTTCTGTGGTTTAAGAAACCACTGGTCAAATCAATTTCCAAAGACAACAATTCAGCTGCTATGTCATATGGTTACAGGTGTCCAAATTCCCATGCGTACAGATGTCTGAGACAGTCATAAAGGAAAGGATTAAAAGTCTTAAGAATTTACTTACAGGTGATCCTGGAGTTATTCTTGATACCACCAACGGCATTTTTTGATCTACACCACCCTAGAGGATGTCAAGTAAATAACAACCATAAATACATCTTTAAGCATAAGCAGCAAAACAAATAATCACTTATTTTGGTTTTATATAAACTTTATGCTCTGTCATTACAGGCAAGCTTGGCAAGATTGAATTTTCATTAGTAAATGGGTGTGTGGAGGGGTGTGTGCATGTGGAGGGTGCAGTGTCCTTAAATCTACCAATTTCCAGTAAGTTAGATCCAGTGTCTTTGCTTGGCTGTATATCTTAACAGGCAGTAAATAGATCAATACAGCATTTATTCTAAGCCTGTTCTTCAAGCAAGCCTAATTCAGCATCTGAACGGTTGTTCTTGAATGTTGTGATGATCTTGCAAGGGAACAGGCAGAATCCAAGTTCCAGACAATTGTACTGTCTTATTCTCTTGACATGATGTTCTATCATTGCTCCACCCATAAGTGTTCAAGGTGAAAAGATCAAACTCAATTGTGATACTATGGCTACTTTACACTACTGTATCTGCTTAAATGTAATTACTGTGAAGGTATATTTTCTATTTGCAATAGTCAATTATCAAAAGTTACTTCCATTTACTTAATAAATTAATTTTTACAATTACAATATGATTTTAATGTCTATTTAACTGGATAATGCAAGCTATTTAACATTTTTTTATAATACAGAGGTCTAATTTTCCAAAAGTTGATGCCTTAAAGCTTCCAAGTTAATTTTTAAGTAGCAAAAGAGGCAGCCAGATTTGGAAATGTGCCATGTCCATACTATATGCACCTAAAACCCACAGAATTGGTAGATGCTTATTTCAGTACGTGTGGCTTTAGCATTTAAGGATTAGGCTGCCATGTCTAAAAACCCTGGGTCCCTAAGAAATTCCTGTAGAATATACTGCTTTATCCATAGCACTGAATTACAAATTAAAAATAATCAAAGTTAAAGCATAGTATCTTTATAAAGTGTTTAAAAATAACTGAAAGATTGCTGTTTTACCTTTAGATTAAATCCAAACTTGCCGTCTTCATCTGGTGTGATATGCACCAAAAGTAGTTCTCCCTCAATTAGGTCATTCTGCAATACATAGAAACAAAACAAGCCAAAAGTTTTCTAATTTTTAGAAGAAAATAGCAGCAAATTAGAAAATAGTGCATCCAAACTTAGATGTACTGAACAGTAATACTCTATGTAAATCCACGTTTAAAATAGGAAGAAGCTAAGGTTACAAAATATGATTATAACCTTATAAATGATAAAAATAGCAACATACATAACAGCAAATACATTCTCTGGTTGATCTAGCCTAACACTGCTACTCAGCTTTCTCAACTGATGGTGTCTTTTCACCATGTCTTTGCTGAAGGCGAGTCAAAAGGAAAACTTGTGGCTCGCAACCCATGTGAATCAATTCTACACTTAGAATTACAAAACCACTACTTCCCCTCCCCCCCCCATTTTTCTCTCCTGCAAACGGGCACACATTGATATCTTCTGCAAGAGACCCACAAGCCAGAAGGATTAAAATTGGCAGCAGCTACTGGACAGGCAGGTTAGGAAGATGTTCAGCACTCCTCCGGAACAGTCTGGGAGAAAGCAGAGGAATGGAGAAAGAGGATCCACTACCATATGTGAATAGGGAGCAGCTGCCCTCCAGTCAGCATGGAACAAAAAGGTTGATGTTTAGCTATCCTGAAGAAGAGATGCCTGGGATAAAGCAGAGTTGTGCCTGCTATCAAAACATGGAGCAACTTGAGTGATATGATCCTTCCTCTTGGAGGAAATAAGATTTAATCACATAAGTATTCCTATTCCACTAGTAACTTCCCCTGCAAATGCTTCCGGAAGCCTGGGCACTATAGAAATCAACGTTTGGCACACTGTACACAACCATGGATAAACTGAAGTAGCAAGACAAGTTTTATACTTATTACTGCACAAAACTTGCTTATCCTGAAACAACCACAACTACTGTGTATTCTTAATCCACAGTTCAAAGCTCCATTCAGTACTAGTTCTGACTTTAGGAGCCTGCAACTGAACTTACCTTATCGCAGTAGTACTGACTAGAATCGTCGGTCGAGCTACTTTTTGTAATGTTGTCATATGTTTCTAAGAACTGTTTATCCACCCCTTCCAAAGGGTAAGAGCCAGAAATGTTACCAACTCCGTTGGGAGAATGAGCCAAGGCTTTAGGTGAGATATGGGTCAGAGAACTTGGACTGTTTCCTAATACATTCCTGCATTTAAAAAGGATAAATAAATATTACAAAGGCATTGTTATCCAGATTTTTAAAATTAAATATTAGAACATACAAATGTACTGCCCAGTTAAAAGAGCAAGCAAACTTTATACTTAGAGTCAACACTACTTCTTGAGGTTCAGGGTAACAGGATTGGGGTACGATCTAAGCCTATCATCTGATCAGTGGACAACCAGAAGAATGGACAAAAACTCCTTAGAGTAGCAAAAACATTTTAAATCAAATTACTTGGATGTTAGCAGTGTTTCAGTGGCACAGGAAGTCACAGTAACATGGAGCTGAACCCCAGGGGACAGGCACTTCAGTTGCCAATCCTACCCATGGAAACCTTTCGGAGGAATTCTACTCTCATTCTTGCAAAGACCTTTTTTGTTTGGGTTGGTTTTGTTTCCTTGTGGTTTGCTGTGGATTTGTGGGTTTTTTTCCATTTCTCCCTCTTATGAATGCCATCTCAGCCTTACCCCTCTGAGGGAAGGTGGCTTGCAGAAAAGCCATGGTAAATCATCAGAGAAATAGGAAGTGAAGTGACAATGAAATGTTTAATTACAGTTAATATATTCTGTCATTGAGGCAGTTATAACCATGTAGAAGGACATAGAATTAAACCGGCATGCAGACCTGGCCCAGTGATTCAAGAACCTTAAAATTCAAGGATAACAAAAGTCAGTAGTTAAATACCACAAAATCTTTGAATTGGCCACGTTGCCTGGCGGTGCTCTAGGATCTTTCAAACTTTCATTTAGCTACACGCCCTCTTATGAAGAGGATGGAATGCAGACCTCTAATATAGTTAAAGCCCTTCTCTAATTGGACCAAACTCACAGATACCACACAAAGTAACTGTTCCATCTGTATAAACACACTAGATAATATTTTGTGAAAAATCTTTGTCCTGGGGAAAGCTCAGGTACAGTTCAGAGTTAACATTTTTCTCTTGTTAACACACAGCTCTGCATATGGCAAAACCTGAGTCCTGGCTACTTCTGTCACTCCAGTGCAGACAGACCTTTTGCTTAGGTGACAGATAAGCACGCTCAGAGGCAGTACATTTTGCAGGAACACTCTGCTCGGTTACTGACAGCCCAGTGCTGCAATGAAGCATATTTGATCCTTGGCAGCACACGCTGCATTAGCTGTTTATTGCCATTTATCCCAAAAAGCAACATCAAATTCTCAAGGGGTTGAAGTAGAAGAAATACATGCAAGTAAACTCTAGCATTGAAATTTGTAGATGCAAAGATTCGTCTCTGCTCTGGCACCAGTCTAACTGCATACACGGGCTTTTCTGAACCATTTCCAGCAGCCACTGTCAATGAATATGTAACAATGAATATGTAACACCACACAACCCAGGAATGCAGCCTAAGCTTTTAATGTTCAGGGCTTGCACTGCAGCAAACTTTCATAACACAAGCACTTCTTTCTCGGTCTGTGACAATCTGGCCACAACAAACATAAACGTTCTGAAAGGTGCCATCAAGCAAACCTATTCTTGCCATAATGTTTCTGGTGCTCAGTTATACCACATGTACTTGGCAGTGGGAGCCAAGCATTTTGTGGAACACTTGCAGAATTTTCAGTTATTACAGAAAATATTTTCTCGGTGTTGGGGAGATATTATCCACTTGGCACTCTCAATAACTTCAAAATACTCTGAAGTAGTGAACTATATGACACTAAAAGGAATTATACAGTCAAAATTGTGCTTTTATCTGATAGCTTCCAGGACACTTAATGATTCCTGTGGGATCAGTGTTAACCAAGGAGGAACTGTACATTTTTAAATGCATCCTGATAAGTTTTTCAGAACATAGTAAAATAAAGAAATAAATAAGTCACAAATTGAGATTACAGATAATAATGATTTTTCAGTGTAGAAAACAATTAAAAATACCAGAAAAATATGACAAATTATTTCAGTTAATGGTTTCTGGTACTATATAAGGAGTTGCCAGTTGATTTTTGCATCATTAAGCTTTTAAAACAGTTTTTAACCAAATTGTTTGTTAGTAGTTTTTAGGGATATATTACAACATAAGACTTTTCACATTCTAATCCAAAATGTTTTTTTTTCCCCCACATTTTTACAGTTTTCATTGATTTATACACTTATTTGTGCCTTTTAACCATACAAGACTGCTAGTTTGAAAAAATCACTTCAAGTTATGCATTTTTTATATGAATTAAAGCTAAAGATTCTATCGTATAAAATTTAAAGAAAACTCACTTTGGTGATTCTTGTTCAGATGACCTGTTAAAAAAAAACAAACAAAAAACTCAACAGTAAATGAATGTAAGTTGAATCTGCAGAAAAAACAAAACTGAATTCTATTTAAAAAAAAAAAGTCTGCATAAAAGCTAAAAGTTGTGCTCACAGTAAATTACAAAATATTTAATCCTATGCTGAAAGTCTGAATCACACAATTATGGAATTTATGAAACAACAAAAATCCCAGGGCAGCTCTAACTGTTCACTTCCACCTTGGCACAAACCCAACTAGAGACAACACACATCTGTTACCGCAACTTAAACTATGTAGGAGTTTGCAGAGGCAATTAATTAGCAAGACATGCTATATCATTTTAAAAAGTTTTAGATGTGGATCACTGACTACAGACATCACTGACTGTATTTTGTGAAAAGTCGAACTTGGCAAAACCTTTATAGGTAAGAAGAAATGAGCACAGGTGGCTTCTGAAGCATGAAGTTTCTTAAAACTATTCTTGTAATATAAGAGCAAAACAGATGTTGACAAAGAACTTAAAGTATAAGTGAAGCAGAAGCAGTTACAGTAGAGGGCAATCTAGGATGGAAAAGTAGTAAAAATTTGCAGTATACAGCATTTTCCAAGGCATTCAGTTAGCTTCATCAGGGATCACCTGAAACAGCGAGTTAAACTATAAAATAATAGGTAGGATACCAAGATAAATTTGAAAGCACAAAAACATGTTTGCAGAGCAAAGTAAATTTAAGGCACATGGGATAGATACATTTAAATATTTAATAAAGTAGTAACAAAAACATGTGTGATATCAATCATTGCTGGAAGAACACAAACCAGTTTGGTTTGGATGTAGAGTTGTTGAATTGTCAAGTTACAGGAGGCAATTCACAGTATACAGTTAAACTTTCAATTATTGCCCTCTAAAACCTCCTCAATGCTAAGAATTGTGTATTATGTTTCATCAAAACTGAAGTAAAAATAGCAGGAGTATCAGTGATTTGTTTTCTTATATGTATTCTACAATATGAACAGATTGTTCCTGTAGAAGCAGAGATGGTGAAGCCTGATTCCCTAAGAATCTGTGAAAGTTTTGGCTGGGTGTATTTTTCTTTCCTTTTTTTTTTTAAGCACTAAACTTCTTCCTTCTTTACTGCCATCATGCCCCTCCTGATCCCACCAATGTTCACTCCCACTGTCCCACAAGTGCCTCCTGTTCTCTTTGCTTGTAATACCCATAGTATTTTTACTCCCAAAGTGCCAGCTGTGCACAGCAGATCCTTTGGGAACATGCATTTCCTTGCTGCCTGACCAGCCCACATCTAAATAGAATAGGCAACCACTGAACTTGCACTGTAATCAGTATGAGAAGATCAGCTTTTGCTGTGTTTTGTGGATTTTTTCCCCCTACCTAGTTACTCATTTTCACTAATCTCGTAAAAAACTGCATCCTGGAAAACTCCACTCCTACATTAGATTCTCCTGCAATCGTCCAGACATTCTCAACTGGGAACAGAAGCAGGCAGTCAGTGAAACAATGACATAAGCTTTATTTCCTTAGGAAGTCATGCTAAAAATAACGAAATGTTGAATTTATTTTCGTTGAAGTTAATTGATTTCCTTGTGAGGCAAAGAACAATGAAATGACATCTCTTCTGTTTTTCCACAGTAGAGCTACAGCTCTATTATCAAATTCTGTATAGAATTAACTCTTTCATAAGCCTTCACCAAAAATTCACACACATAAGACATGGGATGCAAGTGGATGCAATGTCCCCATTTTAGTATATTATCTCCCCTCTTTCCTCCCAATAGAGTGAAGTAATAGAAAACAACTTGGGCTTCCATTCATGTGCCCTGTATCAACATAAGTAAAATTTTCATCTCAGTAATACTGAGATTTTGGGACTTAAAAATGGAATATAAATTCTTAGTAATATTTGCTGAAGGTTTATCTGTTGAACTATTGTACTTTTATTCAAGTATATCAGCTCTGAAATAATTACTGAATAATTCTGTAACCTTTTAAAGCAGAAAAAGGTAACCAAAAATTTGACCTAGAAAGTGAACAAATTCAATGCTTAAAACAAACTCACCAGGGACAATGCAGCTGTGCTGTCCTAAAGTCCTTTAGTAGCTCACCATGCTAGAGCTGCAAAATTCTCAGTTAAATATTATTTCTAGCATTTAATTACCCAATAATATGATAAAGTACCTTAAATATTAATAACTAGATTTTCTTTTCTGGCTATAGAGTATTCCACTTTTTACTATCTTCCTCATTTCGTAACATACAGCACTGGCTATATTTTAAGTCAATAAAGGAGAACACTCACCAGACCAGCCATTCAACTTTTTCATCAAGAAAAAGTGCCCTTCCTTGCAAGGACATTAAGCTTTCCATTGGTGCAGCTAACGAGCAAACACTTCAAAATTGCAGGTAATTTTTCTTCCTTACTCCACAATATATCTAAAATGATGCCATTTCAATCTTTCACTTGCTATGGATTGCTCAGTTGGGTGATGATCTTTATGATAAAACCCTTTGCTCTGAAAAGTCTAACCCTCCTCTTCTGTCAGGAGGACAGAAAGGAAAGGTCTTAAAGGAAGACCCCTCCTCCCTATTTTGGTGTGCCCTACCAGGGGATTCTGCTATTCTGAGAACTGAGGATGATAAACTACAGTGGAGTAAAACCCCAAGAGAAAAGAAACAACCGAAACAATAGCACTGTAGCAAAGCTCTCCCTTTACAAACAACTGAAGGAAACATCTGCAGGTTTTGCCCTTGTGGGGTTCTTGAAGTTCTTAAAGCTCCTTTTATTATAACACCTGCAGGGCTGGAGAGATCGAATGTACCAGCACTTCCATTATCACCTCTTTTTTCAGAGCTCACTAGTATGACTGGGGTAATTGATAAACCAAAGAAGTGGAAGGTATTTACTGCAACACCTTTTCGCTGCCTTTTATAGAAATTTATATACAGAACAGTCAGCATTTCTATGAACAGAACTGTGTAAGAAGGCCACGTAGATTCTTTGTGCTACATACTTAAGAGTACCACTACAGAGAAATGTGAGGTCTTCACGGAATAGAAACGTTTCTCAGTGATTTTCTATAAATTCCCAACATCCACATTTGTAAGTTGCTACCATCACCCATAAGAGAACACTTTCAGTGACTCTACATTGCCTCTATTGACCACATTTCCAGTTTACTGACTTTCTATGAAAGTTTCATGTATTCTGATACTCTGCAAATGCTTGGCTTGCTGCAAAATGTACCTTATCAGAGTCACAATTCAACTTTGAGACTTTCTTTTTGGATGCAAAATGATTGTTTCTGAACCGGCAAGGAAAGTGTGGTACATTTTAGTAAGGATATATATTTGAAAAGAAAGACTTACATGTAAGCAGTATATATGTATGTACTATTTTAATGTATATTTGCATGGAAGAACACAGTAAAACCTATAGAAGTCTACTAGTGGTATTAAAACCTTAATTTGAAACAGAAACATTCTGAGATCTATTGCCTAATATTAGAAGGACGCCTTCCTCGAGAAAGACTTCAGTAAAACAAGGACAACAGACTCTTGTAAAATGCAGCAGATTTTGTACAAGGAATTGAACACATCTGTATATGATTAAAAACTAAGGCTAAACGGCAGTTTAATTTTATTTTAAATTACTTGCAATTTTCTACAAACAACGTAGTGACTAGGACTTGTGCGGATACATCTGAAGGGTACTTTCATCAACTGTAGTGCTTTACAAATTTGGTTCACAAAAGGAATTATATTTTAGTTAAAATAATTCTGTGTTCCCATAGTACATTCACCAAATCTCACCATGCAGCTACAGTTTATTGTCTATCAAAATGGCAAGCTGAAAGAATCGAACAAATGCAGCACACGTTCAGGAAATCTATTTTCAGTGCAATACCTTCAACAGATGATACATCACTCTTACACCAGGACTGTATATGCACTTCCAGAAATTCATAGCATAGTGCAAGTGAATTTCCTTTTTATATACTAGTTCATAATTTCATTTCCTTCCTCTCCAACTCTGGGACTGTACACATTATGCCATTTACATCACCAGCAAAGGACAGTTTTAGAAGATAAGTTGAAGAGGTTTATAGCTTCAGAAGCATGTTTAACTTGAAAGAAAAGCTTAGGCAGGAATACATTGCACTAAAAGAAGTAGAATTGTAGACTCAAAGTAATTTATTTTGGAGGGGATCTTGAGAGATCACTTAAAACATTCTCTTGTTTAAAGAGCAGTCAAGTTCAAAGTTAGATGAGCATGTTCAGGTCCTTGTCATGTTGCATTTTGAGGTTCTCCAAGGATGGAGACACATAGACCTTGACAGAAAGGTGGAGAAGGGCTTAACAAATAACCTCAGTGTGATTCCCGTTCCCCCCCTTCTATCTTTTGAACATTTCCTTTGCTGTAACTTGCTTGATGTGGTTTTGCTGTGCACCTCCAAGAAGAGTTGGTCTATAGTCTTGACAACCCTCTTTTGGCAGTGCAAGTCAATAATGTGACCAACCCTCGTCAATGTCCCCGAGCCTTATGGTTCTCTTCATACATCATAGACTCACATCTATGAGCCAAATTTATCTCACCAATTAATATATGACTTTAAATACAAGATTTATAATGCCTCACCTCTCAGTAAGTTTTTTCTTACTGACTGATACTATATCTCATCACTTAGAAATGTGTTTTACAATATTTTTTTGATTAAGGGCCTGGAACATCTCCCGTATGAGGAAAGGCTGAGTGAGCTGGGGCTGTTCAGCCTGGAGAAAAGAAGACTGAGGGGGGACCTGATTAATGTTTATAAATATCTGAAGTGTGGGACACAGAGGGAAATGGCCAGCCCCTTTTCAGTGGTCTGTGGAGATAGGACAAGGGGAAATGGCTGCAAGTTGGAGCACAGGAAGTTCCGCACCAACATGCGGAAGAACTTTTACACAGTGAGGGTGACAGAGCCCTGGCACAGGCTGCCCAGGGAGGTTGTGGAGTCTCCTTCTCTGGAGATATTTAAGACCCATCTGGATGCCTACCTGTGCACTATGCCCTAAGGAACCTGCTTTGGCAGGGGGGTTGGACTCGATCTCTTGTGGTCTCTTCCAACCCCTACAATTCTGTGATTCTTTCTGAAATACAGGTTAAACAGGGACCTGCACAGCATAGTTTTTATGTTAGGACACAGTCTTCTGTGAAAAACAACCAAAACACTTGTTGCTAGGCAGTCTGCTGTTCCAAGCCAAACCATCTTTGGTTTATTTAATTAGAGATTGAACGAGAAACCGAGTACAGTTCAAGTAGCAAGATCTTCCACACAGCTTTATCAGGTTACTTTTCCAAGCAAATAAACCAGTATTTTTTCTTCTAAAATAGCACCTTATATCCATCGTTAAATTTATATATTCTAACTAACAAGTACCCTTCCCTCAGAAAAGTGTGTTCAAAAATGTGAAAAAAGGCATTATTTTTAAAAAGCACAAACCCTTAAACCTGAATTTACAATGTCAAAAACTAAGCTCTGCTTCTCATTTAATGGAGAAATTGGTCCCACACAGTTAATGTGAATAAGATTATCCTGTTTGTTTCAGGAACCCTTTGCATCTAACACTTTCCTATTTGAAAGAAACACAAGCTTATTTTAATGAGACAACGTTGAGTTAGGGGGCAAGTGTGGGTGTTGGCAAGAATGCATGATCTTGCTACAAAGCTGGATTAAAACCTTAAATCCAGGAATGGGGAAAGAGTTGAGGATACTCTTTGCATTTCAAAGTCACAGGTAGAAAGCCATCTAGCTTCCCACAGCTGGGTTCTGAGAGGTTAAGAGTATTAACCAGAATGGTTTTCAGTTTTCATTCATTCATTCCCTTTCATTTCTCATTTCACTGCAAAGTGTGAACATGTGTCACACTTCAGGCATCGGAAGATGCCTGAGCAAAAGGAAAGGAACATAAAGGGAAAATTAAATTTCAAAGCTCCATAAATGCTACTTGGTTACATGTCTTTGTGTTCATGGCAAACCTTGGTCCTTCGTATTTTAAATTCACGAAGCGTTTAAAATGCATATTTTTGAAGCATTTAAATTCAGAGATTCTTAATTTACAATGAATATTTGTACATAAAGATACAAGCAAACTCATTTTAGTCATTTTAGTTTTCACTCACTTGATGGTAATGGGTAAGCTAGTTTCTTTCAAGCATTTTTTCTATTCTTGTAAAAGCTCACCAGTGAAGAATCCTACACAACTCCCAGATATGATAAGCATTGATTTTTTTTTTTTTTTTTTTTTTTTTTTAAGGTATCAATACTGAGAACCATAACATACACTGGGGCCTATCTGTGCAATGAGCTAGGGAGCCTGCTTTGGCAGGGGGATTGGACCCGATGATCTCTCAAGGTCCCTTCCAACCCCTGTGGTTCTGTGATGCACAGAGCGGTCTTTCAAGACAAAAAACAAACATCTGATACAAGATCAAGCAGGGCATATCAGAGTACATGATCCTCAGGTGTAATCAGCCTATTACCCCAGTTAAAGCCAACTTAGATTTGCAGATTACTGCTGAAATCAAAAACATTTTGGAATTTCCCAACCTGGTCTTGAAACAGTGTCAATCACTTCAATATAACTCCTTCATTTTGACTTCAGCCTTTTGCCCTCAAATGACACAGCAGCACACAAATTGCATTAGTGTCACAGGAAGGAATATCAGTAATGATGATTTGCTCCTTTACACCAGCGAGGCTTTCCTCATGCAAGATTTGGAAACTGGAGTGGTACTTTTATCATGCCAGACTGCAATGGTAGTAATCTTTAAGTACCCTACCAGGCTAAAAAAATAAAAATAAAAAATAAAAAGTGAAACTGCAATTGAAAAGAATTCCTTGCACCAGGACTGTGGTTTAAAGCTGTGTCATGATTTAACCCCAGTGAGCAACTGAGTACCAGAGAGCAACTCGCTCCTCAGTGGAATAGGAGAGAGAATCAGAAGAATAAATGTGAGAAAACTCATGGGTTGATATAAAAACAGTAAATAAAACCAAACTAGAATGATGAATTTGTAATGAAAAGGAAAATAACAAAAAATAAATGAAAGAAGTCACAAGGAAAACAGCTGATACAAATCAAAAACAATTGCTCACCACCAGGCAAACAATGCCCACACTATCTCTGAGCAGCGGTCCCCTGGTCATATGGTATAGAATATCCCTTTGGGCAGTTTGGGTCAGCTGTCCAGCTATGTCCCCTCCCAGTTTCTTGTGCTTCCTTACTGTCAGGGCAGTCTGAGAGGCTGAAAAGTCCTTGACTGCTTGGCAACCACCAAAACTGTGTTGGCAACATTATTCTCATCCTAAATCCAGAACACAACACTATACCAGCTGCTAGGAAGAAAATTAATTCTACCCCAGCCAAAACCACTATAACAACCTGTTATACTGAAAAGGAAACTTTTTTCCAAAGGCAAGCTCTTCCATGAGCCCTATCCAGGCTAACTGTCAGAGCAGAAGTTAGTTGGGATGGAATGATGCCAGGTAACCTGTCAGTGTGACACAACTTTCAAATAAAACTCCATGTTAAAGCAGCTTTTCATCAGAGATAACAACTTTAGAAATAATAAAGCCTTATACTGTAATCTATTTTCTATCTTAAAGGAAAATCATAAGCCTTTGGATTCATAAGTGTTTGCTAGTGCATACTTCAATGTTTTGGGCCTTCTAAAGATGAGATATGTAACCTCACAGAGCAGAGAGAAATTTTCTATCTTGCCTAAAATGAGGTATGTAGTAACTCAGTGGCAGCCGTGCTTTGATGAAGAAAATGCAAGTATCTTGAGAAAAAGCACCTTCAAGGAAGCTGTAGTCAAGACTAGAGAAATCCAATTTTAGCTAAAAACCATTTATCGAGCAAGTGCGCTTACTAATTAGTATGTTATATCTCACTGCTATTCTTGAAATAATTTCAAAACCAAAATAATAGTAGTAGTATTTGCATATGCATGTAGGCATGGGATAGGTATAGTGACAGAGTGAGTACAATATATAGAACACAGCCTAGATTACCTGTTCTGAACCGCTGAGGCACAGCAATAGCAAGCATGGTGTAACACAAAAGCAACCTGTGAGGCCCTGGAAAGCTCAGTTCAGCCTCCATGTCTGTGTTAATGTTAATTTTTCAGTGGCAGTAGCAGCTGTATGAGATGCACGGCAGCAGAGCAACAGAAGAGAAAGAACTGACAGGGGAAGCTTTCAACTAAGTCTGTGAGCCCTTGGCTAGACAAAAGTCCTCTTGAAGTTCTCTTGGGCACTTCAGGACAGGTTTTGTATGCAGCTGCGATTTGAGATGGCTGGCTCAGATTGCAAACCTATTCATGCCGTGTAAATAAATCTCTAATATATGTTAATGTGGGATTAGAGCAATTTTTTGTCTATAATACGTATGTAATAGGAAGCTCCAATCTTTTCTGCAGACACTGATCTGAGAGAAATATTGCTTCTTTTCACTATGTCTGAGCTGCAAATTGTACTTAGGTAATTTGAGCACCAGAACCGATCTAGCTACACCAACATGAGACTCACAATCTTGCCCTGGTTTTCTGCAGTTTACCTGTGCACATGGTTTGCTCTATTTTCTAATTTTCTTTCTCTTTTTTTTTTTTCTTTTTCCAGTCACAGCCTATAGGATACACCTCATAACTTTCATTTGGCAGGTAAAATGTTCACACAAAGTACATTTTTAAAGCAATCATGGTATTCTTCAGAGAAACAACATAATAAATGTCAAAATTTTCTCGGCCATCATCTCAAGCATGCTTATTTAAAAGCATTTAACAGTCGACATAGTTCTAGGTGTTGACATGTTGATACAGTACAAGGTATTTAAAGGAGTGGAAGAAATGTTAACAACTGATATGTTTTATGTCTTCTAAATCAAGAGCTGTTCCACATAATTTGTTTTCTAAATTGTGTACTGTTTTATAGAAAGAAAAGGGAACTTGATTGATTCCCTTAAGTGAGTAAACACAGCAAGGAAGAAAATTGATTATTAAAAAAATAATTAGGCTGGGTATTGTCAGGAAATGAAAAACAGTCTGTAGGGAAACAGGTGCAGGTATATGTGCTCTGCCAGCAGTGGTGGTTTGTATAGTTCTCAGACCCACCAAGGTTCCAAGCATGCCTTGGTAGGACTAGGTACACACTAAGTCTTGTTAAACAAATTTTACCTATATATTTGCCTCAAAATGCACTATTTCACAATGGACAGGAAGTGGGAAGGTGGGGCTATCTTAGAGCACTTGCCATTTTGATAAAAAGGACTTAAGACATTACCCAGGGGTTGAAGTGATGTAGGTAAAAACTATCTCCCCACCCCTGAAATGCTGATGGCAGCCTGACAGAGAAGAACCATATTCTATACTAACTGCAACTTGCAGAATCTTCAGCTTCGGATACAGTAAATGAAACTGATGTAAATGTATTCAGTTTACAAAAATCAATCAGGTGCATTATTGTAATTAAGATTTGGGGTCCAGACATAACAATTCAGTGATTAAAAATCAGCATCTTGCAGTTGTTTACTAGTAGTTCTCAAAAAATTTTCAGGGATTTTTTCATGTCAAAGTTATTAATTATAATTAGCATTAGCTGACAACTTTTTTGATAGTCTCAGATGGCAAGCTAGGGAGTAAAAAAGAGCCCTCTAAAGACAACATATCTTAGCAGGACTATGAGAGGGTTATTTTGGCTCTTTTCCAAGGCAAAAGAAAATCAGATTTACAATTTCAATATTTTTCCATAACATATTTCAGTTACGTTAATTCAAATCTGCTAAAGCCCAGCATGGCAACAGTAGGTAAGTTGGCTTTATCAGAGCACTGCAAGGTAATTTGCAGTTAATATCTAAATACTCCTGAAGTGTGTCAAGAGTCCATGACAAAATGTTTGGCTATATTTAATACTGAAGATAGAAAAGTTAAACTTTTAAAAAAATAAAACTAGAGTAAGATTCCCTCTTTCAATAAAGAGTTAAGGGAAAGAAATATTTGACTATACATATATACTTGATTTTACTTTACATCTTTCAACAAGGGGAGTGTGGTAAGTAATGAATGCTGCAAGAATATTAAAGGAGACGAATTAGAATGTGGACTAACAAACTGTTGAAAACTGATGTAGAGAAGAAACTCTTTTTTATTTTATGGCTACTGTATATTTTACCTCAGCTGTTAAAAAGGAAAGCATTAGTGAACATTTCACTTCATGAAAGTAAGTCAATACAACAAAGGGTCATTCATTCCATGTCTTACATTGTACTTCCAAGACACACAGATCACATGTAAATTCATCAGATTATGTAACAATTTTTTTTTTCCAATTATCTGCAGAGTATCAAATATAAATATACCCAAGAACATGTTGGGGATAAGAGCTGAAGAAAATTTGGTTTATATGAGATAATAACAGTAATCGTCTCCACAGTGAATGATATTAACTCAGATACAACATAGTCATTTAGTGCTCAGAAAATAAATGAATATGTTATTTTCAAATTTAAAACGTCCTATTTTCACTGCCTGAGAAGCAGCATAAAAGCAGGCTTTCCCACTCCATTCTCAGTAGGCACAGGAAAGGTGAAACAGGAAGGAAAGAAAAAAACTACAGGGAAAGAAAAAGAGGAAAATAAGCGAAAAAACCCAACAATGCACTAACTGGCAGGACACCATCTGCCAGTCACAGAACACAGCATGGAAACTTAGTTTTCTGTCTACAGCTCCCACCCTCATTATCTTCTGTTAAGGTCTGCCTCTCATTTTTCCTCAGAAAATACTTCTAAAAGCATATAATCTGTTAAAACACAGAAAAGACAAGGCTTCCTATCTATGACTCTCTACAACATCTAGAGGTACCACTTTTATGTATTATTATGGCTATTACTGACACTACTAGCACTAAGGTTCATCTGACTTCCAGCAGAAAGATAGAAAAACAATTTAAAACACCACAGTGACAAACTCCAAATACACATATAACACATTAATTTTCCTCTTCTTTCATAGAAACCTCTCTGCTGTAATTTAATAACAATACCTAAATAATAATAAATTAAAATTTGAAGAAAACAGTTTAAATCCAGAGTTTAATGCTACAGTTAGGAGCCGCACACTATCACAGAGGCGGGCAAGCCCTATCAGCTTCCATTAATCCTTTGCTTCTAAAAATATATTTTGCCTTGAGCTATTAAGGATCACTAGAAACCATTTTCCTTTTGTAACATTGCAGAAGAACCTGCATTTTAATACTTACTATACTCCCCAACTGAAAATTTTAAAGTAGTTGTTTCCTTACCGACACTAAACAATTAGTGACTTTGCAAATTATTTCTGAAGTTCATGTTGTTTTAATCTGAAGTTACTCATTAAGAAATACCTCTGATAAATGTGAAGTCACACATAAAATACATGACCAAATAATCAGCACAAAAAAATAGGTGCTGCAAGCCCTGGAAGCAAACCTAGCAGAGGTTGGACTGCTGTATGAGAGAATAAAATTGGTCCTGAAGGAATACAGCAAAAATGCCTCAAGGCAAAAAGCAGAGACTGTCTTTAGAGTAGCAATCTGCAATTCCTCTGAGGAAGAAAAAGATGGATGACTGTTACCATTAGAATGTTTTTGAGTTTACTCAAAAGCAGTAATTTTTTTCAACTGACAACACTGAGCTGATGGTCTGTAAACGTAAGTGAACTCTTAAAAGAGTTCAATTTTCCTCCTCAAAAGAGGAAGAGTTTATAACAGGTAGGAAAGGGTTGCAGAAGCTATCAGGAAACAGGATGTTACAGAGGTGAACAGGCACGCCTCAATAGCTTCTCTAATTTTACTGGTAACTCAACTACTGAAAATTGTTTGTGGATGAAGGGCTGGTTTGCTTTTAACTTGTCATTTTGTATCATTACATTTGCAGTTCAGCAATTTGTCAAAATACAGCTTATGCAAATGTAAACCTATTTGAACTAATTTGAATATGACAAAAGATGATAACCATTTTATACTAAAAGCTGTGTGTTTTGGTTTTTTCTGTTGGTTGAGGGTTTTCTGTTTTGTTTTCTGTTTTTAAAAAAGTATCAAAATATGCAATGAATTGCTTGCAGAAGTCCTTACCTCCTCTGTGGACTACGGTTCTGAGAGAACTCTGAATCACTGTCCTTTGATGTTGGAGAGCCCTTATATGTATAAAAAACATCCTCTGTTTCAGTAATATAACTGATCTCGTTCGTAAGGTTGTCTACAGATGAGTGTCGTGGTTTACGAATTTCATGACGTAGTCTTGGACTTCGCCTTAAAGAACACAAACATAAGTTGGAAGATCAGAATAATTCATAAAACTTGATCAAAGTCAAATTTCTATCCTAATGTAATCTAGGTCACAAAATCTTAAAGTGAGACCTATAGGCCTGTCATGAAATTATCGATTTTTAAACACTGTGTGGTATACTAAGCAATCATACACTGCTGGATTCACTACACTGAACAGGACTTTCCCCCCCCCCCTCCTTCTAAAAAGCTACCTGTATTCTTAAAGTTTAATCATAAGATAATTTAGGTTTGGAGGCACACGGTACAGGAGGAAGCAGTACAACCTCCTGCTCAAAGGAAGTCAACTAAGGTCAGAGCATGCTGTTTAAGTCTTAATCCAGTCACATCTCAAAAAACCAAGGATGGAGACTGTGCAGCTTCTCTAAGAAACCACTGGTCAACTCTCCTTGTGATACAGTTTTCCATTCTGTCCAGACAGAGCTTCTCTTGTTTCAACATAGACATTTTGCTTCATCCTCTCACCGTGAAACACTGAAGAACCTGGTCTCATCCTCTAGTTAGCCTCCTCCCAAGTACTGCCAAGCTGTAGTTGGGACACCCTTTCTCTCCAAGCTGAACAAGTGCAGCTAGCCTGTGAGCAGAGGCTGAGAAGTGCTACAGCCTCCTGACTACCTTGGTGGCTGGTGGCCTTTTACAGTTTGTTGCAGTTGGACAGCACCTTTCATGTATCAATAAGATACAGAGGCAGCTGCAACCTTCTAGATAAGGTCTAGCAAATACCTAGCAAAAGGGGGATAATCACTTCCCTTGATCTACCATCTGTGCTTCTGTTAATACCACCCGGTTGCTATTGTTCTTTGCTGTGAAGGGACACCAGGCAGCTCACAGACAGCCTGCTGCCTACAAAGGTTACCAGGTACTTTTCCTGAGAGTCGCTTTGCAGACAGTACTGTTGCACTGGGTTGTCCCTTCCCAGGATTTTGTCTTCACTGAATTTCACACAGCTCCTATTGGTTCATTTCTCCAGACCATCAAAGTTCCTTTGGATAGCAGCCCTGCCCACAAGTTTATTGACACCGCCTTTGTTGTCAATCCTGCAAACTTGATGAGCAAGCACTCCACTGCTTCTTCCAGGTCATAAAGATGTTAAGCAGCACAGATCCTGAGATAGATCCCTGAAGTCCTCCACTTGTTACTGGCTTCCAGATAGGGTATATCACCCATTACCAGCTCTGCTGAGTCCAGTCATCCAACCATTTATTTTTAAAACCATCTTGTTGTCCACCCTTCCAGAACATGTCATAAATTTGTGTATAATATTTTGGCAGAGAGCATCAAAAGCCTTGCTAAAGTTGGTGTGACACCCACTCTTCTCCTGTCATCATATATATTATCAGAATAACAGTGTTTAATATATACACACACACACTACATAATCATTCTGCTGGTGTACATACAATTGGAAAAGGTAGGAGGCTGGAAGGTATGGGAAAGGCTGAAACTGGATTTACCAATTAGGGGTAATAGGAGGTGATCGAGAAGGAAGGCTTTTGGTCTCCAGATGCTCAACAGATAAAGACCGTCTCATAGAGGGGTTCCAAACCATCCCACCTATAACTTTTCTGCAGTACTGGCTGCTTACAGACCTGAAAAGAAATAAAAAACTGTAGCAAATTATTTCTTACAGAAAACTTAAATGAAATAAAATATACTTATGAAAGTCAGTTTTAGAATTAATTCATTTTAAAGAGTTCCCCTGTGCTTACCCTCCCTTACTTATGCATCTGCATTCTCACAGAGCCATTAGCTGTCCTTCACCTGTGGCAATAAAACTGTTTGTCAATCCCTGTTACAATGCTAATCACAAGCCTGGTTAAAAATAACTTTTGCTAGGAGTTATTTTTAACCCAATTGTGTTTAAGATGATGGAGGGAAAAACAGGAAATTCGGTATGTCCTATTGGCACTGACCCAAGTGCCTGACAAAACATCATTCAAATACAGGGAAAAGATTCTAGATGTTCCCTCTTCAAACTCAAAGGGGTAAAAACTCACTAACAGCTTAATTGAGCACAGGACTGCTTTAACTATCTACCTGCTGCCTCAAACACTATGAGCTACACCAGACCACTCTCTTTTTTCAGAACAAAGCCACATTTGGGTGATGTGCTTCTTAGAGGAAATTAGAACTATTAGAGAAAGAGCTGCCAGGTGAAGGGGGTCTCCAAGTCTGGGCAGGTTCTTGTGAGAAGAACCTGACAAGATAGGGATTGCATCAGAACTAGAACCTCAGCTAGGAAAACAATAAAAATAGCTTACCAGGGGAATTATTGAGCATAAATAAAAGTTTAGAGCAGATCATAATTGAAATAAACTTTTAAGAATCTTTTTACTCAGCATTCCACAAGACAAAGAGAGGTGAGCTGCTCATCCTCAAATTTACAAGCCTAGGATTTATCTTCATGGAAAAGCAGCATTTTATTAGTTACAGAGAAGCCACCACTGGCTCACTAAGTCCTGAGCTGTACCTAATGGGCCTCTGGGAGTGAGGGCTTTATTACAAAGCTGAAATGTCTCAATTTTACATCACATTAAAAGCTAAATTGTGCTGTGGGTATTACTCATGCTAATATTAAAGTATGCTTTGCATTGTACTGCTTTTTGTTTATACAAAAAAAGGAGAAAAAGCAATCCAGAACTTTGTGTTCTGAAGTGTTTTCAATATCTTTCTCATGACTTCAAAGCAAATTCCAGCATCATCTACATGTGTACTTTTAAAGCTTCTCCCAGCTTAAAAAAAACAACAACACAGGGCAAACTTAATATGAAGCCTCTACATGTCAAAATCAGTTACCCATTTATGTTTTTAAGCTTAGTAAACACACAGTCCATGAACACAGGAGAAGCTTTTATCTGCATTGTCCATTTTATTTGTGTAAGGCTACTCTAGTCTACTGCAAAACCAAAATGTTCTTTCAAAAAAGCCTTACATGGATGGAGTGGAGAGGGAGGAAAAAGAGGATGTATTACAAAAAAATGCATCTCAAAAAATTCCACATATTTTGCATTAATCAGCTTTCCTTTTTTCATCAGTGCCTGTTCGTGCATTTTTCCAATGCAGGGGACTTTCAAGGTGCAAGCCCTGTGATGGAAGCCAGAGCCCTAACCCAAATGGTCACAGAATCACTTTAACAATACATTCTCTAAGCATTTCTGTTAAGGTACATAACATAAACTGTCTCTTGAACTCCAAGCAGCTACTGTTCAGTTGTCAACTATAAGGATATTTCCCAGCAACCCTTTTAAGAGGCTGCTAATGCCTTTCTGGAATGGGCTGCAATATCTTGAGGTAATGGTTCCTTGCTCCCATCTATTACCTAGATTATCCTTTGTGGAAAAAATAGGTACACTTTTAGCCAGGAATGAGAACGCTTGCAGAGGAGGTTATTCAGCATTCAGCCCAGAATCTGGAAGATGTGATTCAGCCTGCCCTTAGAATAAGGCTTACATGTGATGTATACAACTCAGAAGACTATTTTAAATGGAATTCCACTAGTACTTTAAGCTAAGAGAATCTAGAAGGGCGCAGAGATATGTGAATAAGAAACTGTACTACAGGGTTGAGCGAATTGAGTTATTTGAACTGATCCAGTAAGAGCTAAGAATCCTGCTTCACATGAGTGTAAAAACATAGTACAAGAAAGCTACATATTCCAGAGGAAAACTTAAGGTGGTAAAACCTGAATGTAACCTCCTTCAAAGCTGGCAGCAGTTGGATCAATGAAGACAAGTCAACCTTAAAACCTCCAGGGTTGTATGGTGTATTTGGTGAGGGTTTTTGCATGTATATTTATTTTTGTGGGGTTTTGTTTGGTTTTCTTTGGTGATTTTCTTTTTTATTTTACTCAATGCAAATTTTTGCTCTCATAAAATAAGGAAGGAAGCAAAATGCTTTTTTCGGTTGTGCAGCTTCCACATGAGCCCAGGGCCACCCCTGAAAATGAACACTGAGGCTCATGCTGTCTCTTACAACATTCCACAATCACAAACAAGTGTGAAAAAACTAAAAAAAAATTTCAACATACAACAGATGACTTCACAAGTGACTTGTTCACACTTCTTCTTTAATCTTTTGAGGAAACAATTTGTTGATGGTGACCATATTGGTAGGAACTACTGAAAGTCTTCCTGAATTACTTTTGCTTCTTGTGTACTTTAGCTGTCTCTGACAGTAAAGGCCGCTGAGCCATTTCTGCCTCACACAGATGCTATATTTCACTTGTTGCTGGCATGAGCAAGGCCAAAGAATGCATTAGTACAGAGGATATCATTAACCTGATGGAAGATATCACAATGAACATTTTTTCCTAGGGATTCCTTAGGAGCCTAAATAAGCAATTCACCAGAGATAATGCCTCAGAACATGAAATTACTTGAAGTCTTTCTTAGTAATTCAGTTGAACAATGAAAACTATTCTGTGTGCTACAGGCTATTAGGAAATTGTAACAGTAAATCTGTCAAAAATCAGATATTTACTAAAATTGTAATATTAAACTGGTACCCTTTAGAACTCATACTGTTTTCTTAACTTTACAAGGGCTGTGAAATGCTGTGTGTGCATGTGTATATACAAGCATCAGGATTTTTAATTTGGTCATAATTTGTGAGAAATAAGGACTCCAGGACATGACAGTCCTAAAAGCTTTGAGAAAGGCCACACACCCCCAAACTTTCACTATAACAAGTTCATATCACAACATAGAGGAGTTCATTTTAAAACTGTGAATCTGTAAAATGCTAGAAAATGAAATTACTGTTTGTACAACTACTTTTTTTTCCCCCACTTGCTTCAGCTGTGATCTAGTACCAGGTGAAAATACAGAACTCCACTCAAGCAGAAAAATAACATCTTATCAGCCTTCTTACTGTTGAGCAACCCTCACGGTTTAACTGGCTACATTTACAAACAAGCCCAGTCCACTTGTATGAATTTCTGTGGTATTTAAATGTGACAAGACAGTAAGAAAAGCCAGCCAGCCACCACAGTCTGGAAAGCTCTTTGAAGTATGATGATATCATTCAAAAGTTGAAGGTTATCCAAATAGGAAAAGAGATAACCAGTCTGACAAATTAAATGTAAAAATTAAACTTGTTCAGGGAACACACTGCAAAAAACCAACAAACACCACCCATAAAAAAATGTAAAAAAAATAAAATAAAAAAAAAAAAAAAAATCAATGAAACACTCCAAAAATCATCAGAACAAACAGGTTTCCAGAGAGTATAAAGAGACTACAGATGATTAAAGGACCAAAGAACCCTCCGAAATCTCAGAGAAGATAATCGCATAAGGCTTTTTCATTCACTATTTATATGAAAAAACTTTTGATATGTTTCATGAATAATGTCAGATTTTTTCAGGACTGAGGACAGAACATGGATGAGATTATGATGACATGTGACATGTCACAGCATGAAACAACAGAACACATCCAAAAAATGAAACAATTCACTGAGACAAATACTTATCAAAAGACTAGAAGTCTCTAATGGTAGAACTACTTGAGCATAACCTCCCACTTCAAACTAGTGATTTCATTTACTCAAGATTTCAAAAAGGCATTTAACAAGGTCCCTTAAACCCATAAAGAAACTAAGGAGCTGGGGAATAGGTTTCTCACTTGGAGGAATTGCTTGTTCACTTGTGACATAAAAGAGAGAATAGGAAAAAATCCTTTTAGATGCACAGTGAAAAAAGTTCAACAGTGAAGACTGAGAGGGGTATTTGGGGGCTCTTCTGCTCAACATATTCACTAATGAACAAATTTTGCTAAGAGCACAGTATGGCAAAATTAAAGATCAATTGCAAATAAATGTAGAAGGGCATTACAATTTCAAGTGGTTAGAGAATAAACTGGCAGATGAAGTTTAATAAACTTAGGGCTAAGCTGGTATATATGGGAAGGAACAATCCCAACTTCATACAGCAAGATGACAAATTCTGAAATATTACTTTTGGGGACTTAGATCTTAGATACCACTATGAAGCTACCAGTTCCATGCTTAGCAGAAGCCAACAAGGCAGATAAAAAACTGTGTCACAGAAGTTGTATGTTGAATAATTGGATGGGCATTTTTTTTCATCTTGATGTCAGTAAAAGTGGTTAGTATCCCACACTCCAGAAACTGACCTAACATATTAGGCAGAGTGTGTATATGACAGTAAGGGGTAAATGGTTCAAACCAAAACTGTTCAGCAAATTCCCTTATGGGGTAGGATTATTAGCTATGCGACATTTTTACTTTCTATTGGTTTTATTCCTTGAAACAGCAAGTTGAAACAATACCAGTGAAACATACTTATACTCAAATTACTTTTTAGGTAATTATAAGACAAGTTCTGTTGTAATGACACCACATTGCAGAAACTGAAGCCACAGCTACATACATAACTTACCCCATGATTTTTTGCATACAGACCGGGACACAGCCATGAGGAGAAGCAAACTCTGCCACTTCAATTTGGGCTATCACTGACACAAATACTCCCTTTCCCATTACAAAACAAAATATGCTTTCACACAATACTTACTTTGCTGGATTTCTAGAACCCAAGGTCCAATAATGTGACAATATCTTCTTTTCATGAGGTAGTGACTTCTTTGCCTGAAAAAACGTGTGATGCTCTACACAAGATTTCCACAGATTTTTGCATGCTCTGTAATTTAACATGTTGAAGGCAACAATATGCTCTCTGGATTCATTCTGTAATGGCAGAAAATACTATGTTTCAATATATAGAGAGCATATCAATCACAGTAAAAAAGGTCAGAAAACTATAATGTCAATAGCAACAACAAAATTACTTTTAGCTTGAACAGGAAAATAGCACTTCGGAAAATAAAACCTCAGCATAGAATAGGTTTTGAGCTGAAGATGGCTAAAACAGCCCTGTGACACTATCAAATTCTAAACTACAAAACAGACACTTTAAAAGTTTAATAAGTTTTTCAGTTCCTAATGTTTACAGTATTAATGAAATATTCAAGTCTAGAGTAGTAAGCATTTTGTAGATATGAGTGTAATATTAAACACCTAAATACAGTTTCCAGGTTTCCAGTCACATCTTGACCTCCTGTAACAAACAAAACTCATTTAAACATTCTGTTAAGGATGCAGCATCAAAAGGAAAAAGCCTCAGTCTTTGAATTCAAACTCCTTGAGTAAGGCTTCAATTCAACAATGTTCAAAATCCATAGTATTCAAAAAGCAACTGCTTGATATTCTTTAAGAAGATAATAAAGATGTTAACAGTGATCCATTTTGGAGGAAAGAAAGCGACTGGGATCGGACTTGAGCTGCTGCTACAAATCCAGCCCTGTTGTTCAAATCCAGTCCTGCTTATAATGTAAGGACAAAATAAGAAGGTCAAATGAAGCAAAACAAAGCTGGTGTGCCTTGTTGCAAACTCTTGTGATTTCACTGCCAAAGCACCAGGGAAAGGCATGTGTAATGCAGTTGTGCTACCCACAATCACAACCTGGCCAACTGTAGCACTTGTCATGCTGTTTCAGACACTGATCCTCAAGAGAGCTTTGCATAAGATATAGCTTTAGTTATTGACAGAAACAATGTGGAATGTAGCTTAAGGCAAAGAGAAGAAAGGTGTGTCTGACAAGAAAGATAACATGAGACTGAAGATAATTGCTATCATAGCTCAATACTTCAGAGAAGAAAACCCAAGTTTTTTATTTCATCACTTATCTTTTCCAGCTGCTCTGAATTATGACTGAATTCTGACACCTCAGAACATAATTGGGCAGGCAACCATCTCAGCAAAGCTCTCCTTCCTAGCTCATACTTTGGAGAAAGTCAAGATTTGGGTTGCAAAGCCTTTTTATTAAAGAATTCTGATAGACCTAATGAAGCTTTCTCTCATCAACAAGAAATAGTCATCCCACTCTCCCACCCTGAGATAACACTTCAATGCCTCCTTGCCATTGTCCTTTTGTTTGTTCACAGGGACAATCCTGCTGGGTGTAGCTACCGACATTTTGACTGGAACATTCAATCTGGGTTTGTTGTATTCTTTTCATTTCTCAGCAACGTTGTACAAATGGCATATATCAGAGATCAATGCCACGTTCTGGAAATTACTTTGAATAGTTCATAGGATCTATGACCAAAACCAGTGTTTGAAAAAAACAATGACAAACTCAAGAGAAAGATTAAAAGGATTTTCCCCTCAATTTTACACAGGCATTGCAAAGCATTAAATGGATTGCAATCTTCCAGGCATTAAGTATTTAATTTAAATTTTTATTTTGATTTTTATTTTTTCAGAGTAGTATTTGAGCCTCATGCATACTGGAACCAGTTCATCCTTGTCACTTCGCCAGTTGCATCTAATTAGTTTATATAAAATAAAGTACATAATGAAATTTTAACTCAGGATTTCTTGCAATATAAAAAGCATACGTCACAAAGATTTAATGATGAATGGCACATCTTCAACATAATCTCTGTTGGCTGAATACCACTTGAAGTGTTTTACACAACTCCAGAAGACAAATTAAAGGAAGCATATAGATATTTTTGTTGGCCTGGAGCACTGATCTTTCAATTCCCGTAAAAAAAAATTTCAACCAAACATCTCAATTACACCAAAAAAACAGACTGTAAAGATAAGGAATTAAGTACATCTAATATTCTGGTTTTAAATTTAGGTTTGAAAACAGCAATGAATCTTGCTGTTTCTTCCCAACTCTTGTCACAGAACTTTCTTAGGAGCTTTTAAGTGAGCTAAAAGTTTAAATATGGACTTCTACTAGAGTAAATACTATCAGAAGTTTCAGAAGATTGCAGTCAATTTTTAAATTTGCAAAGTCTTTGGTTAACATAACCATCTGGTTCACTAACAGAGCACCTCGCAAGCCACACTATTAAATCCACGCACCGTTTTAATGGTGAAGAGTCTTCTAGTGCCATCTAAGGATCTAGTGCCTATCATACTTCTCAACTCAAATTCCAAAAGAATAGCATTTTAATCGTCATCAAGAAATGAAGATTAGAGAAACTGGCAGCCATTAAGGCAAAGGGAACAACTGTCACTAGCTTAAAGTGAATCTCTTGCTATTTCAGTGTCAGGGAAGAACTTTGAGCAGATGTATGCCTTTTCCAGTCACAGAGAATTTGAAAGCATCTACAACATAGGAAGTAAAAATGTATTTTAATATGCAGAAAACAAAGTTGCTTTTAAGCACTGGATAAGCACATGGAATATAAAATTCAATTGCTGGAACTTTAAAATATCGCCTGTATACCAGCATAGTTCCTATTCCTACCTTGCACCCTTCATTAAGTCTACATATCATAAGCTTTTATAACATCAGACATTCACTGATTCATCAGTCTGGCTCCTCAGTCCTTATGTAGCTCTTCAGCAGACACAGAAATATTGCATACTTCTGTCAAGTAGCTGATCAACAGACTGAAGCAGTGGGAGGGCAAAGAGGAGGTGAGTAGCAGGGAAACAGCAAGATAAGGTAAGCTGAGTCTTCAGAGCAGGGGCATAAGGAAAGAAAAAAGAGTAAGAGAAATAAGGAGAATAAATCAGTGAAACATGGCACATCCAGATGACTGCAAATTCACAGCCTTTGAAAACTTGCTGTAGATTTTTGTGAAGAAATCTACATATGACAAACAAACCCCTGAAATGTTATAGCACTGTCGCCATCTTCAGTAAGATGTCCCCTACTCATGTAGTATCTTCTCTGCTTTCCCTACTTTCTTCTACCTTCCTTACCTTCAGCCTCATTTGCCTCTTCCCTCCTACACTTCCAAGCAAAAATCAGATAAACCCAAGGCTCATGTGAGGGCAGATGACTGAGGTGTCAAACCCCTCAAGTGAGCCACTATTCTGGAGAAAACCCCTAATAGCCCAGCCACCCCCTCACTCCCCTCACACAGTGACAGCAAGCTTTTCAAGCTACCCACACTCAAGTGCTACAGGCATGAAGACTTGGTGCCCAACTTTGCCCCAGTTCGGGCACTGGGGGCAAACTGACAAGGATGGATATATCAAACTTGGTCTGCTTTCTCCTCTTTGCTGAGAAAGAGAAAAAAGATGATGGGACCTTAATCTTCCTATTGTTCTGCACCTCTCTAAGTGTCATACAGTGTGCATTACTGTAATCTCAGTGGGTTATGAAATAAAGAACTATCATCACTTAAGAGGAGACAAGTTAAAAGGACCAAGAGCTTTGGACTGTTGTTGTTGAACAAAAGCTTAAGTGAACAAATTTTAAGAATGCTGTGCCCTTCAAAAGTGACACAGGTGTCCAGAAAGAGAAATTCAACTCTTGGCAGCAGTAAAGTCTTTCTGCAATGAATAGATATTTTACCTGATCTCTGAGTCCAGCAACTGTTAAATATTAACACTTTAAGCCTCTGTATATATAAAAAAAAAGTAAGCACACCCATTTCAGTCTCCACTGCTACTAACCACTCTCATAGTTCTGTTCTTACATTTATTCTCACAGACACATTTGGAAATTGCTGACAGTTGCTGATATTTGTATACTTGAAGATATTTTGAATTTAGTAAGACTCCATACTAGTGAATTTTTTAATACTCAAACCAAGAAGGTAATACGTGTTATACAATTACACTGAATGTAATACAATTACACTCACAAGCTAGTAGAATGCTTTGCCAACCACTCCTTCCTTCATATAGTGAATAAATTTGAATGGGCTGAGACAAGGTTACATATAAAACAACATATTTAGAAACCTAAGCTTGCAGAAAACTTAAGACCCCTCTTTGATGGCTCAGGACACACTCAAAAGAAACACAGTTTCATTTGTGAACACTATGTGTGTAAGCAGTAGCACACTATCTTTAGATACTAACTTTGGTTACACAAGAGCCCTGAAAATTAAGAAAGTGCACATAAATGCACACTCCTCAAATTTGGGAGATACACACCGAACTGGAAGGCAGGGAGGGGAATGAAAAGATGAAAACACAGGGTAAAAAAAGCCTCCCTGGCAATCCATGTTCAGCAGACCCTCTAATCAATGAGGGTCAGGAGGTCTTCTTGCAACACAGCTCCTAGCACTTCAAGAACTCATTTACTACAAGAGCCTTCATAAAAATTTAGGTACAAATTAACACTTACCTTTTACTCCGAGTCCTTTCCTCAACTGAATTAAAATATCTATATATCCGCTGGTCACTAATTACTGTATTTTTTGCCTGTCATATTAAATACTTTCGTCCTCAAAAGATAGTTTAATTTATCTGCTCATACTGTGGCAGTACAATACTGTAATCAGGATTATTTTCTTTCTCTTAAAAAGCCTAATATTACAAGAATTCTGCAAAAAGCACACAGGATTATGAAGACTACTTTTAAATTTCCTGTGATACATTAGTTTTGTCAAGTATCTTCATGTACTTTGCCAGCTTCTAAGGCACTCCATGTTACATGCAGCAGGAGATGCACTATCCCGCTTTCCAACCTCACGTGTTTCAGCTGCACAACTGTCTTTCTCTCCAAGAGCCATTCCTTTCTCCCAGAACTTTGAGCCCCATAAGCAGAAGGGACCTCACAAAGTCCTCCTAGATGAGATAAGCAGCTGTTTAGTAGATTCACTGCAGTGAGGCACTCTGCTGAGCAGGGACAGCAGCAAAGAAAAGAGCAGCAGAAGCTGACAAGAAAAGGGAAATATGCTAGGTTAAAAAATACTGGAGGAAAGATGAAGATCTGCATTTCTCCCAAGTCTCCTAGGGAAAAGAAACCTGCATAAGAAAGATATAGTCCAATAGACTGAATGGGAAAGTTTTCATGCTGGAAGGGAAATAAAAACGGGAAATGGAGCAATCATAAAAGGACTGCAATAGCAAGGGCAACTTAACACAACAGAACCTTTTGTTGTCTTAACATTTACAGGAGAAAATGAATAAATAAACAAATATGACCACTTGAGCAAAACAATGAAGTGACTACTTACATGTTTTTGCCGTTGTTGTATAAAAAACTTTTTCCTTTTGAAGGAAATTTTTAATATGTTCACCCTAAAAGCAAGAAGTAGATTATAAAATATTAAACAATGTTGAGAGGGGAAAAAACCCGAAACGTTATACTGTGCACAGTGAGCCTAAAAGATTATAGCTATTATATATTCAATGAATAATACGCAGCCATCTCCTGTGTTGAGTGGCAAATAGGTGTCAAGAAACTCAAAGCAAAAATTCAGCTAAAAAGGAAAGGTCTTTTTAAAATTGTGATTCTCCTCATTTACTTTTTAAATAGCTCACATAGCATTTCTCTCCCACCATATCTATTCTTGCTGCAAAAACTTGATGACATCCTTTACTAAGCTGCACAAATGTTAAACGTGTCAAGTTTGCTTAACTGAAGAATCACACAACTGTGACTAAAGGAACAGAATTTAATACCATAATGACACGACAAAGTTGGTCATACAACATCTGAAATTTCCCAGACTTCACACAATTGGCTTCATAATGTGAATGTTATTCATATTCATAACTAAACATTGTAGTTAAGATCATAATTATAGAAGGATGGAAATGATAAGAATGAATGTTAATATATTTTTCACTTCAATTATTAACATTGCTGCATTATTTTGTATAGAACTGAACACTGCTTTTCTCTCTATATATACTTAATATGAATAAAGATTTTCTAAGGTAAGGATTACAGTTGGAATTGGTGCTCAAGCAATTTCAGTTTTAATTATATGATTATAATTTTTGCTAAATTAAACAAACTTCTAGGTACCCATGTACTTTCCTAACTGCAGAATAAGACATGTCCAAAGTACCTACATTTCCGCTACAATACTGCCCCTTCAATAACTGACAACTTACACGTTTCGGAAAAAGGAATCTGTGGTCAGCTAGAATCACCTAGATGCCTTGGGAAAGCAATTTAAGTTCTAGTCAAGTCACATCTGCTTGACAAATGCCACCTACACACCATGAAAGGGGTTTTGTAAGGTTGCTGCTCAAAGTCTCGGAATATTCTCATCAGCTGATAATGTTTATAGCACCTCAGACCTCATCAGGTATGAAAGATATTGAAGATCCTCCCAGTTCTTCAGGTCCAGCAACAGCAGATCATCCATTCCTCACTGCCCATGAGAGATACACACTTCAATTACAGAACAACCTTGTTCATTTGCACCGGACAGCATATTTGCCAGGTACAAACAAGAAAAGTAGAGGAATGAACAATCCTCTCTCCTGCAAGGAGGAGGTGGAAGACCAGCATGTGTCCATTCCTGAAAATGCTTTTCTCCATCAATTATAGAACCAGAAAAAAAAAGGCGAATTCAATTCACAACCTGCTTTGGCAAGCAGACAAATTGCTGTACAAGTTGCTAGAAAATTTATGTTGTAACCAACTCTTCTGTCAGGCCAACTCTTGAAATAGGTATGCCATTTGAGTTGGCACCCCAAATAGTAATTACCTCTACTGCTGTTTTAAAAGTTCAGCATTCCTGATAAATCATATAAACTTTCAGTTGCATTTACTGAGATGCAAGTCATTTATATAAAAATCCTTTTCTGATATTAATGATACTTCACCTGAACTAGTACAGCTCAAGTTTTGTGCTTCTGGTTCTTTCTTACCACATTTCTAGACTTTGTCTCCAAAAACTTACTTAATAAAGTTTAATCTTTCCCAGCTTACACAGTCGCTGTAATGGCCCATTCTTACACTAACGTAGAGCTAGCAGAAATTCAGGACACAGAAAACTAACCTTGCAGAATAAGCAAAAACCTCCTTCACTGAAAAGAAGGTAGTGAACATTCAAAAATACCAAAACCACTCTAAATCCCTCTTTTTTTTCTTTTTTTTTTAAAGACTCCAACAAAACAACCATGATTCAGCTTATGACCACATTATCACTTCAAGTCAAATCAGGGCTCTAAGTCTATTTTGTCTCTTCTCTAAGTAAAGCATCCCTCTCAATTCCATTCAATCTTCTTAAAGTCCAGCTAAACCTATTTAACTCAGTGACAAAGAACACTTGCTAATCTGACAGTTTTATTTAACAATAAGTAAAATCATTTGCAATGTTATGCCTACAAGTTGAGTGAATGCTTGCATAGAGCACAATCCAAAGAAAAATTTCCAGGAGATTAATGTATCAAATTATTTAGATTTAACAACTGCTTGAAGATGCGACATCCAAAACATGATCTGAATTAAATGCAGTTGCTCTTGTTCTAACTGGTGACTCACCTGCCCTTTTCACTCACCAATAATCTGTCCAGTGACTGCAACACTCACAAATCATTACATCTCATAGTTGTAAAACACTCAATACTTGTAGGCATATCAATAATGATACATCTTTTGGATCCTGCCTTCCTATCATTCACAGAATCACAGAACACTAGGAGTTGGAAGGGACCTTGAAAGACCATTTAGTCCAACCCCCTGCCAGAGCAGGATCACCCAGACTAAATCACACAGGAATGCATCCAGGCAGGTTTTGAATGTCTCCAGAGAAGGAGACTCCACAACCTCTGTGGGCAGCCTGTGCCAGGGCTCTGTCACCCTCACAGTGAAAAAGTTTCTCCTTACACTCACATGGAAATTCCTATGCTCCAGCTTTCATGCACTGCCCCTTGTCCTATCGCTGGCCATCACTGAGAAGAGCCTGGCTCCACCCTCCTGACTCTCACCCTTTACATACTTACGAACATTAACCAGGTCACCCCTCAGTCTCCTCCAAGCTAAAGAGGCCCAGCTCCCTCAGCCTCTCCTCATAAGGAAGGTTTTCCACTCCCTTCATCACCTTGGTGGCCCTGTGCTGGACTCTTTCAAGGAGTTCTATGTCCTTCTTGAACTGAGGGGCCCAGAACTGGACACAATACTCCAGGTGCAGTCTCAAAGGTTCAAAATAGGTGTGTCCCTTAGTGGGTAACAGAATTTTTCCTTTCTGATCAAACCTGCAGCTCTGCCCTAGAACTTTGTACTAACAGCTGGTATATACTGATTGTATAGGTGAAAGTCTTATACTTTGCCATTGGAAGATTCAGCATGAAAGGTTCTGTCACATTTGCTGTGTAAGACTGTCAAGTTAAGTTTTAAATTTTAACTAGCAACATAGAACGCAGCAGATTCTCTGAAGTTTTCAGAGCAAAGAAACTGCACACACAGACTAGCATTTAATATACAACTGTAATTGCTGCTGATCAATCTATTTACCATTAAGACAATATTTTACTTGCAAAATGAATTTGGAAATTATCATAAAACAGTCAAGCACCCCCAAGAATAACTTTCCAGAGCATATAAATACTGAGTTAAATCCAGGATTAATTTTTAAACCCATCTTGCCTCGCCTCGTACTCTGATCAGTCAGATCCTTACACAGGTTGCTTTGATTGAGAATCCTCCTTTTACCATGGCAGTACTCTCTCACTGCCTCTGTTCCAGAAAACTTTTGGTCCCCTTCGACTACTACCATATGGCACAGCTGCATTGTTGTCATCCACCAATGCCGCAGAGTACTTAAGAGTTTCTGAAAGGGTGCTTTGACGGTGTTTGCTGCCACCTTGAGTTTATGATGAAGCTTGTTCAGCCCACAGGAAAAACTACTTACTACAAATGGTGTTGCATAAAATGCCTAAATACCATTTCAATTACCTGAATGAGAGTTGTTGGGGGTTTTTGGTTGGGTTTTGTTTTTTCTTTTTGCATTCTCAGGCATATGCTGATCTGTGAGGAATCTCCTTACCTGCACACCTTCAGCCCAACCAAGGTACATGAAAACTCCAAGCATTACAGAAACATATCCTGCTTTGAGGTCTGGAAAGAAATTCAAAGTGTATGCTACCAATACAGCACAGGCTAGTCTGCCCTTGTGATTTTCCTTGCTTGATTGTGGGTTTGTTTTGGTTTTTTGGGGTGTTTTGTTGGGGGTTTTTTGGGTGGTTTATCTGTTGGGGGTTTTTTGGGGGGGAGTGAGGACAGGGAATGGACACCACTGTGGAATGAAGAATTATGACTAACTCATTCAAGAAGGCAGAAATAAAATATCAAAAAGTTATTCTCTATGTAATGGGGTTTTGTTCCTTTCAAGCTGAGAAGATATTTTTAGAGCAGGAAAGCTTTGAACAATAGCATTAGCTGTCTGCTGAAAATATTGCTGCCTAAACCTCATAGTTTAGAGAGAAAATGATTTGAACTGAAAAATCTGTAGGTCTTTCCCCCCTCAATTTCTTTTTGCAAATGAAAATAGGTTTTAGTGAAAAATGTTTAAGCATCTGTGTTTTATTCCTCTATGCTGTCCAGGAATAAAAGTAGTATGGGAAGTTCTGGATTCCTCCTGTCTTGTGTGCTATAAAGCCCTCTTTCCCTTCCCTCAAAAATAAATCACATAGTCCTGGAATTTAAAATGCCCTTGCTATGATTTTCAGGATTTGCTATTACCCATTCATACCGTAGGTCACCAAATTGGCAGAGCAAGACTTGCAGAAGACAGAAAACTTGCCCTCAGCTGAACAGTTTTTAAAACCTGCAGCTGTTTAAAGCAGCTGAGAGATTGACATATGAAAAAGCAGAGCTCAGGGCACAAGATGAAAGATAGAAGTCTTTATAATTTAGTGTGCATTAGGGATGGAAAAATACAAGATGTCACTGTGCTGTATGAGACCATTATTGATGTACACTTAGGATGTTTACAGTACATCCAAATGAGTGGAAAGACAACTCACTCACTGCAAAGGGAAAAAAAAGAAGAAGAAAAATCCAGGGGCTGTGCAAGGTCATTTTCTACTAAAATGTAAATTGAAATCTATTCTATTGCTTTCCCATAGGAAATACCTGTTAGGTTGGGTTCATAATGAAAGGATAGAATGACTTGAGTAGTTAATGAATATTGCTAACCAGGAGCTTTTTACAAAATTAAGGGACAAGAAGCAAGTACAACCCATTAGGATGTACTTGCAGTTACTGAATAAGAATACTATACCTTATCACTGAAAACACTATCCAGGAGCACTGTTACAAGTTATAGGAGAAAATTCTGCATAACACGATAAAAGCTGTATTTTATCAAGTATAGAAAACAAAGTAATACTTGTTGTAAAAAGAGAGACCAGAAAAAAAAAATAAAATCTTTCTGATCCAATGAAAAAACCTTAAGGAAATGGACATTCTCCACATAACTTCTAATTTATGTTATTTTTAGTATGGTAAAAGTAAAGTCAATATGCACTATAAACACTCATAGCTTAACTAATTTCTAATGTCATTCACATTAAGATTTCTTGTAGAAAATAATCTCTATGAAGCAATGTTCACAGCACTATCATGCATTCTAATGTTTTCAGTATCATAGAATAATGCAAAGGTCTATTCCCTGGAGACTCCAAAACTTGGTAACATTATATAGCCGCATTTGATAGCATTTAAAAAAAATCTGTCTAAATTATATTATCCCAGTAAATGTGAAAATCAAAATAACTCATTTTACATTTCTTTACTGAGGAGGAAATAGCTTCTTGCTGAATGACAGGATAAAATGATTAGACCATTAGCTTTTGAGCTTTATTAGTAATACTGATTTTTTTTTTTAAAGATGTATTATATGGCATAACAACAGCAAATCTCTATGAACACAGTGTCCCCATAATCATATACTCATGGATGTGATTCAACATGACAGAGGCTTCACACAATGCAAAGAGTTCAGAAGTCTGAGAATTGAAAGCCTAGGCAACAGGTTTCATTTTTATCTCAAGACAAGGAAATAGCATGATACCCCATAAAGTACAAATTTATGTATTGCAGGCTTCTTTGGAATAAATGTTAAAGCAAATGGAAATGAGATTGGAAAGACCAGATTTATTTCTTTACTAATATAGAAATTTACCAGGGATAGAAGCTTGTGCAGATGAGTTTCCTATATACAGCAATTCCACTGGATGCAATCCCAATCATGAGATCTAGATTATGGAGATCCTGCAAAAGAAAAATACTGTAAGAACATAGATGCTGTTTGTGTCATTATCTACTTATAAATTCATTCTAAAGTTTTCTATATTTAAATTGCTACTCCTGAGGCAGTAAAATCAATCACATATTTGATTTTCTTCTCATGCATTTCTTTCCTTTGACATTATGTACTAGGTATTACAAAGTTTACCTCAGTAAAACAAGTTGTAACGTGCACCTTGCTACATTAGATACTCTAGGTCAGTATCAAACTAAAGTTTCAAGTCCAGCCTTATTAATTTAACCATAGGAATGAAGCTGAAGTACTTCCCAAAATCAGCCAGTTAAATGTCGCAGAATTTTGGTAACTTGCCAGAAATGTCTTGATTCTAAGCTATTTAGAAAGACAAGGGAAATAATTCCTTATTTTTTCCCAAAAGGTTTTACCAACTGAGACTGGGCAGGAGGCGACCACAATTCTGCATATGAGAGTATGTTAGAGGAATATACTTATGTACATGAGTATGCGATACACTAAATTGTTAACAAATCCCTTGTTAACTAAACCAAAAACTGTGCATTAGCATAACACGCTGAACTGGAAAACCAAATCCATAAATTTACAGTTCATTATAGGTATTAAGATACTCAAGAGGAAACACATGTTTACATATAAGCAACACTTGAGTGGAACGTGAAAAAAGAGGGGGAGGGTGCTGAATGATCAACTTTAAACACAAAATGATGGTACAAATCCTTGGTTTTCTATTTCTCTATGATTAAGACATTCTAATACATGATTTCACAAATTTCTATATAGAGCAGAACTTATATATAAATGTACATGTAAGCGTAGAACCCACTGGTTAAAACACAAGGCTTGACTCAAAAGCAGTTTCAGATTATTTTGTAAAGAATGGCCAAGGGTAATGAATTCTCCTAAAGCCTTCAGTAGCGTAGCTGCTCCTCTAGATGGTAGTCTGTGCCCAGTTTATACAGAGTTTTCTTGTATGTTCAATCCAAATATCTTTCTATCAGTAAGGTACAGAAGAATAGAACAGACAGCATGTCCTCTACTAATACTGTGCAAAGTGTACAATAAATCCTTTAAAAATAGTTGAAGAGAAGTGTGATAAAGGCATATGAATGAAAGAAGCTGAACTTTATTTGCAACGATTTATAAACCTCCAGTGAAATACCACAGCAGTTCACAAAGAATGAGCATAACCTATTTAATGCATGCTGCATTAACACCGGGTACTGACAAGGTGAGAGGAACACCAGCCCTATTTCTGTGAGTGCAATAAAAGAAAATCATTAGGTAGGGAGCAGTCCAAATACTCTTAACTTCAAGGTAGCCCGGCATCAGCTGAAATTATTAACAATCATCAGTAACCTGCTGCCTCATTTTGCCAAGAACTGCTGCTAAAGGACCTGGTTGAATCCCCATCATAAGAAGCTGTTTATACCAACATATTACAGGAATCGGAACCGACACCCATTTATTTTAATACTTGGGGAGAAAACGGAGATAATTTCCAAAGACAAACTGCAGGTAATTTAGCTGCCCCTGCTAAGATACAGCCAACCTATAGAAACCTGTATTATTAACAGAAATCTGTACTGTTGGCACTTGGAGCTAATTCCAGGTTCCTACTGTTAAAAATCAATAATGTGAAGGAAAAACAGCTTTAGGAGTAAAAACTGAAAACCTGCATGATTTAGCAGAAATAAAGGATTAGCTAGACACCTGATAGAGATTAATTAGGCTGATAGAGATTAATTAGGCTCAATTACTCTGTTTTCTCCCACAGCTTTGTCAGAACAAAGTTCATTCCCCACCCCCTTCTGCCTCAGTTCGAAACACTTAACCTCCATTGCTGTTTGTTACAATGAATTCTCTTGTGTTAAACCTAAAAAACCCAAAAAGAGATTTTGGAGGAGCCTAAAGAAAGAGGGAAGGCCTCCCTAAAGAAAGAGGGAGAGCCTCCCAAAAGAAAGATGATGTAGATGCTCAGTTCTTTCCCTGCCAAAAAAAAAAAAAAAAAAAAAAAAATCTATGCTGACAAATTCCATAACTAAAAAATAACAAGCATATACTTTTCTTTTTACCTGTTTCTTTATCATCACTGAAAAAATGACAAGGTTAATGTGACCGTGCCAGGCATCTACGTAGTTAAGTAACTGATTCACCTTTGATTTCATTTACAATTACCATCTGGTATTTTGCAGATAGGAAATTTGTCGAATCAATATTTCCATATCTTTCTCTGATTAAAACAAAAGATGAATTACTATCAGACTAATTACTGAGCAGATGAGACATTGGTCCAGACTCAAAAGGGGCTTAGAAATTCAAGAAATCTCAATACAGTTTTAAGATATTGAATCCACTCTCCTGAGTTTCTTAATACTACTCATTTTTTAATATTAAAATTTTAGCAGTTCAGATTTATCCTCAGAGAAAACCAGAAATGTTTGTAGATGTAAACTGAGCTCAGATTATTCACAAATAGAAATTTCAAGTTTAGCAAGTTGCTAAAAAGAAAGCTCATACTCAACTTCTGCAAAATCATTTAATTTTACATCATAAAACATTAAAATTAAGGAAACTAGATATCCATCTGTTCTTCAAGGAACATTACACAAAAGTATCTCGCTCTCAACCACCAATACAGACAGGAGCAACAGTTGTAAAAGACAGGAGTTGCCTGCTCCTCTGTATAGGCAATCTAAGAGGACTGAGACTCTTCCAGCATCAGACAGATGAATGGTAAGGATCTACAGTGATAAAGCCTTTCAAAAAGCCAGTTTAACTAGTGTCTGCTCGATTTGTTCAATGCACTGGGATCTGACAAAATTTAAAGGGTGATATAAAAGCAGTACTAAACAAAACACAGATTTAAAAGCCTTTTCTATTTTGCTTTCTACTTCCTTAGCAGCTTCTAATTGTCTAGATGTTCAAGTGCCAGAAAAAACAGACCACTTCAAATATTTTCAGCCTTAAAAAAAATGGAATTGTGATTAAAAAAAATAATTTGGATTGAAATGGTAGCAAGATGGTCTGCATTTTAGCAGCCTGGAATAGGGAAGGCTTTGGTTCAAATGTGTACTCTATTTGATCCACATCATACAGTGGTGTCAGACAGAGTAGGGGCTCATGACTCATATTCTGACAACATGTGAGCCTCAGATCATTAAATATCAAGCAACGCACTGGGGGAAAAAAAAGAAAACTTAAAATACACCGTTTGAGCAGGTATCTCCAGACAGTGTTTCTACTCAGAACAGCCCAGTACACTGCAATGAAATTTCATTTAGTTGAGAAATGCCTGAACCAACTCTCAACTACCCTTGATCCTTGGCGCCAGTATGACCACTACTGAGATCCTACATGTAGTTTGGTGGCCTACAACTCAGGAAGGATGTCGGAAATTGAAGCACTTTCAGAAGTAGCATCCCATGAATACTAAGTATTCTCTTAGTAGCATGGTGAAAGTCTTGGAACTTAAGTTGGATTATCAAAATATTAGGCTACAACAATTCAAGAGCATAGAGCTACTATTATTTATGATTACAGGGGAAAAATAAAAAAGCCAAAAAAAAGCCAGGGAGGTGGTTGAGTCACCTTCCCTGGATGTGTTCAAAAAAAGGGTAGATGAGGTACTTAGGGATATGGTTTAGTTTAGGATGAGAATGGTTGGACTTGATCTTCAAAAGTCTTTTCCAACCTTGTGATTCTGAGTGATGATTTTAAGTGCATATAGGAAATCTCAAGTGTGACAGTAACTGGTTCCTCAATACAGCAGAAAGGTGACAGATGACCCAACGGACAATGAACCTAGACTAAGATATATTTAAATGTCCGTTGACCATTTAAAGGCAATCACCTTATTAGAACTCAGGAAGGTTTTTACATTGTCAGAAGTCACAAGAACATAAGAAATTTGTTCACATATGATGGATTATTTACCCACAATCAAGTGATTGTGCATGCGAACCAAGATAGCTGATCACCTGTCACATAACAGTTGCCTCTCCTGATATTCAGGTGGTGTGAGCACAGACAGTTAGTATTTTGATAACTGATTATTTCATTTCCTTTGTACTTTTCCCCATCTTAAAAAAGGCCTCTACTGTTTGAACATTGTATTTCATAAATATGAATGCAAGTGCAGTAGCTTTATACAGGCATACTTTAGGAATACTTAGAAATCCAATGAAAAACTTGTGTGGTAGCATAAAGAAAAAACAGAAGAAAACATCATGCTGAAGGAAGAAAATGATCTTTTCTATCCCTTCCATCATTACAGTAATGGATGAATTCTTCATTAAAATTCAGTGTCAGGATTATTAACAAATCTCAGAAAAATGCTAGCAAAAATGGTAGTCATCTTCATTTAGAAAATCAATCATCTTCACTACACTTCATTAAGTTTTTATACTACAAGCTTCATGCCAAAATAATTTGCTATACAATAAAAGCAGAAATGGTAACTTGCATATTAGGATGCAATTAAAAAAAGTATTTGGGGAATTCATCTCAGACAGCTACTGTAACCAACCAATTAAATCCCAGTAGCCAATGAAATACTAGGACATGTTTCTTATCAACGCACACGTTTTTAATGGTCATCTTGCATGCTGCTAAATACTGTTTTAATTTAGCCTGGAGTCAGGGAATACAGGAACTTTAAAAAAAACCCAACAAACTCTCTATCTTCTTAACACTGTTAGAAATTCAGAGAAAATAAACTCTTAAAACACCTGCCAACTACATCATAGCACTAACCGAAGTGTTCATTTACTTTCATGCTAGGACATCAATAATTTTTTAGCAAAATTAGGTAAAATAGATTGCAGCATTGAAACAATTTATCTTAAAAATGCTTTGTTACTCTTTCAAGGAGATCTCATTTATTTGGTTGAAATTCTAGTACCTATATTACACAGGAATTACTGAAAAATTACACAATTCTTTATTAAAACAACACATGATAAAGTCAATATTTAAATGCTACCATTTTTACTGCAATTAACAACTTCATGTACAAAAAAATGCACACAGATTTTTTTTTTTTATCCAAGTGAAAAATCACAATGTAAACATACCCTACCACTGTGCAATTCCACTCCATAGAATTCAAGTGTTCGTGCTATATTTATGTAGCAGGACTCTGCTTCAGATTGCTTGAGGCCACTAAAAGGGAGGGGGAGAGAAACAGATAACAGTCAAAATGACATGATATATTTATTCCAAATACAGAAAACCAGAAGGATTCCACAATCCAGTGTCTGTCAAATAACCTCATGAACTCATGATACTAGTTATTCACCGGTGAACGCCTTCCTAAACACCTCTCAAACTCTAGCCAAGCATACATGGTGTTATTACCTTAGCCATTCTGGCCCACTTTTTAGGAAAAAACATTTGTATCTGTTGGTTGTGAGTTTGGTTTTGTTTTGGTGTTTTTCCCCCAATGAAACAAGGAAATTATTTCCTTATAATAGCTTCCTTTATAAAATGAAGCTGTATCTGTTAACCTTCCATATTCCATATTCTCTCAGAAGGAAGTTAGAAGAAAGTTTAGAAGCAAGAATGTACTAAAACAATAAGGGGTCAAAAGAAATTAACCAAGTTATGAAATTAATTGAGGAAAAAGCCACCCAAGTTTACCTACAATCTGTAAGTCCTAAAATACTTCCCCCCCTCCCCCCCCAAATGCTAGATATGAAATGTGCTGCAAGACTTATTTCTGGTCTTCTAGACAACTTCTACAATGCTGGAACTTTTTTTTCCCCAGAGACAAAAACTGAAAAAATACTCAAAGCTCAAACCAATTATATCCTAGAATCAGAGAGGAAAAAACCCCACAAATGTACTATGTTATTATACAACAGGATGCTGAAACTTTTGCAGCAATATTTATTTAAGTTTTTTTAATCACAGAAAGGTTTGGGTTGAAAGCTACCTCAACGATCATCTAGTTTCAGATCCCTACCATGGGGGCTAGACCAGGCTGCCCAAAGCCCCATCCAACCCAGCCTTGAACAGGGATGGGGCAGTCACACCTTCTCTGAGCAGCCTGTATCTTCTAGTGCCTCACCACTCTCATAGTAAAGAACTCCATCCTGATGTCTAAATCCACCCTCCTTCACTTTAAACCCATTACCCCTTGTTTTGTCACTCCATGCCCTTGTCAACAGCCCCTCTCCAGCTCTCTTGCAGGCCCCTTCAGGTACTGGAAGGCTGCAGTTATGTTTCCCTGGAGCCTTCTCTTCTCCAGGCTTTACAAGCCCAACTCTCTCAGCCTGTCTTCATAGGAGAGGTGCTCCAGCCCTTTGATCATCTTCGTGCCCCTCCTCTGGACTTGCTCCAACAGCTCACTATCTTTCTTGTACAGGGGACCCCAAAGCTGGACAAAGTACTCCAGGTGGAGTCTCTCACCAGAGCAGAGGGGCAGAATCACTTCCTGCTGGTTGTGTCTCTTTTGATGCAGCCCAGGATACAGTTGGCTTTCTGAGCTGCAAGCACTCATTGCTGGCTCACGTTGAGATTTACATCAATGAACTTGGTCCCAAGTCCTTCTCTTCAGGGCTGCTCTCAATCCATTCTCTGCCCAGCCTCTAGTATGCTTGTGATTTCCCGATCCAGATGCAGGACCTTGCATTTGGCCTGGTTGAACTTCATTACAGTTCAGATAGGCCCACCTCTCAAGCCTGTCAAGGTGCCTCTAGATGGCATCCTTTCCTTCCCATGGGTCGACTGCACCACAGACCTTAACGTTGACAGCAGCAAACTTGCTGGGAACGCACTTGATCCCACTGTTCATGTCTTGGACAAAGCGCCGGTCCCAGTAGAGAGCCTTGGGGAATACCACTTGTCATTGGCCTCCAACTGGCTACTGAGCCACTGACCACAACTCTGAGTGCAATTTTCCAGTCAATTCCTTATCCAATGAGCAGTTCATCCATCAAATCCACATTTCTCCAAATTAGAGACAAGGATATTGTGCAGGACAGTGTCAAATGCTTTGCATTAGGCTAGGTCAATGACATCTCTCACTCCTACCTCATCTACCAGTGCTCTAACCCTATCATAGAATACCCCCAAATTTATGAGGCATGATTTGCCCTTTCTGAAGCCATTTTTATCAAGAATTTTGTTCGGAAAGATGGGAAAAGTCTATTGCATACCGACAAGAGGTGCCTGCAAATTTTCATTTTGCATTTGCATACACCATGTCCACCAGACCAAGCAAGCCTTGTGTCTTGAATGGACAGCAAGAAAAGGTTTCTCAGCACAGACCTAGGTTTTTTTTCTTGATGTTATTACATATTCCTACTCAATTAGAGATTAAATGAAACCTAATATTTTGGGGGATATAACCATCATATGAAGTTTCATATACATCTTTCTCCTCAAATGGATGACTAGATCTAGCAAGCATTACAAAAATATTACCGATTTGGATAATATCCACACTCTTAAGACTTTAGGCTGCTTATGTACTAAGTAAAAAAAAACCCTTGTTAAAACAAACTACATCTAGAAAAATCCCCCTATGTATTTAGGGATGAAAACAGAAGGAAAAATTCTGAAGCTCTACTGGTTCAATATGACAACAGTTGCTTTCTCTAACACCTATTTACTGTCCACTGAACAGTGTCTGCTATGAATGTGTTCACAGTACTGATTTCTCAGGTTTTGCAAAACAACATAAAAAATGGCTGAAAAAACCATCGCATTGAGCTACAACAGACAAGACATAATGTGGCTTCTCAAGTCCATATCATGATTCAGCAATTCCATCCTATTAATTTTCCTTTGTGAAAGTTTCCTAAAGGACAGACACTAAAGAACGAAAAATAACAGATACTTAATAGGGCTGGCTTTGCAATCCTGTAATCTAAGGCTGACAATTTAAAAGGGATAATAATTTACAGATATCATGGTGGTCTCTAGCAGATGAGCAGAAATCTCATTCCACACCAGCACTGTTCTCCACAAGCTGTAAGAAGATAAATTCTCCCTTTCTATCTTTCCTTCTCAGGTTTGTTGAACACCAGAAGCATGCATGTCAAGTATGTTAAAAACATGTCTCAGATATAAACATTCACTATGAATGCCAAAGGAAGATGGAAGAAATCCTGACAGGATATACAATCACGCGTCTGCCTTTGATTGTAATGAAAGCATCAATTTCACTGAAAGGCTCCAGAAAAGAAAGGAGTCTTGCCAACACACCCCACCACACCTTTATCTGGACCAATTGCTACTTGCAGTCTTTTCTCCACAGGACATAACCAGTTTTGTTTCTCTGTCTATGGTATCACTAAATACATTAGTTCAACCCAACCACTTGAAGACTCTTCAGAATATTTCCTCAGTGGTCTAAAGACTATTGCTTTCCAGACACAAGCAGATTTTATTCATGCCTGTCTACAATCTACCTTCTAAAAACTGCTGAATCTACTAGAAATTGCAAAGTGACTTGGCTGGAGTAGAGGCCTCAGCTATTGTGCTCCTGAACAAAAACTGCTGGAAAGCAGTCCTGATTAGTACCTACACAGAGGGAACGGCTGTAGTAAGAGTTCAGTGGTTATCTGACTTCTGGCCTCTAAATGACAAAGCAAGGTGTGTGTTCTGGACTGCCAGGCAGCACATGTGAAGCTCAGAGCTACTCACTATAGTCACTAGCAGTAAAGAAACAAGAGGGAGAGATGAGAGTACTGAACAGTGACAAAAAGAAGACAAGGTACATCGGGGGAGATAAAAATGGAGATACTTCAGGGTATAAATCAAAGAAACTAGGAGAGTGGAGAACAAGCTCTGCTGCAGTAAAGATACAGACAGAAAGAACAAGTCCATAAAGATTTGGATTTCATTTGCTCAAATACTCACAGATAATTTCTCATATTGGCATATTTGCATTCAAGTTGTGAATATCTGATCAACACCACTAATTCTAAAGCTGCAGTCTTACAACAGACAAATCAGCAGGGTCAGAAAGAGTAATTAGCAGTGGACTGACTGGAATAATCTGTTACAGCCTTTATATTACACTCAGGAGAGTGGAGAGAAAGCACAATGTTAATTGAAGTGTTTCATGGTGGTAGTGGTGTTTTCGTAGCTAGATAAAAGTCTACAGGGTTTGAAAAATGGTCCAACGTCTTTTATCCAAAAAACCCTCTCAAACACGTACTACAGTGTTCGAGATGGTTGCCATTAATAATGTATAATGCTAACTGACCCACTAGTTGTTATACCTAGAAATTTATTTAGCTGTTTTAACACATTGGCATAATACTCTGCATATAATTAGTCCATCACCCACATGATAAACCTAAGTATTTCATCTGAAATAAAACTGTCTGTTGCACTGAAACTATGAAGAACTTAAATTTTTAAAGAAAAAAAAAAGAAAAGGAAGGCTCAAGAGGTGAAAGAGAACTAAAAGTTAATGTTACCTGTGTTGCTCATGTAGTGATTCTACTTTGGTAAGAAAATCTTCGTTCTGCTCTGGTATAAAGTTGTAATTTGATAAATATCCCGAATGATGCACTGAAGCATTATAGTCTCCAAGTTGTGCTGTTAGGAAACAAGAAACACATACACAGAGTTTTCATGAGTTAATTGATTATTATTTAGAAAGAATTCCTTCCCATCATTAGAACACATTCACATATGGGGAAATGCAGGAATTACAAATTATTTCCCAACAGTCAAGCAGTGTTGAAGACATGGAAGGACAACACCAACAAAGAAAGTTATTTTTCAAAATACACTTAACCCTAACTGTAATGTCAGGCACTGAATGACTCCGTATTTTATTTAGTTACTTATATAGCCCCACTTTCTCATCACAAGCTGTAACAGCACCAGACAGGCATTACATGCCATGTCGACACGTATATGCAGTACTGTAACATCAGAGGAAAACCAAATTGCTTCAGTAAGAGATGGCAAAATAAATCAATTGATACACCTTTACTTCACTATAACATATTAGAAGTCTCCAACAAGATCTGTCAACTTAGACAGAATCTACTCTTCCGAGTCAGGCAAAAATTGTTCAAGCTACCAGCTTCGTCTCTCTCCTAACAATTCAATCATAAACCTTGCCTCAACTAGACATGAGTTAGTTACAGCACAAGAAATAACTGCTGATTTACACATAACATTACCAAGCTGCTACCAAAAGTAAATCTATGTTTACAGCTAAATTGACAAAACAAAATCCTATAAAAACTTTATCCCTTCAAAAAACTGTGTTGATTAGTAGACATTTTTAAATAGTTAGTAGATAAAAGAAAATTCATATCCACAGTTGGTGGTATAACTGAAAAGAGAGAAAAGTAAAACTGACCATAAGTATAAAGCCTCAGTCTATGCAAATTTTCTTTAATAGCTAGGTTAACAGAAGTTTTTATTCTGGAAAAAATATATAAACCCTTTACTTGTTATGAAGATGCAAGTTTTGGGGCAGCAGGGAAGTTACTTTAAATAAAGTACTTGCCTATTTGCCACAAATTTACATAGTTTCAATTAAGTAATTCAAACCACATATTTAATGAAATCACTGTTTTTTATGAAATAGTTGAAGAGACTAAACCCCAAAAACGCTGGTATGTTAAGCAAATCACTACAACCTGTGCTAATCTACTTTTTCCCTAAGGAGCACGAAATAGTTGTTATAAAGCCTTAAAGCTTCCCAGAAGTGATCTGTATGATTTGTAAATTAACACAAAAGAAGGTCCTCGTATAGACTGCAAACAATTCAGCAAAGAAAGCCCCTCAACTAAATCAGAGTTAGAGAGCATACTTTTAGAAACAACGTTGTTACCACTATTTTCCAGAAATCATAAAGCATAACAGTGATTTAAATGATTCAGATTGTGGGGAGAAAGGGAAGTTGTGGACTTCAGAAATAACTTAGAGCTACAATAACTATGGAGTATCTGTAATGCAGAGGATAACCAATATTCGCCACTTACATATGAAAAAACATGATTTTTATGGCCTAGAGAATGTAACCGCTGTGATACAGATCAGTTTCCAGATTGGAGGCAGCCTGGGCTGCAGCGATCACACATCGGTAGAGTCCAGGGTCTGTAGAGATATGGGGCAGCCGAGGAGCGAAGCCAGGATGCTCAATTTTAGGAAAGCAAACTTGCAGCTCTTCAGGGAGTTAATCAGTAGGACCCCTTGGGAAACGGTTCTCGGGGACAAGGGAGCAGAATAGAGCTGGCAGATCTTTAAGGATGCTTTCTATAGAGCACAAGGGCTCTCAGTTCCCAGGTGTAGGAAATCAGGCACGTAAGGGAAGAGACCAATGTGGTTGAGGCAAGACCTGTTGGTCAAACTAAAGAACAAGAGGCAACTCCACAAACAATGCAAGCAGGGACTGGTAACTTGAGAAGAATATAGGGATGCTGCCTGGTTGTGTAAGGGTGGGGACAGGAAGGCCAAGGCACAGTTGGAGCTGAACTTGGCAGGGAATGCAAAGAATAATAAGGCAGCCTTCTACAGATATGTCAACCAGAAAAGGAAGGTGAAAGAAAGCATTCCCACGCTGATGAATGAAAATGGTGACCTTGTATCAATGGATGAGGAGAAGGCTGAGGTACTCAATTTCTTTGCCTCAGTCTTCACTAGCAACAACTCTCCTCACCTCTCCTGGGTCAGTGGACAGCACGATGGGGCACAAGGGAGTAAAGCCCCTCCCACTTTAGGGGAAGATCAGATTCACGATCACCTAAGGAACCTGAACATATATAAGTCTATGGGACCTGATGAGATGAATCCCAGAGTCTTTAGGGAACTGGTTGATGTGGTTACCAAGCCACTCTCCATCATATGAGAAAAGCCACAGTGGTCATGGGAAGTTCCTGGTGACTGGAAGGGCAACACTGTACCCATTTTTAAAAAGGGTAAAAAGGACAACCCAGGAAACTACCGTCCTGTCAGCTTCACCTCTGTGCCTGCAAAGATCACGGAACACATCCTCCTAGAAGCTGTGATAAGGCACATAGATGACAGTCAGCATGGCTTCACCAAGGGGAAATCCTGCCTGACCAACCTGATGGTTTACTGTGATGAGGGGACTGCATCAGTGAACACATTAAGGGCGACGGATGTAATCTGTCTGGACTTCTGTAAAGGCTTTGACACAGCCGCCCCTCTCACCCCCCCAACATTCTTCTCTCTAAACTGGAGAGATAGGGATTTGATGAGTGGACTGTTCAGTGGATAAGGAATTGGTTAGATGGTCACATCCAGAAAGTAGTTGTTAATAACTCTGTCCAGATGAAGATTTGTGACAAGTGGTGTCCCGTCAGGGGTCCGTGCTGGGACCTGTTCTGTTTAATATTTTTATCAATGACATCAATAGTGAGGCTAAGTGCACCCTCAGCAAGTTTTCAGATGACACCAAGCTCAGTGGTGCAGTTGACACACCAGAAGGACAGGATGCCATCCAGAGGGACCTGGAGAAGCGGGCCCATGTGAACCTCATGACATTCAACAAGGCCAAGTGCAAGGTTCTGAACCTAGGTCAGGGCAATCCTTGTCATCAATACAGGCTGGAAGATGATGTGATAGAGAGCAGCCCTGCACAGGAGGACCAAGGGGTGTTGGTGGACAAGCAGCTCGACAATGGGCGCTTGCAGCCTGAAAGCAAACTGTAGCCTGGGCTGCAACAAGAACAGAGTGTCCTTGAAGGAGGTGATTCTGCCCTTCTACTCCACTCAGGTGGGGTCTCACAAGGAGTACTGGGTCCAGTTCTGGAGTCCCCAACATAAGGAGGGCATGGAACTGTTGGAACAGGTCCAGAGGAAGGCCACAAAGATGATTAGAGGGCTGGAGCACCTCCCCTATGAGGACAGGCTGAGAGAATCGGGGTTGTTCAGCCTGGATAAGAGAAGGCTCCAGGGAGATCTTATAGCGGCTTTCCATACCTTTAAGGTCCCTTCCAGCCCTAAACATTCTATGATTCTCTAACTCAAATTTGGTTGTATATAGCTGCACACCTATTTGTCAGTGTCAAGGTAAAAATTTAAATTAAAAAAGTAGAACGATAAAAAGAAATTTATTTTGAATGCAGATTCTTGCAATGCTTAGCTATTTCTTTTTAAAGGTAGCCTGAGTTTTAAATTAGTTAGCAAAATGGCTGGCAAAATGTTAAATATTTACCATTAGAACCATTATTTGAACACAAATAATCTATCTCTGAAGAATAAAACAAAACAGGACAGAAGATCCAGAAGTATAAGAAGATACTGAAATAATTTTTAGGAATATCTCTATATTAACAAAAGTCCAAGTCCCTGCCAAGAATAAGGTAAAAACAATAAAAACAAAATTGAAAACTTTTGTAGAAAACAGGTATCTTAATAACAGTGTAAAAAACCAAAACACAGTTTCACAGATCACAGCAGCTGATTGAAAACCTTTTCCTTTATTAGCCATTAATGTAACCATCTTTTCTTTGAAACACAGCCTACATTTTTAAGGTTTGCTGCAGCTAACCCAAAATACATCCTTTTTTATGGGAAGAGACTAGATTGCCAGGGATAAGACAACGTAACTAACCACTTTTATTTTATTTGTATTAGGCAAAAATATTTGTACTGTAGTTTTACCTTCTCTAAAGAGGGCAACTGCTTTTCCTTCATGCATTATGAGGTAGAGTCTTCTTGCTCATCTTCCAAATATGAAGGTTGCTCTGGTCTTTTTTCTTCTTCCTCCTAGCTACCTGAGGTCACGTCAACAAGGGGAGCAGTTTAGAGTACTACAAGCTTCTCCAACTCACCAGCCAACTGTCAGAGTTGAAGAGAAACTATAAATGCTGATTAGTAGACATCAGATCATGAGAAGACTCATGATATTGAGCCAGATTTAATTATCCGAGTAGAAAAAAAAAAAGTTAGGGCATATCAAGACCTCAGTAAGAAGAAAACCATTACATTTCTGCCTCTTTACTGGATTTGTCCAAAGGAGAGCAAAGAGGCAGGAAATATTAAAGACCTATTTATAATCTGAGTTCCTCCTGACAAAGCTGCTCTGATCACATGCGCCAGCAGATACTGACTCAATGAGGCTAAAGTTAGAGTAAAAAAGGCATATTTTTACCTTTCCATTCTAGCCAACTGTTGCTCTTTAATTCAATATAACTGGGAAGAAATATAGCGTAGGAACACAGAAAATAGAACGAAGGAGGAGTTAAAAAAACCTCAAAAAGTTATTTGAATAACATATTCTTGAGTTTTAGAGTTCTAAACATGATTCATTTAGAAGGCCATATTCAATAAAAAGAGTGTATTTATAACTCTTGGTTATAGAGTACTGCATTAGTCACAGAACAATTTTCCATGGATGAAGTCCCATATCGATCTACCAAAACAGTAGTTGTACAAACTCTCAATACAGTAAAAAATTATACATGCTTGAAAAACAAATAAAAATCTTGAGATCAGTTATGTTCACACAGGACATTAAATGATTAAATACCTGTGCCATACTGAAGGCTAAACAAGCCATCTTTTCCTCCGACTTGGTAAAAAGAATTTGTTCAGTTAGATCAATGTGGTGAGTATACATTCTTGTCTCTTTCTTCTGGCAGCAGCAAAGACTTTTGTGCAGGAAGGCATCAAAGAAAAAGACTAATTAAAAAAAGTCATCACACAATACTCAGATATAGAGTAAGGGAAGACAAGAACAAGTGTATTTATGTAGCACTGAGATTTCAACAGGAGTTCTATGAGTACACATGTATCTATTGTAGAAGGAGAAGCTCCAGTACCAGATCTACTGCTGCATTAAGAAAATTAAAAAAAATAAAAAGAGCAGAGAGAAAAAGTAAAAAAAAGGCACTTTGAAAAGGGATACATATGGAAGCAAAAGAGTCATTGGTCCTTTCTTAAACAATTGGTCAGTAAGCTTATACATTAGGGAAAGGCATCACTTGTCTCCTTTCTGTCTTCTACTACCCCAAAGGGAGGTTGCAAAAAAGACAGAGCCAAACCAAAAGGATGAAAAAAACAACAGAAATTCCAGCATTGGAAATTCAAAACTGAACTGGAAAGGCTCTGAGCAACCTGATCTGACCTTGAAGAAGCCCCTTCCAAGATAAATTTTCATGTGGTTCTTTCTTACATTATTTTTTTTTCACCCAAGTTTTCTGCTATACAACCAAGATAATTATTTGTTCGGTTCCAATTCTAGAAATTTGGGGTTTTTTTGTCATTTTTGAATGCTAACAGTACAGGAATATCACCATTTCAATCTGGCCTTTACCTTTGTAAAGCCTAAAGCGTGACTGATTCCTACTTCCCATCTATGCGATCCCCTTCAAGATACATAACCAATTCTACAGAGTTGTAAACAATAATAAAAGAGTTTGCATACCAAATAATAGGACCAGAACCTGTTTCTACATATGGGCATTCCAAGCAACTACAGATATCAGAAGGCAAGTGTATGAATGGCTCATTGACTAATCATAGAATGGTCTGGGTTGGAAGGGACACCAAGGATCATAGAGCTCCAACTCACCTGCCACAGGCAGGGCCACCAACCTCCAGGCCTGGATCTACACAATGTTGCCCAGGGCCCCATCCAACTTGGCCTTGAACACCTCCAGGGACGGGGCATCCACTACCTCCCTGGGCAGCCTGTTCCAGCACCTCACCACTCTCTCTGTAAAAAAAACTTCCCCCTAATACCTAATCTAAACCTTCCTTCCTTTAGCTTCAATCCATTCCCCCTTGTCCTGCCATTGTCTACCCTTTTAAAAAGTTGATTCCCCTCCTGTTTGTATGCTCCCTTCAGGTACTGGAAGGCTGCAATGAGGTCCCCCCACAGCCTTCTCTTCTCCAGGCTGAACAAGCCCAGCTCCCTCAGCCTCTCTTCGTAGGGCAGGTGCTCCAGCCCTCTAATCATCTCTGTGGCCCTCCTCTGAACCCTCTCCAACAGTTCCACATCTTCCTTGTACTGGGGCCCCAGATCTGGACACAGGACTCCAGATGGGGCCTCACGAGGGCAGAGTAGAGAGGGACAATCCCCTCCCTGTCCCTGCTGGCCACCCCTCTTCTAATGGAGCGCAGGATACCATTGGCCTTGCGAGCTGCAAGAGCACACTGCTGGCTCATGTTAAGTTTCCACCAGAATCCCCAAGTCCTTCTCAGCAGGACTACTCTCAAGAAGCTCTTCTCCCAGTCTGTATCTATGTCTGGGATTCTTCCGGCCCAAGTGCAACACCTGACACTTTGCAGTGTTGAACCTCATTATGTTCACCCGGGCCCATCTCTCCAGCCTGTCAAGATCCCTCTTGATGGCTTCCTTTCCTATTAAACTTGATGGGAAATCACTTACACATAATATGAACAATTTGGTCCAAAGGAATGCCTACAAAAGCTAGTCCTTGAAAATAGTTTTAATATCATGGAAGAGACCAGATTGCCAGGAACAAGACAAAACCTAAAAAGTCTACCAGAAAAATAAAGTAGTTTCACACTGAATTCCTAACTTTTCGGAGGGTTGTATATTTTAGTTGACATGACTAAAGCACAAAAGTGAACTGAGTCACCTGTTTTTAAAGGAGGATAATTTTGTAAGCAGATCATGTTCCCAGTGGAACAGAAAATAACCAAACAATGGAACAAGCCTAGCATACGAGTTATATAATTAATTTGACTTTTATCAAGAAAGGAGCAAAAATCATCATGTATAAAATTGCAATCCAGGATTAAAATATAGCTAGGGTCACATGACTGGCCTCCAAATTTGGACAGCAATAATGACTGACATGCTAAGATGAGAGTGGAATATAATATTAAAGGTTAATGATAAGTTTATCTTAATATGATCACTAAAGTACAAAGAAAAGACACTTCCTGATCTGTACAGTTCAATCAGTTTTGACGTTTTAAGTGATTGCTTCTCAGCACAAATAGAGAACAGAAGAAAGATGATGCACTGCATAGCATGAGCTAAAGCAGCTACCATTTCTCAACAGAAGCTACAAAGTATTCAGGTAGGAAAATGGTTCTGGAATCAGAAAATAAGCCACTACATCAGAATTCAGCTTCAAAAACCCAACATAAATACGCAGATGCTTATTAAAGAGAAACTTCCCAACTTGCCTTAAAGAGAAACAAAAAAAGAGCATGGAAAGCAGCCAATTTCATGTAAATGTAGAGATAAAAGACACCATGTTGGAAATGGTTGTTGAAGAAAGACTCCAAAAAGGACCAAAATCCTCATAAGTGAATGCTGAGAGAAGGAAAGGTGTTTCTACAAGTGAAACCTGTATGAAATTAAGGACAAGAGGTTGAATACTAACCTACTTGACCACTGAATACATAAATATGATGCCTGCACCAGAGAGAGAACTAGCTATCATGTGGATAAAACTAACCTGTTTTGTGAAACAATGCATCACACTCAGGAACCCTTGAAAAAAGGTTCAATCTAGAGATAACTAAATATCTGCTTATAAAGACTTACAACAACTAAAACCAAAGGAACACTTATAGAAAAAAATGCCAACTGTACATATACAATAGTGGTCTTTCAGTTATCTATTACCACTAAAGAATGAAAAATGAGTCTGTCATTATTAAAAAAAAAAATTAGCATACAGCAATTCAAAACCCAATCACAGTTAAACAGCAACAACAAAAAATTTACAAGGAAAAGGAACAAATTAGAAAATATAAATTATACTGAGTTACTACTTCTGCATCTCAAAGACAATATGCACCTCAGAAACCACAGAGTCACAATCATAAAAGGTATTGATAAAAGCAAAGCATAATCCAAAGTACAAGGAATGTTCATTTTGAAAAAGAATGGGGATAAAAGACTCAAGGGAATAGTTATCAATATTCCCAAAACATTAACTAAAGCATTTGAAACCTACTCTGGTCGTCTGTCATCTATGCTTCCCAGCATTGAAAAAATATCTAATAGGTTAATCCACCTTAAAAATACAGAAGAGTATTATCAAGCCTACAAGACACTGTAGAAAGTCAGCTCCTTCAGCACTGGGCAAGATCCCAATCTGGGGTTCTCCCCTCCAGAGATTACAGCATTGCACTTTTTTTTTTGAAGTGTCACAGATTAAAAAAAATTATTTGTAGCACAGAGGAAGAATACCAGACAGACAATACTTGAAGAAATGAACTCCTGAATTGGCCTTTGTATCACCTAGCACAACCATAAAATATAATTAAGGCAAAAGAGTCCAAAAGACCTGAAGAGACCAAATGTGTAGGTTCCTTATTTCATTTTATGGGCTGTACAACATTCACATTTTACACTAGTAAGAGACATACAATGTATCATTAGATTGTTTTTTTCAGTACAAGAGTATCCTTCGAAATGAATTTTTAAATTATTTTAAATGCAGCTGAATAGATTTTCCTTTAAGAAGTATTTTAAATCCACTGATCATTTCCATCACATTTACTGATAATGAACTTATACTTACAGTGTCATAACTGTATTTGTAATCAAGTTTAGTCACACGCCACTCAGACACAGTGGTCACACCCAGCTGTATTCCCTGTAATTTAGCACCACCGGACAACACAGGGTGTGTGTGCCACGATGGTACCGAGCGATGCGTCAGAGCCTTGTTTCAGGACCGCAGTGCTGAACCCACACCCCTGTGCAAAGGGCAATACAGAAAAGCAGCGCTCCAGCTGTGCAGCAGGCATCACCACAAACTGTCTCCCTGCAAAACTCAGGCAAAGCCCGTGAAGTTCAACCATGTGACTGCCACGTGTGAAAACGGTAGTTAAAAAGCAAGAGCAGAAATACCAAACACCAGAATTCATGTGCAAAGACAGCTGCCTCAGCTCTCCCGCCAGTGACAACTGCTCCACATTTTAAGTAAATAACTGTAATGCTGTCAAACAACAATGATTTCCCCTTAGGCATACAAGGGGAGTTAGAGAAGGAGGGAGAAACCTGAAAAGAGATTCACAGAATCGTAGGGGTTGGAAGGGACCTCGAGAGATCATCGGGTCCAACCCCCCTGCCAAAGCAGCTCCCTAGCTCATATTGCACAGATAGGCATCCAGATGCGCCTTGAATATCTCCAGAGAAGGAGACTCCACCACCTCCCTGGGCAGCCTGTGCCAGGGCTCTGTCACCCTCACTGTGTAAAAGTTCTTCCGCATGTTGGTGCGGAACTTCCTGTGCTCCAATTTGCAGCCATTGCCCCTTGTCCTGTCCCCACAGACCACTGAAAAGGGGCTGGCCATTTCCCCCGTGTCCCACACTTCAGATATTTATAAACATTAATCAGATCCCCCCTCAGTCTTCTTTTCTCCAGGTTGAACAGCCCCAGCTCACTCAGCCTTTCCTCATAGGGGAGATGCTCCAGTCCCCTAATCATCTTTGTAGCCTTCCTCTGGACTCTCTCAAGGAGGTCCCTGTCTTTTTTATACCAGGGAGCCCTGAAGATAATTACTGCCACTTCTTGGTGTAATACGAAACAGCCCAGGTAGAACTGATCCATGGCAACTTCCGACAACAGGTTTTTAATAAGCAGATACCTCATATCAAAGAACTTCAACACTTATTAATGTATGATCAGAAGTTAAAACACAAAGAGAAAACTATTTAGAACAATGTAAGTTGACAAGAATCCTAGCAAGCATAATGAGACAAGGAGACAAACACACACACACAGATTTCAGGAGGTCTTTCCTATGCCATCATCTTAAATGGCAACAACCTGATAGCAAAACAAAACTTTTTTTTTTTTTTTCCTTTTAATGGAATATGTCGTTCTATTAAATGCTTCATTCTTTGCCAATGTGGAGAATAGATATGAGGTATACTACCAGCAACAGAAAGGCCATCAGTTTGCTAAAAAGAAAGGGTTTTTCTACTGAAAACAAACAAACAGAAAGACCCCTAGTAATAACAGCACTATGAAGACCTAGGAAAACCAGGCAAATAGCTGTATGGGAAATTCCAGAATCCACCAGGGAAGTGAAACATTAAAACACACTAGCACTCTTCCACAATCTTCACTGGCCTTCTGTCATCCTCCTTTACTACAAACAGCTGGATTAATAGTTATCCAAAGCACTAAATTGGGAATGGTCAAAAAACTGAAGAGGCAAGAGGTATTACTTTGGGACTTGGGGTACACTACCTGCAGCATAATTAATTTTTAATATCATGTTAAGTCTGACTTTGTGATAACATATTTGCATTCTTCAGTGTACTTTTATATTTTTGTGCTGTATCACAATTGGGTCAGCAGCGCTGCAGATGCCAATCCTAAAGTTTCAGAACGTTTCAGCCCTCAAGAGCCCCACTGTGCCCCAGGGATATAGGAGCAGGGATTTGGCAAGAAAACCAGGACTCCAACCTACTAGGAAAACTTGTGCTGGTTTCAACCACTCTTATGAAGCTCGAATGTGGTTAAAGTTCCATTGAATAAAAGGGCCCAACATATGAAATACTTAAACAAAAAAAGTGAGTGTTTCAGAGCCACTTGGGATTTTCACGGATACAAACCGCTTATGACCTTCTCCTTTGAAAGCCATATTTGAATTGTTTAGCTTGGTCCTTATTTCAAGCAAGAATTACCTCAATCATTTCTGTGGGCCTTGCTAGCTTTTCAATAAAAAAATAGGATAAATATACATTAGCCAAATAGTTACACAACTATTCTAATATGCTTTTCCCTGACAATCATTTTTACAAACAGACAAACTCCACTAAGTTCATGAAACTCTCAACCTGGGGGGTTTTGGTTTTGTTTTTCTTTGAGGGTTTTTTTTCCCTCTCCAATTAGAAGGGTCTTTTTCCAGTTGTTTTTCTCTCGTTTTCCAACAGAAGACGTTTCTAATAACTCCCTAAGAATTTCCTTTTGCTAGTTGCAGGTGGACAAGAAGGATGTAAGTTCTTGTATGTAGAGTTACCTTAAATGTTACTTAAAAGTGCTGGACAGTTTTACATATCTAACAAATGAAATTCCCTGAAAAAAACATAAGAACATTGAAGCTTCTTAATCATGAGTTTACCTTCCCCCTTAACTGTTCTCTAGGTGATCTCTCATTTCTCTGGAATGCTTTCCCATAACTTTGTAACATACAGCAAGTCCATTATTTTGTTCCCATTGACAATGAAAGCCTGCCTTTTTTGTCAGCAGAATGAGCACACATCAGTAAGAACAATGTTATTCTTGTATCAACTTTTTTTCTTCCTGGCAGACCCAACAAGTATGCTTTTTCTATTTAGACTTTCTGAAGGCTGCTTTAACAACCTGCACCTTCTTTACAAAGCACCACCTTTTGAATATTCCCCACAAATTGATAAGGAAAGAAATCTTTCCTTATTTTTCAGTGCCCAACAGCAGAGAAGGTAGTTGGTCAAATACATTTGTTAAGAAAGAAACAATTGGTTACTACTTACATTGTACCGCATAGGATGCCAGGACAACGGCAGAATTAATAGGGCATGACAACCTGGAAAGAGGAAAATATTTTCATTTGGACACAGACTGTATAAATGTATTGTTAACAATGCCTCTGCAATTAGTTCAGTACATGAAGAATCATTTATCTTCGAAGCGTATCTCATTCTTTTTTTCTTACGAAATCTGATCGTCAAAGCACAATACAACTGGACATTAAAAGCTAGTTGATGTGGAATGGCTTCCTAAGTCAATGGAAATAACCAGTCCTAAAAGGACATGCTCCTATTCTTGCTGGATGCTTATTTGGGAAAACAAAAGGAGAAGGGATTTTTATGGGGCTATTTTAATAGTTGCAGTCTGGTGTATTTAAAACTAGATACAAACACTAAAATTAGCCAAATGCAAAGCACAAAGACAGCTCTGATCCTATGACCAAAACTGACTCTGTAAGAAGAACACGTTAAGGCGATTTACATTTGGCAGCAAATACTTGGATCACCTTTTTCCTCCTTTTTTATTAGAGAGTACAATCACAGGGGAATCGCAGGTGAAGGAACCACCAGGTATGTGTCCACCCTATGGGGAATATAACCCTGAAATCATGAGAAACAATAGCAGGGACTGCCCTTTGCTACTCCCTCCTGATGACCACACTGGACAGGGGGTCCTCCCCACATTTGGAATAGGATGCCTGGCACACCATGCCTTGCACAAAGATGTCTCAGGCTGACATTGTACCTGCCGACACACAGGGCCTCCTACAGCTCATTCATAGCTGAATTCTGAACTGTTCTTACGAATGGGCTATGTGGAAATTTGTAACACTTCCTAGCGATTTGATTTTCCTTTAAAGCAAGATTTCACAAGGTGTATATATTTATAGCAACGATACCCTCAGAAAAAGGCTTTAAATTTTGGTTGGTTTTTTTTATTCTTTTATTTTAAAAAGAATTACAGAGAAATTGAAGATTCTTATTACCTTCCTTCCACGATATCAGTCTTCAATTGCAGGAAGAATAAGTGCCTAGAAAAGATTTTTTTATTTGAAAACAAATGTACATTTATTTTCACATTTACAAGGTATGGTTTAAATGGTTACATGTATGAGTTTTATTAGATTTCCTGGCAAGTTAAACAGATGAATAAGGCTTACTGGCACATATGCAATCACACAATATGCAATGTGCAATCACACACCCACTCATTCTCACCACCTCACAAAGGTTTTAAAGACCTTTGGCAGTCTGTACAACTCCAGGACTAGGGTATTAATGCCACAAGGAACACTACAAAAGCCAAACTATTACATAACTGGGCTCTCTCCCAGGAATGTTCATCTTGGATATAAGTGGGGTTAAAAAAAACCCCAACAAAATACACAGAAACAGCAACAAAAAAAACCCCCAAAAAACTAACCCCAACTGTGATAGTCAATCTTGGACCTACTCAATGTAGAAAGAGACGTTTCTCAAGTAGCATATGCTGACAAAACGCTCTTACATAATTCTCAAGAGCAGTTCAGTCTTGCTCTTATTTGACAATGTTACTTTATAGTGACGCTAGAGAGTTGGGATGTCGAGAACCATAAAGACCGGATCTTCAAATCATTTCAGTTTAAAACTGCAGAACAGCTCCCAACATGCTGTATTATTTATATTCCAGTCAGCAATATTAACAAACAATGAAAACGTTACCCAAAAAATGCCAGTTAATGGGTGCCTGTGAATTCTAAATTCCAAATCACCTGCACTGAATAATCACCTGCACTAGACTAAAGGTTTGGGATATGTTATCTGAAAACTGCTCGCAATTCATGTACCCCACCCACCATCCCAAAACCTGAGAGCTACATAAAAAAGAAACTTTTAAAGTCTAACTGAAGTGTTATAGATCTTTGCATGTCACAAGTAGTGGGCAAACTAGAAAACAAGAACTGTTATCTGCTCTTCCTGAAACAAAATAAACCCCACCCTCCCACACCCTTGGCATTAAATTACTTCACATGTTCAAGACTGACTCAGTGTTTATACAAAACCTCCAACATCAGCTTAGAACATGCAGACGGCTTAATCATTGAACTTCCCCATATTTTAATCATTGCATCCGATTAACGAAGAGACCAGAAAAGGAGGGGAAAAAAAAGAATACAAGAGGCAAATAATTCAAGGAACAAAAGGCTAAACTAAAAAAAGGAATCCAAGCCCAAGGTACAAATAAACCAACAATCATCTTTATACGAGTGTTTGGAGTTGAACGAGCATTGTTCAAGCTGTCACTTCCAAACATATTTAATACAAAGAATTACATGAAGTCATCTATCTAATAAAGGATAGTTTGCCAAGCTATGGAGATGGAAAAGGAGAGCTTTACACATTCCTAGTGTACGGAAGCAAACATCAAGCAGAAGTTACCTGGTTTGTTCTTGCTGAAGTGTGTTAGGATCAGGTATAAAAAACCTGACACGAAAACGAAGGGTGCAGGGAAAACCTCCTGCAATATTTTAGAAAAACAAATCAGTTCTTTTGTTTGAAGACGACAAAGCCCAAGGCTTTTATTTCTGTATTGATAGAAATAAGTGACCCACATAGAAGTCTCATGCATTTTTCCGTGAAAATAAAAGAAACCACAAGAACTCTCTCCTGATCCCCCAACACCAAATGAGAAGAAAATACTCTGAAATATTGCAGTGCTTCATTTTAAGTGCTTCACATATGTTACTTTACATAAAAGGCATTATTTAATTATCTTTGCCTTGTAGGTATTAGAAGAGAAAAAGCAGCAAACATTTGTTGGGGTAAGTTCAATTCTATCTTACATATAATTAACAGAAGTTCACCATGTATTTTTTTTTTCAATTCATATACAATATATGGCACATGTTAGAACTAAAAGAGCTGAAAAACATAGCTGAAGTTTCACAGCGCAAATTGGGACAATGTCACTCAGTTGTCCTAAGCTGCCGACAGGCCTGTGCTGGCCAGCCTGTCCTTCTGAGTAAGCATTCTGTATTATCCCAAGCTGTTTATAAATAAGACGTGATAGAACAACACATGGACTTAGAAGTGTGTGGTCATTTTTTGTTTGTTTTTTATTAAAAGACTTCTTTCATATCTTCCCTATTAGACAGAATTTACTGGCACCATGATAGCACTACTGCTTTCACGGCCCTCATGTCAAACACTGCTCAGAAAGCAGCTTCAGAAGCTATCACAGGATCAATGTTAGTGGCCTATCAGGTCTTACTATCACTCAGGTAGCAGTAAGAGATGTGGAAAACTTCTGAAAAAACTGGCAGGGAGAAAACTTGCTGCTCTCAAACACAAACCTGCCATTTGGACACACTAATTTCACAGAATCACAGAATCGTAGGGGTTGGAAGGGACCTCAAGAGATATTGGGTCCAACCCCCCTGCCAAAGCAGATTCCCTAGGACAGGTTGCACAGGCAGGTGTCCAGACGGGTCCAGAGTATCTCCAGAGATGGAGATTCCACAATCCCCCTGGGCAGTTCTTCACAAGAACTGTATTTTTTCTAGTCACAAGAACACAGAAAGCCAGGACTACCCACTTACAACCAAGGTATTAAAAACAAGTCTTACCTTTCAACTGTTTTCTAATAGGTTTGTTTGGTTCAAGCCATCGCTGTGAAATGAAAAACTATTAGATGGATTAAAAATATTTACAAATAGAGAGTTTATTTTTTAGTGTGTGTGTGCATGTATATGTGTGTATACATATATGCATACACCTGTATGTACACACATATATACATGCACACACATTTATTATTTACTATACTTACTGGGGAATCTACTGAAGTTTCATTTTGCTGTAAACCAAAATACTCCTTCTCCGTCACACCCAACTGGTTATAGGTCATATCCAACAAAATCTGTCCAGTGTCTTGTTTCTGAAAACAAGAAAATTTAGAAGTGAATCTCTGCAACACCTGCATTTAAAAAAAAAAAAAAGTCCAATTCATTTTATCTTAAAATCTGTAACTCATGAATAAAAATAGCTGCTAATTCAATGGTTCAAAGTTCCTCAGCAATAAGAAGTTTTTGGTTTTTTTTTTTTTTAAGAGACTTTCTTTCCAAAATACATTAGGCATGTGAAATCTCATAGTATGAACTGACGTGAGCTCAAGCCCTTGAGGTTGGTCCAGCAATTTAATTTTAAGCAGAGAAGCTTTCCCCTGACTGCAATCTTTAAGAGCAATGCCGTTCTCCGGCACTGTACCCTGCGAGGATGGCTGCCTGCCACATGGGGCTGCTCTGGCCCCTGATGTCACCATCAAAACAGCGTGCTCTGCTTCCACATCAGCTGTCCAAAGGCAAAGTCTATACTAGGATGAAAATGAAAAAAACAAAAAAACCCAAATACCCCCCTCTCCCCTGGAAAAAAACCCCCACCCACCCAAGGAGGAGGATGCTGCGTTCCAGTCGTAAGATCCTGTATTTCAGCTTGAGCTCCTACCCAACACCTCAGCCTCCATATGCTCAGCTGCCTTTCAGCCACACCACTTTCTGCCTGGACATCCCTCACGCCAGGTGCCACAGAAGAATCAGTACAAGGAGCAGCAGAAATCCAGAAATGTAAGCATGGTATAATTTCCCCCAAACCAAACAAGTACCTCCATTCCGTGGCACTTTGGAAAGCAGATTAACCGTATTTTGCTAAAGAACACCAACAAACCAATTCTATTAAAAAAACAAACCCAAACACAAAAAAATAATCCAAACCCACTATGCAAGCAAAAATCCATTAGCAAAGCTGCAATCCTAAATGTGCCAATATATAGTAAATAGCTCACAAAACTGTATGGCATTTTAGGTCTAGATTTTTTATATATGAAACTGCTGGACAGAACAAAAATCAGGCCAGTTTGACCAGTATCATGTCTATGCAAAAAATAATAGCAAACTAACTTTTCATACAATCTTCCAAATCTCACTCCTAAAAGCAGAAGTAAACTGCAAATGTGCAAATAAAAATTTACCAGAGAGAAATTGTTTAGACTGCAAGCGATAAATACTTTGTTCTGAAACAAATTTCTTAAAAATTAAGTTGTGATTTAATTAAGTTCTTATTTCTTAAACAATCTCTTGAATCAAAGGATTTAACATATAAGCACAATAGTGACCACACGTTCGTGGATGGTCTTAGTGCATAAGAGCACTTGGCACTTAAGCCAAGATCAGAATGTTGTATTCAGTTTTGTCCAGACCTTGTTTATTACACAACACTCAAGTCCTGTTCAGAACACAGATTTACTTTTTTTTTTTTTAAGAGGGTACCACACTGTTGTAATAGAGCGTTTTAAGTTGTAACATATTCCATAGTCTCTCCTTATCTCATAAAAGCATTCCTCCTATTTAGAGGATGGAAAAAGAAGAACAGAGATTCAAGCAAAAGACAACCACTTGACCTTATTTTGGGGGGCAGAACATTATCCAACACTCCCTGCTGCTAGAGCAGAACTCTCAGTGACAGGTCAGGACCACACAACCAAGCATCCCTCATCACACACAGACATGATGCTGCGCCTCTGTCAGGCAGTTCTGTCCAGCACCATCAATGAGGTGGGCTCGCTATAAAAACTATAGATTACTCACATAGGTATGCAAGAGGGCCCTGTGAAAAAAGCAGATGCCACCTTAACCCTCTGCAGTAAAGGGAGTTTCCTGACACAAATACATTCATCTTTAGCACTGCCTTATTATACATGGCCTATTCATTTCCTGAGGGCTGTTTTTCATAAGTAAAATGTTAAAACACTTTCAAGTGCCATCACATGACACCTGCACAACTGAGAAGCTTAATTGCACATCCACAGTGCATAATTCTGACACGAGCTAAATAAGCAACTGAAGTTATACAGTGACCAAAAGCAGTAATTACAGGGGGTGGATGAGACATACACTGTATTGAAAGAAAGTATTCAGGCACCTCAGGTTTCATTACAAGTAGGGCAGGAGAAGACCACAGAGGGCAGATTCTTCTGATTAATTTCCTCTCTGAATTTCAACACTTATGACTCCCTTCAGTCGCCTTTCTTTGCAACAGTGTTATCCCCTAATTCCCTGACTCATTTTTCATCTTCCTGGTCCTTCATCCCAATTCAGTTGCCTTCACTTTCACAGAATTGCATCCCCCTCTCTGCCCAGTACACAGGAACTGCTAAGCCTTCTCACCGCTTCCCTGTAACGACTAGCAAGCTTTCTCCTACAATATCCTTGCTCAGCAGATGCAGTTCTCCCTCTGCAATGTCCCCATAGGTCTCCCAACCCCAAACCTAGATGCTCAGACAGTACTAGTCTCCTCCACCCACATACATACTTTTTCCTTCTCTTCCTCCTTTCCACATTCCCTGTGAAAAGCAATTTCCAAAGCTACTTTTTTTAAGGCTCCAGTTCTGGCTCCCTGGTACTAAAAGCACAAAGTTTCTTCCACAGTGCCTAGACCAAGGTCCCACTCCAGAAATCTAACCCAAGTACAAAATGTCATTTTAAATTGTTCAAGCTGTCTTTCCCCAAGCTGAAAGTTTTTATTGTCTTTCCTCAAGAAAACCTATATTTATTTGGCTTGGGCTCTGTTTTAAAAACACACAGATTATTTTTCAGCTTACACACCTACAGATAAAGTTACCATACAGCTCATGCTGCCCATTCGTCAATCAGTTTTGCACACTGACAGCTCTGAGATCCAGGTGTAAAGTGAGGCACATGTCACCTGACTCATTTTGTACTTTGACATCCATTTCAATACAGTCCACAGCCAAAGCATACTCTACTGCTACTACTGTGATATGTAGAGTCCTTTACAACACATCATATTTTCACTCCCCTCTGCCACAGGAAGAGGGCAAAACAACACAAACACTGCTCAGCTGAACTGGGCATTAGAACAAAGTTCCCTGTCAACCATTGCAGCAAGTAGTAAGACATTCTTAATAAAGCTCTTGTCTTTCTATAAAGAGATACTAGACCTGATATATTCTGATACCTTGTATCAGAAATAGCATGGCAGTAGGTCTAGGGAAGTGATTGTGCCCCTGTACTCGGCATTGCTGAGGCCACACCTCGAGTGCTGTGTCCAGTTCTGGGCTCCTCACCACAAGAAGGACATCGAGATCCTGGAGCGAGTCCAGAGAAGGGCAACCAGGCTGGTGAAGGGGCTGGAGGGCAAATCCTATGAGGAGTGGCTGAGGGAGCTGGGGATGTTTAGGCTTGAGAAGCGGAGGCTAAGGGGAGACCTTATCACCACCTACAACTACCTGAAGGGAGGTTATAGAGAGGTAGGTGATGGTCTCTTCAGCCAGGTGACAGGTGATAGGACAAGGGGGAATGGCATGAAGCTGTGCCAGGGCAGGGTCAGATTGGATGTTAGGAAAAAAATTTTTCACTGAAAGAGTTGTCAGGGCCTGGAACAGGCTGCCCAGGGAGGCGGTTGAGTCACCTTCCCTGGATGTGTTCAAAAAAGGGTAGATGAAGTACTTACGGATATGGTTTAGCATAGGACAGGAACAGTTGGACTCAATGATCTTATAGGTCTTTTCCAACCTGGTGATTCTGTGATATAAAAAGTTACACACTTTCCACACTAGCCTATCCTGTTAAAATGACACAAGCTCTTAAGATAATCTTAAGAATTTTGAAATTTTCTCTACTAAAAAAGAACCACTTCCAAGAGGTTTGCTTGTTTCCACCCTGAAATTTCCATTTATTTCATATTCCTGAGATCCACTAATCCTCATTCTGAACTGTTAAAAGCTTTGCAGCAACTATCTCCTAACCACCCTGAGACATATTTCACCTTACATTGGATAGGCCAAAAATTAATATTTAAAGCAGACATGACTAACACCTCTTACATTCTGCCTGTGCCACAACAATTTCCTGCTAATATTCAGGGAATTTAGACTGTCCCAAAATGATAAGGGAAGCCTGTTAGTTCTTTGGAGCAAAGGAGCAAACACACAAGTAGTTCTTCTCAGTACAAAGTGACACTTTAGGAGGACTGTGCAAGATAACTGCACACCTCCCTGTCTCTCTCCTCTGCAAGAGCTTTGCCCCCCACTTTCTGGCAATGATAACATCACAGTTAAGCACCACCTAAGCTTTTGCAAATTCAGTCACACTTCAGACACAATATCATTTGCCTCTCATCTGGTGTTGGAGGTCACCCTTTCCTAATTTAGCTTGTCATCCATGACCAAACAGCCTGTGTCCTTTGGTCTCAATACACCTATGAGCTTGAACAAAGTGCTATGCTTTGTTTTAATTTCCACTTTAATTTTACACACAGCTAATTTATTTGCTCTTCTGCTAACTCTGTCCTTTTCTCTTCCTGGCATTTATTTACTTCCCTGATGCTCTCACTCGAAGCATGCAAGAATTTCTTTAGCTAGAATAAACAGAACCACCTCTTCTTACCTTAGGTCCAAACTTTTGCAGAGCATCCTAGCTGTACTTTCTATGCCTGCCAGACTGGAACTTCCCTCTTTTGTCTGCAGGTATCCAGGACCCACACATGGCATTCCCCAGAGGCTGGCCTCGATGCCAAGATTAACACTATTAGTACTTCCTTAACATTCGCTGGTGTATAATAGCGCTCACCTTCTTCAGAACATTCACGTATGAGCCACTCAGCCTGCAAACTACCAGCGTTCTCCTCTATTGTTTGCAACTGAAAACTGAGCTTAAAAAAGCATTACCTCATCTTATGAAAGCTATTAGTTTACACTACAGATTTCCCTCACTGCAATTACTCCTTGTTCAAGATAACCTATCTGCTACCTCACATTCCTCTATCTTTTTTATTGTTAATAGTGCCTCAAACCTTTTGATTGTAAATACATTTTTGATTTACTGAAAAAGATTTGGTAGCAACACATTAATGAAATTTGACAGTCAAAAACTCTACTAGTGTCCTTGCACTATTTAACATCTCTACTTCAGCAAGATCCACTGTCACCTTGAGCCAACTCCCTGCCCCATCCTCTAACTCTTCTAGATCCCATACACTCCGGAGCAGTATTTTCCTCTGTGAGGGTCATACAAAATATTTATCCAAGCCCCAGAGTTTTGACCCACTGCATTTCCTCTGCCTCAAAAATGATTCAAAATAAACATATGCATTAAGTTAGTCATTCCAGTTCTAACTTTGGAAAAATCCCCCCTCTGCTAATTCTTTCCTTCAGCAATTATTACAAAGTCGGGCCCCACGAAGGGCTAAGACTAACAAGCCTGCTGTAGGTCAGATCACTTTCTCACTGTCCTCAAAGGCATCATTAAACTTCATACTGTCTTACTGGCTTACAGTCATAGAGTATAGTGATCTGCTTCAATATAAAAGTAAATATACTTTACCAGCCTGAAACTTTATACAGCAATTCTTTCAACAGGCAGGGGAACAGTCAGACACTAAACTGTCTCATCCTATCAGTTTCCAGTAGGAAAACTGAATGACAAATACCCAACAACTCACTGCAATCAACAGTTTCAAACCACAAGAAACTCACACCCACAATCAAAGAGAACCTCTAAGACTTACACCTCTGCCCATTATTTTAAACATGCCAATAGTAATTGCTGGTGTTAATTGCAACAATCATATTCCTTCTCAAATACTGGAAGAAGGATCTTAACTGAGATGGTGTGGAAGGAAAAGCTTTCCTTATGATTTGAATTTCAAGTTGTGCAACTTTTCTCATTAGTACTGCCCAATCACTTTATGTCTAGAAAGAAGCCCTATTACTAATAGCCAGGTAGTAGAAAATGGAAAAAAAAAAAAAAAAAAATCAGAGGTACTAAGATCAACTCAGCAAGACTGTGCAAAACAGAAGGGATCTGACACTCTACATTTCATCCCTTCAGAAAAGTCAGTTTACTGGAAACTGAGAGGCACACTTCCCAAGTAGCCATTCCTGGCAAATGAGTCAAAGTACAGCAATAATGGAAAATTCCTGTATGTTTATACCAAAAGTTACAAATAAATTGGCATTATTGCTCAATATACACCTACTGAACACACCCAAACATGGTATGTGAGCACATTCTGTATATATTAGAATGACAACTAACATTTTCCCCATGTGGAAAACTTATACATTATAGCCTTAGAACAAGGCAGAGGTAACAAAGACAGAAGTGAGTTAACTTTATCACAAAACTCAAACACCTGCAATTTACTGGGAGGCTTCAAGAAAACATGGACAAAATTAAAATCAAGTGTAGCGCTTGGCACCAAATGCCATCAAATGTTTGTCTCAAATGTGGTTTTAAAAGAATATTTCCAACTCTTAGCTTATGTGCACCTTCTGTTCTTTGCCTGGACTTTGGACATGTTCCACCTAAATACCAAAGCACATAACGGGGGAAGGACAAGAAAGGCCATTTCATCCTTGGGAGTTTACAGACATTTCCATTTTGACTGTAAGCAATATAGTAGAATGCATCTGTCTGTACTCTCATGTGAACTTCCTTGATAATGACAATCTAAGAACTGCCAATACCACAAGTTATACTGATTAATCATAGAATCATAGGGCTTGGAAGGGACCGCGAGAGATCATCGGGTCCAACCCCCCAACTCTTTGATACCATCAATACAAATTTCAGATTCACCAAAACACCTTTAAATAAAAACAATGGAAAAAAATCCCCTATCGCTTCACTACTCTGCCAAAGACAAAATCCAGGAGACAAAAAAAAAAGGCCCTTCTCTTGAAATTGTCTTTATAGCTGGTCAGGCTAGTGATATTCTATAGGACAAACTGTTAATAAGAACAAATGTGCAGGGACCAAGTTATGTAACTATTTTCAGGTTTCTTATAGAGAGAAAGTCCCTCAGATTATTTCCTCAGCAAAGATTCACCTTCCTTCTTTCTTTCCCTAGTTTTCATTCACATTGCTACAAATACAACCACTGGGAAAAGATGATACCATCTTGCAGAACGAGTGAGAAACCTATAGCTGTAATTTTGAAAGTTTCATAAGCCTGCGTAGTTTGCTAACAAAGCTGATGAAAATCAGCTCTGTGGGCTGATAAAGATCCTGATGCTATAGAATGAAAAGTAATTTCTCCCTTCTCCCTGTTGTCTAAAAACGTTCAGTAACTGGATAAATGTTCTGCCATAATTTTAAAGATGTCACTTTGTGCTAGTTCAAATTTTCAAAATATGTCAGGTTTCAGTGCATCAATAGGTTGTAAATTTAGACTAATCTACCATCTTTGTATCATCTTTAAATCCACCTCAAATTTACTAGTCTTGTGCACCTATGCAGTGCCAACAAGATATTAGAAATGATAAATTAGAAATGATAAATTAGAAGTATCTGTTTGCTTGAACTCACAGCAAATTTTGAGTTTCTTCTTACTCCATATTTTTTGTTTGTTTGTTCCCCCCACACACACTAGAATCCCCCAATGCATTTGAAGGAAAGAAAGAAATCTTCTTGCATTAAAGATTCTGTGTTCAGATAGTTGCTGCATGAGAAAGCAATGCTCAGCATTTTTCAGTGTGTTGTCATTAGAATGGGAGAAGTCTTTAATTCCCTTTATGCTATTAAATGGACAAAGGCCAAGCTTTGAATACTCTGCTTTTCCCCACTTTTCACTATTTGTGGTAAAAAAGTATAAACCTGTCTAGGAACACAAAGCACACTCAGATGTACATGAATATTAGCCTAATGTTAGTTCGAAGTGTAGCAGAGTTTTCATAAATCACAACCACGTACCACTAGCCCACAAACATACAATGCCGAAAACTTCACAACCTTAATTTTCCACCAATACACTGAAGTTCTTGAAAAGAGAAAACACTACACTCCATGCTGCAAGAGGTGAGCCTGTTCAGTTCTGATTCTCCAAACTGACAGGAGACAAAAATCCAACGGATTTCAGCAATAACAATAAAAAGTGAGAAAGTAAAAAACCCACTATAAAACATATTTACAACTTTCACAAGACATACAACGTCTCTTTATCCATGTATCTTTTATCTATGCCTTGTCATTTCTGAAAGACTCTTCATTTAAATAATGTATTGCTAAATTATTAAAAACATGACTGTTAATTTGTCTTACGGGTAATCATGCCATGTGATATGCATATTTAATCTCTTAAAATATAGAATTATCAACTGACCTGGCATCCAGAAATGAATAAAGTATGTAGCAAAATCAGATTTATAGATCAATGCCTTAAGATGAGAAACAGTCTCTAAAGGAACACAGAAAAGACTCCACTAGTGTGGAAAATCTGTTCAGAGCCAAGCTTATTTTCCTTCAACACGTGCCTAGCTGATTCCCAGACTGACCACAGACCTGAGTTACTCTTTGCTCACAGACATAAAAACTGAATGATGTTGGCAATTAGAAGAGAAATGCATGCACAGTCAGGCACAAACTTCACGAAGCTGAATTTTTCTGTTAATGTAAGCAGAACTTGGACACAAATTTTCCACATCTGGCTTCAAACCCTTTTGAGAACTGGAGCTTGTGACACAACCAGAGCACAGCAAAGCCTGTTCTTCTGCAGACAGCAAGGTCAGGTGCAATCAGGAAGGCCCATCCTGGCACACAAGTGCAGGCTCCCTCAATACTTGTATGAAAGAGCAGTACTTGAGGAACTCGAGTCTTCTGGTAAACCTGCTCCCTGCATTAGCCTGTAACATAGCAGGGTAACTACGATCCCTGCTTCTTTTCAATAAAGTGGTAACAGGTTACCCCTACGGCAGTTCAGCATTACAGCTGCAGTAAAGGAGGCCCTTCTGACTCCTGGATGAAAGAGGTGACCATCAAGCATACCCTGAGGGCATGCTGAAGGCAGAGAGAAATCAGGTCCAGAGTTTCAAAGTGGTTGCCAGTTATCATATTTGCTTCTTATTTCGTCCCTTAAGCAGCGAGTGCAAAGGTCACTTGTACAGCGCTGGACTCCAAGTGCTAAGCCTGAAGCTGTGTAAACACTTGCTACAAGGAGAATATGCTACTATGCATGGATTTCAAAAAGTTTTTAAGATCTTTTAAAGATCTTTGTACAGAGGGAGAGGGCAAGACAAACAAGGCAACCCCACAGGGCATGCTGGAGACAAACAGTGGAAATTGTATACTAATGTGTTGCTCCTTCTATTACATACCTACTCTCCTTGCACTCTGTTAGTATATGTGTGTATACATATACTTCATATATGTATACACATATATACGTATATAAATATACATACATATATGGTATATAAAATAGATACAAAAATTAGACTAATTCTGTATATATTAGAATGAAAATAATCTTTTTACCCATCAAATAATTTTTCTTTCAATAAATATCCAACAGAAAAAGCTCAAAAATAAAAATCAGTCTGGCAATGATAAACGTAATAATACTTAGGATGATACACTTTTCAGGTGAAGCTGCGAATCTCCTGTGACAAAGCACTGCACACTCTTCAGATATCCAACAACACAGATTCCTCAGCAAAATGCTTCCTCTCAGATGCAGTAAATTGGATAAAATTAAAAAAGTATTGCAGATCCAAATTCACAGGATTACACTGAAATACACCCACAGGGTCAGATAACTCCACTGAAAATTGACTTTGGAGTGATAGTATTTTCTTTGTTTTAATTTTTAAATGAACTGATAGCTTTAATCCGTACTGAAGGTTAGAAACAAAAATATTCACACAATAAAATACAGTATAAATATAGAGTACAAACCTCCGTTAATCCCCCTTCCCTACCTGCTGCAAGAAAAAAATAATACATTGTAATACAAACAACTGAACGGAACTGAATAAGCCATGATCTCTTCAGTATTTACATCATCTTTACATTTCAGAAAAAAATATATTAAATTCCTGTAGTGATGTCAAAAAGCCTCCTCCTTTTAGTAGTACTAGTCCTTTTAAAGAAGAAAAGGAGGAGCACATCCACATTTGGGAGTCCCCTTTAAACATGAATTACTTATTCATAGCTGGTAACAATCACCAGATGTGTTTCTCCATGGTTCCCATATCATGCAGAAGACCTTTTCCAGATACAGTCTGCATGACATTTCAGCTGGTTGACTTCAAAGAAAATTAATAAGCAGCACTTTATAAATCCATTTCATAATGAGTGATTCTGCAATTTGTAGCAGCAAAACTACATCTTCAACATTTTTTGGAAAACCCATGCCTCAGGGTCCCACATTTGAACTTCAGCTGTCGAACAAATTCCTATGTTTTTAGAAAAGCAGTTTTCTGAACTTACATTGACTTTGAAGCTTTGTACTGAGCCATCCAGAAAGTGGACGTTACAGACGATCTCCGATCGGGTTTTCTCTTTGGGTAATTCCGATGCTCGTATGTTATTTATCCTCCCACCTAAGGCTCGTAAACGGGAGTTCATAACTATTGTTGAATAACCTATAAAAAATAAATTGTGTTTATTAACAGTTCTTTATTATCTGGTTTGTGTCTGGTTTTTCAGACACCCACAACATTACTACTCATTACACTCAAGATATCTATAGTAACAAAGGCTTCTTATAGTAAAGAGTAAATTGTAAAATTAGCACGTTGTAAAACAGAACATAAATACACATATAGTGGGGCTTCCATGTTCTAAATGTGAACACTCTAAAGAGAATCACAGGTAGCCCCTGCAATGCATATTTAGGGTAGGCATAGGCCATTGCTTTAGTTTAAATCAGTAAAAACATCAAACACCTACTATAAAGTGGGAAGGCAATGTCAAGACAAGTTTTTATCATCTGTAACTACTAAATCCACCACTCTTTTATAGATTTCCTACATATTTCTATATTAACATACAAGTTTCAATACCATAAAACAATTCTGTTTGTTCTCAGCTGACAAAACAGTCTTGAGCTAATGCAGATCACATTCTGTCAAACAGTATTTTGTTTCAGGAATATATTACAAACACCATATGTAAGGCAAACAGAATTAACATTAAAAGCATGTCAATATTTTACAGCCTAGCATACAAAAATTCATGAAGGCAGAAATTTATATCCGAGAAGAACATCCCACCAAAAAAAAAAAACCCAAAACAGAAAAAGAGTTGGTTTGTTGGAGTTTGTTTACACCAAAACTCTGAAAACCAGTTCTCAAAAATTAATACACCCCACACTAAAACCCCCTCACCAAACAGAAAAAAAAAAACCCCATTCATTGAAATAAGAGATGAATTAAATACAGTCGAGCCTGTAAACATTTCAAGGCTCTCTTCACTGGATCAGTTTACCAATTAACATCACAGCATATAAAGCCACTTGGCAAGCGAAGCAGAGGATAGTTTTCCAGTTTAATTACCATACCAGTTACCAAATCATACCTTACTTATTAGAGGCTAGCTACAAAGAGACTTGCATAATAGGAGCGTTTCCTACCTAGACTGCCGGCCAAGCAAGACAGGACTAACAGCAGGATTATTTTGTAATCTCCTTTTATTTGTGTATCTGCCTTAAAATACAGGCTGGCTTTTCTTTTGAGTAGCTAAACTGAACAATTTAGAATAAAATCACTTAAAATTCTGAAACATCATGTCTACTCACACATCACTACAAAAAGCAAATGTGAAATGCATGAAGAGCAAAATAGTATAGAGCACCAAAGGCAACAAAGCAGTGCAGTGATCCATCCTCACATAACAATGTGCAATCTATACTTAGAAGCAGCTGAAACAATTCCCTTCTCACAGAAAACTCAGAAGTCAGGCACACAAAAGCATTCAACAAGTACTCTCTCATACTTATTTGTCAGCCAATTGATAGTTTGCTATTGTGTATTTTCCAAAATCAAGAATGAAGACTCGTTTATTTAGCCAGCATGCTGCATTTTTTCCTAGGAGATAAGCAGTATTTTCCTATTTTTTCCCCAAAGGTATGTTTTGGGGGTTGGTTTGTTTGCTTGGGCTTTTTTTGTTTTCTTTTGTTTTTGAACAAGGGGGAAAAAAAAGAAGAGTTGATCTTTAGGTAAATTCTGAACAGTATTTCCATATATACCACTATAAACTCCTATTGCTTTGAAATTGTTCTTGATATACAGACTGCAGTTAATAACAGTACTTTTGGGTTGGTTTTTTTTTTTTTTAATCCAGAAAATTGGTTTTCATATTCATGAATGGCTGTTGCTAAATAAAACATGCAGCTATCTAATTATCAAGAACATACAAAAAGATGAAGACAGATTACAACTGTATACTAACCCTTGAATCTCTTATTTTCTAATTTTCCGGCAGCTAAATTTTAAACTATTTTTTTAGCACTATCTTCACCTTTTACCAAAAAGCCAGGCAACTGTGTGAATTATACCGCAGAGTTTTTTCTCCACTTTTCACCCTCAGAGGTCAAAAAACCTTTTCACTTGTAGAAATAGCTCTCTACCCACTAGTCCGCTGATGGGTAGAAGAAGAAAGGTATTCTTCACTGGGGGCCAGCCACTGGATGAGAAAGAAGGTTTTTTGGTAGCCAGATTCAATGCTTCGTCGTCCTGGCCTTTGGGGCTCAGTCTGTATTGCAAAGTCCAACACTCCTGAGCTTACAGACTTCTCTGCTCTTGGAAAACCATGATTTGACTCTTCTGTTCATCTTCCCCAACCTTTTTCACCTGCCGCCCCAAATGCTTCCTATCTAACACTTCCACTGTTCCCCTTTTTTAATTATCACAGAATCACAGAATCGTAGGGGTTGGAAGGGACCTCGAGAGATCATCGGGTCCAACCCCCCCTGCCAAAGCAGCTCCCTAGCTCATATTGCACAGATAGGCGTCCAGACGAGTCTTGAATATCTCCAGAGAAGGAGACTCCACCACCTCCCTGGGCAGCCTATTCCAGTGCTCTGTCACCCTCACTGTGTAAAAAAATTATGTTTTACTTCTCTTCCACCTTAGCTAGGCTTCAGCAGAAAGCACAACTGCAGGGGCCTCCAGCGCTTGGCTCCTGATCTGCTTGGAAAAAAGCAAGAAAATTACTCTCAGGCCCCCCACTCCTAGTGCACAGTGTGCTGCAGGTCAGGTTGTGCTTGGAGACCCCTGCAGAAACTTTAATAATGAATCCTAATCACTCTCCAGCAGAGCACTGTTTTTTCAAATGTTACAACATAGGGAGGTCTTGCTACTCACTTGTTCAAGCTTCAAATATAGAATCTAAAAATAGCAACATGTATGCTTGCTATCCCGAAAAACAAAAAACAACCCAAACCAAGCTGCTTTTATAACTGTGAAAAAATAGAAGGCCTGGCATGTCACCTAGATAACCTAGCTAGTTAGGCTAGATTTAAATTTCAAATTATGGTCCCCTATGTTCTTCATAACTCAAAACCCTAACATTTCTTCTCCACTTACATTAAATTCCAGCATTGTCCCCAGTAGACCATACTATAATTTCTATACCTGAGCCCAGGTCTCAGTTGAATGCTGTCAGCTAGACACAACAAGTGACAGGAATTTCACCCTATAGCTGTGGGTGACAAACATGAAATGCCAAAGTTTTTCACAAAATAACAAAAATTGTGAGTGCTCAAGATGGTACAATATGCATTGTTGTTGCTGAACTTCCATATCCTCCTGCAAGTCAGACCTGCTCTTCTCTATACCATAAACCATTAGCTTCTACAGATGCTGGGAGATAGGTGGTTACCAGACAACTAGCACTAACACCTACATAGGTAGAATCAGAGAGGTGCTTAGTTTTGGATTGAAGTTACAGTTAATTTTCAATTAGTCCTTCACAGTTACATTTGGTTTAATGTCTTCATGCTATATGCTGGTTGCCCCAGCTGAAAGAGTAATTCAGAAATTCATCACAAGAAACTCAAACCTGCTAGTGTGACAAATTCGCATTGTGTTCACAAATGAAAACCTGGAATTGCTCCATTTTTACAATTTTATGTAAAATCAAGCCAATAACACCGTGTGCACACACAGAGTGCATGGCTGGCATTTACAGCGTGCAAAGAGCCCCAGCTGAGGCTGTCCTTGACAGAGCCAGCTGACCACGAAATTGTGCCAAGGCCAGGATAAATGGCTGAGTGTTTGGATGCCACAACCATTAGTCAACTGGAGCTCAAACAGCCTAATCAAGCCCCAGAAAACCACCACCAGCTGGGAGTCTCACAGAGAAAGTCAGACTTTCTACATCCCACCTACGTGGCCTTCAAGGTAGACAAGCTCCTGAAGAAGCATCACAGGCACCAGCCTAAGTCATCTCAACCACCCTAGCTTGACATCATCCCGCAAGTCTGTAAGGAAACAGCTTTGCAAATCCCAAGTCTAAAGGGCAAGACAGGAAGAACAGAAGCAAGCAGATGAGTTTGTTAGCACCTTCTCTATTATATTTCTTCTATACATGACTGTGTTTAAAGCTGTATTTTAAATAGGTTTGTACCACTGAAATAGCTTATCAACCTTGGTGCAATATAAAGGGGTACACAGTAGCACATGAAGCTACCTGCAAAGGCAACTGCTTTTGGGATAGGCAAGAGTCACCGAGAGCTCAGGCAAGACCAGATGCCCGCTCTAAACACCAGCTGTCAGCCTCGAGGTCTGAGCAACCAACCATCACTAAGCTCCCACTTTAAAGCCTTAGGCAGGAAGCTAATTCACAAAAACCAACAAAAAACTGAGTCAAATTTGATTGTTATCAACAAATTAATAGTTTAAATAATTATTCCCCTTTCCATAAAATAAGCTGCTTGAATCCAGAAAGTTGAGAGTTAAAAACCAAACAAAACCACCCACAAAACAGTTATTTTCACCCTAAGGTATAACACGAACATGCAGAATTCTATCCCATAATCAAACCATGCAGCAGGCTTGCAGGAGCAACAAATACAGCCACAGAAAGAAGTTAATGTTTTCCAAGTACATTAAATACATTTCTGGACAAGTTTGGTTATGCATGCCTTCTCCTTCAATAAAACTGCAGTCAAGCGGAACAAAAATAACATGTTTTCCTCATCTTTTATATTGAAGAGTGGCTTTTAAAATTACTTTTTCCATACCAGCATTTAATTTCTTTTCAACTTGCTTAGATGTTGGTAAAGAAACTTACAACACGATTCTCAGTATAACTACCATTAATGTGTTTGTTACCAAGGCATTAAATCAAGAACAGATTTATGGAGTACAAACTCAAGGACTCTCTACATATATTCAGACCATATACAACTGCATATTTTTTAATTAAAAAAAAAATCCTACATTATTACCACTTCATTGGGTAAGTGGGGATATTTCTACTCCTGTAAGTGGGTGCACTCACATTTCTTCTATTAAGGGGACTACTGCACACCAAGTGTTCTCAGAGTCTCTTTACACTCATGACTGAAAATTTATAGTTCCATGCTGGGCTCTTGACAGTTGTAAATATTGCAGAATCTATGGGTATGTAATTTATGAAAGGATAGTGCTTCTAACCAACTTTCATTGTCTGAGTGACCACCCCTAAAAACAAAGAGAAAAATCATAGTACTAAAGGCATAGCCACATTTCATGTGTCCTTTCAATAACAGTAACATTTTGTGGTTACCTATTGCTGTACTTAAAAGATATGAAACAAAGTAAATGGAAATACAAAGAGGTACAGCAAATTAAAGGTGTCTCTTATCAATGTACAGACCTAAGACAGCCAACACAAAAGCTCTTCAGTATGCGCCAGCTTTCCCTATTTGCTGCTTAAAATAATCTTCCAAACTATAATCAGGAAAGAACAAACCTAGTGAACCTGAAATTTTTGTAGTAATCTATATTCTGACAATTCTTTCCACGTAGCTAAGATTTACATCTATCTATATATCATAAGTGCATCTAAATGAGGGTTAAATTATCCAGCCAGATTTTTCAAATCAAAGATTAAAGTTTAACTCAACACCTATGAAAACCAGCTTCTTTTTTCACCTCCTGCCAAGCAAATGCTTCATCTTTTCTACATCCCCAATGAGAAACTAGATGTCTCCCCTTAATATAAAATTATAATCTTAAAATTTCACAAAAAATTCAATGAGGTATTTCCCCATAATACAACATTTGCAACTTTCCACACAAATTACAGGGCAACTGAAGTTGTTTGTTCAACATCTTTATCAATGATCTCGACGAAGGGATTGAATGCTCCCTCACTAAGTTTGCAGATGACACTAAACTAGGAGGAAGTGTTGATCTGCCTGAGGGTAGGGAGGCTCTTCAGAGGGATCTGAACAGACTGGACCGATGGGCTGAGACCAATGGCCAAGTGTAGAGTGCTGCACATGGGACATAATCACAGAATCACAGAATTGTAGGGGTTGGAAGGGACCTCAAGAGATCATCGGGTCCAACCCCCCTGCCAAAGCAGGCTCCCTAGCTCATATTGCTCAGATAGGCGTCCAGGCGGGTCTTGAATATCTCCAGTGAAGGAGACTCCACCACCTCCCTGGGCAGCCTATTCCAGTGCTCAGTCACCCTCACTGTGAAAAAGTTCTTCCGCATGTTGGTGCGGAACTTCCTATGCTCCAACTTGCAGCCATTGCCCCTTGTCCTATCCTCACAGACCACTGAAAAGGGGCTGGCCGATTCCCCCTGCATCCCCTGCTTCAGATAATTATAAACTTTGATTAGGTCCCCCCTTAGTCTTCTCTTCTCAAGGCTGAACAGTCCCAGCTTACTCAGCCTTTCCTCATAGGGGAGATGCTCTAGGCCCTTAATCATCTTCATAGCCCTTCTTTGGACTCTTTCCAGGAGATCCCTGTCCTTTTTATACCAAGGAGCCCAGAACTGGACACAATACTCCAGGTGGGGCCTGACCAGGGCAGAGTAGAGAGGGAGGATCACCTCCTTTGACCTGCTGGCTACACTCCTCCTGATGCATCCCAGGATCCCATTGGCTCTCTTGGCCACCGAGGCACACTGCTGGCTCATGGCCAACCTGTCATCTACCAGGACCCCCAGGTCCTTCTCCACTGAGCTCTTCTCCAGCAGGTCATCCCCCAGCCTGTACTGATACAAACAGTTGTTCCTTCCCAGGTGCAAGACTTTACACTTGCTTTTGTTGAACTTCATCTGGTTTCTCACTGCCCAGCTCTCCAGCCTGTCCAGGTCTCTCTGGATGGCAGCGCAGTGCTCCTGCGTGTCAGCCACTCCTCCCAGCTTTGTATCATCGGCGTACTTGCTGAGGGTGGATGTTATTCCCTCATCAAGATCGTCAATGAAGATATTAAACAGGACTGGACCCAACACTGAGCCCTGGGGAACACCGCTGGTAACAGGCCTCCAGTTAGATTCTACTCCACGAATCACAACCCTCTGGGTTCGGTCCGACAGCCAATTCTCAACCCACCTCACTGTCCACTCATCTATCCCATGCTTTCTCAGCTTTGCTATCAGGATGTCATGGGAGACAGTATCAAAGGCCTTGCTGAAGTCAAGGTAGATGACATCCACTGCTCTCCCTCCATCTACCCAGCCTGTCATGAGATCGTAGAAGGCTATGAGGTTGGTCGAGCACGATTTCCCCTTAGTGAATCCATGCTGACTACTCCTCATGACCTTCTTCTCTTCCAATTGCTTGGTAATGGCATCCAGAACAAGCTGTTCCATTACCTTTCCAGGGGCAGAGGTGAGGCTGACTGGCCTATAGTTACTAGGTTCCTCCTTCTTGCCCTTTTTAAAGACTGGAGTGACATTGGCTATCCTCCAATCCTCAGGCACTTCTCCTGTCCTCCAAGACCTGTCGAAGATGATAGAGAGCGGCTCAGCAATCACCTCCGCCAGCTCCCTCAGCACACGTGGATATAACCCATCTGGGCCCATGGATTTGTGTGCATTAATCCCTTTGAGCCGCTCCTGGACCTCCCCTACTTGAACCAGAGGGAAATTCTTCATTTCCCAATCAGTCCTACTCTCATCCAGTGTCTGTGGGTCCCGGGGGGCCTTTGAAGTGAAGACCGAAGCAAAGGCGGCATTCAATATCTCCACTTTCTCAGCATCCCCCGTAACCAGGACACCCTCCTTATTCAGCAAGGGACCTACATTATCCCTGGACATCCTCTTACTGTTCACGTGTCTAAAAAACCCCTTTTTATTATCCTTTATGTCCCTTGCCAGCTTAATTTCCAAGAGGGCTTTAGCCTTCCTAGTTGCATCCCTACAGGCCCTGACCACATTCCTGTATTCTTCCCAGGTGCTCAGACCCTTTTTCCACGATTCATAGATCTTCTGCTTCTCTTTGAGTTTGCTCAATAGCTCCCTGTTCATCCATGCAGGTCTTCTGCCTCTCTTTCCCCATTTCCTCCTCAAAGGGATGCATCGTTCCTGTGCTTGGAAGAAGTGCTGTTTGAATGCTAGCCAGCTCTCGCAGGCTCCCATTCCTTCAAACAGCGTAGCCCACGGGATAGCCCCCATTAAGTGGCGGAGGAGATCAAAGTTAGCTCTACCAAAATTCAAAATAACCCCATGCAGCGCTACAGGCTTGGGGGAGACTGGCTGGAGAGCTGTCAGCCAGAGAAGGACCTGGGGGTGTTGGCTGACTGCAGACTGAATATGAGTCAGCAGTGTGCTCAGGCAGCCAAGAAGGCCAATGGCATCTTGGCTTGTATCAAAAACAGTGTGGCCAGTAGGTCTAGGGAGGTGATTGTGCCCCTGTACTCGGCATTGGTGAGGCCACACCTCGAGTGCTGTGTCCAGTTCTGGGCTCCTCACCACAAGAAGGACATGGAGGTCCTGGAGCAAGTCCAGAGAAGGGCAACCAGGCTGGTGAAGGGGCTGGAGGGCAAATCCTATGAGGAGCGGCTGAGGGAGCTGGGGATGTTTAGCCTGGAGAAGAGGAGGCTGAGGGGAGACCTTATCACAACCTACAACTACCTGAAGGGAGGTTATAGAGAGATAGGTGATGGTCTCTTCAGCCAGGTGACAGGTGACAGGACAAGGGGGAATGGCATGAAGCTGTGCCAGGGCAGGTTTAGATTGGATGTTAGGAAAAAATTTTTCACTGAAAGAGTTGTCAGGGCCTGGAACAGGCTGCCCAGGGAGGGGGTTGAGTCACTTTCCCTAGATGTGTTCAAAAAAAGGGTAGATGAAGTACTGAGGGATATGGTTTAGTTTAGGACGTGAATGGTTGGACTTGATGATCGTAAGGTCATTTCCAACCTTGTTATTCTGTTCTGTTCTGTAAAGCAACAACCAAAGTAAAAGCTAAAACTTCAGTTTGAGCAAACACATGCAGGTTATCACTTGCTTCTTATCTACAGCTATTTCCCACAAATTTTTCCTGACATATTAATCATAAATAATATACAATGTAAATTTGGAAGCCAGGTATCACAACATGATGAAACTTCACAAGATGTGGAAAAAAATCTATTCAACTATAAATAAATGAAATATTAAAGTCTTAGATGATTAAGCATTACAGTTTATGGTATAAAAGTACCTCCAAACTGATACAAAGAATCTAAGACCTCTTGCAGCATCTTCTTACTTAGAACCGGAATAAAGGTTAATATTCATGTTGAAAGTTTGTGTGTGTAGACACACATGCAACCTCCAAATCGGTAGCTATAAGTTTTCCAACAGTCACTCTTAAAACAGACAGCAATAACTCTATGATCCTTGGGGTCCCTTCCAACCCATACCATTCTATGATCATTATAATAGAAGCTTTCCACCTCAAAATTAAAAATCAACATCACAAAAGTTTAAAGATTCAGCTTTCTTATATCTGCTTCCAGTAGCTCATATCAGACATATCCCAGCATGACAAAATGATTTACCTGTCATATAAATAATAAGTAGGTCCAGCAAAGCACTCAGAATGTTACCAAAAATTGCATGAACAAGGTTTCCATCATTCTAGCTACCATAAATTTTCCAGAAAAACAGACCTTACAAACAGATATTCTTTACAGAAAATGAGTCCATTAAGTTAAAATAATAATTTTTAAAAAACCCCTAAGCATTGTCATTTTCAAGTTGTGCCTTAAGTAGGAAAATACCTATATTAATATCTATTCTTGTGCCTATTGCTAACCCAATATTTACCAGAACTAGTACAGAAGAATTAAGAAAAAAAAAATTATTCCATAGTAAAATATATAGGATACATCTTCTTCATCTGACAGCTTCTTATGTTGGGTTTCATTCACAAATATGCCTTCAATGTAGACATATATACATATATGTCACTATTTGCATATTTAGAAAGCACTATAATTTCAATGAAGGTAGTTATGAGGGAAAAAAGCCTTGATTTAAAACCTGAAAACAAACTAGGAGTAATTTAAAATACACTTTCTTTTACTAACCTCCACAAAATTAGAACCTAATTTTTTGTTTTTACTTTTACTTTACTTTTAAAAGCCAATAAGTAGGCAAACTGGACTGTTCCTATGTCTAAAAATCAGGCGCTTACATACCACTCAGAAGTCATTGCCTCTAATAAGAAAATCTAATATATACAGCTGGATAAATTAAAAAAAAAAAACACCACCACTACAGGAGCTTTAGGTGTTTAATTAGCACATAAGATTGAGTTGTTAAGTGCTTTGCAAGCCTCCCCTGCACTTCGTTTAGCTTTCCAAATTAGAAGAGAAGGCTCCTGGGAGATGTTGTAGTGGCCTTCTAGTACCTGGATAGAGCCAACAGGAAAGCTGGAGAGAGGGGATGTTTAGAAGGTCATGCAGTGACAGAACAAGGGCTAATGGCTTTAAAAGAGGGTAGTTTTAGATTAGATATTAGGAAGAAATTATTCCCTGCGAGGACAGCGAGGCCCTGGCACAGGTTGCCCAGAGAAGCTGTGGCTGACCCCTCTCCGGCAGTGTTCAAGGCCAGGTTGGATGGGGCTTTGGGCGACCTGCTCTAGGGAAAGGGTGTCCCTGCCACTGGCCGGGCGTTGGAACTAGGCAATCTTTGAGGTCCCTTCCAACACAAGCCTTTCTGTGTTTTTATGATATCTCTGGTAAACTTGTATTACAAAGTGTTTTCAAGAGAAATCCAGCTATTTTGAACTCGGGATTCAGCAAGACCACGCATGAACATTAAAGATGGACTTGAGGAGGTGTGCAGGAGAGGAAGTAAGCCTTAATTTTAATTCTAGCATTATACTGTATCTTTACTGATATGTCCCTAAGATCCCGCTAAGCCAGTAATATAGCAAAGGTAATGCAAACACTGTGGAAGTTGCAAATACCTGCGGCAGATAAGCCATGCCACACCGTAAGCCACCCACTCTTAATTCAGTTCTGCTCCCTGGGTGTGTTTGTATGCTCATGCAGCTGAACTGGGGACAACAATTCTGTCGGGGACCACCGTAGAATCATAGGGGTTGGAAGGGACCTCGAGAGATCATCGAGTCCAACCCTCCTGCCAAAGCAGGCTCCCTAACTCATATTGCACAGGTATGCATCCAGATGGGCCTTGAATATCTCCAGAGAAGGAGACTCCACCACCCCCCTGGGCAGCCTGTGCCAGGGCTCTGTCACCCTCACTGTGTAAAAGTTCTTCCGCATGTTGGTGCAGAACTTCCTGTGCTCCAATTTGCAGCCATTGCCCCTTGTCCTGTCCCCACAGGCCACTGAAAAGGGGCTGGCCATTTCCCCCTGTGTCCCATACTTAAGATATTTATAAACATTAATAAGGTCCCCCCTTAGTCTTCTTTTCTCCAGGCTGAACAGTCCCAGCTCACTCAGCCTTTCCTCATAGGGGAGATGCTCCAGGCCCTGTCACTTGATGGATGGCAGTGGGGGACTTGATGACAGACCCAGTATTCTCAAAGTACTTCACAGGTGTAAAAAAAAGGCTTTCCTCTCTTCAGACCGTTAATTATACATTAATATTGGCTAAGTTACAGAAAGCAGAGCTGCATTTACAATGACAGAGTTACAGCACCAAGTAGATGAATTATCCTTACAAAAAGGAATATTCATGTCAAATGTTTGTTCTGCATATATATTATAAATACATATATTCATTCCAAGACAAGTTTTAGAGATAAAGACTCTACTTCAACTTCTCTGAGATACGTCTTGCACTTCCCCCTCTCCTTTTCCAAATGGTTTGCATTACCTGTATCCTACAGGTTTTTGTCTGTAAAGTCTTAAAATGTGCACAGCTTCAGGCACACCAGAGGTTCTTGCTGTTAAGACTGAAGAGGACACAAGCTGACTAGCAATAAAGCAGGACAGGCTGCTGTTACAGGATAATAGAGATTGTTTGGTCAAAATAGTCATATTTTTCACATAGTCATTGTCGTTCCATTTGGGAAAGAAAGAATTACCCCAGCCTCTCACCAACATGTTCAACAGCAAGACTGGTTATCTGAAAACTTAATCTTGAAATCAGATAACCTAAAGGTAATTAAATTCCAGAAGAGCTTACTGGTAGAAAAACAATACTGACCATCAATTTCAGCACTCAGGTTCTTAACATCCTTTAATCTAAATTCTAAAGGAAATGCTTTGGTCACATTTGCAAAGAATCATACCAGATCTTATGAATGACCCTTCTTCACGGGTGTGAATCTGGTCACGCGGACTTCAGTGATGCTACTTTATGTACACAGAATTAAGCTGTGCAGCTAAGCCACAACAGGATCCAATGTGTCATCTTACACAACGTGCAGCATTACTCTGTTAGATCTTAGATACTGGATTAGCACTGACCCAGAGATACGATCTACTGCACACAGAATGAGAGAACGACAACAAATGGGAGGAAAAAGTGACTGAAATAAAAGCAGAGACCCGCTCCCTGCACTGTTCAAGTATTACAAAATACAGATGGGAACAAGACACACTTGTAATGCTTTCAGGTTTTTTTAGTAATTTTTATTGCTCACATAGGACATCTTTATGATGTTTAGTTCTGAAAACCCATTTACAAAATAACGCCTTAAGGCAGTGAGTTCAAGGCAATAACAGTTTGGTGCTCCACTCCCCACACTGTGCCAAGCAAAGAATTCAGGAACTCTACAGCTTCCTCTGTTGCCTGCCTCAGTTTTAAGCAGCACCACGGCACAACGGAAACCCAGCCCACTGAAAAACGCAAGAGTGAGCACTAGTTTATACCCTAAATAATGCCTTTTGGGAGCTACAAGCAACACTGCATGAACTCAAAGACTGCAGACAAAGTCAAAGTTCACCTTCCTCAGTTTGGCAGTGTCTCGTGTTAACAAGTGACAAGCGGAAGAACATGAAGAGCTGAGCATTGCAGTGCCCAACTACCAACATTTCAGGATAGACTGAAGTATATGAAGGTTTGTTGTTTTGTTTTTTTTTAAAGCTAACTGCCATGTTGCAAAATTAAATATATGACGCTGTGTCCACACATACACAATTTGGGTAACCTAACAATGCCATCAGTTGACATATAATAAATAATTTACATCCTTAAATTTTCAAAACCAACCAAGTGTGCATTCACTGCTGAATTTCACAAAGGCGAGCTACTAAAATATTCCAAAACCTCAGGTATCAAGTTAATTACTATAACAAAATTTAAATACAAAAAGACCTCATATTCTGTTAGCAGGCAATAAACTGTACTTCATGAAGCTATTACATGACAGATAAGAACCATCATGTCAATTTTACTGCCAAGTGAAGTTGTGATAATTAAGCAGAATTTTAATCATCTGCATTACAGTTTCAGGAAGGGATGTAGAAAATTAAATAACCAAAAGCTCTCCTTGAGGATTAAAACAAATATATCCAAAATATACTTTTACAGAAATTCTATTGTTCTATTGTATTCTACTGTTTTATTCTATCCATTGGATGACACTAGTGAAACAGTCTAAACTATCTGTGCTATACATCTGCTGATTTTAAAAGCACAGAAACCACCTTTGAGTGAAAGGGGGAGCATCCACAGAAGTGTTACACTGTCAGCTAGGTTTGCAGGTCAACACAAATCTCTGCCTCATCTAGCATAAAAGAAAAAAACTGTTTCTCACTTTTTGAGAAGTCAGTGACAAAACTTTGCAGAGGATGTCAGAAAAACATCATGTCCCCATATCACGTAAGACAGACTGTTTTCTGATAGCGAACAACGTTCAGAGTTCCTATCTACGAGTTAAAAGACTAGAGCTACATAGAAAGAGTATGTATTGTTTGCTAACAGTTCTGCAGCATAACAACCTAAGAATTTAAAAAAACCCCACATGCTTACAGGTTTATACTCCATATGAGTTGATTCCTACATGTGTTAAAAACGCCCAGCTTTCCAAAACAAGCCTTTTCTCCCTTCTCAACTGTATGTCTAAAGTAATTTTTTCCCGACATATAAAATAGGTCCAGTAAAAGACCTCTTCCTACAGCTTTTGCCTCCAATTAACACATTAGGTGTCAAAGCTACAAATACCACACAACAAAGTTAGGAAGCATTCTTTTCAACAGGACTGATGATTTTGTATATCACATTTTATCCTCTTTGTTTAGAGTAGGAGAAATTTAAGTTGTTTATTAAGGGGCAGTAAAGCATCAGTCTGTGGACAGAACAATTGAGTGGTGGATTCAACATCAGCCTGTGATGCTAAATATTCGTATTTATTCCTTCACTAATGGTGTTTTGTGAGGTCACTTGTCTCCAAATTGAACACAGATCATGACTCTCTACGTAACTGCCAAAGAACACTTGTTTTTAAAAAAATCAGAAGAGCAAGCAGCACGTGGTAGGTAACTAGATTGTGAATAAACAACTTTAGAGTTTCTTGTTACAGTGTGATCAGCTTCCATAATACAACTGGAAATAGTTTTTGCAAGAGAACTGAACAGGGCTTAAATGTGCCACCCCAGCTCGATGCTGTCAGCAGCGGTGACTTGCTGTACTCTGCAGGGGCAGGAGAACAGACCTCTTGTTTCCAGACCAAACTCAAACTAAAGATTTGCCCCATAAGCCAGTACTCTCCAGTGACAGCCCTTAATCTGCTTTTTTAAACACACATGAAACAATGGACTGTGTGCCATTCAAATTTGTGGGGGGATGATTTCATCACTGGCAGCAACAAAACCCAGTCCATATTTTTCGCAAGAAAGTATCACTTTTGGAGAACCATCCACATCTCAGAAGAAAGCCTGTCTCATCAGTTGTGTTACCAAACAAAAGGCACTCCTTACAAATGCTATTAATTATTCTTCTGCACCCAGACTTTTCTTTCAGAACTTAAAGCTTCAAACACTGTGGAACTATTTTATAGACATTCGTGATTCATGTATTTTATAATCCATGTTCTGCCAAGGGCTTTTAAAATATATTCCCTCAAGCATGACAGAAGACATGCTATATATAAAGCTCCACTATAAAGCCACAAAAGGTCCCCAGAAAGATCTAAAATAAAGTGCTGGAAATCAGGCAGGTGACCACAGAATACTGTTGAAAAAGATAAGATGGTAGAATAACCTAACCACAGCAATTCTCAAAAAAAAAAAAAAAAAAGAAATAGAAAATTAAAAAGTTGTTGTGTTATGGAGGGCACTTAAAACTGACAACCTAGCTCTGAGCCACAAGGTGAGAGATATAATTTGCTTTTAGACACTAAGATTGTATTCAATTTATGCTCCAGGACTGTTCAAAACAACAGATTTCAGAAGATCCTAAAGTCTCACAGAATTAATTTATTTGAAGTAATCACATAAAGCTTACATAAAGCTCAAACTACAAGAAAGAGATTGGAAATGCAGTGAAAGTGACTTGTAATTCAGATCCAGAACCTAAACAACATGACAAAATTTAAACACCTCCTGATACTTTGATTATAACTGTTACATACTCAGATGAGCAAAGCTGAAGGTATTCATGTATGACATTTATTTCCCATGTGAGGTGACTGGAGAGAACTTCTCCAGAAAGTTTACAAACACAATGTTTTCTAAGCCTTCAGGAACCCAAACAGACACCATGAAAAGCCAGTCTGCAAACATCTGCTCTTTGTAAACAATTGCCATGAAAGAACAGTTTTCTGCTATTCCTTCCTCTCTATCTTCATCTCATCTTCCTCCTATTTATGACTAGCTAACAAATTCATACTTCAAGCTTACCAGAGCACCCCTCTTATTTTGGGACTGTTGCAGAGAGTTCAAGACATCTAGGATCACATCAATTTGTTATCTTCTATCTAACAGGATCAAACTCTTTACCAGGACCTACAGTGGCACATGGATTTTGCACATTTCCTGTACAAAAATAACCAGGCAAACAAAACAAGAAAGAAAAGAAAAAAAGAAGGAAAAAAAAAAAAAAAGAGTAACTGCCACCCAATCCCTGCACATGCCAGGGTGTCCTCATTTTAAAAGAGGAAAATAATTCCTACACACAGGGAAGAAAAAAGTTAGAGTAAACATATGACAGAACACGTCCTAGCTTGCAAACAATCCATGCTTTCTGTTTTTCCATCAGCATTTAAACAGTGTATGCTTCAGACCAGCGAAATCTAAACATTTATATCTTTACATCCCTGTTAGGCCATTTTTTCACCACCCTACAGCATTAACACGCACCTAGTGACCACAGCATACCAGACCGCAGGGAAAGCACTCCAAAAAGCATCCACCTAAAAGTAGATGCTCCTGCATCTGTTGTTCTCTGCAAAGCCAGTAGTGGCTATCTTTGGAGCAGTTGCTTCCTCTCAAATCAATTAATTCAATTAAGCCCCCAAACGGTCAAAATGCCACCGTTTGGCATGCACACAGTTTCAGTGTCCGGCTTAGCCACAGGCTGCGGGCTGGCCTGGACCTTGACAGCATGGACCACGTCCCTAGAACAGGGCAGGCAGAGCACCCCTCTGCCATCACAGGGTAGGTGAGATTATGTGGCCCATTATTAGGCAATCATCTGCTAAACCTGCCAAGAAACTACTGAAGTGATATGCTTACTTTTACACAGTTGTACACGCTTTTAATTTAAGGTGCTGGCAAAGAGTTTGTCTTCCCTGTTACAGTGGCCACAAATGATATGAACTGGGCACAGGCGCTGTTCCTGACAGCTGGTGTCCAACCCCAAATCAAGGGGAACATACTGGGAAGGGGAAAACCTGAGGCTAGCAAAGGGGATACCCATCAGGGAAGGAAGGTGTCCTGCACTCACAGCGAGCGGGAGCCAGGCAAGCCACCGCTGGAGTTTGGAGGAGTGAAATGGAGTGAGGTAGAGTGGGATTTTGCAAAGGTGACTTGGTGAAGAACAGCTCACTCTTGAGTGGAGTATTCGCTTGGGTTTTGGTTTAGCTGTTTTTTTTGGTGAGTTTGATGTTTTCTCTTCAATTCTTCTACTGCCATATAGGGCCTTCACAAGTAATTCAAGCCTGCCTAGGTGAGTTTTGTCCATTTTTAAGTGCAACTATCTAACAAATGAGTGCTCATAGCAAAGCCTCCTGTTGCTATCTGAAGTATATCAAGTCCCTTGAACATTGTATTCACAAGCTTGTTAAACCTGTACACCACCAGGCTCTTACACAACTTATAAAATTAAACAATTTCCTCATTTAAGAATGCATCTCTTATCCACTCTATTTTTCAGAGTTTTAAATTTGGAGATTAGTTTGGATTTTAAGTTTCAAAGCACTTCATACATGATACAAGACCAGGCATTTTTAATCCCACTCCCCCCAAATTTTGCCAAGCAGATCTGACATTCCCCAATCCTTCCTATTTCAGCTTTTGTATTCCTGGCTGGCAGGTAGAATATTTATCTACTTCCCTCAAAGCAAACTTAGCATGCTGTGGCAACCGATTACAGAGGAATGCAGGCACTAGGCCAGCACTGCTAGTTTATACTGAAACAGGAGCAAAAAAGGGAGAGCTTTGCTTATAGTGCTGAGATCCAGTATCTCCCTTCCAGTTCCCCTATCATTAGGTGCTTTTGCATGGCAATGATAATGAGTAATGCCTCCCAACAGGCAAATTCCTCAAAACTTCATGTGGAGGGGCTGGGAGAGGTGGAGAGGGAGCTGACTGCAGCACATTATCAGGTTAGAGCTATGATCACAGTACAGCTGGACTGAGAAATAGGACAGAAGTCCACCACCACCGATGATTTCTTTCCTTAGCTTTCTTTCATGACCCTGCAGTAAAACAGAAGTATATTTTGAAGGACAGGCATCAGAACAAGGACTACTTGGAAAATACAATATTATGTTTCTGGTTTTGCTTAAGACTAGTCAGTTGACCAAAAGCAAGTGACATGGCAGAGTAGTGACAAACCAGCACATTTCCCTGGAAGGAACTAATTGTCATGAGAGCTTTAAAGGAGAAAATAATTTAAAATAAATTCTTTAAACAATGACATCAAGCTTATTTTACCTCAGGAACTGAACCAAGTAGATTAACAACTTGATTTTAAAAGTTATTAGCTAAACCTTTACATAGGTTTCTAATATTTAAACTTATGCTCTGATCAGTAACAAAAGCAATGACCCCTATTCCAGCTTGCCTGCCCTAAATTACACCTCTATTAAAAATTACTCAGTTTAGTTTATTTAATCTTAATTGCTTTCCTAGTGCAAAATGTACCTTGTCATGACCAGGTATGTGCTCTGCTTGCCCACAAGAGCCTTCTGAATGCAGCATCAATATTTACACACCCTGGATGCACTCAACTCCCTCCTGATCTTTGGAAACAAAGTACAAATTCTGGCCTATGCCATATACACTTCCCTACTGTTAGTAAAACCTAGGATTTCACCTAAGCAAGTTTGTCCCTTGCAAAACCAAAACAAACCAAAACAACACCCCCTCCCAAAAAAAACCCAAAAACCAGGGTGGGGATTCGACTTCTGCATATAATGGGAGTTATCCGCCAAATCTAGGCAAAACTTCACCAGAATTGATAAGTAAGGTCTATGACATTCAGCCAGGATAAATACATGCAGCAGCACGCAGTCCCCACTTTGAAGCAGTATGACAAGAACAGGAATCCTTTCGAAGTAAAGGCAGTTTTCAAGACTAGACAGAATTAAGTGACAGAAGAGATGTGCTGGGGACTGAATGTAATGACAGGCTGACTGCCTAACCTGAGCCAGCAAACACAAGGCAGCCAAAGGGAAGCACAGCAGCATGCTCAGAAGGCAAGTCTAGGAGAACTTCATAGCAGAGCTCTGGCTCAAAGCAGTTCAAAACCTCCTCAAAGGGAACACCTCCTGCTTTGCTTCTTGTTTTTTTTTTTTTTAATTGCAATCATAAGGAAAAGGGCTTCACTTTCCATAGATTTCAAAAGCATTATATCAGATAATGCTCAAATGAAAATATGAGAGCTGATAAGGCTCATTGCATCAATGATTAGTGCAGGTTCTGAAGAGTATTGGGGGGTTCAAGTAGAATAAGCAGAAGACCAGACATGTAACAATTACTGGATTAATAAAATTATGATGGGATGGGTTGGAGCACAGCAAGAAGAGTGTAAGAACAATGCAGATTGTGAAGAAAAAGTTAGGTAAGATAACAGAGGGGACTTAGCTGGTATCTTTAAAACAATGAATAAAGTTTCTTCCTAAGGAAGTAGACCTGAGCCAGTGGGGTGAGGGGGGTGGAGAAAGAGGATTTCGGATGTGTGATATTCTCATTTACACAAATGTCTATTAGCAGCACCATTTAAAAAAAAGAAAAGGGGGTTTATACCATCAGTGAAATACAAGATGGTGATTTGGGCTGTGGGGCTTTGTTGTGATTTGGGGGTTTGTTTAAACACCCTTTGAAGTTTCAGTGCCTTTTGTGGGCTTCCCTACATAAATATTAGATAGTATGATTTCATGCTCAGCATGAAATGTTTCCTTGACAGGAGTGCTTTCTAGCCCTGCTCATTCTCAAAGAATGTTATCTGCTCACTCAGGTAAGGAGTCAGATGCATCTCATTCAACTATGTGGCATTCTTTTACTGATGAATTCGCCATTTTTTTCCTCCACACTACTCAAATACATAGTGTACAGACAGCTGACTAACAGTAACAGCATACGCACAATACGTTCCATGCCAGACATGCACTACTGCACTTAAACACAGATCTTAACTTCTTGTTTTCCAAACAGATACAGAGGGGTTTGACCTGCTGAAGTATAAAATATTTTGCCAGCATTCACATTTGTTTCCAGAGCAACCTCTCATTTCCACCCTATTACCATCCCCAGAAAGTGAAGGAAATTAAAACCTCAGAAGAAACAACATGGCAACTCTATCCAGCAGCATCATTACAACCATCATCATAGACCATACTAATTACTTTGTTCCACCCCAAGCTTCCATCCATATACATTACCTTCTTCCTACATCCAAGAATTTTATGGTCATTGACCAATATTAAACTATTAAGGGAAAAAGGGTTGGTATTGCCAGAGATGAACAAAACTAAACTAGCATACTGTAGTGTTGTTGAATAGGTTAAGTCAGAGGAATCATACTGTAATTTGCTCCATAAGAAAAGCAATGTTTATGTAACTGTTTTGATTAATTAATCAAACATTTGGAAGGCAAAGAGAGCAGGATATGAAAACAGTTGAAGTAAAGTTAAGTCCTGATGAGGCTGTAGCACCTTTTCCCAAACTTATGCGTCCAGCTGTTAGTGAATAAGTTTATTCCAGTTCCCCCTCTGTCAACTCTACTGTTGCCAAGGCTAAGAAATTCACTGTCAAAATGCAACTCATTAAAAATGCAGTAAAGAGAGGACTTAAAATGTTTATGAGCAAAAGAATCATGCATCTTTGGGAATAATACTCAAAGCCAAAATAAAGGAAGGGAAGATAAAAATTAACTGCGGCTTATTACACCCAACTAAGTCCTCATCTGAAGTATTACTTAAGAGCAAAACACCCCCAAACCCACAACCCAACACCAAACATAAACCACTGCCTCTCTCTTTTCTGGGTAAAACACTTTCTTCAAGAATCCAAAATGCAGGTTTCAGAAGGCCACTCCCCCTTGGTTTCCAGCCATGCAAACCTCCAAAGCTGGACCACAAACTAGGCTCTACACCCAAGTTTGGAAGTGAGTCCCAGCTAGCGACACTGGGGCCCCAAGCCCCAGCACAACTCTGCCCACATTGCAACCACAGTTTGACACCATAAAACCGTGCCGTGCCACTGCCACCGCTGAAAACAAAGGTGGAGGCTCAAGCAACTCATTAACTACAGAGCTGTGGCATGAGAAGCAGGTTCACAAACAACACCGAGAGATGATGTTTCCAGAGCCCCTGCGAGGTGCGCTCACACAAGAGGTTCCCGGCCTCCTCGCTGATAACAAGCCCCAGGGGAATCCTGCACCCTGCAGAAGAGACTCATTGCTTGTAGTGGGCATTGAAAGCCACCAACTTCTTTATTTATTATAGGGCTAGTCCATTTAAGGATTTTTTTTTCCCCCTCTTTCCTCCTTCCCTGCCCCACCACGGAAAGCTGTCACCTACATCATTATATTTGTAATTGTGCAAACAATAGTTAATTATACACCTAGCTATTAGTACAGAAAGGTGACAGCACACCAGTGCCTGAAGCAGAGCTATCTGTTTGAACATGGCCTGTGATGGCTGCAATTATGCTAAGGAGTCAGGAAAGAGTAAGAAATGTCTACACCCAACATCTCACAGGCAAGCATGATGGAAATGCCTTGCTCTCCCCTTCAGGAACACTTCCTAGGGTGGTTAGGTGCCAGGGGGAAAAAAATGGTATGGTTGATCTAAATGTAAAATAAAATAAAGATTTAAAAAAACCCAAACAAACCAGCAAGAACACAGGAGGAAGAAAAAAAAGGAAGCTTTTACTTTAAAGAAATATCAATCTTGTAACTTTTTTCTGTGACTAAATGCTTTTACTAGTGAAGAAAACTACCATGGTTTCCCCCTAATAAAAAATTATGCTTGAGAGCCACAGCAAAATTCAGAGGTAAGAGAGAAGGAGTCATTATGAAACAGGTTTATAAAATATGCCCACATATACGTACGCAGCTTTGACTGCCAAGTTAAGTATTTGAAACAGTACCCAAAAGTTGCTAAATAAACTCCACCCAAATCAGAACCAAGCCAAGTAGTCCCTACACTTAATTTTACATGCAAGTTAGTCACAAGCTAAGACACAGGGTTTTGAATATTTAAGTATATTTTCCCATAAAGGAGCTTACAGGACTTATGTTATCTCCAGTAAGATACTTCAGTTCCCTTCTGAAAGTCAGGTCTAAATTTTTAGGTTTTCTGCTGCATTGTACGCATTCCTGGTATTATATACACAGACACCACCACGCTAACACAGGATTATTTCCTGAGCCAGCACACAGAAGAATTTCTTTGGCGAAATTTGAAAGGCTAGTCAGCATGCTGCTTCAGGGGACGTCAAAAGAGCACATCCACATTTGAATGTTTTCTACCATAAATTTCTGGGACAAAACCAAGAAAGACTTGCTGCAGGAAGCTCAACTACCACTGTTGGCCATTTTAAAAAAATAAATAAAATAACAGGATCTGACTACGTCGAAGTGTCTTGAAAGTATCTATGTGTCTATACATCTACCTATCTCTCCACCAATTCTAAGTTTGCATGTTAACACGCTCAGCTTGTTCTGCAACAAGTATATAGGTGTATACACACAGCCACAAAATCCTCTTCGTTCAGAAATTCATTATTTACATGTAAACAATAATAAAGCAAAGAATGCAAGCTACTCAGTACTAATGGTCAAGTGCTTTCTGATTATATTTGAAACTAGGCTTTTAAACATTACTTTAGCACCATGTTGTACATCGAGAAAAATCTTATAGGAGGCAACCTGATTGAGAGGTCTTGCCTCATATTGGACTCCACTCCAACATAAATAGAAATTAGTATCAGTATTATAGCTATTTCTCTAATATAAGACGTCAGCTCCCTTAATAAGGATATCATTGTGTGGTGGCAAAGTTTTCCACTGCTGGACTGATTTACTTCCCAAATATATTTTCATGAGAGGGAAAAAAAATATTTTTATCAAGACTGATGTTATTTTCCTAGTATTAAGCTATCACAAGTATTTTAGAAAAAACATGGCTATATATTGCCTAGATCACAGAATCATAGGAAAAGATATATTGGAAGGCATCTCTGAAGGTTATCAGGTCTAACTTCTTGAAAGCATGCCTTGAAATTCTGTTTTCCAAGGTCCCATCAGGTCAAACCTTTAACATTTCCAGCAAGGAAGACTCCACCGCTTCTCTATGCAACCTATTCCAGTGTTTAATAGTTCTCAAATATATTTCTTATATCCAGGGTTTTAATTAAAGAGTAACCTCCACAAAAACAAAAAAAACCCAAAAAACCCACCCCCAAACACCACCCAACACAAAACAAAGCACCGCCAAATACTAGGAGAAATAAACAGGTAGCTTAGTACACTAAGAATTTCATCCTTAAATTTCAGCACACAAACCTCACTTATCACATTGTCCAATAACACAATTTAAGTAGGAAGTGAAGACTGAAATCCCTGCATTGCAAGAATTATCCAACTCTAGAAACCTGTCATGTGTTTACATTAGGAATGCAGCAGGTACTGAGAGGTGGTACAAGTGAACATCTGCAGAATATTTATTTCAAGTAACTACAGTTTACAATACATTTAACGGCTCAAATAATATAGATATTATTGAATAATTAGGTAATATATTTAGTGACCCTTATGGTGGACACCTCTTGTACTGTTCACTCAGCCCTACCAATTACCATAGTCATGCCAGGGTAGTTCATATAATTCATAGCTTAATGTCTTTAAGGCATCTCTTTTTTCTCCTTTTTTTTTATTTTAAATACAATGTGTTAAAAATAACCAAGAGAGTTGGACATTACTGGAGTAGGGATAGACAACCAGTATGCTCTTCAGACAGACTGAGAAGTTGAACGTTCATTTGATCCAACGTTGATCTGGGTCAACTGGCAGCACATCAAAGTTAAAAGTAAGGAAGAAACGGAAACTTTCACCTTGCTTACTCATCACACAAACTGCCAAAAGGGATCTCAATGGGTAAAGAGGAAGGAGCCTAATAAAGCCAGGCTTGTCATGCTGTCTGACCTTATCTGCTGGGAAGAGGCACATTCGACCATTGCCTTGAAGCTGCCATCTAATCAATCCAGTAAAACAGGCTTTTTTTATTACCCACATTAAGAGTTCAACATGCCTTATAACGTACAGCAAATGGTCGTAAAGCCAGTTTTTCTCCTCATTGCCAGAAAGAAAAGCAAACGAGCTTCAACAAATGTTGTAAGCCATCTCTAACCAAGAAAGGCCATTACAGAAGTCTGGGTACATGCACCTGGGCAGCTGAGGACCATCAATATGCCCAGAATTGACCCCATGCTGCAACCATCACACAACTGAGGTGACACTTAGGATAACACTTCTTTCAGAGAGGTACCCCTAAGTGTTGAATTTGGCCTGGAATCTACTTTTGTAGATAAAGTTATAAAGAGAAACATGCTATCTTGGGCTTAGTAAGTAGCAGAGGGGACGAAACCAAATGTGGAGTTTATGTGTTCTGTTTACAAATGTTTGGGAGATGGGAAGTAGAGGGAAAAACAGGGGACAAAATTAAAAGCTACTTTTGCCTTGAGTAAATGAGGTGATGAAAAAGCTCAGTGTCGGGCACTTGGCAAACTAAGCAACACACAGATTTCTTTTCCTCATACCAGCTTAACATGGCCTGTATTTGTCTTTGGCTGCTTGCTTTCACACTCAAAAGAAATTTTAAACCAGCTCTGTTACACCAGGAAAGATTTACTTCTTGGGTAATCAGAAAAAAACCAAACACAGATGACCCCAGCGCAGAAGAGACACCAGGGCAGTCGAACATAGCAGGCACTGGTTAACAAGTAACAGAGTTTGTAACTGATAATAGTAACAAAATCTCTTGCTCCTCAGAGTACCCCTCTGACATACCTAACTTCAGACCCCGATACACCAGATTCTAGAGGCTCATTTGTTAAAACAGCAGTCCAGTTCGTTAATCTCAGCAGATGCTACTGGGTAAGTATGTTTTCCATGAAACCTCCTTTCAAGAAAGCATCAGAGTCCTCCTTCACAAGCTAAGGAAAATGGGTATCACATAATGTGCCAATCTTGGTTTCCTACGTAAAAAGATCACAGCTCCTCTCCAATGATTTTGCTCCAAGAGGATTTAAAAAAAGAAACCCAAACCAACAAAACATAACAAACCAAACACATTATTTATATCATGTTTTCAGAATCAAGATTTCAACACAAAACCAGCAATTTATTCTAGTGGCTAATCACTTTTATTACCAGGTCTATTCTGAATAGATACAGTTTCATGTTCTTCTGAGTCACGCTGTTTGATTACCACAAAACCTTTGACTGCTCACAGGCCAGATGTATCTGTTCAGAGATCAATGTAGTTAGGTGTCAGTTTTGCTGTAAAACCAAGCTGCTGCTATCTCAGGATCTGAAGCCAATATACTCAATATAAATTAACATGTAATTAGCAGAGTTTACCAATTTACCACAATTTTTAAACAACTCTATAATTGTGTACTTGAGTTAATATTGATAAGGAGAAATAACTATTTTTACACTACAGAACAGAGTTGAGCCTATCACTTTCATCATATCAAAATGTAATTATTTCAAAATTAATAAAATTTTTAAAAATAAATAATTCCCCCCAAAGAAAGAGGTGGGAAAGTGTTTCAGCAGCCAAGCCACACTGAGAACCTAGAGCAGGGCCTTCCGGTAGTTTTGGTCTATGCTCAGGTACCAAGACAAGTTATCCTTAGAAAGAGGCAACAAACTGCTTCTGAAAACTTTCAGTGTAAAACATGGCTGGAAAAGAAAAAACAGTCTCCCATAATTTCTCACTGCTTATGTGAGGAAGTGTGTCAATTCACCTTCACATTATCTAACATACTGATAAGGCATTAAGGGAAAGGGGAGTGGTGGTGGTGGTAAAGGATTCAAAGCACTGTATTTATGCATGAGAGTTTACCAAACATGCAAAGCTCATGTCACAAGGGTAATTTCACCCATAGCCATCCTTTACTATTAAGTTCAGACGGTTTCATTGCAACAAAGGTCCTTGTGCTGAATGCAACTGCACATTTGTTAATTAGCCAGTTGGGGGTGGCCGTGGTGGATTATATAGAATAACGTTCCAGAAAAGCACATGGTTTTGAGGGGGTTTTTTATTAATAAAAATGGTCTGTTGCCATTATGCTTGCAAATAGGTGTTTGTTTCACATTTTAAAGAAAAGTGATGCTGCAAGCCTATGCATTCATCTACAAAAAAAAAAAAAAAAGGTGTGATGCTGCCTCTTCATTCCAGGGACATAGTAGCTGATAAACACAGTGCACAGGCTAGAAGCAGAAAGCTGTTAGCCAGTTAAGAGCTGCTTAACTGAATAGTAACAGCCTGCTCACGTGCTCCATCAGTTATGTGGTACCTTTGATCAAAGGTACCTATGAAATACCAGGACAGAATGAATGAAAAGTTTAAACATTTATCTGAAAAATAATAAAGTCATAACTGCTCAGAAAAGGCATAAGATAAAAGAATATACAACCTTTCCCATTATTAAACACTGAATCACTTCCTAGTACCAAAAAAACCACCATGTTCCCTTTAATCCTGGAGCTTTATCAGCTCCCAGGTGCCAAACCACCAGCTTCCTTCAGATAGTCATCTTTTTCTCCAGGTGTGCATTTTCAATATGATTAGGAAACACACCTAACCAAAGCTGGAGAACAAGCTTAAAATCCACTGAATTTAATGAACAGAAGGATACAATTAAGACAGCAGCTTTACTACAAGAATATTGCTGGGAAGTTCTGAAATCTGTCAGGGATTTTTGGTCTCTTGCCACATCAGCAGTGTGCCCTGACTGGCACAGTCCTACAGACTTTCTCTCAGCTTATGAAATTTTCTGGCAACTACTTCAAAGAACTCTGCTGCTTAAGTCAAACCAATCTGAAAGCAAGAAGAATCAGTTACTGAAAGGTGGGTTTTTTTGTTTTTAGTATAAAAACCTCCACCGTGGCTGCAAATACATATATTAAAAAACCCTGAACACAATTATGTGCAGCCTTATTAAGAAGTTACTGTTAATTTAATATACATGAAGTACAGTAGCTTATTTTGACAGAGGGAGGTGACCAATATTTATAAATCTCAATGACACCTCAAACTGCTTATTACTGTTGGAGTAAAACTGAAGGTATTGATTCCCTCTCCCCCCCAAATATTCCCCATAATTGTAAAAAATATTTGTAATTACATCACTGGCTTTCAACACTGTAACAAACAGCCATCAAATGCTGCACACCTTGACGAGGAGTCTAAGATGTGTTGTTCTACTATTGATTTTTAGGATTATTTTATTAAATACAGGGACAATTTGAGTTTTTCACTAGGTATTCAAATTCATACATGATTAAATTCTTAGCAACTTTCAGATATCACACAGAATAAATTATGTTTACAAAAATGTGCTTTGGAGGGAATAAGGTTTATGATCCTTAATGCAACAGGATCTTTCTGTAAAAGAAAATAAAAACTCCAAAAGGCATGACCTCTTTTCAATCTAATTCTGAATAGTGTAGAAGATGATTTTGAGAGTGGCTTATGCTCTACCCAAATTAAAGTTAACCAATGAGTTTCCATTAAGTGAAAACTAATTTTACTAGGCATCTGAGAAAGCCTGTTGAAGGTGGCAATAGGCAGAACAGAGACCAAAACTGACACCGGGCTTACCGTACCATTCAAGTCAACAGAAGGCCAGTTCTAATAAATAGTCACATTGATTCATGAATGAATTGAGAGAATCAAGATTTAAAATTGAGTTAGGCAAATGCAAGGGTCCAAATTTTAAACAAGAGTAGTCTAGAGAGCACCATGTGAAAGAGCAAACTACTGGAGTTCAAGAGTTTCCTCTCATTAAAGCCTTCTGATAATTAACAAAAATCCACTGACACACTGGACCCAGAAATAAGAAGCCAATGATAAAAGTTTGAACTGTGCCATAATTACTGAGTTAATCCACACTGTAAGCCAGGATGTTGGCCAAAATTTTTTAAACAAGTTTCCAATGTGCTTTATTAAATCTTAACTGATATATTTTTATATATATATATATATGGCTAGAAGTATGTGCAAAAACTAGAAACTGACCCATTCTGTAACTACTGAAAGCCAACCAGGACAACCAGCCCTCACTAGGTTGCTCAAGGATGCCTTTCTTTCCTATAGCAAACATGGGCTAACATGTTCTGAAATAACAACGTAAAGATAAGCCAAGCTGTACTTTAGCATGTTCTAGCTGATGGTCAACTCAAAGTACAACCTGCTTTATCTACAGACTAGAGATTTTTAATGTTTTAATGTTTTATCATTTAGAACACAAGATACTCATTCAAGAAGATACACTCTCCTAGACAAACTACTAGCACTGAGGTGACAAGAGAAATCAAAAAATCCTTGTGTGCACTTCAGTTACACATCTAAGTTTGCCTACAACCAAGAGTTGTCTCTTCAACTGCACCATTATAGCTGAAGTAGTGCCATCCTCTCTCACCTCTTTAAGAATATGAAAAAAACCAAACAAAACCAAACAGAAAACAGGAAAAATTATGAAAAGCATTTTGTAATTATACAGATGTAGAAGCCAACTGCACATACATCCAACACTTGGGATAAAATATTTAGCTCAAAAAAAAACGCAACCCCAAAAGCACCAAAGCTCAGTGATAGAGATCAGACCTCTGCGTACTCAGGGCTGATCCTGGGGAGATGCCCCATGTTGAACAACAGGATCTGTGTTCACACAACCGTAGCCAAAACAACACAAGAACAACACTAGAGTACAAAAACCCACGCGAACACAAGTCACAGCTCAGGCTCACAGCTTTGATTCATAAAATGCGTCATTCCACAGGGCACAACCATATCACATAACTTGCTAGGGAAATAGCCATGGTTACTCGTCACAGTTTGGTGTGGTGAACCGCTTGCTTTCCATAACACACCAGAACAGAATCTGTCTGGGGGTGGAGGGAGACGACAGCGAGAAATCAATGAACAAGATGTCAAATCATAACTACTTCTGTACTTTAAAGTGTGAATAAACCAGTGTTTGACTTAGTACTGAAACACTTCATTGCTGATTTCAGATGCTTACAACTGCCCTTTTTCCAAAGCTATTTTTAAAGCCTTGTTTATGTTAAAAAAAATTAAAATCTGGTTAATAGCATAATTAATAAGTGACTTAAAAATGAGCCTTTTGCTTCTTGATATACAAACGAAAAGGAAGTTTTACTTTGTGCACACAGTATGCTTAACTTGATATTTAAAACATGTCACTGTGGCATCCAGCCTTGGTTAGTAGTACTGGCATCTGTCAGAATGACTAAAATTAGACCTCCTACCAAACCATTGGAACTGCATTTGCCAGCTATAAAGGTTGAACCATTTAACAATTTCACACAAATTTTACCATGTCTTCTCTTTCAGAAAATAAAAAATAATTATGAAGCACACTTTAATATTTGCCTACCTTAACATTTCAGAAATGAAACATTGCAGCTTGTTTGAAAGGTTATGTGAACTTAAAGAAAGAGTGTGTAATTAGTTTCACATTAAATTACAATGGAAGAGCCAAGTAGAGTTACGATCACTTTCTGTATACACTCAGTTTTCTTCTTCTTGCAGATAACCTAAGAATATAGTGGGTTTTGTTTCACCTCAAATGATGAAAAACCTCTGGAATCCTTTATAAAACTTTAATGCCCACCATGATAACACACATGTACAGGTTTGAATTGAGGACTGGGTTTTGCTTCCATTTTTCACAAATTTTTATGATCAGCATCACTGTATCTTAGTGGGGAAGTTCTAAAAAGAAAACAACTTGTAAGTCACTGCCTTAATACTACACAATATTAATTAAGAACAATTACCTAAACCACTTGAGGGAGCACAGGCCAGTAGGTTAAATTTGGAAGATAAAAGCTGGTCGTTGACAAAGATGATAGAAAGTAGGTGGCCATAACAAGAGTTACTCCATTGCCTCTTGAAACATACTGAATTGGTCAATACAAGCAAGTATGCAAACATACTACTTGGCCTGTACTTCTGCTCTGTGATGAAAGGGCAAGTATCTGTTTCACTTTTGGCAAAGCAACACCTTTCAAAATGCCCTGAATTCCTTCTCCTAGAAAAGGGATTATAACAACTTAGTTTCAAGAGCTCTTCTAAAGTTCAAATTCTGAAAAATAGTTTCATCACCAATGCTTTTAGTCATACTACAAAGATTGGGACGCTCTTCCCCTCCCTCCACCCCCCAACACATGCTGCTATAATTGCTTGTATGAAACCTAAACTGGCCAAGAGAGGGAACTGATGAATAGCCAACATGGCACATTAATGTATGGCTGTACCATGTGCAAGCTTCAATGTTTATGGGGATTTCCATTTTGTCTGTAAAACTGCATTCATTTTCTACTGTTCTTTAATCTTCATATTGCAGGAGTTTAGCAGGGGGAACCTTGTCACAGAAATCAAATTAGCCCAATCCTAATGACCTTCGTTTCAAACAGAGGCAATTAGGATAATGTGTTGGCTTCAGACTGGAAGGCCTACAGCCTTCAGAGATCCACTGCGTCCCTCCTTCAGTGGTACACTCTCCTGTTAAATCAAAGGTGAGGATTCTTAGACAGAACAACTGCATCTAATAAAAGGAGAGCTGCTGTTATTGGACAAAGAGGCATGCCAAGATGAGACAGCAAGGCCACGTGGGAAGACGAGAAGGCCCTCGAACTGTGGAAATGTGCCAACCAAAGGTAGAGGAAGTCTCAGAATGGTGAAAATCTTCCTGCCTGTATCTTTCCCAACATTTTTTCCTGTTAACTGATTTAATAAAACCTCACATCTTATTGAGGACCAACAGATGGAGAATCTGTATTCCAAATGTATGCCCAGAGCCCAGGTTTTGCTTAGATTTCTCCAACATGCAAGCCAAGAGCACATGGGACTAACCAGATGAATGATAGCACCTACAAGGTTTGTAAGATTCTTGAATCTTCCTGACACGGTAAATGGGCACCATTTGATGTCATTACTCATGAACAATGTTTAGAAATTTAAAACAGAAAAACATCTAGCAGATAGGCATGACCAGACTTCAGCATTACAGTGATTTCAGCACAGCTCAAGCAACTGAATTATGTGTGGAAGCATCAGTATTTTCCTTAGGGAGAATCTTCAAGATTTTGAATGCAGTTTGTCAACAGGGGGAAAAATTAAGACCAAAAAAAAAGCTTTATAAAGCAAGCTATTGGAGAAGGTGTTCTACATTATCTGATGTCCTAGCATTTCATGAAGTGTTTTCTATGTGGGGATATGAAAAAAAGAAAAGGAATACAAAGTCCTATACAGAACACGTGACTTAAGTTTCATATTACAATTCTATTAATAGAAATAAGAACTCAGTAAAGGTTCAGTACATGCTAATATGAAGGCAATGGTATCTTAGGGTACAGGGAGATTAAAATAAATTATCTCAAGGTAAGTCAGGATGGAACTTGCAGCACACCTCTTACTCCACTCCAACTGTCTCTGCGCCTGCTTCTTCCCCTCAGTAAACACCCTGACAGAGTAACTTACCTCCCATTAATTCACACTTGTCATGAGGTAAGACTGTACACACCTTCTGATTTTTAGGCCTTGATAACAAGAAAACACTATAGCTCATGAAAAGCATCCAACTCCAAAACAAAACTGCAGGCAGAGTTTCTGGCTGATACTCACACTTCCATGTAGCCTGGACTAAATTGCCTAAATCCTGCCTTTCCTGTGGGCTTAAAGACACAACACAGTTCTGAATTACCTGTTGATTGATTTAGATAGCTTCCTACTCAAGTGAGAGCCCTCCCGTGTTCTCGACTAAATTATCTGGTGCTCCCATCAGAGGCTGAGAAGGCAGAGCTATGGATTCTCACCACAAGCCAGACATCTGAAAGCTGGTGCTGAATGGCTGATGAACATGGTGTTCAACCCCCCCTTGCTGACTGACCTCACATGCTTAACATTGCACTGCTACACATCACATAGGTAGTCAGAAGATAAGAGAAACCACTCCTACAAACTAACACCAACTAATACAAGGAAGAATTCAAGTAAGTATTTTTTGCTTAGTATATTCAAAGCCCTAGTTCTGGGAAAACAACAGAAAAATGCTGTTCGCTCACTTTTCCACTCTAGTGCAAACATTTCAGTTAGATGATCATAGAATGTGTTAGGTTGGAAGGGACCTTTAAAGGTCATCTAGTCCAATCACCCAGCAGTAAGCACAGTTTCCTGTGATCACAGCATTTCCTCTGAAAGCAACTAGTTCTTAGCATTATGGTTATAAAGCTTACAAAATTGTTTCTCATTAAAAAAAAAAAACAAAACCCAAACAACCAAAACCAAGCCACACATCACAAGCTTCCTACAAAACTTACAATGCACTTTTACCATATTTAGAGTTGTAAGATTGGTAACAATGGTCCTCATCACCACTAAGCTTCAGCTTACTTTTAACCACTCAATTTGTAATGAACAAACAACCCTATGTATAGATGCCAGCGTGACAAATATTAATTGTGAACAAAGTGACAAAATAGAAGAGCTGTTCATTGTACCTGCATTTAGTCCACGCTGGACAATTCAACACTAACAGCTTCCACACACACCACTTTTAGTGTTGGACCTATGTACAGTTGCTCTTTTACTACTGTCTGTACAAAGCTATCATTTACCCATCAGTACAGAAAGTTAGAAATGTATGGAAAACTCTCCTGCATTCCTGACTATTTAAAAAAAACCACCCAGGGTCTTTAGAAATTAGTTGCTATTTTAGACCACTGGAGTGGATGAAGACAAGATTTATCATATGCCAAGTCAGGAACATATGCAAGAAGGTGATGCTACTACCACCCTAGCTTTTTCATTAGCACCTTCTGCATTAAGCATATTAAACCAATAATACAAATTAATAAATTAAGAAGGGAGTTATGGAGCTTTCTGGATATGCTATTAAATTACAAAGTTCACTTAACTATAGTCTTATTACAGTCTTATTTTATACTAAAAGGATAGTGGAAGTGGAGGGCTAAAAGTTAAGCATTGTACAGTACAAAATGTCACTGTGATATTAGTCAAAATTTCTGTCCTAAAATCATGAACTGCCTGCATCAGTCTTAGAACATGCAAAAAAAAGTGATAATGGGCACATGAGAAACACTTACTAAAATCACAGAGAGAGAGATGACAGGCGTTAAGTTTTTCCAGGAATCTACTGTCAGAAATATTGGAGTATTTAATGAAACAGAATCAATCTTACTGACACAAGTTGGTTCTTCAAATGAGCTGTATTTCTAAGCAACTTAACAAAAGGTAGAATATTACTTTTTTTTTCTTGTGAACTAAAAACCAAAGATGTATTTGATGTTTGTCACCAACCCATCAAGACATTGCTACCACAAGACAGTGCCAGAGAACATCAGCATCATAAAACTTTAGTTAACAAGTTTTTCTGGATTTGGCAAGTAAGCAGACCTTTCGCCCCCACGTTACTGCTTGTTAACGGTTTCCTGAACGAAAGAAACCGCTCTGGTGACAGGGACAGTTTACTATTCCTACAGATTAGTTTCAGATATATTAAAAAAAAAGGGAAAGTGCAAGTCCCCTCCAAAGCTAAGTAAATACGCATCTAAATTAACTTTTTAAAGAAATGTTTTCCACGCAACACTGTGCAAAGTTAGTGCTTCAGTAATATATATATATGTATTTCTACCAATAAAGGCAGCTTTGGATGATCAAAGTAGCAGTACCAGTATTTTATATTATCAAAGTACTAACTTGTTCTGCTGCCTATGACACGGGTAATTACCTAATGGTCCCTAAGCAGCAACGATTCGTACAACGTGCTGTACACCACCGAGGGAAGCAGCCACCCTAACAGGGAAAACAGAAGCACCTAAAAACCCACCCTGTCTCCAAAAGGGAGGAAAGCAAGGAGCAGCGGGAGGAGAGGCTGACTAATCAGATAAATCCCAGTAAAGGAGAGGAAATGAGAAATGCCGCGAGACGAATGAGAATTTTATATTAAATACAAGCTTTTACCGCCACTGCACCCACACAACACCAGTATGTTTGACTCGCCTTCAGGCTTCGCACACACTGTGCACACGTTAGATCCATTGTGGGTACGGACACATCCCGTTCCTAGATCGCCGCGCTCTAAGTCGGCATCCAAAGTACTTTAAGTAACCACCGTGGAGACCCGGCAGCCTTTGGGGTGCGGGAGCTCCAGCTACAGTACCAACAACTGCCTGTCTCCGGGCTCGGAGCTCGGATGTCTCGGCAGACCCGTGTCGAGCAGCCGTCTGTCTGTCCGTCCGTCCGTCCGTCCGTCCGGGCAGGGGCACAGGCAGGAGCGCTCGCAGCGACCCTCGCCTAAACCCGCACTCGGTGCGCGCCCGGGCTGGGAAAAAGCCTCTTAGGCGAGGTGCTCCGCCAAAGATTTTTGGGGAAAAAACAAGCCAGCTGAGGGAAGGAGCCAAGGTAGCGCTACGGCGGGAGCGGGGGCAAGCGCAGGAGCGAGCCGGGACGGGACCTTCGCCCGCTCCCTCCCCGCGGACCCGCCGGCGCCCACCTGCCCAGCCGCCGGGCCGCAGCGCCCTCACGCCCCACTGGAAACACGCGGCAAACGGAGAGACCCCGCGGAGCCGAGCTGCGCCGCGCCCCGGGGCGCCCCGAGCCGCCCGCTCCCCGCCGGCACGGCGGGCTGCAGGCTGACAGCCAGCCCGGCACCGCCGCTCACCTTCCCACTCGCTTCCCACCTCGTCCCCGCCAGCCGCCGGGAGCAGCCCTCGCCCTCGCCGCCTATCTCCCGCGGGGCCAGCGGCTCGCCCGGGGAACTCAGCCGGCCGGCCTCGAAGCAGGGAGGCGCGGGGGCGGCCCCGGCGGCACCGCCACCCCCGCCTCCCACAGGCATCCCGGCGGCGCCAACTTTCCCCGCAGCCCGGCTTCCGCGCTCCCGCCGCCCCGCCCGGTACCTGCCGGACCGCCCCGCGCCGCAGCCGCAGCCGCCCCGCTCCCCCAGGGGGCGCAGAAGGCCGTCGCGGACGCCGCCACCGCGCGAAACGGGACGAGCAGGTGCGGAGCACGGCACCGCAGAACCGACCGCAGAACCGACCCCAGTCCGGCCGCCGGCTCCTGCGCCTGGGCTGGGCGGTGGGCGCGCTCCTCGCCGCCCCTCCCGGCCCCGCCCGCCCCCGCCCCCGCCCCCTAGCGGACTGATAGGCAGAGTCCGGCCACCCCTCAAACTCACCGCTTCGGCTCTACTCGGGTTCCTTCGGCTCTTTCCGCCGCTTCCGGAAGGGGGAACGGGAACGCAATCACCCCGGGGGAGGTTGGTGGTAGAGTTCGCCGCCCCGCCGAGGGTGCGCATGCGCCCTGGCGGGGGTTGCCCGGCGGCCACCTGTGTGTGCCCTTACGGCTGGGCTGACAGGGCGGCGGCAGTGGTGACTCCGGTCCCTCCCGGGTCCCTGCTCCAGCGGCAGGGCAGGGCTGGACTCCGCTCCTCCGGGAGCGGCCCGTACGTCCTGGCTGCGGGGCATCTGGGAGTTGTAACGCGCGGCTCCAGCGGTTTGCACGAGACTAGCCAGGGCTGCCTCAGGCGCTTGAGGCCCAGTCCGGCCGAGGCACCGTGCGAGGAACCGGTGTCTCTGCCTCACTGCCTGGGTTAGCAACGAGGCCAATGCAGAGGTATGCGGAGCATCGTCAAAGCAAGCTGTTTATAGCACTTCCCACCCTTTTGCCTCTCCTGAAGGGAACTGGCCAGGTCCATCCAGAGGGGAGGCCAGGGCCTGTGGCCCCCCAGAAGGCAGGGGCAGGCATGCCAGGCCTCCCCCTTCCCTCTTGCATTCCTACTTCATACAGGGCACGCCACAGTGCCGTGCAGTGGGATTAGCTCAGGTCTTGCAAGCGGTATAACTGTGTCAGAGCAACTCTACACCCGTGCTAATTAACTGAGCCTTTCAGCAGAGCTAATTAACTGAAGCTGAATAATACCTCAATGGCAGAGCAATCCGGTAGTATATTTCTCCAGTGGCAAAGACAGGTAAAGAAATTTCCAGATGCTTGTTCCACCCTTGTGGCACAGTTGTGCTAACGCAACTAGCTCTAAACGAGATCAGTGAAAACATGCACAGAAGTTCTCCAAAAATTTGTGAAGCTCAGATGTTTTTTCCTGATCTGTTTTGGACTGTGTACTCAGACATCTCTGTTAACAGAAATGCGGGGGTGGGAGCAGAGGGAGCGCAAACTCTTGTGACAGAAGCTCCATGCAAGAGACCCTGGTTCAGAGAAAACCAGAGACATGCCAGAGATAAGCATATGGGACTGTTCCTTAACATAGTTACATTGTTTCAAAGTCAAAAATAACACTTTCCAAACTTATTTTAAGGACCTCCGGGCTGCATTGCATCATGTAAACATGCCAGCAGCAGAGATGAGGCTTTTTGAAATGCAACTTGTCTCTTGTAGTCTGCTTGCTCTGTAGTGCTTAGCTAGTCAGTCATTCCTCAGTATGCCACTTCGGGTGAAGTAACTTGAAGACAGCAACTCCAGATGTAGTGAAGGCAGGAGAATGGGAGCCAGTTTGTGCATGTCTACATAGTGCTACCTATCTAAATTTGAGTGCTGGGAGTAGCATAGCTATATCACATACTTTCCCACCAGTGACAATGCAAACTGCTGCTCAGCATGGCTGATTCACAAGGTTTTTCAGATTTCCCACTGGTTCCTTTGGACAGTTGTGTCTCATCAGCATGCTCATGTTAGTACCTACCCTGAAGAGTGATCTATCCTAAAGAGTTTGTTGAGGAAGCCAGCTAATAATCTAATCCCTTTTCATTTAGAAGAGTTACATAGACTTAATCTTCCACATATTTAAATCCTAACAAAATATTCAAAGTCAACAGGCTTCACTTTAGTTAACTCATTCTGTGGGAGTAAGTTTATTTAACTCTGTAACATTCTTCCAGTGTGTGAGAATATTTAACTCCATAACGATAGTTTGTAAAAAAACACTGCCATTGCCATGCCAGATAAGCCCATGAGATCAGTTTCTAGCAAAACTCCTTAAAGAGAGGATTAGATACCTTTAACACTTTGTGTGCCATTGAAGGGAGTTACCCATCCTTTAAAATGATACTCTGCGTTTTCCAGTCAGTGGCAGAATCACAGAATGGGAGGGGTTAGGAAGGACCTCAGGAGATCGCCTAGTCCAACCTCCCTGCAAAAGCAGGATCACTTAGAAGCAGGTGAAGTACTGTAGCAGTCAAAGGACTTTGTAAGCAATAGTCATTCCCTCTTCCTTTAGCAGGTATGCAATAAATGTGTAACATAACAGATGCATGACATTTACACAGGGCCAAAAGCTAAGCTGTTGCTCCCCATATTAAAGGTTAACACATCTTGCCTTCCACATAGCTTCATGTAAGTCTATAGGACCATTAATTATGTGACATGATAGCCAATATATTCCAATTAATCATCATCAGGGCCTGGGCCTGATGACTTTTAGAGATGAAATATGAGTGTATCGAGCATTTTATTTAGTTGTACAATTCCTGTGTTTCCAGTAGGATCGATGCTGTTCAGCTAGATAACTCTTTTATTGCAACATCAAAAATTACACAGTTCTGCATTAAAGGAAATACCTAATCCCAGTCTTCCCCTATCTTAAAACTATTACGTGTTGCATCAAGTCCTGTCAGTCATACCAGTGAAGATTATCCCCCACTCTGTTGACTGGGATTTGCAGATTTAATGGGAACAAAAAACAGCTTTCTATTACATGCAAATACAGCTCCAAAATTCTGTGCTTTCCCTAGTTCCTTAGTTGTATGGGAAGGCAGAGAATCCTGTACTGATTAACAGCAGGGAAGAGAAGAAGCAATATAATAGCTATGACTGCCACACAGAGGATGCCATAGGAGCACTAGTGAATTTCTCCCACCAATAGATGATCTCTCCCACGAAATGTGCTATCAGCTAAAAACAAAATAGCTGTTTCAAAAAGACTTCTGTATGTGAGTGCTCCTACACATCACCTATTTGTTAAAAAATGTGTTGAATTAGATAAAATGAATTAATTATCTGTAAGTCATTTTCCTATCACACAGTGAAAATGTGGACAAAATATTAATTGCATGTAAATAACAGCCTGAAACTAAAAAAGTGACTCCCCTCCAAAAAACAAAACAGCTGCCAAACCCCCCTCTTCCCCCCGCTAATAAAGATTATCTCTGTTAATTTCATCTTTTGTGGCAGAGGCATTATCATTTTCTGCAATTACATAAACACACTGTTTTTTCAGGATTGTCTGTCATTTGCCACATATCTCAACAACTGCCCTCACTGCACATTAACACCTACAGACTGGGTGGCTACTCTCACTCTGATGAGTATCCAGCTGAAAACATCCAGGATAATACCATTTTTCAGCTCTCAGTTCCTGCATGTGTTTAGTCACATCTCCGAGCACTTCTCTAAATAAAATCACAAGCTGAACCTCTGTTGACTCAGACAAGGAAAGTGCTTAGTTACGGATCAGAGGGAAGAAGTTCTGCTGGAGTCACTTCCTCAGCATCACCCAGAACTGTTGTCAGAGCAGCAAGCATCTGTAGTTTGTGCGGCTGCCTAGACAGAGATCACGTACTGCTGAAAACCAGGTTAGGAAAAAGATTGTAGGTTTTGTTATTTTTAATATAGTAACTTTTGAATAAGCTCTCCAGTTAGGTTAACTTGTAGTGGTAAGAAGAAAAGTGTGTTACTGTAAAAAAGATTAGTAGAAGAGAAGGCTGCTTATTTGAGTAGCATAGGCAGCTACCCCTTGACAGGGTCATGAAACCGCAGTCTGATTTCACAGCTTAGATTGGCTTTCTTCCCTCAGCGTTGGTAGCCAGGGAAAGATTAGCAGGAAAAAGTCCTGATCACTGCTGGGCTGTGACAGATGGAGGTAAAGCACAAAGTGTGTTTTATGAGAGGTATAAAATGATTGTTACACTTAGTATCTGGTTTTAGACAACCTATAGGAAAGAAGTATGCATAATTGATTTAGCAAACAAGTCTAACGGGGAAAAGATAAAAATTTGGACAGCCTAGGGATGTGCACAAGGCAACAGAACAACAGATTTCAGTCATGTACAATGTCCCCCGTGGCTGGGACAAAGTGCAAACAGCTCAGTTCAAAGCAGATTGCGCCTACAGGTTAGAACAAATCTTTCTAGACATAAACCAAGCTACCTAGGAAAATGGCAGAACCTCTTTCACTGCATGTTTTAAGTGCAGCTTAAGTAAATATCCTGTATCTAGGAGTTGGTCCCTTATTAGGGAGGAGTGAAGAAAAAGACTTCTTGAGGCATCTATCAACACGTCTGTAGTATGTATGACCTGTGGAGGGAAAGTGCTTTAGGCTTGTCAAGACCAGCAAGCCTCTACTGAGTAAATTATATATGTAGGTGCATATACATACATATATATATATGCACACATACAGATTTTTCAGAGGTTAATCAGCCAAATTTAAGAGGATTTCCTTCAGGGCAGCAAAAGGCTCCTTGCTGTCAGAATCATGGACAAGCTAAAGATTCTCAATAGATAGTTACAAAGAGGGGCTTTGTGTGTTTGTTTTTAGTTAGCCAGTCTTTATCCTAGCTCTTCTTCAAAAGGCTAAATTATGCTTAAACACTGTTCAGCCTGAGGCAGAAGCTCATGATGAGAAACTTTATCCCAAATAATTAAATCCTGGCACAGTTGTAACTGGAAGCAGATCTTTCTAAGGATAATGTTTGCTAATCCAAGCCGTAGATTTGGTCACTGTCTTATGGAAAGATGCACACATGTGTACACAGAGTAAGCTTCACTCCACTTCCAGGGACACTGAAGTTCTAACAACCATCTTTAACTTCATGAGGTATATTTTGAAATCCCAGTCTTTTAAAAATGCATTACAGTTTTTAAACACTTGAACAGTGAACTTCCCAAAAACCCCAAAGTGGCTTAAGGTGTGTTTGCACTATCACAAAGCACTTCTGTGAATACACATGGGCAGTGAGCACTGCTCAGCCACTGCACAGTAACTTGTCTGGCCAAAGTAATTCATTTGCTTGCACAGTCTTCATGGATGTTCTCCTCCTCCCACACTTTGGCTGAGATTGTCAGAAGTGCCTACATTTACTTACAGGCATATATGAAGCAAGTTATGTTATGCACTGATTTGTAAAACTGTGGCTAGACAGAGTGGGAGGTTACATGAAAAAATGGACACTGGGTGTCTACCTGCTATGTCACACGTAATGCTAAACAGTGAAAATGTATCAGACTAAAAATGCATTTCTAAGGGTAATAGTGGAAGTACAATCAACTCAACTATTTAAATTTAGGCAGAATGTTGCAGATTAAAATATGTTGCTGGGAAATTACTCTTTGCATACACATACAGAAAATTAAGTAATCATTTTTATCTTGACTTTGATTATCTGATCTGTAGTATGGTGAATATGCATATACATCACTATTGGCCTTTGTGTTGCTGACAAGTATACATTATTATAATTATCTTTTTTGCTTGGTCTTTCTTTACTCCTCCTTATGGTCACTTATCAAATGATTCCCTCTTACCAGGAATATGTAATTATTCTAAACTGTGAAAGAGGGAGACATACTGTTTTTCTTGCATTCACCTATACAGTATTTCCCTACTTCAGGATATATCTTTTTGAATCTAAAAAAAAAATATGATTAATAGGAAAGAAATGTCAAATAATTTTTGTTTTGTCTAAAATTTGCAAATATTTTACATTTAGCAATTAACCATGAAAAGGAGATTAAACGGATCTTATTTAAATGAAGCCAGTATATATATATTTAACACAGCTGCTCAAGAGAAACAACGTGGCACTATGCTAATTTTCCATAAAGTGTATTTTGTTCCTTTCAAAATTACCACTCCCTATAGTATAACAGGAGCCCATTTTAAGTTCTGTGTCATTTGAATTTGAGATGGAACATTGAAGAAAGCTGCTTTAATTGAAGCTTGAAAGATATGGAATTGAGCCTTCAGGGAACGTTGGGCACTTTTCTTGTCGTTCTGGTTGATTGATTTGCATGATGTGGGTGGGGAATGTTGTTGATCAGGCTGTCCATTTTAATTTTGTACTGGCTATGTCAGCTATAAGTGAAGTATGAGCTCGGCTTTAAAGTGAGGGGCAAGCATGCAAGCTTTAGAATAGACACAGTGCTGCGAGCTAAAATAAGTAAAACGGTGCCTTTTACACTCTTTCGAGTGCAATGCTGAAGTGAACTTAGACAATATGCTGCAATACATGGTCATTAGTCTCTTGTATTGAGTAAGTGCCTTCTCTTTTTTTGGTTTCTTGATTCCACGTACATAAACAAGCTGGAAGAAAATTCTTTAAGCTCACCACGTCACTATCCTGGTTCCTTGAGAAATACTGCTCTAAATTTAGCAGACAACCAACAAGCCTTAATGATGAGACCTGATATGTCCCCTAAAGGAAAACAAAAAACCAACCAAAGCTAATTTTACTGTTCTAATTTACATTGCAACATATGCCAGGCCTAACCTGTCTGCCATCAGATCACCGTGACTTGCTGTTGTTTGATTTCCTATCGGATCATTCTATTGAAGAGGGTTGAATCGGTCTCCCAATTTGTTGCTACATGTGCATCCATTGCAATCAGACTTTCTTTAAAAACACAAAAGCAGAACAAGCTGCACACTTGCTAGTTTTCTGTGAACCCTTCCTGCCTGGAGTTTTTAACTGGGTGACTGTTTGTGCTGCATTGCTGGTAATACTGCTGCGACCATCATCAAAACCAGAAGCACCTCCCAACACATGGCATATAGACCAATTATTGACATCACTGCTTCTTCTTTATCTGGCATCCTACATAAACGGAACAAATAGCCTTCCCTTTTGCCTGTGTTATCCTGCAGCAGTGTTCATTAATACTCTCAAAAATAAAAATAATAATAAAAAAATATATAATTAGGTCCCTCTTCCCATCCACTCCCCACCCCCGACAAAGAAACCATATGTTTCGGAAGATTAGTAATAGACCAGCTTATTTCTGAAGGTCAAAATTAATGCAAAAAATAAAACCTTAGCTATACTTCTTTTAAGAGGTTGTTAATGAAATGTGCAAATGCCTCAGCATTTTTGTATTCAGCACAATTCAGTCCAGTAGCACACAGGGTTATAATGTACCTAAGGGGAGAAGACATAAAGAATTAGGTCTGGAGTCAGGGGATCAGAAGGCAATAGCTTGACTAGACTAATTGATTTCCAGACTGATGTTTTAAAAATCTATACAGTGAAAATACTAATGAGGCCCTGTTTTGGAGGGAGCTGTTCTAAATTTAACTATAAAATTTCAGTAATTATGAGATCTTGTGCTCCAGATATGTAGGAGGTAAAGCAGCTGGAGAGGCTTTCCTCCTATGAGATATCCAAATGCATCTTGTATTTGTCTGGCTCTATCTGTTGTGACTTGCACAAAAAGCAGTATGTGTCAGAGGACTTGGAAGCTGGATGTTGTAGCTTTCAACTTCCATATGCCCAGGTCTGGAGTAAAATCTTGAGCTGCTTCAACAGAATATGTATGAAAAATTTTCCAGTTCATGTTGTGTTGGAGAACTGCCAACACATTGAATCAGGGAGTGCTTGGGCAACATCTTCAGCTGAAAGGTGCCAGTGTTAGTGGTGGGAAGTGCTCACTACTCAGATGCCGGCCTCATGCACTCCAGAAAGGCACCTCTGTTAACCTGGGATGTATTTCCTGGAAGTGTGCTCTTAAACACAGGTAGGATTTCTGTCCAGTATTTCTGGGTGCTCATCAGGACCAGGTATTACCTGAGCTGTGGTTTCACATGGTGAGTGTCTGCAGGACATGATGCACATGTGAGTGTCTGCAGGAGTGCAACTCAAGGGTCATAGACTCTGCATTACCAAAATCAAGTGCTCCTAAAGTTTGTGATTTGCTGCCTTGTAGACACCAAGGGTTAGAATCTGGGAGTTTAAAATTTAGTCGAAGTCCCACTCTAGGCTTTCTAAACACCCATGTTTTATCTGGCCTTTCATGATATTCATACTTAGCCTGATTTTCATGAGAAATTATCTGACACTCTGAAAGGTCTATCATCATTCTCTGGATTACAGACATAGAGAAGAATTAAGAGAGAGCATTAAACTTGCAGAGTCATGCACCCCCAAATTAGGAAGTTACAGAGTGAAAAACATTCACAGTTTTATAATTGTGCCCTCCTAGCAAACTTCCCAATTACAGGGTACTGTTTAATATTGGAATATTACACCTTCTGTGTCACAAAGCTGTCTTTTGGGGGGCTATTGAAGCCTTTAAAAATATTGTCTAATTTTGAGAACAACAGAACCTCCTGATTTTTTCCTCTTTGTTGCAAAACCGTTTCTGAAGTTCAAAGTGATTTCTCAGAAGTTACAATTGAGGGCACTACAAAGCTACCCAGACAACAGTGATTAGTTTTCCTCTCCCTGAATCACCTTGTGATGGGGTTTGCAGTGACCCTGGTGTCCTTTCAAGGCAAAAATAGGAAAACATATTCAGAGCAAAGGAAAAGGTGGTTTTCTCACAGCCTGGCCTTAGACTGCTGAGGGTCTGAGCTGAGTAAATGCTTGTGGTTAGTAGAAGTCTGTTTGGTAACAAGAGGCAGTGGGAGGGTGAGGAGAGGAAACAGGAGGAAGGGATAACAGCCTTTGAAATTTCTTGTTTTAAATAGTTTGGGATGGGGATGTTCTCAATGTTCTTTGTCACTGGCTGTTTCTTTTGCTTGTGTGTAATAAGAGGTTTGGTTGTCATTAGTCTGCCAGGAATGTACCTATTGCTTTTCTCTACAAAGTGGGCCAAGGGATCTAAGCACTTCACTGCTATCTCGGGCTCTTAGGTTCATACTTTGGATCCTTAGATTCTCTTGTTCCTTTCCAAAGTAAAGAGGAACAAGATTTGTTATCCAGGTCCTGGCACTGCAGTCAAGTGCTCTCATTCCTAATTATTGCAAGCACATTAATACACATTCCCCAGGGTGACCAGGTGCCTAAGCAACCTTTACAAATTGCTTTAGTTAAAGAAGTCAAATCATTATTTCCCACTTTCCTACTAAAGGATCAAAGCCAGCATTTCTAGATTAAACATGTGGCAAGAGTGGCATCTAATGGCTCTGAAATCCTTGGGAAGATGGAGGAGGATGTGATGATTTTTGAAGGATCACATATAGATGTTTTTTCATTTTTTATTAGGAAGTGTAGGAGCAAACCAAGGGTTTGGGACACCACTGGGTCTCTAGTTCCAGTGGGAACTGCAGTTTTCTATGCTCAGGTGCATGTGGATCCTGAGTGGAGCTAGCTTGCCAATATGAACCATTTGGGAACTTTTGGTTCACTATCACTTCTATAAATAAGCACATGTACAGCGCCGTCACATGTTCTTGCTTTCCTGCCTTCCACTCCATATGGGACTTTTCTAATTCTAGAATTACAAACATGACATAATCACCAACATTTCCACTGGCAACATTGCTGTGTCTGTAAAGCCTGATAGCTAACCAAAACCATTGTCAAAGCAAAGCTGATCTCATTGCTGATGCTTGAGCATAAAGATGGTTTGGCATGATAAGGTTCTGTATAAACTGATGTGCTCGTTATTGAAACATATCTTAAGTTGTCCTATCTGTTCAGAAGGCAAAGGCAAGGGAAAGGTGAAAGGTGAAAGGCGAGGGGAGGGAAGGGAAGGGAAGAGAAGGGAAGGGAAGGGAAGGGAAGGGAAGGGAAGGCATGGAAATAGAAAAGCAACAGGACTTTTGAAATCTTCTACGTCTGAAAGACTATTTTAAAGCATAGAAAGCATGGAATTAAACTGATAATAGTAGGGTATTTGGCCTTTATGCGAATAAAAATTCAGTTGTTTCACTGCAAGAGAACTGCACAGTTCCTGATGCTTCTCCTCCAAACTTTTCTTTATGAGTCAATAGCTCTAAGAAGCAAGCGCCAAACACTGCTGTAGCTGGTATGCGGCTGTCTGGAAATTTCAGATTAGACTCTGTCAAAAAACTGTCAAAGAATAGACCACAAAATAAAGGGAAGAATTGCTTACAGTGAATCAAAGACTGGTATTCTATTAAGAGAATTAATTGGAGCAAAGTAACTACAATTATAGGTAGGAACTGTAATGGGAACTTGAATGAAATCTATAGTTATATGACCCACTAATGACTCCAAAAAAAGCCATAGCATGAATGACTCACCAAGTTTTAAATATAGTTCCATGCTGCAATAGTTTTATCATCAAACAGGGCTCCACTTGAATTAAAGGGGAGCAAGGGCTATATGATGGAGTCCTACAGCCATACCTCAGTGATTCGTACACTGACAACAAAGGCAGAGGCTGCACAAGTAGTTTCTATAATAAGTGATGTGAGAGAGAAACATTTGCAAAGGGATGACTCACTGATCAGAGGGCTTTCAGTTTGACTGTGATACAGTGGTTCAGATAAATGCATTCATTATTTTCTATAGCCTGTGACCTTTCCTGCTTCATAAATAGTAACATTTATTTTTCTGCACAACATTTATTTTAACATCATCAGTATTGATTTCACTGTATTTCATCAGTTGTTCCAATTGTAAAGTTAGGCTCACTTGCTAATTTAAGATCAGCAGCTTTCTAAAGGCAAAGAAAATAGCGAAGTCGTGCTACGATTTTAACAGCTGGGAACAGAAATAGCCTTTGACACAATGCTTTTAAAGTAGTTTCTTTACTACATGACAAAATTTGTTTTTAAAGAGCTGTGATGTGTCTTACAGACACATGTCTGGCAAAGCAAAGTCATGAGAGGGGTAAAACAAACAAAATGACCTCTGCTCTGCTGGCCACCAAAACAGCACAGGCAAGGAAGTGAAGAATTTCACAAGGTCCTTCGGAAACATAAACCCGGAGACTATATTGCAAATGTTCTCACTATCATTTGCAGTGCTGTCTCTGAAGGTCATTTCTAATTTCAGCCACAATTTGCATGAAGTGAAGAAGTAATTCAGATAGCCTGCTGAAAAGTTGGCGGGTTTGGGGGACTATATATTGCTACAAGGAGCTTTTGAGAGCTTGTATGCAAAAGTATGTCGCACCACTTCAAGATATTTTCTTTGCACGTTTGAAGAAGTGAAAGGAAACTTCAAAATAATGATAAATGGCAACCTATTTCTTCTTGCTCCCATTTTCCCTCTCCTGCACCATATATGCATACTTCTGAAGAGATAAGAGGAACAAGCTTCATGGCCACTGTGCTTCTGAAGGCCATAGAGACAAACTTAAACAATGATTTATTTCTCAAAATAAATAAAACAGAGAGCACCCTTCTTTCCCTGGAAAAAGATTGGCATCACTTACTTATATGAAACCACAAAAAGCTATTAAGAACACAGCCCAGCCAGCCTTTCTTGTGTCTGTAGTTCACAAAAATTGGCTTCCTCTCCAGCCGATCATGGGATGAGAGCACAGGGCTTGCCTCTTGGTGTGGGCGACTGCTGCGCACCATTGCCCCAGCTCATCCCGTCAAAGCAATGGAGCTCTGCCTTTAAGCTGCCATTCAATCCCCAGTTTAGCACAAGCTGTTGATAAGCTCTCCGGTAGCTTGTTAATACACCACCATTTACACTGATTGTAATGACACCAAAAGAGTAATTAAGAGAGACTATTTTAACTGTAACTGAATTTAACTTGTCCTTTGTTGCTATTCCGATCATCTGGTGTGTATGTAACCTCAGATTGAAAACATGTATGTAGGATATAGGATGTTTATAGCAAAAAGTAGTGCAGAAGTATGTCAGTATCATGCACAAGAGTGTCCAGGTCTGGCTAATTTGTTCCTGTCAAGACAACTGTTACATGCACAAAGTTTCTTTGAGTTGGCATGTTCAATAAATCCATCCCTGGCAACACTGCCGATGTCCAGCATTGGGGTTACAGACCATGCACCTAAAAAACCCTTTCTCCCATCTGTTGTGAAATTCTGGTGGTGCAGCTCAGAGAAATGGCAGAGAGATAGCAGGCCTGAAACAAACGATGAAGAGCTTGCCATTTCCCCGTGCTTATTTACATGAGGAGTCCTAACAAGAAGTCAGCACTTCCTGCAAGTCACGTGTGTCTCCGAGTCTTTGGAGATCTGTGGCGGAGGGTGATGCATCCTTTTGTTTGTAAGCTGTGTATGCCTTTTAGGGGTTTCACTGGTCTATCCAGGGATCCCTCGCTTTAGAATTCCTTTTTGTCCCTTCCACACCCTGAGGCAATTGCTACAGTGGAAGACGTTTGTGTTGTATGTCCATGCATATATACATGATAAAAATCTAGGACTTTTAAAGCTGTGCATTTTCAAATGACCTGCTTTCATACTGTTCATAGCTTACTGTAGAACTAAATAGAACCATGCTAGCCTAGGAGTATTTAGAATGTGAACTGTCTTGTGGGATATTAACTAGAGAATGCTACTGCCGTTATCTTTGCAAGATTAAATTTGATGGAAAAGTTTGGTTGATACCCTCAATTTTGAACACCAAAATATTAATGGTAGGAAGCACAGATTTTAACATCAAAAGCATGTAGATGCTCAAAACTATTTATTTACTTTCTATAGTTAAGATCTAGGAAAAAATGTCTTAAATAAAATATTATAACTGTAATTTTTGATGGGTTTATTATGAGGAGGCCATCTTTGTAAATTTTCTGTAAGAATTACTTGAAGAAATCAACAGCAATCATTTCTTTACCATTGGATCAAAACTTACGCTATTTTCATATAAAAGTAGATCCTGTATAAATATTTTTTGTCTGTTTCATGTGCCAAAGAGAACTTGTTTCAATGCAACACTTTACAGCAGAAAATAATATTCTGCCAAGGGTGTAAAACATAGCATGACGTGAAGATTGAGCTTCATTAAATTTTTCAGCCAGGCAGACTTAGGTATGTACCAGAAACCTCTTCCAGTCTCTTTTAAATCTTGCTATTTAGTTCGGTTCTAGTAGACAGAGAGGATAAGAAGCCCCCCTTGTGACAAAACTTGTAGCTTTGTATAGAAATGTGTATTAAAAAAGCTGAGTATGTACTTAAGGACTATAAACTGACATGCTGGGTGCTTTGTTCTGTGCCTGTCAAGATTCCCATAGAAGCTGAAGACTGTTGTATGCACTAAGTTAAAGTATGTTCCTAAGCACTTTTAAGCTGAAGGGATAGTTTAACAAAGGCATTAACTATCCCTCACCTTCTCACCTTTATCGTTATATTTCCAGTGAAAAGAGCATTCAGTATCTTAAATCTCTTTTCTCAGACAAAACTGCACTGTAACTTCACACATCACGAGATGAGAAATGAAATGCAGGAAAATTAAAAAATCACTGTCAACCCAATTCTGGAAGAAGTTTACTGTGGGACGTGTTCTTTCAGTATCTCAAAACCTCTCCTCCAGATTCAATTTTTAGGGCTGATGTGAGCTCTGAGCACTGGAGAGCATTCGCTGTCTGTCACTTACGAAGACAACTTGGAAAGGATTAATGCAATGAAATAAATTGAGCATGAATTGAAATGACTTGGTCAAGTTGAGTCAGAGCAAAACTTTCTGTGATGCCCATTGCATGGGAAACCAGGCCTTGCTGTTTTGTAATGGTACAATCTGCTTTCTACAGGCTGCCCAGAGAGGTGGTAGATGCCCTGTCCCTGGAGGTGTTCAGGGCCAGGTTGGATGGGGCCCTGGGCAACCTTGTGTAGATCCAGGCCTGGAGGTTGGTGGCCCTGCCAGTGGCAGGGGGGTTGGAGCTCTATGATCCTTGGGGTCCCTTCCAACCCATGCCATTCTATGATTCTATGATTCTATGTGTTGCTGTTTTCTGGCAATGCCAAAAATCTTCTTTTACATAGAAGACTGAGGATTCACTATTTAATAACCCACTTCAAAATGCAGGTGGAAAACTCTATTTTTGATTAATTTTATCATTTGCAGAAGTATCTCATGGCAAAAGAAATAGCTTGAAAGGAAAACCCTAATTGGTCCCATAGATGAGTGGGCTTCCTGACTTAATTCTAGAGCCTTTTACTGAAAGGAATTGACCTTACAGTTAATATAAGATGGTCTGATCAATCGAATAAAACTTTCCATTCTGAAACTGCAGCATTTTTGTTTGGAGCGTACAGAAAGGGGGGTGGGGAGAAACACTTTTAATATGATCACACATTTAGCTGAGACTGAGAAAATAGATTATAGTTAAGGAATGCTTTTTCTGGTGGCTCGGCGTGAGGTTCGGAAACAAATCTCTTTAAATGCTATTATTAGCCATCTCAGAGGACAGAGATATTTTATCTGACTCTGCCCCAGTTTGAAGACCTCTCAGTAATACAAAGAAAATGAAGTAAAACTCTATGAAAGTTATTTGTCCTAATTTCTAGCACCTACTAAAGTGATCCATTTTGAAAGTCCAATCTAAGGAATGATGCTTTAAAGGACTAGTTCCCTGCTCCCAAACATAAATCACTTTTCCCACCAGCTCTTCTCCTTCACCACAGAGAGGCTGTTGTGGTTTTGTTTTATAGGTGCAATATAAAGGTAATGTCCCAAAATAAAGCTAATAGTGGGAGCTGGGAAAGTTTTAAGTTCAGGATACAATTTCTGTGCATCAGGGCAGAATCGTATTTGGTCACAATCCACAAATGTCACTTTATTTTCTTGTTCTGTTAATTCATTTGGCAGCAGGTTAGGTGCAGTCTCCTAGTTCAACCTCCATTCAAAGGCTAAAGAAAAAGCCTAGCAATTCATTTAATGAGGTGATAACTCTTCAGAAAATCCTCCCCTTCAGAAAACTGCCTCCTGTGTTCTCAGTATTCTGGAAAACAGATGGAAAATACTGGAAGGAGTGAAAATTACTGGAATTACTATTTGGCAATAAAAAAAAAAAAGAAAAGAAAGAAAAGAAAATTAAGAAAATGAGGAAGCTTTCATGAAACTGTAGCGTAACACTTCATATGATGGCTACACAAGCACATGAAGATGTAAGAAAAAAGCTAAAATGAAACAAGTCTCAGGGTGTCCTGGATGATGTTGAAGGAGTTTGAGCCAGGAAAGCCACTAGTTATTTACAGCCAAAAATACTATGGATTTCTGCCAATCTTGTCTTTCTAGGTTTGTGTCAGTCCATATTTTCCCTGTCTTTCTGTTGGCTACTTGCCTTTTCAGTACTTAAACTAAAGGGTAAGAAATAAAGCTATAATTGGAGGGCAGACCATACTGATGAGTCAACACACTGCTTCCTAGGAGGGCAAAAATACCATTCACATGATGTAATTGTGGACTTTTAATTGACAGCCAGTGCTTATAGTAAGTGTCTATGCTAAAAATTAATGATCTGGATACTTGAGGTGTGGAGGAGGCAGAGGAGCTCGGAGTCGTTACTTACCAGTGACATCCAGTCAGATGGATGCACCCTACGAGGTAACTGCAAGGATTACAGGTTTCTAATGGCTTCTGAAGGTAAAAATCAAGAAAGCAGCAGTTGCAGAGGGAAGTAGTGTTTTATTAGATAGACGTCATAGGGTGCTGTGCTTGGGCATGGGATCTCACAGCTACAGCATATAGGTCCGTAGCGTCTTTCTAAGCAGAAAAGATATCGCTTCAATTCCTGCCTGCATTGTGAGGATCTGAACCCTGTACTTACAAGAATTTACAGAGCTTGATGATTAACCAAAACCAGGATCAAGCTCCTGCTCAGCCCCGCTCCCTTTCTGACACCAGCAGAAATAAACACCAGTGCAGTCCCACTGGGGATGCGAAAGGAAATTATCTGTTGAGTAAAGTCAACACGGAAGAGAGGGTGTGAAGTGCAGTAGGTAGTTACTTCTGAGTAACTCTGTGTGTGAACGCATTGCTGCTGGTGGGTAACTCACGGGTGAGTCAGGAGCAACTCTGGTGACAAACCTGTCAGAAGCGTAATTCGCATGAACCCTCCACATTAAACCTGCCTTTAAAAGTATGTCTGCCTGCGGCACCGAGGGCTCGGAAGGTCCACCGTGGAAAAGAAGACCTTCACAGGCCGGGGACCACCAGAGCCACGCTGGAGTACTGGCCCGAAGTTATCAGAAGCACCTAGGGAAGTCACGGTCAAAAGGAGCATTCTCCAAAAAAGCAGGAGGGTGGTGGAGGGGGTGGCTGTGAGGGGGGGGAAACCAACCCCACACACCCCGACTTTGAGAGCGCCAGCGCTCCCGAGCACCCTATGGCTGGGGAAGCGCTGCCTATGGCAATTCCCTTGCGTGGGGCTTTACTGCAGAGAGGGAAGGAGCACCAAACAAAATCAGGAGTGGCTTTTAACCTGAAACACTGCGCATTCACCGGGGTCCCCGGCTTTGATAGGCGAGGACACTTATTGCCAGGTTTCCAATTATAAACCCTGAAGCCGCTCCCCCGCCCGCATCCCCCCCCCCCCGCCGCCGCCGCGACTCGTGCGCGTACGGGTGTGCGCAAGGGCTTTGCCGCCCTCTAGTGGCCGCAGCTCGCACCGCGTCTGCAGCGCCGGCCTCCGCCGGGGGGGGATCGGTGGGGGATGTATGTGTGAGAGGGAAAGGGACGCGGGAGGTGGGGAGGGGGATTAAAAAGACCATTTCTACAGCAAGTGCCGATCCTGCCCGCGCTGCTCTGTTCTGCTCGATTCTCCTTGGGTGGTACTGCCAGAGGCTCGCACCTCCCGACAAACGCATCCCTGCGTTCGCTGGAGGCGCGCGCCTTGACGTGGAAACGGACCCGGGAGTCCGTCGGCTTCCTCTTTCCTGAACTAAGCAATTTCCATAAAGCTCAAAACTTGCAGCCCTCCAGCTTTCCATTTCCTATAGAAATGCCCCCAGTCTTGAAGCTCTCAATCAAAGAAGCAGCTGGAAACTGGATGCCGGGAACTCCAAGCCCAGCAGAGCCCTTCCCGCGTATCCAACGCCTTTGGAAGACATCCACGCTGTTGTTTGTGTTGCAGGATGGCCTACCAGCCTTAGTCATGGGCTGGGAACCTGTTTACGCTAAGTTACAGCAGGGTAGTAGTAATTTACATCTTCTGGAAATGAAGGGGTTTTGATTTGGGTGGGTTTTGTTTTTGTTTTAACCGGTGTGACATGAGCTGTAAAGAAAACAGCGGAACTCCCAGCTGTATTCAGCCTGGTAAACCCAGCCGAGAGCTTGTTGTTGCTTGTGCTCCTGTGGCCTCTGGTGCTTTGACACTGAAATCATGTGCCATAATAGCCAAAATAGTTAAACACACAATGCAAACCCCATAGCTAAGGATCTCATTCCATAGGTCCATTTCCGCTCTCTCCCCAAATCCCTTTCTCATCTGCATTACAGCCCTTACTGTACAGATATTTCTTTCAGGGTTATCCTCAAGAACTTTGCCTTTTTCCACAGAAAGCAGCTTACTGTTTCCCAAGGATGCTCCCGAACACTCTGCATCGGTTTTGCTACTTATCTTTGTTATGATGATGCATTTTTGTAAAAGCTTTGTGTGAGCTCTACAGTGCAGATCAAATCAGATTCCCTGCAGAGAGGAAGCGATGTAACTTAACATGAGGCCAAAAGGAAGAACGGTCCCGTGGTACATGTTGAGGACTGAGCTGCTGGAGGTAGTTGGGACTGAGCAGAGGAGAGGAATTGATAGCAGGGGGGGACGATAAGAGCACAGAGAGAAAGAGGAACAGTAAGAGTGTGACCACTCTGTCATGTGGCATGTTCTTGTCTGTGCCTGGCATGATGGGAGGAGGTGTGTTATTGAGCAAGCCATACTTTTGCTCATTGCCTATAATTACAGATACACCCGTAACTGCACACACAAGCTTATCACAAAGAGGATTTCACCTCCCTTTGGACATGGACAATGCTTCTATAGCTTCTGTCACAGGCAATGCCTTTGTGCAGGTGTGGTGTGGTGGAATTCTCCAGAAGGCTGTGAAGTCTTAATTTTAGTTTTCAAGCTGCTCTGGTAAGCTGGTCTAAATCATTCAGTCCTGTAGCACAGATACCAGTTCTGGGTCACCGCATGTGCTGGCAACCCTCTCCACTCATAGGAAACCAACGATGATAGCAGTGTATTTGGAGACATATGGACATAATTGGAGGTTATGAGCACAGTAGCCCTGACTCTATCTCCCCATTGTTTATACACCTGCAGAGTCTAAGGAGGAAGAGCAGCTTGTCAGTCATGTATAGACCACTCGTGGTTGGGCAATGCCATAGAGTTAAGCTTCTGCCACATGCACTGAGATTGTGAGGCTAGCTATTGCTCCATCCACTTTGCTGGTAGGACCAAGGCTTTTCCCCCTTGCAACTCTGAGGAGATTGAAATCCTACCTCCATATAAGGCATATGGGAGGGAAAAACTGACATCACTGTCCCGTATACACTGAGAGCAGGAACTCTAAGACCAAGTTATAACTTCTCATGTCTTACTTTTGGTAAAGACTTGGCACAACTTACATGCTTATGTCCAGGATGATGTCCATGGCTGTAAAGAAGAATCCAGCTGGAAGAATCCAGCCAAGAGCTAGCTTCCTAGTTTTCTCCCAATTGCCAACTCAGTCCTTGAGCCTTTCCTTGGCATTTCCTACAGTGGTAACCATTTGGCTCCTTGATCAGTAATACGTGTTTGCTGGGTTTGCTGGACTGAGGGCTTGGGGTTGGATACATCTCTTCCCTGAAGACAGCACTGGAAGTTCAGACGGGCTACATAGATCTAGCTGAAGCAAAAAGAAGAATACACCCCATGCATTCTTTCATGGCATTTTCACTCACCAACACTGGATAAAGAAGGAGTTGTCCTTTACTACTGAGCATTAAAATAATCTCAGCTAGATAAAATTAATATCCTTTTTGACATTTAAGGAAACACAGCTGGATCAGCAAAACATATCCACAGGCACAACCGAGTATTTATGACACTTGCTGTTATTTTCTAGTTATGTTTTCATCTTTCCCTAAGATAGTTAGTGAATCGGAACACAGTCAATACAAGCACAAATTTTTAACCTCCTACTTATTCAGAACAAGCTGTATTGCATTGATTTAGTATGGGTTTTAAACATCCATTTATCTCTATCACCTTTGATGAAATTATCTTTCAATTGCAAATCTCATAAAATGTGTTTTGTCCGTGACTTCAATGAAGCTATGATTTTGATTCTTACTTAACCATTGAAATAAAGAAATACAGGCAACTGCGGAAATGTGTGCATCATTTACGTAGCCCCCTATCAAAGATATTTCTCTTTTCCTTCAACAGAAGTCATTCAGGATCCCCTGAGCCTGAAGGTTCCCTCCCATTTCTTCTCAATCCTTCTCCTACGCACTTGTTTTCATCCATGCCCAAATATCAAGGCATACAAAGTCTGTTTGTATGGGATGAGATTAATTGCCAAGACATGAGCTGTTTGAAGGTTGCTACCCTGCTGACTTCTGGATTTTAGACCCAAGTTCAATTTTAAGCTCTTCCAGTTGTTGATTCAGAGATAACACCCATTTCTCCTATTTTTAGCCATAAACAGCTTTGAAATTAATATTTTTCAGTGCTGAATCCTGCATTTGCTTCCAGCAGAGGAGTAAGATTTTCCCCACATGCATTTGGCTGTGTTGAACCTTAATTAGAAAAAGGAAAGAACAGATACACATCTTTGAGAATTCAGTTAACATTTGCTTGCACTTCATTAACTAATGCCAAATGCGGGAAGGAAGTAAACCTTCCATTCTTTAAGAAAGTTAATGAATGAAAGTGCATTATAATGTGGGAAAAATAATATAGGAAACATTATCGCTGGCTGAAAGTTTATTATTCCAGTTTTGACCCTGAAGAAGGAGAGGGAAAACAAAGTATAACTAACTTCAGTTTCAGTCTGCTCCTGCCATTCCCAATGTCATTATGGTAACATTTGAAACATGGTACATTCCATAGAAAGAAATTCTGGGTCTGTGTTCACCCTTACTTTCCCTGGATGTGCTGTGCACTGCGGGCACCGGCAGTGACTTGGGGTCTGCGTGCTCACACTCTGCTTGCAGACCTTAGGTGACGTGCTGGGTAAGTACCAGTTGGCCTGGCTGCACCGTCACAGCTGCAGCTGCTGTTGTAGATGAGCACGGGTTGACATTCATGGACACGGCCAGCTGTGGCTTCCCAGAGCTGTGAGGTTCTTATCCACGGCGTCATCTCTACAGCTGTGTTGCACAGAGCCTAGGACAGTGATCAGGTGCCGACATCTGAGCAGTGATCATCTCTGCAGATAAAACCAGGCAACCTTCCTCTGCTCCCAGTCATCCCTACCAACCAGTAACCGACCTGCACCTGTGCTGGTGACAGCCGTGCTGAAATGTGGTGGTTAGTGCCGCCGGGAAGGCTGTGCCTCCGTGATGATCCCTGCCTCCTCACTGGGCTTGTGACTGGTGACTGAGCAGTGAACTGTCCTACGCACAAGAAGAACAACAGTAGGCCTGGATATATCATCATACAGCTGTTTATAAAACTGGAAGGCCAAGAGTAGCTCTATCCAAAACAAGAGAACTAAGCATCAAATGCATAATGCCTCTTGAGATAAATGAATGGTGAGTCACAGGGAGCTGCAACAGCAGAGGCTGTTGAAGTGCAGAAAGGAACAGGGGTGTAAATGTCATCACCTTTTAGCAGCTGCATACTTGAAGGAAGATGCCACCACAACATGCTGTCCTTCACTTCCTCCTTTCCCTCATATTTTTCCTGAAGCTCAGTCATTTTGTGTTCAGCAAAAGTAAACCCCACAAGAGCATCTTGCACCTGGGTTCTCCAAACTCATAAGACTGTAATGCTGTCTGCTTTTGTTTTGGGGATCAAAGGAGACGATCTGCTGTTTCCTCACCACAGTACGTGGCCTGATGAGAGTAAGGCACAACTTTGTTTCAAGGGCTTTACCTTTGCCCAGTTCTTGATGGTGCTAAATGTCTTCAGCTCTCAATCACAGCAATACACAGAGTGCAATTACAAATCTCAAACCTGCTGCTGTGAAAGTTGGAACTTGGGTAGGATTTAATTTGTAATTTTATTTTCCACACATAACTTTTGGTAAACTGCTGACACTTGTAACAGTATAAAAGCACTGGTAAAGGAAGTTACAGTGCACTGTCACTCAACTGGGTTTCTACATCATGTTTAAAAAAAAAAAAGAAATCAAAACTTCTTTTTGGAAGCCTTAAGTATCTGTAAGTATCTCAGATACCATCCTAGGAGAGGGTGGTCACTGTAGAAGTGGCTGGCTGTCTGGCTAGTCTGTAGCTTGTCCACAGGAAATGCATTCAGTAAGGTAACACAGCTCTGAATGCTGGGCTGCTGCTTCACATACAGGCTTGTGGAAACTCCTGACGGTCACTGAAAGCAATGACTTGGCATGGATTTGCCCAACCCTGTGTATTAGGGACATATTCTCCTCAAGCTTGGGTGGGTTTCAATGAGCAATTCAGGGAGGAATTTGGGGAGTGTGCTCAGAGGAAAATGGTGATTTGGGGCTGCCTAGAGATACTGTGGCTTCTTCATTCCTACAACTGGGAAATGCAAGCAGGAAACTGGGATTTAGCCCTGTCTTTAGTCTTATTTTCTGGAAATAAAAGGACATTCCTAAAGGTATGAACCTGGCATAGCTAGGTAGCAAGGAAGCATGTAGTTTCCCCCTCCTACTCTGCCCAAGCTTGGGTCCTGGTGCTGGAGGTAGCAAGCGGATCAGGTGGCCTGAAACGCACCCCGGGGAATTACAGTACTGACCCTCCAGCATTTCTCTGGAAAACAGGCAAGAGAGGATGCAGAACACACCTCACCTTTCACCTTGTCTATACGACTTGATCCTGAGGATGAACTGATGCGAAATAATGGGGTAGTCTTGAGAGATTGGCTACTCTTTCTTTTAAAAAGAGATGTATTTATTTACACAGAGAATCCAACACTCATTCAGTGATGACTGCAGTGTCACTGATCTTCCCAAAGGTGAAATCCCCCCCAGCTGGGATTAGATGTACATCTAACATAATCCGTGCAAGATAACATAATGTACAGCTGACGTAATCCACTGAAGCCCATGCTAATTTCCATGGCTTCATTGTGTGTGATATGTGGAAAGACAATCTCAGAATGTCAAAGTCACCAGGGAAGGAAGGACAAAAGAAAGTTAGTAACCTTCACTTTGAGGTTTGGTTGCTGGGGTTTTGAAACTTTTTCAGTTTTCTGCCTCAAATTAACATTGGCTAATGAAGTTCTTTGCTGTGAACAGTAGGTCGATTACAGGATTACATTTGTCTTTAATGAAGTCAACCTTACTGCTACTGCTCCTGTTCAAGGATATTCTAATAAATGAAGCCTCGCATCCTAATGAGTTTCAGACATATTAAAAAATTATGAATAAATAAAAAATCCAAAAATAATTTTTAATTATGCAGGGATTGTTCCCAAAATGAATCCATCTCAGACAGGAAAGTGGCTTTAGATACCTGGTTGTTTAAGAAGCATTTCCAAAGGGATCATTAGAAAATTCATCTTTTACAGATGCAACACTCAGCGCACCAATTAATTAATGACACTGGAAATTAACATAACTTAAATACAAAAATAGATATGAAGTAGTTGTTAAAACATAAGTATCTAAAATAGAAAGTCTGAGGTTTTGGTTATACCAGTAAAGCAGAAATTGGACTTTGGGCTATATACACTTCCTTAAAAATAATTGTTCTTAGCTGCAATTCTGAGACTGTGAGATTAAGCATGCCTTGGACAAAAAAATGCTTTAAGTATTGTGAAGTGTGAAAGCAGCACCAAAATAACTGAAGCTGCACTGATAAAAACCAGGCAGAGCACCTGAACCACCCAGGTTTCAGCGCAAAGGAAGACTGCAGTTCAATAGCTGCCTGTTCTATAGATATTCCAGACTCTGCATTGTTCTTCCTGATATGAAAGCAAGCCTGGTCTGAATCCACCAGGAATTTTCCTTGTTAACCTGATGGTCCCTGCTATAATAGAATCACAGCATGTGTTAGGTTGGAAGAGACCCTTAAAGGTCATCTAGTCCAACCCCCATGCAGTCAGCAGGGACATCTTCAACTAGCTCAGGTTGCTCAGAGCTTCATCAAGCTGGACCTTGAATGTCTCCAGGGATGGGGCCTCCACCACCGCTCTGGGCAACCTGTGCCAGTGTCTCACCACCCTCAGAGTGAAGAACTTCATAATGTCTAATCTAAACCTACTCTTCTCTAGTTTAAAACCGCTGCCCCTTGTCCTGTTGCTACATGCTTTTACAAATAGTCCTTGCCCAGCTTTCCTGTAGGTACTGGAAGGCCGCTATACCGTCTCCCCAGAGCCTTCTCTTCTCCAGGCTGAACAAGCCCAACTCTGTCAACCTGTCTTTGTAGGAGAGGTGCCCCAGCCCTTTGATCATCCTCGTGACCCTCCTCTGGACCCGCTCCAAGAGGTCCATGTTCTTCTTGTGTTGAGGGCTCCAGAGCTGGACGCAGTATCCTGTACTCTGCTTCTGATTTTAAGTGATACTTTTGCATTTAATAAGTCTGACCACATCAGCTGTCCTAAACAGCTCAGGTTTTTTTCATACAGTAGCTAATCCATCTTTGTGCAGCCACTCAGAAGTAACACTGCTAACTACCATGGAATTTCAATTTCATCAACAAGACAACTAGAGCCGTGAGAGCAGGTAAAGTGCCACTGAACTTGTATCCATAGGGTATAAATCCAAGCTGGAAAGTCCAACCAAGCTCCCACTGGAGTGGGAGGAGGCCTGGTTAATTTGATTAGAAAGTGGCTAAGGTGCCTGTTCCTGTTACCACTGCTAAAGTAGTGTTAGATGAGGGCCAAAAAGGCAGATGGCACACATGCAAAAAATTCCAAAAAGAAGCAGTCTCCAAATGTCCCTGCTCCATGACCTTCCAGTGCCTTTACAAGAGGGGATGTGGCTTTTAGTATGAGTGTTTTTCCAACAACAGAAAATTATATCAACGTCTGTTTTCAAATCATATGGACTGGGTTGGGCGTAGGAGGAAAGAGCCAGCCAAGAGGAAATTTGAGGCTTTTTAGTTTCCCACCGTAAGCAGGTATGCATTGACTGTACTGCTTCCAAAGGCGTATGCTGCAAGTCAGCATTAATAATAGCTCACAAAAATGTGGCTAAACCTGTATAATACCCATGATGTAGTCATAGCTCCCTGTAGGACAGCACCCATTATGCTGCAGCCTCCAGATGTCTAAGTAATAAACCCTCTACCTCCTCCAAGTCCACTACATTTACACCCTATTTCTTCCTAAAAATCCTGTGCCCCAACTTCAAAAGAACGAGCATGTCTGAGAGAGAGATGCAGCAAAAGTCAGGGTGACTGGGGATTTTCCAACAGTATGTTTTTTTTCTGGAAAATTCTGGTTCTGAGAATGAAAATGTTTCTCCAAATCGTAACTGTTAAAAAAAAAAAAAGTCATCCAAAGCTGCCAACAAAGCAACATATCCTGAGAAGACACTTGATGAGAGATGGTGCTTCCACAGCCTGTAGTGCTTGGTAATACTTGTGCATTTTTCAGTCAGATTCCTGCATCGCCTTTCCAAATGGAATAAAACCCCCCTCGGGTTCCAGCCACAGAGGCCTAGTAACCCTATAGTATCAGCTTCACTGAAATTTAGCTTTAGACTCTGCAGTACAAGCATGAAAGCCTCAAATCCCAGATGACAGAGCCAGTGGTTTCCAGACTTTTATCTCAGGACTGGTCCCTCCTCTCACTGTATCTTAAAAGTCACATGGAAGTTGTGGAAAGTGGATTTTGAAGCTCAATTTCTTTAATAAACATTTTGTTTCCAAAACATTTTTTTTCTGCCACTGTGAAAAACACTTTGAAATAGTGGGGTTTTTCCTCTAGAGTAAAATATTTGTTCTTTTTCAGAGCCTTTGGATTCCAAATGAACATGTAAGTTCTCATTTTAATCAGCTTCAACTGAAGACCAAAAAGTGAAAAGAAAAAAAAATAGAAGAAGAAAAAAAAATAGAAAGAGAAAAAACCGCCAAACCCCATTAGCATCCCCAATTTGGGAAAGCTGTGGAGCTTTCCATTCTTGGCAGTAGAATCCCATTGTTGGTTTGAAAGAGTAACACCCAGAGCAATTTTGCATTGGAAACATGGATGAACAGGAATGGTTATGGTCTTTGTTATTATAATCAGAAAAAAAAAAAAGAAAAACACTTGATCCCTTTGCTTACATAAGCTAAAGGTTTTGTATCTCCATGCTTTTCATCTAAGTGCTTTCTTTGAATCTTGGCCAATGGATAAGAAATTAGTCAAGAAGTTTGAGATTATGTGAAAAGAGAAAAAAACCTCTGCAAGACCTGCCTTTGTTCAGATGTTTGGAACTTGCAGAAGCAATTACTGCTTTGTTACAACAACTGAAAATGCTTATCTCCTGAGCTGACATACTTGATACTTAAATCCAATTCCTTTATGTACTTAGTATGGATTAGAAGAGGAAAAAAGGAAAAAAATAGTGAGTTGTTTGGGTTGGGTTTTTTTCCATATAGGGCTGCAGGGTTCTGGAGAATGTTATTTCTTAATTTTTAGTTTACTTAAAACCAGAAGGCTACAATGTTCTCAAGTTCTCCAGAAGTCATTTCCAAATCACTGTTATTTTGGATTCATTGAAATGTTTCCCTTCAACAAACTCAAAATCTGACATTTTATTCAGATTCACTAAGATTTTATTTTGGAATATTGTGGAGGAGGAGAAAGTTATCTGTCACACACTTTGGTCTAGTGTCCTAAGGAAATATGGATGCTTCTCTGCTTGCCTGTCCTCCTCCTCTCTTCTCACACCCCCAAAAGGTTTTGAATCTAGTTTTGATTGAAACTGTCAGAAAGTTCTGCAATTCCTACAACCTCAGGAAAGCAGGCTGGTGTGTAAAGTTGGAAAAGAAACACTATGAATACACCATTAATAGTAGAAAAACAAATGTACATCTTATCAAACATGGGAGAATCTGCACTGGAGTTTTTCATTATGGTCCCACTTAGAGAACAGCTTGTTACCAGTGTTGGGGAGTTCAGGTTGTCTGCATGATGGTCTCCTGGCTGAGTGCGTAGGGGTAAAGAAACAACAAGAAGCAGCAAAATAGAGAAAAAGATGAGATAAGACGCTGAAGAAACAATAAGGAAGGCAAATACTGAGACATTTCCTTCCAGAGAAGGAGACTCCACAACCTCTCTGGGCAGCCTGTGCCAATGCTCCATCACCCTCGCTGTGAAATTTTTTCTCATGTTCAGACAGAACTTCCTGTGTTGCAGTTTGTGCCTGTTGCCCCTTGTCCTGTCAGTGGGCACCACTGAAAAGAGTCCTTCCATCCTCTAGACATCCACCCTGTAGATATTTATAAGCATTAATCAGATCCCTTCTAGAGCTTGTATGACTCCCAGACCTTCTCCCGAGAGCTGCTTCCCAGTTGCAGGACCCTACACTGGCCCTTGTTGAACTTTTTGGTTCCTCTTCACCTGATTCTCTGTCTAGCTGAATGACAGTACAGCCTTCTGGGGTGCTGATGGTACACTCTGTCCCCTCATCCAGGTCATTGATGAGTATGTTGAATAAGACCAGACCAAGCACTGATCCCTGAGGCCTATCACTGGCTACAGGCCTCCAACTAGAATCCACGCTGCTTATCACAACCCTCTGGACCCTGCCATTCAGTCAGTTCTCAACCCAGCTCACTGTCCAGTGATCCTACCCACACTTTCTAAGCTTGTATACAAGGATACTATGACAGATGGTGTCAAAAGCCTTGCTGAAGTCAAGGTAGACAACATCCACTGCTCTGCCTTCATCCACCCAGCCGGTCTTGACATCATAGAGGGCTATCAGATTGATCACCAAGCCTGGGTGAAACATGGTGTTAAGCCAAAAGCCATTATAGAAGAAATAAAAAAACATTAAACACCAGTTCTTAAAATCCTTGATAGAGGAAACAGGTCTTTCTTGGGGTAGCCCTTTGTCCTGCCGCACCGTCTTCTCTGCAAAACAAAATTCTCCCCTGTAAGTGGTTCTCATGTAGGGTTGCTGCCTGGGTTTACTAACCCGTGTGACACACTTTAGGGGCAGCAAAGAGCCAGGTGACGACGGTGTGATTGCCTGTGCGAGGGTGCGTGTACTCTGCACATTGAGTGCTCTGTAGCAACTGCCTGTGACACTGTTCCCCCACAGCGAGCAAAAGCAGGACTAGCGATTCTGCAATTACCAAGCAGGTTAATTTATTCCTTTAAACGTAAACACAGATCTAAAATGAGATTATATTATGTCAGGTGAAGTTTGAAGATATTTGTTGGAATTTGGCTTAATGACTCTTTTGTCATTGTAATTCACACCTTTCACCTGGTAATATCTAGCAATTGCAAATTGGCTCACTACCAGAAAACGAAAGTAGCATCTTTCACCTGTCCTTTCTCTGTGCTTTATCTGTTCTTTCTTAATTTTTTTCCTCATCTTTTTGCAGACATGGTGGCTTTTCTCTTAAAAGATGCTAGTCCATTTCCAATTCCCAACCGCTGTACAGCCATCTCTCTCTCATTTGTTTTTAAAATGAACCTTTTTTTCTTAAGCTTATAATTACAACAAAAAAAAAAGCCCCAAACTATGCAACTCAGTGCATTTTACACTCACTGGCTGACAGTGGATTGCATAAAAGACCTGTGATTCTTTATTATGTCACATTTCCACCCATGACACATGGCCTACAAGTGTTCTGTTGAACATGACAGAAATTCACAGGGACTGTTTCTGGAGGTACCAGCCATTATCTGAGCTTTTCTAAAGCCAGTACAGAGCCAGGGCCCCAACGCTGTCTTTGCAGAGACTCAGAAGGGGAGCACAAGCCGTGAGCTGGTCAGCCTCGTATGGAGTGTGTTACAAAGCGTTGCCAGCTATGAGCTCCTCCACCATGGGATGGGTAGAGCACACATCTGGCTGCAGGCATGGGGTGGTACAGGGGGTGAAACCCTGGAGATATGAGGAAGGAAGCCAGTACAGGCTGTTGTGAAGCTGGTATTGCTGAGTTGGGCTGGGCCCCAGCTGTCCGGCTAGCCCAGTCCCCTCCCATGGCAGACAGCCCACAGCCTTGGAGAAGCTGTTATCATCTGCCACCACCAATTACTCGCAGAAATTCTCCTCCCTTTAGTTGTCCAGCAGATGTTTTGTGGCTCAGACTCAGGAAAATCACTACACCCTTCTTGGACATGCCAGACACATCTTCCAGTGGCACAAAAAGTGAGGAAGAAAATTGCTGTGTCCTTATAAAGTCAAATTTTCTGTGTTTGCACAATCACGTAAACTTCCAGGCTAGGAACTGCCCTGCTCCACTTACCCATGCCAGCTGCACTGCCACTGTGCCCAGCATGGCATGGTAACACCCACTACACCTATCCATCTCTATAGCCCATAGTACGTTAGTTATTAAGTATTCCTTCCCTGCAGAATCCTCAGTGCTAATCAGACCACAGAGGAGAGGAGTCCCTTTTGCCAGGAAGCTTATCCTCTCAAAATTCCAGTTTCATGAATCAGATTTCTGTTTAACTCATTTTATCTGACGCAGAACCCAGAAGATACGTTCCGTGCAGAGAAGTAACACTGGAAAATGATGCGAGCATCTTCCTGGAGGAAAGAAGCCAGTATGTCAAGTTCAATTCGATAGCTGTCTTTCCTCCAGGCTCACAGAACTTGCTGAGTAGGTGCACTCTGCTGTCAGATTTTAGCTTGCTTTCTCCTCCTTATCCCTCTGTTAGGAATCAACACTCGTACTTTGTAAACATCTGCACCCCAGGTTAGGAAAGGACTATGTCTGTGGGGGCAGCAGGAAGAATTTGCAGGAGTTTTGTTACAGGGCTGATATATTCAGGATGTATTTGGTTCAAATAATGCCTCGCATGTCTATTTTCCTCCTTTGGTTAAAGAGGGTTTAATCTAGTAAAAAGCATAGTGTCCACCTTTCAAAAATATAAGGTATGAAAATGCCAAATTGTGGATCTGACATTAAAATAACAGCCCTTCCTTTTCACTGGCAGCATGTGGTGCTTGCTGTTTGCTTACTCATCCCAGTAACTGGTCTGGTGCATCCTTCCAGGTTTTCACTATTAGATTATCTGAGCATATAAAATCAAGCTAACAGCATGAATCACCTGATAGATCATTGCCCATTGGAAAGAAGAAAAAAAAAAAAAAAGAAAAGGCACAAGCTTATAATTATGTTGGCCTACACAGCACCACACACACCTATGGGGCTGTAAAGATAATAAGCATGAACTTGGTTACTGCTAATATCCTCTGCTTCAAGTCTCAGATACGCGGTGTGTTTCGTTTATATAATAACTTTTTGCTCATTTCCTGGAATCAACAAAATACTTCAGAGAAATTAATCTGATGAATACAGTGCCATTAAAAATTCAGGCAATAATAGCAGAGCAACAATAAAAGTTATTGTTCAAAAAAATCCACCATGGACCTGGGACATTAAATGTGTCATCGGTTCCAGCTTAATGGAATCAAATATGCTTCAGAAAATGGCATGTGCCACTGTTAATAAGAGTGTGCTTCAGATTGCTAAAACACTTTTAAAAGTTTAGATATTACACCCTGTTCTTGCTTTTGTAGAGCTGAAAAATAAGATTTTGCTTAGCACAGGTATATTTTATATTCCCAGCAAGAGCTGGGAGAGAGGGAGCAGTGCGATCTGTTTAGCTTCCACCCTGTGAGTCTCATGGTTTTCCATTAAATTGCTGAGAACGGGGCCCTGTCTGATCCATGGGCAAGGGAAGCCTGTATTGCAGGGGAGGAACAGGCCAAGGAGGAAGGTGAGGGGAAGAAAACCCAGCAAACAAAGCGTGGTTCTGAGGTGTGGGAAAAAGAAAGACAGCTTGCCTGAGCCCACCCACAACACATAAACAGATGCCACGGGCAAAACCTGAAAAGGCAGAGCAGAACCACAGTTTCCATAGGCTTTTCAGTCACAGGAGCCACGTGACTGCTAGCTATTAAAAAAGACTTAATGTTTTAAGTCTTAATGTCTTGTCATCTCAAGTGATTACAAAACAACAGGGGTGCAGGTGCTGCCAGCCTGTCCTGTGTCATGACCACAGCTGATGCCACCCGGTGCATCTGGGCAATGCTGCAGCTCCGGAGCAGCAATAGTCCCTCACTGCTCCCAAGGGTGATCCCCACGGATATGTAGCACAGTACAGGAACGTGCTTTTATTCTTCCTGTGGGATTTCTCAATAAAGATGCATAACAAGATTGCCCGATATTACATTCTCTGAGCATGAACTACTGCTTGTAGGAAGGTTAGGTAGCAGGACCATGGTGGGAGGAAACGACCTGCTCATGAATAAAAGTTTTCTTAATGAAAGGTATTGGTTTTGTTGGTTTTTGGGTTGTTTTTTTTTAATTAAACAAGCAAACTCCAGATAGGAATAGTCTCCCAAATAATTCTGATAAACTTCAAAGGTTTCACTCAGCATTGAAGGAAAAGGGTTAATGGAAAGCATTTCTGAAACCAGAGAGAATTCTGTACTTATTAACAGGAAAAGTTCAAAAGATTAATCATACAGATTCTTTGACATTTCTTCTTGGAAAAGCATGATCCTGATAAGAAAAATGTTTTGGCCAGAGCACCCTCACAGTTGAATACATGACGGTTACTCTGGAAGAGGGAACAAGAGCTGGCTTGTTGAAAGGGCACTGCAAATGCAGAAGAAAAGCAGGTTTTACTGAGCACTGGTTCTAGACATTTCTGTAGGTGTTTATCTTACAGATGTAAGCTTCAGGGAGCTGAAGTCCATATTCTTGGACTACCTCAGGCACAGCAGCAGTGGGAGGAATGAAGGTAGAAAAGCCATCTTGCCCTCGCCTTTTATTTTTTCTTTCTCTTTCCTGCCAGTCTGAACATTGGCAGAGGATTCTCTAGGGAAGTTGTAATGGCATTTGTCTCTGAAACACAGGGATCAATGGGCACCTCAGCAAAAAGCCATACTGGGGGATGAGACATCCAAACTGCAAGCCAGCAAGGTGAGTTAGTATTTCCACTCATGGTTTTGCAAGGGATTAGCTATTAACAAAGATTTAACTAAGCTCTGCTTTGCCTGTACAGCTGCAACATTAATAACAGCTGCTCATCTTGTAGATCTGGTGTATTTCCTCCACCGCAGGTCTCCAGCAGTTAATAAAAGCTCTGGCCTGTTTCCATGTTGAAATTTACATCATTGGGATTTTCTGAACCTTTTCCTCCATTATCATTAAAACAAAAAGTGAAAAACTCTTTATTCTACTCAGACTCTGCTATCACTCTCCATGTCTCCTCATTATCTGGACCACAACAGCACGAATACTGAATGAAGCACAGACAAAAACCCTGGAGCTACCTTAGAACACTTGATGTTGCATGTTGCCTACCTAGCCAGCTTCTTTTTGCAATCTTGTTTTGATTTGTTGTCATGACTAGAAATCTTGAAATAATTTTTGATTCTAACCTTACTTCTGCCTCTCATTTATGTACTTTTGTCACCCCCAGAAGCTTTATTTCCTTTGTTTTGATGCCACCACTATTCTTATTATTTAATTAGCATGAGGTTTCTGGAAAAGACTAAACCTAGGGTTCAGGACAACCCACAAATTTCCAGTGCTATATTAAACCCATTTTAGTAACAATCCATAAAACATGCAACTTCATTTCAGGCCTAATAAAGTCTCCTAGTGCTATTAGCTATTCCCCAAACTCCATTCCCGTGTCTTCCCAGCATGGGAAGGAGGATAGAGCAGGGGTGGGCATCTGTTACCTTCATGGCAACACCAGAGTTGCTGCAGGGACTTCATTCACAGGTGGGTGGAAGCAGGCCAGCTACAGAATGTGGGAGCCAAGTGAAATGCATATGGCACAAGTCGCCTTTTGAGCTGTTGTGGCCTGATAATACGATACCAAATTATATAAAAAGAAAAAGATGACATCAGATTTGACCTTCTCCAGTTCTGGTCAAAACAAAAATATTATCAAGGAGGTTTTTTGGCTTTCATCTGTCTTCCATTTAATCTGTGCCTCCCTAGTAAACATTTTATAGATCCCAGTGGTTTCTGTGCAGCAGAAACAAATGTTACAACAAACAAATCCAAAGGAAAAGGTTTGGGTTTTGGTGTGTTGGGGGTTTACTTTTTGTTAGTTTGTGCTTTGTTTTTGGTTTGGGTTTGGGCTTTTTTTAAAATCTTCTCTTTATTCTTTTGTCCAGAAATGACAAAATTGGTTCCCAACTTGGAACACAATTGTTTATGACAATAAATCAGTTGACTTCACTGCTGCTGTGCCATCCAAAATGACTTTGTAATCTGGAAAAAAAAAATTGTGCTGAGGAGAAAGGGAGCAATGGCCATTTCCCAGGCTTTTTTGACCTTCTGAGTGAGAATTGGAACTTGCCTAGTGGTTTAGATGCTAATCTGTCTACCCAGTGTGTGGGTGTGCTCTGAGTCACAGCCAACATGTGCACTCACTTCTAAAACAGGGCTTCCTAAATATTTTTGTAAGGGTAACTTTTGTTTAACTTTCATTTGGCAGAGTCCCATGTTGGGAATGGTCAGAAGCTCAGGAAGGACCATATGTTGTGTATGGAACTGCTGAGAACAATTTTGAAAGTTTTCAGATCTTTTTCTCTCAAACTGAAGAAGAAAAGCCTCATCCCTCCCCCCAATGTGAATTAAAATATTGCTTTTTTTTTCTCACCCACTTGCCAGCAAACCACATCTGTCAGGCTTTGAGTCTGCAACAACAACTGTCTGTCCACAGTGAAGATAAATGTTTTTTTCTTTTTTTTTTTTCCACATTTGCTGTATTTATTTTTTTAATTCATGCCTAGTTACTAACACTCAAAGGGCATTCTGCTGAGGATGTTCCAGGCAACTGTTAACTGTGCAAGTACTGAGCAGACAGGACACAGTGGCCACATACAGGCAGCAGGCACCAGAGAGATTTTGACAAAGAGAAGTCCTTTTATTTTTTTAACTATATTATATATATATATATATTGTTCTGCTTATTACATAACTGGGAACAGGGATAATGAATATGTTTCAGTCAAAGTATCGCAGGTGTTACAAATTGCTTTCTCTCTTGGAGGCCCTGTTATTAACCCAGTTACTGCTGGTAATAATACCTCCTGCTCTGCAAATAAGCCTGAAAAATGCACTGGGGCCAGGTTCAATAAAGGGCTTAGGTGACTCAGCGTAAGTTGCTGTAATACCCCGTATTTAAGATCTTAGGCCTTTGAGCAGAATCTGAATCCTGAGCAATAGATCCATAAAGCGCACAAAGAGCGCTAGGTGCCTGCAATAACAACCCCGAGCAGCTTAGCGTGCACCTGCTAAGGCCTAGCCAATAAAGCTGGCAAGGTGGGGAGAGGTGGGGAGACCTGCGAGGAGATACTTGCACTTGGTTGGGATCTGCAGGCTGCAGACCAGATAGATTCCTTCCAAAATACAACTTTTGGGGCATTCTCCCCCTTCTTTTTCTTCCTGTCCCCTCCTCCTTTTTTTTCCCTTCCGAGAACTGAGCAGGCCTTCTGCTGTTAATGTTCCTCCTTTGGCACGGGTGCTGCACATTCATGTAACATCCTGCTGCTAAAGCTGTAACCTGGGACACGAACGTCCCGAGTTTGGTTCCCTGCTCTGTCTGTGCAGTATGCATGGGAGGGGGTCTTCAATTCCCGCTGCTCCCCAAAGATTATGCAATTAGCAGCTCTAAAGTAGGTCAGTGTGAGTGGGCTGGAGGGATACGCTCCTCATCCTCCAGCTGCAACTGTGCAGAAAACAATTCAGGATTCATTAGTCCATAAAGAGAAAGAGCATATTAAGCAACCAAGTCGTGTTTCCTCATGCTCAGGACACTCACCTGGCATGAGGGCAGCCAGATTCCTGGCCCTTGTCTAGGCCTCATTTTCTGTTTAAACCACTGGTGGTTGTGTGCAGTTTGCTAGGAAAAGAGGTCCGGGGGGAGAAGGTGTTGGGTGGGGGGGATGCAACTAAAACTCCAGTCTGCCCAGCTCTGCTTGGAGCACCATATCCACCATCAGCCTGGTGACACGGCTGGAGCAGGGCTGCCTGTTGCCAGAGTAGCCTCTCTCCTGCTGGCCAGGCTTTCTCTCAAGAGATGGAATAGATTTGGACCCAAATATGTTTGAGTATTACCTATTCAAATAGGGCATGAAGATTTTCAAGTCCTCCAACTAAATAATCAGGCTACCATGTAGTGCTTGGGCAGAGAAGGAGAATTTTGCATTTCAACAGTAAACAGCAACTCCACGTTGATAAAGTGAGAAATAGGTCCCTGAAAGCTGATTGTGCTCTGAGGGCACTTGTGGGACTGACTGTCCCTCCAGTGGGCTTAGTTAGGGATAGGTACAGAGCAAGCCTTTGGTTGCTTACTCAACACCACCAAGACCGGGACAACTCAGGACATGCACAGAAGTACAGCTTCAAGCTCCTGGTAAACTTAAGAGCAAATAAATCCTTGAACTTAATCACCACCGGCTTTGTTGGGATTTTAGTCTTAAGTGTCTCAGTTGGGTCAAGTCCCAGATCAGAAAATCCTGAATGGCTTTGACACCTAGCTCCTTTTCATACAAGTGGCAAGGGATAGAACCCCCTTCAGACTGCAGTGCTCCAAGCTAGACCATCCCTCTGTAAGGAAACACCAAGCAAAGTTTTGCTCTCCATTACCCCATTACAACTCCTGTGATGCAATTGTCAGCATAAGTGGGACAAAAGTATTATAATAGAATTAGGGTTTTTTTGAGAGGCAAGGATCATGTTATAGGATGCTGAGGATGAATGCCAGTAAGCAGACCCCTTGCTACCAACATCACCATTTGGCCAATGGAGTACAGCCTCTATCCCTTGGAAATCCAGTGCAGCAGAAACCTTACAGATCTGGTGAAGAAAGACACTCCAAAAAAACACTCCAAACCTTTCCTGACCCAGAAGCTCATCAGACTGCAGATGCCTTTGACATGGAAAGCTGAATGGTAAATATATTCCAAGTCCATTTTAAACTAATTTCTTCTGTTTTCTTCCTCAGTGTCACTTCCCTTCCTTGTGAAGTGAGCCCAGGCCTGCCTCTCGCTGTCCCCCTGAGTGCATCTCCCTGTGTGGGGGAGCTGAATGCCTCCAGATGCTGGTAGCATTCCCATCTGTGTTACCACAGCAGCAGAAACAGCAAAACATTAAACACAAGGACACTGTGTGGGCAAAGTCCCTGCATCCCCCGGGCTTGTGAGCAGCCTTTATGCAGGTGCCAGGCCCCTGGAGAACCTGCAGAGCTCGGATGTTTGATCCAGCTCCGTTTCCAGATGAGCCAGGCACATTTCTGCGACAACCAAGAACATCTGTGTGCAAAACAAGCAGCCAGCACTGGTTATACCCACTACGTGTTTTTTCAGAGAAGTGTTTTAGTGAGCATCTGTTCAGACAGACCATAAAATAAATATACTTCTCCGTAACCTTTGACCACTACAGTTGTCCTTCTTACACTTCTACCTGGGCTCCACCCTGGCGTAGCATAAGCCCTTCCTCCAGAGATAAGTCAACAGAGAGGAATTCACATGGAAACATCCTCCAATGTGGCATTGAGATGAGGAGGATATGAAGAGCGTCTGGTTACTTTTGGCTTGTTTTCAGTTTATTTTTTCTTACTTTGAATGTATTTGGTCTTCAAACAGTAAGGAGTGATACAGACTTTGGCAGACTACAGCTATCGATCGAACTGACATACACTGATGTGTTAATTTGGCAAGTTATCAAATAATAATAATAATAATTTAAAAATCAGAGCTGAAAAAGCTGACAGGCTACACAGTTTTTGGAAAACAGATTTCCTTAAATAAATCTTTTGTTTTGACAACATGACAGGTCTGGTCAGGAGCAGTAACTGTGCTGGGACAGTATATTTTGATTTCTCCAAGACACTCAATTTAACACAGAATGGCATTTTGATTTAAAATGCGCATTAAGTGGAACTTCCAGGGTGTGCATTAGATGGATGAAAAAATTGATTCCCTGGTAGATCTTTAAAAGGTAGCTCTCCATGAGGAGACAACTGCTTGTTTTTCTTGTGGTCCACCTGGGACCAGTTCTTAGTTTGACATGATTTAATATTTCAGTGCACAATCCAAGAAAAAAATAAATAATCTGAAGTCTTCACTGGCAAATTTTGTAGCCAATTCAACAAACTCAATGAGGTCATTAATTGGGAAACACTCCCGCTTTGAGAGCGGCCATTAATTGTTTAGACCAATTTTGTTCAGCCCAAAGTGACCTTCTTTTCCCTCCTTTTTTTCTAAAAGCTTAACTTTGTGTATGCTGTTGTCATATCACATGCCCTCCTAGAGTTATGAAAAAATATCTGACCTCTGGCAATATACAAATATTACCAAAAGGAGCAGACTGAGAAGACATTCAAAATACCTCAAAAATTATGAAAGCATTATTGAAATACACAACAGCACAGAATGAGAAGTGCAAAGAGATAGCTTCTATGGTTTTGTTTTAACACTGGCATTTGCAAGAAGTGATTTAGGAACATGTAGGATTGTGTCCTATACTTGAGAAGTCTGTTTGCCACTGTTCCAGAAGAAACTCCGTTCATTACACATTTTGCTTTCTAAGAGGAGTAAAATCCATTCTAATGGCTAATGTGTTATATTCTTCTTTGAAAATGGTCTCTGAGAAGAAGGGCTAGCCAAATGGTCTTGAGAAGGTTGATGAGAGAACCGGTGGGTTGAGGCTACTTAGGCACCTGTGCCTATATGCGATACGTGTACCTCTGGCAGCATTGTTTTGACAATTAATAGATTTTGAGACAGGAAAAAAAATCCAAATAAGACTAGCAAGATCTGGTGGGATCTCAACCCCTGTGCTGCTGTTTTGGGACATCTCATCTTCCCGGTTTTGTCATCTCTCTCATGAGACTGTGATAGTTTTGCGTGGTGGGGTTCTGGTGGAGGAGGGGGCCTGCAGGGGTGGCTTCTGCAAGAAGCAGCCAGAAGCTCTCTGCAGGCCCCATAGAGCAAACACCAGCCAGCTCAAGGCTGGACCCGATGCTGACCAAGGCCGAGCCCATCAGCGATGGTCACAGCACCTCTGGGAATCACATTTAGGAAAAAAAAAAAAGCAAGCAGCCGCTTTTTGCCCCCAGAGAAGGGAGTGAGAAGATGTAAGAAACTGTGCAGGCACCAAGACCAGGGAAGGAGAGGAAGGAGGTGTCTCAGGTGCCTGAGAGAAATATTACCCTGCAGCCCCTGGAGAAACCCATGGTGGAGCTGGTGTCCCCCCACAGCCCATGGAAAAGGCCGAGACCCCACCTGCAGCCTGTGGAGAGGCCCCACGCTGGAGCAAGTGGAGACATGCAGGAGATGCTGTGACCCACCTTGGAGCAAGCCTCTGCTAGCACTTGCAGCCCATGGAGGGAGACAGAGACACAGAGATAAGAGAGAGAGATCCATGATGGATTTTACTTGGGGGGATGGGACACGGGACTTGTGACTCTGTGGAGGACCAGGCTGGAGCAGTCTGGGCCTGAGAGACTGAGAGACATTCTGTAATTTATGACTGCACCCCACAGCAGTGACACGCGCCGGGACAGCTGGTGAAGAGCTGAAGCCCCATGGGAAAGAACTCAAGCTGGAGAAGTTGATGAAGGACTGTCTCCTGTGGGTGGGCCCCCACGGTGCAGCAGGGGAAGGGTGTGAGGAATGCCCCCACCCAGCAAGAAGGAAAACAACTTGCAAGGAGCTGACTAAAACCCCCATTCCCCCATTCCCTGACCCTCCCCGTGTCACAATGGGGGCAAGAAGGGAGCAAAATCATGACTAAAGTGAAGTCTGCTAAGAAGGGAGGGGTGTGGGGAGGTGCTTTAAGATCTGGTCACACTTCTCATTACCCAACTCTGGTCTCGTGTGTGCAGAGCGGTGCAATAAATTAGAGAGTTTTCTTTCCTTTATTCTGTGCTGAGTCTGTTTTGCATGTGACACTCATTGCAGAATGATCTCTCCCTGTTCTTATCTTGACTCTTGAGCCTCTCAATATATATTTTGTCTCCTGTCCAGCTGAAGAGGGGAGTGATAGAGCAACTTTGGTGAGCATCTGGCCTCCAGCCAGGGCCAAACCACCACAGAGACAAGCCTCCTTGATGAGATACATGATACTAGATGTTACTAACAGTATTCTTCCCCTCTGCCTGGACAGCATCTGAAACAGACTGCAGAAAAGCCCAGCTAATATTCATGAGGAAAGAACAGCATTTCCCCAGTGGAGAGAATACCCTGGCTCTACAGCATTGGACCTACGCAGACCCATGCAAAATGCACCCCACAACTAACTCTGAGCTAATTTTTCAGTGTTGCAACCATCCTGGTATGTTGGAGAACAAAATAAACCCCATAAATGTCTTAGTTATTCCTTGAAAGTCATTTAGGAAGACAAATGACAAGTAAGCAGAAGACACATGGACATGTGTCATCATGGATAGCTAGATCATGTGTTCAGGTATGAAATTTTGAGTTTCTTGTTGACTTCATGTAGCAACAGATACAAAGCCAGCAGCTCCCGACACGTAGCTGCAGACTCTTAAAGATGTACCATGCGGGTTTTGCTTAGCAGAAAGGATTTATTAAAATTTAGGCTTCCATTTATAAGCTAAAATCTGCAGCGTGTTGACCTTTTGGACAGGTCCAAGAAAGCATTTAGTTTTAAGCTGAAACACATCACTTGCTGAGGCACAATTTGACTCTTTACAATTAGAAAGGGCCAATTCAGTGCTCAATTTTACTTTTTAACATGTCAGATACATGCACTACCTCTTCCTGGCAAGTGTTTGATACTGTAAACACAACAAGGCTGTTCCTCCACATAGTCCATGGGATAACTCCATTGTCTTCAGGGAGGTGGGGGTCACTGCTGATTCATGCCACCAGAAGGTGCAATTAGAGGACCCAGCTTGTCCATCCTATTACATAGCTTCCTTCCTCCAATGGGTTTATATCCTTTGGGTTTGATTTTATTTTTCAATGCAAATTTTTTCAGCCTGAGCAGTGCAGCACGCATTGCAGCTGGCACATCTCTGAGGAACTGAGGGCCAGAGTGAGGTTGAGAAATCTCCCTTTCTCTCTTACACCCATGCAAAAACACTGACACGCAGTATAGAGTTGCATTTCACATACAAAACAGCTCCAGTCACCTTTTAGGTCTTCCATAAAAGGCAATTGGATGATTTTTACCCAGTATGGCTCGTTTTCTTTTTAAAGTTAAAGTGAACAACAGAAAAGAGAAACAGTCCATGAAAGAGCAGAATGTTCACTTCTATTGCTTAGGTTACAGCAAAGCTAACAAATTATTGCCACCCTGCTTTCAAAAAACCTTTAATAGGACACTAGGCAGCAGAAAAGGAAGCATCACTGTTTTTTAACAACACAGGTATTTTGACTCCAGGTTTCATACAAAGTCTGTTACAGTCAGTTGGTTGCAAGTGGCTGGCTCCTAAGTACGCAAGGAAGATTTTTAACTGTCTGTCACCTTTTGCATATGGGACTTTGTGGGGAGCAGAAAGTAAGACAAAGTAGAAAACATCTCCCCATGCTTAAACTGCATCTTTGCTGACATCCCTGCCCTATTCCGCTCTTGCTAACCAACACAAAGCCCTGTACGAAGTGACGTTTTCACATCCAGAACAAAGGTGATCCTTCTGTCTGGAGTGTATTTCAAATAATACCCTCGTAAAGTTGCCAAAAACAAGCTGGGCCATTCAAAATGCAAAGTTTCTTGAGTTCAAAGAGAGAAGGATTGGTTTTTTTTTTTTTGCACTGAACTCTGGCAGAGAACTGAAGTGGCTCCAGGACATGCTAGTTCCGTTTCTACCTGCGCTTAGTATTTTGTTCAGACAAGTCCAGTCCAGACTTAGTTACCTGACTTCATTGCAGTCAGCTATATTTCTGCCTTTCTGTCATACTTGTTTTTGGCATGCTGGAAAACTGACTTGGTGTTTCTCAGAAGTTTTTAAAGCATTCCTAATAATTTGAAAAGCCAACATGCACGGATATTTTTGTTGTTCTTGTTTTTCTTTTTTTTGCCTCTGTTACATTTTCTAGTAATAAAAATGAAAGTTAGCAAAGTTTTGTAACAGATTCCTCTAGGGAAGGAGGGATGATTTGGGAATATTTTCACTGTACCATAACTCTCAGCTGGCACTTGGATAAAGTATTAGAAAGCTTGCTGATGCCTTAGGAAAAAGCAGCTTTGCATTGTCAAAAAACAAAGATGTTGTTTTTAATCATACTCTGTCTTTCTAGAAAATGCTTTCACAGCACTCCAGTCTGCCGCTCAAGTTACTAAATCAAAGCTCATTGTTCACATTCTCCACAACACAAGCAGCCCCATGCCACAGCGGTTTGCAAATAGAAGTGGAAAGTCAAAGATTAAAGCAAGATGCTTTTTATATCAGAGTTCTTCATACAAGCATCCTTTCTTTTTCTTGTAAGTAGACTAATCGTATTTCAATTGCATGCCTACAATATAAAGTTAATAGCTTCCTTATTTCCTTATTTTAGCATTTCCCCTCTACTCCCTCTGCCTTTTCAATTATGCCAGCTAGATCATTTATTACATTTCCTCTCTCCAGTGTCCTGTTTTCATTTCTTAGACAAAATCATATTTGGTGACTTACACTTTTCTTGAGGATAAGCACACGACAGCAGCATCTCTTGCTCCACCATGGTGGTGTCAGTTGGAGAGGTCAGTGGTCTTTTGAACAGCGCTTTAAGAAAATATTTTGGAAAGCTCAGCTCACTCATGCAGGCTTCTGATCTTCTCCAGTACTCTTGGCTTCTGTCTGGTGTCACATGTGTATCCTCCCTCCTGAGAAACCCGTGAAACAGGTCTGGCAGCACACATCTTGCATGTCAGAAGGGTTTTAATTGAGGCATTGCAACAGGTACCCACCCTCATTAAAAAAAAATGTTGTTGAAAGGAGTAGTCTCTTAGCGCCTCATTTGAAATTACTGAACCTGCCCAGTGTCACAGATGGTGCACTTTAAAGGGAAACTACTTGCTGGGTTTGCGAATATGCAGGAAATAATTTAAAATCAATCTCACGTGCCAAATAAACCACAGCTAGCGGTATAATTTGGATGCTCCTGTGCTGTGGGAGAGCAGGAATCCTCCTGCTGTGCATCAAGGTGGCAAGGACTGCCGCTAAGTCTTCCCAAAGCACGATTTCTTGTGGGGCTCCTGTGCTGTGGGAGAGCAGGAATCCTCCTGCTGTTCACCAAGGTGGCAAGGACTGCCGCTAAGTCTTCCCAAGGCACGATTTCTTGTGGGGCAGAACAGCTCCACATCTTTGCTACAGAGGCCTCTGTCTCCATGAGCAGCTACTGTGCGTGCCAACTGCGTGGACTGATCTGAGAAATGCATCCCCAGGAAGGTGAGGTGGATAGTGCTTGCAGAGAGCATCCCACCGTGCGGCGAGTGCAGGGGTTGCTCTGCCTCTCAACAGCCCCTGTCTACCCATTGGGGGCTCAGCGAGGAGCCCTTAGCACTGCCCTGCAAGCCCCTGGCAGCTCAGTTATCATTTATCTGTTACCCCTGTGGCCCAGAGGGACTGCATCTGGGCCCTCATTAAGACCAGCATCAACTTCACACCAGGGCACATCTCGTAGTACCCACGCAGCAGTTTCCTGTCCTCGTCAAGTGCGAGCAGGACTGTGCTTAGCAAGGGACTGAAAAGAAGCAGACGCAGGATTTATGCCTGACTCTGCCTCTAATTTGCCTTGTCACCTTGGGCAAATTGCTCTGCCTCTCAGTGCTTCTGTTTCCACATCTCTAACACAGGCATAATTATAGTTCCCTTTCTTTGGAAAATGCTTTGAAATCTCTGTACAAAATGCAGCACGAAAGAGGAAGCTATCATTACCCAGCACTTGTAAAACACTGGGATGGGGCAGACAATGAGCAGGGAGCATTTGAGATTTCATGCATGTGAAGTGTTACGTTTTCAGAGGAACATGACCTTATTTTAATAATGATTATGGGGTTTTTATTTTTTTAAAAAATAGGGATATTGCTACAGAGTTTGGCAAAAGTTCAGTTTCTGTTTTCACAGTGGAATGCTGAGAGAAAAATCTAAATCAATTCTCACTTCTAGGAACATTATGCCCTCCTGGAAACAGCAAGTCCACCAGAGGTTCCTCAGTGGAAAAGGATGTAATACGGCAATTTCCTGCTTTTCTCTCACCTGCGTAAATAAACTATCTCGTTTTGCAGCCTGTGAGTACTTACATTATACTCAATAGGTTAAAATACTCATCCTCTTCCTCTCTTTTTGAAAACTAAAATGCAACAAAGCTTACAAAGATTGGGGTGCTTTTTCGTGTGCAGGTAAACTTGAACAGGTTTAAGCAAAGTTATGTTCTCCAGAAGTTAAATTCATTCACATGGGACCCTTATTTTAATACTTCAGTGAAGTCTTAAAGTGAAGGAAGTGCTTGTATTTATCTCACTTCTGGTGTTGGTTACTGAGGGACCTTCCTCAATGAGGAGGATTGTAAAGGGCATGACAGTGAATTAATTCTCCCTGGGAGTCTAGAGGAGATAATTTTTCACCTGCCCTACTTGGGAAGGCAGCAACTCTGAGCTGGGAGAAGTGCAAGACGGAACTGCCTTGGCTTTTCTGCCTCTGCTCCTGCTGCCGCAATCCATATAATTTCACTCCCAGACTGATGATTACAGAATCATAGAATCATTAAGGTTGGAAAAAACCTCCAAGATCATCTAGTCCAACTGTCCCCCTACCACCTGTATCACTTACTGAACCATCTCCCTAAGTACCTCATCCAACCTTTCCTTAAACACCCTGAGGGACAGTGACTCCACCACCTCCCTGAGCAACATGTTCCAATGCCTGACCGCTCTTTCTGAGAAGAAATCTCTCCTAATTTCTAACCTGAACCTCCCCTGGTCCAACTTACAGCCATTCTCTCTTGTCCTATTGCTACTAGAAGCTGACCCCCAGCTCGCCACAACCTCCTTTCGGGTAGTTGTAGAGAGCACTAAGGCCTTCCCTGAGCCTCCTCTTCTCCAGACTAAACAGTCCCAGTTCCCTCAGCTGCTCCTCATAAGATTTGTGTTCCAGACCCTTCACCGGCCTGGTTGCCTTTCTCTGGACACACTCCAGTGCCTCAATGTCTTTCTTGTAGTGAGGGGCCCAAAACTGAACACAGTATTTGAGCTGCGGCCTCACCAGAGCTGAGCACAGGGGTAAGATACCTCAAGTGACGGTAACACTCTTGAGATGATGTACTGGGGATCCATATAAGGTTGAAACCTAAGAAAAGCTTTCAAAAGCTTTCAGGAATTGTATTGTCTGTGTTTTCTGTGAAGAAGCAAAGTTACTGCTTTTTTTGTCCCTCTGCATCCTTTTTCTGCAAGACAGTTCTCAATAGAAATTTGTTTATCCACTGTCCTGCTTAGAGCAAAATCCTGGGTAATTCTCAGCATGGGCAATAGCCCAGAGATTAAGCTGGACAATGCTGAATTGAAGATCAGTGGCTGTGGGGAAATAGCTTTTTTTGAAATGCCCTTTGATTGCACATTAATACTGGCACATTCTGAAAGCTTACCTGAGTCTTGAAACGTCATTCTCTACATGACTTAACATGGCCAGTCAGGTTTATTACAGACCAGGAGAATGGTAAATGTATAACCTGCTCACTTCTTACTCCATAATCCATTAACTTCAGAGCCATGTTCTAAGATGTCCTCAGGTTGCTGCACTGACGATTTATAGTAAGTGAATCATGTAGAGCTGCAAGCTCTGAAACCCTTGGAAGTGCATTTACAGAAGGGTGTGCATTTATTTGTATTTTGTCTGGATACATACAGTCCCAGTAGGTGATGTCTCAATAATTGCATTCTTATGACATTAGCAAACTCACACAGGGCATCAGTGGTCTGATTTGAATTTCAGTGGAAGGGACTGTGATGAAAAAAAAAAAAAAGAGAGAGGCTTTTAGTAAAGAGATAATGTAAAAATTGCACAAGAAATCCTTTAACATTTTTGGGTTTTTTTCTATGTTGAGCTGTAATTCTGCCTGAGGATGAAACAGGTCAGGAATTAAAGCTGTTACCCAGGCTGTGAAAATGGAAGGCACAGTGTGAATTGATTCCAACTTTTTAGAGCAGAGAAGTGAAAAATAGCCATTGAAGTTAGGCTTTGAGGTGCTTGAGGTAACGTTTGGATGGGTGAATGCATTTGGTTAAACTTTAGATGCTAAAATATCTGAAAACCGTCCATATCTCAAAATCCATACATATCTCAGTGAACCAGTACTGTCAACTGCAGCAAAAACACTCGGAAGAGTCAAGTTTACATACAAAGGCACTCTGTTGCAATCATGAAATTAAAATGTGAAGTGATAGCAGCCATTTATGTCTTTGGACAGGCTCCAAGCATCCAAACTGATGCATACATTTGTATGTGACATTGCAGAGAGTGTTCAAATGACAACCATCCCATAATTGTGGTGCTTGATCTTCCAAGAAGCTCATATCTATAATTATAATCATTGTCTGAAAAAAAACCAGTGTAGGTTTACAGTAACTGTGCAATTGATGCTTGTCTCCACTTCTGTCACTGAAGTGACAAAATAACCAAGTCACGCTCGCATCTGCTTCCATATAATGCTATGTTTGTCCTCGCCCCAGTATCTGGCCATAACCTACAATTACGTGTCATTAGCTTTCCATGGAACTGATCAAAGGTTGTCCAATTCAAAGCTGATTTGGGAATATGGGAAAAGCCCAAGGGTGGCCCTAACTGGCATGGAATGGGGCAGGTTAAAGCAGCTGTTTAAGCAGAAAGGTGTTTGAAAAAGGGGTTTGGATACTACTGCAAAGCATCTGCTGGTGGCACAGCCAAGGGAGCAAAGGGGGCCCCTGCTCTCTTCAGAAGGGATGAAGTTCACTTGGGGAGAAGTGGTGCTGAAACTGCTGCCTTGAAGCAGTTGAGCCGTAATGTTAGAAAACATGAAGATGCAAAGTGTTGTGTTAGCAGAGTTCTCATCCACAGCAAACGTGTGCAGGCGAGAGGCACAACACACACTGGACCCAGAGCTGCTACGTGCAAAAGGCTTTTGGGAGTGTTACCTTGTATTCACAGTGAGAGGCTGCTTCCCTGCACTGAGTTTCAGACACCTGTGCTGTAGATCCCCATATATGAGGTGGTCAGCCCAAGCTGTCTCCATAGTGAGTGGAGAGAAGCAGGCACGCCGAGGACATGAGTCACCCAAACTGTTACAGAAGTCTGTTTTAGGAGGAGACAAACCATGCCCTAGACTCTGCTGTGCACTGCCTCATTCTCTGGTGTCTGTAAAGGGGAACTACTGTAACCAGCTCTATGTTTAATAAAAGGAAATCTCTTTTCAGACCTGGCACAAAAATAATTGGATTGTATTTATTCTTTAGACACAATTTTCTGTTCCTTTTCTCAGTTAGGGCGTGAGCAGTTTCCACTAAGTTGTGCCCTGTGGACTGTAGGATGACCCTGGGAAGTTCTTCATCCTCCTGAGACCTACTACTTGGGCCCAAGAAAGCAAGAGTTGCTGCTAGGCAATATACAGCAGTACCACTGCTGAACATGGCACTGCCCTGAAGCAAAAGTAGAGGAACTGTGTGCCACACCAGAGATTTATCCCAGAATTAGCTTTCCTGAAGATGATATAAAATCATTCCAACGTTTGCGGGCTGTTGGGATTTTTTAGTTCAGATTAAACAGCAGCTTGACATTTTGTTTTCTCAAGATCACAAATCAAAAGCTGTCCCATATGACTGGACAAAATCTAATTCAAGCATCCACTGGCAGGGTAATTTCTGTGTGACACACATCCAGTGTCACACACAGTGCAGATTTCTGTAGAGCAAACAGCACTAAGATAACTTGGCACACTGGCTACGTCATCTGGAATTATTTCAAGGAATGCAGCTTTAAATTCTAGCCCATTCAACGCTATTATCAAAGCTTTTCCTTCTAAACTGCCAGTTCCTTTAGATTAATGAGCAGAAAACCTGTCAGGCTGAAAGGACCATGGGGGCAAAATCAGCCAGCCAAGCTGCTGCAAGAAACTCAAAGGGATCCGGGGACAAAGAGGAGGTGATGTGCTTTCCCACTCTCTTTCAAGGTGATGCAACATCACCTTGTTGCTGTATATTCAGCACTATTTTTTTTTCTAGCATCAGCTCAAGGGATGAACAAACACACCTGAAGGCACGAGGGATGTGTTTAAACAAAGGAGATGTGAACAGATTCAAACCTCAGGCTTAAAAACAGGCAAACAAAAAGACTGCACAAAGCAAAAAGGAGTCAGTTGCAGTAATTGCAAGGGCAAAACCGTGTGGAATAATGAATCCAGTAATAAACTGCTGCCAGCATACACAGACTTCCAGTTAACTCTGCGTGCTGTTCCATTGCCTAATCCTACCTGTCAGCAGGGGCACAATCTACAAGACTGTTAGGCATTAAGTTCTCTTTCCACTTTGTTTTCTCTCAGTGTTTGGTTATGCTGTGGTGGGATGGGCTGGTGAACTGAGATGGCTGGTACACTGTGAGTCTGCTTCTGCTGGGTACTTGCCCTTGCAGCAGGTGCCTTCAGAGCCTTGCTGACCAGCTTCATTGCTTCTGGCGTTGAATCCAGATCTGGGGTTTCCCAGGGTTCATCCAGCCTTTGCAGACAAAGATGCACTGAGATGCTTGGTGGGCTGACATCACTCAGGGCTGTAACCATTTGTTTTGCCAGTAGTGAATCATAGTAATCCCATATGGATAGAAGAAAATCAGAAATATACCATAGAGGTTCCATGATAGCGTCACAAAATCATACTCAGCAGGTCAAGATGATTGTTCTTGCTGAAAAAGGTGGGGAGAGGTACATATCCAGGTGTCAGCCCTGGGACTTTTTATAATGACAAATGAAGGCAATACAGAAGTTCCTTTCTAATGCTCCCACATTAAATAGAAAAGGAAGGACTGCATTGGTTGCTTCCATTTGAAACGCACTGATAGAGAACGAGGTCTCCACCACTGGTTGTGCTTGAACTATTTTCCACAGTCATCATCTGCCAACCACCCTGAAACAAAGGAGTTGGGAAGCGCAACTGAGTTAATTCCAGAGGGGAGGATAACTGTAGAAAAGAGAGCATGGGCAGTTCCCTTGGTCGTGGAAACCCTCAGTCAGGCGTCCTCCTCCTTTGCAACTGCTCCCACCACTCAGAGCATCTAGGTGAAGCTTCGTTGAGCAGTGCTGGGTTAGGGGAAAGCGAAGATGGCTTAAAACCACTGTTGTACATATCCTCCTCTCCCTGCCTGTCATTTTATGTGATTGCCTGAATTGTTATCCATTTTTTTCAACTACAATTAGCATAAACTGGCACTTCCTCACCCTTAGTGCTGAAAATTATTTTTGTTGGGACCAAAAAAACCCCAGAAAGTTATAATTATGAGAGGAAGAGGATAGCCTTGCCTATTAGTCAGTGCAGGTAGCGAAGTACTTTTAGAAAACAGTAATTATGCATAAATAGATTAGGTAATTCTAATCTTTGCTGGAAATGATAGGTTAAAGCTAGAGGGTACACTGAGGGTATTAAATATATAGGAAATCCATAGTATAGTTTTGTATATATGTGAAGTGGAAAAAGGGGATATTCTAAGGGGAAAAATACCCAAACCAGCCACACACGTTCATTAAAAAGAAATCATAAAATGGATCATTTAGGATGTACAAGGCTGCTGAGAGTTGAAGAGTTTAATTATGCTTCATTTATTGGGTGAGTAAGCTTCTTGACTTCTTTTCAATGTGCTGACCAGAGAACATGTGCAAGCTTCTCTGTATTTAGTAAATACCTTAGGGTAGACAAATTCCAAGTGACAGACACATGGTTTCATGCAGCACAATGGTGACTTGTCATCATCATCAAGTTATCATCACAGAAAATGTCAACAAAGAAATGGCTATGTTACTGCCTAGTGAGTGTGACACCTGAATGACATGGAGTGCCATTTTGCTTATTTTCCACAGGTATAAGCCTCAGAAGTGTGACTCCTTTCCGACTTTCATTTAAAATCCCATAATTTCTTTTGTCTTGATGCTCATTTTCACAAGCATGACCCTTGCACACCCACTATGAGCAGGCAGGCCCTGCTAGCTATGTCTTCAAATGTTAAAAAGGAGCTCGGCACCAAAGGAGCCTGAACAGGGAAAATGCCCTGTGGAGGCAACTTGAGTCTAGGCAATCTCTCGTTAAGCTTTAACCCTACTAGATTATCTGTGCCCTGTCCGACAGGTTAAGCACATTTGAAGCTACAAATGCATTAAGCTTTGCACTTAAGGAAGGAGATAGAAATGTCCCAATGCAACTTCATTCTGGACTGGGGAGCCAGATCTGTCCACAGAAACCAGCGAAAGAACATGTCCCCTGCTCAGACAGCAAGATGACGGGGCATCCTCTGTGTAATCACCTCACTAAAAACTGTGCAGATTGTTGGTGTGGCCTCAAAAAGCAGGTATGTATGCAGTTAGGTATTTGTTAGATGAAAGGAAGTGACATGTTGGGTACAAACTATCTTAGAGAAAGATAGTGAGAAACTATTTTTAACACTGCATAAGATCAGTATTTCAAGAAGAGGATTTTTGGAGATATGTTTGCTGAGTTTAATCAGTCTTCTCTTACATTCATTACATATAGATGCTGCTTCATCTTAGGTGCAAGACTCCAGCTTTCTCACATCTAAGTGTGATATGCTTAATAACTCAGCACTTTGAAGTCCTGTATCTATTGATCTCTTTGCAGCTAGCCACAGACCTGTGATTTTAAGAATTCTTTCCAAATACTCTCTGCACCAGGGGATGACATCTCTCTTATTATCCACTCTGCTACTGGTTTCTTTGGCATCTGTGCTTTGATTGCTGGGGATGGGGAGATTTGATCAAAGATATAAATAAAAAATACAGTCCAGGCTCAACTTGATTTCTTTTCTTCATTCAGGTAACTTAGATGTTGTACAATAGAAGAAGTTGTTTTAGAAAGTGTTCAAGACCATTAAGTAAACATGACTGTTTAAAAGAGAATTTTTTAATGCTTGATCTGACATTAACTTTCAAAAGGTGAATTACTTATTCACGTAGCTAAACTTAACTTCACTAACAAAATAATTCCACTTCGTTCTTTTACAACCATCATACTGCTTTTATGGCAGAAAAAAAATTACAAGCATTAACACTTCTTATTTATTTCCAAAGTAATTAAGAAAAGCTAACAGTACTAATTTTTGCACCACTTTATGCTTATATACAGTTCTAACATTTTTCTTTAAATGGCAAAAAAATGTCAGCCCTTCATGGCTTACCAGATGAGGTCTGTGATATAATGCCAACATGTACCCCTCAGTATATCTGCTGTTAGCTACCCTGATCTTATAAATCCACACCAATGCCATGATTTAAAGCCTTAATGTTCCCGATGAAGTCACACACGCCAGCATGGAGAGTGAAGGCATTAGCTAGTGGGTCTTACAAGTGTTTTGTAAAAACTTGTGTGAATACTAAATTTTAGGAGCTAACAGAACACTATTAAGATGTGAACATTTCCTGGAAAACAATTCATTCTTACTTACTCCACATGCCCGCAAGGACACCTTTCTGTCTTCGAAAAGGGTACTTCAAAAAGAAAACACAAATGTTATGTTGAAAGGTTTGAAATATATTGACTTAAAGTGCTTTCTTGCAATGTATTAATCATCAGAAAAGTACTTGGTATTGCAAACTTTCTTCAAAATTTGAAACTTGGGAAAAAATCATTATTTTGGGTAGGTCTATGGTACACTCGAAGTGATGCCTTTAGTTACTGCTCTGCCACACTGAGCTTTTGTGAGTTTGTAGATCTATTTCAATCTTCATTAACAGTGCTGTTGCTGGCATATGAATGAAAAGAGTGGGATTTTTATCAGTTTATTATACTAGTTTTGTAAGAGCAACCAGGAATTTAAAAAACTTTAGTTCTGAGACAGGCACATAAAACTTGACTACTCCTCACTCAAGTGCATTGGCTGACTTAAGTGTTAAGCATAAACACTCAACTCAAAGACAGTAAGAAGTCCAACCAAAGATGGTTGCAGCATGGGGCATTGCCATGACATGATGAAGACGTACGTTTTAGACTTTTCATAACTGAAATAGACTCTTACAGTGAGGAAACTTAGAACAACACTTGCCTACTTGTGAAAGCAGAGGAGGTGTGCCTTCATGTTTTAAGATGTCCTTAAGCACCAGGTACAGTTTGTAATTGAATGAGTCTAAAAGACAGAAGTGAAGTGATGGTCCACTGGTAATTGAGTAAATGGATGAGATAAAGTAATCAGTAGGAGATTGGCCCTATTTTTATTTAGCATATGTTGTAAGCCTTGAGAAAAGGGATCTTTTTATGTGTTCAATACTGAATGTAAATACCAGTGATAACTGCAGTCTAAGCCCAATGGCTTTAGAAAGAAGCGTGAACTGATTCAATGAATGTAATCATGCTGAATAGATTGATGTAGGTGTAGCTTGAGACAATTAATATAACTGTAATATAAGAATTTTCATGGTTTTAAGAATAGATTAGTTTTGGATTTTAGCAGAATTTGGCTGTAATCATATGAGCTGTTTCACAAAAGGGGCTACAAAACTTAGCCACAACAGTGTAACAGGCTTGCAGCTAGAGAAAGTGGAGATAGGGGAGTCATAAATAATGAGACTAACGACCAATTAAGAGACAGAATATATCTTGTTTTCAGCGAAAAGGAATGTGTTTTTGAGCTCAGGTAACCATGGAGAAGAAAGGTAAAGAGCATGCGCTGAGAGCAATGAAGATGTTGAGCCTTCATCCCTGAAGACCACTGGAAGACCCCCTGAGTGTCACTGAGCATGCTCTATCTGTGAGGAATTAATATAAATTACTTCCTGGAAATAATTTGCATAACCCTGCCTTTTCTTAGAAATTATAATGAATATGTATAGTTAGTCTGTATAAATATGAGAAATCTGGCTTCAGTAGGCGCAGACATTCAGAGGAGCGATCCCCTGTGTGCCCAGCACTGCAATAAAGAATACCTGCCTAATAGTCACCAAGGCTATTGAGTTTTGATTCCAGCTTTCCGAGGCATCAGAACTACCACTGTGTGTTGAGCACTTCTGATTTTAAGCCTATATATTCCTTTCAGTGATTTACATCAGTGCAATGTTTGTTCTATTGATAATTTTTATGAAGTGATAGAAAAGCAGACATAAAAATAATAGGGAATCCAGGTTATACACTGCACTAGAGCAAAGACCCACTGACCAAAAAATCCCAACTCTTTTATAGGATGCTTTGGATACCTGATTTCATATGTCAGTGCTACCTCAGAGTATAATATTCAACATGTAATGATGTAAGCAGATGTGACTTTTTGCTAGTGTGAGTCAGCTTCATACTCATCATGCATCTTGATTAGCATTTTAGTCCAGATCAGGAGGGCGTGCTCAAGTGACTCTCCCCGTTCCAGAGCTTTGGTTTGGCCTAAGAGAGCGTGAATTGCATCAAACTCCAACCACAAACAGGGATTTGATCCGTGGAGTGAAACATCCCTGAGACAGAGATAACAGGGCTGCTCCGCAGAGCCGCTCATATTGCTCTCCACTCGTTGCTGACATAGGCAGGGCCTCTGAGTGTGCAGCACTATTCCTTCATTCAAATGTTGATTGCTTTTTAATTTGTGCTCAAATGCATCACTTCTAAGAAAATAGTTACCATAAAAATAAAATGCTTTGGGCAAACAGGCCATATTGTTGGAGGCAAGGGGTGGGTGAATGATTGAAGCCATTCGGTACTGTGGAACTGGCTGGGGTGTGGAGGTTGGGTGCTTTTTAAAATAATTGGTTCCAATTCTTTATGGGATTTTAGCTTTTTGCTGTATATTATGTGATGAATTTGAGTGTTTTAGCATTATCAAAAACATATTTCAAAGTTTCCAAAAGAGAATATTTTGCCTCTAAGTAAAAGAAATAAATCAACTTCCAGTCTAAATCTGTGCTAAAACTCCCACACTTTTGAAATATCAGAATTTTTTACAGGACCAAGTTCTATCTTCCAGAAAACTCCCTTCTTAAACTGTCTCTGAACTGGCACTACTATTCTAGTTCTGGCCTAGTATAACAATAACAAAAGTATACACTCCATTTCAGCACCTGCTGCCACCTAGAAATCCTTCCTTCTCTTGTGAGTTGTTATTTTCCAGGAAAAGGCAGAAGAAAATTAACCTGGACATCCGAAATTGTGGTAAACGCCTGAGGAGCCTCACCTTTGGCTCCTGCTAGCTTGTTCTCCTACAACAAATAATGCAGTGCTCAGTATTCATGAAGTTTTGTGCATTTGCAGGGTCAAAAGATAACTTTTTTTTTCCCTAGTAGTGCCAGGAATCACAGAATCATAGGGGTTGGAAGGGACCTCAGGATTTCATCGGGTCCAACCCCCAGGAAGCATGGTGCCGAGTGTGCAGAAGAGGAGATATTCCCTTCCTTTCTTTGCTTGATGCCCTGCCACCACCCACAGTGTTTGGGCTCCTCCCAGGGTCAAAAATGACAGGTTTTTCTTCTCTCTTCTCAATCTGAAAGAGGCTGCATTAAAAACGTTACGATGAAGGTGTGGGAATCCTGGAGCACATAGAGCTCACCTGCTCTGCCAGTGCAATGGAAAGACTGACTGTCATTTATGTGGGTTGCGCCACTTTTAATGTGGTAAAAATTTTACTTTTCTTTTAATCCTGCTGCTGCTGTTCCCATGCAGGAGTCAGTAGATCCTATAACCCGTTTCTTTCCGGAGAGTTGAATCACAATGTGAACAATCGAGTTTGCATTTACACAACGACTTGAATTGTCACTTTGGTACAGAAATCTCTGCGTGCAGTTGTCGGCATTTTTGTGGGCCACCTTGGGTGAGGAAATTTGCTCTGTATTTGGCCCTGGCTGTGGTGGGTTGGCCCTGGCTAGAGGCCAGGTTCCCACCAAGCTGCTCTGTCACTGCCCTTCTCAGATGGACGGGGGGAGAGAAGATAAAACAAAAGGCTCATGAGTCGGGATAAGAATAGGCAGAGATTGTTCACTAATTACCATCATGGGCAAAACAGAGCCATCAAGGAATAAAATGCACACAATTTATTACCCAGCCAAAAGAGAGTAGGATAATGAAAAGTAAAACAAAATCTTAAAACACCTCCCCCCACCCCTCCCTTCTTCCTGGGCTTAACTTCACTCCAGGATTCCCTACCTCCTCCTCACCAGCAGCACCTCCTCACCAGGGGGAAGGGGAATAGGGCTTGTGGTCAGTTCATCACATGTTGTCTCTGCCGCTCCTTTCTCCTCAGGGGGAGGACTCCTCACACTCTTCCCCTGCTCCAGCCTGGTGTCTCTCTGAGGTGACAGTCCTCCATGAACTTCTCCAATGTGAGTCCTTCCCTTGGGTTGCTGTTCTTCACAAACAGCCCCAGCATGGGTCACTTACAGGGGGTGCAGACCTTCAGGACCAGACTACTCCAGCATGGTCTCCCACATGGTCACAAGTCCTTCCAGCAAACCTGCTCCAGCATGGGCTTTCCACAGGGTCATAACCTCCTTCAGGTGCCTCCATTTTCTCCAACATGGTCCTTCACGGGCTGCAGGTGGAATCTCTGCTCCCCATCTTTCTCCATAAGCTGCAGGTGAATAGACTGCCTCTCCATGGCCTTCACCAGGGGCTGTAGGGGAATCTCTGCTCCGACACCTGGACCACTTCCTTCCCCTCCTTCTTGACTGATGGTGCTGTCTGCCAGGTTTCTTACTTCTTCTCACTCCTCTCTGGCTGCAAAAGCTGCCATAACTATTTTTTTTCTTTTTTTTTTTAGATATGTTATCCCAGAGGTGCTACCATTGTTGGTGATTGGCTTGCCCTTGGCCAGCAGTGGGGCCATTTTAGAGCTGGCTGGCATTGGGTCTGTCAGGCCCAGGGAAAACTTCTATTACCTTCTTGCAGAAGCCACCCCTGAGCTCCATCACTACCAAAACCTTGCCATGGAAACCCAAAACACTGGTTACAGCCATCAGTCTGTGGGCATTTGAGTTTTTTTGGGCCCTGCCTTAGCTCAGTTTCTGTGTAACATCTCCCTCTTGCTACCCAGCAGGCAGGGTAATGTTTCAGTGGGACAAAACCCTCCTATGATTGCAGCTTGGACCAGAAAGGGAGAAGATGCTCAGGATTAGGTTAATAATGCTCAGCTGAACGGCAAAGGCAACCCAAGAGAAACTGGAGAATGGCTTTTTTTATTGCCCTGCCATGAGCTACGGTAGCTGAGGCTTGATCTCACAAATCCATGGCATGACAGGAGCTGGTGATGGTCTGACTCAGCCTTCTGGTCAGCAAGGGTGGAAGTGCCAGGGCTGACCTGATGCAGCTGTTTGGGTAACCCAAAGGCAACAGCCTCTCTTGGGCAATGCTGAGGCTTTCAGTTTCCTAATCTGTGGGCAGCCACCCTGCTGTGTCAGACTATTAAGGAGAGAGAGGCATCTTCTCCAGGACTGCCTTTTTTTCTGGTTCAGTGTCAATAGCTCCTTTTCCTGACTCTGCTGAGGGATGAAAAAAGCCCCTACAAATCGGCATAAAGCTGCTGTTTATACTGGAGGGAAGAGAGAAGGTTGATATATTAATGACAAATTAAAGAACTTCCTGAAGGTTATGTTAAAACATGCTTCCTGACATCGACTTCTATTAATGAATGGAATCTCAGATTGCTTTGGAAATTTACCCCTGTCTAGGAGCCTCCTCTTAACCCTCGGCTTGACCAGGTTTGAAAAATCAAACAGGAAGTGATTAAAATCAGTTTGCCAACACTATGTGCAAAGTAAATGTTACTTCTAACTCTTGCTAATGACTAGCCAATCAAAATGCCCTGTGACTCAGTTATATATTCATGAATTGATCTAATACTCCTCTGAAAACTAGAAAGAAATTTTCATATTGCTCGTGCACCTGAGCAAATGTATTTTTAAGCAGTTCAGACCTATTTTTGGAACAAGTTCTCATGAGCACATAACAAGACAGTCCATCATTGTCATTTTTATATTTCTCATTTTGTCTGGGTTTGGGGAAAATATGTGCCATTTGTAAATTAGCTTACTATAGCCTTGTGTTCAGCTCATATGGGGAGGGAGCATCACTGATATAAATTAGATTCCTTCATTATTTTAAATTGTAGCCCTAACAGAGGAGCTAGTAGCTAAATACACAATTATATACTCATAATAACATGACTCTGACCAAAGGGCAGTGGGGAGATGTAAGATGCTGAGTGAGCCAACCAGTCAAGCAACAACAATAGTCCTTTGTACAGCCAGTCATTTTCCCCAAGGCTCCCCTGAAACCTAAGGAGCACTGTTTACATTAGAAAAGCTTTTTACAAAGGAAGCCCAGGCTGGGTTATGACCACCTGCTAGCCATTAGTTGGGGATTTCTCCCTCCCTTCACAGCTTCAGTGACACCTGGCAGCCTTAACTTTTGGACTGGCCTTTAGATGCTAGTTCCTGTCCATGATGCCCACCTATCCCTGTAACAGGAGAATATATGACTGCGATAGTGTCAAGACTGATGATTTTCCAATAAAGTATTACACTGAGTCCCTGGGATTTAAAAGTTTATGATGCTGTTTTGGAGGAGATCTGGGATGGTTCTGCTTTGGGAAACAAGAGGCTGAATGCAAGCAGCCAAAAGCACTTGGTACTTACTAGGCACCCTGAAGGATAGGTCCTGCTTGGAAAAATCTCATGAACTGAGAGTTAATCATTCAGAGAAAAGCCAAATGATAGCAACAAGAGTAGGTCATGCTCTGTAAGAGCAGATTAGGCATGGATCATTTGCAACTGCCATCCAGCTGGCAGCCATTCTCTCCCTCTTCGTCATAAAATACACTGAGTATTTCCTATCAGCGTGAGCAGAGCTTAAGATTATGTATAGGGTGGACTTGCAAAGCATGGCTTTTTCAGAGGCCTAGAATCTGTTAGCTTGTCTTCACTGCATGGTTAGAAGTATGATGCACAGCCACCAATACATACTGCAGTGCAGGGTAGGATAAGACAGCCATCACATTTGTTATTGAGGCAGGTAAAGAAATTCTTTATTCCAAAGCTCCATTTCATCAGCATTATGAGACATTTCTGATTTTTGAGGAATCTCATATCTATACACACATTTATATAATGATCTTAAAATATATCTCACTAAAAAAGTTGGTGATGAACTCAGCTTACAAAGAACTGCAAACTTCCACACTACTGCACATGCAATGAAGGAGACAGCAGAACCTGAGCTCAGAGTTTACTCATGCTATGCTTAAGCTACTCCTCAGTTAGATAGAACAAGGCAAGGGAGACTAAAACAAGAACCAAAATTGTCACAAACTCATTGCCTGCTGTAAGAGAAAGAAGGGGATTGTATCTTGCCCTCCCATTTCATTCCTCCCTCTTCCCATCAGGCAGAAACACTTACTTGTGCAGGTGCTTATGCACCCCACAAAAGGATGATATAGCCTCTGTGCACTGAGCTCCTTCTGAGATATCCTGCCCTCTGGGCCTGCTCTAGCCTGGGGGAATAGCTGGGAGCGAAGGATGTAGGGATGTGTTTAGTTTGCATGACCTACTACTTTGTGACTAGAAAAACAGGCCAAAAATTATTTCCTCAGGGGTCTTTCTACTGATTCTTACTTGAAAGTGCTGAAAAAATGCAATACAAGAAGTAGAAAGATTCAAGCACCACTCACAGATCCACTTCTCAGTAGTGTGAAAAAGAGAGGAAACGAAAGTGCCTAACAAGTGGGGTTACACACACGGGCAGTTACACATGTGCCCAAAGCACTGGTATTAAGAATAAAAGGAAAGAAAAGAAGAGCCTAAACTTGAGTAATGCTGGGCTGCAGTACACAGCCACTGCAGCACATTTCACGTACAAATCTGGGAGGAAATATATCCTTGTCTCAAATTCCCTAGCTGGCACACTGTCAGATGCCACTGTTTCCTTCACTGCTTATTCAGCATAAGAGTCAGTAACATCATCATTTTTCTCAGCAGTTACACACAATTATTTCCAAAAGATTTTCCGGTATTTATCTGGATGCTTTGGGACACCCTGACCTTGAAAGAGAAGAAGGTCTGCATGAACCTAATCTATCAGCCATGGACATTCTTTATTCAGGGTGAAAGAGACAGCTGCTGTCTGAAAACAGCCAGTTCAAATGTTGACTGTTCCTCTCTGCCATGAGGTAAGACCAAGGCCATCCTGGGTAAGGGCATATCACAGGGACCTGTGGAAGATTTGGTCCATAGTATGTCTCCACCTAACACCTGGAGGGACGGGGTCAGCATGTCATTTGTAAGTCACTCTGAGGAGCAGAGGGCTGGAGGGCAGGGATTCCCACCACCCTGCGTCAGTTTAAAGGAATACACTAAATACATGCAAAGGATATGCAGTAAGAAAAGGGAAGGCTCGTTATCTATGGACATTCTGGAAGGCTGTGTGGTGCTGTTGCCTCAGGGAGGGACGAGGAGGGGCCTCAGGGCACTGTATGCACTGTGTCATGCTTGCTGTGTCTTTGCTTGTGAGCAGAGTCAGATGGCCATTTTCCTCTCTTTCGACAGCGAAACTGGAGGGAAAAATCACAAGGAAAGCAAGTCTGCTGGCTAGCATCAAGCCAGACTAAATTGTGATATCTTTATTGCCAAATGGGGGGCTAAGAGGAGTTTTCTTGGACATCATAAGGATTCAGTCATGATTATTGATAGTGATGGCTTTATATTTTCATGGATTTTATGTATTGGCATGTAAGGTCACGGCACATTCTCCTGTTCATTGTCAGTTGACCCTCTGATTCAGTAAAAGCCAGAGGAATTAGATGAATCCACTGTTTTTGTCTGATCACAAAGGGGGTGCACGGTGACCCTAAGCCCAGGAAATCAAGAAAAGAAGTCTCTCAGTGCCCTGACTGGAATAGTTATGCAAGAACCAGGCAAGGACCACTTCATTATCTAGGGCAGGCACAGTCACCAGGGAAGCGAAAGGCAGGGAGCTCACGGCAGGAAGAAGCGGCTGCCAAGGACATGAGTGTGTGATGCAATGTGGCAGCCAAAGGGAGCCGACCAAAGAGGCATCTGATCGATCAGAGGAGTGACTTGGCTGAGGTGTGATTGGCAAAACTGCGCAGAGGTGTGGGAATCCCTCTGCTAGAAAGCAATTCCTCAGTCAGAAGGAGGTGAAGTGGTACCAGCAATGATCTGGCTGGGAAGACTGATTTGAGGAAAATTAAGAGACCTTGGGCAAGCTCTAGGCAGTTTCTAGGATGAGACTATTTGAAGGGTGAGAAGGTGAAAAAGGGAGTGAAATCACCTAAGGCAGAGCAAGCAGCGTGACTAGGATCATCAGGTATTTGTACAGCACTTAAAGACTTCTCAGAAATCTTATAGAACAAATAAAAGTCCATCATCTGAGACCGTGCAGTCTAGTCCGAGGTACGAGACGGTGCACAACAAGGAGTGGAAGGAAGGAAAATTGAGGTTGAGCAATGTAATAAGAAGCAGTGTGTTGAAACTAAGACAGAACAAACTTAAACTGAACATTGATAGGGCCACAAAGATGATTAGAGGGCTGGAGCACCTCCCCTATGTAGAGAGGCTGAGGGAACTGGGCTTGTTCAGCCTAGAGAAGAGAAGGCTGTGGGGGGACCTCATTGCGGCATTCCAGTACCTAAAGGGAGCATACAAACAGGAGGGGAATCAACTTTTTAAAAGGGTAGACAGTGGCAGGACAAGGGGGAATGGATTGAAACTAAAGGAAGGAAGGTTTAGATTAGATATTAGGGGAAAGTTTTTCACAGAGCGAGTGGTGAGGTGCTGGAGCAGGCTGCCCAGAGAGGTGGTGGATGCCCCATCCCTGGAGGTGTTCAAGGCCAAGTTGGATGGGGCCCTGGGCAACCTTGTGTACATCCAGGCCTGGAGGTTGGTGGCCCTGCCTGTGGCAGGTGAGTTGGAACTCTGTGATCCTTGGGGTCCCTTCCAACTGTCCTGGTTTCAGCTATGATGGAGTTAATTATTTTTAGCAGTGGATGGAATGCCATGTTTGGGTGTTAGGATGAGAACAGTGCTGATAGCACCCTGATGTTTCTGGTTGTTGCCGGGCAATCAAGGACCTTTCTCAGTTCTTCATACTTCCTTACTAATGAGAAAGGAGGGGACGCAGCCAGGACAGGTGACCCGAATTGGCCAAAGAGGATATTCCATGCCAGTTACGTCATGCTCAGTATAAAGGGGGACTGGGGGGAAGAGGAGGAGACAACGCCAGGACGTGCAGTTTCTGGGGGACGGTCGGGTTTTTCCGGGACGGGCTCTAAGCTGTGCAGCCTGAGTTCTGTGGTTTGGTGAGAAATTGCATTGTGTATCACCAGTTTCATCTATTTTGTACTTTAAACTTCTGTTATTGTTATATCTAGTTTTCTGTTATTGTTTAGTAAACTATCCTTATCCCAACCTGCGTGGTTCTGGTTTCTAGGTTGTGGTTTCTTTTCCTCCTTTCTTCCTTCCCTTTTCCCCCTCCCCCAACTTTCCCTCCCCCTTCCTTTTAAAAGTACAAGCGACTGTGTGGGGTGCGGCCCTCGGCTGGGGAAAAACCACGACAGTCATTTTGGCGCCCAACGTGGGGCACGAACGGTTGGGATAACGGTAGATCTGACCCTAACTATCGCAATTAAGATAAGCACTGTTGTTTAAGCAATCTCTGGTCACGATGCTGTGGGATTTATTCACAAGGCTGTGTCCATGGCTGTGGCAGCAAAACCACCGCATGCTGTATACAATCCTGGCAGGATTCTTTACTCTCTCAGGTCTGCGGCTCCCATATTTGTTCCCATACTTCATTATAGTGTATTTTATGATATCAGTCTATGATACAATAATATCGATGACCATGAGCTTAATCTGGTACTTGTATGAGGTTTTGCTGTCCTGTCCATTCTTTGGACAGGGAGGGGTTAATAACAGCACTGCTTTCTTTTCCTTTGGGCTAAATACAACAGCTCTTATGGCAGTTTTTGAAAATCTTCAATATCTCTGGGATATTCAAACTTGCATTTTGCTATTGGTAGGTTTGGGGCAGATGGTTCAGTTTTTGTTATATATCAAGCATAGGTTTATGAATACCACTGAAGAGCTTTCTCCGAGACAGAATAATCACGAGTGGCAGGGCATGTGGCAAAGTATGGGCAAGTACCTAGGTACTTTCTCACGCCCGATGGTTTGGAACTTCACTCCTGAACAGCTACAAGACCCCGATCAAGTGACTGCATACCTAAAGAAAAATTGCTGTAGGTTTCCCAGAGATGGACACCTTACTGCACTGTGCTGGGCTCTGGCCACTATTTATCAAACACTGCTTGATAGCAGGCAGCACTGTCAGCACTGTCAGCACTGTCAGGGAGAAGGGAAAGGAAACAGACTGGCAGATACTATAGCTGCTGCAACCACTGGGGCTGACACTGCAGCTACTGCAACCCCTGTGACCGACACTGCAGCTACTGTAATCTCTACAGCAGACACTGCAGATGATCAGAAAAACCAACCCACACCAGTGTCTGTTGCTCCCGTACAAAAGAGGAAATGCACAAAGAAATCAGTTCGCATAGTGACGGATGATGATGATGATCAACCGGGACCATCCCAAGGATATCAGGAGGAGGCAGAACCAGAGATTGTTACCCGATCCCTGACTCTGAGTGAGCTGCGTGAGGTTCGAAAAGATTTCACCCGCCACCCAAGTGAGCACATTATCACTTGGTTGCTCCGATGTTGGGATTACGGGGCAAATAGTTTGGAATTAGAAGGCAGAGAGGCCAAGCAGTTGGGATCCCTAGCTAGAGAAGGAGGAATTGACAAAGCAATTGGGAGGAGGCCGGAAATCCTCAGCCTCTGGAGGCGACTACTGTCAAGTGTGCAGGAAAGATATCCCATAAAGGAATATATTACATGTCAGACACCCAAGTGTAACAGCATAGAGACAGCTATCCAGCACCTGAGAGAATTAGCTGTACGGGAGATAGTTTATTATGATCTGGACAATTCACGGCTTCCCGCTGATCCCGATGAAGTCCTATGCACTCCAGATATGTGGCGTAAGGTTGTACAAAGTGCACCGTCAGGGTACACCAATTCACTGGCAGCAATTGACTGGAATGATATGGATCCACCAACCGTAAATGAGGTGGCCTGCCGACTCAGGAAATACCAAGACAATGTTTCCCTCTCCGTCATTGCAGCAGTAGAGAAACTGGTTCAACGACTTGACAACAATGTGTCCAACTCCCAACCCCTATGGAGCAATGTTGCAGCTACTGGGAGAAAGCGTCCATCGTTCCAAGAGGGAGAATACACACCATGACGTACATTGTGGTTTTACCTGCTTGATCATGGAGAGGACATGAGGAAATGGGATATGCAGCCCACCTCAGCCCTTCGAGCATGAGTAAATGAGCTGCAGGGTAAAACATTCGCACAACGAGATTCTGCCAGGAAGAAGGCTGCACCAGTTTCTACTGGGCAGTTCCCTAGACCAACTGGAAGGCCTACCTATATGTCTGATGTGTCTGATCCTCTTGAAGGGACCTCTAAGTCCTTTATGCAACCAGTGGAAAACAAATATGATCAGCAGCAATAGAGGGGCCCTGCCTCCAGCCAGGTGGAGGAGAGGGATAATCGGGTTTATTGGACAGTGTGGATCCGATGGCCTGGCACGTCAGATCCACAAGAGTACAAAGCTCTGGTGGATACTGGTGCCCAGTGTACTCTAATGCCATTGAATCATGAAGGGGTAGAACCCGTTTGTATTTCTGGAGTGACAGGGGGATCCCAACAACTAACTGTGCTAGAGGCTGAGGTGAGCCTAACTGGGAAGGACTGGGAAAAACATCCCATTGTGACTGGTCCAGAAGCTCCGTGCATTTTAGGTATAGATTATCTACGTAGAGGGTATTTTAAAGACCCAAAAGGGTACCGATGGGCTTTTGGAATAGCTGCTTTGGAAACAGAAGAAACTGAACAACTGTGTGCCTTGCCTGGACTCTCGGAGGATTCTGCTGTTGTGGGGTTGTTGAAGGTTGAAGAACAGCAAGTGCCAGTTGCTACGACGACGGTGCACAGACGACAATACCGTACTAACCGAGATTCCCTGATTCCCATCCATAAGTTGATTCGTCAACTGGAGGATCAGGGAGTGATCAGCTGAACCCACTCACCCTTTAACAGTCCCATATGGCCAGTGAGGAAGTCCAATGGAGAGTGGAGGCTGACAGTAGATTATCGTGGCCTAAATGAAGTCACTCCAGGTATGAGTGCTGCTGTGCCAGACATGTTAGAGCTCCAGTATGAATTGGAATCGAAGGCAGCCAAGTGGTACGCCACAATCGACATTGCGAATGCTTTCTTCTCGATCCCACTGGCGCCAGAGTGCAGGCCACAGTTTGCTTTCACCTGGAGAGGCATCCAATACACGTGGAATCGTCTGCCCCAGGGGTGGAAACATAGCCCCACCATCTGCCATGGACTAATCCAGAATACACTGGAAAAGGGTGAAGCACCAGAGCACCTGCAGTATATTGATGACATCATTGTATGGGGCAACACAGCAGAGGAAGTTTTTGAAAAAGGAAACAGGGTAATTAAAATCCTTTTAGAAGCCGGTTTTGCTATAAAACGAAGTAAAGTCAAGGGGCCTACGCGAGAAATCCAGTTTTTAGGAATAAAATGGCAGGATGGGCGTCGTCAGATCCCAATGGACATTATTAATAAAATAGCAGCTATGTCTCCACCAAGCAACAAAAAGGAAACACAAGCTTTCTTAGGTGTTATAGGTTTTTGGCGAATGCATGTCCCAAACTACAGTCTCATTGTGAGCCCACTCTACCATGTAACTCGAAAGAAGAATGATTTCCAATGGGGCCCTGAGCAACAGCAAGCCTTTGAGCAGATCAAACGCGAGATAGTCCATGCAGTGGCCCTTGGGCCTGTCCGGACAGGGACAGATATTAAAAATGTGCTCTACACTGCAGCTGGGGAGAACGGCCCGACCTGGAGTCTCTGGCAGAAAGCACAAGGGGAGACTCGAGGTCGACCGCTGGGGTTTTGGAGTCGGGCCTACAAAGGATCTGAGGCCAATTATACTCCAACAGAAAAGGAAATACTGGCCGCCTATGAAGGGGTTCGAGCCGCTTCAGAAGTGATTGGAACTGAAGCCCAGCTCCTCCTGGCACCCCGACTGCCGGTGCTGGGCTGGATGTTCAAAGGGAAGGTTCCTTCTACACACCATGCCACTGATGCTACATGGAGCAAGTGGGTTGCACTAATTACACAGCGGGCTCGAATAGGAAACCCCAATCACCCAGGAATCGTGGAGGTGATCACAGACTGGCCAGAAGGCAAAGATTTTGGGATGTCACCAGAGGATGAGGAGGTAACACGCGCTGAAGAAGCCCCACCCTACAACGAACTGCCAGAGAATGAGAAGCGATATGCCCTGTTCACTGATGGGTCTTGTCGCATTGTGGGTAAGCATCGGAGATGGAAAGCCGCTGTATGGAGCCCTATAAGAAGAGTAGCAGAAGCCACTGAAGGAAAAGGTGAATCAAGCCAGTTCGCTGAGGTGAAGGCCATCCAGTTAGCCCTGGACATTGCTGAGAGAGAAAAGTGGCCAAGGCTCTACCTTTATACTGATTCATGGATGGTGGCGAATGCCCTGTGGGGGTGGTTGCAGCAGTGGAAAAAGAACAACTGGCAGCGTAGAGGCAAACCTATATGGGCTGATGACTTATGGCAAGATATCTCTGCTCGGTTAGAGAAACTTGTTGTAAAGGTACGTCATGTCGACGCCCATGTACCTAAGAGTCGGGCCATGGAGGAACATGAAAACAACCATCAGGTAGATAAGGCTGCTAGGATTAAAGTGGCTCAGGTAGATCTAGACTGGCAACGTAAGGGTGAATTATTCATAGCTTGATGGGCTCATGATACCTCGGGTCATCAAGGGAGAGATGCAACATATAGATGGGCTCGGGATCGAGGGGTGGACCTGACCATGGACGCCATCGCACAAGTTGTCCACGAATGTGAGACGTGCTGCAATCAAGCAAGCTAAGTGGTTAAAGCCCCTTTGGTATGGAGGACGGTGGATGAAATATAAATATGGGGAGGCTTGGCAGATTGATTACATCACCCTCCCACAAACGCGCCATGGCAAACGTTATGTGCTTACAATGGTGGAGGCAACTACCGGCTGGCTAGAAACATATCCCGTACCCCATGCCACTGCTCGAAATACAATTCTGGACCTTGAAAGGCAAGTCCTCTGGCGACATGGTACTCCAGAAAGAATCGAGTCAGACAATGGGACTCATTTCCGAAACACTCTTATAGACACCTGGGCCAAAGAGCATGGCATTGAGTGGGTGTACCACATTCCTTATCATGCACCGGCCTCTGGGAAAATGGAACGATATAATGGACTTTTAAAAACTACACTGAAAGCAATGTGTGGTGGGACATTCAAGCATTGGGATACACATTTGGCCAAAGCCACGTGGTTAGTTAACACTAGGGGATCTACCAATCGGGCTGGCCCTGCCCAGTCAAAATTTCCACGTACTGTAGAGGGAGACAGAGTCCCAGTAGTGCATATGAAGAGTGTATTGGGAAAGAGAGTTTGGGTCATCCCTGCTTCAGGCAAAGGTAAACCCATGTCTGGAATTGTTTTTGCTCAAGGACCTGGCTGTACTTGGTGGGTAATGCAGAGGGATGGAGAAGTTCGATGCGTACCTCAAGGGGATTTGATTTTGGGTGAGAATAGCCAATATAATTAATAAAGTAGAAGTTGTAATAATTGCCAAATAACCCATTATTGTATATTCATTATTGTTATGATTGCTGTATGTTGTACCATAGCATTATAGCCGGAGTCATACAAGTTAATGAAGAATGAGTGCCATGATGATGGAACTAAAGCCTGGCCTCTCAAGAACTTTCTTTTTTCCCTTTGAAAATAAACTCTGACCCATAGACTATGAGCATGGACCATGCCAGGTGTATCAGTCAAGAGCCTGAGATGCAGCATGCAACGAGCCAATGGAACATACAATTATCCTGAGAAACTGTTACGACAAATGGAGCCTGAAAATCATGGACTAAATTAACTTAACAACTTCAGAGGGATGATTAACAGACTGAGGGAATAAGATCTGTATGCACGTATGCGTGCATACATGTGTACATACATATATGGGTGTGTGAAACACGAAACTGGTTGTACCCAAAGAAAATTGTTGGATCTGGTCATGACGTAAATGGTATGGAATAAGGGGTGGATAATGTCCTGGTTTCAGCTATGATGGAGTTAATTATTTTTAGCAGTGGATGGAATGCCATGTTTGGGTGTTAGGATGAGAACAGTGCTGATAGCACCCTGATGTTTCTGGTTGTTGCCGGGCAATCAAGGACCTTTCTCAGTTCTTCATACTTCCTTACTAATGAGAAAGGAGGGGACGCAGCCAGGACAGGTGACCCGAATTGGCCAAAGAGGATATTCCATGCCAGTTACGTCATGCTCAGTATAAAGGGGGACTGGGGGGAAGAGGAGGAGACAACGCCAGGACGTGCAGTTTCTGGGGGACGGTCGGGTTTTTTCCGGGACGGGCTCTAAGCTGTGCAGCCTGAGTTCTGTGGTTTGGTGAGAAATTGCATTGTGTATCACCAGTTTCATCTATTTTGTGCTTTAAACTTCTGTTATTGTTATATCTAGTTTTCTGTTATTGTTTAGTAAACTATCCTTATCCCAACCTGCGTGGTTCTGGTTTCTAGGTTGTGGTTTCTTTTCCTCCTTTCTTCCTTCCCTTTTCCCCCTCCCCCAACTTTCCCTCCCCCTTCCTTTTAAAAGTACAAGTGACTGTGTGGGGTGCGGCCCTCGGCTGGGGAAAAACCACGACACCTACCCAGACCATTCTGTGATTCTGTGATTGGTGGGGCCATAGAAAAATCTCCCAAGAAAATTAATGCAATACTCCATTTATCACACTTGAGCAAAATGCCATATACAGCATCCCTTGGGGAACAAAGAGGTGATCTCTTCCTGGAGAGGCTCTCAAGGTGTTTCACGCAGGTGAAGGAACACAGACGGGGCCCCAGCAAAGAGCTCGCAGAAATGACGCGAACAGCAGAGAGCTGGACACAAATATCAGCCTTCACAGGCATGGCTTCCCTTGCCCACAGAAAATCCTGAATGACAACTGCTGTCACGTAAATCTCCATTACACACCAGTGAAACATTGCTAGAATGGGGTTTTCATAAAGAGTGTTTTTGAAAGCTCAGTTTCCATTGTGTGAAGCACAGGGCTGGGGCTGTATTCTGGTTTCCAGAGAGAGAGATGGGCTTGATTCTTTGCTGTCTTCCTTTCCTGAGAAGCCTGTAATGCAGTTCTGTGTCACACCACCACCCTCACACTCACTTTACAGCAATTCAAAATACAAACCTAGGCTGCAAAGTAGCTAATCTTCATTATCATTCCTCTCTAAGATTTAAATATTGGATGCACGCAAGACCAGACATCTTACAGCAATTTTATGCCAGGAAGTCCACTGGAGTCATTACTAATTACACAGGAGTTAGATCAGGATCAGCTCTCAGGGCAAATTTATTGATTTCCTCATTCTATTTCAGATTCCTTACACTCATTCCTCACTGGCTTAGCAACAGTGGAAGTAACGATCAGCGTTGCTACCTAAAAAAGTCGGGCAGAGAGAGAGACTTCCCCTGCACTCAGCACAGCAAAAAACCTCTGTGGACGACACCTTCATCATTAGGTACAGTAAGGAGATTTGCAAAATATGTCATCTTTCAAACCAAATTCTATTATTGTACCTTCCAAACCATATTCCACCAGCAAACATATTTCTCAAGGACTCAATGCATCATCCACAATTCTGTTTCCCTACAGCAACTTGCTTAGGACTCCTGGAACTGCTAGTCAGGAATTGACTGAATGGTCCCAGTCACTAGTCTAGGATGTTTTTTTCCAGTGTGGTTGAGGCTGAACTGATTTGCTTTTGAATAGATACGATAAATAGAACAGATAAAGTTTGCCATCTAGAGGAATTGTACAGAAATCCACTTTTCTTTCTGCTGAATCTGTTCTTGCAGTTACTCATATGAGAATGAGCAAGCCAACAAAAGCAGGCTAAAAAGGTATTTTGGTATTGATCATAACTAGTCAACTACTGGAGAGATTTAAAGAAGACAACAGGGAATCCTGCCTTCAATTTGCCCTTTTTTGCCATCCAACTTCTCCCTCTGTTTTCATCATGGCCCTCCGAATACTCAGTTGCGATGTTCCCTTCCCACCTCTTTCTGTGCAATGAGATGGAACAGCAGAAGGGTGAATCTCTGCCCTGACATTTTTGTGAGGTGGAGTCTGGAGGTTGGACAAGATGCCCTCTGTGAAGTCCTGGCAAACCTGAGTTATCTGTGGTCTCATGGAGCCCTGTGGGTGTTTCCTAGACAAGACAAGCAGCTCCTCTTTTGCAGAGTTTGCAACTCCAAATACTGACACGCAGTTTGAAAGCTTGGGGCTCAAGTCTCTTATCTGTTTCAAGGAACTGAAATATCAACCTCTTCCTTTTCCAGGACATTGTCCTCTGTTCTTCACAGAAAGATGGAGAAGGTAAAAGACACCCTGTCTCGTTCACCTGTGGATAAATGGAAATAATTAATTCTCATCACCTGACTGTGCTTTTTAATCTCAAACAACAGAGAAAAAAAAACCACGTAAGCAGCCCTCAGAGACAGATCTGTAACTGGATGGGTCCTAGATCACATGAAGTTTATAGATCTTAGCCAAGACCTTTAACCACTAAGACCTCAGCTCTGAGCAACCTACCCTCTGAAAGAGGTTACTCGGTGGAGAATAGGTCTGTGATGTGCCCTATTGCACAGGCCAGCACCCTCCCTGTGGGCCTACACTTGCCATCTCTCACCAGCCCTAGCATCCTACTCACCTCCAAGAGGACCTGCAAGCCAACTGAGCAGCCTGTGCCAGCCCTGGGGACTCTGACAAGACTCCATACCTGGATGGGAAGGGCAGAGGCTAGCAAACAAGAGCTGCAGATGAAACAGCAGGTTAGGGGGCAATTATTTCAACCGGGACCATAGGGACAGAAAAGGATCCAGGCCACAAGGTGCTGGAGAAGCCTGAAAAATGCAGTTGGTAAAGCAAGGGTAAGGTGTTAGCCCTGTGGTCAGGTGAAATCTCAGAGGCACATTGCAGTCCCTGGGCAGGACACGCATCTGTGTGGGAGTCACAGAGCAGCTGTACACTGCTTGCTTGGTGAAGCCGATGGGATTTCCCACCCCACAGCAGTGCGTGCGGGATGGAGTGGAAGGAAGGTGACCATGGTGGGCAGGCGTGAATGTGCCTAGGCAGCAAGGCCAAAACAAATCATGCCTCCTGCCCTTCAGGTGGCAGAAATCTGCCCTGGCCATGCATAGTCCCGTGGAGGTTGCTGTGACACTTGCCCGGTGTCACTTGCCCTGTGTCAGAGCAGGACAGGCTGCTGTGACACTTGCCCTGTGACACTCGCCCTCCTCAGACACATGCAGAGACTCCCAGCTGCTTCTGTTGCGTAAGAGCACATGAGGTAAGCACCAGCCTGCAGCACGGTGATGCAATTATTTGTCTGGGCGCAGCGGTAGGCACAAGGTCATTGACACCCTTTGTTAAAATGCCTCCATTTCGGAGCTTAGCTTCTGCCCTCAGCACAGGTGCTTCACAGAAGCGGTGGGAAGTGTGAGTACCACCTTCATTTTGCTGGATGGAAAGCAGTCTTTCCTTCTGGCTTCTGGCACAGCGTGGTAAAATAGTAAACAGAGCATTATATTAATTTTGGTGGGAAGAACTTGGTATAATTAAGCAAATAGCTCTGTCCTGCTTCTTTTGGAATCAAAAGTTTTGCCATTTACAGAAATTAAAAACGGGAAAAAAAAGCTCACTGTGCTTTTACCTTTTCACAGGCACGTGGACATCAGAGGAGTCACCTCTCTCTGGAAGTCAGTGAGATGCTGCCAGCTTACACTGGGGGCGAATGTGACCGAGCATGAGCTGTCATCCTTCAGGTTAATTACAAGCTCATCAGTTCGAGGATTCTTCTGAGTTCACTTTTAGGGATCAGTGTGGTTAATCCCCTGAACCGTAATTTTTAGCATTGCGATGGCATTCCTCATGACCTGAATTACCACTCCTCTGGGTTGGGGAGCTGGCAACAATTAGATGAGTTGTCCCTAGTTCAGCGCTGGCCCCATGTGTTACCCACCCTGCTGCACCTTATTGTTTAATCATACCTCACTCCTCTTAATGAGACTCATTTATCTTCCTTTCAAGTTCCATACTACTTCCTGCTTTACTGAGATTTATGATGAAAGAAAGAGAAACGCTGCTAATTGATCCTCCTCAGGTGACATTATCTCTTGCAAGAGCATCAATCAGTGCTGCTAAACATCTGTTTGACAAGAATTTTCCTTTTTGTATTCCACTTTGGAAATGCTGCAAACAGCTAAAGCTCTGCTGATAAAGGATGAGCAACACATGGCCTTCATCTGAGACATTACAAGGACAGAGCTCGTGGTATTAGAATTCTCTCAGATCTCTGGTGGCTTGGCGGTGATTATAAGATCTAGTTGACCAGACCAGCAAAACCTTTTCATCAAGAGCTGCCCTTTGCATGTAACCTACATGCATGTGAGCCTCTGAAGGCGATGGGGCTCAGGCAGTCCGCAACAACCTGCACACACAGCGGTGTTGGCCTGCCTCAGCCCACGGATGACAAAAGTTTCCCAGTTCAGCTGTATATTGAAAGAGCAGTGATAGCCTTGGTCCTTGGCCCACATCAGTGACTTGGCAGATGGGAAAGCATGGTGGTAAAAGCAGGGGAACTGACTGACCATGGGCTCCAGGCTTGTACAGGAGTAGATGGGCCACCTTGGTCCTTAGTCAAAGTACCTGTTGCTGCTTTCTGGCCCAGATGGAAAATGATCCTGACTAGACACAGAAAGAGAGATGTGTGTTTTAAATAGCAGTTCTTCCCAGGTTTGGGCCCTGAGGGCACTGATACAACTCAACTGCCCTGAGAAGCCTCACAGGGACCCCCACCATCCCTACCCAGCCCTGGGGATCCAGCTCAGCTCTGGCTGGGTGACCTGTCCAACCCTTCCCTATGCTGCAATGGGCTAGGGATGGATAATGCCAGAATTAGGGATCCTTTTTAATTCCTTTGTCACCTGTGAGGTGTTGTGCGGATATATTTGGTGCCAGCCTAGGGATGAGGGACTGATTTGAAAACATCTCAAGGACTCTCCTCTCTCCATTTTGCTATCCATCTCTAATATACTGGATTCACGTTAATCCCCGAGATCAGCTGCCTTTCACCATAAATACTGAGTCTTTGGGAATCTTCCAAGTCATCTGCAGGAGGAGCCCAGCTTCGTGCAGCTCCTCTGTACTTTAGCTAGATATTATTCACACAAGGGTTTTGCATCAAAGGGAAGAACAGCCCATAAAAGCAGGAAATGTGGACTGCCTGACTAACAACCTGTATGCAAGGATGCACCACCATATTTTTGGATTTGCAAACATCATTTGCTATGATAGCAAGGTTAACATGTCCCTTGTAATATTTCATAGCAGAAAAAAAAGAACCAAAAATTTGGAAATTGCTTTTGGAAATGGCTCTGCAGTTTCAGCAAATGAAGATTCTTGGCCCTACAGCTTCTTCCCAATAAAACCATCCTACTGATTGGGATTCTTCATGATCACCTGGGAAATCCTGTAGGTTTATTCATCACCCAAGTAATGAGATTTCGGAATGATGTTGAGGGAAGTTTCACTGCCTCATGTGATTATGGTTTTTATCCATGGGTTGCACTGGGACAAATAAGCTTGCAGGGTCCCAGGGAGAGCAAAATGAGGCTGTTCAGTGGTTAAGCCCTAATTTTGTTCCCTCGGTTACTTGAAAATCTCATGGAACTATTCTTCCTGATTCACACTTTTTGCATTATATATGCTAAAGAGAGAAGCACAAAGATACAGCTGTCAACAGCTATCAACTTCTTTTTACCTGCTGGCAATGAAAAAGCTGATTACTGCTTTCAGATGCAGTTAATTTTGTAAATTAGGAAGCAGTACATCTCTGTCTCACTTCCAGAAGTACTTGGGCTACATAGGTATGTCATTGTTGGATTGTTAAATAAACTCAATTTTCACTGAGCATTCAGCTGATACTTCTAGAAAATTAAATCAGTTAAGCATCCAAAACTGGCCACACAGAAATGGAAGTGCTTCAGTCACACAGCAGCTTTCGAAGTACTGTGAAGATCCATTTACACCATACGGAGGGAAGCAAATGTGATTACCTCCAGCCTTCCAGAGGAGCCAATTTACCCAGCAGAGAGGGGTTTCTCCATACAAGAGGGGCCTCTGGGAGCGCTAGCGACCAGGAGCGCGGCAAACAGGACGGGCAAACAGGGCATGGTGCGTCGGAAGGGCGTGGCACGGCAGTTTGCGCGGCAGTTCGCGCAGGCAGAGCAAGCAGGCAGAGCTAGCCCCCTCCTGGCTCGGAAGGGTAATTTGAGCCGACTGGCTAGTACTCGCAGAGTACGCCGGGCAAGCCGAGGGATTCCTGTCTGCTGTGTGCCCAGACAGTTGAACCATGGTCTCCACCAGGCAGAGAGGTTCTCCCAACACGACTGGGGCAACCCCATTGGAGGGCCTGCCCAGGGATGCTGCTGTTCAGGTCTCTAGCTGCAGGGAATGCCTGAGTTTGCTGCTGCCAGGGAAAAGGGGCAAACACCTCACCTGTGTGAGGTGTGAGCAGGTGGACGATCTGCTAGGTTTGGTAATCAAACTAAAAGAAGAGCTTGAATCACTGAGAGCCATCAGGGAATGTGAGCAGGAGATTGATTGGTGGAGTAGCTCCCTGGCATCCCAGAGGGAAGAGTGCCAGGAGGACACCTCAAAACTGAAGATGGCCCCTCTGTCCTGTCCTAATGAGGTAAATGGGAGTGACCTGAACCCTGAGGAGGGCTGGAAGACAGTCCGGTCTCGCCATCGTAGGTACTCCCCCTGCCTACCTACCCCACTCCCCCAGGTTTCCCTAAGCAACAGGTTTGGGGCCCTGGAAGTTGAGGAGGAGGTATGTGAAGGGATGAGTGCAGCCCCTCTGCTTCAGAGGAAGTGAAAGCCTAGAGTGAGGCAGAAGTCTGCACGCCTTGAGACTGCCTCTGTTAGGCAAGAGAGAAGGGTAGTTGTGGTCGGGGATTCCCTTCTCAGAGGGACGGAGGGCCCCATATGTAGACCAGACCCTACACGAAGGGAGGTGTGCTGCCTCCCTGGATCCAGGGTCCGTGATATTACCAGAAGGCTCCCAGGGCTGGTAAGACCCTCTGACTATTATCCTCTACTGATTGTTCAAGCAGGCAGGGATGCGATCATGAAGTGTAGCCTGCGTGCTATCAAGAAGGAGTTTCGTGATCTAGGGTGATTTGTTGAGGGGGCAGAGCTCAAATAATACTCTCATCTATTCCTACTAGTGGGAGGAGAGGTTCGGAGCAGGTCAGGAGAACCCATCTATTGAATGAGTGGCTGAAAGGCTGGTGCCGGCATAGGAACTTCGGGTTTTTTGACCAAAGGAAGGTGTACTCTGCTCCTGGCATGATGACTGCTGATGGGGCTCACCTGTCCCATAGGGGTAAGCGAATCCTTGCCCAGGAGATGGCAGGGCTCATTGAGCGTGCTTTAAACTAGTTAGGAAGGGGGGAGGGGATATTATGATGGGGTTAGGCATGGGCTTTGGGAGACATAACGTGAGTTGGTGGTGGAGGAAGGTAAATGCCAGCAGCACAGTGACAGACTAGGGGATGTTGTTCCATGTGATAGTGGGGAAAATTCTGGGGATTGCCCTGAGGACTCCTCAGTGGAGCCACTATTGCCCATCCCCTGTCGGAAATCTCACTGTGATCTGCTGAGGATACCTGCACCTGCTGCCCCACTAAAATGCCTTTATACAAATGCACGCAGCATGGGAAACAAGCAGGAAGAATTAGAGATCTTTGTGTGGTCTCAGGGCCACGATCTCATTGCGATCACAGAGACGTGGTGGGACAGCCTGGATGACTGGCACGCTGTCATGGATGGCTATGTGCTTTTCAGGAAGGACAGGCTAGGGAGGCAAGGTGGAGGAGTTGCTCTTTATGTTAGAGAGCAGCTTGAATGTATTGAGCTCCACCTGGGGAAAGATGACCCATCAGTCGAGTGCTTGTGGGTAAGAATCAAGGGTCACGCTAGTATGAGTGACACTGTTGTGGGTGTCTGCTATAGGCCCCCCGATCAAGAGGAGCGGGTTGATAGTGCTTTCTATGAGCAGCTAGAAGTAGCCTCGAGATCCCAGGCCCTGGTCCTTATGGGGGACTTCAACTACCCAGATATTTGCTGGGCAAGCAATACGGCCAGTCGTATGCAGTCCAGACAATTTCTGCAGTATGTTGAGGACAATTTCCTGCTACAGATGGTCCAGGAACCTGCAAGGGGAGGGCGGGTGCTGGACCTTGTTCTTACTAACAAGGACGGGCTCATCAGGGAGGTGAAGGTCGGGGGCAGATTAGGACAAAGCGACCACGAAATGATCCAGTTCAAGATCCTGAGTGGAAGAAGCAAGCCAAAAAGCAGGATAGCTACCCTGAATTTTGGAAGAGCTAACTTTGATCTCTTCCGCAACCTTTTAGGAGCTATCCCGTGGGCTACGCTGTTAGAAGGCAAGGGAGCCTGTGAGAGCTGGCTAGCATTTAAACAGCACTTCTTCCAAGCACAGGATAGGTGCATCCCTTTGAGTAAGAAATCGGGAAAGAGAGGCAGAAGACCTGTGTGGATGAGCAGGGAGCTAATGTGCAAACTCAAAGGGAAGCAGAAGGTTTATGAACTATGGAAACTGGGTCTGTGCACCTGGGAGGATTATAGGGATGTTGTCAGGGCCTGTAGGGACGCAACTAGAAAGGCTAAAGCCCGCTTGGAGTTGAAACTGGCAAGGGATATAAAGGATAATAAAAAGAGTTTTTTCAGATACGTGAATAGTAAGAGGATGACCAGGGATAATGTGGGTCCCTTGCTGAATGAGGCGGGTGTCCTGGTATCGGGTGATGATGAGAAGGTGGAAATACTGAATGCCTTCTTTGCCTCAGTCTTCACTCCAAAGGCCCCTCGGGACCCGCAGATCCTGGATGAAAGTAGGAGTGTTTGGGGAATGAAGAGCTTCCTTCTAGTTGAGGTAGGGGTGGTCCAGGAGCGGCTCAAAGAGATTAATGAAAACAAATCCATGGGCCCAGATGGGATACATCCACGTGTGCTGAGGGAGCTGGCGGAGGTGATTGCGGAGCTGCTTGCTATCATCTTCGACAGCTCTTGGAGAACAGGAGAAGTACCTGAGGATTGGAGGATAGCCAATATCACTCCAGTCTTCAAAAAGGGCAAGAAGGAGGAACCTAACAATTACAGGCCAGTCAGCCTCACTTCTGTCCCTGGAAAGGTGATGGAACAGCTTGTTCTGGATGCCATTACCAAGCAACTGGAAGAGAAGAAGGTCATGAGGAGTAGTCAGCATGGATTCACCAAGGGGCGATCGTGCTTCACCAATCTCATAGCCTTCTATGATCTCATCACCAGCTGGGTGGATGGAGGGAGAGCAGTGGATGTCATCTACCTTGACTTCAGCAAGGCTTTCGATACTGTCTCCCATGACATCCTGATAGAAAAGCTGAGAGATCATGGGATAGATGAGTGGACAGTGAGGTGGGTTGAGAACTGGCTGTTGGACCGGGCTCAGAGGGTCGTGATCAGTGGAGCAGAATCTGAATGGAGGCCTGTGACTAGCGGTGTTCCCCAGGGCTCGGTGTTGGGTCCAGTCCTGTTTAATATCTTCATCGATGACCTTGATGAGGGAATAGCATCCACCCTCAGCAAGTACCCCCATGATACAAAGCTGGGAGGGGTGGCTGACACGCAGGAACACTGCGCTGCCATCCAGCGAGACCTGGACAGGCTGGAGAGCTGGGCAGGGAGAAACCAGATGAGGTTTAATAAAAGCAAGTGTAAAGTCTTGCACCTGGGGAGGAATAACCGTCTGTATCAGTACAGGCTGGGGGATGACCTGCTGGAGAAGAGCTCTGTGGAGAAGGACCTGGGGGTCCTGGTTGATGACAGGTTGGCTATGAGCCAGCAGTGTGCCCTGGTGGCTAGGAGGGTCAATGGGATCCTGGGATGCATCAGGAAGAGTGTGGCCAGCAGGTCAGAGGAGATGATCCTCCCCCTCTACTCTGCCCTGGTCAGGCCCCACCTGGAGTATTGTGTCCAGTTCTGGGCTCCCTGGTATAAAAGAGACAGGGATCTCCTTGAGAGAGTCCAGAGAATGGCTACAAAGATGATTAAGGGCCTGGAACATCTCCCGTATGAGGAAAGGCTGAGTGAGCTGGGGCTGTTCAGCCTGGAGAAAAGAAGACTGAGGGGGGACCTAATTAATGTTTATAAATATCTTAAGTATGGGATGCAGGGGGAATTGGCCAGCCCCTTTTCAGTGGTCTGTGGAGACAGGACAAGGGGCAATGGCTGTAAATTGGAGCACAGGAAGTTCCGCACCAACATGCAGAAGAACTTTTACCCAGTGAGGGTGACAGAGCCCTGGCACAGGCTGCCCAGGGAGGTGGTGGAGTCTCCTTCTCTGGAGATATTCAAGACTCATCTGGATGCCTATCTGTGCAATATGAGCTAGGGAGCTGCTTTGGCAGGGGGGTTGGACCCGATGATCTCTCGAGGTCCCTTCCAACCCCTACGATTCTGTGATTCTGTGATTCTGTTTCATTCTGGTGCCACCTTCACTCAAAGCAAGACTTCAACACATTCCAGCTTTGCAAGGAAAGTGTTAATACCCACCCTCATCACCCAAAGTAGAAAAAGAACCCCTTTTCCTTGATGGAGTGAAAAATGGATTCAGTGGTAAGTCAATGTAATAGACCTAACACTCTGAACTCAGCGCGAGGTTTAATTTAAAATGAAATTCAGAGCCAGTCTTTGAGGAGAAAAAGCCTCTAAACTGGTGGATCTATCTGTGTAATGATGTAACCCAGCTTGCCACAGAAATGGCAAGACCCTATTCTACCACAGGAGCAGGTGGGGAACGTTGTTCGGCACTTATGGATCAGGGAGCAATTTGTTGGGCGCTCTGGTTTAAAACTTCCAGCATTCAGCAAATGATATTTGAAGTCACTACTTGTGCTTCTCACTGGAAAGGGGAGACTGAGGGATCTGGGTTCCTTTGGTCTGGAGAAAGGAAAGCCAAGGGCAGGGTGTAAAATTGTCGATGGGCTTGGGTGGAGAGAAGCCCAAAGCCAGAGTTTTCTCAAAGGCACACAGTGAAAGGGCAAGTAGCAGCAGTCAGAAGCTAAATTTCTGAGAGATTCTAAAGAAAGAAAATTTTTTACTGAAAGAGTTGTCAGGGCCTGGAACAGGCTGCCCAGGGAGGTGGTTGAGTCACCTTCCCTGGATGTGTTCAAAAAAAGGGTAGATGTAGTACTAAGGGATATGATTTAGTTTAGGATGAGAATGGTTGGACTTGATGATCTTAAAGGTCTTTTCCACCCTTGTGATTCTGTGAAATATTTCTTCAACAGAAGGGTGGAAAAGCACACTAAGAGGTTGCCCAGAGAGGTTGCTGGGGATATTCAAATCTAAGGTAGGAAACGGCCCTGAGAAACTGAATCTAGTCCTGAAGCTTGTAGCACCGTGTTGAACTAGGGGACCTTCAGAAGTCCCTTCAAACAGGTGTTCTGACATTGACAACTCAATAACCAAGAGTCTATCCAGTAACTAATGAAAGTTAACAGCACTGAAAATAAAATCTCACATGAATGATTTCAAGAAAAGCCCATCATATTGTTACTGCATGGCAAGGTACTTGTTCCCTAATTAGCTGAGAAAACAACTCATTTATAATGAAAAAGGAATCATGGTGAAGTCCTTACGATTGTAGTCTGATAACACTGGTGTTCATGCAGCTCTATTTTTAGATAGAAATACGAAAAGAACTGAACGTTGAGGGGAGAACTCACTTTATAAGGCAGTATTTCCTAGTTGCCAAGTCCATTCATGAGTTTGTAGCTGCATTTCCAGCTGGATTCGTGGGCTCCTGGCTCCTATTGCCCTAAGGGCGCCAGAGAGTTGCAATCTCATGTTCTACTGATGGCCTCTTAAGAGGTTTCATCTCTTCTGCCATTCATGATCACACATCCTCTTTCTGACAGCTGTGGTTATCACTTACACAGAAAATTCAGGTTAAGAAAGGCTGAGTGTTTATCAAAATAATGCCAGCATCAAGAGGTTACAAATTGTGATGTTTCTGTACCAGTAAGTCCTCCTACAGCTGAAAAGCTTTTCAGCTTTACATCGCCAGATTAAGGTCAGGAGTTTCCACTTTCTGAGAAAAAGTGTGTCCCTCCATGAGGCCTCCCTCTCCCAATTCTGCATCCAGACACGACTTTAAGGTTCACGATTTTAAAGTTTAATTTGTCACGTAACTACTTGGGTTAGTAGCTTTACCACAGTGTCCATATCCAGCACGAGCGTCTTTTTCCAGAACAATCTGACAGTAACATGGCTTCAGTGATGTTTACACTGGATCCTGTGGTTAGTGGGCTGCAGTAACAAGAGTTGGTAGGATGAGCTATGGCATGCATCTTCACAAACCTAGAAATTGCTTTTACGTGTATTAACTCATTCTAGAAGGCTTAGATGATTGAATTTCTTTTCATTATTCACTTGTTTTAAAATTTTCGTATTCTTTCTTAACTGAATTTTGATTGCCTTTGCCTACAGAGAATGCTGTAGGCAGCAAAAATACTCCATTATTTCATTTAAAAGAAAAAAATGAAATCTATTATTTCTCTGTGTTCTGGCATCTGCTATCCGATACCACTTTGCCCCTCAATGGCTACCTGTTCCTTGTGGCATAAAGGTTATCACCAGAGACTTCAGAGAAATAACACATACTTGAGGGAAGTTCCTACTGTGGGCAGCTTCTAAGAGGGATGTGTGTGTGTACATTAAAGGAATTTTCTCCAAGCAAGCATTCTTCACACATAATGCGATACCCGACTGTGTACCTGCCCTCTAACTGCTGAATCACCCTGGATTTTCTTAAAAGCCAGAGCCACATTTCTAAATGACTGATCATGTAATACCTTGCACTGCTAAGTCGTAGTCTTTCCACTTAGAAAGCTGTGTCTTGTTTAGGCTTTTTCAAAGCTAAATTCCTCTTACAAAACCAGCATTATAATTCTTACAAATATTTTGCCCGTCAGTATTTTGGGACTGACAGGCAGAATTAAAAGAAATACAACAATCCAAATAATCTTATTGGAAGCAGAATCAGGAAGAGTGTGGCCAGCAGGTGTAAGGAGGTGATCCTCCCCCTCTACTCTGCCCTGGTCAGGCCCCACCTGGAGTATTGTGTCCAGTTCTGGGCTCCCTGGTATAAAAAGGACAGGGATCTCCTGGAGAGAGTCCAGAGAAGGGCTACGAAGATGATTAAGGGCCTGGAACATCTCCCGTATGAGGAAAGGCTGAGTGAGCTGGGGCTGTTCAGCCTGGAGAAAAGAAGACTGAGGGGGGACCTTATTAATATTTATAAATATCTTAAGTATGGGATGCAGGGGGAATTGGCCAGCCCCTTTTTCAGTGGTCTGTGGGGACAGGACAAGGGCCAATGGCTGCAAGTTGGAGCACAGGAAGTTCCGCACCAACATGCGGAAGAACTTGTACACAGTGAGTGTGACAGAGCCCTGGCACAGGCTGCCCAGGGGGGTGGTGGAGTCTCCTTCTCCGGAGATATTCAAGACTCGTCTGGATGCCTATCTGTGCTTTGGCAGGGGGGTTGGACCCGATGATCTCTCGAGGTCCCTTCCAACCCCTACGATTCTGTGATTCTGTGATTCTGTGATTCTGTGATATTTATTTAATGCAAACGCAGGTAAATGCGCTAGCTGCAATACCTGACATCTCATTTAGATCATCAATAGCTTCTTAAGTACAGGAGTCTGAGATCATGTATTGTACTTGAATTGTTTTTGAACGTAGAAGAAATGTCTGGTAGGAATGCACTTGCCTTCCTCGCAGTATTTTCAGGCAAGCCTCTAAGACACACAGCTCTCAGTATTGCTTGGCTAATTCAACCAATTTTTTCAGGTTACTCAATGAAACATCAGATATGATTCTCTCTTCCTTGACATATTCTTCCCTTTGCAAGTAAATAGCTCCTAATTACCATGCCCTGCCAGCAGGAGAGGCACGTGAGATTGCACAAATACCAAATGACTCCATGATGCCACGTCGAGGCAACAGAAAACCGCAGGAGAGCTCAGCAAAGTACTTGCTGGGGATAAACCTGAGCGCAACTAGTTAGTGAGAAGTCCTCTGAGGTTGGCAAGATAAATTAGCAAAGGTCTACTGGTTTTTAATTGTCCTGGGAGTTTCTGGCCACAGTGCACAACTCCCATGCTATGCACAGGCCAGTGCTGGGAGCTTTCAAGTGGTGTCCTTGGGAGAAATTTTGAGCAGGGCACAGTGGGGTGAGGTCACACCGTGTCCAGGGAGGAACATGGCCACCAGCACTGCTCGGAGTTCTGCTTGTGAATCTCTTGTGAGTTGCTCCTTTTTGAATATGGCACTGAATGCAAAGGCTCTGGGGATAAGTGCAAGCCCAAAACATTCAGTTAAAGTGGTGAAATTACAAATAGCTCATACATGATTCACTGGGAATTGCATCCATGAGTGATGGATACCTCAGAGGCTCTTCTTCATGTGTGGAAGTGAATAGATGGGTTCAGCAGTTCGGGATCTTCTGCAGTCTTCTAGTTTTGTTTTGCTTTGGGAAATAACAACTCAGAAGCTTTCCAAAAGCTTTATCTGATTCATCCAGTTTAAGTACCAGAAAGCAAGAGACTTGATGTTAGATCATGGCTGGCTTTTCTAACACAGCCTCATGGAAAACACAGCCCTCAGAGAAACCAAAACCTGATTTCATTTCTGGGCTGCATTAACAACCCTGGCCAGAGTACTTTAATCCAGATGGGACACTTACCTCCAAAAAACAGCAAAAAACATGAGACAGGCTCAAAGACAGAATATACTGGCTACCTCGGGGCTGATGTTGATGCTCAGATCTGCAGTGCACTTACAAGTTTAGGTTGCAAGCCTGGAACAGTTTGGCTCACGGAGGAAACGGGGTTTAACACAGAAATGCACAGTTAAAGGCTGTGAATGAGCCAGGCAAGGCAAGACGGTCTTCATTTGAGAACAGTGTCCTTTCAAGTTTGCTTTGAGATTGCTGTACTAAATCAAATACCCTAATCTCTCACGTATCTTCTTACTTGGTGGGTATTTGAGAAGCCCCTCAACGATTTTCAGTGGGAGCTGCTTTCTTCTGTCCCCTCTCCTCATTCTACCTCTGCCATGGTCTGTCCCCAACAGCACAGATCCTGAGTATCACTCTTCCAGGATGACCTTACAGCCCCAGCAGCAAAATAGCTGACTTGCTCTGTGGCACACATTTCTGGGATTATTACCAGAGGTTTCTGATGCCCCCCTGCATGCAGCAGTGATGCTTAAGGATGCCCAAAGACAAAGCCTCCTTACCATTCCTCCCTGTCCACAGCCCCAAGTGAGTCACTCTGCTCCTTATGCAGGTCAGTCACCAGCTTATTTTCTTTTCCACTGGAAGGGACCCACGGCTGCCACCGCTCTGAGTGAGCAGCAAGTTAAGCTAGTTGACATGAAAAGGAGGGAAGAGAGGCCTCTTAAGTAGTACCTTGCTTAAGAGGCACCTCTCTACTGATGATGACTTTGAGTTCTCTGAATCCGATTTGTGGGCCTGAGGATACCCACATCCTTTCTTTTCTAAAAGAAAAATAAATTAGAAACTGGGTGGCGAAGGACACAAGCCTCTGTGACCCACTGGCTCTCACGCCCAGAGGAGAGGAGGAGCACTCTACCTTCTCCTCCCTTCTCTGGGGGCTGTGTCCATGTTTTGTCTAAGTAGCTGCCTCGTGACAGCTCTATAATCAGAGGGATGGGGACATACCCACATCTTTCACCTCCATAGGAGTGACCTACCTGTTGGGTTACAGAGTCATGCTCTTCTTCCCCTACCACCCTCAGTGAATCCAGAAGAGCATGAATGAGTAGCTCAGAGTCGTGTGTGGATCCTGCCCATGTCCCTCTGGCACAGTGAACCACAGATCGTTTCTGTGTACACCTCCTGAGAAGGGAGGTGCAGGCCTTCCCCGTCATTCCCACACACACCCAGTCTGGTTAAGTCCCCGGTCCTGCCTGCTGACTGATGGGTTAGGCAGTGGAGAAAGAGCGTGCTGGATCCCTCCAGGCAGAGGACAGGGAAAATAACCTTCTCTTCTCCAGCACCCTTGGTGAGAGCTCCAACCTCTGGGTAACAGAGATGGCTCCAACAGGACTGCCTCTGGACATGTTTTAAGGGAAAATGGTGATCGTTGGTGCATCTTGTGCAGGGCCTGAGCTGAGTGTGCAACCACTGGCACGCTTACTAGATGGATGGGGGTCATCAGCAGAATTGCTGGAGGAACACCTCACCTGTCAATCTCTGCAGTGATGAGACACAGTCAGTGTGTCAGTCCTGAGCCACATACTCACCCCGTGAGCCTGGCAATGCCTCCAAGCAGAGCAAAGCATCTCATGAGCTCAAAGGTCAAGAATGCAACCACCACCAGCAGATGTGTCAAGCACAATATTTATTTTATTGGTTTCATTTCCAAGAAATTAAAAAAACAGGCTGAAGAGGAAATGCACAACACAATCTCTACAATTTATGCAGCCCTTCCTTCTGATTTGTGTATAATTTTGACAGGAGGGTGACCTAAAACTTTGACCATATTTTGAAAGATGCCATCGGAAGTATATAAACCATAGAGTACATCTGAAATATCTTAGTCATGTCAGAGAACACAGGGTTCAGAGGGCTTCTCCTAAAAATGCTGATTTCTGTTCTGTGAGGTCAGCCTCCTGGCTATTATCAGAGCTTGTAATAATCACAAATTTCGCCTTGAGATTTGGGTAGGAGTCAAGTCCCACAGAAAATGGAATGTGTCCGAATAATTCATTGTTAGGAAATGGGAACCTAGTTTTCCAATACACAGAGGACTTCCTATGTACAGCGCTCTGGAAATTCTGTAGTAAGTACAGTTCTTTTCCACAGAAGGTAAATATATATCTGCAATTAGTCCAAAGGTTTAATTTTGCACCAAGGGGAGTAGTTAGATGAAAGGTCTACCTTCACGTGAAACATACTCTGAAGATGGAGAAGTCACCCCCTTATAGAACACGTAATCTTTCTTTGTAAATACACACAGTGTTTTGAAGTGTTCATGCCCTTTTAATTCCTGCAGTACCAAGTTTATCTTTCTTTATTTTTTCCCCCCACATCATGGGAGGGAAGTTATTTCTGCAAAACCCGCAGCACATGTCATTTAAAAGGGACTATTCCTACTTCAAGATTTTCCACAGAGTATTGGCACTGACGAGAATTTGTCTTCATTGATGGGAAGACATCTCAATACCGGCAGGGACGCTTCACTTACTAGGAGGGAAATATTATCCTTTGTTGAGATGAAAGATTCCTTATGCCTCTTACATCAATTTGAAGCGTTGTGACATTTCCTATCAGCGTAGCACAAGGATGTTCCTTCTGGGAATTGTGTGGAATATACTAACGAGTATGTTCATACATCAGAGAAAAGCCTCTTCCCCCCACCCCACCCTGTAAGATGACAAAGTTGTGCTCGATCTAATATCCCTAATCCACAGCAGAGAGAAAGTGTAATTGCCTGTAAATAATAGGTCAGAATGGCCAAGCATGACACTTTTAAAGTTCAAATCCTCTCATCCCTAGTTATCATAGGTTGCATTAAGGCTATCCACAAACAGTATTTGTCAAGCCGCTGTGTACCAAAGTGACTTATTTTGTAGTAAATCCAATAACAAGTGAAACAGAGCTTGCTGAGGTTTGCTTCCAATTTCCTTTCCTAACTTCTGTGCCATTTTAAACAAATGACATAGCGGGGAGGTGAAGAGGACAGAGCAAAGCACCAGAGATCACCTGAAGGTCAGCATACAGCAGGTCTCTTCACATTAGATTTGCCAGAGCCGTGCTGGCTTTCTATCCAGCTGAACAGCGTTCTGCAGAGCAGAAAGGCACAGAGCGAAGCAGCCAAGAGATTTAGATACCAGGGAACTGCTTTTAAAGGCTCCAAAAAGCCTGCTCATTACAACATCATTTAATTGATTATTAGATACTCCCCCCGCTTTTCAAAGCGGACATCAAGGAGCAGTGTTTGGGCTCTGAAGTGGGAGATACCACTCTCAAAACTGATCCTCAGTTTACATACATATGAAACACGTCTCTCTTTCCACGTATTTTAGGGCAGGTTGTAAGAAACAGATAATGTCTCTTCTCATTTCCATTACAAAGCTCTGCTGAGCCACTAATAAGAGTCTGTTCTAGCTGAAGTGAGTAAAACCAGTTCTTCAAAAGAAGAAAGAAAAAAGGAAAAAAAAAAAGAATACTAGAAAGTAAAAGGACCATGTTTGAATTCTGATTTGCACACTGGGTGATTTGCTTTCCTTCTCCCATTGAACCCTCACTGTGGTAGTCGCTCCCCTTTCACAATCACTGCTTGACCCATTCTGTCACAAAGCTGCCCGCTCCCCTCCAGGGACCCACTCAAACAACTCAGGGATTCCTTCAGCCAGAAGCACTTTCACACAGTTTGAGTGAAAAATTGCCCCAAGGAAGACCTAAATTGTGCTGGATAAGAGATCTGACAGTGCTTTTAACTGGACCAAAATTTCACTTCCCAAATGGCAACAGTGATAGCAGCCTAAGAGAATTTCCTCTTCCTGGAAGCACGATATCGTCCTGTGGGTGGCTGGATACATACTGGGGTCACAAAACACCTGGCCTGAGTGTTTTCAGTCTTGCATTTCACTGATTTTCCATGTGGTGGGGTTTTTTTTAACTCTGTGGGGCTTGCTTTATTTTTTTTTTTTTTTCACAAAATCTGGTACTTCAGACTAAAGTCCAAGGTTTCAGACATTTGCTATCAGAAATCAGAAAGCACGAGTCATATTAAGGAGAGTAAAGAACTCTAATGCCTTCTAAGACGCACATTATCAAATGCACAAGGAGTAAGGAAAGAGAATACTTTGACCTGTTTGGCATGAAGAAGCATCCAAACATTCAAGAGTTCCTGTAAGTGGCTGTTAGAGACTGCTGAGGATAAACAGAGTTTCTACAGAAAGCAAGACTATATGAGCTGAAAAATCTCTACTTGGAAAAAGAATGTGTCAACATCCACAGATACGTAAGAAAACAAGTGTGTGGGAGATCCTCACATAAAATAAATCAGATGGTAGAGCAGCAAATGGGAATGAGAGAAAAAAGTTGAGAACAAATGGGCAAAATTCCTTCACAGGGGATGTGTTTAGCCAATGGCATACTGAATCTTTATTGATCCTTGTGACTTTTTGGCATCCTCACCTATTCTGAAGCAGGAGACAACAGATTCCCCAATAACAGTGCGTTCCCTCCTCTCTGCTGCTTTCAGGCTGCCTACACATCCCCTTCATATTCATTTTTGGAAAGCTGAATGGACTGCTACTTTCATGCCACTCTCCCACTGTGCCCTACCACCCACATTGTTTCTAAAATACATCCTGCATCCTCTCTCCCAATTGTGGTTTTAGCAGAGCAACATAAGGAAGCAGTGCATTGTTGTGCTCACTTTCCTTCCTTGAGATGTGGGTTTCTGACAACGATGTTGGGCTTGTTTTGGGAGTCATCTGCCAATAAAACTTGATCAAACCTGTTGCATCCTGAAGCAATTGAGCAAAATGGAGTTATGGCTGCTGTAACCTAATCATAAGCAAAAACATGTCGGTGAGCTGTAATTATCAAGGGTTCTGCCATCTGATAACATTTAGAGCAAACAGAAAATTAAAAGACTTAAACCAGAAGCAAATGAGTGGAAGCTTTTTCTTTTTTTCCCCCCCTTTTTTAAAATAACTGACTACTGACTTTTCCCTGAAGTTCCATATAAATCTCAACTCCACTAGAGAACCTATCCAGAACACTTTTCTTCACTGGATGTCGGGGGTTGAATTTCTGTATTCTCCTTCAGCACTGGAAGTACTTGAGACCCAACCGATAAAACATCTGGAAAGGATGAGTGCAAAGGCTGGTTCATCAGGTATATGCCAAAGTTTGTCTGAAAAAAGAAAAATATTTATTGATGTACAACTCATGTCAATCAGATCTGTAGAGGATCTCAAACCCCAGATATGTTTAGAAAGACAATACTGCTTTAAGAATAAGGAGGGATGTACGATCTCCATGTAATTAAGAACATTTAAAACTAATTAACTATAATGGACTGGTAAACAAAAGCTAACACCATGCTATTCAAGAAGAATACCTTAAGTGAATAAATAATGTAGTATTTCATCATGAGTTCCATAGTATCATATATGTAATTTATACTCCCTCACAGTCTTGTCATTTAATGACTGTTCCAGCTTCTTGGCAAATACAGTTAATGCATTACCACAAATAAAGGCTAGGCAGCACGAGCATGCATGTATGTTCAAACAGTGAGGAAGTGTCTTGCATCTTCTACCATGAATTATTCGCTTTGTTAACAGAACTTTGTTCTGTCTAGCCTTTGTGAATTTCCCTTCATTTGTTTTTATGAATATTTTAGTATATTTTACAGCAAATACTCAGGAAGTTTGTATTACTAGAACTACCACTTGCTATCTGTCATTAGCTGTGAAGCCACCCCACCTAAAGTATTAGAAATACTGAGATACATGTCCTTGTGACACTGAGCAATAAAGAAAAGAGGAACAGAACAACCACTTTGCCCACTGGCCATAGAGCCCTCAGAGGCACTGAAAACCTGCCCCAGTGACTGCACTCTTATGTGTGGTCTTAAGCATGTTGAACGTTACAGTTGCAGCAGTGAGCAGCCGTGTACCATCTGGGAATGTCACCATAACATACTGGAGTGGTTTTGTGGTTTTGCTGCCCAACAGTGGAGAATTTAGGAATGTGCGAGGAACAGACCTGCAATCTCACAATGATATTTCCCAGACAATTAGAAAATAGTTAATTAAAATAAAATATAAAGTAAGAAACAAAGGAATGCTGAAGAAGACTATGTTAAACCGATAATCTGTAGACTTCAGAATGTTTTTCTAACAGGGCTGTGGAAACCCAAGATTAATTTTCTCATCTTTTTTAAGAGGTTTCAATAAAAAGTATTTTGTTTTGGTAGAGGACAGCCAAAATGTATCAGTTGTTCAAAAGTATAAAATAAATAAGCAAATTAAATTTATTTGGTGTTCCTGAAAAGAAAATATTTTTAAATCCAAAGTTCTGTGTGTTCTCCTTCTCCATTCCCTGATGACATTTACTGCCATTGCTCAGAGTGATGATCCTGAAATTTACAGATTTACATTTACAGCAGGGTTAGAAAAATATACCAGGTAAAAGGAATCGCAGTAAATTAAAAATAAATAAACAGCATTAGCTGAATTTAAGGGAACATGTTTGGCAGAACAAATATGAAGGCAGCATGTTCTTGCACTGTATAATTAAATAAAGGACCAGGAATGAGGTAACACAAAACAGCTTTTAGTCGTTGAACAATTAGTGAGATGTAAGGCTGAGAGAGATGCTGTAAAGCAGAGATCTATCCAAACATGGCCTCACACTCTGAATTTGGGCGCCTCTGTTTCATTTGTATTCCTAAATATTATAAAGAAAGCCGGTTCCCAAGCAGAAGTGTTTTGTTTGGGGGTTTTCTGGCTGGACTTTTGCTGTTCCTTCATCTCACTGGCATTTCACATATATGGGGCATGAGTTGGCCCTCATCAGGCCTATCCTATTAATGGCACTTTTTGGATACCAGTGACCATGAGGGTGTCAGTGCAGGTGGGCGCAGGGTGGATCCTTATGGCCACTGGTCTGATATTTAATGCTGGGGAAGGACTGCAGCACACTACGATCCCGACCCATTGGCAGTGTGTTGGATCAACCATGATGCTAAAATGCTAAGTCAGCAACCGTTTTGTCTACGTTATCAGAGCACAGAGCATTATTTTTCCACTCTCACTTTTCTCTTACTTGTTGATCAGCTGTGGTTTCTGCATGGGCATAAATGGTGTTTTTCAGCCTGGTGTTTAGCAACCTGGATTTTCTTCCTACCCCCAAGTTGCAAAAGTGACAGTTGCCATATTTTTTTTTGTTTTAAAAACCTGGGCAATCATAAAACAAATATTGTAAAACAAATATTTGTCCATGACATGCCTCGTTGCACACAGGAAGGAATTTTATAACTCACCCATGTAAATGAGCTTATTTGAGAAATGAGAAGTTGTTATTTATATCTACTGTACTGGCATCTTGATTTATCTTAAAATGAGAATTAAAAAAATCCGTGCGGATTGGTTACTGTGGAGAATTTAATTTACCAATTTTCTATTGTTGTGAATCATTTAGCAAGAGTTTTTTTCTTCAGGCACTTTAAAACATCCAGCATTATTTAAGAAAAGGCATGTGTGAATATATCTTCTGTTCAGGACTTCTCAAATACTATTTTAATACTGGTCCTTAGTATTTCTGGGCATCTTGACTCTCATGGTAATTTTTTCGGTGCTGAGAGTGGGTGATGCCAAAGGAGTTTTCAAGGTTATGGTACACTTATTTTAGTATAAATACCTGCTTGGAATTGCCTGCCTCTTTCTTTTGTGAATGTTCTCTTAAGACCAAAATTTTGCTTGTGATTACCAGAAGTAGATTTAATATTTTTAAAGTAAATTTCCTTTTATTAATATAATAATTACAAATATTATTAGCAAAAACCAACCCCCAACACAAGCAGCCACAAAAGCTGTGCATCCTACCATTTCAGCTCTGCTTCAAGAGAGAGACAAAATGCAGAAATTGGCCCTTCTCACATTTCACTGTTGAAAAATGAGGCTTTCAGAGGCAGAGATTACAGCCTGCAGAGTTATTACAATGAACCGCATAATCTCTCTCTGCTGTTGCTACCCTTTCCTGACTTCAAGGGCACATTATTCCCCATGTAACCTCCCCAGAAGACACCAAAAACTGGGCAGGGAATGCTGGACTGTGACTTCCATGGCTTTATCCGCTCGGTTTTCATGTAGCAGGAGGGGGGTCTTCTCACCACCCTTAACCTTCCCAGGGATAAAAATGTACAGCTTCTTGGTTAGTAACAAGCAGAACGCTTCACTGCTGGGACAAGTAGATAAAACATACCTTCTCTTGCCAACAGTGAATCATATGATAGTAATCACACTCACTTATAGGAGGGGATATAAAATGCTGTCATTCTTGCATGTTGTTTCAAGCACATCTACCAGATCCACAGCACTGCTTAGATATCCACTGACAGAGGAATATCCTGGGTGCAGTATCTCCTTTTATAAGACAGAAACCCGTGGTGCTACTTCTGACAAAGGCTGAGATGAGATACCTTCAAGATACAGCTCCTAGCAATCAGTTAATTCAGACTAGCACTTGGTAGGGAAAATGCCCTGGCAGGATGTGTAACAAGCACATAAATGATACTGCATGCTAAATCCTAGCTTTGGATGGCCGAGTTCTGGATTTTCCCCCTGGATGCTGTCTCCCAGTAGAAAAATGTACCTATTCATCTCTGCTCATTTTATTCATACAATAACATAAGCTCCCTTCTTTGCAAAAGTTTGGGAGATGCAATTATTAAAGGGGATTTTTTTTGGGTTTTTTCAGGTAAGGATTATTTTTAGCTCTGGATTCATCAAAACTTTTTAGTAAGCCTTACAAAATAGCTGTGTGGAAGTACTCACTTTTAACAGGCTGATTTTTCATACTGGAAAAAAGGGAAACTTTTAACTTGCTTTTCAAAAAGCCCTATCTTGTTCTGTTGAACACATGTGGACAGGATAATGTTTTCCTGAGAACTGATTTTCCTTTGCTCTACCTTAAATAAATGCATTTCCCAGTTCAGCCACCAATGAGAAAAGAGAACCGTATTATTTCAGAGGTCTACTAATTGCATCAATCACTCTTTGCAAATGCTCCAGATCTCTGGATGAAAAAGCACTGCACAATGTAAAGCCCTGCATTACTATGAAGATGATGATAATGATGCATCAGATAAGAGAAGTCATTTGCTACCCGTGCTAACATTTCAGGAAGCAGTCCAAAGGCACGGTGTCTAATTCTGCAGGGGAAGAAGCTCTCCCAAGGCACAATGAGATACATAAAGGAGGATCAGCAGCCCGCAGGAAAAAAAGCACAAGCCTTTTACTGGATGAGGGCATGTGCAAACATAATGGATTTCCCTTGATGTTCCACTATCCATACATTTATGCCGGGGCAAACTGTTAATGCAATTCCCTTTGCTACCCTGACAGCAAGTCCCAGCTTATAGCACTGCTGCAAATCTACCCACGGGGCTTCCGCTATTGTTAGCACTGTTTGCATCTGCAAAACTCAGGAGGCGGGCAAGAAATTCAATGCTCTCTTCTCTCTGCCTGTGTGTGTTTTGCATCAGGTGGTGACGCATATGAAACAACGTGTGGCTATTTTTATGCTATTTGCTTAACATAGTTATCTAGTCTTTCATAGCCTCCTGCAGAAAGAGAGAGCCGAGCTCTGTCACAGAAGAAGAGCTCATTTTCCCTTTTCAGTCAAAAATTACAGAAGGAATCGTTAATGAGTGTTTCTTCAGAAGTGATGGCAGCAGAGCTCAAGTTCGCTTTGTAGAGATGTTTGCTTTTTCTTTCAAACAATGTGATGAAAGGTTCCATAAAAAGTAGGTGGCTGGGCTTCAGCACCCTGCTTTACATTTATCAGGGAACGTAAATTGCTTGTGTGGCTAATTACAGTAGCTGTAATCCATCTATGCAAAGCCTCAATCTTTCAACTTGGAGTACCAGGTTCTCAGAGTTGCAGAGGGATGGAGAAAAATATTATTTCGGAAACAATTATTGAACCACCTCTTACAAGCCTTACTTTATTTAGCTCATTATTGAAGATCACTGACAGTGCTGTCATTTGGGCTACTGGTTTGATAAAATTCGATATATTTTTCCAGGTTGGTATTCTTAGGAAATAAATATTAACACCTGGCTCTCTTCCTAAGCATTCAGGATTTTCTGTCCATTTATATGTGCAACATCTTTAATGTTTCGGAAATCGAGCAACTACAACTGCCTTTCAAAAATACCAGTTCCCCTTGCACTGGGAAATTAGCTTAAATCTCATTTTGCCACATTTATTTTTTGTAGTTCGAATCACATTATTGACAGCTGGGAACAAACACAGCTAAATTCCTTCACTGAATCTGTATCTGATAAAAAAAGCAAATTAAGTCTATTAGATGACTCCTCAACAAAAAAGTGCATACTAGAAACATGAGTCACCAAGGGATTAGCTCTGTAATTTAACACAGTCACATGAACTCAATGTTCTTTCTCTCTCCCCACTGTGAACTGTGAAAGGTTTGGATCCAGGTCCTCTGCCAGGTCCGCTGAGCACGCTGAAGATGGCATAATCCTGGGGTGCTACTCACTGATAGCCAGCTGGGGACCATCACTCCACAGATGACATGTAGGAGGGATGGGCTGTGAGGTCCTCTCAGACCAGTTCAGGCAAAACTACCAGTTCAAACTCTCTGCTGTCATGCTACCCCAGAGAACTTGTCCTTACGCACAGCAGGGCATGCTCATAAGATCCCATCTGCCAGCAGTGCTGGAGGCTGGGAAGAATGAAAAAAGCTGAAGGCCTGGTTCTTTGCAGCAGCTGAGGGAAGCAGAGTGCTCCCCGTCTGTGAACAGCAGCACTGTGCTAGGCAGCACCTCGCCTTGCCATGCGTCTTTTATCTGGTGCCAGGCTGTTCTCAAGGGGCTGGATAGCTCTCTTTGCCATAGTTCTGGCAGCACAAGTTACTTGGTTCTAGGAGTGCTCGTATCAAGAAAGTCTCTGCATCGCTGAGTTAATCAGAATGAAAGGGAAGCTCGTCTTTGCTGTGGGAAACATGCAGAAGATGCTTTGTCTCTCCTGAGAATCTGTGTTCCGGGGAAGGTTTTGTTGCCACTTGAGAAGGTCCCTGAATCCCCTGTGCTTTCCCTCCACAGAGGATTCAAGATATAATCCAGCAAAACCCAAGTGGGTAGAGAAGGCCTTCCACATACTGCACCCCAGATGGCAGCTGGGCAGCATCCCTACCCAGAGCGTCAGAATGCGCTCTGAAGCATTCCAGATGTTCCAGTGGTGCCTCACCATTACCCAGAGAGACCTCTTGTCCTCAGGCTACCTACCATGGTCAGGAGCTCACCTCACTAAGGCACAAGTGCTGTGGTGATCTGGATGCCAGAGCCTGCTGTGCAAGCCGAAGTCACCTCAGGTCAGTGGGAAGCTGTGCCCAGACAGCCGGCCGCTGCTTGCTCACAGCTCCCCCATCTCTGCACCAGGTGGCTGGCTCAGGGACAGAGCTGGCAGAGTTATTCACCAAGGATAACGTTCTTTGAAAATGGAGCCCTTTGTTTGCTTAATGAGTAACTGAGAGGAATCAATTTATTTTTATTTCCCCCCCAAAAACAATGACTGCATGATGTGTTACTTGTTTGTGGGTTGTTTGGGTGCACGATTTGCTATCGTGCTGCCCCTGCGCTGTGCCCGGTCTCCGGAGTTCAGCTGGTATTGGCGAGGCTCCTGAGCCTTGACGGGCTCACCGACTTTCACAGCAGGAGCTTAGCGAACAGGAAGCAGTGAATTTAGAGTAAGGATTTCCAGCTAAATAAATACTCCTGAAGAGATTTCTGAAAGCTTTTGGGACGCCGAACCGTCTAGCCATCGTCTGAGCACTCTTGATTCCAAGAAGCAAAGCAACCTTAAGAAGCAGGACTCCAGTTGAGCTCCTGTATTTCACACTTACTCTCCAGTCACTTTCTTAATCAATTACTCTCTGCTTTGACTATATTCACATCTGCCCTGATTTTCCTGCTAAGCAGCTTCTGTCAGTAGGGATGAAGTTAAGCCTTATGAGCTAACTGTTCAAACGCTTTCTGATTTTCCTGCAGATTTCTCTTCTTGAATGACATCAATGCATCAGCTCATGTTTTTTTTCCAGATCAAAATAACCACATTGTAAAGCAGTACCTACTGAAAAGAGGGAAGCGCAGTAAAAAATAACACATATGAATAGTCAGTTTCAGAACGACAAACACGTGGAAGTAAACCATGTCATATCTGGGTTGCGAGTGCATCCTCTTTTTAGTGAAAAACAAATGGCAACGTTTAGCATAACAACTTAATTGTGCATATTCTCTCAGCAGATACTACACTATGCATGCAACAAAGTCTGCACATTTCTCTGTACAGCTATTTTGGAGTACTGTACTGACCTTTCTACCTCTGGCAGCAGACAGAGACGGCAGAAGTTCTTTGTTTCGTTCCCCAGACTGTTGATCAATGCAGATTATTTGACATCTGCTGCACGGACCCACAACCTGAAATTTCAGTTAAAGAAGGTTCAGAGCCCTATATCAAAGCAGTACAACACAGAACAGTCAAGCTTCTGACCATCATAATACCTTAAAAATGGATCTTTCACATACACTTCATGTGTTCTCCTATGCTTTCATTATGTAAGAGGTCAAGCCTGTTCACCTACTGTAGGTACATTTTCAAAGGGTCTACTTGTGAAGATAAATTTTGAATTCACTTTTTTCTTTTCTGTTTTTAAGGAACACTTTCCCAGAGACAGAATCTGAGAAATAGTAAGCATTTAAATATTTGTGTGTGCTGGTGGCTTCACTTTATCTACAGGCTGGTGGGGGCTACTTGTCCAAAGGAGAACTGAGTACAAAATTAAGCCAGAGCCTCTGGATTTAACCCAAGGGGGATTTTCTTGGGTTCATTTTACATTGTTTCAGTGCAGCTGAAACAATACACAGTATCTTTCTCATGTGCGGGGCACTTGTAGGTAGTCAGAACGCAAAATGTGATTGTTCACAAGTTTACATCACCAGAAGGAATAATGGGATCCTCTAGTCTACCATCATACTTAGTACAAAGCATGGACTGTAAACTTAATTCTGCTTTGAACTACGGTGGGTGTTTTAGAAGAAAAGACCTCACAATAAATTTCTTCTTAAAGCATTGAAATGAAGAAGGAAGACATCTCAGTTTTGCTTAATATTGCGTCCCTAGCTCAAGCAAAACTGTAAGTTATAGAAAATAACTGTTCTTCAGTAGCCCAATACACACATTCTACTTTTGTAAGACGTGTCATAAATTTCAAATAGGGCAAATAATTAAACCTTATGCTGCAACCATTTTTATATGCTGATCTGAAGCGCTAATTCAGTTTTTTGAGATACATCTAAAACTGCTTGTGCAACTCTTCAGTGTAATCATCAAAACCATACATCTGGCTGAGTTTTTTCAGATGATTTTCCACAGCTTTAATATTTTATTAAAAGAACAAGAAAGCAAGACAGAGAAGGAAGTATTTTTTTCCTGCTTTGCTTTGTTCAACAGCTGCTTCTACTGTTTTCCTGGCACCAAGAACCATTAACATAATTTTTACCCTTACTACATCAGTATCTGAATAAGGACCTAGCAGAGACTGGAAAAGTGCAAACTGCATAAGCCTTTCTATTTTCAGCTTACATTCCTAAAGTACTTCAATGCCAGAAACACCTTTTTATTTTATAGTTTTACAGTATCATCCACAAGAAGATCCTGAGCTGAGTCCCCTGGTGCAACTCCAGCCTCCAGCAAACTATACACCAAGGATCTGGTCCTCTGTGTTCCTCAACACCCACCTAAAGAAATTTTTCCTCGATTTCCTCCAAGTCATATTACAGCTTACTAATCAAAGTACATGTAAGAAGACAGCAGATAAGTCATATTGTCCATCCTTACTTAAAAAAGAATGACCTCTCCATTTCTTACAGTATGCTGATGAGAAAGAAGTAGGAGTGATGTCTACCACACCTTCTAGACCTGACTTAGCAGATGTTATTCATACCTTCATTTTCAACCCTATGAAAACAATGAATAAGCCACTTTTACATCCTAGGCAATGCATTTCATATCTAAAGACCAGATGAATTCAACAGAACATGTAATACAGGTGTGCATCATTCCCTTAGGTTTCATGTGTAGCTTTTGCATGGATCCTTTGTTGAAGCTTTCTCAAAAGCAAGTATTTGCCAATGAAGTCTGACTTGTCAGCATTCTTCTTACAATGCAAAGCACATCATGTTGATAGACATGGTGTGTAGTATAACATACAAAAATCCCTACCAGGCTAGGCTAGAAACACGTTTTGAATGGAGATTAAGATAGAATGTATATAGCAAAGGGCAACGGTCATCATTCGCTTGCATTCATGTCCAGACTTTTGGCCACCAGTTGCTTGTTGTGCAGCAATCTGAGGTTACATTTGGACTAATATGACTAACAACAAGCAGTACTGTCTCATAACTTGCCAGCTAAATATTTGCTGCAAACTCTGCCTCAAAACAGTGATTATTTTTCCGTTCAGTTGGACAGAAACGGGAAATTTTATGAATTATGAAATGGAAAAAAAAAGAAGTGTGGAGAAATATGTCAAAACCTCTCAATTTTACTGAAGCATGCTCACCACAGGTCACAGCATGGGTTTTTTTTTTACACACTTCATAAATTTCATCTGCACAAACTGTGCCACCTACATTCCAGTCAGAACCTTGCAAAAATTGCTCTGTCTCTAGAGGTCAAAATACTTTGTGATAGACCTGGGACTAGGACAAAGAGAGGTGGTTTGCACCTGGAATCGCAGAGCTCCTATTGAAATCTCAGCCCACTCTTCTTCCTCAAAGGACTCTGGTGCACTGATGACAATGTTGGCACGGAAACGTCCGATTAATTCTTCTATTTCCAATGTCTGTTCCAATCTGTCTCACGGAGTTGACAGAGAAAAAGAAAAAAAATAAGGTTTATTAGCTAGTCCTGCACTAGATTTTTATACTGTAAGAATCTAGTGGCCAAATATTTGAATATCTGGCTGAGTATGATTCAGAAAATGTTTCTCCAGAATAACGTGGCCCAAGCTTTATTAGAAAGGCTGTGAAAATGGCACGAGGTATTAAACTGTGATGTGTAGTCCTTCAACCTGGAACTGTAAAGTAGTTATGAAAGCACACAGATAGGCGACTGTGAACAATGCATGTGAAAAAAATTCCTTGTTATCATACATAAGGCTATTGGTGAGAAATAACAGGATCTTTCGAGTTAGGAATAATTTGACTCGTAAATACTCCTAAAAAGAAGGCAAATAGAAACTTATTCTGCACATGCTGAGTGGCAAAAGGTCACAAACAGCAGGTGCTGAAGGTGAAAAAGGCCAGTAAAGGCACTTTATGAGAGAACATATTCCTCGTATTATTATTATTTGCCTTTGGGATGCAGCAGATTGCAACAAATGGTGGGTGTTTTGAAAAAGAATTAATCTCTGTGTGGTGATATCTCCACCTCTTTGCAAGCATTTGAACTGCCAGAGTGTAGATTTGTGTCAGTGTGGAGAACCTGTATGAGGCAGACAGAGCAGCTGACTGCATACAAATATCAGAAATCAGGCTGCACCTTTGAACTGTCATTCTTTACTCTTCTTTGAAAGGAGAACATGACCAGTACCGGATAAAAAAAGGACAGCCCTAAAATTTGCGAGAGAGTTCGCTCAGTGCCATTGTTAGTGGGGAAGTAACAGTAACTTCTTTTTGCAGTAGCCATTATGGACATGAACAACTTTTGATACTCCATCAGCAGTGGTCTGACAGCTTTGGGATATGACACCCTACAGCATAGTGAGAAAACTAGGTAATTAGTGAAAAGACAAGGTTCTGTCCTGGAAAAATAGTATTTAAAAACAGTTAAGAACATATAGTTCAAAATGTGCTTTAATTAAAATGAGGAAAAACATACAAAATCATAGCGCAGGGAAAACTGTTCACACCAAGCAGTCTTGGCAGAAGAGGTCTCTTAGGTGATAAAAAAGAGCTTGCTTTTATTTAAAATAGTATGGATGATCTCCTTTAGCAGACAAATCTGTACAAAGACAAACTGACTGTGCAGACTTCCAGTCAAACCACACAAGCATGGATGCACCAGCCCTTTGTTGTTTACAGGTCCTCCAGCAGCCTGGGTGCAGAAAGTGGAACGGGAACCGTAAGGGCTTCAGGTTTTTTCTTCAAGATCCTACAAGCAATTCCCATGGCTGAGACACAGTCAGTAATCACGGCAGGAGATAGGAGATAGGGAGGTGTAGACTCTGCCAATGCTCAGGCATATTAGGTGGGAAAACAGCAGTTAGTCATTAAGTTCAGTTACGCCGTGGTGCTTCTTAGCTTTACTGTGGGCTCTTTGTGGTGGTTTGACCCTGGCTGGAGGCCAGATGCCCACCAAAGTTGCTCTATCACTCTCCTTTTCAGCTGGACAGGGGAGAAAATATATATTGAGAGGCTCAGGAGTCGAGATAAGGACAGGGAGAGATCATTCTGCAATCAGCGTCATGGGCAAAATAGACTCAGAGCAGAATAAAGGAAAGAAACTCTCTAATTTATTACACTGCTCTGCACACACAGTGAGACCAGAGTTGGGTAATGAAAAGTCCAACCAGATCTTAAAGCACCTCCCACCCACCCCTCCCTTCTTAGCAGACTTCACTTCAGTCATGATTTCGCTCCCTTCTTCCTCCTCATTATGGCACGGGGAGGGGCAGGGAATGGGGGAATTGGGGTTTTGGTCAGCTCCTTTCAAGTTGTTTTCCTTCTTGCTGGGAGGGGGGCGGGGAGAATTCCTCACACCCTTCCCCTGCTGCACTGTGGGGTCCCAGCCACAGCAGACAGTCCTCCATGAACTTCTCCAGTGTGCGTCCTTTCCCACAGGGCTTCAGCTTTTCACCAGCTGCCCCAAAATGGCTCCCTTCCATGGGATGATGACCTTCAGGCCTAGACTGCTCCAGCCTGGTCCCCCATGGAGTCACAAGTTCCTCAGCAAACCTGCTACAGCGTGGGCCTCTCTCCATGGGCTGCAGGTCCTTTCAGGAGCTTGCTCCAACATGGGTTTCTCATGGGGTCACAGCGTCCTTCAGGTGTCTCTACCTGCTCTGCAGTGGGGTCCTCCATGGGCTGTAGATGGGGTCTCTGCTTCCCATCATCATCCATGGGCTGCAGGGGGACAGCCTGCTTCACTGTGGGCTGCAGGTGGGGTCTCAGCCTTTTCCATGGGCTGTGGGAGGATACCCGCTCCACCATGTGTTTCTCCACAGGCTGCTGGGGCATCTTTCTCTCTGGCACCTGGGGCACCTCCTCCTTTCAGTTTCTTACATCTTCTCACTCCCTTCTCTGGTGGAAAAAAGCAGCTGCTTGTGTTTTTTTCTCCTAAATGTGATTCCCAGAGGTGCTGTGACCGTCACTGATGGGCTCGGCCTTGGTCAGCAGCGACTCCGGCCTTGAGCCGGTTGGTGTTTGTTCTCTGGGGCCTGCAGAGAGCTTCTGGCTGCTCCTTGCAGAAGCAGCACCCCTGCAGTGCCCTTCTCCACGAGAACCCAGTCACTCAGAACCACAACACTCTTCCAGCTTGTATGCTGTGTAGACTCTAGTTTTGAATGCATTTTGTGACATATAAGAGCCTGCCACCCCAGCTGCTACTGGTGGGGTCATCAAAAGCCCCAGTAACCTCACAGCTGGGCATGCAGCAATCTGAGCCAGCTGCTGAAAACTAATTCAAGTTTCTACTATTTCATCCTTTGCTGCAGCTTCTCCAAGGCTGCGATGCCCCTACTCTGAGTCTCTGTCTTTAACCTGCTCAGGCTCACCTCCAAAATACTTCACCTTCTCCCAGCCATCAGAACTGCTTCAAATTACTTGGCAGTGTGGATGTGAGTAAAGTCCCACTATTTCCCCTCCCTGAAAACATGGGGTGACAGGCACAACATTTCACAGAAATTTCAACAAGGGTCTGTTGTGAAAATCAGTGTATTCTGCCAAAGCCAGCCTCTATGCTTTGGACTTTCGATAGTAGTGGGCCCTGCAGTGCAGAACACATTATATTTATTTAACAGGCAAACTTGAAAAATAATATTTGCATCTTCAGGAATGTATTTCTAATAAGAACATTTAAGCATAAGGCCAGGCTATAGGGATTTTCATGGAGGTGACCTATAAGGCCAACACCAGAGAAATGGATGTCTTCATGTACACGCAGCTTTCCAACAGGTTGGTACAGTCTAAATTTTAATTAAATTGTTGTTTCTGGCTTAGATCACTTCTCAAGAGCCAAATGCAAACTGGAAGATTAATAGAAATTATTAAAACTCAACAGAATTTTTAAATTGTTTTAGAAATCTTATCAGGTTTCCATTAAACCCACATGGCAGGAAGTTAAATAATGCTTTCTGAAAAAAGAAAAATATTGAATAAAGACCCAAATATGTAGATTCTTGAAAGTACCTGTCACAGTTCACTATTTGGAAAGTTTTCACACCATGATTTAGTATCAGTGCAGAGTGAGGACACTGCTGAGGAAGCTGTATGTCTATGTTGAATTAATTTCTCCAGTACCCTGAGAAAGAAAGTACTGCAAGGCAAAAACAGGGAGGAATTTTCCAACTTGTGCTGTACAGTGGAAAGTAAGATATTTCTCAGGCACCGTCGTAGCTCCAGCCATATCTGGAGTTTCCTTGGAGGAAAAGGAGATTAGAAGCCTAGTTGTACTAGAAGATATTAGGTGCAAAATCAGTGGATTGTCTGATATTGCACGCTTTACGAAAGTTCCCTGACTCTCTTCATCCTCACTTGCTGCTTCCTCTGGTGCTTTACTCTTCTTTGCACTCAGACCTCATGTCTGGGAGGTTTCTCACAAGGTCTCATCATGGCAAAAGCCCAGACTGAGGGATGCCTGCAAGCCCATCAAGCCACAGAAAAAAGGCTTTAACTGTCACTGAGAAAGGGCAGTCAGAATGGCTGAGACAAGGACTGATTCAAACCTTTTCTGCACAATTTTCCCAAATGGGTACTGCCATGATATTCAAGAACAGCCCAACTATATTCTCCTAAAGAAAGAACTATATTCTCCTAAAGAAAGAAGACCCTCAGGCCACACATGCTCCAGCAGTCTGTAGTGATGCTTCATTCAGTGAATGGTTTTAAATCCTGAAGCTCTCTCTCTCTCTCTATATATATATATATATGCTCCTGAAGATATAGATACATGTTCCTCCTCTTCTCAGAATGGGAATTTTAATGTTTGGTGGGCGACTAAGAGGAGATAAGATGACTCCAAGCAGGGGTGGGGAAGTTTGGTAAGACAGGAGAAGGGTGGTCATAGACAATGCCAGATCTGTGGGATATCTGGCTTTGATGGAGGACTTTTCTGTGGAATTTGAGCTTGTCCTGGTTATATGCAAGAAACAACTATTTTCTATTGTCAGTATATGAACATTTAGTTGGTAATGGATTCCTCATCTTTGAATTGTGGGCTGGCTCAATGTTTCATTTGCCACTTCTGTCTCCCACTTTTGTACGAGTACAGCCAAATTCAATTAAGAAATTAAATTAATCCAGTCCTGCAAGTAGTTTTAGAATATTTCTGTTGTGAATGTTTGCTCTAAATCTTAATCCTTCCCATAGGAAAGAAATAGTTCGGCAAGTAGCAAGATTTTGTATTTTCACCTGCCAGATTATTTATGTTGAGAAAACCTAATTATCCCTGTTCTTCCCACAAACAGAAGTTGGCTGGTTTCCAACAGCATCATGCCACTGAGTCATTTGACAAGAAGTTTAAATTTTCCTAAAGGTGGCTGGCATAAATATGTTTAAGCACTTAATCCACATTTTCGGAAGTCATACAGGAATGAGTAATTATAACAGTTTAGTACCTACATAGTTGTTGAACACTGAAAAGTAACTACCTCTAAATTTCCAGATAAAACAGTCATATTGGCATTTTATGCCAAGATTATTGAATTCAAGACCACAACATGACACTTGGAGGCAGAAGGATCTTACCTTGCAGAAATATGTTCTTTCAGCTGCAGAATGCTTGCTACATTTATTAGGAGGTACTGTGCTTCATTCACAAGAGAGAGTGAGATGTTTGTAGCAGATGCCAGACCTGAAAAAATCAATCCAACATTCTAAAATGATCATTAAACATTAGGAAGATTACACTCATAATTTCGCCTCATTTTTCCTTTGACCTCTTATTCATTCTCATTAAAAAATTATTCGTTCAGCTCCAGACACTAAGGAAAGATTCTAAAAATCCCCTCAAACCTATAAATGATAATGATGCATTGCTTTTAGAAACTGAGGCAGAGCTGAGATTTTACCAAATTTGTAAAACAAATTGCAAGAACAATATTTAGGGATTTTTCACACTCTTTCCATTTCATCCTTTTATTATAATGGAATTTAGTCTAAGAATAAATTCTTTGTTCACAGAGTTTTCATGATCATTTTTCAAAATGATCATTGGCTTTCCAGCCAAAATCATGGTCATGATGACAAAAAAACCCCACCCAGACTGGTGTATCTATACAGTTTCACTAAATGCAAGAAGTAGATGGGCAGAATAAAGACAGTGTGGATATACATGTACTCTTTGAAACCTACTAGATCAATATTGCATGACTCTTTCACCCTTTATCAGGGTAATTAGTCAATAGTCCACGAGCCTGATATTTACTAAGTGAGGAACACAAGTATTTTTCAGAATGACAACATACCTTTTGTATTTTTCTGCTGTGACCTGTTTTTCATGTCTGAACTCTGTCTTATCAAGCGACATGGACGACCAAGAAACATGGAGAACCAGCCAGCAATCCTTTCTCCACAGTCGTATGTTTTCACCCTATTATGAGGAAAGAGTGACTTAGCAAAATTTGACTGCCCAAACATTAATTTCCAACACTGAAGAACCCAAAACTACCAGAGCCCAAATATCTATCTAAAGATGGTTTCCATTATTAGTAAATTGTCTAGTGAGTTACACAAGGGTGGCAGTAGATTTGCCTTCTTTACTTGGATGTAATCTCTCCTAGAAAGATTTTGAGATCACCTCAGATCAGGAAGGGCACAGATCAGACTTGCCATTAGATTCCTCAGCCCTGAGTAATCTTAACTTTTTTCTTAAATGTGTTATCTGAGTTTCCCTCACAGATAATGGCGGGTAAGTAGCTTCCATCTATAGTAGGCCTCAGGATGGGATGACTCTCACTCTGGGAGTGTTTAACTTTATTGACTACAAAAGGAGATTTGCCTGACATCTAACTTTTAAATGGCATAAGCAGGTAAGAGGAAGGCACCCTTATAAATATCTAAAGGGTGGGTGTCAAGAGGATGCGGCCAGACTTTTTTCAGTGGTGCCTAGAGACAGGACAAGGGGAAATGATAACAAATTGGAACACAGGTTCCATCTCAACATGAGGAAAAACTTCAGTCTGAGGGTGACAGAGCAGTGGCACAGGCTGCCCAGAAAGACTGTGTAGTCTTCTCTGGAGATATGCAAAATCGGTTTGGACATGATCCTGTGAAACATGCACTAGGTGATCCTGCTCTGGCAGGGGGGTTGGACAAGATGATCTCCAGAGGTGCCTTGCAACCCCTACCCTTCTGTGATTCTGTCATTCTGTCAAATTCTCAAGCTGACCTAGGCAGGATTTTTGTTCAAAGAATAGTGAGGTAGCAGTGGGCCTATGCTCACCTTTGTGTCCTACCCAGCCAAAGAGGCTGATCTGCATGGGGACCACAGCTCTGTGAAACAAAAAAACAGCTTCTCAGAGCAAAAGATGCTAAGCCTTAGGATTGAGAGAGGAAGTGGCTTGGCCTTATGAAAAGCTTTGTAGGTTCAGCTAAGTTACACAGATAGAAAGCCAGGACAAGTGAAATCGAAAGAGATTTTACAATCCTGCAGGGATCAGATCTCTCTTCAGCAGTTGTTCTGAATTTTGATTGTGGTGCAGCCCTGCATCCCTCTCCCCACTCTGAGATTGTACAGATGCCAAACACAGCTGCATCTAAGCCAGTTATATCCTAGAACTGAAATGAAACTCTGGTTCTATGAGATACAGGCATTGTGGCAAGAAAGAGGCCAAAAGGTGAGTGGTTCCTGTGTCCTTGCTGGTCCCTGTTCTAGGGAGAAGGCTACTAATGAGAAGGCATGACACTTCTGTGGTAACAGTATAAGTGAAAGAAGCTCCCCAGATATTTTTTCCCACCCAAACAGAGGTGCTAGGGGTAGTGAAATTAAGCCTGCTTGGGCTTAATACTGTTTAAATCAGGAACAAAATCTTGCCCTTGTTTTTATTTGGTTACTATTTTGAGCCACAGCAGCTGAGTTAGAGACACACAGCATTCTTCATATTTCATCAAATGTCATTGTGTAGTTTCTGTATTCCAGGACTCCTGAGTTTTCAAATTGCTTTCCCTTATCGTCAGGCTATTTTCTGAGCAAGTACCATCATCTCTTCAAGGTCTTAGTCAAAGTCCTTCTGCTGTAGCTCAATTCTACTCATTTTCTGCTTGTGTTTATTTTTGTGGAGTATTACTTTACATCTGTCAGCACTACATTTCATTTGGGGCATGTCAGGCAATTTATAAAGGAGGGCCTAGCTCTCCCAGATTTTACCTGCTGTTTGCCTTGAGTTCCCCACTTATCTTCCTATCATGTCATTTCACTTCAGTGTGGTACAGCTGGTCCCTCCACCTAGGTGATTTATAGACCAAGAAACAAGGACAGCTGAAGTCTGAATATTGATCCCAAGGGATATAATACATACGTATATGAACAACAGGCTCAGTTTACCTTTTTAACTACACCTTTGTCTTCTTCTACCACCGATATCCTTCCCTTGATGTCTTTGATATTGTGGATAGGCTGTGTCCCTGCCTATTTTAGCAGAGCACTAACCTTGAGCATTTAGGGTCTACTACAGCTTCAGTAACCTTAACACCACTAGCTTCTACTTGCATCCATCCACTGTCAGATATTATACTAGAAAGCTGTGCCCTTCCGGTGTGAGCAGCACATGCTGGTGGACAACCCCTGCTGAGATGAAGGCTACCCCTGATGAGATGAAGGCTACCCCTGATGAGATGAAGGCTGCCCCTGATGAATTGCTTCACAAAGGAAATTTGGGCTCATTAAACTTCTGTGGCTGATCTGAAATTAAACTTCCTTGTGTGACTGCTTGCAGACTGTACATCATGTGCTTTTCTCAGCTGTCTCTGTGTAAATTCAGAGTAACCACCTCAGCCAAAGCACTCGATGAAATCACAGAGTCAGAGAGTAGAATTTGTAAATGGAAAATGCCTGAAGGGAGGGGGTTTCTTTTTAATAAAAGCCTTTTAACAGAGACTTTTGGTCCCACTGCTCATCTCTAACACTTTGCAGAAAAGACCCCAGACCACAAACCACCTCCTGTCCTCCTGAAAGCTGTTTTGCTCTTTTTTATCTTTTTTTTTTTTTTTGGCCCCAGAGGCTCTCCTGCTGAAACATGGGAATGTGGTATTAAGTGCTGTTGGAGCTCTGAGCAGTTTCAGAACCTCATCAGCATTGTCCACTCATTCTGCCTTCCTTCCTTCCTTGTTTATTTGCTAATCACAGTCCACTCTCTGCAATTAAGAGTTGTATCTCCCCTTTCATTGTCATTATCATTCTGCTTTTTTCTTCCTCCTCAAAACTCTAAGCAGCTGCCCGTGAAAATTTCCTAATATTTCATACATTAAAAATGACGTAGTTAGTGACATGAAAGACAAGTTAGAATAAACAGTATGGCAGAAAATTATATACATACAGAGAGAAAGAAAACCTAGGCTATTTTGCAGCCTGGAATAGATGGGCTAACCGTGGGGAGGCTAAGGATGAGTCAACGCTAAAGGAAGTGGGACAGATGGTTAAAACAAATGACTCTTGGGTGAATTCCACTACCTGAGGAAAATATGCTTCTGAGGAAAAGATCCTGTTTATCACCTGAATAACGAGTAGAAAAAGAGAAGATCATTTCCTGCACGGCTTCCTGGCAAAAATGGCCAGGTCTTCTCCTGCTTTGTTTATGTGTTGCCTTCAGAGAAGCAAATATAGAGGGTTACAAGGAATTAATATACCTTGTTTAAAAGACTGCGTGAATCTGTACGTGGCTCTTTCAGTTGGACTTACAAAGAGACTCGGTGAAAAGAAACATAGTAGATAATGCAAATGTACTTTAGGGAGGCACTTGATACACTGCCACTCAGGAAACTTAATGAGACTGGGAAGCACTTAGAAAATATGATGGATAAACACTTAGGTTCACTGATAGGAAATTAATTTATTCATAATGCTATATTTCACTGAAGTGGTATGTCTCTTGATTAGACTTAATGCTATTTCACATACTCACCTGCAATCTTCCCAAGATTGTTCAGGGGACACTGATATACATGGGTGGTCAAAGCAAAATTAAAAGGGGTTGTAAATATGGAAAGCTGTTTATAAACTCAGTGAGTTCTAGCAATTTTGAACCTGCACAGCACAAAATGGGCAAAGTTGCCAGCACCATTACTGTCAAATGAAGGAACTCAATTCTAGAGTCCTGCTGAGGTCCCCAGTTGGCATTTGGCAGTAACTGGGGACACCTTTCCTTTTTCTGATCCTTGCTGCAAGTAAAACAAAGATCTCACTTATTCAAGTGAGTACCAAATCATCACTGTCTCTTGTACCATCCATCTTCTTCTCCTGGCCCATTAAGGTCATCCATCGCTTTCCACCCTCCCCTCTTTTTTTTTTTTTTAAGGACCTCTGCCCCTGCATGCCCATCTGATCATGTCCTGAGTGTCAGTGATTTTCAGCCTTGATTCCTCTCTGTTCTCACCCACCTGTGTGAACAGACTTTACTCTCACAGATCACAGCCTCTGTTCCAGTATTTTCTTCCAGTGATACAGATATTGGGTCCATACCTAGATTGGCAGAGTGCAAAATATATTTTAAAAACCCAACTTATGCAAAACCATAGGGTCATGAAAAAAGTTCTTATTTTTGCACCTGTTCACAATCACTGCACCCTCCCAAACAGTGTAGGACAAAGATCCTTTCTTTTTTTTGCTAGAATAATATTGTCTGCCTGCAGGTGGCTCCAAATGATAATTCAAAGAGCAAAGGCTGCCGATGACCTTGGTACCCAAACCACATTAAGGAATACAACATTTCAGCCTTGAGTAACTGTATTTTCTGTGTAACAAAACTGGCACAAAATTATGTCATGGTTTCTGTTGAAAGGATGAGTTTATTACTGCTGTGCTTCCCACTAGTAAATCAGGAGATGAGGTTAATCACTGACGGGTGGGGGCTTTTTTTAGAGGTGGGATGGAGTGATCAAAAAGATGAAAGATAGAGGTGGGAGGAAAAAACTAAGCACAGGCTGTTCAAGGGAAAAAAATAATATGTCATAAAACTACAATAATTTAAAGATAAAATGTAAGGAAACCGCTAATGAGAGGCTTATTCCCATCTATCCATCTCTAAGTCCAAGCCATATGAGGAATCCTTGGTAATGATCTATGTTAACAGTTTATTCCAGTGTGTTCTTATCTTGAACAGAATGAGCCAAAGAGAGGGAAAGGCTATTGTGGCTTACTAGAACCAAAAGAAAAGCTGTACTGTTTTGCTTTCTGTTAATTGAAAGCAATAATCTTAAATGACGAACGAAGAGTTTTACTGTGTGGCTGCAATGAATCCAGATCTTTTCCATTATGCTGCAACATAAACCAGTGAAGACCGATCTCCTGTACCTCAGCTTTGTATCAGTGTGTTTTGATTTCGGTCATTACTTCCAGTTTATATTGCTGTAGTACAAATAAGAATCCAGCTCTACCAGCTCTGTGATATGGTGAAATCAAATAGTTTCATTCTCTTCTGAAGAGTAATGAAATGCAGTTCAGATTCACTATCAGTGCTGTTCCACAGAAGTTTTCAGTACAGAAAGACTTCTACTCTATTTTGTAGCTAATGATGTTAGTATACTCCATAAGCAAAGACAGAGAAGGAAAAGTTAGGTTCACTTAGAAAAATAAAATATGTCAGTAATAAATGCATTGAACTTGCTTGCAGCAACCTGAAAAAGAAGCCAATGTTATCACATAAACCAGAATTAGTGCTCTTGTACTTTGGAAAAAATTAACCATTAGCATCATTCTTCTGGAAAATAAGAGTTTGAAAGGTTTCATTCTGTACACATCCTTAGCTGCTATATAGTTTAAAAATACTTTCTAAGCAAGGCATACTCACAACATTTCTTAAAATAGAGTCCCAGAGCTTTTAAAAGCCCTGCTTCTATACACCAGCAAGTGTATCACGTTTTTATTGAACAGTACACACTTTACAGTGATGTTTAGGTCAGTTAAACATTGTTAATTACAATTTTATTCTATCTTAAGGCAAAAAAAATAAAGCAGAATATTGCCAGTTACTAAAATGTAAAAGCTGTCATTCTCCATGGTCATTTGCTTGATAATAAAATTCACAGATGTGCTCACAGTATTAATATAAAAAAAATATTCTTTTCTTTATAGCTCCTATTTTCAGTCAATGAGAAAAATTAGAGGCCCGTTATTTCAATAGACTGAAATATAAACTATTCATGTATATTCTTTCATCAGTGTATGTACTTAATTCCCATTATTTTTATTGGCAGTAACACATGACTATTTGAAAGCACAATAAACTCCAGAAAGTGTAATTAGTTGCTCGGTTTCGCTGGCATTTTTATACTCCAATATTGTGAAGGGTCTTCACAACGCTCAAAATTTCTCCCTCTGCATAAAGGCAAACTGAAGCCCAACTGGCCAGAGTAAGGCTGACTGTTAGCTAAAGCAGAGACGACCGAGTCTCCTGCAGAAATGGATTCTCAGCCAAATTCTGTTTGGATTACTTCTCTGGTGGTCAGGAAGGAACAAGCCTGGTGTAATCTATGCCCCCACATACTTGATGGAGCAGGACAAGAAGATTTGCCTTGATTCCCACTCAAGTAATACGGCTTCTAGAAACAAAGGCACTTACACCTGCCCACCTTTAAACTGTTGGGAGCCTGACCATTCACAGCTGCCCCTCCCTCTGCTCCCACTTCCTCAGGAATGAGGATGCTATGCAAGCCAACTAATTCTGCAGGCATGCCAGAGAAGGTTTCTAAGCCTTTGCACAGTCTTAGCCTTGTCTGGCCATCCCTCACTACCCACAGTGATGTCTTAGCCTTGTCTGGCCATCTTCACTACCCACAGTGATGTGTTAGCCTTGTCTGGCCATCCTCACTACCCACAGTGATGTCTTAGCCTTGTCTGGCCATCTTCACTACCCACAGTGATGTGTTAGCCTTGTCTGGCCATCCTCACTACCCACAGTGACATCTTAGCCTTGTCTGGCCATCTTCACTACCCACAGTGATGTCTTAGCTTTGTCTGGCCATCCCTCACTACCCACAGTGGCAGCAGTATTGCACAGCCAGGTCAGTCAGACAGTGGGTCTGTCCATCCATTGCTGGATGGGCTACAGGGACATGCTACCCACAGGGGTGAAAGGGAGAACCTGAAGCAATGTCTCAGCAAATGAAGGCTTCAGCAAAAGGTACTGAAGTAGTTACTGTCACTCTAAATCATGCTGACAATTTCATTTTGTTGGGCAAAGAAGACAGAGAATATTAAACCATATTGAATGAAATAGTCATAAACAAATTTTCCGCTAATGAAAAGTTCTAGAGGGAGAGGAGAGCATGTGCCTGGAGGGGGAGAGAGAACAGGCTCATTATGTTTGAAAAGTGGCACAGATAAAAATCTTCACCATAATCTAATAGCATAACAGCAACTCTTCTAGAAGAATGCCACACAATGCAGCTACATGGGATTCACCTCACTCATTTTAGGCACTTACCAGAGGCACCTAATCCAGCAGCATGGTTGCCTTAGGCCCTCTCTATCCAAGGGAGACACCTCTGGACTGCAAAGCACACTCTAGATGGAGATCATTGCCACAGCCTGCTCTCACAATGCGAAAAGCACAGACGATAGCAGAGAAGATGGTAGAGAAAGCAGAGTAGTTACAGCCCCCTTGCTGAGGAGCAGGAGGGAGGCAGCTAACTTGACTGCAGGTGTCACTCAGCTGGGAGCTGCTGGGTTTTCAAATCCACTGGAGTGGGGGGATTCCAGGAAATGTGCAGCTCAAAGGTTCTGTTTCTTTTTTTCACCGCTGTCACCTCCCTCACCCACTCCTCTCCGCTGGTCATGTCCCCATTACACTGTGAAGAACAGAGGAAACTCTGCATGGGGAATGTGAGGTAAGGGGGAGCAGAGGAGGAGTTGGAGGAAACAAAACTCATCTTGGAAAGATGCATGCTACTGTAGATGAGGAAAGGCAGTTTGGGTGGGGGGCCATCCAGGGGGAGAAATAATTCACAAAACCACAAAGGTGGAAGAGACCTGGAGGTGGCTGTGGGCACCAGGCAAGGTACGACAAATCTGAAATACCATTAGCCACTGACATAGGCCAGTGAAGGCTCTGAGCTGCACAACAGCCAACGTGGCTCATCAGAGGTCTACCGCTCCTCACCGCACTGACTGGTGCTGCAGCTACACACACAGTGTTCAGCTTTGGGTGCTACGTTAGCAACAGACTACTGACAGGCTGGAGAGAGTGGTGACAAAAGCAACAGTCATTAACGTGGGATTTTCAAGGAAAGAGTCAACATCATAAATTAAACCAGTGTGACGATAATTTACAGTGACCCATGTATGCGAAGGGATAAGAGAAAAAATTAAAAATTTAACACAAGCAAACAATGCAGGTAAGAGGAAAGAAACCAGAATAACTATTGGAACAACTTCCTCCAGATTTATCTGCTCAGCCTTACCCTGCCAGTTCACATGTGTGCCCATCACCTTGCTACTGTATGAGCAGTAGCCTCTGGCAGAGTCTCCCAAAGCAAATGTGAGCCATTATCTCAGTGTCAAGCTTTAAAACACACCCCTGGTTGCAGGTACACTATGGGAGCGAAAAATAGCAGGACTATTGTAACAGAGAGCCCAGACCATCTTATGGGGTAAGATTATTGGTACCTAGAGTCTTTATACAAAGAATAAAATGACTCTACTGTTCCATACTGGCTGTACCAAAGCAGGCTATAAATACATGCCAAGCATGGTTTGGTTAGAGCACACTGGAGATCTGATCAATGGCTCTTTGGAGGAAAAGTGATCCACAGACTTGGCCAATCACTCCTGCATGGAAATGGTTCTTGCTTTCATAGGAATGAAGGTGAATGACAGTGAAAACTCCAAAAATGACTCAAAGTAAAATGTGGGATTTAAATGTGAATTTCACCCTGGCACTAACTATGGCAACAGACTGTAAATCTCAGTGAGAAATGGGTGTCTTGACTGTCATTTCTACCTGACAAAACTTCCTCCTGACTCTCTGAAGTATGTCAGTGCAGATATTGACAGGCAAACATACTAATGGATATGCACTTGTCTGAACAATGTGGTACTAGCAGAGAAAAAATTAAAAACATACTTGGAACAGCAGAATGAAGCAATCAAAAAGTCCAACAGAGCAGAATGTCTGAAAATGTGAAGGATAAATGGAGAAGATTTGGACAAGACTTCACACTGTGTCTGCAAACAAGAGGTATGAGCAGAAAGGGAGACGGAAAGGAACCGAGTTTCTAGAATTAGTTCTGAAGCACTTGGTAATTTAAATGTGAGAGAAGGCTGTTTCTGCAACTGTACTACATGAATTTGAGGTGCAAGGTGCTCTATACAGAAGTGAAATGAATTAACAATACCTTTTCAAAGAAAGGTTTATAGAAGGAAGAGTGGAAAATAGCTCTGTTTGTGTCATTGAACCTGCCTGGAATCCCTAAGAAGAGACTAGGTTGTGCTTGGGGTCTGAAACACACACACAAAAATCACATGAGACTAGCAGAAGTACCAAGATGTATGTTTGATGAACCTATTCCAGACAAAAGGAATCAACCATCCAGAATTCATTTCATAGGGAGCGCTCAGACAACTGTAATGTACAAACAGAAAGGAGACAACTGTAATGTACAGATCCACTCAATATGGGTTTCTAATAAAGGGGGAAAAATCTGAGTATAGGTTCTCCCTGTTTTGCTCTAGCTTCTGAAAATGGGGACACCTATGTTACTAATGGTTAAGGCATACAGGCTGAGTAAATGTTGGACCCCAGGGAAATGACAAACACCATTCAGCCACATGCAAACTCAGCGGTAACAATAACTTGTGGAATACAAACCTGTCCCAGTGTTCAGGGCTAACAAAATAAATAATTGGCACCCTCAAGTAGCAAAGGGCTTTCTGTAATACTTTCCAGAGGTTTTAATCTTTTTTTAATCTTTCTTCCCCTCAGCAGAGAATAAGAATAGTTTTGAAAGAAGCCCAAACATCAGGAAGTATTTGCCTGGTAGTGCCTGCTGTTTAACTGAGATAAATAATGTCTGGTCCTTATTTTAATTCGTACCAATTTCCATTGAAGCTCTCTACCCCTCCAGTCCCACAGCTGGAAGGAGTGTGAGAGCTGTAAAATGGGAAAGTCTTGGGCCTGGGTGTTTGACGTTAGACTCCTTTACCTTCGAAGCAAGAACAGTCCCTTCAGGCTGATGGACTTCATGATGTGGAGAGATGGGACTAGTCAGCAAATGTCCACATCTGTCAATTCATTACTTCTTCCTGCAGCATCCACTTTACGACTGCACACAGGGACCCACTGTCTCCTCTCTGCCCATCCCAACAGCGAGCTGGGCAGCTGCCCAGGGCTGTATATTACAGCCTGGCCTTTCTTTGCCCACAGCTGGTAGCAGAGCTCATCCCTGAAGTCAGCAGGTGCACACAGCATTCAGAGGTTTGGTAGGTGCATGCAGGTGTCCCTGCCTAGAAGTTTGCCGTAAGTTGAAGGGGAGAAAAGGATATTGGTTACTAACCTTCTGCCTGAATGACCATAACCTTTTGCTTCAGATCAATTGAGGGATTTACCAGACACAGCCTTGGCTCCTGCTTCTGAGTCACACAGACTCCATTCTGGTTTACGACCATCCAGTTACGGTCGTACAGCAAACCCTGGTTTCCTACCGGCCATTCTGTAACCTGGAAAAGCATCAGGAGGGGATACAAAGGTTTAGGAAATTTTAGCTGCATTAACAGTTTCCTGATGAAATGAAAAGAGAGGGAAAAGAAACTGTTAATGAAATGCTGTGAAATCAGGAAAGCTTGTGTGAACCAATGACAGCCTTTAATAAGAGAAACCTTAACTGCAAATCAAAGATAAAGATATCACTGCACAAAGCTGACAAAGCAAAAGGGAGTTATTATAATTTGTTACATATTATCATACACATTGATTTAATAGAGCTATGAAAATAAACCCCTCTCAAACACTCTGAAAACTGTTTTTAGTTTTATACTCATCCATTTTCAGGATATCCCCCCCAACTATTTTCTTTTAATTTACAAAGCACAGACATTTCACAGCAGTTGTATGAATTAAGGCAAAGCCAACCAAACCAAAAGCATGAAAAATGTGAAATTCAAAATCCTGCAAAAAAATCCACAGTTTTCATAAAACTGGAACCATTTTATTAATGGATGCATTGGAGAAAACCTCCATTGCTGAGGTTTCTGGTTTAGCTAGGAGCATAATTGTTTCTCCAGATACCCTTACAACAAAACACATTGTCTCTTTGCTATCTGTTCTTCCATTACTTCTGTCACACTCTACATCCAATAGCCTATACAAACATATTGTCCTTGCTTTCACGTACATTTTTCTGGTGAAAAGAACATCTGTTACTGATGCTACACAGATGGTAATCTTGAAATCCAAAAAGAGAGTAATTTTAGTAATGCCTTTGGGTGATATTAATAACTGCTTTCTCCTTCAGAATGTTAAAATATTAATACCATTCTTTTAACATAAAGCTGGGCATTTAAACATATTGCTTCAACTCACGCATGATTTCTAGTCACAGTTGAGCACAGAGAAAAGTTAACTGCAGCTGAACTTTGTTGAATTCTTGTAGGGAAGCTTAGTGCAGCTCACACAAACTAACTGGCAGAAGACTTGAGCAGAAAGTGCTGAAAAAAAGTTGTATGTCAAGCACAGCCTGATGCTCTCCAAAAAAAAAAAAAGCAGCATGGCTGGAAGCACTTGTTAGATTAATTAAAAATCATGTTTTTGCTCAGCATGTGGTCTATCCAAAACCTCACAGAACCACAACACCGCATTCTTACAAACTTTTCTGGGTTTTATAAGAGCAGCAGCTTGACACCAACTGCCTGACTAGAGAAAGCTAAGGGCAGGCACTCCGGAGCTGAAATCTTAGAGCATTAAAGCTGAACAAGTCCCTCTAAATAACTTGGCCATGATGGTATCAAGTGTATGGAATACAGAAAATGGAAAAGCTTTAAAGAGAAAAAAATGTACTTTCTCAATATACATGATTTATAATATTTTGGGAAAGTTTTTTAAAGTGAGTATGGATGACAAAATCAGTCAAAAAAGGAAACTCGAGGTCTGACAGTGCCATCTCAAACCATCTTGTCCAAGTGCTGCTGTTGGCACTTAAATGATGTGAACTTTTGCCCTTTCTTTTTAGGACAGGAATCATAGCCCAAAGCCTGCAACATCCGATGAACCTACTTATGTCCCTGCTGGAAATTATTCTTTGGAGAGGCCAGTATTTATTTTTTATACTGTCCAATTAAATTACAAAATGCATTTTAACAGCTGGTGATCATCTGAGAGATCCTGCTCACAAATCTTCCACCCAGAACAGAAGATCACATATTGGTAATACATCCTTTCATGGATCCAACAGATCTTTACGGGATTCACAAGCCATAATGAGCAAAATAAACCAAAAGAGCAGAAAACCAGAAAAAGAGTATGAAGACAATAATTCCTAGGTGCCTATTGTAATATTCAGCTGTTTTGTTCCACTTCAGGCCAGGAATCTTATTCAGGAAATAACTTAAGTGTTTGCTTACCCTTTACTGAAGGCAAGAGGTTTTATGAGCAAAACAAAACAATCTCTCTTTAAGCAGAGTTTCAGCTGATTCTCACACACTGATAGGCATCATGGGGAAAGCTCAGCTGACTAGGGAGCAGGTACTTGGAAATAATCAACACCTTCCACTCAAAATACCTCTGGTAGGTCCCCCAGTAAAACACAAGTAACTCCACGCTCCTCTGTGAGATGCAGCATGCAGTAGGACTATAGCTCCTCAGCCCATTATTTCCCCTTCCCCTGCCTATGTGCCACAGTTACAAGAATCCCTGTCCTCACAAAGATGTCCCCCATGCACGGTCAAGTGTGCTACTTCCTCTCCACTTTTCAAGTGACTGTATTTCATCTGTTGCCAGGACCCCAGTAAATAAAGCTGCAACAACAAAGTAACTGCGTTACCCTGCCTTGGAGAGAGAGTCGCACGAGCGGGAATCGGAGCCGGTTTGTTGTGAGTGCTGATACCGGAGATGAGCGTGGAAGAACACAGACATTTCTATTCTTAGGATTGAAGCTTGCGACCTGTGCAGCCCGTCTCCAGACACTATGTAAAAAAAAACCCTGAAGGGATTGTGAAATGAGTGCAAGCAACCGACTGAGAGCAGCTCGAGCAAAGCCTGCCTGCTCCGCTTTCATCTGAGACATGAGAGGGGTGGTTCAGTTTGGCTGCCTTGGATTACCTCTGAGAGGTCTGCTCAAGGCTTGTAGAGACGACACAGGCTGCGAAGATGATCCACATCGGGGTGGACCACCAGCAGGAGGTCAGGCAGGGCACTCAAATGTCTCTAAATACCTATATTCAGGTAACCACTATAGGGAAGCAAAGCAACCAATGAAGCTTACTTGGAAGTAAAATAAAACTAACGTGAGTCCCTGTAGCTGTCTGGCCAGCTCCAACTACTGAGACAAATTAGAAGGTGGAAGCGCAGAAAGTGGGGACACCAGGACTTTACTGACAGCTACTAGCAGACACCATAACTTGCAGCAGGTGGGCTAATCATCCAACACAAGGTCCTTTCTGCCTGTCATAAGCAAGGATCACTGCGCAGTACAGTCCGTACATGGTACTGTCCTATCTCCTTTGGTTCATTTTGCCTCTTGTTTTGTAAAAATATCCATTGCCAAAACACGGTTGGGGAGTTTTGGGGGTTTGGTTTTAGTTTTTTTTTTTTCTGGAATTTTCTTTAAAACATATTGGGATGCATTTCTCCATAGTTCACAGTAATGTCATCGTGAAGGCTAACACAATTTTCAAACACATTAAATGAATCACTAAATAGGCTTTAAATTATGCAAGTTTAAAAATGTTAGTGGTCTTACATATAATTTATCCACTGATCAGTAGGAGCTTGCATTGTATTTTAAATTAAAAGCTAATTTATCTCCTGTGTTGAGATGCAATTTTTATAGTCTGAAATCTACTGCAAGAATAATAAAGTTATTAATGTTTAAAGTCCTAACCTTTTTCACTGGGCACACTGCATTATGTAATTATGCAAAATTCATTGACATGAGAGATGTTCATGTTTAAAAATGCATGTTTAAAACTCGTTTTTATGTTGGAAAAGAAGAAAAAAAATGGTCTGGAATAGAGGTTATTCCTCTTCTCTGCTTCTCTGCAGTAAAAAAAAATCATTGTAGAGAGAAGAAAGAGCATTTAAAAAGTTGAGTTTAAATATTCTGCCCTCTGCTTCCCTCCCCATGCGTACAGAACCCACGGAACAACACTGAACAGAGACCATCCCGTGGCCAGGGACAGTTTATAAAATGTTGTAGGAACTAACCGACCTGCAGCGAGCTGACGATCTTCATGCCAAGCTTCATCCTCCCAGCTGCCAAAACACTCTGAACTCTCATTTTCTCTGGAGGTCAAGCGCCTCCCCTATTAAAACACTTAGCACAGAGCAGCGAAATCAGAGTTTAGGAGAGGAGGAGATTATGTGGCTCTAGAGCGGAGATCAAGCAGCTGTGAGCTTGTACTCACATCCTCATCGAGCTTGTCCTCCCCCTACTCTGCCAGTCATTTATCCTACAACCAGTAAGTCAGTGGGCAGGCTTTGCTGTCAGGCTGGGCCCTGCACACACACACACACACACACACACACACACACACACACACACACACACTCTGAGTTAGCTGGAATTTTCCACTGCACAAATTATTTTAGTTTAATGCAAGCCACCATGTATCTAAAATAAAGCCTGTTTGCTACAGATGCAAAAAAGTCAAATCAGCTGGAGACCTTGAGTTGAATTTACAAATCTGTGATATTCTGATCTCAAGAATCCATCGCACGGTGAATTTAGTGCTGCCCAATACCTACGCCACTTTCACCTCTTCGCATCAACCAGCTTACAGCTACCCTATAACTGATATAAAATGGAGATAAATTTTTTAACTGGGAAAATATTTTTCTAACTTTCTGATGTAAAGCATTTGAAAAGTATTTTAGGTTTAAAACATGAAACTGAATTTCAGTTCTTGGATTCCAACCAAAGGAAACTACAAGCTGCATAATTATTACTTTGGAATTTTATGAGTTTTCTAAAGTAAGGAGATAATATAATGTTAAGTGTGAAGTCTGTATGACAAAGACCACTAAGAGAATGGCAAAGGAATAATTATTATAGGATCCAGTCTTTTAATGAAAGCATCACAAAAGAATAGTTATTATAGGATTCGGGCTTTTAATGAAAAACGTTAGAAATGCTGGTATATGCTATATTTTAGAAGGCAAAATGCTTTTCAGGATTTGATTCCATTTCACTGTTTAAGGTTTCTCTGGTGTGTCTTGCTTCAAATCCCAGTGCCGTGTGGCATGGGTTTCTTTGCCCCTTTCGGGGTGATATAGGATGAAGTTGCAGCAATAACAGATGGATTTGTAGTGGGTGATGCACTCTGCAGTTAGCCAGGACATAGGTTCTGGCAGACCTGGCTTTCCATCATGCTTTTAGCCATCACGAAGAGATCAAACCACTGCTTGATTTAGAATAGGATTAACTGATTTTTAAAGCTCATTACAAATGGTCCTTGTCACCCTCTTCTAAAGGCAGACAGTGGGATCGACAGATCTTTCACAGGCTGATTATAAATGTACAACAGGTCTAGAAGTGTCACCCAGACCTTTGGGAACAAAAATCTGAAGAATGGCTGCTGGACAGGAAGAAGAACCTGAAAGCAAAGACAATTTCTTTGGGGATTTACTTCAATATTGAAAACAATGAAAATCAATCGATCTTTTGGCTTCATTTCCTGGCCTGCTTTCCTTAAGCATTGGAAGCCCTTTTTCATCATATCTATTAGGTCAACATCTACTGTTCTTTCACATGTACTCATGTATCTTCTATGGACTAAGTGGCAATGAAGAAAAAAATGCCCTTTGAGAAGAGGAAGAGAAGAACTAAAAGCTACTGATAGTGAACTTGCAGTCCTTTCCAATGTCCTATATGAAAGCCGGTACACATTTAATTGTATATTACTCTTTGCCAGTACAGGCTCTGACAGTGCTGAGCAGACTGGGTTCCAGTGTGGCTGAAACTTTGATATAAAAAAAGAAATTAAACCAGAATACACTGGATTTCAAAAGCGATTCTAGGCATGCATAACTAAACCTCAGAATATAGCTACAATTCAATATCTGTGTTTTTAAACCACTCAAATCAGCTAGTGTTTAGCTGTGTAATCCAAGTCGCCTCGGATTCTTCTTGCAGTCCATGTAAAAAGACAGGAATATCAAGGAACACTTTGTTTTTCTTACTGTAGATACCTATTTTACAGCAAGATGAATTAGCATCTCTTGCTGCTTATAGAGTATTATCTAACTTTGGAGGGGTAAGCTGAGGTAAGATGAACCCTGCTTTCATGCTGGGCCCATTAACAGATACCTGGCACAAGAATTATGCATGAGGAATTGGGATTTTCCACCTCCATATAAAACGGCAGTTCTGTCTGCCAGGGAGTACCAGGTTTGCATGGATTTATCACCTAGAGACGTTTCCCCTCACAGAGCTTGAAGAGAAGAACCTGGCTCAGCTTGTGGGGAAACATAAGCTTTCTTTCATGCTGAGGTACGTCTTACCTGCTCCTGGGCACAATCACTTCAAAGCCTTCCTAGCTCTGAATGTTGTGGTGTGTATCTCACAACACCAGACTGCACGTTAAATATAGAATTTAATCCCAAAGGGGCCTGGATGCTGCTACAAAATATTTCAGCAGCTTCTGTAGTGGGCTTCTGTAATGCAGCTATAATTGCAACCAAAGGTTAAAACATTTTCACATGAAATGTGGGATTGCTTTGATTTTCTAAACAGTTTGATTTAGTGGGAGGTTAATAAGGCGTGGAAATTGTTTGTTCAGGTCTCATTTAATGCTCAAAATTGTGCCTCTGAATTAAAGACTTCATAAGTCGAACCAGATTTAAAAATACAGATGTTTTGTTGATCATTTAACAGTCTTTGCTTTAATTCCCCAGCCTCTTTCCTCACATAAAAAAAAATAACCATGATCAAATCAGCGGAGAAGCTGTATTTTGAATGCAGGTGATTTGTCACTGGATTTGACCCCAATTTTCACTCAGATGTGAGACAGTGACCTACACCAGTGAGTTTGCACAGGGAAAGTTATCCTGTTATTGACATTCATTAAATCGCTTCCCAGTATGGTACTAAGCAGAGTCACACTCTAGGTCATGTGTGGGCCACACACCTATTTCATCATGCATTATTTAAAAAAAAAGTCACCGCTAAGGTGACGATATTATTAACTTGGTAAAAAAGCAATTAAAATCTTCAAAGAGTGAACTTTCAAATAGTGAGGCAACACTGAAATGTCATATTTCTGTTGCAAATGTATTTTTAATGATAACATTTCTTTGTAATGTAAATCAGCCTCCTCTCAATTATAACGTGTTAATCAAGTTGTTTCTCAATTGCTGCCTACCCATCAATGCCTACAAGTCCATCACATGTCATTCTCTAAAAGCATACTAATTACTTGATTATATTTTAGTCAAGTTTTGCAAATCCCACTATTTTCTTCAAGACTGCATATTATGTGCAGATTTGCCTGTTGGGGGGGCGTGGGGGAGGGAAGACCAGAAGATACTTTCACATCCTGTAACTTCAGTGTAATTGAAAATCCTTCAAAGTACCTTAACACGCAGGACTTGACACTAGAAACTGGAGAAAAGGAAAAATGGTCCCTAATATCTCGAGCACATACTACTCCTGGTCTGACAGGGATGAGGAAAAACACAAGGTTGAGATGAATATTGAAGAATGAATTTCAGTGCGTACCTCAAACGCAGAGCAGGATTTGATTGGGTAGAGGTAAATGTTGGTGACTGTGATGGGCTTGTCACCTCTTCTACACATTGGCACTGCAGTCTCAGAAACAGCTGCCCTTATGCTTTCTGCCTCAGCCTTCAGTGGCTGCCAGTTGAGAGTCGAGTTGTTCCTGAGTTCTCTGTCTGAGATGTGTGGTATTGGAGACAATTTATCTGCACTGTTAAAGGGAGGGTGGTCTTCTGAGACAGACTCTGCTGTCAGTTTTTTAAGAGAGGACTGGAAGGGAATCTCAGTGTCCAACTTGGAGAGTCTGGTAGCCATGATGAATTTCAAAAAAGTCTGTGCATCTTCAAAAGAAGACATGTAGCCAAAGGATATTCTGATAGAACCCGTGGGACGTCCATCAACTAGGTCAATATCATCTCCACAGACATGGCCAGCCTAGTTTGAATTTGGAAGAAAACCAGAGAGTTATTATGGCAGACTTTGCTTTATTTCCCTCTAATTTTACGTAGTTATTCACATGTCTCTTAATTTTAGCTGGAAAAATGTTAAAAAAACCCCCACAAAGTTAACCCCTCCCCCCCAACTATCTTATTAGTCACTCAAGCTGGGAAGAAGATTATTTTCAGATGTTTGTCCTATTCTATCCCAAGGCAAGAGAGACTTCTCAAAAACATGTAAAGAATCGGGAGAAGTTTGTATGTCCCAGGATGGCCTGTCAGCTAGATCAGTCTCCAGTTATATTCCAGCCTCCTCTGCAAAGTTCACTGGGATATAAACTGGTATACTACATTCAGGTGAGTGAACAAACCAAAAGCCTGATGATTTTCCTGGGGAAGTTTTTTCATGTTTGCTGTCAGAACAGTTCCACTTTATACTGCCAGTTGCTTATTCAGAGATAGCTATGCAGCTGATAAATGGTCCAGGATACTAGCAAAGGAGAGACTAATCTAGGTCTCCAACATCCAAAGTGACTTCCCTCATCATTGCGATATTCAAAAAATCTGTCCTGATGACCCAGTCAACACGTTGCTTGCAGGATGGAGGGAAGTAGCCTTCCCCCTAGCACTTCCTTCTCTGAAGAATACAGGTTTCCATTCATGAAAAATATCTGTTGAAAAAATCCCTCAAGTATCCTCATAGTGATGTCCAGGTAGGTACCTTTTTTTTTTTATATGCCTTTCATACTCTCTGGAAAACTCTCCCTTAGAATCTGTTTGTCCTTAAGTAGGTGGGTCAGCGAATGCTGCTGCTCACCTCCAACAAGGTAAGATAGAGATTCCCTTTGATCATCCATCTAACTAGCTCACCAATGGAGACAGGATTTAGTCCTAAGTCAGCATCTTTATTCCTGCAAGCTCAGCAGCTTTCCCCCCTTCCCAATTTAATTTATTTACATATTTCTGTTGCATAAAAATGGAAGTGTGAATAGATTATTTACTTGAGGGCCTTTTTAAGTAAGAAATGTCACAGTTCAATGAACACAGATGTCATTTATGAAAGGAAAAATAATTAAAAAAACCCACTCCTATGTCAAAGCATGCAATACAGCAGTAAATATTTCAATGCAATGTGATGTAGTTTTTAACCATGACAATAGAGCAGAGGCAACATTTGTAAAATTAGGTTGCATCTGTTAATATACCTGTAGCCCTTCTGCCAAGTATTGATTGACTGAGGAGAGAGGTTCCTGCCATGCAAATAAATAAATGAGTTCCTATGTAACATCCTAAGGAAGATAACCACACTTCTCCAGGGACCCTTAAGGACAGAAAGTCCTCCCCCACAGGCATTTTATTATGGAAATCTTCACCAGGGAAGGAAGAATACAGTCAGCACCCTGGGAAAAGGTGAAATCAAAGTACATAATGTAATAAAAGATGCTTTCCCCTACACAGTAACACTGTCAATACCTCATCCAGATCCTTCTCAAAGGACTGATGAGAATGTCTCGAAATAATGACTGCTTGACTTCACCACCTCATCACTTTGGCAGATAAAGTGTCCTCTCATAAGTTTGGGTTTGGCCTACCCCCATTTAAATGTTCAGCTTATTAACATGACACAGACCTATAAGAGGCCATCCAAGAACACTGCAGGTGCTCACTTGGCATTTTGGACTTCAGCAGAAGGGTAGACATTTTTTTTCCTTTCTCAAGGTATCCTGGGGAACCTGCCCCCCTCTCACTCCTCCCCCAAACAAATCAAGCATCACTCACCTGGTTTTAGACAGATTACAAAGAAGGAGATTATAGCCAGGGAGCTTTCCATGGTAAATCAAAGCACCATTTTGCTAAGGAAGGCATTAAAGAGCCCTCCCCCCTTTAAGAACTTGTGCTATCAGTCTGGCATAGAAATATGTTTGCCAGAATTATCTAAATGTCTCAGTGGAGTTACAAGGGAGCTGCAACATCAATGTAGCCATTATAATTTTTACTTTTGAAGAATACCATTATTAACATTTTGGATTGTTATTAATTTACTGTAATTTCAAACTCTGACAAGTATGCAGACATGAAGCCTCCCCCGCTTCATTGTAATATATCCTGCCACATATCTTTTAATGACAATTTATGGAAAATATTAGTCATCCAAAAAACAGTCTTTACATTCACATTCTAACAGCCTAACATATACCAGTACTCAAGGTAGATGTCATCTAAATGTATTTCACACTCTGAGATTCACTGTGTATTCTCATTTATTGTTTCTTGTCCAATTTGTGTATGCCTTTTAAACTGTAATATCCAACAGCAATAGGTCTGTGATACTTGAACATTATTAAGTACAATTAAGGATACTTAAGGAACAACATGAGATGAATTGTCCAGGAACTCCTGTTCTGCAGGAAGCCTGGATTTCACATAATTCCAAATCTGAACTAGAAGCCACAATTTAATGTTTTCCAATGAAATAAAAAAAGAAAAGAGCAACACATACTGCTTTGGGCCCTTCAATTAATTCTGTTTGAACACCCAGTTTCCATGAGTTGAATTTTAGTTCATTTAGTTATTTAACATGGCAACTGAGTTGAAAATTCAGAGAAAGCAAATCAAATTTACCCTCATCCTTAAAGTTGCTGAGACTCAAAATCACAGGTTATGCTACACCTTTTAATTACTTAGGGTTTTCTTTTTTTCCACACAGAAACATATTTTCTTCTCCCCTTCAAACCTCCCATCCGTAGGAAACTCAGAATTGATAGCCAGAAGGTGTTTCCTGGGTCACTCCAGGTATTTTCCATGGGCAGTACATCATGTAATCTCTTCCAGAAACTAACCTGCAGGTTCCTTTGGATGTCCTCATTGCTTATACCCAAATGGAACTGGCAGGCTCCTGTGTTACAGAAGCAACCTGTGCGGACATGTATGTTGTAGAGACTGGCCATCTTGTCCACCTTTCCAATTCAGCAGGAGGCAAGACATAGGAGAAGAACAAAAAAACAGACATTTTAAAAAGGTAATTTACTTCTCTAAATTATTAACAACTTAATGTAGCTTTTAACATTCCCATACACACTTAGGATTTTTCAGCTTTCGTATTTCAGCTGAAAAGAAATAGTGGTGGAAACAGAAACGTTTACCTTGGCACTGAGAGTGCACACCACACCAACACACACACACACACACACAGCATATTAATTCAGGTCCCAATCCCATTAATAACAGCCCATGTGCTTAATTTTAAACCCATGAACAGGCTCATTCACATCAGTAGTGCTAATTACAGGCCTGTAGCAAGTGGCATTGATTGTCTTGACAGAACCATCACCTAGGACTGCATCTGCAGACGTAGGTCACCTAGGACTGCATCTGCCTCGGGCAACTCTTCAGCTAGCTGAAGGAAACTGTGTTCTCTAAGGATCCGAAACTCTAAGTCCTCATTACAGAAACTAGCTGTATCTGTGGGATTTTGGCACACAAGCACCTGAAGAATCATCCCCCCAGTAAGCAGTACCATCTGACAGAGCAGGGACTAAACTGGAATACTTCCTCGACTCTTCCAATAATGACCAGCCAGGCCACTGACTCCCGATGCACTTTTTCCTTGTGCTGTGCTGTTCTGCGTAATACCATTACCTTCTTGTCCACTAAATTCTGAATGGGCAGAAATACAATACTTGATGACAAACTGGCATGAATAAATTATGTGAAGGAATGAAAAAGAAGTGCAAAGAGAACAGAAGCACAGGTCTATATGTGCCTCGGAAGGAGACGCATATATGCCTGCACTGGAAGGACGGCACTGGCAGGCCCTAGCTGCAGAGAAGAGAGATGGGGATCGTCAGGGTTTCATAGCACAGCTAAGAAACAAGGGAAGCACACCATGGGGAACCTCTCAGCACAGCTAAGAAACCATAGAAGCACACTGCAGGGATCTGAAAACACTTTACATTGATTTAAAAAGCAACAACAGCAGCTGGTACAGTTGGCTGAGCAGGTATAGATACCAGCAGTTATTTCTTTGACGAGAAATGATGAACATTCTTGGGCAGGACTGGGAGAAAGGACAGCCAGGTGGTAAGAAAGGACAGCATGAAACCTGGCACATCCTATCTCTACCACAGACTTCCAGAACAATCTCGCACAAGGTGCATTCATCTCTCTGTGCTTTGGCTCCTTTTCTGGAGAGCTGCGAGCTCTGAGGATAGCCACGCTGAGGACTGACAGGACCCCACCATACCAGTGACACAATCCTGCTCGCAGGGAGCTCAGGATCAGCTAATCACAGTGCAGCAGCTTGGTCTGAAGGTGCAGGGATGGAAGCATTGATCACCTCAAACTAACCACCTGCCTAACTGTCAGCTCATGCTTTATCTGCCCGAGGTATCAATGTAAACATTCAACCTAGCTTTCCTAGCTGGCTTCACCTCTATTAGTTTTACTTTTTTAAAAAAACATCAATTCTCTTTTTGCATAGGATAATAGCCCAATATATGTAGTAAATGCTTTCTGGTATAACCCAGCCTATCTTCTGTCTCCTATCTTCTGACATCGTCAATCTTCTCATGTCAGCCTATCTTCTGGCATCTCTGAATTTAACTGTGTGAGATACCAAGCACCTTTAACTTCACTATATCATCAGCTTTAAAAACCAAGCCTTCTCTTAAAACTGATTCCAGGCTGAGATAATTCAACCTCAGTAGTGTTTAGCTCTTCTAAAAGCCTAAAAGCAGTTCAAACAGGTTTTTTTGGGTTTTTTTCCATGTGTGGGGCACAATGTACTCCGCACAAAAATGTGCTGTAATAGGCAGAAGACAACCTACATCATTGTAGTACACAGGTTCTCAAGTTCACACTTAAATGTGTTCTGCCCCACCAGTTTGGTCCAAAATGGTTCAGTTCTTAAATGGCGATGCAATCAAAAAACCTTCACATATCCAGACTTGGACACCTGAGAATAGAATCAGTCCTGAGATCCCTGCTCATGATTAATGCCTTGGAGAATATCCTCTGTTCAAAGCATGTTTCTCAAATCAAAGTTATAGTAAAAGGCATCTGTTCAGAAAGACTGTTGTAGTGTCATTAGCTTTGTTTTGTCAGAAGACTTCAATCTGGGAACAGTGACATTTTCTTGACTTCTTTTTTCATTTCGATGAGAAAAGTTGTCATCCTGGCATAACACGGTTTGTCACGGTGCTAGTAGCTTGTGGGTGGATCTATCTTTCTGTTAATGATGACAAGCAAGGCACAAATCATGACAGATACTGTTTAGGCTTATTTGCTCAGTATACAGAAAGCTTTAAAATATATAATCATTTTATTATTTTTTTGAAGAAACATTGCTGGGGCAGTCTTGCTTATCAAAGCATATGCAGTGTAACAAAGTTTCCACGACAACTTCAAGGAATCACTGAGAAGAATTTTTTAAAAGTCTTCTTCATTTTGTCAAATAGGTTATTACTGTTCTTCAATGAACAGTACTTTCATTCTAGCCTTGTGACCCAAGACCCTCCTCCAATATCACTTTTAATTGTGACATAAATTAATCTGTATAGCAAAGATTATTGACACATAAAAATGCATGAACATTAGAGGAATGTAGGGAAACGTCCAGGAGAACAAAGATGAGTTAGCCATAGCTTTGAAATTAATGGAACTCCCCTATCACCAATGGGTAATGCACATGGGTGCCCCAGTGATCTTGGGAATGTGATGCACAGTGGTTTTCCCTGTACACAGTGACACCATGTAAAGAATCGGCAGAGGCAGAACTGCCAGTCTATCTGTCCCTTGAATGCATGTGTGACTTTCCCTTGGACATATGCTTCATTTTTTTCTTGTTTAGTTTCACCCAAGAAATATGCTACTTGGGGAGTTAATTTAATCTCTCTCTGCAGTGTTACCACATAGCAAAACAAATAGAACATAAAACATCTGTTACAGTTATTTCAATGAAGAAAAGCTTATTTAAATAAAACACATCTTTAAAATTGCCATAAGGAGCAATAATGGGTATGGAGCTCAGGGTCATGAAATGCAGAACGCCACTTGCAGCTCTGTTTGTAACAGCAACAGCTGACTTTTGGGAGCCAGGAATATGTTCATCAATGAAGTCACAGAAGCATGAATGGTACTAATGGTAAGTACACAGCTTAATGTACTCCGATTGTCAGTTCTGGTGATTCCCTGGGCCCGATATTTGGAACTATTGTGCCTTGGTCTTTCAGAGCTTAAAGACTACAATTAATCTGCAAAACACATGCAGAAATCTTGCAGCATTTTTACTGATTTCAGTCAGTGACGACATGGTAATTAAGCCATCGCGACACCCTGGAGTCCCTTCTGTCCCTCAGATCCCCTTGGCATTCACTAATTTTTCTGATGCTCTTTGCTGTGGGGCCAGGCCCTGTAGGTTGCTTCACACCCCATCACTCCTTATGTCAGATCATCTTGATTTTTAACAAGCAAAAGGTATTTTTCACACTTCCAAGCTGTGGTCTTCAAGTGTAATAAACACACGTGAATGAAGTTCATCTAAATCAATTTTAAAATAGGTTTGTTTTTTTTTTTTTTGGAGATAATTTCTATTTTAAGCACAGCTGCTTTCCTTAGTAAGCCTTGCTTTAGTTTTGCCAGATTGATTGAATGCTCACATTTGGGGTTTTTTTTTTTCATAGTGCTGTGTCTGATAAAGACTATCATGATTTTAAAGTTCAGGGTTTTTTTTTTTTAATATAAAAATATTGAGGTGGTAAGAGTTTTTTCTCTCTGGTTTTAACACCTTACCCTACAATAGACTCCTCTTGGATGTCTGATACTTTAGTTCACACTCAGCAGCTGGCCTGCTCTGAAAAGAAATGAGACTATGGTGTGTTCTGATTTCCCCACTCTGTCCCACAGCTGCAGCAGTGACTTCTCTGCCTTTGCCAAGTGACTGACTTCTGCTATCCATTCACTGTAGGGCCTCTGTGATGGTCAGCTGAAAGGTGTCGGCTTTTCTCTGGCTTCAGTCTCCACTGAAATTAACCTGAGAATGATGCTTACTGTAGGTAGATACAAACTAAACAGAACTGTAGGTAGATACATGCTAAACAACAGCAACGATTTACAAATGGTATCTACTTTTGGGTTATTTCTAATCAACTAAGTCTAAGATTTTCACTAAGAATGATGGATTCTTTAGGAACTCCTGCTGAAGTTGTTCCCCTGGGATCCAATTCTGTAGCTCTTACTCAAGCAAGTGCTTCTTATTTGTGCAAGTTATTTTACTGAGTATCACAAGAATTATTCACATGAATAAAAGAATTTTTTATAATAGATCATGAAGTGTCGTGGAAAAAAAAAATAATCACGTAAGTCAAAACTGACAGGTACTGTCCTTCAGGAATTGGGATTGGGACTTCTCATTCTACTTTCTACAATGCCCAAATTTCAGAGCAGTTTGTCTGATGGATTTGCTCATTACAAGAATTTCACTGCACAGCACTGATGGCTGGTTATAAAACAGGCTTCATGACACTGTTCTCTACATCCACTGGTAAATTAATTCACCGATTCCTGGCATGGAATTGGAGAGAAAGTAAGCTAGCTCTTTCTGTCATCCAGCATTTGACTGTGAAATGTTGTCGCTGATGCAAATGCATAGTTAATCTTGTTTAATACAATTTAATAAGAAGTAGGTCAGAAGAAAAAAAAAATCAGTACTTGTTTCCAAATCATTTAATAGGGGGAAAAAAGCATTTTAGCTGAGTTACAGTATCATTAAACTGGTTTAACTGCATGGTTTCCTGCAACAGAGGCATTCTTTTCACATTTCAGGAGAGAATTTCTACATGGGCAGGTTACCACAGTATTGATGAATCTGATCCTCTTCTCCTTAATGCATCTCTGGTTGTTGGCAGTGGTTTAAACTATTTGGAGAGTGGATGCAAATCTCTCTTCAGTCTACACCCACTCAACGCTCACTCTAACCAAAATACCTCTGGTAGAAGGCAGTAAAGTATTAGACAGATACTAAAATTTACTGAAATCGTCATTCTTGGTGTCATGATAGTGGAAATGCTTGCTTATTAGGAACTTTCCAGTCCATGTGAAAATTTACTCAGCTTGTTTCAAAGACAGTCAAATAGCAAGATTGCACGAGAGAGAAGTAGGTTGGAAAAATCATCATAATTCATAATACGTGAGTTGCCGTTCTGAGGAATTCTCACTCAGAAGGTGACACACACAAAGCAAACTGAAGGTCCCCCATGCCAAGAGGGTAACAGTACTTTTACATTTCTGCCATCCAGAAGCTAGGAGATACCTTGGGGATGGGGAGGCTATAAGGAAGAAATGAAACACAGTCTTGATTATTAACAAATGACCTCACATTCTTTCAATTGCTTTTTTCTTCCCTGTAGTACATATGGTGAATTAGGGCGTGGATTTATTTGGAAATGTAAAAACTTAATGAGTTCAAGATTCAGCTACCTGAAACTGAGCAGGCTGATTAGTAGGCTAAACACCTTGGTTTTCTTTGATTTGGCATCTCAGTGGCCTCAGGTCTCTACAAACAACGGCATTTTCTCTTAGTCTTTTGTTGTTTTTTTTTTTTTTAACTGAGTTCATTAGTGATGAAAATCTTGTTTGATAAAATGACATAAGGGACAGGATAGATTCCAGAAAAAAACCCCAAAACAATAAAGCAAAGGAGCCCATGCCCTCTGTGGCTTCCTAACTTTGACTTCAACATAGCATTCCCTATAAGTAGGAAAAGGTCTGTATCTCTGCATCCCATCGAGCATCCCTAGCTATTCTACATGCCATCAAGCATCCCTAGCTATTTTGTAGGCTAAAGGCTTTGGGTCAGACTACCACTAGCCAGAGAAGTGGAAGCCAGAGGCAAACAACTCAGAAGACTAAGCTATAACTCGCATCAAGAAGGGATAAAGGGGAATGTAGCAGACTAATGCACGTGGAAACAATGCCTACAAATAAAAAGGCGCAGTGCATGATAATGAAAGTTGAGCAACATAGGTTTAATTCATGTCCCAGCCAAAACCCTCTCCACCTTTTCCTCTTTCCATTAAATCACTTGAATCCTCTTTTGTCTGTATTTATCCCCTGAAAATGGGGATAATAGATCACAAGGAACTTGTGGGGTTGAAATGCCACAATGGACTGCATTGAAGTACTACTTTAATTACAGCCATACAGGGTCCTATACTGGATTTGTGTGGGGGGTGGGAAGATGCAGGCAAGGTAATAGAGAAGGTGGAGACAGGCTCTGTCTTCAACGGATTCAATGGTGGGCTGGAGTTGGACACTGCATTCAAAGGCAGCTGATCGGCTTTTATCAAGATGAAGAAAAAAGGAATCCAGCAGAGGCTGCCAAAAATGCAGTCCTTTTCCTGCTACCATGTGTTTTCTTTTCACATCTCTCCCCTGTGTAACAGGGTCTGTAGTTTAGAGCCACAGTTTGGCCCTGTTGCTAAACAGAAAATATTTAGCCTCCCTCATTCATCTGAGATTCTTTCATCTGAACAACTATGAGCAAGCATCTTTCTTTTATCTCCTTTCCAGTTTCCTTAGCAACATGCAAGGGCACTCCAGAGAAGCAGTGGCAGGCAACACCTCCAGTCCAGGCTTTCATGAAGCCTTCTAACCTTGACCAGCTCTGATGAGCAGTTTAATAGTAGGCAATTTCAAGCGTAATCTCGCGTGCATCTTTTTCCCCCCGCAGTGAGATGTTACAGAAAGCAACTCAGCCTGTGCTCTGCCACTACTTCCTCAGCAAGAAAAGAGCTTCATTACCTGCTAACTAGGTTTGCATTTATCACCCTGACTCTCTCAAGTACAGCATCTCCTTATGCTCAGCCAGTGATCCCCTACCTAGACCAATTAAATTGCCTCCTGTATTACTTGCCCCTTGTTGTAAGGCCTGCCTTTGAGTGCCTGCTGTCACGTAAGGAAATATGAGCAAACATCCAGATTGCAATTGCACTTCTTGCCAGTTTGAAGCAACAAGCTGCCATTTATTGACAAGCCAGAGCGGTCTGCTGCATTGCTGCTATCTCCCTGCTTACGAGACATCCGCAGCGCAATGGGATACTAATCGGAACCAAAGAAACTAGTGGACGTTCACCAGGAATCTTCACAACAGTCTTTTCCTCCTTGTAATCCTGTTTGCATTCTATTGTACTGGTCCATCTGCCGCCCCCAGCTTCCTGAAATCAATGGCTAAATCCATAGCTAAAATCAATAGTGAGCAATCACTCCAGCGATTTTTAGGTAGCTATTGGGAAGATGGCCAAAAATCCCATTAGGCAAGTTAAGAAAGCTTTTTCTTTTCCTGAGTCATCAAAATTAATGTAATGAGTGGTTATGCTTCTAAAAGCATTAGTGTAACTAGCTCAGAGTCATTTGACCATCTCTGCAAAGTCGTTCTTAGCTGGAATTAACAAATGCTGGATTTCCATTTTCTACAGTCCAGATGAAAAAGTGCTGCACTTGTCCACCTGCAAAACTGAATGACTGTTTTTCAGGAAAGTAAAAAAGTAACAGATGGAAAAAACCATAAAAGGATTAAAATTTGAAGAACAACAAAGACCTCTTGCTTAATAACTTTAAATGAAAAATTATTTCACACGCATTAACTAGAAATTATCACTCCTCATTGCTTAACAGCAATTCATTCTGTTCTGTAGGGTCATGGTATGACTTTCCAGACAAGTACTGATGTCTGCTACCAGGCTATGGTCAGTAGTCTGATCAAATCGACCTGCTAATAGCTTCCTGTGCATGTGAAATGTTGTAGCTCCTTTTTTTTCCCTACTCCTCTAATTCACATGTGGTCATTGCTCTAATTCTCTACCTATACACCAGATGTACAGTGCACTGAAGACAAACTACCAGTGAAACAGAAAGTCTTGGCTAAGACACACACAGCAACTGTTTCAAGAAATCTACTCCTTCAGGTACCACATGGGCCCCTTTCCCATGCAATGGTAAGTAGAGATAGGAATATGTATTCAGCCAGCTGTGTGCCTGTACAGATGTATCTGCCACTTGATACTGGAGGATTTGTCAGTATGTAACACATTTCTTTGCCACTCCTGTGAGGTTAGAGTAAGAGAGGAAGAACGCAGACATTGAATCCCTCAAGGTGACACTGCGAGACTACAGCAGAAGAAGGGGATTCCACCTGGCCATTGCCAGGTCCTGCCTACTGATCTAGGTCTAGCTAAGCAACTCATTAAAACTTCACTGAAGGTAAAGGAAGCTTTTAAAAGAGAAAATTGTGAAACTAAAGCAAAGAAAGTGCAGTTGCAGTATGAAGGTGCTTCCAGAACTGGCTGTCACCATTTTATTCACCTTGAGCAACTACTGACGTACATTTCCCATCCTGCCTCACACCACTTTGCCCCATGTTACTTCCATTTGCAGACCTATTCAAATGCAAACAGACAGAACAACTTCTACCTGCCTATATTGCTCTGTCACACCTTTCCCATACAACACCATTACAGGCTGCTTGTCCAACTCTCCTCTGCCTCTCACGGCTGGAATCTCCATTTTTTCTGCTTTCCTGCCCAAACTGGTGTCTCTTTTCTTTGTCCAACCCATGGGATAAGGGACTGCAGCTGCATCGTGGAAAATGTTGGTTGATCATTAGGAAATATTTTGTAGTAGTGAATATAGCTTACTTCCAGAATGAGCTGCCTCTGGAGGCTGTGGAAAGGTTCAGGCAAAGATGATCCTAGCTTGGCACATAATCATGATGGGTAACTTCTCACAGTCCCTGAAATTCTAAAATCTATTTTTCCCCCTTTGTGTCTTCTCAAACCACAGGGATGAATTTGGCTTGGTTGCTAACCTGCTTACAAGACTATTCACTGCCATAGGATGTTTCAGATGAAGAAAAATAAACAGCATTAAAAAGAAAACAAAATTTCTTCTGTTTTTTCAAGGAGTCTCACTCTGATGTTTTGCTCTTATACTGCAGGCATGTGAACACTGGCAGAAAGAGTCCACCAGGGTAGAAAAGGTGCCACAGTGAGATCCTGTGGGGCTGTTCTTACATGTAAGTGATTTGGGCCCACACATTCTGATGGCAGACCCTGGCTTTCACTTTAGAATGACAGAAAATAATGAAAGGAAAGGAAAAAAACCCGAACCAACAAACCAACAATAGCAGGTCATTGAGTCTGTCCTTAAATTGAGATAGAGGGAAGGTGAATGAGACAGTGGGGAGATGCCATAAGAGCAGTCATAGAACTGCATTATAGATTTGTGCTGAAGGGACACACACTGGAAGCTATCTGCTGGGAAGTATTAAAAGTTGGGATTTTTTTTTCTTGAGAAATGGATAAAGAGAGAGAAGTTCGAAGTCTAGACCTCCCTTTGGTCTGTCTGGGTTGATGAGAGTGAGCCAGGACATGGTAATGGAGGCTCCTAGACAAAACTGATCATAATCTATCTGAGTGGTGTTTTCAATCTGGAGAGGCAAAGCTCATCCATATGGAACATTACAGAGGAGCCTTCCTTAGGCAAACCAAAATGTTTACATTCTCTATCTTTGGCAGCTGATTCCTGTTATAGCAGTTTGTCTATCACATACAAGTGTGATGTGGCAGGCAAGAAGGCTGAGAGTGCTAATGGACTGATGCTTGTTCCCTTCCTGACAGGAGTTTTAGGAGGCTTGGCAAGCATATACAGATACCAAGGGAGTGTCCATATCCAGTACTTGCAGGTGAGACAATGACAGCAAGCTACTTCTCTTTAGCTTCAGGCTCCAAGCAAAAGAAGCAGTGTGAAAAAGAAGAGCTGGAAAGGGAGCTGCCAATCCACAGCTGAAATGATATCCATTTTCAGAAGATAGCTATGATGCTTGGTTCACTTTTTTAAGCCCCTAAGACACAGGAGGAAAAAAATTGTCTGGGAAGCCCAGAGTGAAAAAAGAAACACATTTTCAAGGGAAGTGCTATTTTTCACTGGGGTCAGAAAACACTGAAGTGGAAAGAGTGCCCATCTCTGCCTCTTACCCCTTTCCCCTCTTCCAGCTCTCAAACTGACTTTACAGAATGAAATGTGAAAGGATTATAAAATTATTCTGCAATTACCTACTGAATATACAAAGAACATTTCACAGGACTTTTCTCCCTATTGGAACAAAGAGGAAAACTTAAATAATATTGGCACAAAAGGTCCCTCACAGCAGAGCTGGGGACTTTTTTCAAATCTGCAAAAGGAAGGGAAGATACAACTTCGCACTTTGACTTGATTTGTAAGAAATTCACTGCTTTTCTGCGAATTTTGTTGTTTCAAATCAATGTTCTTCCCTTACAGCTGTTCCATCTCCTCATTGGCATTCAAAACAGGCTGGAACCTCACAGTGTCATATTCAAGCTTTTGATAAAAAAGATGGCAAGGATGCAAACTGGAGCCGAGTTGTTGCTGTCAAACAGTGCTTCAGAGGTTGGAAGGACCCGGAGACGTATGAACACATGGCATTCCTGTATGCTGAAGACGACGGATATTCCCTATTAATAAATGAGCCAATTGCAATCTCTGTGTGAAGAGTCTGCAGTACCAGCTCAGCACCGAGTGTATGCATAACCCCATTTTTGTGACATCACAAACCCCCTTTAATATCTAGGGCTAACTGCTTCTTTTCCTTGTAGCCTCATCAGGAAGCAGAAGATTGGCAGCTTTCTGTGTTATGTCAACTCTGCTGCCTCCCCCCTGCACCACTGACTTAGCAGAGGTCCTTTGTGTCTACCCCTGCACCTTCTCACCTTTCAAAATCACCAGCTTGTCATCTCTCCACACTACATTAATAGCAATAACTATAATGCTGGAGAATGATCTGTTCTAACTAGACACATATATATGAAGAAGCTGTTGCACAGAAAGGCCATCTTTATGCCCCGGCCCTGTCAAGCACTCATCATAGTTTAACCCCTGTTCATAACCAGGGATTTTTGGTGCAAATAAATATGTAACAAAATGACAGACGTGCTACTGCACAGGCAGCTTGCGTGAGAGGAACACAGGCATGCCCCCAACTCATTTCGAGAGCAAGCTACTACCAACAGTAGTCTACTAGACAGCTGTACTGAAGGAAATCATTTTCATGAGTAGTATTTGGAGCTCGTAGGAGGAAATTTAATGTGGTTTTAGTACCCAAAGACAAAAGGTTAATGGAGATTTCAAAACTGTAGTAGTTTCATCCCTAGGTAAAAAATGTTCATGAAAAATCTTAAGAAAAATGAAAGCTTTTGAGTGATTATTGCTGTTTGGATCTTGCAAGTCCCTCTTCTTTACTTGTTTTATTTACCATTTAGAGCAATATAACTATAGCAGTAATTGGACTGTCAATTAAACCAATACATACAGCACACAAAGCAAGTTTATTCCAAATATAATACTCTAAAATAGCGATACCCTTCAACAATCACAAAGAAACATTTAAATTGAAAAGCAATAGAAATTCAACTTCCATAATTATTTCACTCCCAACTTATCACTTGTTTAACATCCAAGTGTTCTATGTGGTATCTACTGGGACAGGAGGCTGTCAAGAGTGTTGCCATGCCTGAGAGTGCAATCATGGTATGGCTCCATTTGTGCATCTCCCTTGAGTGAAATGCCTTCAGTCAATCTTGAGTGCTGCAAGGAAGGTATTCCTCAAGGATGAACCTGAGATGGTGGCTATTTCCTACTGGTGCTATCGACCCTTCATATGTAATTCAAGCATGTTTGTGTTTAGTGGCACATTCTTGTTAACTCTGGTAATTAAACTCTGATAAGAGTGGAAATGGATTTCAATAATAGAAGCAAGTAAGAACAGCTTTGCTCCCAAAAACCACACAGATGAAATGCATCATCTTTTCCCTGCTTTCATTCTTTAGCGGCAATGTTAAATGTCATGTATTTCACTACACGCCTTTCACATCCTAAATATCTTGGACTCCGTTCAGAGTTTTGAATATCATGTAAATTATGTAAATCTTGAGGCTTAAATGTAAGCTTGGTATCCTCTGAAGACACTGTCTACTTATGAGGTCTTTCTTGCCAATCTCAAATGTTCTGAATAAACTGCTCCAAACCTCATCATAATACTTGCTCTGGAATCAGTTTGTCAGATTGTCCTTTTCCAGCTACCAAACAGTAATGTCCATCCACACTGTGACCTCTGAGAGGCAATGCGAACACAACAATTGCCTGTCAGAAAGACACATAGAACCGGTTGGATGCCTAGTTGTAAGTAATTAATTATAGATGAGATATCATCCATAAAGGAATAGGACATTCTGTCATTTCTCTTTTAATATGCCATCTGAAATACAACCTGAGTCATTAATTGGTGTCCACTAGTAGTAGGTATGACAGACAGTAATGTCATCCACTTTTCCTTTCATTAAACATTCCCCAGAATACTTTGTGAAAGCCTTCGAAAACTGATTGACTCCACTCAGTTGCACTGGGAGACTGACCAGTGAATGCACATGGATGTACAGATTATAGACAAGACCAAACTAGAGGACATTTCTAAACCATGAACATATGTACTGGATTTAACTTTGATTTTAATAAACCTATTTTTGACATGCACAGAAGTATGAAGATGAGGCTATACTGTCAGTCTGATGAAGTTTACTCTATACCGTATGTATTTTCTTTGTAATCATAAAGAAGCAGCAAATGTTTTTTTCCTCTCATAACTGCTATAGGATGTCTATGAAAGATTTTCATTCCATAAAGAAGCCAATTTTATATAATGCGTTATAGCTTTGGAAAGAATAGTGCTGTTGCTTGACAATTTCTAAAAGTCATTAAATCACACATTATTTCAATTAAACAAAGTAATCTAACCGGCACTGTAGATGTGACTGGTACGTGTTTGAACAAGGACCTGGTGAATAGCACAATCCAGATGACACAAATCAATAAAGAAGCTTTTTACAAGCAGCCACTGCAGCAAACAGGCACGATGGAGGTGTAAAATTATAGACCAGTATTTTCTTTGAGGGTACAGTTGAGTTGAAGAAAGTGAAACAGGCAAGAGCCATTTTTACTAAGAGACTGTGAAAATCAGAAGTGCAAATAAAGCTTTTGGTTTCAACCAACGGAGACAGAAGCAACAGCACAGTGTTTGAGGAGTGTTTTACCAGCCCAGCTGTGTTAATACCTCCAGTCTTTTCTGAACATTGCAACACATATTCAAGACTGTACAAATGGCTAATTCTTTGAAATGAAATGTGGTGAATCCTTGAGACTGTTTCATACCATAACCTCAAAAAAGTCTTAGAGGAAGAAGAGCTACTCCAGTACTATACACTTGACCATCCTTCCCATGTTCATCAGTGTGTTAAGTGCCCTAAAACATCTGCAAAACTCCATATTGACAGGCTACTAAGTAACTGCTTCACTTCTCCCTTGTGTACATACGGATGCCCTCTCATACTCTTGTAGACATATCTATGTGTACCCCTTGTTACCTCATTCTTCTTCTTTCCAGCAGAGGAGTGCCAAGGAATGCCTTTTGCAGCGAGCCCACTCTCCCTAATGGTACAGAATTATCACTTCCAAGAGCAGTGCAGCTCTGCCACTACTGCTGGCAGAGGCAGGCAGTCACTGAGACAGCTGCTGCCAGCTACTGACAGCTCTTAAAAAAACCAAGGTCATACACTTGAACTTGACTTGTGGGCTTATTCAATCCTCAGCCAATGAAAACCAGAAGAATTAAGTAAAACTAGAGCACCGTGTTTTCCCTGACTTCTGATGATGAGCAGGTGCATTAGGTTACCCTACACTACCCACTGCTGACACAGTGCACAGTCATACACGACTGTGGTCATACACTATTAACTTTCTACTGATGGTAGAAGAGTCTCGCAAAGATTCATCTCACAGACACTCAGCATACCTGATGGATAAAGGGTAGAGAAAGCTGTTGAGAAAGACAGCATTTAAGGATTTTTTTGAGCTTGAAGCTCACTCCTTACACTGATCACTCAACTTCAGTCAATGGCTTCTCAGGAATATTACAAGAATGCAATTACTAGAATTGAAGGGAAAAGAGAAACCCTCTTTCAAGGGTGACTGCAGTATTTCAAGACCTGATTTCACTCGTATGTCAAAACTCCAAGGCAATCTCTTACATCAGCTTTTCTAGAATTGCTCTTCAATCCCCAATATTCAGTGCTCCAGAGAAGTCAACAAGAAAGCCAACTGCCTCGTTAATGCTTCCTGTTAAAACTGCCCACTTTCAAACTTCCTACGTGTAGAGTATTAAATGTATAGGTTATCAGTTTTCACTGTGACATACTTTGTATTGTACTGGTACTATTTATTAGATTCTCTTTCTGTGACTTTAAAAATGGTGTGTATATAATGTACATACCTACAAAGAAAGAAAAACAAAACCTCAGAAGGGATCAATATGGACAAAATATTCCCATTAGTATAAAGAACTCGCTCTGAATATACTTAAAATATAAACACAACAGTCAGTTAAGGCAAGAGAAAAACATACCTGTGAAAAGCCGATCACCTCTCCATTTTCATCGAGCACATTAAAATTAATGATTGGACCCTGGACATCAGGATTGCTGAAATCTGTATCACTGTAAATACGTACTACAGGAGCCCCATTGGCATATTTTAATGTAGCCAGCATGGTATAGGTGTAGCGAGCTAATGCAAAGGTATGCTGTTTTATTTTCTCCATTCCACCTACAAGAGAAAAATGCATGTACATGTCAGGTGCCTTATTTTGATGGAAATGTAAAAAAGGATGATTTTTCAGAATGCTGTAGCTGGGAGATAACTAGCACAAAATTGGTAGCTTTGGGTTTCTTTAAATGAATAAACAATTTGCAGAATTTTCCTCATACAAAAAGTTTCAGAAGTACTGCCGCACCAAGGATTTCTCTACAATTGAAATGGATTCACGTGCATTACAGCACTGATAGTTTCAGCCTCTACATATCACTAGGATGTTCTGGCAAAATTAATTTGAAAACCAAGTTTTGCTCCCGATCTGATGGGGAGGATGAGGCATCAGTCCCAGCACATCACATAAAGCAAATGGCTACATCTAAGATAAAATAAAAATTAAAAAAATTCTAAATGAAATTACAAAACACAAGTGTTAGTCTAGAAGGAGTTTACTCGAACATTGAAGAAATATTCTTCCAACCCTGCTGTTCTTTTTGCAGAGGAAATAGAAAGCGCATCTTGTGAACGCCTCATTGACTATGCCCATGAAATCTATTTGCTCCAGAGAAGCTTTTCAGAGAAGTTTTCAAAGAACTTGGTCTGGAAAAAGCATAAAAAGGAAACACGTGGCCTTTCTTCTGATGTTACCACCCATCCCCCTCCACGAGGAGTTTGGAAAAGAGGACTGCAGAGACTTCCCAACAGATGGAGACCTCTTCCATATCTCTGCTCTTTGAGAGGAGGTTGTGTCTCTGTTAGATTTCCCTATCAAAACGGCTTCTTATTCTTGACCTCTGAGGATATGCCATAGGATGGTCACTTATGGTTTTGGGTGTATTTTCATGCTTTGCTGGAAGCTAAAACATAAGCATCAGACACAAAATCAGCCACTTCAGTCAAAGGAGAACATATGTAATGTGAAACGAAGAAGTAGGCTGTGATATTCACTGGGATAAGCGGCTGTCAGGAGACAAGTAACTGACACGGTGCAAGAAAAGGAATAATCTTAATCCTCACCCTAATCAAACTGTAATTTGTCCCATGGAACAAAAAAAGCACAAGTAATCTTCAAAGTAGAAACTGAAAACCTATAAATTTGCATCTCTATGGAAGACAATTAGAAAATAACAATGTTATCTCAAAGTGTTTTAAGAACAGGGAAATACCTGAAGGCTAACAACATATCTAAGCCAAATTAAATCCCCACTGGAGACAGATGGAGTTTTGGCTGAAAATCCAAAGTGATTTCTTGTATCATGCAAACTGTGTGTTGCACTGTGGTGGGCCTACATCATGTGAAAACAAAAAATTAAATGAAAGAATATATTCCCCAAAATCCTCTTGAAGTAGAACAATATTTTTCTGGCCAGGTTTTAGACACAGAATACTTTCTCTCATGTTGGCTAATTTATTTGAGGTATATGAGCATTTCTGTAAACAAAAGGATGCTTGACATTTTCTTTTGAGTTCTCTATCTCCTGTGTAACTATGAATCTGACACTTCTATGCATATGATTTTTATATCTGAGTATTTAGAAAGTTGTCCAGTCTGATATAGCTGCCCTTGGGTAGAAATCTTGTTATTCGTTTGGTGACTTTTGTGCCTTTTCTTGTAAAATGACTGTGCCATTTATGGATGTATATAAAGGAAAAAAAGATATCTTTCTCCTGACATATAGAAGAATTACAGCAACTTCTGTTATTTCACTTTTCTTTAAATTTCTGTATTACATGCTATCTTCTTTAGATAAACTAGGAGAGCAAACGGTAAAAAAACAGAGACAGATTAGATATAAGGTGGAAGTACATTTTTTGGTGCTCAAGAATAGTAAAGAGGAATAAGATATTTAATGAGATACTAACACACAAAGCACTTTCAAGGAACGCTGCCAGAAGCTAATCAGTACAATTTCTAGATGTTAGCCGCAGTAAACTTGGCAAGCATCTCTAGAACATTTTGGTCTGAAAGACAGTTTTTATTTTCAGACTCTTCAAGAATACAAGATTGCCTAGTCAGAGATGTCCTGGTCACTGTTTGGGAGAAGTTAAGAGTCTTGAAATAGTAAAAAAACCCCAAACTAGTAAGTTATTTCTCAGCAATTGCCAGAAAGTAGCTGTTTTAAGAGAAGTGACTGCCTTGTCAGCTTCTGAGATGTCTGTAATCTCCTGATTCAGAGCTTTTCCAAATTGGAAAGAATCTTTTAATGGAAGATTAAACTACTGTCCTTGTGTCTTGTTGAAGAAATCTCTTATTCAGAAATTTCAGTCTCTCATTCACAGTAATCATCCTGCTATAATTTCTATATTGTCTTCAGCGATTCTCTTTTAAAGTTGCTTAATCACATTTCCTTGTTCATTAGTGAGAAGCTGATGAGTCTCTTAATTATTTATTCTGACAAATCCAAACGCAATACCCTGCAGTTGCTTTGCTGCCCTGTGATTGGAAAGAGGAAGCCTTGTTGCCAGGGTCCCGTGTTTTTAAGTGGCAGAAATAGGTTATGATTAGGTCTGATGTCACAGAAAACCCTGTAAAACAAATGCCAGTAATCTGAAGCTTGTTCTCACAGAAAAATGGGCTTATTCAGAAAATAGTTGTGATTTATTTTTGTTTTGCTAGACAAAATTATCTTTACTGTACCCTGCATAAATCCAGTGCTTACCTCATCTCCCTCTCCTCACCAGGGAAAAGAATATGAGGAAGAGAAAATAAAAATCAGAACAAATCTTTGGTCTGTAACATGACCTAAGGATTTGCACTATGGCATCTAGTCTTGTACTTGAGGTGACAAAAATAAAACTCATTCCTTGACTGAAACCATCTAAGGTAAATGAGAAGGTAATCTTCTATATTATGGTTGAATTGGTATTTATCAGCTTCTTGCATTCCTGCATTTTATCTTCTCTCTGTACTTAACTCTGGTTTTATCCCAGTTCCTTAACTCTGAATACTTGGAGACTCTTCCCTCGCTGCCTGTTTGGGGATAAAAGAAGAAGCATATCTTAAACCTTTTGGAAGACTCACCGCTTGGAAAAATCATCATTACTTCACATTGGGAAGGTGCTGGGAAGGACTCAAGTGCCCTGACTCCCTCTCACTTTCTGTATTGTATTCCTTATCACTGCATTCTTTCATTAAGGTGAATCGCATCTCATTGGTCCCAGGAATTATTTTAAAATTAAGAACAATTTACGTGCCTTGTAATTTGGATCAGAATTAATTTGGTGTAGTCTAAATTATGCCAGATGAAGACTTCACGTGTGTAGGAACATTCAGCATAAAGGATGCTCTCAATGAATGACTTCATCCCTGGGTAGAAAAGAAAGGACTCCACTGCCAAAAGGGAAGCTCCTGCATTTCTGTGGATTAATATGCCCCTTATTGCTTTGTCCCCATGTGCATGTTTTGACTTTACATTAAGCCAGACATGGTAATTTAATTCATTTTTCTTCACAACACCACCTCATTTTTCATTAGCTGTTGCCACAATGAATGCCATGCATTATTGCAGTGGCAAAGTCACGGAGCAGAAAAGATTGACAAAGAAAGCTTGTACTTTGTGTACAAAACTCCTTGACGATGTACTCTGGTAAACCTGTGGAGATGCTATAAAACCTCATATTGCTGATGTATGTTTGTATACTGCATCCCGACAGATTAGCACAATCTCAGATATTGTAATGGAAATTGTAATGGAAACTGAAACTGTTCCAGGATGGAAAATCCAGAGTGCCAGTGCACTGGATAACCTGCAGATGAATTTATGATGCCAGCTCTTCCAGAGGAATTGCATGTGTGCATGTACCTACCTACAAAAACTGTGGGGCTGTTTAGTCACGTGGAAGAGAAGGTAAGTTAGCTCACATTTACAGGAGGGTTAAAACTATATGCATACAATCTGTGCACAACTGTCACCATGGTACTGTAGTACATCCACTGCCTGGCTTGCCTGGTGAGAGCATGTTGTATTTGCGTTACCTCTGTCTTATTATCTGCTTGTTATATGCAAAATCGAGTAAGATTTTATTTTCGGGTGGAATTTTATCTAATCAGAAAAATATGATATATATAGATATCCAATAAGCAATCAGTATAAAATGCTTTTGAGTTGGTATGGACCTGGTTTTGCATTACGTAAATGGCAAACGTGTGATGGCATACAATCTCCTCTCTGAAACGATGAGGGTGTCAGTAGCTCAAATGTTCAAATGTTAGTTCTTACTGAAAGAACCACAGACAGGTAGGCATATGTCAACATCTATAAAAGATTTGGAATAAAGAGATTAAGATAAGCAGAGACTGAAATCGAGCTTCTAGAATGAAAGCTCTGGTGCTTAAGGTTTCAGGCTGTTCTCAGAAACCTCTGTGATCTGCATTCAAATACACTCCTTATCTCTCTTATTATGAGAAATTAAATACTGGAGATAAGGAAGAAGAGAACCGTAAATCAAATATACAGTTATTGTTTTAAGTTGCTGTGAAAAAAATACAGAAACTGAGGTTTAAGTGAACAAATTGTCTGTTACTCCAGTAAATCCAAACTCACACATTCCTTTGGATAAGAAAAAAAGATCAATGTGATTCATTATTCTTCAGCATTACCTAACAGATAGCAAGGAGGCAGACAAAATGATGAGCTGAAATTTCAGCAAACCAATCAGCAGGGAATGAAACCAAGATGTAGCCACCTTCTAATAAATCCCAAAGAAGGCATATCACCATGTGGGACCTGTGAGTCAATGTGCTAATGAAGCCACGGAACCTGTAAATCCTGTCAAACATTTGGAGTCCTTCCTTCCTCCAAGAAACGTACATTAAAATTCATTTCTGAGCTTTTTTTGGTGTTCTTTTACGTGTAGAACTGAATGTCTCTGACTGAAGTCTGTCACCTCCTTAGTGTTATTCTCCCAAAGAACATCACTTGAGGATGAACTTGATAATGGCAGCTTCATGTATCTCCTTTGCCAATTTGAGTGCTTTGGTTTAAAACCTCAATAAACAATGTATTCTAACCACTGCTATTTTTTAGCAATCCTGCTTCAAACAAAATACTGCGAACAGGAAAATGAAATTTTCATATGATGATCCAATCCCCTGCCCCCAAAAGTGCCTGAAATATTACAAATGCAATTGTAGAAGAGCAAATAATGAGAAGAAAATAAAATCAACTTAATAAGAAAACTTGAGCATTTGTCCTCTGCTAAGGTTCTACATTAATCAATAGAAATATTAAATATAGATGTTCCTGGTGTTTCCCCTGCATTATGAGAACAGCTGTCCTAAGTCAGATCAAATCTAGCTACTGTCTGTCTACCACAGTGAGGATGAGTAGAAGATGCCTAGAGGAAAAAATATATGAAAAAGTTATGCAACTTCTAATCAGCTACAATTGATAGCTTATAGATTAAATAAACCAAATATAAATAAAAATGCAAATGGTCTTACAGGGTGGCTAACAGGAACTAAACATTGCTTTTAAAAACAGAACTAAGCATTTAAGAGCCCCTGCCCTGAACTTAAGCATTAAAATGAATACATTAACATGACTCCTTGGAGTCAACAGAAAGGAGCTCTTCTAACGTAATAGCATTCCAATATTGGTCATAGCCATTAGCAAATCTAGTTCATTAAAACTCAATGTAAACCACTGTAAATGGCTGATCAGCAAATTCATAAAACCATCCATCATGCACACTCACAGAAAATGCAGAAGGCATGGACAGACTGCAAACCCCTTATTCACACTGACTCACATGAACAGTAGTCCAATCAACTTGATCTATAAAACACAGGTAATAAAAATTGATTTGGAGAAGACAAAGTGGGGTGGACCATGACCCTTTCTGCAATTGAGGTGGCTGCATTTGTGAGTAAGAAGGGAAAAATCTGAGTCCCCAGACGTCATTTGTACTTCCAAAAAAGATAATACCTTGACATGCATAGATTAGAGCAGGCTTCTTTCTGAAGTTAAGATGTAACAAAAAAAATTACATAAAAAGAAAATTTCATTTATGAAACTATGTTGGGTTTTTTGGTTGAAAAGTACATAGTTGTATTTGAAAGTTGCAACAGTCCATCTCACGAGATCAGGTTGAAATTTCAGATGAAGTACTCTAAGTTAATTATGTATTTTCTGTGTGTGCAAAATGGAGAGCCATGTTACACAGTCTACACTACTAAATCCATGCAGAATTCCATGGGTAATAGGGGGACCTTTCACTCTCTCAACACTAATTCTTTGCATAATAGCTTAAATCCTTTTATTCTTCTCCTTCTCCCACATCATCTCAATAGTTTAAGACTGTGGGAAGCAACTGTTTAATCTTCTATTCAGAATGTTATACCAAAACCAAACATGCAACACATATTTGGTGTTTATCTTAATGAGCAGAAGGCTCTTTGATGCCCCATCTCCCACTTCTTTAGAGCAGCTAATTCAAGCTCTGTTTTTTACACAGCGAGGAAAGTTAGATGTCTTTGTTCTGAATAAAACAAGTAGCACATTCTGAAAGAAGCAGCCCCTCATTTTCAAACATCATAATGAGGAATATTTTGCATATGTATTTTTTCTTTTTAATTTCTTGGGAGTAACGTAAGAGAGGGGAAGTTGTATGTGCCAGCTGGCTCACTCACTTTTAGAATAACTATTTTAATTACAGGTACAATACCATTTCAGCTAACTGCTTGTTAGACTGAAAACTATCTGTATATTCAAACAAGCTCCAGGTAAGATGTATTTAATGTTCTGTTCAGTATTGTTATGAGATTCCTTTTTTGAGGTGGGAGAGGGGGTGTGTGTGTCTGTCCATCCCTTTTTTGACTTCTGTGAGTCCAAGCTGTACTCTCAGCAGAGGAAATAACTTCAGGATGACTTTTCAAACCATAAAACCAGAAAGCATAAAAGACGAGCGCGGAGGCTTTTTTAAAAAGGCAGACAGTTCTGCACACCTCATGGAAGCAGCATTCAAGCTGCATCTCCAGAGTGCTGGATGGCACGAGCCCACAGAGGCTTCTGTGAGAACAACGGACTCATCCCTGAAAGTACGCATTTATGTGGTACTCGCATTTTACCTCTGAAGACTTTATCTCCCAAGGTTTCTCTCAGTCCAGCAAAACAACTTCTGCTTATGATTCTGTCATCTTAAGGACTAAATGCAAGAGAAGCTTGTACTATAAAAGCACATGAATTCTCCCGGTAGCTGTTAGAAACCGGATTGTAACACGCACGCCTGTTTTCTGCTTTGTTATAAAAGCGGCTCTGTCCTTTGTTTAATGGAGCCTGCTATGCACAATCCCTTGAAGCCAGCATGTGAAAGCTTTACTACTGCTTGTTTCCTGGCATTTTCAACTCTCAGAAGCTAGGCTGCTAATAGGAGGCAACGCATCAAACTTCGTCTCAAAGCTACAGTCGTGGGGATTTAGAGAATGTAAGATGGGGCAGTCAGTAAGTCTTGTGTTTTCAAGTCAATAAGACTAATTCAGCACTGACTTTGCATTAACACGCATTTATTTATTTATTTATTTATTTATTTATTATTCAAGTCAGCAACAACTTTCTAATCACTTTAAAATAGTAGGAGGGAAACGTTTCTCATCTTCTGCTCAGCCAGAGACTGACACTATCTAGAGGTCTGCAGCTAAGTACAATTCTTCCCTCCAATAACTTTTCTATAAGACCCAGTCACCAGTACTAGTTGATGGTCTCATGACTTTCTAATGGCTCTGAAGTTTTGTGGGGTTTGTTTTGCTTTTGTTTTTCCCTGAGGGGAGCTGCAGACCAATGGAGACAAACAACTTGCACCAAAAATAAGCTGAATGGAAAGGAAAAATCAAATGTGTTTTTCATGGGAGGAAATCTCTCCCTTAGCGTCAAAAGAACCTCTTAAAATATTCTGAAAACCCAGACAGGTTCTTTCTTTTTCTCCCCAAGATGACAGGTCTCAATCTAAAGCCTTGCTAGGATATAAATCAGTTTTGTTTCAAAGCTCACCATGCCTGCATTAGGTAAAGAAGAATGGGCAATTGTGTGCTCAAACCTCTCACTTCAGTACCTGCTGGTCTGGCCCTACCTTCCTACAGGTTTTGTATTACCAGCCCTTTTAACATAATATTTCTGGAAACACTTTGAAGCCCAAGGCAGCTTATTGATTTGCATTCCAGGTTCTCCCTGCCTGATAATATTGGGCTCTTTTTCTCTGACAATCCCTGAGCCAGGGCTGTGGCTGCCAGTGTATGAAGTAACGATGATGCTCTATGTCTGCTCTTGGGCAGCCTTTGTACACCATTCTTTCTAGGGCTCCACAGAACTCACCCATCAAAGCAATACAGCAAATACTGAGAGTTCATTTAATTAAACCAAGAAATATGATACAGAAAATTTTCCAGACAGCAGATTCTAATGCCTGATGTTGACTAGTCATGTCACAAGGAAAAAACACACTCAATGTTTCCATTCTGTAACACTAAGGAATACCGAAAGTTGGTAAAAAAAAAAAAAATCTAGCCATTGTTATTAACAGAACAGTATTTTTCTTAGTGAAATTCTGGACTTACTGATATTCATCATTTTCTGATAGCCTGAAAGGATTCTCTGTTCTTTGCTTTGCATTCTCTGACTAGGTCTCTGCTGTATACTGTTTTTATAATAATAGCTACTATGGAAGAAACAGTGTTATTCATGGAACAGAGGCAACAGAGGAGCTACAATGAATTCTAAAAACTGCTTTGAAATTTCCTTGATTTGGTGCCTTAACCATAAGAAAGCGTGAAGTCAATACTAAAAACCACTCAAGATTCTCGGACCTCATCCTAAACTGAATTATACCAGGATTTGTCCCAAGTTTTTTAGGCAGGCAAATGTTGTTTTAATAAATATTTACAGTAACTCTGCAAGACCTTAAGCTAAACATTTTGTGAACCCCTGATTACTGCTGTTTTTACTGACCCTCTCCCAAAGTCATGGCATTAAGTCTGCTTCACAACATGCACTGTTCTTGTGAGAACCAAAGAGTGACCCCCTGACACACCTTCCTTCATGTGGCCATTTTTTCTGCCTCAATTCACTGGGCGAAATTTGCCAGACAGTGAGATGTGTGAAGAGTCATATTGTACACAGTGGAAGGAAAAATTGAGAGAAAAAGTTACTACTTTGCCACAATTCTGCACATTCTCAACACACAGATTTGAGCAACGATGTTCCAGTCCCAGCCTCACTTCTCAAGAGTTCGTTCAATAAAAGAGAGATGCCAGTACTTCTTAAAGTACAGCCCCTGCCACCCAGCAGTAACCTCTGTTAGACAGTACCAGTTCTTTTATAAGCAGAATGTCCTGCAGTACTGGCTGGCATAAATTAGCTTTTGGCAGGTTGTCATTACATTCCTCATTCTTACGAGCTTCTGAAATCCACTGCACCTAAAATATTGTGTGTTCTCCACGTCGTGGAGGGTGATGAGTAATAAGATAGTGTGGTGGATAAAGACAGAACATCTGTAATTTTGCAAGCACAGGATTGGTATTTTAATCAATTGCAAGTTCAGTGTGCAGAACTACTAAAAAGAAGACTGGAAGAATAACCTAATGTTGAAAATATGAATATTATAAAGTAATTTATTCTAGTGTTTACTTCCTTCTAAAGACTGTACGTAGTGTGCTTCAGAAAGAATTAACCACTTCTGGTATCCCATCAGCTTCAATAAGCTATCACACCATAAATCAGTCAGAATCCGTGCTTCTGATTCAGAAGAGCTGAAGTATTTCAAGACACAAGCAATTCTTATGTGTACCTCTTGCTGCCTCATGCTGTAAATCAAGATCTACAGTAAACTAGAGAACTGCCTCTAAAGACAGACATAGACAAGGTTAAAAGAAAACACTGATCCAAGCAAAGCTCTGGTGAAGGACGAATGCTACCGATTCAGAGGGAGCTGCTGTCAGGGAAGAGAAGTGAGGCAGCATGCACCTAGGAAGCCCTGGCCTTTTCCCATGGCCACCCGTTACATCTGAGCTCGGCAAAAGTGAGGGAGAAAGAAGGGCTGCTGCTGCTACATCAACCGAGGGACTTTGAATTTAAGGTGTAAACACAATGAATAAAAATGGCTTAAAAAATAAAATTCCATTTGGGATATTCAGATATTTTTAACAATAACAAGGCTTTAGAAAGAAAGGTCCAGCTTAAGGTACCATTCATGAACTTCCTTTTTCAGGAGAGGAAGAAAAGGCAATATGGCAGAGGTTCCCTTCTTACCATGCAGGGTTCAAGCAACAATACTCACAAGGGGTATGGAGGACCTAGATTCACTTATCTCTTCCAGTGAGGAGCTTCAGACTATAATCTTTCATCAGACATAACAATCACAGAATCGCAGAATCACAGACTGGTTTGGGTTGGAAGAGACTTCAAAAAGCATCTAGTCCCAACCCCCCTGCCAGGTGCAAGGCCACCTTCCACTAGACCAGGTTGCCCAAAGCCCCATCCAGCCTGGCCTTGAACACTGCTAGGGAGGGGTCAGCCACAGCTTCTCTGGGAAACCTCTTCCAGCCTCACCATCCTCACAGGGAAGAGTTTCTTTCTTACCTCTGATTGAAATCTACCCTCCTTCAGTTTAAACCCGTTACTGCTTGTCCTACCACACCCTGCCCTTGTAAACAGGCCCTCTCCAGCTTTCCTGCAGGCCCCTTCAGGTACTGGAAGGCTGCAATAAAACAACAACTTTTACTTCCCTTGTTTCTTTGGAGCTTTCAATTTTTTGAATGCTTTTTCATACATCCTGACACAATATTACTGAAGTGTTAATATTGTTGGCTACTGCTATTCAGACTATTCTATGAGATCCACAATTTGAGCTGTTAAAGAAGACGATCAGGGCTAATGAAGGGGAAAATCAGAAATACAGCTCATTTTGTGTTTCTCATTATTTACTATTGTCTGCCATACACTTTCTTTCTTTGATGCAGATAGTTTTCAAAGACATCTAGTGTGAAGAAACAGTCCCCTTTTATTATTTTATAAATGGAAATACTTAGCATATATTGGGGAATTTCCCAAGGAGCCAAGAAATTTAAGAAATTTAAGAAAATAAATTTAAGAAAATGCCCCACCATTGAAAAGTCTTGCTACAATAAATAAAACATATGGCCATGAAAAGAGCTTCATAGTTAAAGCATCATGAAATAAAAATATTTAGAAATGAATCACAGTATATACAACTACTATGCCTGTATATACTACTACAGCCGCTGAGTATTATTACGGTCAACAAAGAAAGTTGACATGAGCTTAGCTGCATGACCTTTGGCTACACAGAGATGCTGCACAATGTCAGACCGGCAAATTTCATAATATGAAGCAAAGAATCTGTTTTATTACCCTACCCTTCAATTACAAAACTTACTGATAAAATCTGTTCATCTAATAATCTTTCTTTCCATCCATCATGAAAGATGTCCAATATATGAGACAATCTGAATGGCTTCAATAGTACACCAGACCCCTTCTGAATACCCTTGGCTTGGCTTAGTCTCTCTAGCTGAGCATTTGGGAGCCCTGCTTTACAGTGGAAATGACTCAATCATTTAAAAATACATTTATTTAATCTATTTTGTTTATCGTGTGACTTTATGCTACAGGCATCCTCTTCTGAATTGAGCTAACCAGAATGGCCACTTCAGGCTGCCTAAGATTCTCATATACCTAAAATCAACCTTTCTGGGCTGACTGGTGATCTTACATCTCTAGAATATGATTCTACAGAAACTACATCACCTTACCATGGTACTTTGTGAGAGTTACCAGACACTTAATTCAACACAGCAGCTAACTTTAGACTGATTAGGGCTGTGATGATTAATCAAACTGTTCAAACATTTGACCGCAAACCCAAGAGGGAAACTTTGATAATTAAGAAGAGTGAATTTAAATGCATGGCAATGCACTTAAAGGCAGCGTGTATCAAACATTCATGTGTGTGCATTTCATGCAGAATTAGTATATTCATTTACCTTCTGCCTTCTTGCATATGGCAGGTTCCCACCCATAAAATCTTTTGCTGTTTCTCAGTGGTATTTTTCCAAGGATGTCCCCAATAATTTTAAAGTGCAAGAACATCTTCAATGTCTATTAAAATGGCTTGAATTTACTGAGCAGTGTTGATCAGGGAAATTTTACTCAATCAGATCAAAAGACAACTTCTAGCCCATCAACCTTGGTGTGTCACTCTATTTTAGGATGTCCTAAAGTGACACCATGATCAGATGAAGCTTTTATCAGACAAAGTTTACTTGGATGGTGACACGGCATCTCTACCCTTTTCCCTTTCATTATAATTCCCATTATGACATTCACCAGAGAGCTTTCTCAGATGAGAAGCTGTCAGTGCAACTATGAAGAGAGATCAGAAAGATGCAGCATAAGCTGGCCTTTGGTGGCCATAGCTGGTAGCCAGTTTGAACTCTCCAGGACAGTCAAGTCCTTTTTCATCAAGCTGCTGAAATTTCAGTGGTCTGGAACTTAATTGGGAGGTTTTTGACATTGATCAACAATTTTGACTTTTCCGGTCATCTCACCTACATTTAAGATGATGCTCTTCAGTGTATGAGGGGGCTTAGTGTGGCACATACCTTGTTGTTCTACATTCTAATAGCACCGTGCTCTATTTTATTTTTTTAAAAAATTTTTTAATTTTTCCTAGCTGTTCTAATACCACGACCTCCACATAATGTGAGAAGTGTCAGAAAATCTGCATTTTACTCTCAAGAGAGACTCTCTAGTGTCCCAGAGAGTTCTACTCTTTCACATGCCAACTCAAGATATGGGTTTCACATGATTAAGATACCCTTGTAAAGCTAGAGAACAAACAGATAAATAAATGGATAAGTAAATAAATGTTGGTTCAAACACTTCTTTCCTTCTGTGTCTCTGAACATGCATGAAATAAATTGACTAATATCCTCAAGTTGTGATGAAGCACATGATTTTTCTAGGATCAGTGGAAATGATGACGTTGGAACACTTCATCTGTCTTGAACACAGAGCAGTAAATGAAAAGGAAGGTGTTATGAATCAAAGGGTCAGTAACATAATTTTATGGTCATGCCCAGACTTGGATCAACTATAAAGTCAAACCAATCAATTGATAAAATAAAAAAAGAAAAGATTTTCTATTTGAGGCCTTGACAGTGCAAGTCTTGCCAAACGTACTCATTATAGCTCTCCCCTTTTTATTTTCTTTATCAGAATGACGCTGTCAAGTTCAGTATGCGATCTACTATAAAAGCGTAGATGCTTCTCTATAAGAGCTGATAGTAAGCTGTGTTGGTAACAAGACAGCATGTTGATTATTTCTGACTAAAAGCTGAACCTTGAAGGCTCACTTTGTTCAACAGCCAGAGACAGCAACCTCAGTCTTTATTTTCTTCTGCAACCTACCGAACTTCAACTGAATTCACACCAAACTTCACTGTGACATACAATGAGCTCTGCCATGAAGGATTAAATTGTTTTACCCAGCTCCTTCTCTTCCCTTGTTCCCACAGCTCTCTCACCGAGCTTGGGTATGCACAAAATGTTTATAATATGGCTCTGCTAGTTTTGCTTTTTGAGTACAATGGTATTATCTTCCTCCACAGATTTTGTCCCTTGATCTACAGGCAGGGAAGAGACAAAGGTGTGCCAGGGGCATCAGGCAGTTTAATGCCAGTTGCTGGTAAGCCAGCTTAGTCAGGAATGCATTCAGAGCCTATGAAAACCGTCAGGATCCTCTGCAGCTGTAAAGCTCTCCTGAAGCAATCGGCAAGAACATCTTTCCGTGCCCACTGCGCTGCTGGGATGCAGACCCACCTTTTCAAGACATTTTGAAGTTCCTCCATGCTAACTAAATGTGTCCCACTGGGCTTTAGGTTTGGGGTTTTTTTTAATTTTTATTTCTTTTGTATTTCGTTTTGCAGCCAAGACAGTGAGTATTTGACCCAAAGACAGAGGCTGGATCAGCCTGTTTCACACAGCTGCTTGTTGAGCGGACATTTATTTAAAACTCTTCCTGTCAGAACAGAATGATCTATTAGCACCACAAAATGGCTCGGTGCCCGGAGACAGATTTTGAGAATTTCTGCTTTCATGAACAGGAAGGCATTTTCAAGACTGATTTATGAAACAGGGAGCAAAATATATGTTTAAAACCTCTTAGCACAGCCATAAAAATATATTGCTTTTAAACACCTATGATGTTATTCAATTAATGGATTAGTATTGTCACTCTTCAAATTATAAATTCCAATTTATAAAACTCTCAGCCCCTTTTTCCTAACCTTAGTTATCCCCTTCTTGTTCTCATGCTCCCCTTTTTATTAACCTCCAGCTTTTATAGATTATTAAAGAAAACCAGGAATGTTCTCTGGCAGTTACCCTGAATTGTATTTTAAATAATGTACTCGCTTTTCCCCTTAGAGCTGAGTCTCAGCTATTCGGAACTTGGAACAATGTAAGGGCATGTCCATTGTTGTAAGGGCAATGAAATCAAAGATGCTAAAATTATAAAGGGTGTCATGAATGGGTTCAGACGGAAATGTTGTCAGTATTGTTACCCAGAATTCTCACTTTTAGTTAATGGTAGTTGGAAAATGGCATTCTGCCCATGAAGAATATTTTCTAAATATGAAGTGATATCCTCTAAATAGGAATAAAGCCCAAGTATCCAGAAGTCCTAACTAATAAAATCTCAGAGAAATGTTTGTTCAAAGACATTAAAATATTTCACTTCCTTGCAGTCAAACCTTTTGTGAATACTGAAGTGCAGGATGCATTAATTACTACATTTAAAATACAATTAAATAAATACTAAGTACTATATCTCAGTCGCCTAATAGAATAATTTCAGATTTTTTCCTGTAGAATGTTATATCAAAATAAACATATTTCAGAAAGACAGATGTCCCCTCAGACAACTCTCCAGTTAAAATTATAACCAGTTCTAGTTTCTTCCTCCCTCCTAGTTCATTTGCTTATTCAAAAGATTGAACAAATCAAAGGGGGAAAAGCTGCTTTATTATTATTGTTGCTGTTACTTTATATTTAGAAACCATTACTTTTAGGAAAAAGAGGATTAGAATGTGAGACTCAATCCTCAGACATCTGCAATAGCATTTCCACCCTTTTTGTTTAATTTTCTATTTCAAGGAGATGTTCAGGTCATGTAAAATTACTTATTTCCAGAAATAGCTCAAGTTTGGCTTGGTTTTAGAATATTTGTCTTGTTTTGCATTTGTGTGTGTGGGGGGGTAATTTTTATTTTTAAATAACTCTTGTGTTTACTGAGGGATCTACTCTTATCTTGAGACAAGATCTAAAATACTCTTATTCTTAAGAAAATGAGAGACAAAAAATAATCTGATGGCTGGTCTGTATACACGCCCTCCCCTGCAGAAATACACTAATTATGGTCAGTAGAGTACCATCTGTCAAAAAGATGTAACACAACTCCTAAGGAAGTCCTGATGAGTAAACACATGGAGAAAAATTTTAGTAGTGGACTTAAGTGAAGAAAAACCCATTTAAAAATCACTTTCTGGTTTGTGGATTAAGAGGGGAGCTACCATGGTCCAGAGAGGGTTTATTTTTTGTCCTTAAGCTTTTCATCAGTACAATCTTTTTTGTGTCAAATTTCTCCCTCTGCCAGCCCTCCTTCCCTTGCACTCAAGGTCATGTTATTCTCCATTGGTTCTGTTCTCATACTCCTGTTCTTCTACAGACCTTTAATGTACCAGCACTGGTGAGGCTACTTGCTTCTGTTGCAAATATACACTATATGGACAATACCCACAGAATCACCCTTTCTCCGAACCTCAGAAGCACACATCTTAGCCACCAATATAATCAAAAACAGAGTTGAAGATCTCATAAATCAAGTTCAACTCCACTCATGTAACTTCCTATATATTTCTTCTTGTAATGAGGTCAGAAACTCTGACGAGGTCCTTCCTAAGTCCACTGTTCAACATCTGAAACATAGGTGTATTTGCAAAATGTATGTATGGATGTTCACTTTATTTCCCTGTTAAATGTTCAGAAATCTGCTTGAAGGATGGACCATGTACTATTATTTACCCCTGGTATTCCCATACAATTCTATTCTGTGTAATACATAAATCAAGACTGGTTTTCAAGCAGGAAGATGATACAAATAACGAACTTAGGTGTTTAAAAAATAATCACATTTTCAAGTTCTTTTCTGTAAACACGAGGACAAAAACTTTACGCTTGTCAACAGAGTAGAATGAAGTATCATTTACACTCACAAGAGTCTAGGAGTTTGTATTTAGGAATGACACCACACAGCATAAGAGAACAGTGGAAGAGTTAGGAACACTGGGCACTGTCTGTAGCTTACTGAAACTGGCTTGCCTCATACCTCTTAAGATGGCAGCTCCTCTAAGTAAATATCATAGTCTTCTTAAAAGCAAACAAAGGCCATATTCAGATCTCATTTAGAGTTGTTTTCAATCCATCAATCAAATTTAACCTCTACTTTCTGCTGCATTTATAAAAATTTCTTAAGATAAATTCAGCTACTCTAAATCTGCTCAAAATGCAGGCTATTAACTTTTTAAATTGTTTATACAGATTTGGTTGCATTCCTTTACTAGTTTTCCCTTAACTGCATTTCCTATTTATGTCTGGGCTTTATTCTTTCCACATTGCTGAAGCTGTGAATTTGCACAGTGTGGAAACTTTAAAGTGGTGAGATGATACACAGACTACTTCAAATGTTTACTCTTTAGATGCTTATCTTGGGGAGGCATAAACAGGAATGAGGAATAGTATTCCAAATCAGGAATAATTTCAGACACTTCCAGTTGATCTTTGTGTTTACCAATACGTGATCACAGTGCTGCTGGGAGTGGATGGAAAGCAACAAGGAACAATTCCACTAAAAAAAATAAATAAATAACGGTTTTATCAGAAAATGTAAGTTCCAGTGCAGTTGTGTGAGAGATTAAATAAATATCCATGCATTGCAAAACTCAAATTTTTGTCCTCAGGGCTTGCTGTTACTTCTTGCCTTCTGCTTTCTGAATAGCGATAGCTTCTGGTTTTAAGCTTTTCTCTGAAACAATGAGTGGGAAAACAAAACTTTTTTCCTTTTTTTTTAAAGGATACTCTTAGTCACATGACTGTAAGATGAAGCTTTAAGGACTATGTTAGTTATTGCAGACTTGTGAGAAAAACTGGCATTGTTGAGATCACCGAACCTGCACTCATTCTGAAAGCATTCTTAAACTCTAGGTCTATTACTTCAAATATATAAATATATTCATCAGAATTTCCTCTCTTATGCTCTAGTAATTCCATAAGCTAAGATGAAGCAGAAGTATTTGCAGCACACATACAAACACAGTGTTTCAGAATACCCTCTTTTGTATTGGCTGAGGAATCACACGTGCCTTGTCAAACACCTGGGGACTCAACAGGTGACAGCCTGAGAGACACGAAAGGACAGAGTGCAGGGATTGACAGCCTCACGAGTTGTGGCAGAAACACACACTTCCTGGGGCACTCTGCAGACACACGGTGAAACAGGCACTGCCCAGAAATACACACCATGCATGTAGGCTGTACACCAGACAAACCAGGGTTTGGGATTTTTTCAGCTGCAAAATACTTGTTCTCAGGTCCCCAATAACACAGCTGCACATCTCTATACTTATGGTTGTTCTGTAACATTAAAATAACCAACCCAAAACCCCAACCCAAGTACAAACCACACACAGAGATGCATGATGGCTTCCAGCCTGCAGCATTTCACTCGCCGTACTCTCACTGGCTATAAGCACATGAAGCCCCAAATGCCACAGAGAGCCATGTGTGGCCACCCAGGTTGGGACAGATAAGCAGCTCTGACCCAGCACAGCTCACCCAGCTACCTTGGCACCATCGCCCCACTTGCCTGCAAGAAGGCTCTCAGCAGAATGGCCAATCTGACCCAGTGCCTGTGTTGTCCTTGCTTTATTCTCCCTGTTCCTGACAGGACAGTTCACAGATTGAAAGCTGCAACTCTATTTTGGTCCCTACATAACACCATAAGGTCTCTCAAACCAGAATACTTAGATGAAGCAAGTAGCTTCCAATAAAAACATAAAAACAGGACTGGAGAGAAAAGGGAGGGTTTTAGCTTTCTTCTGTTTTAAAGTAAGAGGGAAGATGTGTGACAATGAGCAAATGCCCAAATAAGTGTGTTAAACCTATGTAAATTCTTCCATGAATACTACACAACACATAACACCAACAAAACTTTTAAAACATGAAACTGGGGTAATAAAAACTCATATTCCTCTTAACCATTAGGCTTTATAAGACAGTCTCCAATTTCCAGCTTTGAACAATACAGCTTTCAAGTTAAGAATGTTTGAGCAAAATCTCCTCTTAACCTCACTGCAAAAACTGCAGTGAATCAAATCACACTGAAGCTGTTTGTCTTCCTACCCAGGCTCACAGCTCCCACTGAATGCCGTAGAAATTTGGCATGCTCAGAGATAGGCCATTACCCGGCTTCTTCAGATTGACTATGATCACAGCTGCACTGTGTATCTTGGACAAGCATGAAAATCTCAAAGAGAGAAAGGCTTCTTTTGCATGGGCTGTAATTTCCATGGCTTAGGGGTAAATCAGCTTCCCTATGCTTCTGCAGAGCACAAGCTCTGTAGCTTTTCCACTTCTTCTCTGCTCATTTGTATGGCGATGTATCTGTTAGACTGCTCCTGAAACCAAAGGTGCCCAGTGCCTGAAACTGACATTCTTCACCATGAATAATTACAATGCAGGTTTTCACTTAACACCCCCCTCCTTTTTTATAAAGGTGTTCAAAATAACGGTGGCAAAAGTCCTTCATAAAGTAAGTTAGAAAGCGGTAGCTGAGTTTCTCTGCAGCCAAGTCGCACAGCTGCTGCGGTCTACTGCAGAAGCTCGCCTTGCCTGGCGTCAAGTCATCAGAAACATCTCTGCAGAAGAATGTGTTGATGACCAGAAAAAACCCAAACCAAACCCAAACAGTTCTTTTTGAAAGCCACGAGGTCTGTATCAGGTGATATGATACTTAATACTTCCAAACACGGTTGGCAGCATGATTTCCTATTCAAGGCAGCATTATCTCTCTCTCATACTGTGACAGTGACAAATACTGAATTGTGGTGCTTCTGATGGATCTTAGGCTGGAAACTACTTTATTTTTTCCTAGTTAGAAAAAGATGTTCAAATGAAATAATGTTATAAAATGAGAAAGAAGGTCTGAAGATGTACACAGTGTCCCACAGACTGCATCTGAAAAAATGCTTTCTCATGGTGACTAGCAAACTGAGAAGCAACACTGCAAAGAGAAATTAAACATGTATGAGGAAAAGACGAAGGAGCTTTTAAAAAATTATACTAAAGCTGTGACATTTGTCGAGGTTTTGAAGGAATCCTGAGAATGCTTACAGGCTTTGAGTAGTTCACTATGCGGGCTCCCCCCTACCGCTCCCCCAGTTGTGGGGCAGCTTATATTTTGCAGCTAACTTTCTTCAGGCAGTTTTGTCAGAACTGGACTTCTTCTGCTTACAGAAGTTCTACTCGAATGCTGTTGTGGGTGGTCCACACTTAAGAGTAAAAAAACCCTCCCAAACCAAATTAGCTCTACTTCATATTTTACCACGCCAGTATTTTACACTTTTTCTTTAATAATAAAGGCAATGCTACTCAATTAATGAAGTGGTCCCAATAAAAAAATAAATGGATTCAAGTTTAAAAAGTTTGCACATACATAAGCTGAGATAAAGTAGTTTTAAATTTCAGAGAATATTTTTATTATCTCTAAGCAGGTGACAGGTACTGCCAGGTATAAGAACTATCTTTCTTCCTCCACTCCAGCCTTCAGTCTTCTTTAACTTTTCTAAGCTTTGAAATGAAGATGTTCTTAATACCAGAGAAAGAGGCTTTGCATATGAAACGAATGATTAAACTCGCATGAGATGCATCCATTTTGGAGATGAGGGACTGCAATGAAAGAAAGATACACTCTGATCTTTTCCTTCCTGTCACTTTCATATTAAAACAAACGCTGCACCATTATTGGCAAGGGTTTGTCCAAGGTCACTCAATTGTTCAGCACGTACAAGCTGGCAGCCCATCACAGGCAGAAGCGGCACATATAATCATTATTGATGCTGGCAGTCTCCTCCCTTTCTAATGCTACTTGTTCTGTCAGCCAGTCCCTGGCTTCTCACAGGCAAACACAATTATTCTTTGAGCTGGGCCTCAGATCTGCAGTTGAAGGGAGCCGTTTGATGCTGGACCACAACTAAGTACCAAGTGGTGTCATGCCTATTACAGAACATGCAAGTCAACAACTACTGTTTAATTAGGCTTAAATCATCCCATCCGAGGCACATCATGAATGCCAAGCCCTGTGCTGGGGATCTCTGAGGGCAAGTACCTTGCCTCTTCCTGTGTGTGAAATGGCTGGAGAGACGTCTTCCCCATGTTGCTGCAGCCCCCAAAGAGGGCTCCCTCTTGGAAGGGGTTGATCCCATTTGCAGGATGCGGGTGAATGAGTCAGTTACTCAACTCCTGTCCTTACTGTAAAGCACAACTACTCAAGAACTACACAAGAGCTACACAAGCTACAGGATGTCCTGGCTTTAGAGTATTGCAGAAAATTCCTTCTGCTCTGCAGACATTAGAAACATTTTTTTCCTCATTTTCTTTATTATTCCTCTTCAAAATACGTAGTTGTAACCGAAACTCCTGAAAATTGACAATATTCAAATGACATCCCAATTTATTAACATGAAACTAAGCATTTCAGTTTTCAGCCAAAAACTTTAAATAACGTTAAAACACAAACATTTTGGAGAGGAAAAATAATTCTGGTTAAAAGAGATGCATAATATTACGCTGACTATAATTTTAACCCCATTGGTCAAAATCTGTATCAATTAGTATGCTCAAAAACAGGAGACGAAAATAAGTGTTTCACAAGCTGTAAAGCCCCCAGAAAGTTTTACCCAGACTTTCAGTGACAAATATTCCCTATTTTCAAGGGATTTTATCCCTTTATGAAAATCTTCTTGAGGTGGAGATGCTTTCATTAGTTCATTTGAAAAATATTTAGACTTTACTAGCAAATTCCAGAGATGTATGATTTAAAACTATCCTTAATGAAGGCTCTTTTAGTTAATGCATAGCTGACAATACACCAGACTGATACGTCTTGAATGCCACACACGTCATTTATAGAGAACAAAGTATACGCTGCTGAGGTTGGTTGCCTGCTAAGAACTGGTGTTCCTTCAAAAAATCCCCAAAAGGCAAGCCTGCTCTGTGATGCCAGTGGAACACACAAAAGCCATTGACTACAAACATCTTAGCTTCTTTTCAGTAGCTTGGCAATTCAAAACTAGCATTGATTTAAAACATCCTTCTGGTAAGGATCAATATGTAAAACAGATCTCTGTAAGCATTGTTTGTTGAGGAAAATATTTTTTTAAAAATAAAAAAAAGATTAAAGCACTTGCTTGGTGAAGATATGTTGGGGTGATTTTAGCAAGAGACTTTTTTTTAAAAAAATAAAATTTCTGAAAGCCTCGTATATGTATTTATGTAGATACCTTCATGCTTTGCAGTTATGTCCATTTTATCCTCTGTATGAGTTTTACTTAGACTGAACTAAACCCCCTATCCACAGACTGCTCTTTCCTCACCTTTATAATGCCTGATGTAACAAATTTTTAGTTTCTGGTGTATTTTCCAGAAAAAAAAAATAAAGGTTTAACAAATGTGCTCTAAAGCTAAGATATTCTGCTTACAAAATTACTGCGTCAACACCACCCCCTTAAACTGCCTGGAAGTAAAAACTTCATTAAAACCTGACTCCTGAAAATAATTTATTAAATGTCATTAATAGTTATATTCCTGTAAGAGGTTCTTCATAGAAAAGCCTGATAAAATCAAATCCATTGGGCTGCCTTGCAATTACTGTGAAAGCCCAGATAGTTTAACAGAGAATATTTCCTTTTTAAAGGTTGGGGACTTTTCTTGCTTTCTTATGGGGTTATGTATCCAGCTCATAACTTCCTTTTAATTGCTAGCACATGCTTAAAAATGTAATAGAAAAGCTTTTATTTTCTATTAAATCCTTGATAGCTTTTGCAGAAAGGGCTAAACTCTAAATATTTAAGATTAGTTTCAATAACCACTTTTTATTGTGCCCATAAAAAGCTTTCAGGCTCCATTTTCTTCCCTTGCTACTGTGTTCTTATGTGTAGCACAGACAGATTCTTCCTCCAAATGGTATGCTGACCTCACAAACCACAGGAATGACACACTTCCTGATCCTGTGCTCAAGGAAATCAGTGAGAAGTTTTGCAGTGATTTCAGTGATTCCTGAATCAGATACATAGTCTGCACGCCCAAGTGCCCATATTTACCCAGGTGCTGATGATCTTGTCCAGCTTTTCAGAAGCATGTATTGTTTCCCAGCAAGCAGGAAACCAAGCAAAGGCAGGAGACTGGAATGGATGAACAGGGAACTCCTCACTAAACTAAAAGATAAAAAGCAGAGCGGTGGAAACAGGGCCAGGTGGCCCAGAGAAATACAGAGCCATGGTATGTCATCTACCTTGGATGTCATCTACCTTGACTTTTTTGGATGTCATCTAGTTTGGATGTCATCTACCTTGACTTCAGCAAGGCTTTCGATACTGTCTCCCATGACATCCTGATAGAAAAGCTGAGAGATCATGGGATAGATGAGTGGACAGTGAGGTGGGTTGAGAACTGGCTGTCAGATCAGGCTCAGAGGGTCGTGATCAGTGGAGCAGAATCTGACTGGAGGCCTGTGACTAGCGGTGTTCCCCAGGGCTTGGTGTTGGGTCCAGTCCTGTTTAATATCTTCATCGACGACCTTGATGAGGGAATAGCATCCACCCTCAGCAAGTACCCCCATGATACAAAGCTGGGAGGGGTGGCTGACACGCAGGAACACTGCGCTGCCATCCAGCGAGACCTGGACAGGCTGGAAAGCTGGGCAGGAAAAAACCTAATGAAATTCAACAAAAGCAAGTGTAAAGTCTTGCACCTGGGGAGGAACAACCATTTTTATCAGCCCAGGTCAGGCCCCACCTGGAATATTGTGTCCAGTTCTGGGCTGCCTGGTATAAAAGACACAGGGACCTCCTGGAGAGAGTCCAGAGAATGGCTACAAAGATGATTAAGGGCCTGGAACATCTCCCGTATGAGGAAAGGCTGAGTGAGCTGGGGCTGTTCAGTCTGGAGAAAAGAAGACTGAGGGGGGACCTTATTAATATTTATAAATATCTTAAGTATGGGATGCAGGGGGAATTGGCCAGCCCCTTTTCAGTGGTCTGTGGGGACAGGACAAGGGCCAATGGCTGCAAGTTGGAGCACAGGAAGTTCCACACCAACATGCGGAAGAACTTTTACACAGTGAGGGTGACAGAGCCCTGGCACAGGCTGCCCAGGGAGGCAAAAACTTGCAAGGCCAATTCTGAAAGTCTTTGAAAGATCATGGTGACTGGTAGAAATGCTCAAAGACTAAAGGAAAGGAAATGCCACTTAATCTTCAAGAAGGACAAAAAGGAGGACTCAGGGAATTACAGTCTGGTCAGCCTCACCTCAGTCCCTGGGAAGGTGATAGAGCAAATGAGTCTGGAAACCATTTCTGCATACATGAAGGCCAAGGAGGTGATCAGAAGTAGCCAGCATGGATTTGTTACAGTCACCCTAATAAAATATCTTAACTTCTAGGTTATTTTTGTTTTAGTTTGGAATACGATTTTGATTCTAAGGGAAATATAGTAGTTATGAGAATATAAAGTATGTTAAGGCTTTTAAGGACAAGACGGTGTGTGCCTTGATCACTATGGAAAATCGGTATGGACTCTGAATTAAAACAATGGGTACTGGTTATGGACCTTGAGTTAAAACAATAGGTACAAGAAGAAAGTGGTTGTGGTTACAAAAGATCAGCTGAAGATGAGATGAGCATGCTTAAGGATGGGGTTCACTCATGGACACAGTGAGGACCACCAGAGGACCCCCACTCAGCATAACTATGCATGCACAGAGGACATTTACATATGATAATGATTTCCAGGAAATAACATAAATATGTTAATCATTACCCTCCCCTCTTTGTATTTAAAACAATCAGCAAAGTTAACCAATGATTTTTACTGAATAAGAATAGAGATAAAGTGAAGCAATTGAAAGTCAAACATTGCAAAGGCCAAATTAAGAAGCAAGCATTTTGTGCAATTCTATTTGTTTTGCTAAAAATTTGTATAAATATGTTGTGCTTTGTATTTGTGGGGGAACACGTCTTAGGAGGAGCTGTCCCCCGTGTTCCCCAGCACTGGAATAAAAGAAATGCCTGCTTATCTACTTTGTGTAGATGAGTTCTTCACAATTGCAACCACTAACAGATTCACAATGAGGAAATTATACTTAACCAACCTCATAGCCTTCTTCAATGAGTTGACTGGTTTGGTGAATGAGGAGAGAGCAGTGGATGTTCAGCTGACCTTTGGTAAGGTTTATGACACCATTTCCCATAACATAGACAAGCTGATGAAGTACAGGCTACATAAGTGAACAATGAGGTGGACTGAAAACTGATTTAACTGCCAGGTTGTGATCAATGGAAAAGTCCAGCTGGAAGCTAGTCACTAGTGGTACTCCAGGTGTGAATACTAAGTCCTTTGCTGTCATAACTTCACTAATGACTTGGACAATGGGACAGCATGCACACTCAACAAATTTGCAGATGTAATGTATGATTGTGCTGCCATCCCTAGGGACCTTGACAGGCTGGAGAACTGGAAAAAGGAACCTCATGAAGATCAACAAAGAGAAATGCAAAATCCTGCATTTGGGTAGGAGGAACTCTGACTACCAGTAAAGGTCAGGGTCTGAAAGGCTGGAAAGCAGCTTTGTAGAAAAGGATCTGGGGGTCCTAGTGGACAACAAACTTACCAGAAACTAGCAACATGCCCTTGTGGCAAAGAAGGTATCCTGGGCTGTATTACACTGGTAGAGGTGATCCTTCTCTGTTTAGCACTGGTGAGGCCACATCTGGAGTGCTGTGTCCAGTTCTCAGCTCCCCAGTACAAGAGATACAGACATACTGGAGTGAGTCTAGCGAAGGGCTACAAAGATGAATAAGGGACTGGAGCATCTCTAATATGAGGAGAGGCTGGGAGAGGCTGCGAGAGCTGGAATTGTTTAGCCTAAAGAAGAGAACTCTCAATGTGTATAAATACCTGATGGGAGGGAGTAAAGAAAATGAAGGCAGGCCCTTCTCAGTGGTGCCCAATGACAGGAAAAGGAAAAATGGGCATGAATTCAAACACAGGAAATCGCACCTAAACATCAGAAAAAAACTTGCCAGAAAGCACTCAGCCTCGAGGTGGGAGGGCTCTAGGTCTTCATTCCTTTGAGCAACATATTTAGTAGCTACATGTACCTAGAAAAGACATCACAGGCTCATTCACTGATACAAGCAAAAGGCAGAAACGCCTATCTATTTATGCTGCTAGTTTATTCTTCTAATGGTACATCCATTGCTCTTTCATATAGACACAGGGAATAACAGCTTCAATAACCTGGGAACAGCCAGAGTTGGTCACAAGTCTCTTCACTGTATTATAAAATTCAGCCTCTTAAAAGAGAAAGCAGGGTTCCTACACAGCTGATCAGGAACCAGAATCCCTGCTAGATATGAAATTCCAACATGTTTAAAAGTAATTCTGATTTGAATTGCAAATATAAAAATTCACACAAAATGAAAATTAAAAAAAAACCCCACCACAAAATTTTTTGCCCATGAACATTTCCAGTAACAGGTTTTAAGGAAGTAGTTGCTGGGGTTGCTTGAAGGGGCTGCACTCACTGGCCTTATAAAAATGTTGTTCTATCACCAATTGCATTCTGAGTGACAACACAAAAATTCACCACATTGATTTGTTCTGATTCCTCCAAACTTATAAAGTCAATAAAAAAACCACATTTTGCCAATTAGATTTTGAAAGCATTTAACAAGATGTATGAAAACTAATATAGTGTAATGTATAAGAAAAGCAGAACAATAGAAATATTTCCATATTTCGTAGATACAAGACACACTGGCATTTCTTAGAAAAAACAAACCCCTCAGAAATTGCATATTTCCACAAAATGTTTAATTTTCATGAAAAATAAATATCAGAGAATGATTTATTTAGTAAATACGTTTCTCTACCAATAACATCTGCAAATGAAGGCTATATCAATATCATCAGCAAGATCTGCAGAAGACTCAGCTCTTCCAAGAGTTACTTTTCTGAGATTTGCTGAACTCTAAGGTGGCTACAACACACAAGCAGAAGGAAAGTTAGTTTCTGGATTTAGGAACAGCTGAGTGAAGGTCTTCACATTTCCTTATCACAAACCACCATGGGCACTCTTGCTAAGTTTTCCTTCTAGCTGCATTCTACCAGGCTCATCAAATAGGAAGGAGGTTCCTATGTGGCCATATAAGGACTTCTTATGGACTTACTGGAAGAAGGAAATAATCTATGTAAGATAACATGTCATAATAAATCACGTTGTCCTTACAGACTTTACACATTTTCTGGAAGAATACCTTCAGTGCACAGAGGTTGTCAGGACACCTTGGATCACTGTCAATGAGTTAAAGGGGAAAAGAAGGCTCTTCTGGAGGAAAACAGTCACAGCTCAGTTAAAGCCAAGAAAGCAAAAATCTGAGACTAGTAAAGTTTCTTTCTTTATAGACAAATCTTCCCTTGTGGTGGACTAGAACAAGATATCTATTTTTTAGTAAAACCCTCCTCATAAAGATCTGTAGGCCATGGATAACTGGACATAAACTCTACTAGCTCCAAGGCTATAGAAGTTGTAATAAAATCTGTACAACTTCAAAATTATGACGCAGATGTCCAGATAAAATTTTTACCTTTCTTCTTTTACTTTCATATGCCTTAAGCTCAGAACTAAGCACAGGTCATCCAGACCTGGGTTTCACCTGCATCAGCTCACCAAAACCAATCTGAGGTTTATTATATGTGCATTTACTGAAATCAGTACTAATGACATATCTGAAATACTCCGATACCTTGGCATTGAGCAGGCTCAATTAACATGTGAATATTGGATTAAATCGCCACATTTATTTGGAGCTGGGTGTTATAATTTACTTGCTACTTAACAGGACAGCAATGTGAGCCTGGAAATTTCTGCCACTGCCAGTCATGTCACACTGAGAAACTAAAAATTAAAATGACAAAAAAAAAAAAAAAGGAAAAGCAGCAGCACTAAGTGCAGTCACAACAGGTTCTCTGTAAAGACAATTTCCCTCTGGAGTTCTGGTAAGGGGGAGTCGAATCTCAGCACTTCTCCCTGCTTAAAAGCCATGTCAGCCACTGCCATCAGGCGCTGCTAACTGAGCCCGGCCTTGCAGGCAGCAGCCTCTGCTTGGGCATGCCCCCCGAGGTCCTTGCAGAATGTCAGCGTTTCATTCCATTGCCACTAGCTGATGCACACGGGAAACCGACAAAATCTACCACACAACCCGCTAATGACAGACTCCTGATGCACATCTCCACAAAATCTTCCCAGTAAAGAACCACACGAACACAAACCAATACAGAGGGCTCAAGGACCTCACAGCTGGTGCTTCCTCCTGCTCTTTTTCCCAAATGTGCACCCCTCAACCCCAGAAACACACAGGACCCAGACAGTTATTAAAACCTTCTGGTTCATATGCTTTATGGCACATATACATGATCTATAGATCTAACACAGATATCTCAGATTATATCCATTCCCTTTTAAGGATACAGAGAAAGAAAATGAGGAGACAGAAGCTACTGCTGTGCAACCCACTCCTCTGGGGGCAAGTAAGACCTGCAGCAACTTAGAGCACACTTTTGACTGGTCAGCAGAGCTGGGAAAGTCGGATAAAGAGTTCATGGCAGCACTTTTGTTGGACATAAGCACATACAATCCTCCCCTGCTCCCGTTTTGGTTTTTGTAGGGTTTTTTGTTGTTGCTGTTGTTGATGTTTGTAGAGGTACATAGTGTCACACTGCCTTCAAGGTAGAAGGAAAACATCAATCATGACACCATCATCAATCATCAATCATCAATCATCTTTTAATGGCCTCGCAGGCCTCAGTTCCCTTTTAAACATGAGCCCAGAAGTTTGTAAAAATTGCTCCTAATTCTCTCCTGACACAAATATAAGTCACAAAGAACAAAAAGGTAGTCAAAGATTGTTAACAGAGGAGAATGGGAAGCAGTATCTAAGTGTCTCCTCCACTCCATGTTGCGGAGCAGAGACAGATGCTTTCTTCAAATCTCAAGGCATTAGCACTGCTTCACAGCCATTCTGCCAGTTTCTTTAACTGCACTTCTATTCCAATCATTTCATAAGCAGACTGTACTTATAATCTGGCTATTTATCCTAATGTTTGATGTTTCTGACTCACATAAATACATTATGTTTGAATGCAAAGAAGTACTTTGCATGACAAATTTGAGATTTCTGCCGTAAACATTTGACTGAAATTTATTTTTGCTATCCATAGGGAATAAGCCTCTACATTATTTGATTGTTATTCGCATTTTGGTAATCGCATTACCAACCTCTACTAAGAAATGAAATGGCAATGTGCCCTTTTTTTGCCTCTAAGAGTCAACGTCTCTCCCTCCCCAGCCCAAAAGCACAGACCTTGAAAATGCATTAGAAAATTAAAAAGCCAACAGAAACAAAATGATGTGTCTACATTTGAATATTCATTAAAAGACAACTTTGCTTAGTCACCGCTCACCATTTGGATGATGGAGGGTGTCAGGCAAGCTTAATGCAACAACAGGAATTCAGTCTGGTTTTCACGGGATGGGGGTAGACTTTAGTGGACAGATTCCTCACGGTGCTCAGCTGCCCTAATCGCATCAGCATTGTTGGGCCATAAACCACTCTACACCAGTTGATGATCTGACTTGATGTTGTAAATAAGACCACAGAGAAATAGCAACAGATTTCATTTCTGGGCTTTATTCAAATCCATCTTGATACTCATTCTATCCAGCAGCTGCTCTACCTACAATGCTTGATGCTAAACACAACATGCCTGAGTTGTCCAGTGGAGTTATTTGCCCTTGGCATTGTTTGCCCTTTGTTTCTGTGTTATATTCTTCTCTCCCAGCGACTTCCTCTAGCAGGTCCCACACTGGCAGAAAATTTACCACACTTTTTTTCATTCTGTATAGCTATTATCAAACATCACAAGCAAAAGAAACGATGGCATAAAAATATCTTTGGGCTACTAAAACCCAAGAGACAAATTCATCTCTTGTTTCACCTCACAAATCGCAGCAATCTGTTAATTGTGTTCCCCACTGCTTTTAGATTTTATGAGCATCAAAACACAGCAAGTTTTTCTCTGGAATTTGCTGAGAAGAAGAGAAACTACAACTAAAAAACAAATTGCTGCCTCTACTCTTACCCCCTTTAACATCAGTTTTCTAATCTGAATACATGACGTATTTCTTGCCCTCTGTCCATTTTGTAGCACTTGAGACTCTCCTTTGTTTTGTTATACCATCCAGAAACTCCCACTGATTGCATTTCTACCAACTGACTAGCAGAAAAGCCTTGTTTTCCACATTTGGAAAAAAAATATGAACACAAAGCCACAGTGGAGATGGAAACCCAGGAGATCACACAGCCTTGCACCCGAAGCACACTCGCTGCTCCTCTGAACCAGCTGTGCCTGCACTCAGAGTGTGAAGAGGAGGTGGCTGAACTGTGTGACACCATGAGCACCATTCCCAGCTGTGACCCTATACCTCAGGCTCAGCCCCATCATAGGACAGCATGTGGCAGACATAGTCTCCCAGAAGACATCACCCCCCAGTAGTGTCTCACATACGGGAACAGAAATAAGTAGAAAGATTTGGCATTTTTTTAATTATAAAATAAATTAGTTTGGGATGAACATAGTGCAATTAATAATTTTATTAATGAGCTCAACACAGAGCTGGCAAACCCAACTCACTCAATATCAAATCTCATCATGAGACCTATACAAATAACTCCCATGTAATGCCACACTGCACTTGCATTGAAAGTACTTTAGTGTATCACCTTCCTTTTTACCCATTCTATAACTTTCCACGCAGGATGCAACCATTGGCCTGATCCTTTCATCTTCTGACTAGCTGGAAGCAGATTCTGCTCCCTTGCTCTCCTCAGCCAGAACGCAGGGAGCCAGCCACATACCTTCCTCACAACCCTTTATGCAGTACATATGCTTACAGCATGACTCAAGATCTATCACGTTGGAGAGCAAAATAATTGGTAGGCCTGTCAAAACCACTACTTTGAAAATGATCAATTATATTTTAGCTCGTTGTGGTGTAAAATAAAAAGCACAAGTTGCAAACCTCACATAATATTGTTCCCTATATAGAAATACTACTTTATAGGGGGAAAAATGTCAGGATGTGCTGAAAAAGTTATGATTTACTGTAGAAAATGCATGAAGCTGGGTCAAATCCCACTCACCTTAATGAGACTATTTGCACAAGGGTGAACTGAGGCTGGTTCACCCTTTTGCACTATCAGTGAATGATGGATAAACAGAGCTATCTAGTTTGCTTATCTGATAATTCTTGAAAAGGGTAAAAATTCCTTCTGGATTTGTTACTACTGTAATGTCCACTAGCCATGTAGCCCATATTAATGCTAAAAACAGATAAGTGGCTTAATAATTTAATGAGAATGATTAATAGAAACACGTCAACCCATTTAACTGGGTAATTATTATCTTTGCATTACATTTCTCACAATTAAACTAGCACAATCCAAATATCCACATGAATTACGCACATCAAGAAAAAGATATTCTGGAGTTTGAACTTTATTGTTTTCCTTAATAACTGGATGTACCCAGCAGTTTGACTGCCCAGATCAACAGTGGATGTTGGCTAGCTCAAGGCCCCCTCATTGATCTGCACGCATGGTAAATTAGCCAGTACAACAGCAGCTTGCAGCCCCCAAATCGTTTTAATGTCTTTGTTTTTATTAAATCAAATGTCATGGGAACAATTGGATTATCCCCACGGTTTCTTTTCCTGGTGTCGTGCCTCCCACTGTTTCTTGAACACTGGTGGTGACTTGCTTCTACGAATAGCAATGGCCCTGTGGGACAGCAGGGACAGGAAGCAGCATGGGAATGCGTTAAACATGGCAAACATTGAAAACCCAAATGTATGTGGGAAAAAATGCATTTTGAGTTGTGACAAACAAGGTTTTAAATCCACAAAGCACCCTTTTTTTTTTTTTTTGATAAGCAGAAACATGTCCCTGAGGTATGCCATCCATTATTGTAGCCTCTGTTCATGGGAGGATTTTGTGCTGTTCCTCATTGCTGAGCACCCTCCAATTCTGTGGATATGCTTGTGCAATGAGGTAATCAGGACTGCCTTACACAGTTTGGATTGAAAGAAAAAGCTTACTTATAGGGTGGTTCTTGAGTAGTTTCCACATTATTCTCCAAGATAGTCTATGCAGCTCCTGCTCTCTACTCACATCTTAATATAACATTATATGCCATTCATGTCTGGGCACTTGGACCAGACTCATGTTTTTTAGAAGATAATATGAAATTCAACCCTCTGCTTAGCAGCCTCTGCCAGCCTACACGACACACTGGCTATAGAAGAGCCTATAAGCCAGAGGTGGCTGTAACTGCCACCCATAATCCAAACAAGGATTGTGAATTCAGACACAGTATTTCATTATTTTTATTTATGGGGGCAGAGGCGGATGAAACTTATGTTAGTAGGTTGGGCTGCCAACTGCCAGAGCTCAGAAGTAGGTACACTGACTGCTCAGCCTCTAGGTATCAACTCTGGCCAAGATTTGGAGTGCATATCTGGAAACAGAAATCTCTTAATCACTTAATCAGCAGTGATGGTGATGAATTAGCAGATCTTGGGAACCAGGGCATAAGTGAAATCTAGCTGAGTTTCATGTCCCTCTAGAAGATCATCCTATTTATCTCAAAAAAAAAAAAAAAAAAAAGAGAAAGATATTCTCATACAAAATCAATAAAGATAGCACAGAAGAAATGAAAACAAAAAAATCCAATGATACTTGTACTAAATGAAATCAGGTTGAAAAAATAGTTGAAAACACCTCCCTGAACAGAGATGATCCTGGTTTCCAAAAAACAACAAGACTGACAGCAATATGAAAAAGGGAAATGTAGAAGTAAAAAATTAAAAACAGGTGCCTGGAAGCACCTGTTTTTTTCTAAAAAGGCACTGACCTGTTGCTTTCAACTACCCACATAACATAATTTTTGGTATACTGTAAGAAAACAACTCACTCACACATGGGACCAGGCTTTTTGCTAGTTAGAAGCTGAGTTTCACTGCTTAAAATACCGTCACAAGAAGGAAAATAAACTATTGTTGTGATTATGGGATTTGCATTGAAAAAGAAACATTTCAAAACATAGATCCTCCTCTGTCCCAAAACAGGCTCAACAGAACATAACTGTGAGCATCCAACCTACCCTGTCATCTGCTCACTCATCTAGAATCAATTTGCTTGAAATTATCTTTATACAATATGGAAAGAGAATCGTATCACTCTTCAGTGTTGCCAAAATTTATGAAAATTTATTTTTATAAATAAAACCAGCTCAATAACTCTGATCTCCAGCCTTGCCCTTTAATTTCTAGGATGAAGTACTTTTATGGCGTGATCTCAGAGCAATGCCCAAGGAGCAAAACTAGTTCAGTGGTTGGGGGTCAGTACCCTGAAGGCTTTTCTCCAACCCACATATAAATGGCAGCTTTTCAAACAGCCTCTCCATGATCTCTGCCAAAGACTTAGGGGCAGGTGGTATCAATTGTCATCCCTCCACTAACATCAATATACTATGACAGTTTACGGTATAAACTGTCATTGTGAGGACTGAATATTTGTTGCTTTGCACAGTGCTGTAATTATTTAGGTCACTGAAAAGGGGTGTAGTATGCTGCTGTGTCAAAAGTGTAGTGTCTTCACCTTATTTTACACTGACTTGGAACATCATGCCTGAAGTGCAGAATTGTGCTGCTAGATGCTCAGGAGAGAACAGCTTTTTAACCCTTAAAAGTTTTGCTGGTGTGGTCATGATATCAAAATCCTTCCAGCATAAAGAAGTTTTACACCAGGTCTTCTGACAATAGCTCAGCTTAGTTTGCTTCATGATGTAACTACCTATAACTGAGCAGACCTTCTGCCAACATCACTGTGCTGTAAAAAATAAAAGTCTTCTGACTAACGTAGTTAAGGTGAGAAAATTTGTGTTGCTTATCTTACCTCTCTAAACCCCTGTGATTTGTGCTGTTAATGATAAAATTAATTGAAATTAGAAATCTGCTCATTCAGTCCTTAATTTTAAGACTATAATTTTTTTTTTATGGACTCAACAATGTAAGAAGCTTTTTTTACATCTCTGTCCCTTCAATTTCTAAAGCTAAATGTATCTTTTATTCAAATACTGTCTTACAGCAGATTTTTTCTTGCTCAGCACCATTTTTTGTTGATACTTGTGAGAATATCATTGACATTAGCCTACTACTTACAAAATAAATTGATTTTTATGACTGCCTTAAAATCTTATGAAGCATTCAGTAGGAAGATAGCCAAAGTTCAAGCTGAGTTGGAAGTTTGTGTTTTAAAGGAGAAACTAGGCAGAAATTTTAATGTCCTGGGGTTTCAATTAATTATGTGAATAAAATACCAAAAGTAGCAATTCTTGGTCAAAGCAGTAATAAAACGGAAATTTTAGCATCAAGTTGAGACAACACACTCATGCTAATAGACTACAAGCAACAGCCAACTTCAACCAACCAATTTCAAACCTTTGTATTAAATTCCATATAGTAGAGCACAGCTTGTAAGATGCTTTAAGAAAATACATGAAAGCTCTTCAGGCAAAAGAAAGGAGGAAGGAGGGGAGAGAAAAGGAGAGGCAAAGGGAATACTTATAAAAGTATTTTTCCAGCTGCTATAGAACTGCAACATTTGCAATTAACGCAGCACACAAGTAGAGATCTTTTGCCCAGTGAAGTTTTCTTTTCATGAAAATTAAGATGTAGATGAAAATGGAGGAATAGGGGATATGATATCAGTGAGCAGATGTGTGGATCTTAAATATGGAGTTTGGCTGAGGTGCACACGTAGACCTGAAAGCATAACAGACCTGAAGTGGCCACTACAAATGCATATAAACCTAGAGTAAAACAAAATTAATATTTTTAGGAACACACGAACTATCAAAATGAGTTCAGTGAACAGTTACTTCAGAGACGAGTGACATTTTTGCTTGAATAAAGCCAGTCTGGAAAAACTTCACTACCATAACAGGCCTCTTATATAAGGACTCATCTCCTTTAAAAATATTCAACTGTCCCCTGAAAAATAAGCATTAAAATAGAGGGGCTTTTTAGAATATATTTTAGTAGTAGCTATTGTGAGAAAATATGCCCAGCCCAACTAGGTGGATGAGATGTTTCTTTGTGTCTTGAATCCACAGGTTACCTGAATATGCAATGCCTGATTTTTAAATATTGAATGACTTTTTGTTGGCAGGATGTAATCATCTGTTTCCTTCCAGTTCTGCTTTCTCACTGCCTCAAGGCTACACCCACCCCATGGCATGTGGGTGACTGCAGGGAGGGAGACCAGGCTTGACTGGGTAAGAGGCAGGGCTGCTGGGGGGATTCTTGGGGTCTCCACCAGGGCCTGAGCCCAAAGAAGACTTGCTGGTATCTCCATCTGTGCGAGCACCAGGCATTTGCTCATTCCACTGCTGACTGCTTCTAACTATTTAAACTACAAGCAGAGCAGCCAGCACACAGGCGCTGAAGCCATGTCTAGAACGGCTCTATGGAGAGCCATCAGAAACTCGGCTGGGGTGACAGCTGAGGCAGGTGTTTATTGACAATATAAACTGTGGGTACGGAGCAAGCATTAGACGTGAAACCAGTCACTGTGGGCAGACTAGCTCTCCTGATTAAGCCCTGTAATTTCTTTCTTTCCATTCTATATTGACTGAATCAAAATCAGTGGAGAGTAGCTAAGATTATTACTCTATTTGTAATTAGTCCTGTTCATCTACAATGGATCATAAACTCCTTTATTCTCTTCTTCTCTCATATACACATCTCCACAAAAAGTAGTGTAGTAGTTCAACAGGAAGCTACCTTAGTGAGACAATGGGAAAATTTAATTTTGCCTTTAATCATTTTATGTCTGTTGATATCCTACCTAATGCTTCTTCCCAAATGATACGTTCGATGCCCCAGTACATCTAAAAGCTTCAAAGTACTAATTCCTGTTTTAGCAGGGGTAAGAAGGTGCCATTACACCTTTTGACGTATAAGAAGTGGCTCTGTAGGACCCGTGGAAGAGAATGCTACCTAACGTTTTGCCAGTAGATGTCTCTGCTAAACACATTGAAGGGAACACACTCGCAGTAGAAACTTCAGCAGGACTCAAGTGGCAGTTTGCATCCTTTATCTGGAGAGCAGGGGTAGAACCAACTAGGTCACTAGCAATTTCTGAAGACTGTTCTTACACAGTCACGCTAAAAATGGCATTTACTTAAAACTCAGTGACTCCCAATTTAGTGAAATATTCATTTCGTCTCCTGATATTATCTCTCTCAGTCAGAATTCACAAAAGGCTAAGCTAATGCATTAATATTCCCGACAGAAGTTAGAAATGTAGAGTCTTGGGGAAAAAATATTTTTATCATTTAAATTCTAGCTGTTGTGAAAACAAGCTGTCCATTCCTATTTCCAACAGAGAACTTTCTTTACTTAATATTTCTCTGCAAACTAAAACATCAGTATGTAGAAGAACACTTTTTAGGTTTAGGCTGAAATAGCACAGTCCATGGTAGAATAATTATGCTGATGGATAACATTCAGAGGTTTTTACATGTTCTTTACATCTATATGTTATTTGGCAATGGTCTTATTTGCAAAAGCACAGCTTCTAAGCAAAGAAACTAATATTAATTTCTCATAATTGGCACTTGCCATTAACATGCAGCATGATTTTCTGATTAATAATGAAGAAAAGATCTCAAAAGGCACAGATCAGCTGGAAAAGCATCTGCTTAAAATACACACACGTAATTAGAAGAGGACGTCAAACAGACTTGATTATATATTTCATGGGTATGTGTCAAAGAGTGTAAAGCATTTGACTTAACCCCAGGGTGACTTCAAGAGGATTTACTCTATCTAGTGTTTGTGATTAGCACCATATAATCTGGATCTGCTGAACAAGTAGAGTTTTACACAATATGCAAATTTCCTTTCGCTTTAATTTAGTCCCTTTGGATTTAGCATAAAATCTCTGTGTTGGACGAAGGGCTGAAACAGCTGGATCCAGTTAGCTAGGAAATTAAAAATGTAATAAATGAAATAAGGTAATCCTTGCCATGGTAATCAGTGCTCACTAAAATGGGACCCTGAGATCTGCTGAGGGGTGGCTGAAGTGCACACCCCTAACACCAGCCAGACCTTCTTCCATAAACACCGAAATGCTGATCTGTTCTCTAATCACTAGGTTTTCATATAACTACATTAATTTCACCACCCTGTCCAGGTTCACTTTCCAAGTGCATGTTGGTAAGGAAACTGTTCACATGTCAGTAAAGGAAATTAGTCTCCACAAGGTAATATTTTATTTCCTTGTTAGTCTATAAAGATGTGGTAAAAATTAATTAGCAATATATTACATTGTTTAAAATTTTATGGAATCAATTTATGTGTAATCTTATTTTCCATTTCCCTTTAAATTTTTTTCCTTTAAGCTGGAACTGTACAGAGATAATTCTTGAGTATTTCTTATACAGGTTTCAAGAATACAACTGCACATGATTTTTGCTTTTTTTTTCCTCCCCAATTTAAAAGGGTATTCCAAGGATAACAAGAACCCTAATCTAATTAATTATCAAACATCTTTGAAAGGTCTGCACCCGAGTCTAAAAGCCCTCAATTCTGTTCTCCTTTGAAATCTATGGTCCCACAGGACTTTATTGGTTCTCTCTCTGTTGGCAATGACAACTTTGTAGTGAAAATGACACTTCTTTCAGATCCTAACTATATCTGACACAGAAAACGATCTAGGGAGAAGGTATACCAGACAGAAAGCACTTCTCCAAGAAATCCTTTATTCGTGTGTAGGGGATGCTGGATGGGTCCAGGAACCAGAGGATAAGAACTTCATTACTCTTGACTGCTGTTAATATTCCTACTGACTTCATTGAACAGCTGGGTCTTATACCCATTGTCTTTTGATGTAAGCTACAACAACTTCTCTCACTTTATTTATTGAAAGTGACAGATTTCACAGCGCTTAGGCAGAACCGGGAACAAATTCTGCACCTGCAGTAAAGGGAAGGGTAGGGCCCATCCATTAAATCAAGCTTGCCTCCCAGATACGTTACATGTGCTTGGCTGTACTTTCAGAGAGTTGCACAAGAGCGCCTCACCTACTTGCTCATTTCCAAATGCTGATCCTTCAATTGTTTTAATTCCATCTACGGTCATTAGCAAATATATGCTCAGCTGAGCATGTCTTTCCTAATAAATTAACCACAGTCCCACCAACTGCTCCTTTTGATGCAAAAGAAGCAACTGAGCTTTCTTTCTTCCTAATCCCCTTTAACCAGTCTTTTGAAAATGGAAACGATCACAGACATCTGAAGTCAGCTGTACATATGCACACTCCTTACATAAGACAACTTTTTGACTGGGAAATTCTCACCATGGAGACAGAAACTTTTTTGCCTTTGCAAGACAGTTCATCTGCTGTCAGACTCTTTCCCTCTCAGAGAGAGCAACATCTACCTGAGTAAGCTTGGATTTGAACCATGAAATATATGTTGCAAATCAGAAATCACTCATAAAGGAATACACAGATAAAGGTTTCCCAAACAGAAAACCTCATGCTGAGCCTTCATACTCCTCAGGGGTCTTCCAGCACACTCCTCGTTTTGCTTTACTGGCTTCTTTCAACCATAAGAAATGCAGAACCTGCCCTGCCCAACACAAGCTGCAGATCTCAGGGAAGGTAGAAAACACCAAACACTGCTTCCACCTCAACTAATCTGCCAGCTCAGATTTCTAGTCCCAAAAGGGGTTCATTATCAGGAAAGTTATGCAAAAGTAGTCCTATACCACACTAAGCTCATATTTACGCTCCCTTAATAGACAATGAGAGGAACTGGTATTGCTGGCTGTAATTAATTTCATCATAAACTTCCAAACAAGGTCAGAGGGATCAAAGTGGTGAAGCATTGTCTGTTCCACTGATTGTGATAAGAATCTAAATGGTCACCTCAGATGTAGGTGTTGACAGTAATATAATATAAATCCTACACAGAGATTAAATATAGATCTGGAAAAACATTTAATTAATTAACTCCTTGCTCCCCTGAAGATTCAAGTCTATGTAATTTAATAAAACTCAAGTAAATTTCATAGCTGAGGAAGGGAACTCAAGTCTTCCAAGTCCTCATCTGGGTCCCTGGCCGTTACATTAGCTTCTCTTCATGGCTCCATTGACTTCAGTGGGAGCACTGATAAGAGTGTCCACACAGATGAGGTCCTTGGAGTGAAACACAACCTCTTGTTGCAAATCTGAAAGTGAACAAGCACAGGTAATTACCCTATAGAGGTTCTGATTCATCAGTAGGTCAGAAGTTAGTTTCACAGCAACCATCTGATATAAGGCAATGTGGTGAGTTGACCCCAGCTGGAGGCCTGGTACCCACAAAAGCTGCTCTCTAACTCCCCTCTTGGCTCAACAGGGAAGAGAAAATCTAACACAAGGCTCGTGGGTTGAGAAAGGACAGGGAGAGATTCCCTCATCAGTTACCATCATAGGCAAGAATGACTCAGCTTGGGAAAATGAATTTAATTCATTACCCATCACATCAGAGCAGAGTAATGAGAAATAAACAATAATTTTAAAATACCTTTCCCCCACCCATCCCTTCTTCCTGGGCTTGACTTCACTCCCAATTTCTCTCCTGAGAATGGGGTTGTGGCCAGATCATCACACACTGTCTCTGCTGCTCCTTCCTCTTCAGGAGGAGGACTCCTCCTACTCTTCATCTGGTCCAGCATGGGGTCCCTCTCATGGAAGACAGTCCTCCATGAACTTCTCCAATGTGTGTCCATCCCATAGGCTGCAGTTTGTCACAAACTGTCCCAGCATGGGTCCCTTCCACAGGGTGCATACTTTCAAGACAAGACTACTCCAGCATGGGTCCCCAAAGGGGTCATAAGTTCTTCCAGAAAACATGCTCCAGCATGAGCCCCTCTCTTCATGGAGACACAGGTCCTGCCAGGAGCCTACTCCAGCACAGGCTTACCATGGGGCCACAGACTCTTCAGGCATCTACCTGCTCCAGAGTAGGATCCTCCATGGGTGCATATCCACTCCACCATCCTCCTCTATAGGCTGCAGGGGGACAGCCTACTTCACCATGGCCTTCTCCACTGGCTGCTGCATGGAATTTCTGCTCCAGTGCCTGGAGCATGTCCTCTCTCTCTCTCCTTCACTGACCTTGGTGTCTGTGCATAGCTGTTCCTCTTACATATTCTTACTCCTCTCTCTGTCTGCAATTGTGTGGGCTTGTTTTCCCCTTCCTGTTATCCCACAGGTGCTGTCACGGTCACTGATGGGCTTGGCCTTGTCCAGTGATGGGTCTGTCTTGGAACTGACTAGTATTGGCTCTATCAGACATGGGGGAAGCTTCTGGCATCTTCTCACAAAGCCACCTCTGTAGCCCCCTGCTACCAAAACCTTGCCATGCAAAACCGGTGCAGGCAGAAAGATACCTTTCTTGTGTTACCCTGTGTGCAGTGAGGTACACAGAGCTGCAAGAAAATTAGACTCTCTACAGTTGGTGTTCACACCAGTAAAACCTTGTCCAATGGATGATCTAAATAGCAACAAAGCTCTACCATTTAAGTCAGGAATACCTAGATTCACATACAATGTAGTTTAAAAAAACCCACTAATTGTTGTACTACTCTGAGGAACACAATGGTTTACTAAGAACTAAAGAAATAGAGTAGATATGGAAATAGATTAATCACTGCAGACTATTAAATGTTCTCCCATCTTGCTTTCCTGTCTATATACTACTGTATACCTCTCCTGATATCAGTGATAGGGAGAGAGTAGGCACAGGATCTTATCATTCTTGTTAGATCACCAGTCTCTCTTGAAGACATTGAACAACACAAAGGCAAACTCTACTCTTATTAGCTCATTAACAACTGTTTTACAGCTACCCCAGCTCGATGGGCACATCTACATTCTTATGTTACAAATCAGGGAGAGCAGACAAGCATGCACTCCTGCCTTAAAGCCTGTATTTGGAAATGACCAGCAGTAGGTCCAGTGCAGGCGTGTACTTTGCTGCTCCTCAAGATCATAACAATAGTTCTTAAATTCCCTGGCTCTTTGTCACTTCTGCTGGCTTTAGTAAAGTCAACAGTGTGACCTGAAACGTAAGACAACTTGAGTATACTAACACGTTCGGCAGTGGTCATATTCCCGGTGTAAATGCTGTTCTTTCTATTTCTTCCCCATGTTTGGTGAGTTTTGGTTTGTTGGTTTTTGGGTTTTTTTGATGTTGTATGGGTTGGGCTTTTTGGGGTTTTTTTTTGTTGGTTGGATTTTTTTGAGGGTTTTTTTCTTCCCCCCTATAATGATTTAACCAGCAGTTAGGTGAAGCTTTGTAAATCACACCAAAAAGCAAAGAGCATACTGTGATCATATATATTGCAGGTTCCAAGAACTTCAGAAGTCATTCCTGAACTACAAGATGGAAATGTAACTAGTAGGTCAATACTTGTAACTAATCTCTTCTTCATCTAGGGACTAGACACATAAAGAAAGACAGAAGAGGAAAGGCAGGCACGGGCCACACTAATCAGCACACAAAAGACTCCTGGTGCCAACAGAGTGGCAGTAAGGCTTCCTTGGTGAGAAAAACAGGATCAGTGACTCCAGAATCCTTTCATTTGGAAATACATAAAACTCCCAAAATAAAATTGCCTCAAGTTTCTCCTTGTGGTCTTAAATATTTGAGACCTGCAATGTACACAGCCCTGCTGAAGAAGTAGTTCTCAGTAACTGCATCCTCAATAGCTCAGTTATCACCGGATGAGTGAGAAGCCTGTCAGTGTTGGACACTGATGGTCCCTGCCATTTCTTGCCTCAGCAAGCCACAGCCAATGCAAGAGCACCTGCAGTGATGCCCCAGCTATCAGCTCCCCCAGCTTCCCCTTCCCAGAAGTCTCTGAAGCATGAAAAAACTGCTGTAAATCTCTCCCCTGTAGTAACACTGGATGCCATCAAATGCCTTTACAGCCGAAGTCTTGCTAACTCTTTTGTCTGAACAGAGAACAATTATCTCTTGCCAAGAGTGTGTCTTCTGTCAGCTGTGCTGCACTTTTTCTTCATCAGCTCAGCTTATGATAAAGACATTTTCCCCCTCTTTCAGTTTCTAAGGGGCATTCTTTCCTCTCTAGCAGCATTATGCAAAACCACCCAAGACATTCATGTGCTGTGCTACTTCTTCCTGTGATCTCTCTACCAGTCTGAGGAATGACTCTGACCTTTTTGGTCCTTTCCTAGGCCTCTTCACAGTTTGTGAATGCAATCCACATCAATATTAGCAAACACATATTAAAAAAAACCAATCTAAAACGTAAAAGTAGTTTTTACTTCCAGAAAGAAACCTTATATACCGTTTCAAGTCCACAAAGACAGATCTGGCAGGATTTCTTCTGGCAACTCGCTTTTTCAAAGCCTCTCAAATCTTGCCTTAGCTGTTCAGCTCTGCTTTCAGTGGTACAAACAGTTCTAGTTTGCATTAGTCAAGTCACAACAGAAAGCTGAGGAAACCAGCAAGGATTGTTGGCAGTAAATAAATAAATTTTCTAGTTCGTTCTCTAAGTCAAATTTATCTTGGGGCAGAAATTTTAAAAAAGGAAGAGTCACCTCACTATCCATGACGGAGAAGGGGAGATTTTTTGTCTTTTGATGTACCAGTAGAATTATTATCTGGAAATTAGAATAACTTTGGATTTCGAGCCCTTCACATTTAGAAGTCAAACTTTTATTTCTGATGCCAGAATTCAAAATGCCCTCTCCTCACTCATTTCATAGTGTCAAGAGATCATCCTCTTCCCTACTGTTGACTTGTCTAATGTTAATTTCTCAGAAAAAAACCCCAACAATGGCTAACTCACTCTCAAGGACAGTTAGAGAAGGTGCTGATTATGAGCGGTGAGGTGAGGAGATTAGTACAAATCACCCAGGTTTCTTTTACATTGAAGTTCATCTTGAGGCAAATGGTTGGCACAGAGAAAGTGAAAATTTCCTCAATGATTCATTGCCTTCCTTAAACCAAGGGAAGAATTTACCCCTAAAATGAAGAATTCAATAAATTTTGGCCTAAATGTGGCATCCATTTCCAACATACCTATATAACACAAGCCAGAACACATGTATTAATGCCATCTTCTGTCTTATGTTTTTTTAAAACAAAACCCCCAAAATCCATTAAAATTTTGAAAGCAGAATGAAGGACGAAAGCAGTAAAATTCACAAGTGAAGTCCAAGGTTAGGTGACATGCTCAGACAATGGCAAACTCCACACAGGAGAAGAGATTCCAGGAATCCCTAACAAGCTGAGCAAGGAGAAAATTGTTTTCTGGCCCTAAACTGTATGATTTGCATAACACAACACACATGAGAGTCAGTGGAACACGTGCCCAACACCCTATTACCTGCTGCAACCAGCCCCTGATATGCCAGAGGATGGTAAAAAAATAGAACAGAGCAAAACACAACTGAAAAGTCACAAAGACCAAGTTAAAAATCAAAGTTAGCCTCATCATTTAGCATCCTGCACTGCATTTTGCTTTGGCTGTTGTGTGGTATACTGGCCTTTATGAAAGCCAACACAACTTTTACTTTCCAGCAACCAATCCAATATCCACTGAATTTAAAAAGGATTTTCAATTCATCATCCTTAGGTAACTTAGTCCACCTCTTGATATTTCTTCTACTATGTATTTATTATATTTTCTTGTGAAGGGAATTAACATTTCTTGAACAGACATTATAATTAAAGAACTTCTTACATAACTGCCAACTATGTACCTTAGTATCATTTGTAAAACTGGTAAAAATTTACTAATGAAAGTACAGAACAGCTAAAGGCTAAGTTTAAAAACCATAAAGACAGAAGACCTCTGAAAATGGCTCACATACACACATATACACACACACACACGTGTAATGATGTGACTCTGACATGAAATATGCCTTGTTGTTAAATGGAAGTTGAGGTAGGTCAAGAGTTTAGTCAGATGATATCAGACTCAGAAACAGATCTCTATTTTGCATGACACTGCCTAACACTGAAACTCTGGTTTGCCTTCCATTAGTGATCTCCAGCCCCATCTTCAGTTATTACACTGGTACAATGCAGCTACACTACATCCCACATGAGCCTCAGCGATGCTTTTATTACACAGAAGGACACGATTAATAACAATTAATAACAATTTATTTTGCTTGTTTCTATTTCAGACTATTTCCAACCAAGAACAAGAATCATTGTTTGTGATGGGGGAGTGCAAAGCAAACACTCCAGAAACTACAGCAAAGTGAGATTCAAAAGTGGTTCACATCTGACAGTGCATTTTGCCACTGAAAAATCTGACAGTTGAGTAGAAGAAATATGCATAAAGTGGCTTAAAACAAATCTGTGGTCCTTCTGGATTACGAAGTGTTTCTACAGCATTCAACAGCTTTGTTGTATACAAACAAATGCCAATAATCTCTGCTTAAAAGGAACAGTAGACCTTTGACAGATATTAAAGGAGGTTGTAGAGAGATGGGTGCTGGTCTCTTCACCCAAGTGACAGGTGACAGGATGAGGGGGAATGGCCTCAAGCTGCACCAGGGCAAGTTCAGATTAGACATTAGGAAAAAGGTCTTCCCCGAAAGGGGTATTGGAACAGGCTGCCCAGGGGGGTGGCTGAGTCACCGACCCTGGATGTGTTTAAAAGATGGGTAGATGAGGTGCTCAGGGATATGGTTTAGTAGAGGACAGGTATGGTTGGACTCGATGATCTCAAAGGTCTTTTCCAACTTTGTGATTCTTTCTGTGAAAAATAACCTGCAAAACTCCAATATTCTCAGTGATATGCAGGAATGGAAAGGATGATGAGGGGAATGGCAGTTGTGAAGCACTGCATCTCTTGCTGCATCAGTCACAGCCAGAACAGATATATTCAGAGCCCATAGAAATGGAAGAATTACAAATTTGGAAAGGAAACCATACTGCTCTGGACACCACATGCCGCTTTGCAGACTGTGGTCCTTACACTGCAGGGCCCCGGGCTTTCACAGCCAACACAGAAGGGCCCCCAGAAACATTGATGGGGCTGAGGAAGCTGGGGCACTGCAGTCACCCTTTGCATTAGCTTTGGTAAATGGGCAGAAAAAATGCATTTTAGGATGGAAAAACACAAACGTGACCTCAGCCATACCATGTTCTATTATCACCTTTTGCATGCTGCTTGTTTGATTCATTTTCTCTATGATTAAATTCTAATTAAGAAACATACCACGTAGAAATTTTTGTACTTGCATGACCGTACAGGTAAGCATAATCACATAATTTTTTACCATGAAGAGAGATGTTGAAATTTCCTACTTAACTGGAACACAAGCTTAATTCATCTGGGGTCACAGATAATGGCATAGGACTAGCCTGACTTTGCAGACAATGCATGGATTGTGTGGTGATTAAAATCCTTTACAGAATGCAATTTCTTCTTCTTCTTCCACTCTGGACTCCTGTAAGTTACTTTGGTCTCTTGTAGAGGCCAGTGCTGTCAGTTCTGCTTATTGGTGTGGCACGCCAGAGTTTGACTAGAGACCACCAAAGTACCTAGGCTACTCCAGGAGTGCAGAAGTTTTAAAATTTACATAGCTGTCAAAACCATCATTTATTTAATTTTTTCCAAATTTCTTGTCAGTATTGCTTTCTTCTAATTTACCCTTTTCAGCCTGATTTTTTTCTCATCTCAGTTCACCTTTCTACATTTTAGCCACATCCATACTATTTGTACAGCAATTTTCGGCTTCAAGAAAGCTCGCTGTCTAGAAATCCAAGCTGTGCAATAAGGGACATCAGAAAAAAAGAAAAAGGTTATTATAGCAGTTAAAATACAGTCTGCAACAACTGCTAAAAAATATCTCTATGAAGCTAATTCAATAGAGATGTTGTTATAAATCACGAAACAGATATTACTGTTTTGGCAAACCTACTAAACTTAGAATCATAGAATCATTTAGGTTGGAAAAGACCTTTAAGATCATGAGGTCCAACCATCAACCTAGTACTGCCAAGTCGACCACTAAACCATGTCCCTAAGCATTACATCTACATGTCTTTTAAATACCTCCAGGGATGGTGACTCCACCACTTCCCTGGGCAGCCCGTTCCAGTGTTTGACAAGCCTTTTGGTGAAGAAATTTTTCCTAATATTCTATCTAAACCTCCCCTGGCACAACTTGATGTCATTTCCTCTTGTCCTATTGCTCGTTACTTTGGAGTAACGACACAACACAACACCTCATCACAACCTTCTTTGAAGCAGCTGTAGAGAGCAATAAGGTCTCCCCTCAGCCCCCTCTTCTGCAGAGTAAACAAACCCAGTTCCCTCAGCCACTCCTCATAAGCCTTGTGCTCCAGATCCTCTTGTTGCCCTTCTCTGGACATGCTCCAGCAGTTCAAAGTCCTTCTGGTACTGAGAGGCCCAAAACTGAACACAGTATTTGAAGTGTGGCCTCACCAGAGCCAAGTACAGGGGCACAACCACTTCCCAACTGCTGCTGGCCCCAGAATTCCTGATACAGGCCAGGATGCTGTTGGCTGCTTTGGCCACCTGGGCACACTGCCAGCTCATGTTCAGGGGGCTGTCACCAGCACCCCCCATCCTTTTCTGCCAGCCAGCTTTCCAGCCACTCTTCCCAAGCCTGTAGCACTGCATGAGGTGGTTGTGATTGAAGTGCAGGACCTGGCACTCAGCCTTGTTGAAACTCATACAGTTGGTCTCGGCCCATTGATCCTGCCTGCCCACTTCTCATCACATCTACTGAAGTTTTCTAGCATCCAGAAGACAAGAGCCCATAACTCTTCTCAGTGTGATAAAGGGTGCCATAAAAAGCCTTTTAATCACTTATTCAAGCATACTGACAAAAAATATGGCATTGATATGGTTAAATGTATTTTTTATTAATGAGCAAATACAACAATTCACCATATTCCTTTCAAAGTAGTAATAGAAGCATCTGCTTTGCTATTTGAACCAGTTAGGCTGAGTGCCAAATAAATAAACAAACCACACACGCACACCCATAAACAATAAATTAATTAAACCCAGAATGAAGGCAAAATCACCCACCCTCATACCAGTTTTATGGAGAAGCCCTTTGAAATGTTACTCCAAGCCACTTCAGCTGCCTTAGATTTTCATCACTGGTACAGGTCAGAAGGCAAATTAAAAGCAATAACAAAGACTGAAAGGTCTCAACATAACTATTTACTCTTGCCTCTATTCTGCCCTTTCATCCACTGCTATCCACTTTATTCAGGTTCAGAGCTGAGTATTCCCCTCAGTCTAGTATTAAGAGATTTTTCAATTGTTTAAGTGAAATAGGTACCAATAGCAGGTTTAAATGGCTGAGAAATGCAATGGAGAAGATGCTATCATCAACTTTCCCATTATGGCAGGCAATACTCCTACACATTAAACCAGAGCAGTTAGCCCTCTTTACGAGGCAATGTGTTTGTTTAAGATTGCACATTCTTTGGAAGCATTTTATACTACAGAAAACATATACTAAAGGCTGGTTTCTGATCCCTGGTCTCCATTCAGAGCATCATAAAGCAAAACATTCCTACTTGTTGGCGCTCAGTTGGACTTCTATTGAAGTCAATGAAAACTCTGCTATTGATTTCCACATGAGCAAGACCTCAAACATCTATCAGAATACTCCTCATAGAAATCTTGCTCTGTGAGGAAGAAGAAACTAGAATCCTTCATATAAATCCTTATAATAAACCCCTGCAGACAATAGCAGAAATTACACCAGCCCGAAAAATACATAGACAGTGTCTCTCTGGACTTGGGTCTCTTTTACCTCATGGTGCATTTTATGCCTTTATATACAAAATCAAAGAATGCACTGGAGAAGGGAGGTTCAGACATTACACAGTAACTGTGTACATACAGGAGTATGAAACACGTATTTCAGGAATGTATTTTGTCAACCTGCACGCTCCACATGTGGAAGCATGGCACGCTGCAAGCCTCCTGCACAGCCAGAGGTACAAGTTTCCCTGGCCAGGAGTCGTCTCTTGCACTTTTCAGGAGGATTGCTGACCCACAGGAGCAATCACACAGAAACTGGGCATTTCGGGTACTTTGCCAGACTTACAGCAGGCTGTCCTGGAGTCAACAAGGCACATGAGTATCACCCTTCACATACATCTTCTGGCTTGAAAATGAGCTCAAAGTTTTATTTGGGACTTTAGCATTAGCTCCTGCTAAGGAGCTTCAAAGATACTCAAACAGTGGGAGCCACTGAAAAGAGCTTCAAAGTCATGAGACTCCCTGGTAAGCTAGAAAGCCTGCACTGGCCTCTTATCCCAGGCTACCTGCCCTTTTCTTGGGGACATGAAGTCATGGTAGTAAATGTGCCATGGAAATGATCTTCCCAGGGAAGTCCACTGCAAATAAACTCTTGCCAGGTTTGCACTAGCTTCCCAAAGTCAGTGTGACTGGAGAACTTTAATTCCATGAACCACAGGCAAGATCAAGATGACAGGTTGTGGGTCTGTTTATAAATCTCAAATCTGGTTAGCTCTGTACATAGCCACTGGCTCAGTCTACTGCACAAATATGCCCTAAGCAGTAAAGGTCTGTCTTCCACTCTTCACAGCTCAGTATGTCCCAGCCTACATTATAATATCCTCTGCCTGGAGGGAGGCATTAGCCTTTGATAGTTAGAGAATCACAGACTAAGTTAGGCTTCACCTCGTGAGGTCATCAAGCTCAACCTCCAGCTCAAAGCAGTGATAACTTAAAAACTAGATCAAATTGTTCAGGGCCAAGCCCAGTCAAATTCAACATCTCAGAGGATGGAGATTTGACAGCCCTTCCAGGCACTTGTTCTAGTGTTTAGCTACCCACATCCTGAAAATTTATTTCCTTATGCCCAGTCAGAAAAGTGTGTCATAGTACAGACATAAATAAACTGCTGTGACAAGTCATAGCCTGGAAAGTTTGCTGTTTGATGATAGCTACCTGCACAGTGGGACAATATTTACAATTTAACAAAAAGCTTTGGGGTGCACTCTAAACTCTCTCTCTCTTTTTTTTTTTTTTTTTGGTTCCTCTCCTAATCTTGATTACCAGATACCTTTTCTGCACCACACCAAGTTGCCTGGTCCTCACGCACAGCAAGAACTTTTACTGCTGCCAGTCTCAAGAGGATGCAGCTCAGCTACTTTCTATTATTTTCCTGTTGCATTCTTGAGAGTGAGGCAGACTAGATGTGCTTGATGCACTCAAGCCCTGCATGTGTGTTTGTGAAGAACAGTCTACATATTTTTGTTTTCTGCAAACTAGGCTGCAATAGTTGGATAAACCAGTCACACTGAAGTCTGATCTTCACATTGATGAGCATGGATAATAAATCTAGAAAGAAAAATAAAGCTACAGCCATAGAAATAAGATCAGAAATGTGTCCTGAGTATAAATCTGGAACTTCACTCTTCAGTATTAGACTTTTGTTAACTGACCTGTGAGTTTTTCCAGAACATCAAATCCATGTTTCAGAGCAATGATATCAAGAAAAGAGACTGTCCCGTCTTCAAACCTAAAGAATGGAACAAATGAGCACAGTAAACTAATCATGCAGCTATGGTACAGATTTTAAATCTATTTAGTAGTATTTAGTTAGTATTTAATATTCAGTGAATCTAACACACAGAGTGGGAACTCTTCCCTTAGGGATTAATCTTCCCATCTTGTAGTGTCCTATGCAGCAAAATTAGATTCTTCAAAGCTACAGAGGTCCATATGAACAGTTGCTTGCTCAGATAATAGTTGCATTTTCCCCTGTGTGAGCCACTGCTGGTTTTGGATTTTGAGAGCAATGGGTAACAGTTATGTCTTAGGAGCTCATGTCACAAGGTCTTAAGTTACCTTCTGACAATGTCAGAAGATGTCAGGAATAGGTGAGGAGACACACGGAGACTTTGTGTTAGCCCTGCCCTTGCTGTGATTACATCGAATGAAGTTGAGTTAGAAGTTAGGTGAGAAGAGACCCTCCTTACCTGGAACACAGAGGAAGATCACTAACAAGTCTCCCTCCAAGTGCTCCTCCTGGAAATTAAAAATAACTGGCCTATAACAAGAGTTCTGTACAAGAGTGAGGGAAAACATGCATCCCCTGCCAACAGGCCTTTCAGTGGAAACACCAAATGGAAACAAAAATGCCGGATTTGGTAAACTACTGCAGCCATTCCCACAGTTCAGGAGGAGAAGGAGGAGCTCCAAAGTGGGGATGTACTCAGGGAGTAGTGCCCAAGAGAATCTGAAAGGGCTGAACCGTATCAAGCATCAAAACAGGTTCTGTGTGCACTGCATGCAGTCCACAAGAAGTCCTAAGGAGTGATCATTCAGCCTGCTTCAGCACAAAGGGCAATGAAAAATAATGCTGACAACTGATCAAGTAAAAACTCTGCAGAACTCACTACCATGTAAGGCTGAACCTGGGGTCACAGCAAGCCTCTAAGAAGAAGAGACCTATCTCCAAAACTGTAACAGTTGATGCTGGAAATGAACCCACAGCAACAACCCCAAATCTCAGGGTTCGAGTTTAAAATTAACTCCCACCATGAGGATGAGACCTTCCCAGTAACCTGGTGTTCCCTGAATCTTTCTCAGGAAGGGCCGATGATGTCCACACTGAAAAATGACTGGACCATGTGGAGCACAACTTAGGCAAAAATACTTTATATGCACACAAAACAGGTAAGAAAATAGGAGATTACTTCTTTTTATTTTTTTTCCTCTTGATGTATCATTTTTCATAATGTATGTAAAAAGCATTTGGTACCACAATTAAATATATATTGTGAAAAGGCTCAAAGGTTAAAAATGTCAGACTTCAAGTGCTTTTTCTTTAATAAAGTAAACCTCAATAGAATAGCATAATAGCTCCTATTTCTAGAGCGATTTTTCTCACTTATCTTCTATTTAATTTTTCTATAGTTGCCACATACTTTAAACATTGCAAGTGACACTATCAAGTGAAGGACATGTAAGGTTCTCAAAAATACTTGGTGAAGTCCTGTACAAAAGAATAATGCAAGAGTATTGAGTATATACTGTAGTATGTTCAGCTGGGATGAAAGAAGACAGGTAAGAGGCAGAAAATAATTATCAACCAAGTGGTAAGGGAAAGTGGTGGACTGTTACAAGAATGAATGGCCCAAAAGAGACCATTGACGCTCACGTATTTCAACACAACACAAGCCAAAGAATCATCCTTAGAAATTTCTGAATCTTGTCCAGTAACAGCTGATACCAAAGCCAATGGCTTCTGAACTTGAGGGAAGAACCCTCACTGGTTGTCAGTGATGAAATTTAAAATGGCCACTTGTGATTTGAAAGATATCTAACACCACAAATATTGTCACAGGGACCTGTGGATTGGTATCTGAGGGAAGCAATAATCTATCCAAAAAGTCAGAAAAATTGGGGGAAGAGGAGGATGAAGAGATAAGGCAAATTCCAAAGTGGTTTTGGAATTAAAAGCAGAAAAACATTAAAATTTGCGCTGGCTGCAGGAAATGTCACAGTGGTCCCACACAGCTGCCAAGGAGAGATTACAGAAAGGCACCATGAGGGGGAATTGACCTGCCCAGCTCAGTTACTGGCAATGGCTCACAAAGCAAATAAAACACTGGGAACTAAAGACAGCGCAGAGTCACTGGCACCGAGTCCATCAAGAAGGCTGAACAACCCTCAGCAACCTTATCGTTATCAGAATAGAAAGGCACTTGTAAGGTCAACCAAGGTGCCAGCCTAGAGCTTCAAAGGCCTCCAAATCTTACCTCTGGTAAAAGGGGAAGCTAAAATTGGATTTCTGTTCATTAGATGTGATTATTAACTAAGCAAACAGCTGAAGTACACCCATTGCTAAGCAATAGAAGACATGCATGAACTGTGCTAAGACCTTAAAGATTTTCAGGGATATAGTCCAGAGCTTAGGAATCTCTTTCCGCTCAGAAAAAAAAGAAGGAAACACACTTGTGGGGTTTTGATCAAATATTATGCTCCAGAACAGCACAATTTCTCTGGCAGTATAAGCATCCTGCATTGTTTTGTCAGATCCACATTATTTATTCCTTCTGTGTCACCAAATAAAAAAAAAAAAAAAAAAGCCTCCTGGGAGCTTCACTGCAAGAACCAGAAGCCAGAAAAGAATTGACAATAATGCTAAAAAATATTTGCTCATAGATATGGACAGCTCCCTCTTTCTACAATTTAGATACGGACTATTTTGTAACATTCCTCTCTTGCATTTTGTATGCCCGTATGCCCCCCTCTACTTCTCCATTACCAGCTTTCCATTTCTGATGAAGAAAATATTTAGCTATTCCTGTAATATGTATATTTACGTTTCCAGTGCACTTGACTCTTACATATATCCTTCAGATTTACTAAACACCTGATGTGCAATTTCATGGAAAGCTGCCATCTCCTCCGTACTTCCAGCTATTGAATCGATCGTTTTACTTTATCCCCAGAAAAACTGACAGGAATCACCTATAAATTCTGATATTTAGCAAATCTATACATTCTGGTATTTAACAAGTTAAGCCTTAAGTGTTATAGCAATTTTACTGAGTACCATGGCCAAACTGTCAAGGAGCTATTCCCCTCTTGGGACACAGAGCACTCCCTCACAGAATATTTAACTGTATTTAAGATCGGGAGCAAACATACTCCATGCATGGCAAGACACTGCCTTCAATGCTTATTTTTCTGTTTGATGCAATTGATCCTTCAAATAAATTGTTTCCCCACTTAATGGCAGTTCTAGTGTTAAAATAATCAGTTTAGGATGGAGTTCATTTGAATGCTGGTCTAGAAGCCATTTCCCAAAGTAACGGTTTTGCAGCTGATGATGCACAAAGGATACTTACAAAGCCTAATACTGCAGAATAGCAACCCAAGAAACAACAAGCTTATCTCTCTTATCTAGTTCTTATTATAATTGATCCTACTTAATCACGTCTGGGATGAGCTCCATTGCTCAGTTGATTGTGTTTGTGAAAAGCTGATAGCATTGCACTGTCAACCTGCTCCCTGGCAAACTGGTTAAACAGCTCACGGCATAGTGAAGAACAGAGCAGCCTGCCTACATCCACCAAGGAGTTACGAAGCCGATGAGCCGCTCTTCTTTTCCAAGTCACACAAGACCTCGGTTTCTAGAAGCAGCAATCTTTCCTCTGAGTCACGAGAAAGAACTATTTCTTACAGAGAGAGGTCCCACCTTTAGGGTCTTCCTAGGGATGGAGATAGGCTAGTCTTTCTTTGGGTCCTTGTTCTATTGGTTGTGACAATTCTCTGTTTGGCTTCTGCATATAAACTTCATTTTCTAAAGGCACTATCTCACACTTGAGAGTAAAGTAAGTGCAAAAAGTAAGGAAACTGTGACACCTAGAGCAGTTTGAATTTGCTCTGTCAGCCAGGCTTCCTTTACATGGAAATATGACGACAACAGTCATGGCCTGGGCAGATGCGATCGGAAAGAAAGCACTTAAACAACTTGTGTTTAAGGAGAGGACTTATGAGTTAAACCTGGTGGAAGACAAAAATATTACCGTGGAGTTGGACAGCACTCATTTCAGTCAGGAGCTCAAAAAGTCCCTCACGACCAATCAGCCAATGCTGAGGTGGTAAAACATCTAGCATACCAATGTCAGCTATTCTGTGTACAGACAGTACACAAGGCACAGCTTTTTAGGTATTTTGCGTGGGTGCACCTGCCTCCAGACTGTGGGAAGGCTGACTACCTTAGAAAGTAGATGAGTGATTCAGCTGTTTTTTTCAATTCATTTACCCAGACAAAGTAAATCCAGACACAGAGCCAGCACACATGTGTGATTTCTGTCCAGAATACAGCTCAGAGCTTTGAAACTTTGATAAAAATCCCATCACAAGGTCAAAACCCAATCCTGCTCATTTGAGAGCATTGCTGAGTCAATGCAAAGTGCAGTGAAGCATGAATGGGGGAGCATCACTGTCAGCCAGCTTCCACTCTCTTTTACACTGGGGTAATGACTCCATCTAGGTCAAATGAGCAGAAGTCATTCCTGAGTTTCTAAAGCAGGTAAAAGTGAAACAAAATCCACAGAGAAGATGCATTTCTTGAATAAGCTGCTTTGCTTTTCTTTCTTCTTTTTTATAAACATTCCTCAAGAGTGGAGCTGTCCTTTGAAGTGAGATGTTACACGAGTTCCTTTCATCTTTTCAATTCATTTATTTTCATCTAATTAAAAAGTACAACAATGCAGAGAGGTTCTTGGTATGCATTCAAAAGTAGTTCATTCCAGTCTTATTTCTCACCTCTTAAAGATATTCCCTATCACCTCCACATGAAACAACAGTCTTGGCAAATTTAATTTTTACATTTTATACATTTACCTGTTTATTCTATATTGACATTTGCTGGAGTTAAAATAGCAGCAAGGTTATATACAGTGTCACGCTTATGGCTGTAGGAACAGACTGTTTTCAGTCACATCCGTGTTCTTGGGTTAGTAATTGCCTTCTCTGATATTAGCAGGGGAATGGATCTTAATTGGTCTCTCTGCTTTCCAGCATCAAAACCAACATTTGCAAAAGGAGCTATATTTGTTTTGCTTTTCTTTAACATCAAATACATCATTACTGGCCTGAAAAACCTTTAGGGCTGTGTTCTGCTCTTCAGCACATGCATCAGCTCCTTCTGAGACAAAGTTCTCAGGTACCTTTCCAGGGTGTCTGAGGCTCTCCTGAGGTCATACTTGCCCCAGTCTGGCTTTGTCTCCCACAGATGATGCTCTTCATTATTTAGCAATTTGCCTGTTGTCCCTATCAGTCATTTTCCAAACTGGGTGAAAGCCTGGTCACGTTAACACCAACAACTGAATTTTAAGGCAGCATCATGCAAAATCAAGCATTTATCTGGGGGCTTTTTGATGCTCTAGTAGTAAAACCTTTGGAAGAGGATCTGATCCCCAGACCACTAATCTCAGGTACACGCTCTCTTTGCAATAAATACCTTTGTCTCATATGCTGCGTGCCACTGAAGTAAAATTAGGAGACAGCCCATTGTAATGGACATGTATGCTCTCATTAAATAGTGCTTTTGTAATAATCCAACTTTTGCATAACTGCCAGCACAGGAGCATGATACAGCAAGCCAAGAATTTAAATGCTAGGAGAGCAGTAATAAATTATAGACCTCTCAATAAGACACCTACTCTCACCACTTCAGCAACTCTTCTTTACTTCTGTTAGCGGCACATTACACGTTCTTGAGTGATGATTGTTTCTCACATAAAGAAAGGAGAATGCTTATCCAATGCTCAGACAACTGCCACATGTGGAGGTGAAAACTGAATGAATAAATCAATTCATTTTTATTTCTCAAATGTCCCTGTGCATCTCTCCCTTATGTACAATTTGGTGAACTTCTAATTGGTAATTTTGCTCACTACCTATATCTAGAAAAACCTTATCCTTTCATACAAGAAGAGTAAGGATCCTTGAGCCTGTTACTGAAATCTGGCTGAATGACACATTTTGATTTTGCAGATTCTCAGCTCCTCACGGCTCTGGCTTTCAGCAAAAATCCTGCAAATATACATCATAACTACTTTCAACTGTGTGCAATTTTAAAATAAAATTAGATTTCTCTTATTAATACCATTTTTGCGGAAGTTTTTTACAGAAAGAGTGGTGAGGTGCTGGAACAGGCTGCCCAGAGAGGTGGTGGATGCCCCGTCCCTGGAGGTGTTCAAGGCCAGGTTGGATGGGGCCCTGGGCAACCTAGTGTAGATCCAGGCCTGGAGGTTGGTAGCCCTGCCTGTGGCAGAGAGGCTGGAACTGTATGATCCTTGGGGTATCTTCCAACCCAGACCATTCTATGATTCTATTTTAAAAAATACTGATAAAAGTGCTTTGCCCTAAGCATTTAAATCACATAGCAATGAATATGCTATATCTCAAAGATAACATAATCCCCCCACCAATGCCAACAAAGATCCTCCCAAGTCAAAGAATAGTAAAATTACTTCCCCCCCCAATCAGAAGAGCCACTGCTCACAAAAAAAATAAATAAATCTGTTACTGCATTTGTCACAGGCCAAAGGTTCCCTTCCTAATACATATAATTGGCCAAAGTGGTTTCCTTGCATTAAGTGGAGGGAAGAAACAAAAGAAACTTTCTCTTTAAAATTCCACCATGCAGAGATATTTCCTTGAGGTATATATAATTCAAGTCTTCAGGAACATGAGACCTGCTGGTTAACTGGCCTCAAAGAATAATATGTTCAACTATCAGCTAGTTAGCTTGTGATTTATACTCATTCATCTTAACTTGTAACCTATTAATGTCAACAAGAGCTCCATTAAGGTGCAATTCAGTGTGAGCAAGTGTACTGCAAATGATTTCTGTGTCTGTCTGAATATTTAACATTTGATATGCATTATTCTCCCATGATTAAATATCAATAATCCAAATGTTCACACCTCTGCTTCCCATGGGAAGGTAATATTCAGATATAACCCCAAGTAATAGTTAAAGTGAGCAATTTGCAAAGTGTATTTGCATAAACTGTTCACTGATCAGTTAGGAGTAATGAATCTTTAATAAAAATTCAAAGCCCTTTCTTTGATTTTCTCTTCAGGAGGAAAGAAAGGGAGAAAGACATTCTGGAGATAAATTTTTCATGAGCAATAATGTGACCAGCTGTAATCATTTGTCCGTGTTCAGTATAAACAGGTTTGTCTATTTCCTCACGAAGACTGAGACGGGATCTTTTATCTTTAAATAGGTGCATTTGGGGACAAAGAATAACTTTGTAATCAGCTGCTAAAGACAAATCAATTAAAAATTTGGCAGACAAAAAAGACTTCACTCGAACATGAATGTATGCTTAAATATCCAGATGTAGAATAATGCTGTCTAATCATGTGTGTCAGTGAGGCAGACCCAGTTCAATGACCTCAGATAATGTTAGCAGTAATTTATCCTCACATAATAGAGAAAAATCCCTGTGAGTGCCTTCCAATGGGTGGGCTCCATCCTACAGGAAGGTCTGTGCCTCCCACTAGGGCTTACTGCAGTGCATAAGCCTTATTTCCACTGCACACAAAAGTGAATCCAGGAACACTTCTGTGCACCTCATTTCCTCAGTTGGGGGTGGGTGGTGAAAAGACTTGTCTGATCCCATCCAGAAAAGGTTTTGCTCTAGCAATAAACTCTTCCCAGACCTAATTTTCACAGGCCGTGTACACCCAAGATAAGCAGTGTCCATTGGGAGCTTCTTCACTGCTAAGCCCATCATGTTAAACCATTCCATGTTCAGCATCATAGAATGTGTTAGGTTGGAAGGGACCTTTAAAGGTCATCTAGTACAACGCCCCTGCAGTAAGCAGGGACATCTTCACTGGATCAGGTCGCTCAGAGCCCCATCAAGCCTGACCTTGAATGTCTCCAGGGATGGGGCCTCCACTACCTCTCTGGGCAACCTGCTCCAGTGCCTCACCACAACATTTGCTCTTCCTTCATGGCAATCTGAAAACTAACTGAAAGAATTTCAAATGTTGTTACTGTCAGTAAGACAGAGACTCAAAATCTGCTGATGATAGTGACGCCACAAGAAAGAGAAAGGAGGTGGAGGAATAAGGGTTACAGAATCACAGAATCACAGAATCGTAGGGGTTGGAAGGGACCTCGAGAGATCATCAGGTCCAACCCCCCTGCCAAAGCAGGCTCCCTAGCTCATACTGCACAGATAGGCGTCCAGACGAGTCTTGAATATCTCCAGAGAAGGAGACTCCACCACCTCCCTGGGCAGCCTGTGCCAGGGCTCTGTCACCCTCACTGAGTAAAAGTTCCTCCGCATGTTGGTGCGGAACTTCCTGTGCTCCAGTTTACAGCCATTGCCCCTTGTCCTGTCTCCACAGACCACTGAAAAGGGGCTGGCCAATTCCCCCTGCATCCCATACTTAAGATATTTATAAACATTAATTAGGTCCCCCCTCAGTCTTCTTTTCTCCAGGCTGAACAGCCCCAGCTCACTCAGCCTTTCCTCATACGGGAGATGTTCCAGGCCCTAATCATCTTCGTAGCCCTTCTCTGGACTCTCTCAAGGAGGTCCCTGTCTCTTTTATACCAGGGAGCCCAGAACTGGACACAATACTCCAGGTGGGGCCTGACCAGGGCAGACTAGAGGGGGAGGATCACCTCCTTAGACCTGCTGGCCACACTCTTCCAGGATCCCATTGGCCCTCTTAGCCACCAGGGCACATTGCTGGCTCATAGCCAACCTGTCATCAACCAGGACCCCCAGGTCCTTCTCCACAGAGCTCTTCTCCAGCAGGTCATCCCCCAGCCTGTACTGATACAGACGGTTATTCCTCCCCAGGTGCAAGACTTTACACTTGCTTTTGTTGAACTTCATCTGGTTTCTCACTGCCCAGCTTTCCAGCCTGTCCAGGTCTCGCTGGATGGCAGCGCAGTGTTCCTGCGTGTCAGCCACCCCTCCCAGCTTTGTATCATGGGGGTACTTGCTGAGGGTGGATGTTATTCCCTCATCAAGGTCGTTGATGAAGATAGTAAACAGGACTGGACCCAACACGGAGCCCTGGGGAACACCGCTAGTCACAGGCCTCCATTCAGATCTTGCTCCACTGATCACGACCCTCTGAGCCCGGTCTGACAGCCAGTTCTCAACCCACCTCACTGTCCACTCATCGATCCCATGATCTCTCAGCTTTTCTATCAGGATGTCATGGGAGACAGTATTGAAAGCCTTGCTGAAGTCAAGGTAGATGACATCCACTGCTCTCCCTCCATCCACCCAGCCGGTGATGAGATCATAGAAGGCTATGAGATTGGTGGAGCACGATCTCCCCTTGGTGAATCCATGCTGACTACTCCTCATGGCCTTCTTCTCTTCCAGTTGCTTGGTAATGGCATCCAGAACAAGCTGTTCTATCACTTTTCCAGGGACAGAAGTGAGGCTGACTGGCCTGTAATTGTTAGGTTCCTCCTTCTTGCCCTTTTTGAAGACTGGAGTGATATTGGCTATCCTCCAATACTCAGGTACTTCTTCTGTTCTCAGTGAAATTAATACTTTTTCTGCAATGCAGTAAGTTAAAAAAAAAAATAAATAGAGCCTTTTTGCCTGACTTTAACACTGCCTGTTCTATGAGCTTTCCAACTAAAAAGAAATACTAAACAGAGAAAGTTCCCAACTATACTCTTCTGATGCAGCTACAAACCAATCTAAGCCAAAACCCATAGGGACAGGAGAACACCTTGCAAATTTTGCCTTCAACATCCCTAGGGAGTGTGCAGAAACTCCCCAGGTCTTGCTAAATTACAGCAAACCTCCACTTCCAGATCTCCTGCCACTGAAAACCAGACCAGCTGGACTCCGAACCACACTTCCACACAGCTGCTGCCTTCATGGCAACCTACATTTCGTAGTGTCTTTCCACTCATCGGTGACACAGATCAAGTACAAGCAAGAAATTATTTTCCTTTTTATAAAGTGGAATGCCTGTTAAGTGCACGTCAGAAGCCTTCATGCACGTGCTGAATGTTTAATAGCTGTCAGCAAGAATGTAATTGTTACCTGTGTTGTCTTCTGATGCAAACATGCACGTATGTGGAGCTGACCGAACTGGATGGCATATTCCAACTACAAGTGGTAACAAGTACTAAGCAGCTAAATTCCATTAAACATATATAATATATATATATACTATATATACACTAACAACACCCTGTGTATTCAGAGCTTGATAGGACTGGCATTATTAAATTACTGCTATAAACCAACTTAGATACAGAGAAGGTCTGATTAGCTAGTTTGCATGTTGAGACCTTTGTGATAAAAGTAAAATAGTACAAGCAGAACGAGAAGAGACAAGTACAAGGAAGACTTCAGCTAGTAAGGCTTCCCAGGGTACACATGCAACCTTCTTAGGCCTAGGGGGTACCACCAACTGAGACTTTCATGAGGAAAAATACATATTATTTCTGCCCAACTCTCATGTTTGAAAAAAATATTACATAGTATGATAATGCTACACTGAACCAGGTGCATCCTGGAAATCAACTGTTTTACTATAGAACCTACCAAGCTACCTTTCTACTTTGGAATCTCAGATCTACTATATTATGCTGGCTGCTTCCAATATTTTTATTTTTTATTTTTCACTAAGAGGATTGCTAAGACTTCACACTACCTTGTGAGGTCAACTGGTAGCATCTCATTCATAAGATGAGGACGGGGAAGTTGAAAAAATACATGACGTTTCTTCCCAAGGACCTACTCTGACTGATTTGCTCAGCTTGGTCTGGATATTGGGAGTTACCAAATTTCCAGAAAATTGAACTCACAACAGTGATACTGAATTAGCAGGTACTCCTGATTTCCCACTGTGAAGTAGTTCTCAGCTTTTACTGCAGAAAGGCAAGAACCCTTTCCATGCAATTGCCTCTTCTTTTCAACAGGAGGGCACTGATGACGACCCCAGGACCATCACGTGCTGATATCACTAACACAGGTAGCTGCTTTAGCTTCCACAGGTGTCCTGGACCTGCACTGGTAAAGTCAGTAACCAGAGAATGTTTTGGAGGTCCTCCAGTCATCCTAGTCCAGAAGAAAGGATGACCTCAACTAATGATTCCTTTGAGGCCTCAGGAAAGTTCTGGCATTTTACTTGGCATTGCTGATGCTTGAAGTAGAGAGCAGAGTGATGACTTCTATCCCTTGCTTTGACAGAAAACAGTATGAGTTAGATATATGAGGAGACAGCAAAGAAAAGAAACAGCAGAGACTTAAGAGTATGTGCATCAATAGAGAAATAAAAAGCTTAATATTCACAGAAGCGTTTGTTATGGAAGTAACATCCCAGCTAACATCCAAATAGAAAACAGGATAAAGAGTGGGTGAAAAAAGGTGAGAAGTTTATAAGCTAAGACAAAGTGGGCTACAAAATGGAGGGATTAGAGGCTCCGTAGGACACAACATTAGTATGTGGCAGAAAAATAATCACAGATAGAAATTATGTGCTAAAGAAAACACAGACATATAAGAGAGATGGTGGTGAAGAAAACAGAACTGTTTTGAATTTAAGTCTCTGCTGAGATGTCCAAAACAAGCGGACTAGTTGCTGAGATTCTGCTGTAGGCTATGTAGCGATGCAGGAAAAAACGGTTTTGGGAAACAATAGATACTTTTCTATCACTCTCACAGAAATAAATGCTACCTTATATTTCCTAAAAGCAAAACCAAGATAACAAAAATGGTTGAGTTCCATTATTTATTAACATTAGAGCCACAACCAAACAAAACCAGCTACAAATAAAAGAATTATCTGAAAATGGCTTTTACAAACAGTTCTACAATACACAACAGAAGACTTTGACTGATAGAAACCCTGGTCAGAGGGATTACAGGCTTACATGGCACCGACAGATAAGAAACCTCAAATGAGGTTTTCAGTGTGATTGGGGTAAAATGAGGCATTAATGAAATTACTTGGTCACAAAACCTGAACTGAAGTTATTAGATACTTCAATATAGAGAAGGCTGAAAATTACTTGAAGTTGAGGTTTAAAAATGCATGCAATTTGCATCCCAAAAGAATGGAAAAAATGAGTAAAAAGGAACTTTTAGAGGAAGCCTCCAGCAATAGCTGGCACCAAAAAAAAAAACCAAAAAACCTCTGAAGAGAGATTTTAGCACTGCTTATAAAAGTTGACATGAAATCAGAAAAAGTGCTGCTCAGTGAAGGAAGCTACTGTTGGAAAGACAGAAAGCCCAGGGACAAAGTGACAATTCCCAAGAGCCAGGCCCTGACAAAACAAATTAAACTGAACAGCACACTAGTCTTTATATAAAATCAAAGGAAAATATAAATATTATCTAGTAACACAATATGAACAGAAATAAATAGAAAAAAATAAATATAATTAAAAATATAAATATAAAAAAGGAGCTGGAAGATAAAAAAGGGCCTGAAAACTAAATGAGTACTTGGCTTCAGATTTTAACAAGAAGTCTGATGAAAAACACAGGTCAGGACAGGGTGACTCATGGCTGAAAGTATGTGTAAAGTGTGAAAATTGTAGTTATTGCAACTGGTGTAGAAACTCACTTCAAAGGTTTTAATGTACTTGAACACAGGCAGACAGACAAACTGTGTCCCAGAATAGTAAGAAATTGGCATCAAAAACTCCCAAGTCCAATAACACAGACCAGCAAACAAATTTGTCAAATCAGGAGTGGAAAACAGAAAACACAATATTTCTACTGAAGAAAGGAAAACTAGAGTGATCCAAGCAACAACACATCTGTTAGCTTGATCTTAGTGTTATGTCCATCCTGAGAACAAATTCTGAATGAAAGGACAATTAAATGAGTAAATAAAAGCACGTTCAAATGCACCATGGATTGTGCCAGTGGAAAATCAAGCCCAGAGAGGCTGTCATTTTAAGAGTTCACTATTTTTCTAGGCAAAGGAAACACAGAAATAATTTATCTGGATTTTAGTAAAACATCAATCACCTCTTGTGCCATATGAGAAACTATTACAGAATAAGGATTATGAGTGCTATGGCAGGCTAAGAAATTGTGCTGCATGGGGAACTGTTATGTTAGCAAAAGGTTACCTGTTTAGTTCCTGAAACACTGGTTTTGAGGCAAGTATTCCTTTTTGTAGTCTCAGTAATGATCCTGGTATAAAAGGTAGGAATATGAAGATAAAAGAGGCTGCTGGAGTGAAATCTGGACATTGTCAATACAGAAGATGGGGCTGCATATTGTGTGCAGAAAGAAACAAGTACTGTTGTGTGGTGGTTTGATCCTGACTGGAGGCCAGATGTGGGTTTTTGTCTCCTAAATGTGGTTCCCAGAGGTGCTGTGACTGTCGCTGATGGGCTCGGCCTTGGTCAGCATTGTGTCCAGCCTTGAGCTGGCTGGTGTTTGCTCTGTGGGGCCTGCAGAGAGCTTCTGGCTGCTTCTTGCAGAAGCCACCCCTGCAGCCCTCCTCCTACACCAGAACCCCACCAGGTAAAGCTAAAACAGGTTGAAAATCCTAAGACCAAAAAGTTCAAATGTGGAATATGCCATAATATATGATAAGTACATCACCACGCATAACACCTATTATGCAGTTAGGGATTACTTACACTAACTTCTGCCATGAACTGCAGGACTGTCATCTGAAACATCAAATTTATTAGTTGATCAGATCAGTTATCAGCCATCAGTATGACAGTCAAGAAAACATGCTAGGACTTACAGATAGAAAAATATTAAGACCATTAATAAAGGTCTGATACAATTTTCTGTGGAACACTGTGTATGATGATCAAAGGAAAGCCCATCTTATAGAAGTGTTTGGTTCACTTAGTATGGAAATTCAAAACTAAGCAAAATTGTTCTTGGTAGTTCTAGAGATGGAAGAGGTGGGTAATGACCTGTTTTAAGCCACAGGAAAAATGCAGATAAATTGCCAAACTTACCACAGGATAATACAGACTGCAAATTAGAAGTTTTGTGTCAATCTGAGATACGAGATTATAGAATTACTATTCTAGATTATTTCCAACAGGAGTAGCAGGAACAAACCAAAAATCAACAAGCCCTCCCTTCTCTGGCTAAAGGTCTCTTCCTCATTCTGTGCACAGGCTCAAAATAAAGAAGGGTTTATATAGTGTGGGTGTCTTTGACAGCAAGTAAGTTGATTATATGACCCAGAAGTTTTTTGCCCTTCCTAAGAATCCAATAAATGGAAATGCCAAAATAGCCACTCCTCTCACTTTATGAATCTGCACATAAATATTACATAAATACAGGAATTTGTAACTTTAGGAACCTCTGAAAACCTGGGAGTCACACCTCTTGATTTTTCCCTGAAACAGTCTGTTCTGTTTCATGCTGAATTAAGGTGGCACTTTCTTGTACATCAGATGTATAAAGAGACTACTGAGACAAATGCAAAAGAAATGCAGTACCAGCCTTTTTTTTTTCATATAAATCTGTATGCATGTTCTACCAGCCTGACAGTATGGCGTATTGACTACTTCCATATGCTTCTAGTAAGGAGGGTCTCTGGTGATGGTGGTGAGGAATAAAAAGATAATTTTATTTAGATTGTCACAGAAGTAAAAGGTGATCTTGACAGCTGTATCATCTTATTAGATTAGCTTAATACGGTGAAAATGGAAATAACCACCTCCATGAGTGTTTTTTAAATGCAAAAATACAGAAAATCTGTCTCAATCTCAGAATCATCGGGAAGGAAAAATTGTACAGTGACAATGTAATATAAAATGCTCATTCAAAAAACTCAACAAGCACCAATAGAGTAAGTCACCTGTTCTTATCAATAAAAGCACTTCCAAAATTTAGCTCTTAATGAGTGTACAATCCTCCTGTTTGGAAATATACTGAGGCTTTGTATATGTTATGGCAAATGTACCAGAAAGTATAAGACAAAGTAGTTGCATGTAAGTTTCAAAGAATTTCATTCCCCTTCCACAGAAAGCCAGGTATGTTTTCTATAAAAAGCCATCAGAGAAGAGTTTCTGATAGTTCATTTACCAACCAAAGACAAACCAGGGCTGCAATGAAATTACTTGCTCTTCCGTTACTTTGATGTTTCAGGGACATGCAGCCTGGTAACTGATCTCTGTAAAATAACAGGCAGTGAAGATGTTTGGCATGGGTAGAAATATCCGATAAAAGAACTAGCAGAGGTTGCTCCAAATATAACACTGTCTCTTTAGACCTGCTAACTGCTGGAGAGAACTAAGTCTGGCAGAAAACAGGTAGCTCTGCATGCAGGGAATTCATAATAATATGCAGAGAAAAATATAATTGCACTTGAAAGTTGCTTAGTACTATATAAGTAGTTAAGTACTTTGCAGAAACAGAGTCTTGGGCAGATGGCAAACAAAGCAAAAAGAAATTCACATTAATTGAGTTGACATAGGCTCTGATTTGGCCAAAAGGGTGCTGTGGTGTGGTACTGCAGTGGGATGGTAAGCAGCACACAGCACTGCAGTCACCAGCTTGGCTACAGACTCCTGCGTTTCCCGGTCCAAAAAGAAAATAGTTTGCATTGGCAGGATGGAAGCTCCCCAACAGCAGAAGACTCCTTGGTGGAGAACAAGAAGAGAAAAGTGGAGAGAAAAGATACGTGCAGTTGCCACTCACAAATACTGTATATGTTTTTAAGGGAAATATAGGAAGCCTAGTAGTATGAAAGCTAAAATACCAGCCACCCAGTATTGTGGTGGTTGGAGGAATCCATGATTTTAAGTTTAGTTCACCACTAGTCTTGTATGTCAGACAGCAGAAATCTGGGATTTTGTGCATGGCACCTTAAAATGACATAACCAGTAGGTCACTGCAAAGTTTTCCCTTCAAAAGAATTATTCATATAATGAATTCCAAATACATTTCAAATATTTTAATCTCTTTAATATACATAGAAAACCCCATATAAAACCTAGTAAGACTTGTCAGGCTATTCAGTATTTTGATATATCAGCTATGCTTTGGAAGAGTTCTTTCCTCCATCCCCCCTTCCCCATATATGTCAGTGTTTGCTATCCTGGATATAATTACTGAAAAAAATCCAGTTGAGATTAGATTTCAGTTATAATTAATGATGAATGTGTCAAAGTATTATGATGTTGTTTATCACGCTGCTTGCAATGTAATTTAGTGCAATAATACTAAGACTTGCTATGTGACAGTTATTTAGCATTTAAGACTTCTTAAGATGCTCTGCAGAGTATCCTGAATGTAACTATGGGAAGATTATTTTATGCAAAAGCAGCTTCAGGCAAAATGTAGTGACAAGTTGCTTGAGCCCAGAAAAAGCTCTTAAATCTTATGTCATCTACGAGCTGAAATATAATAATTAAATAATCTAGACATGTTGTACAGCTAATGAGAAATCCAAAGGATAAAATTAAAAATTGACATTAATAGGGCAGCTTATGAGGAAAAAAAAAGTCTTTGTTCTTTCTGATACAATTTCTTAAGAGATATCTTCCTTTTCAATGTGTACATTCACACAGAAGAATGAAACTGAAGGTCCTGGGGGGGAAAAAACATAAAAATAATAACTTTGGATGCCACAGACAGACAGCTCAGGGTATTTTAAGGTAACTCTTAACTGTCTCTGCTTGTTTGGTTTTGGCTTTTGGGATTTTTTTTCCTCTTTGTAGCCACTAAATGAATTTTGTTTTCACCTCAGACACAGTTCTAGAGAATTTTCTACTCTCAGGAGGTACCTGTGAGTTTTCACTTATCACAGAATCACAAGGTTGGAAAAGATCTTTAAGATCATCAAGTCCAACCATTCCTGTCCTATGTTAAACCACATCCCTAAGTACCTCATCTACCCTTTTTTTGAACACATCCAGGGAAGGTGACTCAACCACCTCCCTGGGCAGCCTGTTCCAGGCCCTGACAACTCTTTCAGTGAAAAAATTTTTTCCTAACATCTAATCTGAACCTGCCCTGGTGCAGCTTTGTGCCATTTCCCCTTGTCCTATCTCCTGTCACCTGGAATGCTTATATATTTATGAATCCTGTTGCTGGCTTTAGGCTTTCCTCTGGAATGAATGGCAAGCTTGCCCAGAGAAGCTGTGTCCCACATAGCTCTGGGTAACCTCAGGTCTGAAAGGAAAGCAATAGTTTTACATGTGTTGCCTGTGATGGCTAAACAAAGGTAACTGATTGCTACATGTCTTTACCAGGGAAACACCAGGCACAGAGAGAAACAACAAAGAGTAAGTAAGTTCATTGTTTTTGTAGTTAAAATGGTTAAAATGAAAGTTTTAATGCTCAGTCTAAGTCTAGATGTAACATCTAGCTTAAGAGAAATAATACAAGTATGTAGAAAAGCAGTTCATTTTGAGATATTGTTTTCAAGTCATGACATGCTGAGAACTCGTATTTAAACCAGCAGAATTTGTTTATTTTGCTGTAATTTCTGGCTGTGCCATAACATTCTGTGCACATATATTATGGCATGCACAATTTACTAACGTGTTACATTCCCATCCTCCCAAACTCAAATACACTTCATGGACACAATCTTAGCGTCTAATTAAAAAAGCAAAGTTCTTCACAAATTCTTCTGAAAACAAACGGAATACTAAAACCCCTTACAGCTCAGCTGAGTCAGAAAATACATGTAATCTTTTGTTGAGTTTTGCCATTCTTGTAGAAACAATTCTCAAGCATCATTATTTTAGTATAAACCTATAAATAAATATTACTAACATCTTGTTGCTATATCTGAACTGCAAAAAACCTCTATCTGAAATTCCTTTTCATTTGTAACCTATAAAATAACTAATCAGCTGTGATTTCATAAACAAGCATATTCTCTAGATTTTAGGGTGTCTAACTAACTAGCTTATTTTGGGGGTATTTTGTGTCTAATACTGTATATATGGCAAAGGATATACCTGTTAACACAGTCAAGAACATTTGGACTAATGCAGTTTTGTATTTATGAAATTTTATAAAGCCATATTTATTATTTGGATTCAGTTCTGTAGATACCATGTTTGATAGAACTTGACTAATGCTTTAGTTCAATTAGCTATCATACCATCTATTAAAATTCTGGTATTCAAACTCACTGGAGCCATTTCAAAGGCTCCTCTGAGAAAACCAGAATGCATTACTGAGGTAAATCGAAGATTTTTGAGAGGTACAACATCTGATATTGGCAATCCATCATCGCTAAAAGCTTGGAAAATTTTAAGCTATGCAAAAAGAATCAGCATTTTTCACCACCTTCTGTCACAATAATAAAAAATGCAAACAATGGAATGGGCTGAATAAAATATTGATTATTCATAGATATGGATATTGATTAGCCAAAGAGATCTTGGTAAAATTTGACTCTTCAGAAGCACTTCGCCCCAGGTCTGGAGAGTCTGGCTACTCATTTAAAGGCGAGCCCCGGAGCTTTTAGGTTGCTCCAATGACACCCTTGCTAGCAGCAGCAAGCTCGATAGGCCAATTTATCATGGACTGTAATCACAATTAGTGACCATTTCTCTCCTCCCTAGGCTAGCAGATAGATGTCACCGAGTAGAGTGCTTTGCAGGTAGGCTGAGAAAGAGCACCATGCTGATTGCTTCTGCTTATAGCACCCATATCCGCAGAGGGAGATATAGTGCCTGAGGGGTCTTCTGGGGAGGCTGGCAGGGACACGAATTGCTGGCTCCCACCATGGGATGTCCTTACAGAGTATTGGTGCCTATATGCAAGTTCTCTGTCCTTTAGATCTTAAACTTTTCCTTTGGCTTCAGTAGCTACCACCTGCTATGGTGCTTCTGATTGCAATTTTTCCTCAGAAAGATTAAAGCTATTATTTCTAATTAAAAAAAAGAAATTAAAGTTTTTATTAATGTTAAGGGAGTCATCTTGACTTCCTTCCCCGCTCTTGGCCAGGTATGTGGCACTTAGTTCAGTTTACAACCAAATTAAATTAAATCCCTGCAAACCATCCACTGATGCGGAGAAACTTGACTTGTTTCAGATTTATTTCATATGTATCTGTGAGTTATACACCCTCAATGTTTATCTTGATCAGAGTAAATTGGACACTTCCCAAATGACTGCTCACAAGGACCTGCTCTGGAACACATCCAACCATTCAGCTCAGCCCGCTACCTTCTACCTTGCACCGTTCTGCACAGGAGGTCAGCTCAATGCTGCTAAATGTGGGTTATAAATTAACACCTTGTGTTCTACCATGGATGTTCCCATAAAGAGATGACAAGGAAATACAAGCAATGTACATTAACCTAAATGCAACTGTTAATTATCTTCATTTGCATGTTTTCCTCAGTCACTCTTTAAAACCAAGTCTTAGTGGAGGGCCGACTGACCTTTTTGCAGTGCCCACATGCAGAAGGTAAGTACCACTCTCCTGTTTTATGAAGGTAGACTGGAGCTTAAAAAGAAAAGAGCTGTGGTTCCCATTTGGCAATATTATGGGTTCTGTTTTCAGGTGCCAGGGATAGCTGCTGTTCTACCAACTAACGTCAACGTTGGATCTCAGAGTTTAATACAGGCATGGGAAATAAAATCTGCAGCCACTTTCAAAAACGGTACTTATCATAAACTTAAAAAATAAAAATTTTATGGAACTTGAAAAAGAAAGATGATCCAGATCTCTCAAATCCTAAGAACTTGCTTTAATCATATGCTATTGCTCCTTTGTTGAGTTGAAGCAGACTAGCAGATTGCGTGCTGAATAAAGAACTCGGAGTAATCAGTATTACATACATCTAAGACAAAGCTGCACAGAGAGACTGTCTAAAACCAGGATTTCATCTAGAATAGGACAAGAATTCCCTAAAGCAAGTAGAGAAAAGAGAAAATATTTAGTCTCAGAGCCTCTGAAAAGCACAATTAGCATGACTGTTTAACATGTGAGGATTGCTTTAGAGTATCAAGGGACTATTTGAAGGCAACATAAAGAGGATCCCAAATAAAATCTGTTACAAACAACAACACTGCCATACAGACTATGCTGTACGTCGCCTCTCCTGGTCAGCAAAACTGTGTACAGTTTGAGAGGCGTGTGACCAGATAACATGGGGCTTTTGGGTCAGAGTGAGAAGCTGTGCAGCACCACAGGGCATTTCCTAATTTGGAAGATGCAAAATAAACAGCCCTTTCTTTTCTAGATGACTTATTTTCCATTGCTTTTTATGAAGGGCTGATGAATCCTTCCAAGGCAAGACAGTGTAGGTGCAGTTCTTGAGAACAGCAAGTATGTGCATATTTGCTCTGCACAAACAAAGCAAGCTAGCACATCTCAGCTGTTCTACTCCTAGAGTGTTTTGATACAGACCGATTGGCCCACGGCTAATATTCGTGCCAAATAAGTATCAAGAATTTGTATTGCTCCCTCTTGGAGACACTGGATCTGGAAGACTTCGTGCTTCTCTGGGAAAATGTCTATTGTGCTTAACCAATTTCTGGGTTAGGCAAAAAATAAATCCAGCAGCCATACATCTCTCTTACTGTATAAATACAAATTAACGATTCTCATCCAGGTATAGATAATTTATATTTAAGGAAGTAGCTATTTTAGAGCAAAGAGTCTCTCTAACCTGATCAAAGATAAACTCCACATTAGGAAAAAAGCTTTTCATCTGAAGTGGAAACAGCTAAACTGCATTATTTTCTGGTGAGAAAACGTGCTGATAAAACTCTTCATTTAAGCAAAATATATTGTAAAGGACAAAAAAATCCATGTACACTGCCAACACAGTCAGCTAAAATCTCATTCTTCAACAATGAACACATTGTGGCAAGAGGAGGTTAGAGATAAACTAAATTGCATATAGCGTAATTATATATAATTGTAATTGTACTGGTAATTATTTTTCTTAATTTGAGTCTTTATCAAATGGCTGAGGAAATATTTATAATGTAATTATTATGCACACTGGCACAATCGTAATTCACACTGCAAATACAGGGCATTCTCTAAAGCTTTTCTTAAGAGTCAAGTATAATCAGGGGATTGCAAAACAAAACCAGAAAAACAATGGAGTGAAAACAGAGTAACGAGTCAACATTTCATTGGGATAATCTTACAAGGAAGATCATATAAATGTAATTTATAAAAAAAGCCTGCAAAACTGTCACTAGTATTTAGTCTGAATGTCAACATTTTCTATCAATGCAGGATTTCTGCAAACAGGATTATTACTGATGCATCTCATACATGCCAGGAAGGTCTTACTCTCTTAGGATGCTGCTATAAGGCAATGATAAAAGGGAAAAGACAAACTTTGAACTTCTCAGTCATAAAGAAATTATAATTTTAAATGCTAATCAAATTGCCACGAAGAAAAGGATTCAAGGTTTTATCACTTTGTTGACTATATTTTCCCAGCAGTCAGTAAAATAATTGAAACAAAAATATTAAGACAGGATGTGGAAATAGTACAAGGTAAGGCTGTCTTCTCAGATCTGCCCAGAGACTGGAAGAAGACCCAGAAGGGATCTGAACTTCCAAACCTAACTGGGGCTGACTAGATATGTACATTATTGAACAAACAGAGAAAATACAATAGCCACCATGCCTCGCGGATTTTTTGTCGCCTGAGGTTGCGGAATCAAGTTCCTCTTTGAGTGTAAGATGCTGTCTAAAAATCAATCACTAACCTAGACAGTATTCACCTACACTATGTATATTGAAGTAAAAACCCCCACAGTTCTAAAATGATACTGCTTTTTAAAAATTGTTATCCCTTTTACAGTTTATCCAAAGGTATATTATAAAGGAGGTTATCTTAGTTTTACTGTGCAGTTTAGCTTAATGTCATACAAAGACTGTCAGAAAAGTTGTTTTGTTTTTTGGGTTTTTTCTCTGCAAACAGAAACAGATGCCAAAGATATTTTCCCCTATGGAAATCAGACAAATGCTACTGTCATTCCTTTCTGCTTTTTCCTGCAGATCTGTAATGCATATAGTAATTATATCACCATGGGATGTCAAATCACTGTGGTATATGTTCCAGTACAAATGAAGCTATGCTGTGCTTTGTTTTAAACTTAAGAGCCAAATTTTATCCCTACAACAAGGCTATTCCCTAGAAATTAAACTTTGTTAGAATTCTGGGTTTGGCTTAAGGAGAAACAGGCAATAAGCAGAAAGCAGTGTCTGAATGTTTATTTCTTTTCCAGGGAGCACCAGGAAAAGCTGCCTGATATAATGGTATCTAAACCTTGTAAAGCAAGTCTTGTAAAGGGAGGTGATTTCCCAGTTGTACCACTTGTCCCATATATTTGGTTGCTGCAACTAATGAGCCTTGCCTCACCTCTATTTTAGACTACTGTTGACTACGTTAATTCCCACGTCCTCAGAGTCCCAGGGGCAGGAATTTAGCTGCACACTTCTAGAGCCTTAAAACTCCTTCTTGTGAAATGAAACAGCTGGGTGCAGTGTTTGCATTTTGGCCTCTTCAGCAAATGAGAGGTTCTGATTGGAGATCTTGTCATGTATCTATGTTTCCAATGGAAACTGAACTGGTATAGAAACAGTGTCAATAATCTCCTATTAACACTTCAAAAAAGCAGTGCATGCCTGGAAAGTTATCAGTTTGCAATGAAGCCATCACTCAGCTTCTACTACATAAAGAGTTAAGATCACCAGTTTACTCTGACAACAGCATCAGGCAAAAGGTGGTTTGAATCACCAGGAGCCCTAAAACAGTCAAGCCATTATAGGTTTACTGAGTTGATATGCTGATGTTTTCTGCAACATCAAGTTCTTCTGATGTTTCCTAAACTTTAATCTCTAGCTGTAATCAATATGCACCTCGGCACAGTCCAGAGGAAAGGTGAGGAGGAGACATGGCTTCTGCTTTTACTTTCCATACAGTTAAGTCTACAGTCACGCTGACAGCAAGGCTGAGCAAGCTGGCCACCAGAACTGGAAATGGCCAGGAATACAGTACTGTAGCTGTCGCTCACCATCTGACGGTGCTCACTGATCAGCTGGTTTGCCAGGTCATTGCCTGAGACATCGTTCAGCCAGCCAGAATTGCAAGGGTGTAAGACAGGGCTTACATACAGGACTACGTGGGGTCCATGGGGGCTTATTATTGTAGAATTGAAAAATTAATCTATTGTGAGACATGGGATCCCAAACCTCGGTTACTTAGGATATTTGCTACAGAATTTTATTTCCAGCAGGCTCAAAGGAAGAAATAGCTCTTAATTTAAATTAGAGGGGAAACATTCATCATGCAACATGCTGCATCCATTCCTATGTCTTAGATATTGTTTGGTTAGTAATTTAATGAAAAAAAACTTGCTAGTAGCATATTCTCCTTCTTGCTTGTGTCTATAGTTTTCCTTTTCTACATGTCATTTGCACCTTGAAAATGTGTTGGCAGTGTAATTTGCGGACATAAATATAGTGAGAGAATACTACTCTTCCTCCACCCCCTTCAGGACACCTACAGAAGAGCAAATTTGACTGACTTGTCAAATATTTTCACACCTTTTCAATATGCCACTATAGATTTAAAAGTATCTGAATGAACCCCGCACGGATTTCCTTGTTAAATTCTTTGTGTACCTGAGTAAAGCAAAGTTTCAGAAGTCTTCAATAATGGATTATTAATCTTTAATTTGGGAAAGGAGCGGAGGTAAGAAAAGTTTACTTAACTAAGATGTTCTGCTGACAATTCTTATGATCATATAATTTTTTAACTTTCCTGCAGACATTTAAATAGCTGAATGTAGATCTCATTGGCTGTTAAAACCGCTTCATTAACTACAAAATGATCTCCTCAAGATTCACATTCCCCCCTTCAGCTCATAATTTAAATAAACCAGGCTTGGATGAGAAATCTTCCTTTCTCTTTGACTCACAGTTCTGATTGCCAAGCATTTGTGTTCATCAGACAGGAAGGGAGATTAAACGAGAACTTATTCAGTTCTCGCTGCATGGGAGAATTATGTGTTAATTTGCACTTTCTGGCACACAGAGAACTGAAATAAAACCCATATTTGTTATACTTCAATTGTAGTTATACTGTAAGTTCGATTCAGCAAATATCATGAATCCCTGAAAACTTCACACAGTTGATCTTAAAAGGTAGCACATCCACTAGAGATATGCATACTATCACACTGAGGATTTGGTGACAATGTTAATAGCAAGTAGGTATTACAGAAATTTTTAGAGAAGACAAAATGAATATATCTACATTACGTATCTCATATAAGTGAAGACTGCAGGTGTGTTCGTTACACGGGCATTAGTCTTCATAAACTTTATTCAATAATAGAAGGACTTACAGAAAATATCTAGGATGTCTGTTACAAACTGGCAGACTAACAATTTAGGAGATAATCCTCCTTTACCTAGAAAACCATAGCAAAATTTGATTCGTATTTTGTATAGAAGCTGAACATATAGAATCATGAAAGGTTCGGGTTGGAAGGGACTTCAAAGAATATCTAGTTCCAATCCCCCTGCCAGGTGCAAGGCCATCTTCCACCAGGTTACCCAAAGCCCCATCCAACCTGGCCTTGAACACTGCCAGGGAGGGGTCAGCCACAGCTTCTCTGGGAAACCTCTTCCAGTGCCTCACCACCCTCACAGGGAAGAATTTCTTCTGAATATCTAACCTAAATCTGTCCTGCTTCAGTTTAAACCCATTACACCCCTTGTCTTGTCACTCCCTGCCCTTGTAACCAGCCCCTCCCCAGCTTTCCTGTAGGCCCCTTCAGGTACTGGAAGGGTGCTGGAAAGTCTCCTTGGAGGCTTCTCCTCTTCTCCAGGCTCAACAAGCCCAACTGTCTCAGCTTGTCTTCATAGGAGAGGTGTTCCAGCCCTCTGATCATCTTCATGGCCCTCCTCTGGACTCATTCCAACAGCTCCATGTCCTTCTTATGTTGGGGGCCCCAGAGCTGGACACAGTACTCCAAATGCAGTCTGTCACAGAACCTCACAAACTAGGCCAGTCCAATTAAAAAACTAAAAATGAGGTTTCTTTTATAAGAATGAAGGAAACAAAAGACAATTTTTTATTCTGCTCTGATGCTCCAAAAGACATTAACAATCCATAGGTTCAGGATGTCAGTTGGGATGTTAGTACCCCACTGCTGACTTAGGAGCTCCTAAGATATATGATTGATAACCCAAACTGCTTGCCCTTGTAAGATAAGGCCCCTTAATCTGTGGAGAAGATGAACTGTAGTCAGTATCCCAACCCATGGAGAGACACTATGACCACAGACCTGCTGCTCTGAGTGAGGCTGACTCAAAATGGCCATCTTGGGGGATTCTATTTATCACAGAATCACAAGGTTGCAAAAGACCTTTAAGATCATCGAGTCCAACCGTTCCTGTCCTATGCTAAACCATATTGCTAAGTACCTCATCTACCCTTTTTTTAAACACATCCAGGGAAGGTGACTCAACCACCTCCCTGGGCAGCCTGTTCCAGGCCCTGACAACTCTTTCAGGGAATTTTTTTTTCCTAACATCTAATCTGAACCTGCCCTGGTGCAGCTTTGTGGCATTCCCCCTCATCCTGTCACCTGTCACCTGGCTGAAGAGACCATCACCTACCTCTCTACAACCTCCCTTCAGGTAGTTGTAGGTGGTGATAAGGTCTCCCCTCAGCCTCCTCAAGACTAAACAACCCCATCTCCCTCAGTTGCTCCTCATAGGATTTGCCCTCCAGCCCCTTCACCAGCCTGGTTGCCCTTCTCTGGACTTGCTTGAGGACCTCAATGTCCTTCTTGTGGTGAGGAGCCCAGAACTGGACACAGTACTCGAGGTGTGGCCTCACCAATGCTGAGTACAGGGGCACAATCACCTCCCTAGACCTACTGGCCACACTGTTTTTGATACAAGCCAGGATGCCATTGGCTTTCCTAGCCACCTGGGCACACTGCTGGCTCATATAGAGCCAGTGGTCAACCAACACCCCCAGGTCCTTCTCTGCCTGACAGCTGTTTTGCCAATTCAAATATATATATATATTATTCAATTCAAATATGACCTGTGTTCTTATATGATCACATAGCCGAAGACATCAACTTTGTGACTTGCCAAATGAAATGGCCACAGCCATGTGGGCATTAATTCAAGCTGCAGTGTGACAGTTTTTCCATGGGCTTTGTCTGGGTAGGTGCATCTGCCACAGAATCTCACCAGAGCAGAGATGGAGAATGACCTCCCTTGACCTGCTGGTCATGCTGATTTTGATGCAGCCCAGGATGGGGTTGGTTTTCAGGGCTGCAAGCACACATTGCTGGGTCATTTTGAGCTTATCATCAATCAACTTGGCCCCAAGTCCTTCTCCTCTGGGCTGCCCTCTATCCCTTCTTCACCCAGACTGTTCTCTATGGAGGTCTGGTTAGGCACACCACAGCATTTACTCCTTACTAAAATTTAAAACTACACCTCTCATCTCTGTGTGTAAAATGCTTTGTAAACACACCCCACAGTAACAGAGAATAGAAAGAATTACAGCTGCACAAAGTTGTTACACCTGCAATTTATACTTCCATGCATCCAAAGCTTGCAGGGAGGAGTTTTTCCATAGTTATCTGTCTACTGGTAAATCAACTATGGTACCTCACTTAGATACGTCCTTATGTACATTCACATATATAGTCCCCCAAATTCCATCTTCTTCATGCCTCTGCTCCTTTTTGTTGATCTAATTTCATCATTGCATTCATTAAAAGCCAAGAGTGTAATTCTTATGAACAATTAGGCAGTTTTCCTGTGTCTCCCTGATTCTGTAACAGTCTGACTAGGAAAAACAACTAGAAATATCTAGATGGAGAATCAGTGAGAATTCATGTATTTTTAAAATAATTTTAAATTATTAAAAGGGATTAAATTTGGCATATAGAACATAATCAAAGGTTTCCCCTTGAGTCCAGCAGGAGATGAATTGGGCCAGCAGGCCTCCACACAGCAGCTTTGTCACTCTCCTCCCCATGAGCTAATGCTGTTCTTTACTGTGTCACGTTTTTGAAAGCCTGAGAATGCTCTTCCTAGGCTTTTAGCATGACAGAGTACAACCTCTCTGGGGCTACATGTGTTGTGCTAGCAAAGGGTCATGCTAAAGCAAGTACTAAAAAAAATGAATATTTGAAATCTTGAAAGTTATGGTGACAGGAGAATGAAAACAGCACTCTGACCTTGCAAACGCTACAGCAGCTTCAATGTGAATATTAGGAAAAATTCAATCTTTTGATGCTAACTGTAAAAATATGTCTAAATCTTAAAATTTACACAAAGCACAATCTACATGTAAATTAAATGAGAATTATGATGTTTCAAACAAATATTCCATTTTGACTAAAAGATGACTGCCTTTTACATCAGGAAGATACCTAAAGTATACCTAAAGTGATGCTTTCCCATTAAATATTTGCATGTTAGTGAAACAGCGGAAAAAAATTCAACAAACGAGATTAATAATACTTTCTAGAGAGGGCAAGATGTCAAACAATAGAGACTCTGGCAACTTCAGATAACAGTTTTCAAAAAGGAAGTGACACACGATGCTATTTGTGGAATACTTAATTCCTTCAGAAAAATGGCCACATGTTTTCAGTACCCAAAGCAGAAACTAAAAACTGAATCCAAAAATTCTAATGTCTGATTAATTAGATTAAAGGTAGAAATCTCTCTCGAGTAACAGCCCTACACTATTAATCTATGTGTCTTTGCAGAATAAGATATTACATATTAAAAGAAAGATTCAAGATGAATGTGTATTAAAATAACTGTAAACATATGTGCAATCTTGGATCATAAAGCAAATTTCCAAAATACAGATTTTTTTATATGACATCTACAAACTTCCAGGAACATCCAGGTAATTCAGAGGAGCACTTCCAATTCATGGAAAGCAAAATGATTCTTAGCATGTCCCCTGATCTAGCTATACTAACACAAATCCAGAAATAATATTGAATGCTGAAATACAAGGGGACTGTTTTCTACTCAGATGTGCACTATCTAAAAGACACAGACAGAACCTAAGTTAATGGTACTCACCAAAACAATATACAGCATCCTTATTTTCTTATACAAGCCAAGCTCTCAAATTCAGACCACCAGACCTAAAATACTAATGTCTCACTGCATTACCAGTGCTTTCTAAATTACACTGGCAGTCGAATCAGCATGAAATCTGTTTTACAACAAAGAACAGTCTCGTATATAAGAATCCAATGTGTAAAGCCTAATTTTGAAAGATTTCTGTCACACAGAGATGTGATCTGAACTGCACTAGAACCAAATAGTCAAGGTGACACTAGAAAAAGTTTGCCAAATGCTTATTAGTAAAAGATGAAGTTGGTGTCTACATATTGGCATTCTACAGTGAAGGATTATATTTCTCATATGCGTACACATGCTTTGCTGATAAAAGCTCATGGAAGGTTGATTTTATCTTTCAACCTCTGTTTCTCAAGACAAATATAAGAAAAATCTAAGGCTAACAATGACTCTTGCTCTTTCTAAACCAGCCCATCATGATGAAATACAGAAAAAATGTAGATTCGTTACAGACAAGACCTAAACATAATCTGCCATGAAGCAGCTGCTTTCATCTGTATACTGACAGCAGAAAAACAAACAAAAAAACCCTCAAAACAAACAAAATAATTTTTTTCTCTCTTTTTTTTTTTTTTTTTTTTTTTTTTTTAGGAAGGGTTAATTGTGTTGCTGTTACTTAGCTTTAATTTATTATTTTGCCCAGGAGGACAGACCGTGCTAAATCTCATGCTGACAAAACCAGCGTGCCATTTTTTTCACTTCAACTGGTCATGCATTAGTTACACCAATGTAAGGGTAGCCAAGACAGACCTAACTTAGGGCAAAGTGTTGGATAAGAAGAGCTAGACTCATAGTAACCATTTTTTAGCAGTGTTTGCTATGAAAGAAAGCCATACAACCTACACTGCTGAATTTACAAACTGTAACTGTTGGCATCAGCAGCAAACAAAAAAAGGGGGGGGCTTGGGGGGCACATCAGATTACTACCTGAAAACATAAATGCAGAACATCTTCCATAAAGTACGAAATAGGAGATACAATCCTTTCAGCCTGTTTTCTATACTGTAACTCTAAAACTCTTTATCATAAAATTCACTGAAAATGAAGTTATTACAATCATTTGACACAGTTATTAAGCCATAACAGATGTTATTTGATAATATAAATGCCTAGATATGGAAAAAAGTAGATTATAATAATGCTAGAGAATCCCTCTGAATTTTTTAATTGAATGCAAGCAGACTGAAATGTGACAGCCAAATGTTTAATCAAATCTGAGTATTTTCTGGTTTAGAAACAGTTGCTTATATGTGAAAGTCAAGAAAGATTGTAAAACCTTTTTCTCTCAAGAGCATCAATATTTTCCCTTTTCTTCTGAATTAAATCTGTTTGAGAAGCCTGTAGATGTTTCTTTCACAGGTTCCCAAGAGCACAACTGCCAGATGCAGTCTTGCATATATTTGCCTAGTAAGAAATGAAAAAAAAAAACCAAAACCCACAAAAAACAACCCCAAACCCTCCCTGCTTGTACTTGTAATCTTCAAATAGTAGCCTGAGACTGATATCATCTAAACATTTAAACTATTCCATTTCTTTATATCTCTTTTTACCCACTGGGAAGCCAGTGGCTACTGAAGTTTAAAAAAAAAAAAAACTAGCACCATCTGCATCTAAATAAAATATAGTATGGATATCCCATAAGAAGTCACATAATCTTAAACTTAGGATGGTTTTGTGAGTCTTCTGCTATTACCACACAAACTTTTATGGGCATTTCAGCTTTCTCTCTTGCATTCTGACTTTATTTAGATTGCAACTATATATCCTTCTCTTAAATGATAAAACTAGTCTCTGAGGATGCTGACAAGAATAAGTCTGATCAAGAATACCTTTCAAAAAAGACTTTAGAAGCATGATTCAGAGTAGAAGGAAGCCACTGAACTAAAAAAAAATAAATACAGTGAAGGTGAAGATCACATATATGGTTCCCACATGATATATGAAGGTGTCTCAGTCTCCTTATGTGGAGCTTTTATGGTGAGTTCATGTATCTTGAGAGGTTCATGTAAACCGGGCTGCAAAACACTGTTTTGTAGCACCTCCTTCCCAAAAAGTGCAAATAAGGGTGAGCAAGAAGGGTTAATACCAACTCATGACATCAGTATGTTATAGTAGAGGTGATACGTCATCATTTGTGGTCACACACTTACTGATATAACCTTAGTATCAGTTTCTATTGGAGCAGTATACTTTTTCATTGTATAATGATTCTTTCCATTAAGGACAAAATGTTAAAGGAAATTACCTAGCCTCATCCCATTGTGGAGGAACTAAATTTAGATGGCATTCAGCCAGTTACTTTAATTGCCAGTCACCCCACTGTGCCACCTTCTGCCCACCAAAAAGAACAACCCAAACCCACACAAGAAGTAGGGGGACAGTGTCCACTATAAAGGGAAGAAAAAAGTATTTTCTAGGAGTTTTGCTTCCAGGATAATCCACGTAGGAAGACAGCACTGAAATTACCATAAACCTACTTTACTTGAAAGTACAAGCTAAAGGCCTCTTAATGATCAGAGAAGTTTCTGGACTAGAGATCAATTTAAATACACATGCTTCAGTCCTCTTCTGAATTGAAGAACAGCCACCAATTTTCCCCTCCTCACTGCTTCCATTGCTCTGCATCACTCTGCTTTAAAGCCCAACTCCATATTCTAAAAGTTGTTCCCCATCACTGTTCCTGCAGGGGAGCTAGGGTGGGTGATGCCACCTAGACCTTCCCCTCTACACATCCCAAATGGTCCTTGATTTACCTGGCAGAGACACCTTGATTCTGTGCAAAACTCAGCCCCCAGCAGGGAGCTGCGCAGCAGAGCAGATGCAACAGATTTCAGTGGGAAAACAACAAACCTATTGAGACAGAGATCGTTCAAAATGCTGGGTCTGCACAGCCAGACAACCAGGATGTGTGATTCTGGAGAGGTGTCTGGGGCCTACCATGGAGCTGTGCTCCAAAGGTACTGGCTCTCCATCAGCAAATGGACTGTTGTGGGGTTCACAGCCCCGGTTTCTTTGTTCTAGCAGGCAAGAGAGAGTACCAGAAGGGATTCAGCTCTCATCCGGACATGTGAAATTAAACTTCGCCTTCACAGTTGTGACCTGCCAGGCCTGCCAACCCTGACTCATTTACTCCCCAAAACAAAAAGACCTGTGGAAACCACAGATTGCGATGGGCACTTTGGAGCCCACTGCACCAGTGGCTGTGCAGAAGGCATGCCAGCACCTTTGGTACGTGCAGACAGGAATAGCCCTGATCCAAAACTCATGAGAACTTCTGACGGACCGTTGCTACCCACCTGCAGATCGGAGACACGTGAAGAGATGGAAACATTCAGCCATACTTCCAGAATTTCCCTGACTTCTGCTAATGGTTCATGAAGAATATCCCTTCCCAAGGTATTCCCTGTCCCACCTTGACCGAGGGAACCCCACATGATGTACCCCGCACCTCCCCACATGGAGCTGCCACCCTCACAGCAGCAACCTGGCATGACCACACCTGGGGCTTGGGGTTGCCACCCTTACAGACATGGTGTTTTGATTCCTCCTCCATTTTTGTCATCCCCATTTTACTTTTTTGCATTTCTGTTACCCTCCTGCCTGGGCTTGGTGTTTTTTTGCACATCTCGAGCTGCAGTCTAAAAACCAAGATTAAACTTACTCCAAAGGAACCAATAAAGTTTCTGTAGCCAACTCGGAACAAATTCAGAATCACCATGGAAGTATTTAGAAAACACACACACATACACACACACACACGCCAGAGGATTTGGAGCACATAAAAATGAGGTTAAAATAATGTTAAATATCTAAATTGACCCCCTGATACTAGCTACAGCTCTTCTGTATGTCTGCCTTAGCTCAAGCTCTAAGACTTCAGGAGTCAAAGGAAGAGAATTAGACTAATTACATACTATACCATGGAGTATTTACAGCAATTCTTGAGAACTGCCTGAGGTAAAAAGAGAGAGGAAAGGCTTTAATTCCTGCACTTTGAAGTAAATCAATCCCTTAACATTATCTGAACAGGACTTGCATGTTGTAAATATCGTCTGGGTCAAAAAGCTAGTCTCACCCTTTTACATGCTAATATCAAGATAGTCTAAATACAGGGTACAAACGATGAAGAAAAAAAAAATGCCATTTTCATGCCAGCCAAGTTACTGTTGTTTTTCCTCATATATCAAACAGGTTAAGCAATCACAAATGTAAAATCTACAAAGCACAATAAAAAGCGTACAACAAATTTATCACCAGAAAACAAATGCTGTAAAATCCCAATAGCTGGTGCTAGAAATTTACAGAGCCTCTTGAAGAAGACTTAGGGAAAAGATTTGATTCTGAATTCGAGTATAGGAACTCCCTGGGGTGAAACTATGTCAAGACGACTTGTTAGCCACAATGACTGCAAAGACTCATCCTCGGAGGCAGAATATTTACTCTGATCAAAGGCAAAATCAAGCCCTGGTATATAAAAGAATTCCAGTCTTTTTTTGATATCATCTCAAAACACTTTATATTTTAAGAAAAATGCATTTAATAAAGAGCTCCACATCTCCTTCTTTTATTTAAAAATACATGCATTGCAGCTCCCTCACAATTTATAAGCTTTACTTCATGAATTAATAATTTGGTGCCAGTCATATACTGGGATGGATGTGCTTAACAATACAGATTGATGCTTGATGTGATTTACATGAGCCTCTGTGCCCTGGGCATGTGACTACACTAGGCATGTGATTAATACTGGTTTTCAACGAGACTTCCAAAATGAAAGGAAACCTACTTATCTGAGTTCACAGAATCACAGAATCACAGAATCACAGAATTGTAGGGGTTGGAAGGGACCTCGAGAGATCATCGGGTCCAACCCCCCCGCCAAAGCAGGCTCCCTAGCTCATATTGCACAGATAGGCGTCCAGGCGGGTCTTGAATATCTCCAGTGAAGGAGACTCCACCACCTCCCTGGGCAGCCTATTCCAGTGCTCAGTCACCCTCACTGTGAAAAAGTTCTTCCGCATGTTGGTGCGGAACTTCCTATGCTCCAACTTGCAGCCATTGCCCCTTGTCCTATCCCCACAGACCACTGAAAAGGGGCTGGCTGATTCCCCCTGCATCCCCTGCTTCAGATAATTATAAACTTTGATTAGGTCCCCCCTTAGTCTTCTCTTCTCAAGGCTGAACAGTCCCAGCTTACTCAGCCTTTCCTCATAGGGGAGATGCTCTAGGCCCTTAATCATCCTCGTAGCCCTTCTTTGGACTCTTTCCAGGAGATCCCTGTCCTTTTTATACCAAGGAGCCCAGAACTGGACACAATACTCCAGGTGGGGCCTGACCAGGGCAGAGTAGAGAGGGAGGATCACCTCCTTTGACCTGCTGGCTACACTCCTCCTGATGCATCCCAGGATCCCATTGGCTCTCTTGGCCACCGAGGCACACTGCTGGCTCATGGCCAACCTGTCATCTACCAGGACCCCCAGGTCCTTCTCCACTGAGCTCTTCTCCAGCAGGTCATCCCCCAGCCTGTACTGATACAAACAGTTGTTCCTTCCCAGGTGCAAGACTTTACACTTGCTTTTGTTGAACTTCATCTGGTTTCTCACTGCCCAGCTCTCCAGCCTGTCCAGGTCTCTCTGGATGGCAGCGCAGTGCTCCTGCGTGTCAGCCACTCCTCCCAGCTTTGTATCATCGGCGTACTTGCTGAGGGTGGATGTTATTCCCTCATCAAGATCGTCAATGAAGATATTAAACAGGACTGGACCCAACACTGAACCCTGGGGAACACCGCTGGTAACAGGCCTCCAGTCAGATTCTACTCCACGAATCACAACCCTCTGGGTTCGGTCCGACAGCCAATTCTCAACCCACCTCACTGTCCACTCATCTATCCCATGCTTTCTCAGCTTTGCTATCAGGATGTCATGGGAGACAGTATCAAAGGCCTTGCTGAAGTCAAGGTAGATGACATCCACTGCTCTCCCTCCATCTACCCAGCCTGTCATGAGATCGTAGAAGGCTATGAGGTTGGTCGAGCACGATTTCCCCTTAGTGAATCCATGCTGACTACTCCTCATGACCTTCTTCTCTTCCAATTGCTTGGAGATGGCATCCAGAACAAGCTGTTCCATTACCTTTCCAGGGGCAGAGGTGAGGCTGACTGGCCTATAGTTACTAGGTTCCTCCTTCTTGCCCTTTTTAAAGACTGGAGTGACATTGGCTATCCTCCAGTCTTCAGGCACTTCTCCTGTCCTCCAAGAGCTGTCGAAGATGATAGAGAGCGGCTCAGCAATCACCTCCGCCAGCTCCCTCAGCACACGTGGATGTAACCCATCTGGGCCCATGGATTTGTGTGCATTAATCCCTTTGAGCCGCTCCTGGACCTCCCCTACTTGAACCAGAGGGAAATTCTTCATTTCCCAATCAGTCCTACTCTCATCCAGTGTCTGTGGGTCCCGGGGGGCCTTTGAAGTGAAGACCGAAGCAAAGGCGGCATTCAATATCTCCACTTTCTCAGCATCCCCCGTAACCAGGACACCCTCCTTATTCAGCAAGGGACCTACATTATCCCTGGACATCCTCTTACTGTTCACGTGTCTAAAAAACCCCTTTTTATTATCCTTTATGTCCCTTGCCAGCTTAATTTCCAAGAGGGCTTTAGCCTTCCTAGTTGCATCCCTACAGGCCCTGACCACATTCCTGTATTCTTCCCAGGTGCTCAGACCCTTTTTCCACAATTCATAGATCTTCTGCTTCTCTTTGAGTTTGCTCAATAGCTCCCTGTTCATCCATGCAGGTCTTCTGCCTCTCTTTCCCCATTTCCTCCTCAAAGGGATGCATCGTTCCTGTGCTTGGAAGAAGTGCTGTTTGAATGCTAGCCAGCTCTCGCAGGCTCCCATTCCTTCAAACAGCGTAGCCCACGGGATAGCCCCCATTAAGTGGCGGAGGAGATCAAAGTTAGCTCTACCAAAATTCAGGGTAGCTATCCTACTTTTTGGCTTGCTTCTTCCACCCAGGATCATGAACTGAACCATTTCATGGTCGCTTTGCCCTAAGCTGCCCCCGACCTTCACTTCCCTAACAAGTCCATCCTTGTTAGTGAAAACAAGGTCCAGCAGCCGCCCTCCCCTTGTGGGCTCCTGCACCATCTGTAGCAGGAAATTGTTCAGCCTAGATCCAAGTAAAAGAATCCATAGTACAGTTTAAACTTCTGTGCATTTGTGTTTTTTATTAATTTAATATTGCTGAAATGCATGCAAGGTCCACTAGCCCCTGGCCCTGCCTGAAGAAACACTCCCTCTGTATTTATTTCTGTAGAGTGCAGCTTAGCACAGAGACACTCGAGTAGGCCTATGTGTGATACCTTCCTCAGAGGTGATGTAAATCGCTTGTCATGGATGTCTGTGGCATGAACCAATACTTTTTGGTTCTTTCCCAGCATTTACACCATTAAGCTCCCATTTGCCACCCATTTCAGATTGGGATTTCCCAACTGTGGGGTAAGAAACACTCAGGATGAAAACACAACTCCACTCTCACTCGTTCATGGGGCCTAGTGAAGAGCTTCCTCAGGAGAGCTCCTTCTTTTGGGGCTCTGGACTCTGCAAAACATGGGAATGGGCACTCAGGAGCAGAGTGGAAGGTGATTCCTGTTTTTTTCAAAACCTCTGCTGGAAGAGCCTGGTAGTTACAGCTGACTCTCTACTCCTGGAGGTGTCTGTCTGAACCTCTGCAGGAAGCACTGAACTGGGGTATTGCACTAACCTCTAATCTTCTCCAGCTCTGTAGCTAAAAAGAAATGCATCGCTAGCTGCTTAAAAGAATAAAGACTATCTTCAAAACTGATAGAGGTTTCCAGGCAAGAGGTTGAGAATGCAAATAAGGACATCCAAGAGTTGTACAAATGAAGAGAGGTGGGGGCTGACTGACCAAAGGAAGCCATTGATGTCAACCATAGTGCATCTCCAAAATTTTACATATACTGTTCCCTCTCTTTGGGTGACTGCCCACTAATCCAAGTTCATAAACATGTTTTTAAGTGTTTGGTTGTGCTCTACAAGCATATATCAGAGAGGCACTGCTTTCAGTTTATCTCTGATTCAGCAATTTAAGGTCAATCCCATGATGAATCAAGATTGAAAGTGATCCTCAAAGGATTCTATTTGGCTCATTCATTTACAATTTGCAATTTATTTCAACTATTCTGAGTTTTGGGGCAATGAATCAAGTTCACTATTGAAAAAAAAAAATCACCTGGAGGACTGGAGTTCTAAATGACATATGAATGCCTCCTTAGCAGTGCGAGTTAGAAAAATAATGAAACAAACCTTTCCTTTGCATCAAATGCTGGAGAAGCTGGCTGGCTGCAGTGATGGCTGGCAGGAAAACACAGAAAATGTCAACTGCCACCTTGGATGTCCTGTGAGGTAACAAGACAGCCTGCATGAAGCTTTCCAGCAGATACTTACATTCAGCAGAGAAGGGAAAGAAAAACAGATTACTTGAACCTTCATACAGTTACTTACTCAGAGAGAAAAAAACCAAAACAACAAAAACCAAACCCCAAAACATTTTTCTTTCTTTTTCTACAGCTTTTGCTTTGAAAAACAGTTGTTAAAGTTGTCAGAATTAAGTGCTATCAGCTAAATGAAAGGACCTTGTCTGCCTTTTGGACAGAGAGAGCAGTCATGTGAGAGTCAGTCCTACACAGCTCTGTTCAATGGCTTCTGGCCTATTCTTTTTGCAGGAGGGGTGGCACAGGGAGGGGGGTTGAGGAGAAGAAAGAGACTTGATGACTTCTTGTTGCTTCTTCAAGTCCCTGTCAGTGGCTACAGTAGGTCTGTCAGGTCCAGGAGACTGCCTCATGGTTCATTCCTATGGAATAAACCAGCACCTGTTTCTATATGTTGGCAGAAACATGCAACAATGCTAAAGCATTCAAGCAGAAGACCAGCCTTTTGCCAAGGGATTCTTAAGCTGCTCCAAATCCACCACCCAGCCTTGGGATTTTGTCTCCAGCTCTTGAGATCCTAGCAATAGCTGTCATCCTTTCCTACCCTTCTGCCTCATTTTTCCCACTCCTTGCTTCCCTTCCCTACAGCATGCACAAACTCAGTAAGCAACTGATGCTCCAAACTGCATAACTACAGACATACCTGCACAGGCATGCACAGAGTTGCCCTGGTGATATCTAGTGTAGTTTTCCATCATAGTACATGGGTGGGCTCTAATTAAAGGCATTTCCTGCAGAATTTAAGGGATCCAGACTTTTATCTGTAGGTCATATATATCAGCCACTGAATCACCTCAAAACCAGAAGCTACAGCATCAAGAATAAAGAAACCTGCTTCAGCTTAGTACAGTGCATCACAGACTACATAAGTGTGGGTGCTGCTTTGTGGCTGTCAAATCATTTAGACAGCAGAGGCAAGAGACACTAAAACCGGTCAGGGACTAAGTCATGCCATCTGGATTTCCAAAGCTTTTGAAAATCCATTTGGAAATGAAAAAAACCACACAACAGCTAATGCACTAGATATTTCACACCGCTAGACTAAGATGCAGATATCCAATTTACAGATAACACAACAGCTTCTTTTCCCTTAGTCATAAATTCCAGGATGATCAGATTCTGAATAGCACTCCCAGATACAAAAGAAAAATAGGGCAGATGATGAATATTTTATCGCTGAATTCTTGCTATACATAATCATATTATTTTATTATCTCACACTGCGCAGAAAAAAACATGGGGAATGAGGCTAGATTTGTGAACGATAATAATAATTTGTCAAGCTGTTTGATGCAAGGATGAAAATACAATAAACATGATTTTAAAAGTTGAGATAGGAAGACTGGCGACTGCCATGGAATGGGAAAACGTGGAAGTGATTTAAGGGTATTAAAGGAATGTAAAAGAGTCTGTGATAGAATAATTTATATAGCAAGAACAACAAAGTAAAGTACAAGAAACGCTAGCAAAAGCTGTATCCATTAAGACAAAAGGTAACCATTTTGACACTCATGAGAAGGAAAGATGAATAAACACCCTCATTACACATCTCCACTCAAGTTTCACCTTGACTTAGAAAAAGCCATTCCTTTAGTACACTGCACTTCGATTATGTGTGGATGGGGAATTCCTTCTGCTAACGGCATTCAGACACACGTATTCTAATTCACTTTTCCAATGGTATGTTATTAGAGTGCAGGTTTCCTTGTGAACTGCCACACAAAACAACACATTCCAGTACATTCAGTCCTGATGTTAATCCAGCACTTTAAAAAAAGCTTTTTAAAAAAAATCATTTTAAAGAAATAAACCTTTTGAAATTACAAAGACATTACAAAGAGAGAATGCAGATGGAGCTCACTAGAGGTTTGCAGCATCAATCACAGAAGCACAGAAGGTGGAAGGGACCTCTGGGGATCTCCAGTCCAACCTCCCACCCAAAGCATCCAGCTGGAGAGAGTTCCTCAGGCCCTTCTACAGTTGGGTTTGGATACCTCCAAGGATGGAGGCTCCTTGATGAAATTTGGCAGGCATAAAACCTGGCTAGAGTTGCTGTTTATATGAGAAATAACAACCCAGGTGTTTCATACAGCAGCAAAGAAATAGAAACGTGGCCCACAGATAAGGTAGTGGCCCACAGATAAAGTAATCATATCAGCTTTGGCCATGGTGGCCTGGCATTTCATTTGAACTGTAGTAGTTCTGTTCCTAACTACTGCACTTCTGTATTTTTTTTTACCAGGGACACACTTTAAAAGCATAAGGAAGTAAAAAAAACATAACAACTAAAAGAAAAGCTAAATAAATTTGGATGTTATAGCTTGGAGGACACTGATTGGGAGGACATTGATTGGGAATTTCAATGCTGCTGGTTTTATTTTTTCAAGGAAGTGGTTATCCTCATTCCTGACCTATCTTTGAAAACTTCCAGCCTCTCCAGGTAGGACTTTTAAGTCTCCACAGTTTACTACGGATTACCAACAGCATCAGTAATGCTCTAAACATGAATTTTTAAATATTAGATTTTGAAATAATAACCAAAGGACTAGATAGGGACAAATGTAAATATTTACCAATGTACAATGGCTCAGACCATCTGCGTTACACTTTGGTGTCTAATGCAAACTAGTATCATGTGCCTGGGTATCCAGCTGTCAGATTTGATTATTTGAGCGTGGTTCCCTCATACCAACATTAGACACTCTGTACCCAGCCTGATGGAGAAACCAAATCAAACAAACTCCTTTGTTTATAACTCTCTAGTAGAGAAAGGTTAAAGCAGGCCTCTTTTCTGACCCAGTAAAATAAGCCATTGAAAGCAGCGGGAGCCTCAAACACCTGAAAGGCTTATAATTAGGCAGCCTCCAAAAATTCCTAAAAAAGATACCAGAGAGAGAACCCCCACCTCAAGGTTCCCACATATCCTTCCCCTCCTAATTAAAAAAAAGAAGTATAACAGAAGAATTGAGATCTAAAATGCACTTCAGGTATTTTTTATCTGCTCTGCAATCTCAGGAGTCATGTGTCAATTACCTCTAGAAAAGCCACTCAGAAATTAGAGCTTGTCCAGGTCAAATTAAAGCAGGTTTTCTCCTTGGCTCACAGGTGATGCAGTAGCACCCTGGGATCCCATGATTTTTGTGCCCTTTCATCCTGACTTTCAGTGAGTCCTGCACTTCAAAGCCCTTTTGCTTTGAAAGAGCAGAAGCAGAGGTCAGAACGCCAATGCTTCCTTGTTTTTATTTCTGAATTAAACGTTTAACTGGACATTCACAGCACCAATTTCCATTTCAGAAATAATGCATGGCCTCATACATGAAGAGAGCCAGGCTAATGCAGCCAGCCTCTGCATGTAACCATCCAAAACCCCACGGCAGCACTCAGAGCACACACCTAGAAGAGGTGCGCACGCATGAAGCATCGTGACGCGCTGCTACAAACACAGTGAAAGGTAAGACATTTACATCATGGGAGATGCAGGACTTTGTTCTGTTGACTATACATCCCCAAACAAAGGCAAGGTATGAGTGGCTTTTTTTATAATTTCCCCTTCTCACCTCTAGCCTCTCCCAAGGACTATAGTATTAAATGCCAACCTCGAGCGTTTCCTTTCTGCAGATGTATTGAATGCGAGACAGGAAGAAGGACCCTTTACTGCATTTATGTAAGCTGTTGCTGGCATGATGGAGAGAGGAAGGGGGACCAAGCATCACTGAGAGTGGCGTTTTGATATGTTAGGGGACAGGGGAAGCTTATCCATTATGCAGACTTTCCTTATGCATGCATGTTTGACCTCCTACAGGGGCTCATTTCAAATTAAATGCCTCTCCTCTGTCTTCTGTAGGCGTCCTCTTATTTTCTGTAAGAAAGCTTCACAGCATCTCCAGAACCTCAGTCACGGAATAAAAGTGCTACAAATATTTGTCCTAGGTAATTAATCTTACTGAACGTGTTACTCTGATAAAGCTTCTCTTGAGAGTAAAGCGTGTCACCTTTCCAGTGAAATACCTGGACCTTATTTTCCAATTTCACCGAGGGTCATTACACTGTGTGATCAAGCCTGGCCTGGCTGCTCCAGGTGCACAGCGTCACAAACAGATCAGGGTTCCACTGAAGTACCTTAAATATAAATCAAAAAATGCACAGACTGACCTTCATGTCACTGAATGAAGCCTTATATTTTTTACCAGTTGTGACAAACTAGATGAGAAGGGCAGATATTTCAAATTATGTTCTTTAGAAAGAAAAAAAGATGATACTAAGAACACTGAGTTAGATGTGAAATACTCATCCAGCTGCATAAAGAAGAACAGGTATCATGGCCCAGTGATACCACCAACACTAAAACATTTGTCTGACACAAAAAGAATCAGAAAAAAAACCCCTTGGTTCATTAAAGAAAGCCTTACCTTTCTGCTATAGATTTCCTTGGGACATAAAAATCCTCCCCTGCGAGGTACGCAGCTGCAGTTCCACCTCCAAAATAGGTTTTCCTCAAGAAGGGGGCAATCCGGTTGTTTACCAGTAACGCTCCTATACCAGTGGGGAATCCAAAGATTTTATAGAATGAGATGGGAATAAAGTCAGCTTGGTGAACTCCCAAGTCTAATGGAGAACTGCTCACATATGAAGCCGCATCTAGTAGAATAAACCACTTCCCCGGTGTTTTGATGGGGCAGAGTTTTCCAGATTTTATGTCCTGTATCCACGAAAGGGGATATTTGGTACCAGAAAAATTGCTCTGGGCTGGATAAGAGAAAAGATGAGGTGTCTTACAGTTTTGTTCTTCAGCTGGTAACCTGCTTTTTTCCGATAACAAGATTTCCTTTGGTTTTATTGGAACAGACAAGACATTCATTGAGGCAGTTATCCCCCTCATACCCACCACAGATGTGTGGCTGTCAGTTAGGTAACAAAATCGACTGCTGGGTTGCTTTGTGCCTTCAGGTATCCAAGGGAATGCTTCTGCTACCAGTTTAAGTGCAGCTGTGCATCCAGATGTGAAAATGACGGTGTAATCTTCAGCAGTGGTGTGAAAGTGTTGCAATATTCTAAAAAACGGGGGGGAAAAAAATCCAGTTATTTTCTGAGTTTTCTATTTTATTGCTCTATGATATATTTTGATTTTCCTCAGCATAAATTCTTCTACTGTGACACCTGAGCTGAATAGAAGTAGACGGGTTTTGCCAAATAGCACAATAAACTTCAACAACTGTAACCCAAATCATTTTGCCCACAAGAGAAACATGGGAACGTGGCTGTGTTTTTAAGGAGAGAAGCCAATTCTGCCTGGCACTGAAGGGAGCGGCCAGTCTGGTCCCTTGGTGGGATCAGAATCAAGCCTGCATATCATTAAAATGATACTGTCCTTGGGAGAGGCCAGTTTTATTTGCAAACTGTTAGGGGCTTTAGTTTGCAGAGTATTTGGAGCAGACAGAATATTTTTCACTTAAATAAAGATATCTCCTTTAAATACCAGGCATCCCAATGACAGGTCACAGGATTCAACAGGGAAGCTTTAGCATACAGCTTTGCCCCTTGCTTGTATGACCAGTAAGAGAAACAGAAGCAACATGTGTGTACTTCCCGTGTGCCTTACCCATGCAAAGCTGTACTCTCTGTAGCCCACAATGACAGTCTAAACCAGAGGGAACCTGATGTCTTCCAGTGAGCCAGACTATGAAAGCTTAAGCAAGTCAGTCTCTTAAGACCCTTCCAATCTACATGCTCATCGATGCCTTGACAACACCTCGTTGGCTCTAAACTACTTTCTGTGAACATCATCTAATGTGCCTTTTTGGTACCCATGCTAGTTTGTGCATCTCTTACAGTACTGCAGCGGGTCTTTTCAGAGGTTGAGGAGCAGCTCCCATTCAGTCACCTTTCTTACTCTTTTCACCTGATGAACTTTCTCTGAATTAACTTTTACAAAACTCCTGCTAACATTAACAGGAAATGTAACCACCATTTATTTCTTCTTTTGATGAAAAAAGAATTTTAGCTGTTAGGAAGGACATCAGCAGGTCATGGATTTAAGCTTCAAGTATTCTGAGCAACCGTTTGAAAGACTTCGTAAGGATCTTTCTGAAATAGATCTACCAGGGTATAGTTGCTGCAAGCATTCACAGCTCTGGACATCATTTTTAAAGCCTCAGAGAGGTCAGAAACCAAACTTCTCCATTAGACCTTAGAAATGATGTTAGGGATGAAGATGGGGACAATCACAGAAGTTTTTGTACAGAGTACTGAAATGACATCCTACCTCACTCATCACTGGTCTCGCTGGTCACTGAATCACATCCACTCCTCATTCCTCTGCCATGAGCAGTAAAGCCTTTCCCACCACCACCTGCACTACAGCCAGAAGCACACCTCTGTGTCCTACAGGATGCCTGACTGAAGGAACCTGAAACCCTCAACCCAGGCAGCAGCCACTGTGGAAGTTAAGCTAGCTGTCAGGTTGCCACTCAGACCCATGAACCCAATTTCAGTCCTTACATCATTCTGCCTTTTCTTCTCCTTTCCTTGCATTCACCTGGATACAGAAAGGTGGTACATGAGGCAAGCAAGAATCCTAACTCCTTCAAGGAGAGAGTGGGACAGCATTAGACTCTTGATTCTAGGAGAAAGGAACTTGGGAAAGTGGGTTACTAAAGAGACCATGTCTTTGTGGCTACGGACATAATTTTGTGTATGACATTCAGTCATATTGGATAGATCCTGGAATCATTACACATAAATATAAACACAAATTAGAAAACTTTTATGTGATTCAAAAAAAAAAAATTAAAAATCAACAAATCACAGAATCGTAGGGGTTGGAAGGGACCTCGAGAGATCATCGGGTCCAACCCCCCTGCCAAAGCAGCTCCCTAGCTCATATTGCACAGGTAGGCATCCAGACGAGTCTTGAATATCTCCAGAGAAGGAGACTCCACCACCTCCCTGGACAGCCTGTGCCAGGGCTCTGTCACCCTCACTGTGTAAAAGTTCTTCCACATGTTGATGTGGAACTTCCTGTGCTCCAATTTACAGCCATTACCCCTTGTCCTGTCTCCACAGACCACTGAAAAGGGTCTGGCCATTTCCCCCTGCACCAACAAATACCAAAGCGATCAATACCAAAGCACTGAGCTTTCTGGTTTTACCTCTCTCAGCTCTAGGACAAGTTACATATTCACATTTATAGGCACACATAGAACACCTTTTGAGTTGAAAAGCTAGGTGACAGGAGCAAATCCCTAATAGGTAACTTCCTATGGGCAGGCTGACAGCAGCAACAAAAAACATGCTGAAGGCTCTCATCGAGCCCACTCCTCTTCCACCTTCTACACCACCTCTGCTCTCCTCCCCAGCCAACCTTGTTGTGCCACACGGGCTGAGTGGGAGGTGAAGCTCAGCTAGGCAAAATGCCAAATTTTGGTCAAAAATAACAACAGGCAGTTCTAGGCAGGAATTGTTCTCGCTTAGTGCGGCACTTTATTTGACAAAAGGACACTGTGAAATGACAATAGCTGGGATGCAGGAAGGGTGTATTGGGCTTTAATGATGGGATGCTGTTGCACAGCCATGAATATCTGAGCCAGTGAGCAATTTTATTAAACATTTTCACAACTTTACAGAACGATAAATATTATTTTGGGTTGTTTAGGCTCACAAATAGTGACAGCTCTATGTTTAATTCATAAATGAGAGCGACAAAGCTCATGCACATCGTTAACATTTAAACTGTTTACTTTTAAATCATTCAAAGTCAGAAACAGCTAAAGAGATCTGAAATAAAATCCATGATATAACAACAATGCATTTCTCTGTTCAGTTCAGTGCCAGAAATTGACTCGCACATGAAAAAAAATCATAGACTCACAGGATGTGTAAGGTTGGAAGGGACCTTTACAGGTCATCTAGTCCAACCCCCTGCAGTAAGCAGGGACATCTTCACTAGATCAGGTCTCAGAGCCCCATCAAGCCTGACCATGAATATCTCCAGGGATGGGGCCTCTACCACCTCTCCGGGCAACCTGTTCCAGTGATCCACCACCCTCATATTTTTTCCTAATATCCAACCTAAACCTCTCCTTTTTGAGTTCAAAACCATTGCCCCTCATCCTACTGCTACATGCCCTCATGAACGGTTCTTCCCCAGCATTCTTATAGGCACCTTTCAGGTACTGGAAGGCTGCTGTAAGGTCCCCTGGAGCCTTCTCTTCTCCTGTCTGAACAAGCCGCAGTCTCTCAGCCTGTCTTCATCAAAGTCAAGTTTAAGGTAAAATTTTCAAAAGTGTCCAAATGAATCAGGACCATTTTTAAAAACTATTAAAGCCCTCAAAGTGAGAGCAACAACCAAGTTACATTTCTAATTGACTTCAATAGGAAATAGATTCTTCTGTGAATCTAATTAGATGCCTACTTGCATTTTGGGTCTCTAAATACCTCATAAAATTGCTCCAGTACTTGCAAAAGAGGTACAATTTTCAAAGCCATACTTAAAATTTTGACTGAAGTATTTCTAATGTTAAAAGCGGAAAATTAATAAATAAAGCATTATTGACTGAATTAAGGGCATTTCCTTGTCCAGAATGACTTCAGATGTGTATAGCAGAAGAGCTGTGATCACCTCAGAATAACGTCTGTAAAATGAATACCACAAACTCCTGAACTGGAGCAGTGCTGCTATGATAAAACTGGAGTACTTAGGGCTAGAAAACTGCAATAATTCTGAATGGCCTCTGCAGCCCATGGTACTGCATCCTCCTTTTTGACATAAATATTGGGAGGCACTGGCTATTACACATGGAATTCCTAATGCTCTCTTGTCTTCACATAAGACATACCCCATTACAGTGAAATGCAGTTCACCTTTATTACACTCCTGGAAGATTTATAGCCATGTATAAGGTAGTTGTGGGCAGCAGGACTAAAGACTTGTGGTAGAGAACTGATAGCTTGATCTACAGCTGCAAACAGCAGTGGAATTTTATAGTATTACAAATTTCCAGTTTTCAAAGAACTCCTTGGAAGAAATGACTAAGAAGATAATTGTTTCATTAAACATAGGGATATAGCTGTGCCATTATGGGGAAGATGGCACAAAGGCTGAGAAGCTTGACCAAGTACCTTGCTTTCAGGCTGGCAAGGTGGGGGAAGGAAGCTGTATGCTCCATCTTTGCAATTTATCAAAGACACACCATGCTCCACCACCCCTCTCCCCCTCCTCTCAACTCCCAGAGCGCACACAGATCACAACACAGATGTCAGTAACACGTGGTCAAGGAGCTAGTCCATGGGGAAGGCACGGAAAATGCCCTCACCCAAGCAACACTCTCCTGTGCGCGTTTGTATCCTGAGACCTGTCTGTTAGCTGGTCTCTAATCCTTTGAAAGAGTTGCCATGAGAGTTTTGGATCTTCATGAGTGTAGTTGAGCCAAAATGCCTTACTACTAGTATGGAAAGTCAATTAATTTTCAACCAAGCTTGCCATTTCATTTATACATTTAATACACATGTAAGTAATCATGGGCTTTATATTTAAAGATATCTATAATTAAATCCTATATTTTGAAGAAGCCATATTACCTCACTTGTCTAATCCAAGAGCCTGAATAACAGTTTAATTAGAACTAGACACTCCACATTGCCACTGGCAGCTCTGCAGAAGGTAAAGGCCACCTTATGTACACCACGTCACCCAAAGTTAATGACCGAGATACCTTCCAAAGCTGTTGTCTGGTTGCTATTACCTCGTGAAAGAACCCCCATGTTCCTTCTCCTCACCACCAGCTCTTCGTTAGCAGCAGATCAGCAGCAGCACTCCCACAAAGATTCAAATGTTCATAGTATACTGTTTCCATTTCATACTATATTGTTTCCACTGCAGCCTCCCAAAGTTCAATTGATTTACATGGCTTTTCCCACTCTCCTCAAATTTACCATTTTGCAAAGACCTGTAAAAAGCTGCAAAGCAACTTACAGTGCTAGGTTTGGGTCCTCCCACACTTTAATTCCAACTGGTGCAAACATTTCAATTTCTAATCATCAAGATGAAAATACGGCCAAGGAATTTATGATTTTCATGTTTTATGTTTGTATTTGTGTTTTTATTCAGATTGTATGTGAGCTTTCATAGCTATTGTCAGTACACTGGTTTTCTAGCCAGTAACTTACCTAGCTAAAAGAGACTCCTTTTAAACATACAAGTATTGCTATTGAAACAAGAAATTCAGATTTGAAGATGGAAGTAGAGTTACCTATTCAACAGTACAAGTTTAGGTAGCACTTTGTAAAGGCTCCTCTTCAGCTGCATATTTACATATAAAAATTACTGGTTATTATAAAAATTCGCTGTTGTCATGCTACCCAGGAGCACAAATCCAGTTTAGACTTGTACTGAGAGATATTTAGCTTGACCCTCAGAAATTTCATCACACTGTTTTCTGTTCTCTGGAGACCCTGAAAAGATGCCACATGCTGCTCTCTAAGGAATAAGGTTTGTGTGAACAAAATATTATAAATACTTCTGATAGAGGGTAACACTTTTCTTAACTGGTGTTTTAATCCTTTGCACACATGTTGCAAGTGCAAAGTTCAGACAGTGGCTGCATCTACATCTCTGCGTAAGAGCATTTTAACCTTCCTCATTAAGTAAGGGTCTGCTCCAGCTATCAAAGCAGCCAGAAGAGAAACTCCCATGGACCTCAGTGAGGGATCCTAAGGTCTTGTAAACTACTGTGGTTGTTAGAGACACCAGGACCCACACCCAGCTTTTAAGGCTTAACTTTATGTGCAGCAGTAGGTTTTCCTGTACATGTTCTTTCTGTTTATGAAGAAAAAGAGAACAGAACGTATGTGCATCCTCATTTAAGCCACTGCAGAAAGATACCATAAAGAAGCATACATTGCTTAACACACATCCTAAAGTTACCTTAACTTCTCTCATTGACAGAAGAAGTGACAGCATAGCTTAACTAGTCACACCTCTGTCTGTAAGTGGAACGTTCTGTTTCACCAGACTAGCTAGACAAGCATTCCCGGTAGGAAATGTCTTATATCTTATTTTGTAAAGACAAGGTCTATTCGGTTCCGCATGTCACAACACTGCATTATATTGTCGCTGTCAATTCCCAATCCAAACACAAAAGCAAACTGAAAACTGTGTGCATTTTTAAGAATCAAATGCATTTAAGCAGGAAAAAAAATAATAAAAATCTACCAAGTCTGTCTTCCTCCAGCAAAACATTAATTTAATGAAAAAAGCCCTTGTGCAGGTTTGGTTTTTTTCTCTTAAAGCAATGTTTCCAACAGAACACCTATGCCGTGTCGCCTTTGTGACCTGTGCAGCTAACCAGAGGTCCACCAAACTGAAGGCTTTGCCCATGGGATAAAAAATCCTTTATAGTTCTCTCTCAAAGTCTGCTCAGTCCCCTTTTCTGTTTCAGTTTCCTCTCTCATACTGACAATGTACAAATTTAAGCCTTTCAGAGCATGTGCTGTGAAATAGGCACATGCTGCTCTATTTATCCTTACTAGTTACATCCACATAAACTTGTTTTCTGACCATTTTACTCAAAAGGCACTCATTCTGAACCCAATTTCTTCCCGTTTCTGCTTTCATGAGAGGGATTAGGATCTCACCCATTTACACGACTGCTGCTTATGGCAACACCGAAATTAGCTCCCTGAACATATGAAATAAATTATTAGCTGGAATGCGCCTCACAAGCTCCGCTTGGCATAGGCAGGTGGTGGAAAAATCCATCTCTTTCTATTTGAAAGCATTACTTTCTTTAGGCATTCATGCTCAGCCATCTGAATTGAAGCATTATAATCCGTCGCATTTATTCTCCTAGGCACTGCCTGATTCACTGGAGACACACCGAGGAAATACCTGTTTGTTTAGGAATGGTCATAGATAGTTTTCACCAAATAAAACCCTTCTCTGATACTGCACAGCAAAATGCCTGGAGTTTCCCTTGCACAACATCTTCCAAAGAGCAGAAGCTCTTTAATGGCCTAAAAGTATCTTCCTATAGGAAAAGATGCTTTGATGAACAGAAGCCTGTGAGAAGCCCACACCCTCACTGAAAGGTGTTGACCCTCATTACAAAAGGCACTCAGTGTTGTGTCATACCAGGCATACTGAGGGATCAAACTCAAATTTAGGGTATTATGGCATCACATATAACAAGAAGGCCAAAACAGTCGCAAGATATCATGAAAACCGTAAAAACTGACACTGCAGGCTTCCTGTTGGAACAGTTTGTTCTAACATACAAATCTGTCACCGATGGATGCCTGTAACTCCTCCAACTTTCCAGATGTGGCAGAAACCTCTGGGTAACTGTTTCCTTTGCAAGTAAATAAATTATTTTTCTGTATAGAGAGGGAAGACCAATAGATACATGATTTTAAAACCACTTTGTGGATATTTTTGGTAAGGTTGGCCACATCTATTTACTGCAGTGCTTGAACAATTGCCAGATATTTGTAGAAACTCTCATGAATCCAGGTATTTTTATTAATTAGGACACTAATCACTCTGCAAATTTAGACCATAGGTTCTTGAAATGAAAATTCACCACCTGCGACTCAAGTCAACCAGAAAAGAAATAGAATAAATAACCCATATTTTATACAACCATTTAAGAAGGAATAGCCATAAACACCAAGCAGCTCATGAACAAATGATTTCAGACTGTATTTGCACAAACTAATTGCTAATAGAAAATGAGAAATTAATCTGAATCAGTTTGCAAATCATTCAAGTACTAAAGTTCAAAGTATTTTGCACCGAATCTTAGGACTCTCCATGAAGAAGCAAAATTAAAGTCAAAGATAGGAAGATTTTGTACACGGGCTAGCATATCGCCTCAGTTGATATTTAGGGAAACTTCAGCATGAGACATTTTCATCAGTCTTTTCTTCATAGGATACATCAAACAACTGAGGCCACCGTATTTTCCCTTTCCAAACTCTTACCCAGCACAGACCGTAAGATTTTTGTTAGACATCCCCTGAAAAGAAATGAAGAATGCATCAAGATTGACTTCAGTGGTGAACACTCAAGATAGCACAGTACCAGCCAGAGGTATCACTTCTACCAGTAACGTGAGATATCCTATTCCGAGGCTACGCAAACAAATTAAAGGATGCAACTGTGTCTAGATCCAGGCCTGGAGGTTGGTGGCCCTGCCTGTGGCAGGGGGGTTGGAGCTCTATGATCCTTGGAGCCCCTTCCAACCCATGCCATTCTATGATTCTATGATGTGCATATGTAAACTTGCATTACTGTAAAACATCTACATCGTGGACACCAGAGCACATCACCCTTTAGAGACACACAAAAGCTACAAGTTCTATCAGGCAGCTCATCTGACCTAAGCTAGACAACTACTTCAGGCTGAGGCATCTCACCCTGGCTATGTCCAGTTCCTTCCATTGCCTGCCAAAGGCATCTAAATGCCTTGTGCATTGTAGACAGCTGCTCTTATCCAGCTTAACCTCAGCTTTAGTATCTTTGCAGCATAATCATCCCTCTTTCCAATCTTACTCAGCAAGGCCTGATCTCTAACCTTTCCCCATGTTCTGAGCTCCTGCTGGAGAGAATCGTTCCTCAGTATTGCAGTGTCTAATTAATTCTGCTAATGCCAGCAAGCATCACCGGCAAGAGGACTGCTTACCTACCCCAGGGATATTTGCTGCTAACCGGTCAGAAGTTGCCTCACTTTGTTTTCTGATTCTTGGAAAGGGGAGCATGACACTTGGCTATTTTCCAGCAGTATAACAAGTTTAAACTTGTAATGGCTGTTTCAGAAAAAAAAAAAAAAGATAAAAAGAAAAAGCACACTTAGGTGTTCTGATGGTTCCACATTCTCAAGTTTTTACTGTACTTAACCTTTTAAGTAACGTCAGATAAGAAATTAAATATTCTTTAGTGTTAAAAACCCCTCATTAAACTAGACTTCTTTTTGTTTCTTAAATAAAAATAACATACCATTCTTTCAAAATTTTTTTAACGTTTTTTGTTAAACTCTTCTTTGATAGCATTTGTTTCTTGCGCAGCTTTGGCCTTTAAACTGTGTACTTCTGTGATCTCTCCAGCTATGAGGGGGATTTTTCTTTGTAGTGGGTTTTCAACCAGATAAAAAAGTACAGCAAATTTTTTTTTAAACACTATGTCAAATACTCCAGACAGTGTGACCCTAGTCAACCTCTTTTCCCTGTTGGTGCCAGAATACAGGAGAATGGGCATGTAACAACCTTACTAGTTGTTGCCTAGAACCTATTTACAAAATGGATTTGCTGTCAAAACCAAGTAAGTTTGGCTTATTCACACGTTGCCTGGCATTTTTGGTTGTAAAGTGCAAGTAACTAAGCACTTCTTTAAAGGACAACCCAACATTTCTCATCCTGTCCAGCAACACTGGGGCTTATTCTGTGGCACAGACATCTGCTCATTACTTATTGAATCTTCTATTACTTATTTAGCCTTTGCATTTTTACTTTGTGATGGTATTGCCTAGGACTAGGGCAGATTTGAAAGGCAGTAGGAGAACATCTGTGTAGATGATCCTGTGCAACTCCTGTGTACTGGGTGCTTCTCGACATTGGTTCTAAGCCTGTCCATTCCTGAGGTGTACTGGGGTTCAAAGTGCAGTGGTTGTGATGAGGTGTGCCAGTTCATAACATTCCCACATGGCCAGAAATCTTCCATCACCCTTCTGAAGTTTAAGGGCTCACATGTTGGACATATCTAGACTCAATCACTGTCCTTTACAGTTACCAGGCAGCAGATACCTGAGACTATAGCCTGCAAAGAGCACAGCTGCCGGCCCCCTCAGTAGGGTGCACCACTGGGCAGGTATCTTCCCAGTGCTGCTGAGATCCACCTGATGGGGCCTATTTCAACTCCTGCTCTGAAACAAAGCCTTGATCCTAATCTTGAAACACATGGACCGCAAGCAAAAATAGGTGTATATTGCTGACTCTTCAATATTAACCTGTTCCTCTCAGAAAGTTGCAAAATACAAGGTGAAAGGAGTTGGACAAAGACAAAATGCTTTCATGTCCAAAGGAGTTGGCTGCATAAAAGAGACCCATAGCAATGAAGAAATACTCTGGTCTCACACATCCAGAAGCTCAGAAACGGACCATTTCCAGCAAAACCTTTTAGATCCACCTCTTCCATGGATTTCCACAGTATGACTGATAGGCTGACTACAAAAAAATCAGTATACTTGTAGCCAGAGCTTCCGTGCTCAAGGAAAAGGAAAAAAGAAAGATGAAGACGGGATAATTTCTTGCAATTCATAAAAGGTCTGTACTTTAGGTTCACATTTCCTTGGGAAATACTTAGGCCCAGAACCTCAGAGGTACTCAGGTGCTTAAGCAGGAATTAGATGATTTTGTGAATCTGGGCCTTGGTTACTATGGTGACAAGGACTCTGGCAAACACTCATACATAAATAGGCCTTATTTCATCAAGGGTTGCTTTTCAAGTACTGCGCTTTTGTCTGGAAATGGCTTTAGACGAAGATGTTAATCTGAAATCACCTCGGTCTGCTTTCCAAATTCAGAGGGCTTACATAAATCTATTCATGCATTTCAACAGCATTTTACTTTACAAGGCACTGGTTTCCCAGGCAAATTAGACAAACCTGCAACAGCAGCTTGTGCTTCCCCTTGCTCAGGTGAAAAGGCTCAAGACTGAAGCCTGGAAGATTGCTGACCATTGTTTGTTTAACATTTGATTCTCATGTGGTGCGATGGCCCACCTTGGCAGCACAGCTCTGATTTTGCTTTTGTGGTGATTTTGGCTGGGGTAGAGTTAGTTTTCTTCACAGCACCTGGTATGGTGCTTTGGATTTGTGCTGAAAACTGTGCTGGTGTTTTTGTTATTGCTGAGCAGCGCTTACACAGAGCCAAGGCCTGTGCTGCTTCTCACCCCACTAGCGCGATGGTTCAGGGTGCACAAGGAATCGGGAGGGGACACAGCTGGGAAGGCTGACCCAAACTGACCAAAGGGATGTTCCATACCATATGGTGTCATGCCCAGCATATACAGTGGAGAGAAGTAGGAAGGGGCAGGTGTTTGGAGTGATGGCATTTGTCTTCCCCAGTAACCATTATGTGTGGTGGAACCCTGCTTTCCTGGAGATGGCTGAGCACCTGCCTGCCCATGGGGAGTGGGGAATGAATTCCTTGTTTTGCTTTGCTTGTGCACATAGCTTTTACTTCACTTATTAAACAGTCTTTGTCCCAACCCTGTGTTTTCTCACTTTTCCAATTCTCTCCCCCATCCTGCTGAGGGGAGTGAACGAGCAGCTGTGTGAGGCTGAGCTGCTGGCTGGGGTTAAACCACGAGAGTCCTTTTTGAAAAGGAAGAACCTTGAAGCATTTTACACAAAACCGCTAAGAGCTCCTACCAGTATGAAGGGCAGTGACAATAACAAGAAGAGCAGAGCCAGTAATCCTTGGCACACGAGTTCTTGAAACTTGCAGGACCCTCATATTTTGGTAAACAGTGGAGTATCTGATCACTTGTGAGTTAAAGATAACACAATACCACCAATGTTAGTGAAATCATCCCGGGAACCATAATTATTCAAGCATGAAAGGCTTTGCTGCTTGTTTGTTGAGCTGACCAGAGGATTCTCTGTGTCAGTGTGCACGCTGTTCGCACTGAGCCGCATTCACGTTTTGGCTCAAAGAGCCCCAAGATTTCCCAGAAATTATGAATGGATGTTTGTTCATATGGGAAACATCATTTCTGCCTGTCAAGTCGCTCTTCATTCACTTTAAATCCTGACAACTGTGCTTCCAGTGCTCCTGGCAGTCGAGGGAAAAACTGTTCTACGCATGATGGATGCAACAAGGCATAAATGACTGCTGAGGGATAATCTTGGCTTGCCTTAAAAGAGAACCTGTTGCAATCTATGACAAAGACTTTAGGGAAGAAAGAACAACAAAAGCATTTTAAGGAGCTCACAAGTGGCATTTTTAGAATCACAGAATGAAAGCAGCATGAAGGGAACTTAAAACAACTTGAAACCTGTAACATCACAAACCTTCCATATAAATGCTGTTGCTTTACTAATTGAACAGAAAATACTAATCAAGCTCAAGAACCAGCCACTGCATATGTGAGCGGGAGCTAAGAGAAATACTTTGAGACTTGCTGAAATCCCTCCCACATTGTCTAAGGATCATTCTGTTCATATCAAAAAAAGGACATGGAAATTAGGAACTGAAAGTAAGTAATGCTGTTTAAAGTGTCCCATTAGTTAATTCTGATATAAGTTAAACTCCCTATTGATTAGGAAGTTCACCCCAGAGGATGTATATTAAGTAACCTTCCCTTTCTGTAATTTGTGCTGCCAGGCTGCAGCAAACCTCCCGAAATCAAAAGAATCTAAAAAGTATACTAATTTCCTATAACCATTCTCACTGCATCCTCACATCCTCATCTTGTAGAGCTGCTAGCCAGAAAACCTGAGCCAGGAAATGTAGTAGCTGCCTTGGAATTCTCTTTTTCTCCCTACCCAGGTTCTAGGAGATAGAAACCTCACCCAGGAGAACAGGAAATCCAAATGGGAGATGTTCAGTCCATATGTGGGAACAGACACATGTGCCACACATATTCTGGGAAACATTCTGAACAGCAAATTCATGGCTGCTGTGAACCACTGCAACCTCACTAAAGCCAACTACAGCAGCTAAGGAGCAACAGCAATGAATCTGTTTCTGCCTTCCCAAGTATGCCAACCTGCATTGCAAAGCCACACACACAAAAATCAGGTCAGGAAAAGATTCACAAAATGAGCAGAGGACTCCACACATGTGTAGGATATTGCCATGCACAGGATGAGATACCCTGCTGAGCTGAAACAAAATATACAGTATCCTGTGGGAAGAGACCTGCAGATCACACCTTCAAAACAGTGATAAAGTTGACTTTTTAAGTTAAAGGGGTTTTATTGAATAATACCAGAAATAGCATGAATGGAAAAACCTCATCACATGTGACTTCTTCGAAGAGTTACTTTAAATGGGATGATCAACAGTTAAGAATATTTGCAAAAATCCTCTTTCTGATTCGAGGCATCAAGGACCTTAATAAAGCAAAAGAAAGTAACATGTTGAAGTTGACAACTGAAACCTGCATTGTCACCTTTCAGTACTCCAGCTGACACCCACACGCGCCAGGCTAGAAAAGCAGGAAAACTTCTTCTTTTTGATTAGAGTAGATACATAGAAATTGCCCAATTCAGACTTGGCTAACTTTGCAATACCATCCATGCTCATGCACAAGATTTCTTCAATTTGGTTGCTGTTGAGGGAAGGGGTTAATTATTCTTCTTGTTCTTGCTGGCAAACCCGTGCTTATTGCAGCAGAACTATAGTTCTGACAACGCTGATGCAATGCCTATCAGCGTATGCACGTATAGGGGCACACGTGTCGTTAACATACTCACTGTTGCAGAGAAGGAAGCCCTCCACCCTTGATTAACTTTCAAGGTAAAATATGGTCTAGAATTTATTGCTGCTGGGATCCAAAAGTCCTGAAAGTGTATTCAAGCTAAAACAAAGGGCTGGGCACATTCATGCATTACCTCGTACAGTGATGAAACCCTTTTGGGGAAAACGTAATTGAGTGAATAAATCTTACACTAGACATGGATTTAACCTATAACCCTCCTGCATTAGTGAATCTAAGTGTTCTACAAATTCATCAAAATTGGAAAGCTTTATTAATGGCTGGAAAAAAAAAATATTACACAAACCCAAGAAATTGCAACAACCCCTGTGTTGCACTGCAGCATCACATCGCCACAGGCACGCTGTTGTGGAAGTGATCTCTTCTCAAATACAAACCAGATGGGATGTAAGCAGGAAGATCTGATCAGGGCTTTAGAGATCTACCCAAGCCGTCCTCCACGGCTCACATTCCAGCAGGATCAAGTCAGATTTCATATCCACAAAGCAGGAGAACTGAATTCCAAGCCACTTACTTCACAAAGGTTTTTAAGACAAAAATCTCCTGCCTTTTCTGCTCTGTGTACTTTTTAACTCTACCCATCATGATTTCAGCACTATTTCTGAAGATTTGTCACACCTCTGATGCTTTGATATTAGCTTTGGTAACATCTAATATCATGAGGAGCAGAATGAAAAGTGCAGCATATATTTGATGAATATTTATTCAGAGTTCTAAAGACATTCATGATATGTTTGTCTGTGCCCTTTGTACGTTGCTTTCTGCAAACACCCCAGCGACCCTACAGCAAGTACAAATGATTACAGAATGTTCTAGGAAAGTAAATACTGAACTGGTAATTGTACACTAGAAATCTGATTCTAAGGGCTACGTTCTAAAAGTCAAAGGCAGAAGCTTAACACTGCACCCTGTGTCTCTTCAAAGAGAGACTGCAAGATCTCAAAATGAGATGAAATGGCAAGCATTCCACCCAACAGGGATGTCAGCAGATTTTCTTTGGTGAATAACAAACCACACTGACGAACAGTGGGGAATTTCCAGAATGAGATATATGAAATTTCTAACACAGAACAATTATATTCCTTGCCCACCTTACTGTCATCACCTCACTAGGAATTTGTCCAGAAATGGACACCAAAAGGCAACTTTTCTACCTAAGCTATATTTAAAAGACAATTAAATCCCACAGGGATGTGTTAAGGTCCATTGTACTACAGTACATATTTTTAGCTATTACAATTTCAGATTTCATTAAGTGTTTGTTCAGTGTGACAGGGCGGCAGGAGATAAGTGCTCTGGTGTATCATTTCATACTTTTTTATCATCTGTCTTAGACCATCTGGCTGCAACTCAACGCTGCATGCCCCTAAAACAAAGGTAGATGCAGGAATTGTCAAGAGAAGCTATCAAAGTAAGTTACCTATGAGGATTAGCAAAAGGAGACAGAAACAGTAAAAAAGCAGAAGGGCTCTTTCCAAATGTAATTTGCCAGTGATTCAAACACAATAAAACATGATGGGTGCAAGAAATTCTATATTATTGCTGCTTATTCACATTATAGCTCTTTTGGGCTCTTTTTCGTTATGCATGATTTTTAAACAAGTTTTTGGAAAGGGCAAGAATTGCATATATATTTTCAAATTTATTAATTCCTGTATCCCCCCCCTACCTTTTGAAACTCTGCCATTCTGTTCCTGCATAACACTATTTCAACAGCAACATAAGAATAAAGGTATTGTGAAAGCCTGTTGCAGAAAACCTTCAAGCAAGCAAATACCTTTACTTAGCCCAAACTATCTGGTAAAACCTTGCTCTGTTGAGATTGGGCAGCCATCAGTCAGGCTTTCACTCAAGATGTGCAGACTTTCACTAAGCCAGTGCTCATCACAGTATGTTTGACACAGCATGTATTGCTACAGCTCTGTGTGTCTCAGAGCAACCTCAGTCACTTCAACTCTTCTGGGTGCTCAACTCCTGCTACTCATTAGAGAGCTGTAACAAGACTCACCAGGAAAAGGTGAGAACGGGGAATCAGCACTCTGATTCACTCACCCATCTTACAGTATTGGTTAGACCACTGCCCCACAGAAGGACTGGTGAGACTTCAGTACATTCTGGGCTGGTTCCTACACGAACCTAAGAGACCCTACTTTGTGCCCCCAAATTTTTCTGTTCTAAAAGAACCAAGCAGCGTTTTTGGTCATTCCTACTAGCCAGAATCAAACGAGCTATCTTAAACAACAGAACAGACCCCTTTCAGCAGAAACCAGCAGCAGTGGGATTTGCTAAGTGGATGTCCCCACTCCAGGGTGTTGCACTTGGGAGCGCCCAAGCTTAAAGGTGTGTTTTTGAAACACCCTCTATACCTCTGATTACTGTTGAATCAACCACCACCATTCTTCGTGTACTCCTTGTACATTTTGGTTAGAAGTCCAGTTATATTGAAATGTCACATTGCTTGTAGTAATCCAGACACAACAGCTTAAAAAAATAATATGTTTACACTTATTGCTAAGGCACTGCTTCAGATTTATGTAGGGATGCACTACCATTGATATCCCAGCTTTGTACCACATAAAGTACTTCATACAGCTCTCTGAACACCTCTCTGAAAGCAGAACACCCACAATGGTTGGGCATAAAGCAGATTCTGCTGCAGCGTGTCAGTTTTTCATCTGACAGATGTTGGGCAGGTTCTCCAATTCTCTGCATACAGCTACTGATTGATTTGTTTCTTTACTCGAAACAGGAAGGTTACTGCTGCCTCTGTTGCTGCCTTCCCCTCCTCCCTCCCGTTTGGCAGCTATTACAGAAAACTCCTGCAGCAACAGCTATCACTTCAAATCCTGTCTATTTTTCACTGGAAGCAGATGTACCCATAACACTTCACTAAAGTTAGTAAGGGAGTGTTGACATGACATATCTGTACTACAAGATCACTGCAGATTTATGGGGTGCTTAAGCCTCGGTTCAGGAGTGTATTTAAGCATGTCTTTAACTCTTGACACTTACCCATTGTTTTAAATTTGTTTAAAATTACATACATACTTAAAACTGAGGTATGAACTGAGACATTATGCAGCGAGCTCCTCATATTCATCCTCATTTTTCCTCCACCCCCACAAATTACTCAAATGTCTTAAATGTCCTAACAATGTTGTAAGTGACTAAATATCTCTTTATTCCATGTTGAACCATACTGATTATTTTCATTTATATACAGGTCAAGCAGGGAAATGGAAGTAGCCTGTCACTCTTCTCATTGCCAGCAGGCTGGCAGCAAAGGGGGAGATGTTGAGCAGACTTGCTATGGTCTTTGGCAGAGCCTTTTTTTGTTTTTGTCTTTCTTTGCATGAAAGTCCTTTTGTGGAGGTCTCTGAGAAACACAGGTAAAGAGATTCTAGGTAAGACAAGCTACTTTGTTTATAGTATTCCATCAATTTCCAGTGCAGATGTCTGCCAAGATTTCTGTGCCTGTGCATTTATTTAAATGTAACTTTCAGAATGAATTTTTATATATACAATGTCACTTAGCAAATTCAAATAGTAACAATATTTTAGTATTTTATATCATATTGTCAATAATGAAAGAATTATAATTAACATAATTTCCATATTATTGCACTATGTAGTGCAAGGTTTTTTAAAAACTGCAACTGTTTCAATCACCTTTGTGCTTCAGCCAACATAGGACTGCAAAATCAACAGACAAAGACTGAGCTTAAAAGAAACAGCCCCAAAACCATCTCTCAAAAATCTCACTTTCTCTTACCAGGAACTGCTAGAACAGACAAATGCTTAGTTACCGCTGTTTAATTATTTGCATTCTTTTGATATACAAGAAGCTCTGCTCGCCCACAGATCCCACTGTGAGAGATGCTCTTTGCACACAGCACAAACTAAATTCCCCAAAGAACTTGGGGACGGCTCTGATTGCCTGCTAATTCCAAGGGAAGCCTGTGCGTGCTGCATAGTCAGCAAGGGTTACAGCACAGCCCTGAAAAACCACTTTACAGCTAGGCAGGCTGCATGGAGCAAAATCAAACAGAAATCTCCCTTTGCTTAGATGCATGCCGGTGTGCATGCACAGAGGCAAAAAATACCTTAAGCTAGGGAGAAGCACATGCAAATAAGAAGACAATTACTCCAGAGTATTTGTAAAGCTCTACAAGATCTGAACAGCTACGTGAAGGAACAGAGCTTCTACGTGGCCCCCAAGACAAAGCTAACTGACCATGGATTTAAGAGAAGGAAAAAACCTACACTCTTGTGATACCTACTTTATTCAGTGCTTAAGACTGAAGTCTTAAGCACTCGGATTCATGGAGATATTTGCTGCTTTATTGGCCTTATTGTTCTCATGAGGACTAAGCTTATTGTCATGCTCAGATATTGCTCAGCAATATTACAAAGGAATTAAAAAACCCACAACCCTATACATCTGCCACAAAGTTGCATCCTTTATGATCAGCAGATGTACTATTATTTCAGTCTGAAGGAGAAAGCAAACACAGGTCTGCTGTTAAATCATGGTGCATAGATATCCTTTGCTATTCTTGGAAAGCTACAATCTGTAGCACTTACACAGGCAAAACTCTTCACCTTTTCACTGCATGGGGGTAACATTTAGGCACTTATGCTATTACGCCGGTTCATGCAAATTGATGTTCTGACTAGTGATTCCACTAAATCTGTGAAATAAGGACTGCTAAGATGAAGAGGGGTTGGCAAGTGCAACAGGCACTTATTCCTCTTAGGTTTGCCCCAGGCAAATTACCAGTATTACTTAATTTCAAACATTTCTTTCCACTATGTCTTTTGAAGGAAAATAAACTCATAAAATAAATACATCATTGCTCTGAATCCCTCTGAGCTTGAGCTAAAGTATTTTTACACAACTTTCTGTAATGTTCCAAGGCATACTTGTTTCTATCTGTCCACAAGCGTGAAGTTCCTAATACAACACACCTTCCTCAGCCTGCTTTCCTCTGCCTTTGGTATAACTGCCTTGTCCCACTCCCCACTATTACAAATTCTACTGCAAGTGACAGTTTCCTTCTTTGTCACTTTAACCAACTCATTGCCCCTGCATAGCTCTCCCTTATCCCAACTGAGCTAAAAAGGGTATTCTGTACTCAAAAAAAAAAAACAACCCAAAAAAATCACAGAATCACAGAACCGTAGGGGTTGGAAGGGACCTCGAGAGATCATCGGGTCCAACCGCCCTGCCAAAGCAGGCTCCCTAGGACATATTGCACAGATAGGCATCCAGACGAGTCTTGAATATCTCCAGAGAAGGAGACCACCACCTCCCTGGGCAGCCTGTGCCAGGGCTCTGTCACCCTCACTGGGTAAAAGTTCTTCCGCATGTTGGTGCGGAACTTCCTGTGCTCCAGTTTACAGCCATTGCCCCTTGTCCTATCTCCACAGACTACTGAAAAGGGGCTGGCCAGTTCCCCCTGCATCCCATACTTAAGATATTTATAAACATTAATTAGGTCCCCCCTCAGTCTTCTTTTCTCCAGGCTGAACAGCCCCAGCTCACTCAGCCTTTCCTCATACAGGAGCTGTTCCAGGCCCTTAATCATCTTCGTAGCCCTTCTCTGGACTCTCTCAAGGAGATCCCTGTCCTTTTTATACCAGGGAGCCCAGAACTGGACACAATACTCCAGGTGGGGCCTGAAAAAACTCTCACTGCAGTCTTGTTACTAAATACTTCTCATCCACTGCCAAAGTTTGACTCTTCTCTGTGTGCCACAAACCTTACCACTATTTCATTCATTTTCAAATAGCCCCATTTCTGCTCTAGAAAACACTTGTAGCAAACACCCATCAGCGGAATATCCATTTATGGTTATTTGATTACAAGTCCCTCCTGTTGCGCTTAACACCTGCCACTCCCCAGAATAAATATTCCGTCAGCAAGAGTGATACTGGCACTGTTAGTTCACTGGTTGATCTGTCTTGTCTACTGGGTCTACTATGCTCCCTTACACATCTGTGCCCATCTGCAGTCTCTGCTCTTAAACCTAGATAACAAATTTTGTAAGTAAAAGACTACCTTCCCCAGACACTACCTTACATGCCAAGTACCACAGTATGCATCAGGTAGTTTATGCACTATCAGTGCACATTTGTACCCTAAATGTTTTACTGCGATCCAAAACACACATAAAACGATGATTTTGGATGCCTGATTTGGTAGTGCCACTGGAATTGAGGCTCTAGCACCGTACCTCTAGCACCTACTAATGTTGATAACAGCTTAACACATTTGACTTTTTTAAGCAGTAACTACATTTTAAACTGATTTTACTTTAACCCATCATTTTACTGAAGTGATTCACCCAAGAAATCACATGGAGGATGTATGAAAATGTAGGTGTCTTCAAATTACTAGATAAAGCCTGCTTCTGTCACCAGTAGAATCTGAAATGTTCCACAATCAGCGTGATGCTAAAGAGGTACTTACTTGTACCCACAAAAAGTAAAATGTTTTTATGTGAAAGCTACCCAGAGACCTATAATATTCTTTAAACCATGAAACTTAGCTACATCATCTACTCTTTGCTCTCAGTACTATCAGAAAGCAAGAGAGTATACTAATGGGCATGGCTAGAAACTAAGATAAATTATTATAAAAGAATTCAACAATAATGAAACAGGAATAACTGACCAAAACCACACACATGCACACACAAAAGGAAAAGGTTCAACAAAGAAGCTTCATTCTGAGCTTACAGCTTAGTGGTTTGCATTATTTTTTTCTTTTGAAGTAACAAATTGTACTGCTAAAATAAGACATCCAAAGGGAAAAAGAGGCTTACTAATGATAAATTATTGCAATATAAAAGCAACCATATTAAAAGATACACTTTTTTTTCTGATAAGACAAAAATGCAACCAGAAGAAACATTCTGCAGTACACAAAAACCCATCTCTTCCAAGAAGCCTCTGAAATGGTAAGCTATTATTTCTCGATACCAAATGTAATTAAAGCACAACCCCTTTAAGTGCAGTGTAAGCTGGATTAATCAATAATGCATCAACTCCATGCTCAAAATAGTAGGTCGCTGTCACCAGGGATTAGCAGGTATCACATCTGGGAAGAAGTGAGCACAGAACATTTACAATTCGTCACATACCCAACTGACCAAACTCCGCAGCCTTTACATATCCCAGGGTCAGGCAAGTCTCCTGGGAGAGTAACAGAGCACTTTGCTGCTGAGTGAGGCCAGGGATGTTCTGCCAAAGGCAGGCAGTTAACCATCTCCTACTGCTGGGAGCCTGGGTAGCTCGATGGTTTTAGTAATCAAGTACACTGCCTTTCAGATGAAGGCCTGGTCTAGTGCAGGGTGTCCCTGCCCCTGGCAGGGGGCTCGGAACTAGATGATCATTCAGGTCCCTTCCAACCCAAACCAGTCTGTGATTGTATGATAGAAATCTACAAAGGGGAATATAAACCAGCAGGAAAACCCAGAAGCCAAGGTGGCAAGAGGTGTCCTGGTCTAGATTACCAGGTTACCACAGCCCATCATCCTCCTCTACTGAAAGATCATTAGACCACATCAGAGGCACTGCAGTTTTGTGCCCCCAGGAGAGGGGGCAAATCTGTTCTGAACAGCAGTTAAACATGTGCCTAGTTTTAAATGCGGGCTTGTGTCTACTGAAGCAGAGGCTTGAGACTTTAACAGATGCTTATGTGTTATCCTAGACAGCAACAGACAAAAGGAATTATTTTCTGGAGTTGAGGCCTGACACCATATACCCAAAGGGAAGTTTAAGCAGGCTATAACAGCACCTCATTAAAATCTGTCCATATCTGTGTGGGTCTTTCTGGCATCTACCACCAGAACTACCTGCAAGCCCTACAAATGAAAAAGAGAAAGCAGAAAAAGGGCCAGTAAACCTAGTCTTCCACTGGTGCCTTCCAAACAAAAGCATTTTAAGTCATGACTAACTTTCTAGCCACCTCCTTCCTTTCTGATGGCTTCAGCTCTGTCTGCCAAATACAAAATCCAAAGGAAAAGGGTTTGGAATGAAGCTTTCTATGGCCTGGAGTTAATGTGTGTGAGAACATCTTTCTTCGTCAGTCAGTCATTCAGAGGAAGCCATTGTTCTGAACTAACAAAACAATGAAGAAAGGCCAGTGCAAATTGCAAACCCGTATTTTGGATTTGTTCAGTTTCTCAGTTTTCACTGTATCACCTTTGTGTATGAGCATGATATTTATGTTTATAAAAATTTGAATCCACTTAAAAAATTGGTATTAAAATGGTAAGTTGGCACATGCAAGAGGAGGAGTTACGGTACCAAATGAACTTCTAAATCCAGACCATTGCAGATCTGCAGAAGCCAAAAGCACTTATATCAGTCTCTGATACACAATTTTTACATTTTTAACCATTTTTCCCAGGAAAAACAATGGATGTTTTTCCTGCTCTTCACATTGCTTTTTGTGAAACAGCTTATCAGTAGGCATGATTGACTGAATTAGCTTGCTGCCGCTCACACAAACTGAGAATACACTTGGCTGATTTTAACTCCTAATACCACTCAAAAATTTCCTGACTAACTATACTTTTGCAAATGTAGAAGACCCACATGAGGAGTTCTGAAGACATTAAATTGCAGGTTAATTGCACTGACGACTTATTGATTAGGGAAGTGTTTTACACATATAAAACCAGGAGGAAAACTCTATCTGTGTGTGTAGGAGTCCTACAAGAAATACTGTATGATCTTTTAATATCACTAAGAGGGAAGCAGCCAAGAAAACAGCAAGTTATATTAAGGAAAACATTATGAGAGACAGCACATTAAAAGATTTTTTGAAAAAATGTCTAGAATAAACACCACATACTGTTAATCTCCAATTCACCTCGATCTTATAGCTGAAATGGTTGTACAATCACAAGGAAAAACCACTTTGATCAAGGAATCTACTCTTTATTTAAGAAATTTATCCAGTGAAGTATTTACATGTCTTTAAATGTCAGTTTTCAGACTGAAATTTTAAGTGCACAAATCACTGTAGATGGAAATCACATGGGTCCAGACCTCAGATATAGCAAGTCAACCACAAGCTGTTGGAAATAATCCCCACTGAAAGCAGACGCCTCAGTTGAGGATGTGGAATTTTTTTGCATGGGTAAGCAAGAGGCAGAGGGATTCTGCAAGCACCCTTGTTATTAGGATGAATTATGAAATGACCCCATCAGTACAGGGTAAGATGTGTCTTCTCAGTTGCAAGGAAATTTGACTCAATAAAACAGTTTAGTTGTACATATTTTTACATGTTTATTATATTATTTATCTTTTCATTATGGCAAAGAAATTTTCTACACTTACAGAGACATCTTGACATTATAATAAATCCAAAACACTATGAGTATCCATCTATTTCACCCCACTCCATGGACTGGGATAAACCACTAAACATTTCTCCAAGGGCTTTGGGAGCTGGACATGCTGTGAGATACAGGAATATAGGATCTTACAGAAAAGCTCTGCATGGAGAAGCAACACCTCTTTCTTTAATAGCTTTGGCTGGGTAGCTGATATCAAAGACATGTGCCTCTTTAAAAAGGCATTGTTAACACTACCAAAAGTTTATGTTAACACCAGCATCCTTTGGGTAGCAACATGTTAAAAAGTTTAAAATTATGAAGCCCTATTCCACTGTCTTCTATTGTAGCTTACCTATAATCAGCAGCTCTACTTACCCATGTTTAACTAATTGGTAGACCTATTCAGAAATGTCAGCAAGAAATACGATTACTTGAAAGGAAGCACATTTGTATAACATTAAATCAACAACTAATTAATGTAGCAAATAAGCACCACATTTTCATTATAATCATGTAATCATTCTAAGTGTATTGGTTATAGCAACAGTCAATTTTATTACACAGATATATCTCTGTTTTGATTATGTTGTTAAAACATAACTATATGGCTGGCTGTTTCATGTATTAGAATATTCAGCAGCCTAATATCATGTTCTTCCACCTGTTTGGGTTATGATATTCATTTGGTTGAGCTTTAAGAAGTACCCTTGGAATTATCACAAGCATTAGCAGATAAAGAAGGAGAACAAGACATATTGATGGAAGACAGAGTAATACAGTACCACAGCATGCTCATGCATAATACAGACAGTCATTTATTTCCCTCAAGTAATAATAAAAAGGTTCATAAAGAAGACAAGCTTTGCTACTGTGCCTGCAGACCCAATTTTAGCACATGTATATATGTAGCCAAAATGGTTCTGCACAGAAACCTAACAGGCCAAACCACTAAGAGTCCAAGAGATGACTATTTTGCCATCTATAGGCAACCTACTCCAGACAAGCAAGTTATGGACTTGCCTCCCTATGATATTGGCCAGCACTGAGATCCACCATACTGCCTGGAAAACTTATTTTACCTGTCCAGAACATCATGACTATTCAAACTTATTTTAAAATATCTCAATTCCTCCAAGTTGCTCACAACTGCGAGCATCTGCCCGTTACCCACTCCCTCTCCAGAGGGATGTACCATTCCCCTGCTATTCAGCAGTGGCATCACCCACACCGCAGAACAGCACCCGCATTCCCAAGCAAGAAAGAAAACGCAATCCACATTTTCGGCCTGCCCAGGCTCCCAAAGCAATGCAGCCATGGGACAAAACGTTCCCACCGAGAGCAGAGGTTCCTTTCACATCACAGTGCTGTTTCCATTTCTTTGTACTCTCTGGAACTCTAGCCCTAGAAGCATCAACAAGGTGGTCAGGAGTTAAACAGATTAGAAGAGGCCTTCTTAGGTCTTACAAAGCCAGGGTACAATATGGCTAAACCTGCCAATAGAAATCAAGCACTTGACCAGGATGCATTTTCTCCTCAAAGTCTGTTTACTAACTATTCCTGACTGGTCATCAGAAGCTTTTGGCAACTAATCACTGCATACTTCATATGCAAGAATTTCTGTCAATGGCAAAAATTCCCTTTGCCACTTCATAAAGTCTTTGACTGTTCTTTATTCATGGCATTAAGTTCAGTCACCTGAGCCACCAAAGTGACTCTAAACTTCTAAAAAAAAGAAAAGAAACAGCTAGCTAAGCAAAATATAACCAGTCTATGACCTTGTCTGTAGACATATTACTGTGTTTACATGGAGTGACCATCATTTGTACAAAAATAAGAACCCAGAACATTTTCCCTGTTGGAAAACACCTAGCTCTTAAATACTTGGTAGAAATACAAGTAGGTAGGTTCTTTTTTGATGGAACATTCTCAGGGACTCTGAAGATTTCTTTGATTCTTTCCAGAGAGCCAAAGAAGCCATAGTGAGGTGAGAGCCCCAGAACCTGATCTCCTGCATTGAAATTCACTTTCAAGATGCTGAAAAAAAAAAGCACAATGTTTTTTGTTTGTTTGGGGGGACAGGTCTAGGGTTTTTTGTTGTTTTGTGGGGGTTTGTTTGCTGATTTTTGGGTTTTTTTTTCCCCAAGCACATAATTAAATTTCTTGCACAGGCATTTCCAAAACATTGTGCTTTCAGACAACTCAGCTAGTCACCCAGTGTCAGATTCATGACAGGCAGCATTCCTACTGCCTGTGAAGAAAGAACCAAGGGCAAGAGCAAAGAGACAAGATAGAAACACTGTAGGATGGTCATCAACCCACAGTCTGTGGTGCTGCCTTTCTGTCCTACTAACATGAATTTCCAGTCTATAGGAGTCAACTTTGCCTACTATTGCCCCACAGTTTCCATACTCCTACCAGAAGGAAATTTTCTTCTGGGCAAATAGAAGCAGTCAATTCAATTCATAATGACCACTAAAAAGACAGCAAAAAGAATGAGACTGTACAGTGGAAAGGAGAAACAAACAGCAACAACAACAAAATGCTCATTGCTTGCTGTGATTGTGATTAAGTGACACATCACTACACACAGGATTGAGCAGACCCAGGATATTCAGCACAGACAGAGAGGTCAATATCTGTCCAAACCCATTTTCATTTAACATGAGACGTGATAGTTCGGTGGGACTAAATTGTCAGGTACCCAACATTATTACGGACACCTTGCAGTCATACCTACCAGGTAAGCTGTTCTAATGAAGAAGCTTGCTTCAAAATCAACTGCCAGATACTTTCCATTTACAAAGGACTTTGGAGATGCAAGCATAAAGACCCTTTGAAACCAATTCATTTATTTAACTATGAACTAAACACAGAAACGTATCACTAAAATTCTACATACCCTAGCTGGCCCAAGAGTTCCTGAACCAGAGGTCACCAGATGCTGGAAAGGTTTAGATAAAAAGCATCACAAAATTATTCCCTTACTCTTCCCTAGGTGTCTGCTATTGATACTGAGCCTTAAGCCTTATCTTGAAGTGTCGGTCTGGGACTCAATCAAATTTTGGTCAAAGGTGCAACTTTCATTTACTATGCACCTTTGAACAACCCCATGCTCTTTAATTTTCCCCAAAAATACCTAGAAAGTACTCAATTATCAGCATCACACTCTCTATGTGATGAGCAGAGAGTAGAATACATCTCATTAGTGGTGACAGTAGCAAAGCTCCAATCTCCAAACCCAAGCTTTATAGATCTGCGGCTGCAATACAAACCATTGCCACATTCTCTATTTTTAAGCAGTCACATATTAAGCCTCAAGCAAATACCAAAATTCTAGAGCAAAGTGTGCCCGATCTGAAATGTTTAGTCTCAGTTGGATGTCCCTCAGATGGGAATATACATACAAACCTTCTTTTTTAGCTGTTCTACATAGATTTTTCACTGAAGTGTAGGTTTGTCTGTCTCATTAACGCTCAGCTATAGTGCAGACATTTCCAACACATTTCTTAACATGGTATCTCAACATTTGTAAGATTCAGTGTACTTCATACTGCTACAAGACTACCATTATAGTTAAGAAGTTAGTATTAAAGTAAAATAAACTATTTTTCTCCTACTAAGGTGCTCCCTGGTCTAAGAAAACCTTTTGAAACCTCAAAAAATCTATATATTTGGGCTAATACTGTTTAACATCATCATTAGCAATCTGGAGAATGGGATGGAAGGCACCCTCAGCAAAGCTCATAAATGATTTCATAGTAACATGTGATATGTCAGAGGGAAGAGCTACCATTCAGAGGGACCTTCACAGGCTGACGAACCTCACAAAGTTCAGAGAGAAATATATTTTGCTCCTGAGATGGAGCAACATGATGCATTAGCACAGACTGAGGACCAACTGACCAGGCAGTAGCTCTTCAAAAAACAACCCGGTCCTGGTAGAAAAGTTGAATATGAGCAACCAGTGCACTTATGTGGCAATGAATGCCAACCACGCAGTGGGCAGGCCTAATGATACCATGGATAGCAAGTCCTGTGATTACACCTATTGCCCAGCACTCAAAAGGTGTGTGGAAGACTATGTTCAGCTTTGCATCTTCAGCGTAAGAGAGATTTGAAAACTGGTGTGATTTCAGCAGTGGCCCACTAAAGTGACCAGGAGGCCGAAGCACATGTCCTGTGAAGAGAGACAGAAGCGTCAGCTTGGAGAGAAAGAAGGTTCAGAGAACCTCATTACTGTCATCTGTTATCAAAGAGAGGGGTGTTATGGATAAGGCAGAGCCAGGCTCTTCTCAGACATAAATGTTTAAAAGATGAGAGGCGACAGTCACAGCTGCAGCAAGGAAAATTCTGATAAAACGAAGAAGAAAGTCTTCCCCATGAGCACAGTCAATCACCTGGTTTCCCAGAGAGGCTGTATAATCTCCATCCTTGCAGGTACTCAAACCTCAACTGGACACAGCCCTGAGCAACCTAACCTAGCTTTGAAGCTACCCCTGTTTGGAGACCCAATAGACTCCAGAGGTCCTTTCCAACCTGAATTACTGTACGACTCCACATTTCAAAACTGAAGCATTGCAAATCATTACAAAATGCTGTAATGAGGCAGAGGACATTTCAGTTGCTTTATGAAAGTGCTATTGAAATTGAACACACTTCTGGGAGGCAGAGAAAAAGGAAGAAGGGTGTATCAGAAAGTGAGATTCCCACAACACTTTAAAAAAGATGGAGAGCTAAGAAAAAAAAATACCAAAGTGATGTTTGAGAAGAAACAAGTTACAAAACCACTGGGGCTACAACAACAGAATTCCTGCCTCCCAACAACCTCTGACTAGCAGACAACTAAGAGGACTCAAAAGTCAAACGAATGGTGGCGACTTACAGAAAACCAGTTCCTTCTGTGCTAAGGGCTTTAAAAGTCAACAGGGTCAGTTTAAAATTGATCCATTGTCATTTTATAGGCAGTGAGTGGAAAGACCGCTGGGTGGATGTAATGTGATCACAGCTGTTCAGTCCCGTGAGCAGCGTGAGGCTGCATTCTGCAATAGCTGGAAGCAGCAGGCAGCCTCTTGCTGGAAGCCCTACTAAGGGGAAATTGCCACTGTTGATCCTCATGCTGCTGTTGAATTTGATGGGAATTTTTACTGCATAAATGACTGCCAGATCAGAGCCTACATTAAAACTACATAAACATGAAGAAAGACGTTTTAACTTCAGAAGCATATGGCTCCCAGTGGTTCCTAACCAACAAGAGCTCTGTGTCAAAGGGCAAATTAGGCTCCTAGCTTGCTATTGCATTACTTAGTTGCCATCATAAAAAGGAAGAAACAAAAAAAAAGAGGGGAAAAAGAAAAAGGCATGTGCAGTCATGGATATACAGCTGACTCAGCGATGACCTTTTATTCTGAGAAGTTGCTGATTTTTCAAATATTGGAAACAATGTATTTACCACACACAAACTGACTGATATGTCGTTGGCAACGCCCTTTAAAAAACCCTCAGTGCTAGCCAAATGTCAAAGTCTGTTATTTCTTGTTAAATAGATTTATCCAATTCTCTTGCAAGTCAGCACACAGCCTGACCTTAGGCAGGAGCTGCAATAAGGGAGCCTGGGAAGGAGCACCTAACCTGTCAGGTACCACAGATGCATTAAATTCATAACTATCCTGCACAAGACAAACATGTGGATAATCTATAATGTGCATTCTACTAATACCCTACTTCAATGAGCATTCCAAGGCATAAAGCACTTTGCTGCTGCTTTTCTTGTTTGCAGCAATGGAAAGGAGAAAACGACCAATGCTGGCGCATGCAACACTCCCTTTGAAGGGGGTTCAGCTAAATGCACAGCGCTGGGCTGTGCCAGAGCTTCCCTTGATCCATTTAGCTCTGATTAACGGGAAGATTTCCTCTCCTCCTACACAGAAATTTGAAATTAAGTGTTTTCTTAGGTTCTGTTTCAATATCAAAGAAGGTGACAGCTCTTGTTGCACTTCTTTAGACACACTGTTCTGACATTGGGAGTAGATGGGAAAAGAAATGAGAGATTGTGCTGTTCATTTGATATTTTTGCCCCTTTGGTGTCTGTTCCACCACTATCCTTGAGGGAAAACATCTGTTACCTGACCTGTTCTTCCTGCCTTCCTTCGATCCTGTTTCCCTCTGGAATATCCTTCCTTTTGCTGCATCGGCATTTTAGATGCCCTTTATTCTCTCTCTCCCCTTCCAATATGTTTAGGTTTTACCCTACACAGGCTTCTTTTTCCTTTTCATTCTAAAGAAGTAGGAAATAAAGAGCAGTGAAATGTCTTCTTAGCAACAAGACCTAATTTTTTTTTCTAGTCAGCTGAGGATTTCTATTGGCATCTAGAGATTTCACGCAAGGTATCCATGTACATACACTGCATCCAAGTTGTGCATTTCTTGTTCTCAAGAAAAGTTCATTCAATACTTTACCTAGGCACGTATTTACAGATACTTTTTTCTGGTTTTGACCCAAGTTTAAAACCTCCTCCACCAATAACGACAAAAGTTGAAATAAGGGACCAAACCGTAAGCTGTTTACTTTAAATCCAAGATGTAAGGAAGGTATGTATGTGAGCAGGCACCTTTGACAAACAAGAACTTTGAAAATCTAAAAAAACCCCAAGCCTAACAATGTTTTTCACTCTTATGATGGATTTTAATTCTAAGCTACTGCTGTATAAAGTCCTTCAAAGTTATAAAAGTTGTTCTTCCCAATCAAAAATATTAAAAAATGGTGTTAATTATATTTTGCCACCAGCATTGATAGCTATCCTAGCTAAAATCTAAAGGCTCAGTCATTTTGCTTCAAAGCTGTAGCATTCTTATATTGTGTAATCAATTTGACTTGCTTGTAGATAATTAAATGCTACTAAGTGACGAAAAGTAGACAAGATGCATTGATTTCAATTGGATAAAAACTCAGACACCTTCTCTGAGATTGTTCAATACGTTAAAAACTTCTCAAAACACCAACATCTTGCAGCTTGAAAATTATGATAAATAGTTAAAAGAAGGTCAAGGTGGATATGTGTATAAGTCCTTCCCTCTTTGGAAGAAGACTTTATTCCTATAAATAACTGCAAGGCAACATCTAATTTAAATCAGTACAATGGTGGCACTGACCTGCCCAGGTGCCAGATTAAAAAAAACACTGATGTTTACGGCACTGACAAAAGGCAGCTTTTATTAACCCCCAAATGAATAAAAGCTATTAAATCCCTATTTGGATCACTGTGAAAAGTAAGCAGTGTAAAGACTGCTCACCGTGGGTGCGAAAAACCATTTGGTTCTAACTGAAAACACCACCCATAACTCTGAACTCTTAATTCCACCTCAGTAAATAAAAATTGAGAACTTTTCAACATCTTCTACTCGGATCACCAGCAATTAGACTTCAGTGTTCCATAAGGATGGAGATGTATCTGTTCCTTGCACTAAAAGATCGCTGCATTGCTGTAAATAAGCAGCTGTACATAGGAATAAAACGTAATCTCATGACACAGGCAAGCCACAAAGTTAGCCTTTCAAATTTCAAAGGTATTTTATCTTCTCTTTGTTACTTCGGCAGTGAATTATATCTACACTGGTCGTGACTGAACATGAAGTTCAAAATCACTATTTCAAAATACACCCAAAATAAAAATTCTTTTGAGGAAATGGAAGTCCTGTGTCATTTTGAGTTGACATGTTGACATAGTGTTTAAGAGATGTTTTTAATTCCAGCTAAAATTTCTGCCCAAAGCCACTGAAATTCAAACTGGACTGAAATTCAAATACGCCTTATTTCCCTTTCCCAGCCAATATTCTCCTTCTATCTTGACCAATTCCATCATGCTATTCAGAGAGACTCCCAAAAGTTTGTTAGAAAGGGAACATCTTACTGCTCATAGCTGATTAAGAGAAAAAGTATTTCTTAACACACTGTGATCGTTGTTTGCCACATGAAGGAAAGAGCTATGCCGGTCTTGGGCTCTTTAATAATGGTCTCAGGGTGTCATTTGAAGATGGCATTTCTCTACTTTTTTACTGCTTTATTAAAAAGCAAGTCAGGTCAAGCCTCACAGAGGCACACTGTGTCAGAGAAGAGACAGGTGTGAGGATCCACAAGGCATCATGAAAACCAACTCACCAGTTGCCACAGGGCTTTCAGTGGTCACCAATTTCTTTCTCCTGTCAACAGGCATTTGCAGATAGCCTCAACTGACCTTTTCAGTAAACTTACAAACAAGCTGCTTTGTCCATTCCACTGTTTCATTTAGCACATATTTGCCCAGGCATGGGTTACTGCACCCTACCTTAAACTGAGTGTTATCTTGCTCCATATGCATTTTTATTGATTTCAGTGGGAACTATCAGTGGAAGCAAACAGTACAGAACAAGTGTCAAGGTCTCTAAGGTGCCTCCCTATCTCGGAAAACATGTTTTTATAAGTGTGTATGTGTTCCATAGCAGTACCCTCACTACTGTTTATAGAAATTTTAGTATATTCCCATCCATGCCCCAATTCCTTTGCAATACCAACTCACATCCTGCAAACTCAACTTTCTTTGATGCTATTTCACTGCCTACATTGAAAACAAACAAACAAAAAAATGTAGACTATTTTTTTACTTGCATCCTTTCTTTCTGGCACATGTGCATGCCAGTTTTCCTCAACCGGCTGAACAATCTCTTTTCATTAAAATGCCTCATTTATATATGCTAGCAGCAGAAGTGCAGCATATGTCAGTTATTTTCATGCATCTCAAGCCTTCTCGAGTCAGTCATCCCAAATTAAAGATTGTTATTCTGTAGAGGGAAAAACCTGCTCTTCATCTCTGGGTGCAGAGCCTTTAAAACATAAAGACAGACGTGAAAACACTGTGCCTATCAGAAGCCTACTATGTCAAGACCTCTTTCTACCAATTAAACTTAGAAAATGGTCTCAAGCAAGCAAGATCTGCTTTCCATGAAATTATGTTGATTTGCATTAATACAGTTGCTATCCTTTAATACTTCACAGATTTAATCTTATATATTGAGTACAGACATCAAGCTAACCGGTATAAAGTTACTTGATCTTCAGAGGAGAATGAATACTTTTGAACTCCACAATGCCTGGCCATTGGAAATGACACATTTGGAGTCCCCCAACAAGCTACATAAATGTCAGAACCATACTGTATGTATTTGCTTCTTCAATAAGTTATTAGGTTCACTCTTTCTTTTTGTCTATCCAAGCCATCTGTGTGTTGGAGAAATTAGTTCCAAATGTCTGTAATTTAAAATCCATCATTTTTCACAATGTGTGCAATCAGACTTGAATTATTTAGAAATTATCAATGCAAGCTGCCTCACTTAACCCTTTCAGGAGAAAGAACATGGAAGAAGAAAAACGTATATCCCAGCAGTGGACTACGTAACCGAAATCAAGGTGCAAGAGGTCACAGTTACAAACCCCTGACCTCACCTCACTGCCAAGACCAAAATGACCTGGTTACAGAGACAATGTAAATTAGCTCACAAAGAAGTTATTATTACTTGCAATGTGGCTGTCAATTATTAACTTGAATTGCTAGTCATAACCCTAGGTTTCTATAGAGAGCTCCCAACTAACTGTGTACCCTTCCCCCAACACCAGTGGAAAAGAAATAACAAAAAGGACAAAAACATCAGGCTGCTCTAGACTGATTTGCCCCCACCCCTTCCCTTAGCAGCTGTAAAAAAAAGATGCAATGCATTTCAACACCAGTAACAAAACTGATCCTCCCAGTCAGCATCACTGTAAACCAGCAAACTCTTTAAAGCCAATGTACTCATACCCAAGACAGGGCACAATTCCCTGTCCATTTTTTTTTTTAATTATTCTTATTTTGAGGTGTGGAAAGTGCACAAAACTTCAGATGGGAATAAGAAAAAACAACATCCATATACTTTGCATATCTTGTCCATATTCAAAGGCACACAGCTTGAAATACAGTTATTTAAAAGGTTAATTTAAAGTAACATCTGTACACACTTCGCTAGGTTGAAGGACAAAGCAAGGTGAGGGAAGTCTGAAAAAGGTAGTTGACTTCCATGAACCTCTTGGATGCCTTATTCATGAATACTGTTTTCCTTGCTTCAAGCAAATATTCAGAAGGGCTACCATGAAGGCCAAAGAATTACTGGTTATGAACATATCTTTCTCCTGGATTTTGGAGGAAGAAACAATAGAGACATCAGTAGAAACAGAGCTTAAACCTCAACTGTATGTGTGACGCTTTGTAGTGACGTAGCACACCTTCAGATGACTTAAGAGTGCAATCCTGAGTACTGACAAGGCCCTAGGTCTTGTTAACTCTGCACTTGTGTGTATTGACCTTAAGAATTTTAGCAGTGTTTATTTCACAGCTGTCACAGTTTTGCATAGCTGGGTGCTGGGAAAGAACAAGGGCTGCAGAAAATGGCTGCTGTAAGGAGCTGCTGGATTCTTTGCAGGCCCCAGACTGTAAACATTGGCCAATTCAAGGCCAAAGTTGCTGCTGACCAGGGCCAAGCCAATCGGCAATGGTCACAATGCCTCTGGGAAACACATTTAGGAGAAAAAAAAAAACTGTAGGCAGCTGCAATTTGCCACTGGGGAAGGGAGTGAGAAGATGTAATGAGCTGTGCAGACACAAAGGCCAGGGAAGGTGGGGGAGGAAGTGCCCCAGGTGTCAGAGAAAAAAAATGCCCCTGTAGCCCGTGCAGAAACCCATGGTGGAGTGGGTGTCCCCCCACAGCCCTTGGAAGAGGCAGAGATCCCACATGTAGCCCATGGAGAGGCCCCACACTGGATGGAGCAGGTGGAGACATACAGGAGATGCAGTGACCCGCATTGGAGCAAGCCTCTGCCAGCACTTGCAGCCTATGGAGAGAGGCAGAGAAATGAGAGAGAGAGATATTTGCATGGGAACAGGTTTGCAACCCCGTGGAGGACTCGGACTGAGAGACATTGTGACTTATGACTGCCCTCCGTAGCAGTGATCCACAGTGGGGCAGCTGATTAAGAGCTGAAGCCCTGTGGGAAAGGGCTCACGTTGGAGAAGTTCCTGGAGGACTGTCCCCTGTGGGTAGGGCCCCACGGTGCAGCAGGGATCCCCCAACACTCTGGAAATGTGGATGGGCTCTGACCCTTAATAGTTCAATGGTATTAAGGTACACTGGGCACCAGTGTCTACTAACACTTGGTACTTCTGTGGATCTGATGTGCCAGGCCATCAGATCCACACAGTCCAATAGATGAAATTATCCCTTTCCTCCACCTGGCTGAAGGTAGGGCCTCTCTAATCTTGCTCATCATATTTGCTGTTTACTTCTTGCAAAAAAGACTTAGAGGGCCTTTCAAGAGGATCACAGGTACAGTTAAAATCACAGTCTGATGGGCTGTCTACTGGAAACTGGCGCAGCATTCTTCCTGGAGGCATCTCTTTTTACAACTGTTTTCCCTTGCTGCTCATTCACTCTAGCTCGGAGGGCTGAAGTGGGTTTTCCATCCCACCTCCTCATGTCTTCACCATTGTTGCATTGATAGAACCACAGAATGCCTCATGGTGCGTACTTTTTAAAAGCTCTTTTTGGAATAGGAGAGTGCTTTCATCTGATAGCTGAAATCATGGTCTGCACAGGTGGGCAAGTATGACAAACTTTCTTCAAGTTGCTGGCTCTCTGGGACAGTTTCTTCACAGCCAAGATGAGGGAGGAAGAAAGGCTTTCTTCAAATAGACAGAGTCAGCCAGCCACTTCATCCACTTCTGGTGCTTCTTCCTTTCCCCAGTCTAATATGGCCAGTGAGTTGGCCACATGAGTCAGGAACACTGGACTTCATCAGGATCGGTGGGTAGCTGCAAATCATCAGGGTCATAGTAAATCATCTCTCACACAACTAACTCCCTCCCTCCCTCAAGTACTGGATACTTCACTCCATGGTTGGCCACTTGCCTGGCTGACACACAACATCTTCAGTGAACAGGTACCTTTCCCTTACGCTTGACAGAAGTCACCTCCATAGGCTGAGGGCTTAGGACTTCTTTCCAATCTCCTTGTTGATGCCTCCTTCTCTAGACAGGGATCCCAGCTGCTTGGCCTTCTAATTCCAGGTTGCTAGCCCTATTGTCTCAGTATTGGAGTAGCCAGGCAATGATGTGCTCCCCTGGGAGGCAGATGAAATCTTCTCATGTCTCAGCTCACTCAAGAAGGATCCGATTATAACCTCTAGTATTGCCTTTTCTTCAGGATCTCGCAATGGTCCTGGTTCATCATCATCTTTCACCATGTGGACTGATTTCTTCATGTATTTCTTTTTCTGTATAGGGGCAACTGGTATTGGTACTGGTTGGCTGTCTGACTCAGCTACAAGGCTGGCCTCTGAGATTTGAGTACCTATGGCACTTGTTGTGGGGGTTGGAAGAGCTGCACTCTCTGATGTCTGAGTAGCTACAGTGCCTGTAGTAAGGGTTCTTCCTGGCTCAGCTACAGTGTTAGTTTCTGAAGTTTGAGCATCCACAGTGCCTATGGATCTGTTTACCTCGTCTAGATATTTTCTCATTCCCTCCCATGCACCATGCCACCCCAACACTTCACCCTCAGGGAAGATCTCTTGGCAATATTCTTGAAAAAGTTTTTGGTAACACATAAGACTTGAAAAACATTCAGGAGAATGAGCAACAGAGACATACTGGTCTGAATATCCCAGGGGCAGTCAGAGTTCTCAAAGGCTGTTCTAACAAGCCTGAAGGAAAAAGGGAAGGAGGAAGCTTCCCTACCCCATCTTCCCCAGAAATTGAGTATGATTATTAAATAATGCTAAGATATGTTGTCCAATAGCTGGAAGTAACAGAAATGCCACATACAGATACCCTCTGAGGCTGATGAACACACATAATATCTTATCATAAATCAGTATCACACAGTAGAACAGAATTAGGAACCTGACTCCCCTTCCTGAGGTGATAAACAGCTAGGCAGGGATTACATAAAGTGGGTGTGGGATCACATACCAAATCCAGGTGAACAGGCAAAACACCGTTGTTACCATCATCTCTTCAAGTAATATGATAAACATTTCATCATAGCTTTTTAACAAAATCCAGTCAGATCTACTGTCATTCCAACCCTCTGGGCCTCACACTGGGCACCAAAAAGGACTGTGTTGGTTCAGCCCCAAGCAGCGGCTGAGCACCACACCACTTGCTCACGCAGGCCCAGAGGACAAACAGACAAAGCCTCCATAGGCTGGGATAAGGACAGTCTGCTGACAAGCACCACAAGAACAAAAAACAGGGACAAAGTGCACACACCCAGTGATGACACAAAATACCAACCTGAGGACCAGCCCAGTCACACTCAAAGTATGCTAGAAGCATCCAGGAACACCTCTCCCAACCAGCCCCTTTTATGGGGGAGTGATATCAGGTGGTGTGGGAAACAGACCTGGCTAACTCAGCTCACCTGGGCTGGGCTGCCTGCTTGGGGAGGTTAGCTCTGGCCTGGCCAGAACCAGGACAGATAGTCATTCTAAGAAAAAGTTAGTCTCTAACCTTGGTTTCAAACTGTCTAAAGACAAGACACACTTCTGCAATGTTGATCATAATAAAGTTTGGTTACATATATTTCCAAAATTAAATCTCTTTTTTTTCCCCCTGAAATAATTTATTCCTTTATATTATTTTCCACCCAGTATCTTAAAATGATTAAAAAATATCCTCTTATTAAGCCTCAGAATACCTCTGTAACTGAGTGAGATAGTATCCTCGCATTTTACAGAGAGAAACGGGTTCCAGGAAGTTAAAACAGACACCTAGCATCACATACTTTGGTGTATTAGAAAGAATTCTAAACCTTGTAAACTACAAATCTATGATTTATGAACTTTGCTAATCAAAATCTCATGTAAGATTTGTAATACCTGGAATATTACAGGGTTACATACAGTGAGATCTACAAACTGCAAACTTTTAAGATGTATTATCAACAACAGTAATAATCAACTAAGTATCTTGCACTACATTTATAGGCAAATGTAACATAAAAGCCTCAAAAAGGTCTGAAAAACCAGAGTACTTAAAACTTTGCGCTAGCAAGCTATAAAAAGCAAGTCTCCTTCAATATGGGAACCTCACTTAAGAATATAACAAGATGGTATTTTAATCATACAGCACAGTATTTGTTCAGGTTTTGAGACTTTAACCTAGCAGAATTAAATTTCAGCAACTCAGTGGAGTGTACACTTGCTGAATTAAAATACGTTGCATTTCATTTGCCCTGCTGTGTTGAGGTTATTACCTACAGCATCATGTTTGGCTTGTGTCTGAGCTGCAAACGTACCGTAAACCTGTACTTTGAATAGTCTTGCTTGTGGATCACCACCAATACTGCTGGACTCCACCCTGCTACCACCACATTTTACAGCCAGGAGAACACCTCAGACCGGAGTATGCTAATAATAATACAACGAACACATTCCCCTCCCTCTGTGGTACTTATTATTCACTGAAGTACATTCCTGCTTTACAAGTTTTAAGAAGTATTAAAAGCACTAATGATGCAGCTGGCACATCAGTAGCTGTCCCATGGCTGAGTTTAACTCTGAGTGTGAACAGCAAAGTGTACACTAGGGAAGCTTGTATTTACATGCACAAACATGCCTAATGCTAATCAGGCAGAATACTGGACCAGGGTGTAATTCCTTGCAACATTTCCTATTCTACGTTTCCCTACTGCAGCTGGGGCTCCTTCACACACACTTGCCTAAATACTTTCCTTTAATAAGATTCCTTAGGTGAGAAATATATTCCTTCTATAAATTTCCTTGCCAGGCTTCTCAGAAAACAAAATTTACTCTCTCCTTTTTAAATAGACCCAAGCACAGGGAGAAAAATTATTCATTACATATATCAATTTCTTTGCTTCTGATAAGACAACTGTCCTGCGCAAATGAAAGACTGAGAACCTTTTTCCTGTTTTATTAACACCAGCTGAGCTGTAGCCCTTAGAACCATGTTGGGAGCCCCCAGTACAGGCGTGGTTCTCTCTCCTGCTTCAAGCTACCTGCTTGCCTGAGTAGCAGTGAGGAAAGTGTGAAAGAAAGTAAGAAGTGAGCAGGCATAGCTCTTGGTTTTAATTTTTAACACTAAAGTCCAGCTTACTCTGCTGAGAGCTGGGAAAAAAATACTGTTTCATGGCTTGTACTGCTATGGGAAACTGCAAAATGACAGTCCTTAGCCTCATCTTCACACCACTATTAAAAAACTGTCTCGAATATTCTCTCAAGGGAAGAACTTTTTAATGTGCCCTAAACTCTCTCCACAAGTCGAACATGTGGGAAAACTTCACGGCTATACCAAACTGTGTACAAAAGTAACTATGAGCCTGATTTTCTTACAAGTTTTTAATAACATGTATTCAATAAAGAGTTTTGAGTTGTTCCAAAAAATTGTCAATTTGACACACAAATATGCTGCTATCACCTCTTGTTCTCCCCTACAGGGGCTACTGCACTGACAAAAACAGTGTGCAGGCTTCTGCAAATAAAAGCTCTTCTCATTTTCACTCATTCAGCACAGAGCTGGGTGGTAACACCTTATATTCCTACCCAGCCACTTAAAGCATCAGCTCAGGACTGAGAATTATATTGTCTTTTACTAATCTGTTATTTCACCACCTCTGGAAAAGTAAAGTTTGAATAGGTGTTGTGAAGTGGAACAAAATTCCGGTTTTACACCTTCCTGCTTTTTTTTTGTGAGCCAAATCCATTCCTTTCCTAGGGTTGAACTCCAAATTAGATAATGCCCCAGCCTTGTAATTCACAAAGGACCAGGCGTTCGCTGCGTATCGCCTCCCGTCGCACACATCGCAGCTGGTGGTGTTGACCATACCGCAGTTGTTTACATTGATCATGGGAAGAAACAAGAAATGCAGTGACAAAGAGCAGCACTGCTTTCTCCCTCTCCTTTGCCACGAAAAGGGACTGACCCCAAAGCTACCTGCTGCTCACAGTTCTCACTGATGGAAATACGGCAGTGATCTTCGGTGCCCTACCAGAGGTAAGGGAGCTGGGCTGACTGCTTCCCGCAAACACAGGTGGGATTTGCAGTGAAGAGCCCGTGATGTCTTCCTGCTTTTCCCTGACGGAGGCTCTTCTACCTATGTCACTTCTCTGCTTGGGTTTCTCCGGTATAGTAATGCGATTATTTCTGCCACAATTACAGCAGCAATAACAGCTGTGAACAGGAAGGCTAGTTCAATCATTTCTGTCTGTCATCAAAATGCAAAAAATTCCTTTCTAACTGTCGTGGTTTTGCCCCGGCCGAGGGCCGCACCCCACACAGTCGCTTGTACTTTTAAAAGGAAGGGGGAGGGAAAGTTGGGGGAGGGGGAAAAGGGAAGGAAGAAAGGAGGGAAAGAAACCACAACCTAGAAACCAGAACCACGCAGGTTGGGATAAGGATAGTTTACTAAACAATAACAGAAAACTAGATATAACAATAACAGAAGTTTAAAGTACAAAATAGATGAAACTGATGATACACAATGCAGTTTCTCACCAAACCACACAACTCAGGCCGCACAGCTTAGAGCCGTCCCTGAACCCAGAAACCACCCGTCCTGGCGTTGTCTCCTCCTCTTCCCCCCAGTCCCCCTTTATACTGAGCATGACGTAACTGGCATGGAATATCCTCTTTGGCCAATTCGGGTCACCTGTCCTGGCTGCGTCCCCTCCTTTCTCGTTAGTAAGGAAGTATGAAGAACTGAGAAAGGTCCTTGATTGCCCGGCAACAACCAGAAACATCAGGGTGCTATCAGCACTGTTCTCATCCTAACACCCAAACATGGCATTCCATCCACTGCTAAAAATAATTAACTCCATCATAGCTGAAACCAGGACATTATCCACCCCTTATTCCATACCATTTACGTCATGACCAGATCCAACAATTTTCTTTGGGTACAACCAGTTTCGTGTTTCACACACCCATATATGTATGTACACATGTATGCACACATACGTGCATACAGATCTTATTCCCTCAGTCTGTGAATCATCCCTCTGAAGTTGTTGAGTTCATTTAGTCCATGATTTTCAGGCTCCATTTCTCGTAACAGTTTCTCTGGATAATTGTATGTTCCATTGGCTCGTTGCATGCTGCATCTCAGGCTCTTGACTGATACACCTGGCATGGTCCATGCTCATAGTCTGTGGGTCAGAGTTTATTTTCAAAGGGAAAAAAGAAAAAAAGTTCTTGAGAGGCCAGGCTTTAGTTCCATCATCATGGCACTCATTCTTCATTAACTTGTATGACTCCGGCTATAATGCTATGGTACAACATACAGCAATCATAACAATAATGAATATACAATAATGGGTTATTTGGCAATTATTACAATTTCTACTTTATTAATTATATTGGCTATTCTCACCCAAAATCAAATCCCCTTGAGGTACGCATCGAACTTCTCCATCCCTCTGCATTACCCACCAAGTACAGCCAGGTCCTTGAGCAAAAACAATTCCAGACATGGGTTTACCTTTGCCTGAAGCAGGGATGACCCAAACTCTCTTTCCCAATACACTCTTCATATGCACTACTGGGACTCCGTCTCCCTCTACAGTACGTGGAAATTTTGACTGGGCAGGGCCAGCCCGATTGGTAGATCCCCTAGTGTTAACTAACCACGTGGCTTTGGCCAAATGTGTATCCCAATGCTTGAATGTCCCACCACACATTGCTTTCAGTGTAGTTTTTAAAAGTCCATTATATCGTTCAATTTTCCCAGAGGCCGGTGCATGATAAGGAATGTGGTACACCCACTCAATGCCATGCTCTTTGGCCCAGGTGTCTATAAGAGTGTTTCGGAAGTGAGTCCCATTGTCTGACTCGATTCTTTCTGGAGTACCATGTCGCCAGAGGACTTGCCTTTCAAGGCCCAGAATTGTATTTCGAGCAGTGGCATGGGGTACGGGATATGTTTCTAGCCAGCCGGTAGTTGCCTCCACCATTGTAAGCACATAACGTTTGCCATGGCGGGTTTGTGGGAGGGTGATGTAATCAATCTGCCAAGCCTCCCCATATTTGTATTTCATCCACCATCCTCCATACCAAAGGGGCTTTAACCGCTTAGCTTGCTTGATTGCAGCACATGTCTCACATTCGTGGACAACTTGTGCGATGGCGTCCATGGTCAAGTCCACCCCTCGATCCCGAGCCCATCTATATGTTGCATCTCTACCTTGATGACCCGAGGTATCATGAGCCCATCGAGCCATGAATAATTCACCCTTATGTTGCCAGTCTAGATCTACCTGAGCCACTTTAATCCTAGCAGCCTTATCTACCTGATGGTTGTTTTCATGTTCCTCCATGGCCCGACTCTTAGGTACATGGGCGTTGACATGACGTACCTTTACAACAAGTTTCTCTAACCGAGCAGAGATATCTTGCCGTAAGTCACCAGCCCATATAGGTTTGCCTCTACGCTGCCAGTTGTTCTTTTTCCACTGCTGCAACCACCCCCACAGGGCATTCGCCACCATCCATGAATCAGTATTAAGGTAGAGCATTGGCCACTTTTCTCTCTCAGCAATGTCCAGGGCTAACTGGATGGCCTTCACCTCAGCGAACTGGCTTGATTCACCTTTTCCTTCAGTGGCTTCTGCTACTCTTCTTATAGGGCTCCATACAGCAGCTTTCCATCTCCGATGCTTACCCACAATGCGACAAGACCCATCAGTGAACAGGGCATATCGCTTCTCATTCTCTGGCAGTTCGTTGTAGGGTGGGGCTTCTTCAGTGCATGTTACCTCCTCATCCTCTGGTGACATCCCAAAATCTTTGCCTTCTGGCCAGTCTGTGATCACCTCCACGATTCCTGGGCGATTGGGGTTTCCTATTCGAGCCCGCTGTGTAATTAGTGCAACCCACTTGCTCCACATAGCATCAGTGGCATGGTGTGTAGAAGGAACCTTCCCTTTGAACATCCAGCCCAGCACCGGCAGTCGGGGTGCCAGGAGGAGCTGGGCTTCAGTTCCAATCACTTCTGAGGCGGCTCGAACCCCTTCATAGGCGGCCAGTATTTCCTTTTCTGTTGGAGTATAATTGGCCTCAGATCCTTTGTAGGCCCGACTCCAAAACCCCAGCGGTCGACCTCGAGTCTCCCCTTGTGCTTTCTGCCAGAGACTCCAGGTCGGGCCGTTCTCCCCAGCTGCAGTGTAGAGCACATTTTTAATATCTGTCCCTGTCCGGACAGGCCCAAGGGCCACTGCATGGACTATTTCGCGTTTGATCTGCTCAAAGGCTTGCTGTTGCTCAGGGCCCCATTGGAAATCATTCTTCTTTCGAGTTACATGGTAGAGTGGGCTCACAATGAGACTGTAGTTTGGGACATGCATTCGCCAAAAACCTATAACACCTAAGAAAGCTTGTGTTTCCTTTTTGTTGCTTGGTGGAGACATAGCTGCTATTTTATTAATAATGTCCATTGGGATCTGACGACGCCCATCCTGCCATTTTATTCCTAAAAACTGGATTTCTCGCGTAGGCCCCTTGACTTTACTTCGCTTTATAGCAAAACCGGCTTCTAAAAGGATTTTAATTACCCTGTTTCCTTTTTCAAAAACTTCTTCTGCTGTGTTGCCCCATACAATGATGTCATCAATATAGTGCAGGTGCTCTGGTGCTTCACCCTTTTCCAGTGTATTCTGGATTAGTCCATGGCAGATGGTGGGGCTATGTTTCCACCCCTGGGGCAGACGATTCCACGTGTATTGGATGCCTCTCCAGGTGAAAGCAAACTGTGGCCTGCACTCTGGCGCCAGTGGGATCGAGAAGAAAGCATTCGCAATGTCAATTGTGGCGTACCACTTGGCTGCCTTCGATTCCAATTCATACTGGAGCTCTAACATGTCTGGCACAGCAGCACTCATACCTGGAGTGACTTCATTTAGGCCACGATAATCTACTGTCAGCCTCCACTCTCCATTGGACTTCCTCACTGGCCATATGGGACTATTAAAGGGTGAGTGGGTTCAGCTGATCACTCCCTGATCCTCCAGTTGACGAATCAACTTATGGATGGGAATCAGGGAATCTCGGTTAGTACGGTATTGTCGTCTGTGCACTGTCGTCGTAGCAACTGGCACTTGCTGTTCTTCAACCTTCAACAACCCCACAACAGCAGAATCCTCCAAGAGTCCAGGCAAGGCACACAGTTGTTTAATTCCTTCTGTTTCCAAAGCAGCTATTCCAAAAGCCCATCGGTACCCTTTTGGGTCTTTAAAATACCCTCTACGTAGATAATCTATACCTAAAATGCACGGAGCTTCTGGACCAGTCACAATGGGGTGTTTTTCCCAGTCCTTCCCAGTTAGGCTCACCTCAGCCTCTAGCACAGTTAGTTGTTGGGATCCCCCTGTCACTCCAGAAATACAAACGGGTTCTACCCCTTCATGACTCGATGGCATTAGAGTACACTGGGCACCAGTATCCACCAGAGCTTTGTACTCTTGTGGATCTGACGTGCCAGGCCATCGGATCCACACAGTCCAATAAACCCGATTATCCCTCTCCTCCACCTGGCTGGAGGCAGGGCCCCTCTATTGCTGCTGATCATATTTGTTTTCCACTGGTTGCATAAAGGACTTAGAGGTCCCTTCAAAAGGATCAGACACATCAGACATATAGGTAGGCCTTCCAGTTGGTCTAGGGAACTGCCCAGTAGAAACTGGTGCAGCCTTCTTCCTGGCAGGATCTTGTTGTGCGAATGTTTTACCCCGCAGCTCATTTATTCGTGCTCGAAGGGCTGAGGTGGGCTGCATATCCCATTTCCTCATGTCCTCTCCATGATCAAGCAGGTAAAACCACAATGTACGTCGTGGTGTGTATTCTCCCTCTTGGAACGATGGACGCTTTCTCCCAGTAGCTGCAACATTGCTCCATAGGGGTTGGGAGTTGGACATATTGTTGTCAAGTCGTTGAACCAGTTTCTCTACCGCTGCAATGACGGAGAGGGAAACATTGTCTTGGTATTTCCGGAGTCGGCAGGCCACCTCATTTACGGTTGGTAGATCCATATCACTCCAGTCAATTGCTGCCAGTGAATTGGTGTACCCTGACGGTGCACTTCGTACAACCTTACGCCACATATCTGGAGTGCATAGGACTTCATCGGGATCAGCGGGAAGCCGTGAATTGTCCAGATCATAATAAACTATCTCCCGTACAGCTAATTCTCTCAGGTGCTGGATAGCTGTCTCTATGCTGTTACACTTGGGTGTCTGACATGTAATATATTCCTTTATGGGATATCTTTCCTGCACACTTGACAGTAGTCGCCTCCAGAGGCTGAGGATTTCCGGCCTCCTCCCAATTGCTTTGTCAATTCCTCCTTCTCTAGCTAGGGATCCCAACTGCTTGGCCTCTCTGCCTTCTAACTCCAAACTATTGGCCCCGTGATCCCAACATCGGAGCAACCAAGTGATAATGTGCTCACTTGGGTGGCGGGTGAAATCTTTTCGAACCTCACGCAGCTCACTCAGAGTCAGGGATCGGGTAACAATCTCTGGTTCTGCCTCCTCCTGATATCCTCGGGATGGTCCCGGTTGATCATCATCATCATCCGTCACTATGCGAACTGATTTCTTTGTGCATTTCCTCTTTTGTACGGGAGCAACAGACACTGGTGTGGGTTGGTTTTTCTGATCATCTGCAGTGTCTGCTGTAGAGATTACAGTAGCTGCAGTGTCGGTCACAGGGGTTGCAGTAGCTGCAGTGTCAGCCCCAGTGGTTGCAGCAGCTATAGTATCTGCCAGTCTGTTTCCTTTCCCTTCTCCCTGACAGTGCTGACAGTGCTGACAGTGCTGCCTGCTATCAAGCAGTGTTTGATAAATAGTGGCCAGAGCCCAGCACAGTGCAGTAAGGTGTCCGTCTCTGGGAAACCTACAGCAATTTTTCTTTAGGTATGCAGTCACTTGATCGGGGTCTTGTAGCTGTTCAGGAGTGAAGTTCCAAACCATCGGGCGTGAGAAAGTACCTAGGTACTTGCCCATACTTTGCCACATGCCCTGCCACTCGTGATTATTCTGTCTCGGAGAAAGCTCTTCAGTGGTATTCATAAACCTATGCTTGATATATAACAAAAACTGAACCATCTGCACCAAACCTACCAATAGCAAAATGCTAGTTTGAATATCCCAGAGATATTGGAGATTTTCAAAAACTGCCATAAGAGCTGTTGTATTTAGCCCAAAGGAAAAGAAAGCAGTGCTGTTATTAACCCCTCCCTGTCCAAAGAATGGACAGGACAGCAAAACCTCATACAAGTACCAGATTAAGCTCATGGTCATCGATATTATTGTATCATAGACCGATATCATAAAATACACTATAATGAAGTATGGGAACAAATATGGGAGCCGCAGACCTGAGAGAGTAAAGAATCCTGCCAGGATTGTATACAGCATGCGGTGGTTTTGCTGCCACAGCCATGGACACAGCCTTGTGAATAAATCCCACAGCATCGTGACCAGAGATTGCTTAAACAACAGTGCTTATCTTAATTGCGATAGTTAGGGTCAGATCTACCGTTATCCCAACCGTTCGTGCCCCACGTTGGGCGCCAAAATGACTGTCGTGGTTTTGCCCCGGCCGAGGGCCGCACCCCACACAGTCGCTTGTACTTTTAAAAGGAAGGGGGAGGGAAAGTTGGGGGAGGGGGAAAAGGGAAGGAAGAAAGGAGGGAAAGAAACCACAACCTAGAAACCAGAACCACGCAGGTTGGGATAAGGATAGTTTACTAAACAATAACAGAAAACTAGATATAACAATAACAGAAGTTTAAAGCACAAAATAGATGAAACTGGTGATACACAATGCAGTTTCTCACCAAACCACAGAACTCAGGCCGCACAGCTTAGAGCCGCCCCCGAACCCAGAAACCGCCCGTCCTGGCGTTGTCTCCTCCTCTTCCCCCCAGTCCCCCTTTATACTGAGCATGACGTAACTGGCATGGAATATCCTCTTTGGCCAATTCGGGTCACCTGTCCTGGCTGCGTCCCCTCCTTTCTCACTAGTAAGGAAGTATGAAGAACTGAGAAAGGTCCTTGATTGCCCGGCAACAACCAGAAACATCAGGGTGCTATCAGCACTGTTCTCATCCTAACACCCAAACATGGCATTCCATCCACTGCTAAAAATAATTAACTCCATCATAGCTGAAACCAGGACACTAACCCTCTTTCTCCCCAGCATCCTGCTTTTGCACTGAAGCTCTGCATAATTAAAAAGTTGCCACATTCCGGACCAGCCATTCAATAAAATGTATATTTTCTTCAATAAATACAATCACAACATCAGAAACACATAGTGTATATAGGGTTTATTTTTTCTTTAGATTATGGGACCTAACTTTAAAATCTAAACATACACTAGTCACCCCTGAACAGTGATTTATTCCACCTACTTTAGATACCAATTGCAACTTGAGGTGATTGCAGTTAGCTAAATAAACTGACTGGCTTGTACATGAATAATGCCAAAATGATGTGACCTACTTAATTAACAGGTTTTTTAGCAGTTTATACCTAATTATATGAGATTGGCACACACACACACACACACACAAATTCCCCAATACCAGCATTTGACAAAAATTAATTCCATTTCCGCAACATTGCCCAGCATTTAATTGTACACAATTAATATATTTTTTTTAATGTTCTGACACACACGCATGCAAAAAAAGCAAAAGCTTTTGCATTCAATTCTTTCACATTTCAGGTAAGTGATGGCAGATAAGCGCATATTTTTACACTGGGAACTCACAAAGGCACACACAAAACCCCAGCAAATAATGGGCAGGTTTGCTGGTAGCTCTGTGAACAACAGAAGTAGGGAAGTTCACAGGTGGTTTATTTCCATCTAGCTGTAGCACTCTGCAAGGTCAAGTTCTGTCTGGAGAGTCAGTAGGGAATGCTTTGACCTTCATGAATGAAAAATTACTACCTTCTGGATGACTTTTAAAATGACAAAAAATGGTCAAAGTCAAATAATTTCAAATAATCCAAACAGTGTTTCTTTTCAAGTCTTTTAAGATTTAGAGGGAGAAGCGATATCTGGGCCAGGATGCTTGGTTACCCCAAGCCCCAGAAGAACAGGAAAAGGTTTACTTGCCCAGCAGCACGGTCCAAAGAGAGGAGCCTTCATAATCTGTGGTTCTGTGACTGTAGCATTTTGTGGTTTTAAGCTATATGAATACAGTGTGATTTAAGCCTTTCAGTTCAGGCACAGCCATTTGGTAATAAAAACACCTGAAATTACTACTGATTAGAAGCATCAAATACGTAACGACGCTGTATGAGTTCCCTGGCAGTTTCTGTGCATATCTACATATCTATATACAGACACATACCCACACAGAGACATATATATATGTGTGTATATATATACACACACACACACATCAAGCAGGGGTAAACAGCAGAGAAAGACACAACCCAGATGTCTTTAGGAAGGCAAAGCCAAACCCACTGGATTTCTGCTGCTGCTGCTGCTGCTCAAGGGATGGTGTGAACAGCTGTAATTGGCAGCTCTGAGGGCATACTGATAGGCTACAGCACTGGGATGGGAAAGGTGGAACACACCCAGGAACTACACGGAAGAGGGTGGATGCAGAAGACCCTTTTTCTCCCTTGTTTGCTGGAAAGCTTCTCCACCAATAACAACTGGATACCTAAAATTCAACAAAGGTGGGGAGAGGGAAAGCAGGAATTGTTGGATATCAACTGCGTTCTTGATTAAAGGAAATTTCATTTGTGCATATACACACACACTATACAACACAAAACACTGTCTGGAGAGAGTCTCATAGACCTGTGCATCTACTCACACATTAATTTCTTGAGTGATCTTGAGCAAGTCATTCTACTTGCCAGTACCACAGTTGCCTGTCTGCAAACTAAGGGAAAAATAACAGGATCTGCCCTCTTCTGTCACTGTCTACCATAAAACACTGAGCATTAAGGGAATGCTAAAGTATTTGCATCAAGGACTGTCCATCCTCTGCCACATGTGAACTCAAGAAAAGCAAAGATTTTTGGCAATAGTAATTTTAAAATAGTTTCTATCATTAAAAACATGAACCCTAACAATGCCAAAAAGGTAAGACATTCAGCAATGACTTAACAACAGCTTTCCAAAAATCTGCAGGATTCCTCCAATCCCCCATATTTGAATTCAGTAATGAGAAGAAAGATGCATATCCTTGCTTTTGATAGAATTATTGTTACTCTGCATAATCCTCTTTTAAACCTGGGGATTCTCCAACCCCCATTTCTACAACTCCCCGCGGCTCCCAGAAAACCTTCCAAAAAGAACTGACTTCAACATGCTTCAGATGGTAGCTGAAGTTTCCAGGGATTATTAACAAGACACTTCAGTAATGCTCCACAAGGCTTAATATTCCCTATCTTCTGAAATATTGTACAGGAACGAGGAAGTGGAAGTATTTTCAGGTAATACATATAGTTGTGCATTCATTTGTCATGTGGCGTTGCTTTCTTTTTTGGTTTTCATTCAAAGTAGGCCATTTTCATTCAAATAGGATTATTAATGATTATAATTTATAATACCTTTTATGCTTCAGCTCTCCTGCAAAAAGAAAGCCCCTTCTTGGTCCATGGAGCTTATGAAAGATAAGGAGACCAGAGTAAAAATGTTATTACTATGTGTTTGGTACCGGCAACACATCCCCATGCAGTCTGGGAGACAATCCACTGCGTAACATTTGCACATGTTTCAGTGCAAAAAATAAACCAGCCCACCCTGCTTCTTACAGCACGTCCGAACTACAGTGGGTACATGAACAAAGAAACGCTGCTGGATGGACAGCTGAGCACATGAGTTATCAAAAGAAATCAGAGGCTGCTTACAGCAGCACAGTCTCTCCAGCTTTGTGCCTATTGAGCAGACTGTAGAGATCTGAAGAGATCTTTTCTCACCATGAAGGTGGCTCCTTCATAGCTTACCTATGCTGGTTTGCAGCTACTACCAGATAGGGTAAGCAGGCTAATCGCTACCATCCAGTCTTCTGTGCTCAAAGCTGCATGGCATTTATATGGTGTGATCGATCTGTGAGGCTTACATGTAGATGATTAAATTCAGAACCAATGAAAAAAAATTGGATCAATTTCTCACTGGATAAAAACCGTATCAATTTACACACCCACCATTAAAAACACCTTTACATCTTAGGTACACGTAGGGGCTAGCAGAACAATGGCTCACATCTCCCTGTGCATGGCAGCGAGCCGATTCCAGCGACTTAGGCAGAAACAGACTAGCTCTGGTATTGAAAACAGCTGTGAAGGGGTATGTCTTCCCATCAGTATTAGGATTCTTTGCAGTTACCAAAGTAAGAAAATTTCACAGGTAATTGTTCCAAGTTTCCCACAAAACCAAATGCTGAGCAGGAAAAGGTTTGGGGGGAACGGGGTTTCTTGCACCCACAACACACCAAGGGAGGTGAAAGGAAATCGCTAAAGGCCCATTACAGAATGAACCACAGTGCTTATTATGCAAAAGACTGAGCTTTAACTTCCTCATCTGCAAGACTGAGGCCACGGAGCTCATGTAAATTCCAGCATTACACATTCTGGTTGAGAGAGAGATTGTGAGAGAGAGGAGAGAAAATGTATATCTACCTTCCTCCCCTTTGCACTTGTTTTCCATATAACCAGTATTAATTGGATAAAAGTATTATTTTAGGGACCAAGACTCTTAACCAACAGTGAGTGGCATCCTCGGGGACAAAATGACATTTCGAACCTTTGGCCCAGTTCAGGCAGAGGAGACTGCTTACGAAAATATTTTTGTGACCTCTGCTAGACGTGTACACAAAGGATCTACTTTATATTTTCCTACTCCATGCATTCTCTTCCCTCTGATTACCCAACCTCAATTCTCTGTTGTTAGTGCAGCTTCTCTGTCCTGTTGTTACAAGCAAATTGTCACAGCAAAAAACCCACAGAGGACCTGAAAGTCAAGCCCCAGCGATAATTTTAGCCTCTTAGAGAGTGATGGGGAGTAACTTTATTCCACAACACAATCTCTGGTCTCATTTCTACCTCAAGCCTCTCCTGAGGATGCTGTCAAATTTCAGATCAGTGTGACTGACGGGAAGAGGACTCAGAGACCTCTGGCACAGGGAAAAACAGATGCTGGGTTTATCAGCTGCAGTTGAAGTAGACCCAAATAAGTACCTCTGGTGGGGAAAACAGTGATCGGGCTGCTGCTACGAAGCATGCCATCTGTCAGGAGCCAAGCCACACACGAGCATCAAGCAAAATGCCCACTTGAGCCTACTAACAAGCCTACACTACTCTTCACTAGCACTGTGAATCCAGAAGCTTTCAAAAATGAAAAGGCAGTTAAGGCGAGTCTCCCAACATTACAGCTGCCATGTCAAGTTTCCTCCTGGGAGTAAAAGTCCCAACTGTGGGCTTTGACCCCCACAATCTCCCAACCAGTGCAAGGAATCTTCCCCTCGGTGACAAGAGAGCACCAGGTCTTCGCACAGACATAAGATTCAGGCCCAGCCACAGGAACAGAGTCCTGCAGAGGCAGAGATGCAGGAATTTTAGATGCTGTTCTGGGGTTTGGGCTTGTTTTGCTATTATTTGGTCAGCAGGTTGTTCAATACAGACCATGTTTTTAAACGTCTGCTGCCATTATACAATTTTGATGTCCACAGAATCTCCTCACTGGAGGCACCTGGCTACAAGCTAAGGGCTGTTGCATTTCTATCAGCTTTTCAGAAGTGGCAGGGCTGCTTTGAAGATCTATTTTACATAGGCAACATCAGGACATAAATGAGCTCACATAGTTGTTTTTAAATGGGAAATATGTCTTGAAGTGATGCAGCTGACAGTGAAATCACTGAAGAGGAGCTGAGGAGTTAGAACATTCAGGTGAAGCCAGTGCAGCTTATGAAGTGAGAAAGTAAAGATAAAGATAGAAAACAAGCAGGGAAAAAATTAAGATCACAAAACCCCGCTGATGAATGTCAGTAGATCTTTTCTCCTTGAGGTATAACTCTTACCTGGACAATAACAACATGACATAAGTCTTATTCCATGAAGGGAAGCTGGGGGAGGGAAAAGAATGTCTAAAAGTCCTAAAATCCAGAGCTCAGCAGCAAAAAGTATCTGTGAAAATGGCTGAGAAACTTCTCAACCAGAATTCCTTCTAAAACTTGGGTTTAAAGAGTGGGCTAGGGGAGAGGAGAAAAACCTAAGCAATAAAAATAAAACCATAGCAGCTGCATAAAAGTGTAAGAGCCCTCTGAGGTTTCAAGATTATTTTAGGGCCTCTCATCTCAGTCTGCTCCACAGAAATAGATACATTGCATATGTAAAGACCAAAAAGCTTTCTCTCTCAGAAGCCCACCATCCACAGATTTGAATTTGTTTGGGTTGGTTTGGTTTTTTTTTCCCCTTCACACTACCAGCCTTCTAGTCACATCACAGGGAGTACACAGGTATAACAGAGCACAAAACCAGCGTTCTGTAGTTGATGCTGCTCTGCCTTGCAAAGCCCATTCCTGTAGCCATATCACTGGCCCACAGTAGCAGAAGGCAAATGTAACAATCCCTTGGTGTGGTTATTAAATCAGCAGATAAACCTGTGAGCAAATATCTAGAGCAGAGTGGCTAAGGAAAAGGGAAGAAACGTTTCTTGAAGAAATGTAGAAAATATATGATTAAATTTACTTGAACACTATTTCCAGTTCATTAATCATTTTGTCCTCATACAAATTGCTGCTGGGACCTAGAACAGCGCACACAGACTCAGTATTTAATTTTGAATCTGACTAGTAGTTCTCTCCTGACCTGCACCCCTTTCTTGGTCTTTAGTTTTATTTTAGATAACTCAGCTATGGGCTTTGGTGGTCATTTCTATCAGCAGCCCTAGTTTACTGTACCCACTGCAGGTAGCTTGTGTAATTTATGTTTTTAATTTTTCTGCAAAGCACCTTGTACAATGGTGAGAGACCCCATTTAAAATTACCTACATAAATAAGCAAATATTATACCATTAGCATATAACAGATTGTGCTTATCAAACTATAAACACTGTAGGCTCAGATTGTTCAGCAGCAGTGTGGCTACCAATGCACCGGAGGAACGTGTATTCATCTTCTAATAGGTCTAACAGACCCTAAAATGTTGCATAACAGAGTAATAATCTTCGCAAAATTTGCTAGGAAGAATTTAAGACTCTCATTTTCTTCTTCACACTCCATCAGTAGCTTTTCCTGGGCAACACGCTTGCTCGTGCCAGACCCGAAAGCACAGCAGTTACACACAGCTGAAAACCATCTACCACAACTCCAGCAACACCATTAACAGTGGGAACAACATACAGGACAGGTGAGAACTACGTGTCCAGATGTAAAACCTTCTGAATGCTGCTTTCTACCAAGTGATACCCAGGATCCTTCATTTCCCAGTCCCAGATACACAAGTCAGCGCGAGTCTCAAGCAATTTGGGGATCCTCTCAGAGGACGTTCCAGAGGAGTACATACCCACTTCCAGGGATGGGACATGAGCCAAGCAGGGACCTTTGGCATGCTGCATGCTACAGCCATTATTACGAGGTGATGTGAGTCTGGCAGCAGTGGTTCTGACCATCTCCATCTGCCTGCCCTGTCAAAAAGCTACCCATCTTTGCTCCAGCTGGCACTGAGCATGTGTGTGTACCTCCACTGCTTCGGCACCACAACCAGCAGCTGGACTTTAAATGAGTATCCTCAGCAGCTCCAGTCTGCTGGCCCCCAAGGCTGAATCTCTGGAGGAGGCATGGAAGGAGGTCATGGGAGGAGAGAGTAGCAGCACATGAGTAAAGCTGGTGGAGCATGATTTGTGTCACAACTCATCTCGCAGCTCCCTTAAAAGCTACCTTCAAATGCTTTGCCACATCAGAGTGACTGAAAGATAAGTCTGCTGGCCTCTGTTGACCAAATAGCATTTTGCTGGGTTTTCTTTTCCTTCTCGAGAGTGGCACTGATCTGTATGCTACGCAGAATAAATCACCAGGGCGATTTCTTTCACTGCGGTTGTAAAAACAAGTTCAGCGACATTTGTATTTTGCTGTGATTGAACCTTCCCACAGAGCTGCCATTCACAACTCTTAAATGACTTACAATATGCTTTTCACCTCAGTAATTATATTCTAAGTTATCAAGTTCACACACGCTCTCTTTTCCTAGCGACCCACGTGTGCTTGAGAGAAATTACTTCTGAATGTGCTTAATTTAAAAGTCTTCATTTTACACACTGTATGTAATCAAACTTTTTATTAAACATTGCCAAGCAATCTGTCTCATTTAAAATGAGTTGCTAGAAGAGGTAAAGGTCCATTAAGCTGTTAATTGCACACTATAACTCTGATTTCTTGAAAAGTTATGTTGAATATTGTTTCCCCAAATGCTTAATTCCATATTTACCTAATTCTACTGCCGTAGCTACTACATTGGTCAGGTATATGATAACAAATCAATACAGCCATGCCAGCAAAACTCTACTGTGTAGAAAGAGGGAGGGGAAAAAAAAAAAAAAAGAGGATTTCATTTCTATTTCTCTTATTTGAGTTTGGCATGGGGAATTTCACTATGCAGGTACAAAGCACAATTCGGCTAATGTAGAAATACAAGTACACCCTCAAGGCAGAGTGCTTCTGCTACAGTAATGGCTTAAGTGATTTGAGAGCTCAAATTCATTGCAAGTAAACCTCAATTAGACTTGAAAATGAAAGTCGGGCAAGTGAGATAGAAAACGTTATATGCCACTGTTTTTAAATTACTTATAATGGAGGTCAAAAAATACTTCAGGCTGTGAAAATACAACAGGGATGACTCCAAAACATATAAGACACATACAAACATTTTCAAAGAGATTGCCACTTATTAGATGTGGTCCTGAAATGGTTTGAATGCAGGTCTCTGTGTGCAAAAGCCACCATCAAGGCATTTAAACTTGACTATAGGAAACTCAAGAAACATCACTGTTTCTATGCTCTAGCTAATTAACGAGACCTTACTTTGTATCATGTACCACTGTCAAATAAACTTGTATTTCTCATTATTGAGCAACTTTATATCCATCTTTGCTTTACTCTGCAGTAGCTTGAATCATACAATAATGAAATTAGAGAGTGGAAAAGGATGAAGCGTGTATTTGTTTCTCTCAAAGGGCACACAATTCAAAGCACAGAATCTTGATGGTTATAATTCCTTGTTTCCCCCTTATTCAGGTCTGCTGTGGAGATGTCCTCACAACACTGGGAACAAAGCAATTAGCACCGGTATGTCTAAACTTATTACGTCTAGTAGGAGACTGTTCGTCAGGGTAATCTCTTTCCTCCAAGCCTTCCAACCTGTCTGTAGGAACATTTTTGGCCATCTGGCTTTCCAGCCTCTAACCCAGGCCAGGCAGTTTAAAACCAGCAAGGCACCTTCCCAGCAAGAATTTGTGGTCGATCCCTTTCCAGTTCGGAAGGCCCAGGATGCTTTGTGCTGCCAGCCATGCTTTTCTCACGCACAGCGATGTACTTCACCATGCTGTCTACATGGGACAACCGGATCCAACAACCCCTTGCCAAAAACCCAGATTCCAGGTGCTGGAGCCCATCTGCTGATACTCATGCTTGCAGCTCTGGCTGTCACGGGCCAGAGCCAGGAAGATTATCTCAGCTCTTTTTCATGCAACAGAAAAAACATCCAAAGGTACCCAAAGAGCCCCAAATTTACAAAAGAACACAGCACATAAGTACAAACAGCCTTGAAACATATCAGCACTATCTTTCAAATTAAAATAGCTGTTCAGGGCCCGAGACTTCAGATTAAGAGAATTAAATTTCCAAAACTCTGTGGAGTCTGTGCTTATTTAATTAAAAGCGGGCAGAATTTCATTTGCACTTCATTGTTAAGAATACCACCTATAATATCACATTTTGGCAGTGCAGCTTAACTCCAATTTATGCTAAAAGCATACTTCATCAAACTCATTCTGAAGTTCATTACAAACGCTAAATGCCAGTATTATTTGCTATAGTGATCCCATCCCATTTGGATGTTTAAATAGGCAAACGTGGTCAAATAAACTTGGAGTGACTTGTGAAAGTTCTACATTTTTCCAGATGAAATCTTTTGTATGTGACCTGCTACTGTGAGCTAGTTTGCGTATCATTGATTTTAAATTTTCACAGGTTGTACCTGTGCCTATAAAGTACACCATGTTTTTTTTCTTGCCTCTGACAAATGAAGTAGCATTTTATCCTTGTTACCGGACTACATCCCACACAGTAAGGATTTCTAACTGACTGACTGCAATTTACCTTTGCGTGCTGCCTTCAGACTACATGTAGGGCCCAGACTCTGCCCTGGCAGGCTGGCACATGGTAAAACTTTCTACAGCCAAAGGAAAAAGAGGGTCACATGAAGAAAAGCAACAGCATCCCCTTTACTGAGACAGCCACTCAAGCAAGACAGCTGGAAAGTGCTGCTGGCAAGTCGAGGCTTCCATCTTTCCTGTGAGCAGCAATGGTGGCCAAGGGAGGAGCGGCACCTGACCTATTTCACGGTTGTTTAGGCTTCTTCCCTGGCTAATCTGTTGCTGACACATTTACAAACTCCTTTCAATCTACTACCCTTACGCATTTAACTCATCAAAACCAAACACAGTCATAGTTGATGCTGAAGTCATGGACAATAAACCAGAAATTATCCATTTGTAGTAAACTATTTACATAGGAGGAACACAACCAAGTCGAGGTGGGAGGTCTGGTTTAATTCAGGCTCAGTCACTGCTTTCATACAGTGTCTCAGCCACAGTGCATCAGAGGTCTGTGCAGTTTCTTACTCCAGTTTGAAAGCAGGGTAAGACCCAAAGAGCTACAGTGGCAGGCTGTAACAACAGTTACTGTAACTAGGTCATTACATGATTGCAGATAAAACTCAGGTGATTAAAACCATCCATAAGTACTTTTTTCAGGGGAGGAAACACTCCCAAGTATGCTACCAACACCCATATGTTATACTGCATATAGGAGTTAATGGAGTCCACACCAGGCATTTTTGAATAATTAAAAATCCTGACTATGTGGCCGTCTGTTCAGTCCTTGGTAGGCCAGACCAGTACTTTGCAGTAAGCTTGTACAAGGGGACTTCAGGGTCAGAGCACATCACGGGGAACTGAAGGGTTTCCCTCCCTTCAGGGCTAGCAGAGCGGTTTGAATTCAAAGTTTCACTTTCTACATGAAGACTGAGCTGTGTGAAATAAAACAACCTTCAGCTTTTATATATTTATGGCATGATTTTAAGCATCTTCAAACAAGTTCTTACTGTCAGGCAGATCTCATTCTCCTGTTGCAAGGAACTTGGCACCTGCCTCACACCTCTGCTGGTCTTTTGATGTTTTGGGGGTTTTATTTGCTTGGTGCAAGACAGCACTGTTTTCATCCATCACTCACCAGTCAGAAACATCAAGTCTGGGAACAGATTTTCCAAATAAGTGATTCATATCTCTAAGATCTCCTTTATCACATGACAGGTATTGTGCAAAAAGTGTAGTGAAATACTAAACACCTTTAAAAAAGGAAAAGACGAACGAAAAGAAGTGGGAAGAGGATGGCTGAGAAAATGAATGCTGGAAAGCTCTTTTGAACACTATTGACTGTGAATACTGTACTCATTGCCAGACTGAGGAGTCTTCATAAAATCGAAAGCATACATGTCTTCACAGAATCACAGAATCACAGAATAATAAGGTTGGAAAAGACCTTTAAGATCATCAAGTCCAACCATTCACATCCTAAACTAAACCATATCCCTAAGTACTTCATCTACCCTTTCTTTGAACACATCCAGGGAAGGTGACTCAACCACCTCCCTGGGCAGCCTGTTCCAGGCCCTGACAACTCTTTCAGTAAAAAATTTTTTCCTAACATCCAATCTAAACCTGCCCTGGCACAGCTTCATGCCATTCCCCCTTGTCCTATCACCTGTCACCTAGCTGAAGAGACCATCACCTACCTCTCTATAACCTCTCTTCAGGTAATTGTAGGTGGTGATAAGGTCTCCCCTCAACCTCCTCTTCTCTAGGCTAAACAGTCTTATCCCTCTAAACACTCTCACCACCCAAAAACCTGCAATATATTTTAAAATATTAGCAACATGCAACTGAGCTGGCACTCAATAATACTAATGATGCAATTTTCTTCTGCCTTGACACATACCAAGTATACTAATAAAATCTAGCAAATTAAACCTGGATTCACTAGATGTTATTAACCTTAAAATAAAGGAGACAGTTCTGTTCAAAGTCTTGCTTCATTTATCTCTCATATTTCTATATCTTATAGTTTATCATGGCTCATGCTGCTTCTTAAAGGCACCCTTCAATTTCAAGGACACTATCTTGGCTAACAACCTTCATATTACAAACTTCAAAACAGGTGAGAAACTCGAATCAATGAAATAGGGAAACAAACAAAAGAAAGACTAAAGAAAGCTAGAAGAAACTCCTTACTACTGCCAGGATATGCTACAAAGGTCTATCTGCATTTTGGGCACCGATTTGTTGCATATTTTTAAACCACCAATGAAAGCTAGCGCGTTTAACTTCAAAGAACTAGATGCTCAAAGTGATCAAGTTAATCAAATAATTTCCATTCCCTCAAGTCAATGTGGTATACCTCTCTGTATAAAATCTCAGACTCTTAAAATCACAGAATGCATTAGGTGGGAAGGGACCTTTACAAGTCATCTAGTCCAACCTCCCTGCAGTAAGCAGGGACATCTTCATTAGATCAGGTCGCTCAGAGCCCCATCAAGCCTGACCATGAATATCTCCAGGGATGGGGCCTCCACCCCCTCTCTGGGCAACCTGCTCCAGTACTCTATCACCCTGCTATTGAATAACTTATTCCTAATACCCAACCTAATTCTCCCATTTTCAAGTTTAAAACCACTACCCCTTGCCATGTTGCTACATGCCCTTGTGAATGGTTCTTCCCCAGCTTTCTTATAGGCATCTTTCAGGTACTGGAAGGCCACTATAAGGAGTCTTCTCTTCTCCCAGCTGAACAACACCAACTCTCACAGCCTGTCTTCATAGGGGAGGTGCTCCAGCCCTCTGATCATTTTTGTCCTCTTCCTCTGGCGTGCTCCAACAGGTCCATGTCCTTCTTGTGAGGGCTTCAAAGCTGGACACAGTACTCCAGGTGAGGTCTCACCAGAGCAGAGGGGCAGAATCACCTCTCTCTTCTTTCAGGTTTTCTCCATTCATATCAGTATAAACCAGTTTATGGACCACATTGTCACTTTCAGTCTAGCATGAAATTTCAGAACAAAAACAAACAGGAAAAATCATCTTCCAACATTTTTTTTTACATTCTAGAAGAATTCTTTCATCCTGGAAACCTGTTGTGCCTGCAGTTTTCCTCTATTCATTTGACAAGCCTGTGCCATCTCCTTTTGTCTTCTAGTACCCAGAACATCAGGTCATATGCCATTTAAAGAACTTTTTAATGCTGTCTGAATTAGTTTGATTGCCATATAGCAAGACGTGTTTCAACGACCACATTCTATTTTGGCTGCTACTTCAGAAAGATGAAGACAATCCAGAACAAGCGCAGGGACAGGGTTAATGGGTTTGGGGTGGGGAATGAAGAATACACCTTGGAAGTAGAATTCAGAGGAGCTTACCATGTTGAACCTATGAAAACAAGAGAATGGGGAAGATCCCCTCTACATAAATGCATCACTAGGGTTAAATGATACGAAAGACCATAAAACATATAGGTAGAGAAACTTTTGGTGCAGAAACAAAAAGACACTGGTTTCTCATGAAGCAGTGGAAAAGGGAGTTTTCTAGCCCTCAAAGATCATCAATAGTAGATGAAAAGTACCCTGCAATAGCAGGACACAAGACATAAATATCCTGAAGGTCACATGCATTCCCATATCTTGAATCATACCAGCTGGATGAGGTTTTGACATGGCTCTGTGAAACCCAGCACCCTAAAACTCTCACTGGCCCCTCTCACTTTTATTTCATCCCTGCTCGGGCTAAAGTGGCCAGTTTGCACCACGATATTACCCCTTGCCATTCACCACCCAGCCTCTTGCACTATCTGCTCTGCTTACCCAGTTTCCTCTGCCTGGCACTTGCAGTCGCGAAGCTTGTGCTGGCTCTGCTCCCTCTCGTGTCTAACGCATCACCCAGGCATCACTGGGAGCTCTGCAGCTGCCCTGCTTTTTGGCACAGAATGGTTCTAATTTTCAGCAGGGCAGTGCTGACCTTGGTAACAAGTTGTTGTATATGTATATGTAATGAAAACACAGCTAGCTGGCTTGGGCCTGTAGCCAAGTGGGTTCTCAGCGCTGAGGGGAGGAAATAAAGGCAACGGCCACTAGCAGACATGAGGCTTCAGCAGGACAGTGTGTTGCAGAGGATAGCAAAATAAAAAAAAACAACCCAAAACAACCAGCATTAGGACAACAGCATCTAGCATGGGTGCTGTAAATAGCATTCTCATTAGAGAGAGAACTAAAGACATGTGCTACTGTCGGTAAAGTAAATGTATTTGCTCTGTAAGAAGAGTGGATGAGCTACAGATAGTCTGGAACAAGGTGTAACAGCATTATTAGAGATGAGAAGGCAGCTGCAGTTATACTTGATGTAACAGGGAGAGAAGGTAATTGTCAGGCTACATCATAACTGAGAGGAAAAAAAAATTGCAATGGTATCAGTCAGACACTGCAGTCACCTGCCCCCAAAGTTACTGCTACTCGCAGCTCATATCTGCTTCTGGGAAAAAAGTAATGGAAGTTCCTGAATACATTGCTATATTCAGGAGGTTAGAAGCTCTCTGGTAGTTTAGAAATATATATATTCAAAATGCAAATAATGGTTAAACCTGCAGCAAGGTGTGGCTCAGGTAGGAAATGTAAGGATGAGTGCAGGAAGCTCTGCCTTTCAGCAAAAGTGACACCAGGGATTTCAGATTTCTTGAGAAACAGATGCCACCAGGGAAGCCCTTGGGAATACTGTAGTGTCTCTTCAACAGCTTAGTTATAACAACAGATGATCAAGTATTCAGACTGCTCTACAAGGGAAATGAATTAGGTTCAAAATGGAGCTCAATACCGGGCTCGCTAGCTTCACAGACAGATTATTAGAGGCTACTTTAAAAATTGCAGTAAAGAATTATCTGCATGCTTCTAAAAACATAGGTGAATTAGTCTTTCCCAAGGTTATGATGTTAAATATAATACAAGATATAAACAGCATAGGTTAGACTTTCATCTGTTGTGCACTTCTCACTAGAGGATCGCTGAGTAAATGTCAGACTGCGGAGAAAGCCAGAAAGTGTCTGCAGTCTGCACAAAAATTAAGACATGAGAAAAAATACCAGCTGAATTTTGGACAACTTATGTAACTCAAGATAGCATTCAAAAATTCTTGTCTTGAAGCAAACAGAGCACCTCTTCAATACTACAGAACTTATGTTGAGAAACAGAAGCATACTGAAGTCCAAACAAAGTTGTCAAGCACAACTGGTGCACTCAGGGGTTGGCAGAAATTACTTTTCAGTTAAATATCTGGTCTTCCAAAAGCCTTATTTAGAATAAAAATATTAAATTGGGCTAGTGATGAAGCTGTCATGTTCCCTTGGAGCTGGCAAAGGGACTGCTACGGTTCCCAACAGCTGGACAGGATGATGTTACTCCTCACTGCACAGCTGCGACAACAAGTGCTGCAGGAAGAGACACAGTCCGGTGTCTCACTATAGCACTTCTTGAGAAGTAACTGCAAGTCCAGAAAAGGAACTCTGCACTTCTGCAAGTACTGAACAGCCCAGGGAGGGAAAAATGCTTCCATGCAAAACCTGACAGAGGCAAAGAGATGAAGAGAAGGGAGAAATGGAATCTGCATTGGGGAAATCTCACTGTTTTCATCAATGTATTTTGTTGCAATTGCAGTATCTCATTCATCAGCTCAGGTACCCTCTTGCAGGCTTCTCCATGGACAACGAGGCCATTGGGTCCCTGCCAAAAGAGCAGCTGAGGAGGTACCAAGGCTGTGTTCATTTAAGAAACATGAACCAACATGCTGGACTGGATACAACTAAGCCTGTACTGCTCTCCCTACTCTGAATGTTATTTAGAGAGCAACAGCACAGCAAGATCATTTTAAAACTTATTCTCCATTGCTTCTTTGTCACAGCCACATTATAAAAGCAGATTCCTGAGGGTTTTTTTCTGAGCTGGGAAGGAAAAAATTAAATGCCGTATCTGCCTTTTTTCAGACCTCTTTGCGAAACACCTTCTAACAACCCATACAAATTAAACTCAGTATTGCCCAGAAGCACCTCATCCTTCGTCTTTATAAACTTGACCTCCAGATTTTAATTTATTTTACTGAAATATTTATTTCTTACAATAAATGAAGCATTCTAGATTTGGCTTTCTTTGCAACAAAGATTACTCAAAGAGCGTGACCATGAACATACAAATTTCATTTACTGCAATTTCTCCATGCAAACCCTAAAGGTATAAAGCTGGCTACCAGAGGAGGAACAGACAGTATTAGCAAATTCCTTTCTAAAGCTTCAGTTTACCAAGTTAATGGTTAACGAATTTATTAAAACAGAGATGAAAGTCTAGAAGCAAAGTTCCAAAGTAAACTAGTGATTTTATTGGGTCTTAAACTGGTTTCTTAACTCATTCAAAAGTAACAGTGCCTGTTACCCTGTCAAAAAGCTTTTTACTACCTTGCATAGGACTGCAAAAAGTAGACCCACCAAAACTAATGGAGTGGCTCCTAGGAACAACTGTTTATAAAATTAAGTCCTTTGTCATCATTTTAACTTTACTTTCCTTGCCACTAGGTTTTTCCTTTTAGTGCTAAAAAGAAAAAGGTTTTCACTGTTGCATAAAAGGCTTGGTGTGACCAAGGGAAAAAACAAGAAGCATCTGCACCAAAGCCACTCCTCTGTTGTCACTCAGAGTGTAACAGAATGCAGAGTAGGAACATCATCCAGCTCGCTGTGGGCACACTGGGATCGTTTCACTACACACCTACATAAAATCATGTCATGAACCACGAAGAAAAACATGATCCTTGTTGCTCATTATCGAGGTCTTCCAAGACAAGCTATCTATTCTTCATCATCTCCTCATGCTTTTCCTGTTTGCCATATACAGCATCACCCCTGTGAACACTGTGTCCCTTTGCTGGACACAGCAGCTGTGCCATTCCAGTTGCCCTGGTAGCTGAGCCACGAGACCAGGAAAAGCAGCACTTGCAAATGGTGTTAGAAAACTAGCATGGAAAGAGACTGAACCATCCTAATTTTGAAACAAGTTTCTAAAGTTGATAGGTACCATTAAGTAGGACAGGATGCAGCATTCAGATGTCACTCATCCGTACAGTCTCCTGTCGATGACCTTTGCAAAGGACAAATCAATACTAAGCAGATACTGTATCTACTATTTCTTACTGTGTAGGAAAGGTCAACCAATTTTCATGTATGTATCAGGTCTGTTTTCAGACAAGGAACTGCCTAAACCTGGGAATAAAGGAGAAACTCTCACCTTGCCTATAGCACCTTTCAGAACATGGTAATTTAAGAAAAGAAAGGACTTGGAATGGAAACTTATTTCACAAGCAAGGTACAATGCTTACAGGAGGAATGTCAAGCTTTACCTTGCTTTCACAAAATGATTTCTACAAAGTTAATTAAATTATATAAACAGCATTTCTAAGACTGCTTCCTTAGTAGTTACCACCTGTGTGTTTACCAGAGAAGCAATTTATTTTTTTAAATACTAAGCTGTTCACATACATTTTGTGCCTGCCCAAAGCACCTTTTTTCATTCATATGCTCAAGCCACAGAGATTATTCTCCTCTTACAGTTCGCTTAGATGGCATATTTTGAGAGAGGCCTTTATAGAAATACACATTTTGGTTCTATATTGAAACTCGATCCCATTTAGCTCAATGCCAAATCCTTTTCACTTCGGTGAGAAAATTCTGTAATACACACAGAATCACAGAATCACAAGGTTGGAAAAGACCTTTAAGACCATCAAGTCCAACCGTTCCTGTCCTTGCTTAACCGTATCCCTGAGCACCTCATCTACCCTTTTTTTAAACACATCCAGGGATGGTGACTCGACCACCTCCTTGGGCAGCCTGTTCCAGGCCCTGACAACTCATTGAAAAATGTTTTATTAACATCTAATTTGAACCTGCCCTGGTGCAGCTTTGTGCCATTTCCCCTTGTCCTATCTCCTGTCACCTGGCTGAAGAGACCATCGCCCACCTCTCTACAACCTCCTTTCAGGTAGTTGTAGGCGGTGATAAGGTCTCCCCTCAGCCTCCTCTTCTCCAGGCTAAACATCCCCAGCTCCCTCAGCTTCTCCTCATATGATTTGCCCTCCAAATCAAACATATTGCCACAGCCTAGGAGACGCCTGGTGCTGAAATATCAGGTAAAATTTCTTGCTTTTTTCCCCCCTAATATATATTTGAAATCCCAAAATATGCTGAAGTTTAACATTTCATGGTATCTGAAAGTTCAAGGATGAACATCAAAGCTCTATTAAATTCAACAACACTGTGTTTAAATGAAAAAGGCATCCTGTTTTATATCTTAAACACACTGCAAACATAAAACAACGCTAAAAGTTCAGTCTGGCTCTGGTTAGAAGATATTGTTGCACCATTTGTTATTACAACTGTAAGATCTACAAGGACAATGTTTTCAAATATTCAGAAAGGCAGCATCTTTAAATGCTTGCATATGGGAAAAGGGTTACAAAATACTCAACGCAATGAATTTCTGAGTTGCATTATCTCTGCAGCATTGTAAGGAGATACTGCATTAATGCTCTTTAGCTGTATAGAAATGGAGCAATGGCCTTTCCATACATCCGTAAGCAAAGTCATAAAAAGGATCTATGACCTTTTGATACATACATTTAATACATTTAGGTTAAGGTTTATTACTTGCTTCCTCTCCTCAGCTTCATTCATGGCTAACATAGAGACAGACACAATGTTAAATATGGCTCAGAAGTTAATTTTAGGTAAAGAATGCTTTAAGAATAAAATAGTTATTCTTACTTTTATTGTACTTGAACTGGTCACAACATAAGATGGTTTTGTTATTGTAATTTTGTAGATCATAGAAAATATCCATTGACTCAAATATGGAAATATTTATGGGGTTTTTTTTTGCAACTACATGTTCTAGGAGTGTTTTCTGCCTGCTAAGCAAATATGAAGGCAAAACCAAATCATACAGGTTTGTACTGTGGAACAGGGGACACTGTCAGATTAGGAAAGTCTACTCTCACATTGCTATCACCCATATCAACAAATATAAATAAGAAATTAAGCCTTGTGGAGTTTTTTAATTGGTTGCTTGTGTCACCTCCTCAGAACATAAAATTTTAAAATATTTTTTAAAATTAACATAGTGTCTTGGAGTCAAACACTGAAAATAAGCCATACTTATGGCTGCAGCCATGTGCCAAAAGTGGAATTATAAGCAAGTGATTCATTTTAAGATTTCTGAAACTAACCACTGACTTTTTGCTTAACTAAGGAAATACAGTCTATGTGCATCACAGAGCTGGCTGTCTCTGTCTTGTCATATTGCTTCTGCACTGGATGCAATGGCATGTAAGTATAGATTTTTAATATACTTTTTATTGCCTTTTAGATAGCTGACTTACTGACAGTGTTTTTGGGGCATTTTCTTCCTGAATTTTTATGACTACACCTTTTTGATGACTATGCCTTTTAAATTTTTATTGAGGAATAGTGGCTGAATTTCTATAGGGATAGATGACAAATTCTATTAGGTGCAATAGTGAAAATGTTTGTTTGGGCTTTTAAAAAAAATCCCAAACCAAAAAAACAACAAACATAAAAACCAAAGAATAAACAAAAAACCCCAATACAATCACTGGTATGACTGTCATCTCCAATCCTGCTCTTATAAAACTCTCATGCTTTTTAAAATATAAAATAAAACAAGCTGACGATGTCAAGTCTTTTAAAGTAATCTATATAAGTTACAGGGTGGAAGTCTTATTTCCTTACTCCCTAACAATGAAGAACACAAAATACAATAGTAATTATTCTGGAAACAGCTACACTTTCTACTGTGCCTATATAAGAACAATTAAACAGTAACCCTGAAATTCAATTGAGAGTAAATGGAAATCAGAACGCCAACGCTGCACGTGAGCACGTGGGTACGCTCAGGAGGCTGCAGGGCTGTAGGCACTGCTGTACCTGACTGCGAGCCTCGTCTTCTGAAAACAGCTTTTTCTCATAGATAGCCACTTTCATTTCATTTGGCCCTATGTCAACAGGTTCTCATCCTGCAAAACTACCACAACAGAATAAGAGAGGGTCAAGGAAAAAGCAAAAGGAACTACTTTCTCCGGGAAGTTGAGGGGAGGAGGAGGTGGGGGAGAAACAGGTTATCGACAGCTAGAAAACTTGGGGTTTTACACCCTTATAAAAGGGCAGAGAGAGAAAAAGCAGCAGAATGGTGTAAGGCAGATTGTTTTCCTTACAACTATGAACATTACAACGCTACGTTGTAAATTGCTATTGATCTGAATTCTGTGATGGTTTTGAAGAAATCTCTGTTTCTAACGAAGATGATAAAACAAAGAGGGATCCATGACACTTCCTTCCTTGCACTAGGAGTGCCATTAAAAGCAGGCAAATGAACTGAAAGCATACATATTCTTCAATAAAGATATGTTTTAAACAATAGCAAGAGTTACCTAAAACAAGCCCCTAAAACCAATAGCCAAGTACCTAAGTTGTGAATTTCTTCATAGTGTAAACTAACAGCAAGAAGTGTACTTTCCACCTATGCTAACCTGGACTTTCAAAGGGATACTTTATTTCATTTCACTTTCTGGCCCTTACCCACAAGCCCCAACTCAATTTTAACTCTTCTGGGTTTTTTTTTCTCTCAAAAATTACACAAAACCTAGTTGAAAAAGTATTTTATTACACCAACAGAAGTAAGTACCTGCTCTAAAACAGTGTACACATTCCCGTAAGGTTTTTATAAATTCTCACAAGCCATTATGGCCTATTTAATTTCATCTGAATTTTAACCATGTCCTTATGCTTAGTTCCACCTTGCTATCTTCCCATACCATCTTCCTAATAATCACTTTTGAGATTCCATCTTCCATATCTTAATTAAAACTGCGGACTTAAATTACAGCACTAATTTAACTACAGGACTTTGAGAACTGGGGCATCTAGGAGAAAAAGAACTGACTTTATCCAACACTTGACTGCCCAAGTACCTTGTGTTTTAAAAGTGAGGTGTTCTCTTTAGTCACGACAGATAACCCTCAGAAAATGACATCACATCAAAGTCCCCAAAACAGCAGAGGCCTAGTCAAAATGAAATCTATGAAGAAGTACATCAAACATCTGAAAGAAACATGATTCTACCTGTATCGGACATGCTCGATTGTGTCGTATGTCAGCTTGCTGCTGATATTCTGACTATGGGGGTTGCCTAGGAGACAACAGAGATAGAGAAGTTAATCATTAATCACAATTTTGCCATTAATTTTTTCTTTTATCAAAGCATTACACCAAGCCAGCCTGAAAAGATGACAAAGAAAGATTTAATGTATACTTCACAGCAATGCCCTGAAGCTCCTTAGAGCAGTTAGTCAAGAGAAGGGACATGTATCAGAAGAAAGCAATTATGACAGACCTTGAAACATCAGCTGGATCTCTTACTGACTCTTAGGCAGTTCCCTCAAAAAGAACTGCACACACACAAATGCACCAGGAAAAACTGCAGACAGAATGCACATTCATAAATATGTTTGTGCAAGAGCTAAGAAGCCACATAGAAAAGACAACATCTGAAGATATCAGACACTCATGACTGGACTCCAGGACTAACCCTGTTTTTTAGTGTCTGAAATTCAAATAGCTCATGAAAATATAAATTTTATTGCAAAATTAGTAGCCACCTTAGCACAGCTCAGCACAGGCATGTATTAGGAATTAAGACAGAACATAAGAAGGGCACGAATTCATCTTCTCAAGCAAAAAAGATTACAGCAATATCCACACAGGCACAGCACACTTTCCTATTAGTAAATGTTTAAAGAATTGCCTAAACAGTTTGGAAAGAGAACAAGAAAAAAGCCTGATAAATTAATACAGTTTTTGCAGTGGGCTGCAATTATAGCTACTCTCTTTTTAAAATTTCAAAATCACCCTGCTGGAAGATCTTGACTGAAGGTGTAGAAAAGAAAAATAAATTTAGAGCTCAAACCCAAACCTAATACCTAGACTTTTAATGTCTGATGTTGCATTTCTCTAATTTCCAATTCAAATATTCTCAATTTAGAAGTGAGACTCTCTCTTACTTACACTCCCTCATTTGCACATGCAACAGTTAAACTGCAGCTCTTTGGGCCTGTGGATTATCACCAAGAAAATAAAAAAAGCTGCAAGTCAAACTCCCCCTTCACTCGCATCTGTTTCTGTTAAAAGAACTCTTTTTATACAACAGTCACTGTTCTCAGAGTATCAGAGATACACTTGGGGGGGGGGGAAAGAGATTTGACCATTCTAGAGCTCTCGTTATCATTTTAGATTAAAGCAGCACTAAAAAAGATACAATTTTTCCTCCCATAGCATTACAGGTACAATGCAAATCTGCTCCAAACTGGCAGCACCACTATTTCTATTCACGAGCACTCAATTGATTTACAAATTTAATTTTTTCCACCGCAGATGGCACTTATTATAAAGGTTGAGCCCAATGTTGTTTGAAATAACTAAGATCAGAGGGCATACATTTCACTTTACAATGGCTGTAGTGACAGAACATTAATTTTAATATCACAGGCGTGCACTTGAATGGGAGATTTTGAATGTAATCAAATCAACGTGTCTTGTTATAACAGCAAAAAAGCCCCATGCCTATCAAGAGCAGCATCAATTTCACAGGGGAACTGAAATCCACCCTCTGATCCTGGCCTCACCAGCATTCAGGAGACAAGAGAGGGGGAAACGCGTGGAACAGCACACTGAAAATAAAAACTACCTGGAACTCTCAAGTGGCTTGCCCAGGTGATAAGTGCAAGTGTGCCAGTGCCTGAGTGAACGCAGTTTCCTTTTGAAGCTCAGGTACCTCGTTCCCAAGTGAGGAATCACTCTGCTCTGCCTATCAGGGAGCACAAGAAAGACACAGATCCAGCAAAAAGGACACACAGCCCACAGAGAGGAGCACACGGCAAGGAATTTTGATTACTTGAGCAGGACTACTCATAGCATATCTAGGTATCACTCTACAGTATATGTTTACCTGGTTGGACATGCATCATTCTAATGTAAATTCTCTCATATAGTATTTCCTAAACGATGGATGCTTCAGCCTTTGTGTAAAAGCACATTCGGTGCCTGATTCGAAAGAGATGAAAGGTTTAGCAGATCTGGCGACTAAGTACTTGTAGATGGTGCTGAAGTGGTGCTGAAGTGCCCACGTCCACAGCTGCCAATGGCTAAATCTCCATCCAGATATTGCACAGTTCTGTAGACATTTTTACTCACGTTCTCATGTGCAAGACCACTTTGGCACCAAAATATGGGAGAGGTGGAGCACCTAAATGCACTTGGGATCTTTGAGCTAAACTTTCTTCTAAATAAAATGCTTCTAGTGAGCCACAGTGTAAACTCCATGAGGTAAGTCTCATTGAGAAAGGGGGTGGTTCCAGACTCTGGTCTTTGCTTAAGAAATTATTTTTGCATTTTGAAAGAAAGAAAGAAAGAAAAAAAAGACTGAACAAACAGTGCTCAACATGGTGCCCTAACTCCTGGGTAACAGTCATGTTTCCTTTGGTCCCAGACATGTCCTTGGCCACCAAAGAACAAAGCTAGGGATAACACAAGGGGAGAATGACTGCTTTGTAAAATTGCTGCTCTTCTAACTACTCTGTAAGTTAAAAAACCTGCAGAAATACTCTTCCAGCAACTCAGGAGGCACAGTTTTAATCTATTTAGGTGGAAACTTGACAAGACTAATGGGAACACTGTTTTGCACTTACCATAAACGTTGTTTCTGAGGTCATCAGTAAAAGCTTTAAGTAGGCTGTCTGGGAAAAGTGCTGAACCGGCATGGTCAAGGTAAGTAATCCCTAAAATAAAAATAAAATTATTAGATTCAATTTTTAAAATATTTAATTCCATTTTCTCCCAAAGAATACATTGTGAAGTGCATCATTCAAACACCCTTAGTGAAGTATACCACACAAAAATTCAATTTCCCTAAATTTTCTGGATTATGATATGTCTCTGCCTGACTTAAGAGGTCTCTATAGCTCTCGAAAAACACTTCTCAAATATGTTCCACTAGTCAGGCACTACTCACAGCAACGCATCTTTAATTCACTACCAAAAAACCAAAGGAGGCTAGAAAAGAAGCCTAAAATTTTGATTACATCTTTATAATTTTTAATTAAAACCAAAATATTTTAAGAGGTGGACCTTCCTTTCATGTCTAGATTACACAGACTTTGAAAAAGAAAAATATTTTCCTTCTGCCTGCACAAGACTAAGCGAGCTGGTATCTTTGGCCACAGTACCTTCTTACTCCTAAGCACTCTTCATTATGAAAACTATTACTACCACAATGGTAATAATATTTATTAATAGCAAAAACAATAGGAGTGTTGCCTCCTTGCTGACAGATCAAGCAACTCTCTCAAGAACTGACATGGCCTAAATCATGCTTGAAGCCCAAAGACAGGACCAGTTTAAGTTTTAATTCATTAAAATATTTCTTGCCACTTTATTACACTTAACAATTCAATTCATTTTTAAATTCTCCCTTTATATTATTAAGCTATTGCAAAACTTTTAAATAAAAGCTTATTGGAAATGAAGGCTTTTTCATGTTTGGCCTTTTTAGATTTCTTAATCTTCAGCAATTATTCTTCCATTTCTCCCATGTGTTTCATGTCCTTTATTAGTTTTTTCATTTCGCTTACCTTAAGTATTTCAACCTATTTCAAATTTTAATAATGATGAATGTGATTAAGATTAGAATTTAATAAGTATTTTAAAGGCCTTCCCTTTCCATAGAGATTTAAAACTGAGTTAAGCTTTAAACAAGACACCTTGACACTTGGAAATGTATATAATTATATATTATGTTGCTGTGGCAGTGATTCAGTGGGTAAAGATGCGAGGCAGTGTGGATGATTAAACCAATCCTGTCAACCATCCCTTCTCTTATTTTCAAAGAGAAAAGCCCTCCCTTGCTCTAAGATTTCTCCACGTACAGTGTCTAGCAAAAGAAGAATTTTTAATGATGGCTTGAAGAGTTTTGAGGTGCTTTGAGGCGTGGAGCATGGCAAAAACCTGGTTCAATTTGTTAGATGTACAGACTCTTTGGGTTTTTACTTTGTTTTTTAAAAAACTACTACGTTTCTCCCAAGCAGTATGAAGCGGCACATACAAGCAAATGGCGGTCAAAATGTATACAGAGGGCTCTGTCTGTCCCAGTTTCTGAGAGGAGGGGTTACAGCCATAGGAAGGATTGCTGTCCTGGATGGAGGCGACCATCCTGGCCAACACTCTCAGGAAAGCTTGCCTGTACAGAGATGCTGTTTGGCTTATTAGCTCTCCAAGGCTTCACAAGCACACCCAAGCAGCACCCCTCTGCAGGCAGACAGCTGTAATTTTTGGATCCTTCCAGCCCTAAGGAGACTGACAGAACCATACAGCATGAGAGGAAACCAGGCAAGAGGCTCAGGCTCCTCAATCACAAACCGAATCCTCTCACCAGGGAACGGGTGCTTCCCATCCTGACCGATGTTCCTGGGAGGCAATGTGGACAAAAAAGTCTCTAGGTAAAGTCCCCCTATGTGGTTTTTCAAATTTGATTTTTTATGTAGCTAATCACAAAGTAGAATATTGCAGTTCTGTGAAATGGAGGTAAAATAAAAAACAGCCAGCCGTTTTTTAAATTCCTTCTCTGGATATATTGTTTTGAAAACGTGGGAGGACATTTGGCTGCGGAAAGAAAAAATATTAATTCTTAAACTTTTTCTTTTATCTTTAATGCTGGTGTTTAATTGAAAACAGAGAACAGCATTTAATACTGTTTCTCCATTGGCCCCCCAAAAAAAGAAATAGGCTCTCTCATTATTTGAGACTGCACTGAAACAAACATCTTTATTGCTATTGCACTTTTATGCTGTAGTCTCTTCCTTCCTGCCTTATTTCACTACAACTGTATTTTTAAAGGAAAGAGAAAAAAACACCACGTGGCACCATGCATAATACTGGCAAAGCAAAGAACATTAATAACTTTCATTGTGCTCTTCCCCTGGTTTAATAACATTTGCTATTTTAACTTTATTGAACATACATTAACCAAAGGGATTTGTCAGTATATACAGGATAAGATAGTTACCCATGTTTCACCGTGGTATTTAGCACACAGCCTGTCAGCACTATGAAATTATACTGTTTATGGGAAGGAACAGGAGAAAGAAAATATAATATGATCAACCAAAAGAAAATTAAAATGCAGTATCTATCAGGATGTGGTTTCAATGCTCAGGGAAAATGTAAAATTAACTTTTAGTTTGATTTACATACTCTTATGTTTGGAATGTGTAAGCAACTTCATTGATCTAATAATATACCAGCTATTTGATAAAATCACATTTCAGAAGGAGGGTTTTTTATAGAAGAATTGAAAACCATTCAATGTGTCAGCATTAGTTATGGAAAATTATTCAGTAAAAGTATCAGTTCATAAACTGTAATATTCACATGCTAATATTCTTACAGATTAATTTTACATGATGAACTTTTTGGGAACCAATGCAGGCCAGTCTGTCCTGCTGAAGAGAGCCTGAGCCCAACTCTCTGCACTCCTGTGCTACAATTCACCCCTTGACAAAGCATCTGCCAAACCTGTGTGCCTGCTTGGCAATTTGTAAAACTTTGGGCGTACATATAGAATCATACAATTGCAGAAAGGTTTCAGTTGGAAGGGACCTTAAAGACCATCCAGTTCCAATCCCCGCTGCCAGGTGCAGGGACACCCTCCACTAGACCAGGTTACCCAAAGTCCCATCCAACCTGGCCTTGAACACTGCCAGGGAGAGGGCAGCCACAGCTTCTCTGGGAAACCTCTTCCAGTGCCTCACCTCCTACAAAGGGAAGAATTTCCTCCTAACATCTAATCTAAATCACCCCTTGTCCTATCACTCCCCACCCTTGTAACCAGCCCCTCCCCAGCTTTCCTGTAGGCCCCTGCAGGTACTGGAAGGCTGCATTATGGTCTCCATGCAGTCGTCTCTTCTCCAGACTGAAAAACCCCAACTCTCTCAGGTGGTCTTTAATAGGAGAGGTGTTCCAGCCCTCTGATCATCTTCGTGGCCCTCCTCTGGATTCTCTCCAATAGGTCCATGTCCTTTTGTTGGGGGCGCCAGAGCTGGATGCAGTTCTCCAGGTGGGGTCTCACCAGGGTAGAGTAGAGGGGCAGAATCACCTTCTTCGACCTGCTGGTCACACTGGTTTTGATGCAGCCATGATATGGTTGGCTTTCCGGGCTGCAGGTGCTCATTGCCAGCTCATGTAGAGCTTTCAATCAGTCAACACCCCCAGGTCCTTCACGTCAGGGCTGCTCTCAACCCATTCTCTGCTCAGTCTGTAGTTGTGCTTGGGATTGCCTCAACCCATATACAGGACCTTGCCCTTGGTCTTGTTGAACTTCATGAGATTCACATGGGCTCATCTATCCAGCCTGTCAAGGTCCCTCTGGACGGCATCCCTTCCCTCCAGTGTGTCAACAACACCACCCAGCTTGGTAACATGAGCAAAGGATGAGGGTGCACTCGATCCCACTGTCCATGTCTCTGTTGTTAAATAGTGCCAGTCCCAATGCCAAACCTTGAGGAAGGCCACTCGTCACTGGTCTCAATTTGGACATTGAACCATTGACCACAACTCTTTCAGTGCAACTGTCCTTTCAATTCCTTATCCCTCTGAGTGGTCTATCTATCAAATCCATGTCTCTCCAATTTATAGACAGCATGCATGCATGCATGCATGCACTGGCTCAGAAATGGCAGGGGGCCATTTGTTTTAACTGTAAATTTCTATCTCTTAAGTGAAAAAAAAAAAAAATTTCAAGCTTTTTAAAATTAGAGTTTAAAACCAAGTGAGAACACTTGACTATGCATAGTCTGATGGCCTGCAGAACACACAAGGTAAAAAGACACTACTGAGATTAATTTTTTGGTGCCAAAATGCCTGCTTCTTGGTGCTACGTATTTCTGAGCTTTCAGTGCCACTTCCAAAAATAACCAATTTACCTACACTGTGGCTGCTCCATGCCCACCCCCTCAGCCTTTTGCCACCTTATGATTGTACCACAGCTGCCAAAACAAGCCAACCTGCACTGTGGCTTCACAGATTATTTCTCACAGCCCTGGCACTTCAAAATTCCTGTACTCCAGCTGATTACAGGCTGCCAGTTACATTGCCACAAGTTTCATAATGAAGAATGAAATGCACAGTTACAAGACAGAAACTGTACAGTGTCGTGAATTCTGATTGGCGGATATAATTGCAATTCAGTGGGATTATATACACAATATTACTTGGGAAGTAGATACAGACAATGGCCCGGGGAGACAGTATATATCTTAAGTACAGCAATATTAACAAAACCAGTATGAAATAGATTATATGGAAACAAGCTGAAGGCAAAATAAAGCATTATCTGTCAAAAGATAAATATGAGAGATTTTCATACACCAAAACAAAAGCAAGTAAAAACTGGAACAACCAAGTGACAAAATAGGGAGGAAAGCGCTCCACAGAGGTTGTAGACAAGTGGGATATCATTCAGACACAGTGAGGTTTTAACATGTAGTACCACATTAGGTAACTCAGGTTATTTTAGTCATATAAGTCAGAAGCCCTCTTTCCTCTGACTGCATAGGAACTTAGCTTCCCCAGGGATGCTCCTGAATGAAATGTCACAAGTAGCTTTAACTATTCGATGCATAAAACCTTTATAAAATGCCTGAAATCTCACTATGAGACAGGGCATGGTATGTCCAGACACTTTGACAGACAGATGGATAAAGATCCAGGTTCTGCAAAACCATAATGAAGTACGTGGAAAGAAAAAAAGGAAAAAAAAAATCAATCTACTAACACAATTTATATTTGCTTTTGCTTGATATTTTCTGGATTACATATTTAGTGAATATTGCTCTCTGTACCTTCCGTTCCTGTCTGCCATTGACTTAGACAAAAGCTATCAAAACCAGAGTATGTTTTCTGAATAACAACGTGCCTCTCACCAAACACTCCTGCTCTCCTAGACAAGGTAATGTTTTGTTTCCCTTGCTTAGGGCCAAGGAGCTTTTCAAAAGACCACAAAAGCATAGTGCTTGATGGACAAGGCCACAGATGCCAAAAGCCTGAATAGTTACCATGCAGTTAAAGGAGACACTATTCCTCAGCATGATTTGACTTAATTGCTACAGGCCTGGTGAAGTAACAGCAGTCAGCCTGCAGCCATGGGGCACATTCTGCTTCCCACTGCCAGTCCTCTGGGTCCGTCAATTCCAGTAATCACAGCTCGACCCGAATGCCAAATGCTGATCCGCGCTGGACTGCAAGAAATCTGGATAATGATATCAATATTTTAAAGGCCCCTAACAAGTAGCTGAGTTCTGTGGGAAACTGGTGCTTAATTTATGTATTTTAGTGTTTGATTTGATGGACTGATTACAAAGAGCAAAGCATGAAATGTGCAATTACGTTTACCCATAATAAGCTGCCATTATTTCCCTCCACGTGCTATTGCCTTGCATTATTCGCTCTCGTTGCATTATTACCTACAGCAAAGCAGACAGAACATTAAACCAGTTTACTGTTGATACCACACCCCCTCTTCTCTTGCTGTACTCCTCAGCAGGGGCCATACCAACTCCACAGAAGCTATTCAGGTGGCTGGGACTATCCCAGTGAGCACTGGCACTATTCTATGTACCTGAGCCCCTACCTGCAGCCGTGTTTACAGCTTGCTGGTACTGAGGTCTATGGGAGCAAGGATTGCCCATTTATTAAGCAGTCACATCCAACCCTATGAAATGTATTGTTCAGAGCTACAGAAAAAAACCCACCCAACAATTATGTGCCATCAAATTTCATTATTTGCCAGCTCCTGTGCTGAGACCTCAGTAAAAGGGATCAGTCAGCATCCACCCACATCCATTTGGCCTACCTTTAAGACACAGCTTGATTTGGTGCTCACTTTTTGCTCACTGGGGGGTGATTAAATATCAAGTGCAGTCAGTGGTGTTGTTTCCACAGACCGTTAACAGGTTGTGTTCCTGACTAGCTGAAGCCTTGCTTGTGGGCATGTATTGGAGGTACCTCAGCTACAAGCTGAAGCCTTACTTGTGGGCATGTATTGGAGGTACCTCAGCTACAAGCTGAAGCCTTGTTTGTGGGCATGTTATCAGAGGTACCTCAGCTACACGCGAGTAACATACTGCAGCCCACCATCTTGTCATCTTTGGGTGAAATATAAATATAAATCACAAGTGATTCATATTTATGCGAGTCTTCAGACAACTGCAGCTCACCCAAACCGAAACCAGTTTTCACACCTCCCTAGTGAAGATCCTACCATTTTTCAGTCTCTCTCTTTTTTTTTATCTTTCCAATGGAATTGATCAAATGAAAGGAGACTTGAAAGAAAACATATTTCCTTTTTTTTTTTCTATTACTGGAAAATGCTTTCATTGGTATTGCTGAAATTTTCGCAGAAAGATTAACTTTTGTGTAGGAAGGAGGCATTCAGAATTTCCACTGGAGAGAGAAAGACAATGGCAAAAAGTAATGTGAAAGGAATTTCAACAATAATTGTTTATAATAGTGGTAATTAGCTAAACAGTCTAGTAGCATTCTCCTGCTCTACTTTTCTTCCCTTTTCCCCATAAAACAGCCACAGGCTTACAACAACATGCCAAGATAATGTTTGAAACTGACTTTTCTAGTCAGTTCTGTTTCTTGCTCTGTGACCTGAATTAATCAGATTCATATAAAATCTAGGACAAATTAGTGACTCTGAAGATTCCCTGAAAAATATATCAAATGAAATGTGCAGCAACATACAGAAGGCCTTTTAAATTATTTTATGGGTTTCCAAAAACACTAGCAGAAGATAAACTAACCTCAAAACAGCAGAAAAACAAAAAGTGATCATTTTCTTCTCCTTTTTTCCTTAAAACTCGTTTCAGTGCTGCGATACTCAAATCACTATGAGCTCTGGCAGCTACAGCCTTGGGTTGAACGTACAACCATAGCAATAAATACCCACATGAGAACTCATATATGCAACAAGCAGTGAATGACAGCAAAAATTGCTTATTCTGACTATCGAGGCCCTTCAGAAGTACTTCCCAGCCATTTCTTCCCGATGACAAGACGATGTGTAATGCCTTGGTTGGCACACCTCTCTCTGGTGGCTTTTTCTGGCAAAGAGGCTGCTACTCCAGACCAGGAGTAAAGGTATTCTCTAGTGGAAGTTCTTCACAAAAGGTTCCCCACAGACAATTACAGCCCCTGATTTATTCACACAGCAAACGGTGCACTTCCAGGAACAGACAGTGAAGACCAATTTCAGGGATATAAGCATAAGAGAAACTTAAGTTTCTCTTCAGCATAAATTTGGACTATCTTTCAGAGACAAAGATCTAAAGCCAAACAAGAGGAACTGCACATAAATTCAAAGACTGTGAAATGAAGAATGTGAGGGCCATTGGCCAGAACCCCATTCTCATTAAAACGAGAGGTCTGAGACTGTTCTCCTGGCCCACAGTGGGTAGCCCTTTGCTCCAACAAGCAACTACACTCATCAACCAAGCTACCTCCACCTAAAGCATAGGTAGGTTGTTATTCTACTTGGCTCAAACCAAAACAGTGCTTCAGAATCACTTCCTCCTAGTAAGAAACTCTGTCTTAACCTCGGACTACGTTTTTTCACAGTCAGTGTATTCTCCTATTATCTCCTATGTTAGCATCATTTTGCTTTAATACCTATCTTCCACTAGGCACCCTGAACAGGTATTTCACCTTTGACAAGCTAGTAACATCTCTCCACCTAATCTGTCTAAAAAAGCTACCTTTCTTTATTTCTGATGCATAATAATCTGACAACCCATTCCAATCCCAGTGGCACCTCTTCCAGCTGGAAGTCCTTTCACTGGAAGGGCCAGAAAAATGGAGAGCATGCGGTGGGGGAGCAGAATGGACATTCCAGAAGATCTCAGGATTTTGGAAATTATCCTTAACTTTACTGGGAAAATACCTCCTCAGACCAATGTATCCATACCTCTTGCCTTGTACTCCTCATTGTTACTTCTTACCTAGTTTACACTCCCAGTTGTTCTAGTAGTCAGAGAAAAACAGCATTGTTAAACCAGGGAGAAGATTAATGCATGAGAAGTCCAGGTATAATGCCTAACTAAGATCTGTATCACCTTTTCACCAGCAGCCAGTCACCAATGTAAACTGAAACAACCAAGAGGAGATGGCAACAATTTCTCAGTGTGCTTTACATAGTGAAAAAAAAATGTCAGCATCACTTCTGTGTAACTATCAAAGGTTTAATGTAATGTTTGGTGGGAATTTAATTTCAATTAAAAAAAAACCCCTGAGATTTTATTAGGTAGATAGGAAGTAGGCATGAAAAATTATGCATAAGCTTTTCTAGTGCATACGCATATTTAGATTGAGTTAATCTAAACATATTTCCATCACAAAAACTTTTAGCACCGATTCCCCACAGAGCAAGCCAGTTTAAATTTTACTTTACAGTAATTTGATCCAAGCTGCTACCTCAAGTGAAACTTACTCAACTATAAACAGACCAATCTAAATTATAAGATTATGCTCAATTGCTTTACTTTTACCACAGTTCACAGACTGCATTAGATATACAGATGTCAGTAACACAGCTCCCTAAATAAATGTATGTCTTATTTGGGGATTTTTTTTCAAATGAGAATGACTTTGTATATTTTTTTCAGGACTGAGTATAATTTCCTACCACCCCCGCAATGTAATACTTCAGTACAAAAAGCATCATCTGATTAGCAAAATAAAAGGGGGTTTACCACTAAAAAAATTAATATCTAATGGACACAATGTTAGTCTGTCAATAATTTAGTAGGAACATAATATAGATTGCAATAGAGGTTCTGTTAATACCATATTTTATTTGGCCTAAAATAGTTTCACCAGTTTATTTTCCATTTATCGGGGGTCTCCTCAAGCATAGATTCAGTCTTCCACAACCATTTCAAGGAATGCGCTAGGAATGAAGTACATTTATCAAAAAATTATAGTAAACGACAGTTCTTAATTCTGAACCAGGATGACATCTGCAGAGACGTGTTAACTAGCTCTGCATAGGCAACAAAACAGCAGCTGCCTTATGCCTAGGCCTGAACCCAGCAGTAGGTGAGAAACCCTACCCCACACAGACCTGCTTTTCATAGCAGTAACAGCATGCAGCTTCCAGGTATTCTGTTTGGGTTTTTTAATTCCACTGATGTCGGACACGTAACAGCTTGCTAAAAGAAAACTAAAACTCACTTGTGCTGTTGAAACTAGCATATAACTTATTTCCCTCTTTCTAAAGGGTTGTTACCATATGACACAGATTTCAAAGGTTTGGTCATTTCTTTGACTTAACTTTGGACAGCAAAAATCCACCACTGGATACTGATGTCATTCACCTGGACCTGTGCGCAGCATTTGACACTGTCTTGCTCAACATCCTTCTCTCTAAATTGGACAGACATAGATTTTATGAATGGATTGCTGGGTAGGATAAGGAATTAGCTGGATGGTGGCAATCAAAGACTTACAGTCAACAGCTCAATGTCTAAATTGAAACCAGCGACGAGTGACCCTCCTCAGGGGTTGGCATTGGGACTGGCACTGTTTAACAACAGAGACATGGACAGTGGGATCAAGTGCACCCTCATCCTTTGCTCATGTTACCAAGCTGGGTGGTGTTGTTGACACACTGGAGGGAAGGGATGCCATCCAGAGGGACCTTGACAGGCTGGATAGATGAGCCCATGGAAATCACATGAAGTTCAGCAAGACCAAGGGCAAGGTCCTGTAAATGGGTTGGGGCAATCCCAAGCACAACTACAGACTGAGCAGAGAATAGGTTGAGAGCAGCCCTGACATGAAGGACCTGGGGGTGTTGACTGATTGAAAGCTCTACATGAGCTGGCAATGAGCACCTGCAGCCCGGAAAGCCAACCATATCATGGCTGCATCAAAACCAGTGTGACCAGCAGGTCGAAGGAGGTGATTCTGCTCCTCTGCCCTAGTGAGACCCAACCAGGAGTACCATGTCCAGCCCTGGACCTACTGAAGCCAGTCCAGAGGAGGGCCCGAAAGGTGGTCAGAAGGCTGGAGCACCTCTCCTGTGAGGGCAGGTTTAGAGAGTTTGAGCTCATTCAGCCTGGAGAAGAGAAAGCTGCATGGAGACCTTATTGCAGCCTTCCAGTACCTGCAGGGGCCTGCAGGAAAGCTGGAGAGGGGCTGTTTACAAGGGATGGGCTTAGGCTGAAAGAGGATAGATTTGATTTGATATAAGGAAGAAATTCTTCTCTGTGAGAGTGGTGAGGCCCTGGTACAGGTTTCCCAGACAAGCTGTGGCTGCCCCCTCCTTGGCAGTGTTCAAGGCCAGGTTGGATGTGGCTTTGGGCAACTTGGTCTAGTGGGTGTTGTCCCTGCACCTGGCGGGGGGGTGGTACTAGATGGTCTTTGATGTCCCTTCAATCCCAAACCTTTCTGTCATTCTATGATATTGGTCTATAGCTGCTTAGGAGGCATTTGTGGCTCTTCCAGAGGCATTACCTTGCAGTTGGTTCAGACATTATCATTTCAGATATCAGTTTCTCTGGCCTCTGAAAGGCTACAACAGGAGGAAAGAATTATGTTCCAAATCCCAGTGAGTCAAAAAGAACCCAAGCAAAGTCTGATTGAGTTTCCAGCTGTACTACAATGAATATTCAGAGCCAAACTTTGCCTTTATCTCACAGAACCTCACCTCTGCAGAACAGAAGCAAGCTCCATTCAAACATAAGAACATGCATCAAGGTCTGATTCAGGGCCTGTGAAGGAATTACGAGGCCCTCTCTGCTGATCACTGTAGGAGTTAAACCATTAACAAATACACTGTAATCAGCACTTCCTAAACATACTGCCCTGATTGATTACCTTTTTTATTCCAGGCCAAGTTAAAGAGCTGGGCTATGATCTGCACAAAAGATTAAATACCTTTGAAACAAGTGAATTGTCCTTTCTTGAATAAGATATGCTGCACTGCTCATATCGCTATCTCATGATATGGTGTCTATAGAAAGCCTTCAGTCTCTGCACCCTCTAGAAGTTCAGGTATCAATTCGAAAAGTGCAACATTTTTCATAATCCATTGACAAGAGGATTAGGAGGGATATAATAACAAGAGTGGTGACTGCAACAGAACCTCAGAATGGCATAAATCAGCTTACTAGAGTCAGTTACATCAAATGAAGAGCTGCTCCAGAAGTTCATTCAAGGCGTCCAGACGATTGTTTCCTTGAAGCACATATTGTATATGCCTTTGTATGCAGTTCTGAGATGGGTATATAAATATGTGTACATAAGTATCCCCTTAAGAGGATAATTAGTATTTTCATTTTACTTCTTGTAGCAGAACATAAGGAAAAGCAGATGTGAATCTGGAGACTCTTCCTTTACAGCTCTTTCCCACCTTCTCTAACTGTATCTCTTTCTTATCTAACTGTATATTTCGGTGGTTTTGGCAAAGTTATAACCTAGAAATCATTGCATCTGCTTTCAGTCTCACTCAATTAAAACTAACATCTACAGAACAGCATCAACATTCAACAAAAACAATACCAAGTTTTGGTAAGTTCCCAAAGTTGGGATTTTTATCAGGTTTCCTTTTGTTAAAGAATGAAAGGATACTTTACCCCAAGTGCCCTTCCACTCCCTTCCAATGAGACAGACCAAACCAAAGGTATCTAAAATATTTATGTCAGCCATAGTTAGTGGTGGATATCTTTGAAAAGAGTTAGGCATACCTCTAACATGAATAAATTTGCAGTACTAAAGAATTCCAGTACAGAGGTCTGAGTTCTAATGCTACTCAGCTCAATGCAAATCCAACCAATCAACTACTCTTCTCCTCTGCACCTTTACCTTGTTCATCAGGATGCTCTGTCTTTAAACCAAACTAGGACTTGGGGCACCTGTGAAGTTAATCTGATTTATGCTAGTACTAAAAGAATACAAATATCTGAGCATCATAAATCCAGTAACAGACTAACAAAATTGACATAAATATACAGAATTTCACGTTTGGTAACAACCTGCTGGTGGATACTTTTCCCTACAAAAATGAATTTCACAGGTGCTCCTTTTTTGTGTCCAGACCCAGCAATAAATCAATTACAACTTTATCCCCATTTTATAACCATACACCTAAAGAATATTTTGCTGCACTTCACTAAATCATAGTATAATTCTTCTCAATTAAAGGGTTTCTTTCAATACCAGAGACATTAGAAAATGAAAGAGAATCCTAATTTCAATATAAATTATTCAAAGTACTAAATACAAATGGCCTCATTAGCACTAGGCTAGCTTTGAGAATGAATAAAAGATTATGCATGCAAAACAAATATTCCACAGTTTCCCTAATCTCTGAACTCTGAGCTTAAAATCACAACTCTGCATTGCGTTTTGCCTCAAGGCAGCTGAGAAAACATTATGTGCTTAAAAATCAAGGTCTTCCTCCACAAGATGTACAGTCTTGCCGTATCTGTATACATGACAAGACCAGACACAAAATTCATACAACATATCCTAGCTTATGATACAACATACTTGAAAGTACTATTGAGATAAAACCACACATAGTGCACTCTTCCTCCAGAACTGACTACAGGATTGGATCCTGACTACGAGTACCAATATCCTACCTGGAGTCTCTGTAACTATCAGAAACACACTGAAGTGCTGGAGTTACCAGCGTTCCCTGCCCAAGGCAAAGCTTGGTCCTTCTTTATAGACCACCTCTACCGCTGTTGTGCAACCAGGAGATTGCTGAGCTCATCTATTCCTCACATGGGCAAAGAGGGTGGCAGGTGGCAGGTAGAGATTTTTGCAAGCTAAGAAATTCAGGAATTGATTCTGTAACATGATTTGAGGATGGAGAGGAATTTTAAGGAAGGTGGACTTTATTTATGACAAGAATGATCAAATTAATAACACACTGTTATCATGAAAAGGAATAGCAATTTGCTGATATTTCAGAGCTAATTTCTGTGCTTTTAATTTTCAAATACTTCCTCAGACTTGCTAGTCTAAGACTGTAACTAGAAGTAAAATGACAGAACATGATTGAGTTTTTGTAATGAGCTCTTATTACATTCTGAAAATTTCTACTTTTTGTTGAATTTGTGCTTGCAGGCATATGACTATACTCCCTCAAAGTGAGTATGTTTAAGGCAATAGTAGAATGTTCAGCTCTTATCACTTGCATTACCCATTGTAATGACTGTTTAGTGGAAAGTCAATAAGAAACAATCAGTTTAGATAGAAACAGGTTGTTTCTATATGGCTTTTTCTCTAGTGTTTTGTCTTTTTCTCATATCATATTCCAGACTACAAGCTAGGAACCCCAACCTCCGCACATCCAGAGACTATACCCATTAGACTGAACTATTGTCTTCTTCTGAGTCATGCCACAAGGAATATATAGTGCAGTGAAGTAGATTCAATGCACAAAAAACTGTCCACAACTAATTTTCATTAAAAGCCTAAACAGTAAAGTTTCTCCTCTGGATCCAGCTATTTCTGTTCTCATATTATGTGGAAATTCAATGTACAGCTTCAAAAAAATGGGTATGTATAATGACTAGAAAGACCACAAGTCATGTAGATAATTTAAAAAAAAAAAGAAAAATAAAAAAAGTAGCATAAAAATTAATCTCTTGTCCTAAAGGAAAAAAAAAAAACCAAACAAGAGAGCTCTTTTCCATGCCCCACTCCTCATATCTGGCAGCTTTTTATAACTATATTATAAATATTAATTTTACTCATTTGAGAAATTCTCATGCTGTTTCAACATAACCCATGTAAGAATGCAGATAATTTTTAAAGACACGGTAAGTTCTATAAACTTAAAGTTTAGGAGGCATTTGAAGAAGTGAGAACTAGCCAAAGGCAGGTTTCACCCTTATCTTCATAATACCCACTAATTATAAATCATCACAGAATCACAAAAAGGGCAGGGATTGGAAGGGACCTCTGGAGATCATCCAGTCCAACACCCCTGCAAGAGCAGGATCACCCAGAGCAGGCTGGACAGGATCGTGTCCTGGTGGGTTTTGAATGTCTCTTGTTACATGCAACATTGAAATACAAAAACTAAAGTTCATAATAAATTAACTGCTATTTGATTAGTTTTAATACGTAATCACGTTACTACCACTAGAGTTGAAGGGAACAGAAGCAGGAGTGGCTGATTTTTAGAGGCTGGCTACACTCAGCACAAGGTATCTAGTGTTCAGGTTTGAAGATCTCATCAGACACTTTTGGAAACATGACAGCTGTTGTAAGATTATTTGGACAGTTTCCCCCACTTCAGTGGCTCTGAAGTTGATCCCGGAAGGGCTGCAGTGTAATCCTCATGACACTTTATAAGTACACCTATCCTTCTCTGTACTTGCAGAAATAGAAGGAAAACTGATTAAAGTTCTGATGGTAACAGCTATTTAATCTCTCAGTAGATGTCACGCTCATGCAAAGCTCAGAGAATCGACTGAGTGCCTCCAAACAAGCATTACACGCTGTGAACTCCACAACAGCCCACACATTCAAAGGAACAGGGGTTCTCATATGTATTTTCTTTAATGGGTTGCTTCAACTCTCATGAGCTAAAAAGCTAGTTTTGCCTTTCATTAGAACTAATCAGAATATAAATATTCCAACGAAAGCAGGTGGTTTTAAATTTGACATTTGAGGGACAGGAAGGGGAAGATTTCTTCCAACCCCTGAAAAAACTCAGGTGGAAACTCAGTAAAAAACATACTAGGATTTATACTTTTTCATCATTGTAGATGTACTCAACCTCACACTATTACAGGTTTATAAGGATACCCAAGAGAGCAAGTTTTAAGTGGGAGACATAGATGGCTTTACCCCTCCAAAAGCATTTCACTGGACTAGACCCACCCTTTGGGCAAGATGATACTGAAAAAGAAGGGATGGAGGGAGGGTTTGTTTTCACAGAGACTACACCTCAAGGAGGGTTCCTACAACACCCACAGGAAGGCTTTTTCTTTCGTCCCCGAATCTCTCCTGGTAGATCAGACGAAACCGGGGACATGGCGATGCACACTAGAAGACTGTCCTGGCTCCGCAGCCCTGTGGTGCAGTGACACTTTTTTGTGCTCTGCAGATGAACTTCACTGAGCCTGAATGTAACGCAGCTCCTAAAAAAATATCATTACTCCCTTCTGCACTCTCAGAAGTCCAGTTTCTATCCAAACAGTAATTTATCAAGATCACTTTAAATTCAATTTTCCAATCAAAAAACACCCTAGTCCTCTAAGTAAATAGAAAATGGAAAGTTTAAAATTAAACTTGATAATGAGCTATAAAAATCACTGCTGAAAAGGCTTTTTGTGGTTTGAAAAGATGTATTAAAGAGCTTACTTTTTGTCCCCAGGTATCTGTCTCTTTTCCCCCTTAGCCATACCCATCATTTTCCCTCAGCTCCATGTTTTACAGACTGAGAGACTTCAAAGAATGCAACTGAATTGGAAATCACCATTCATGATTAACCCTTCTCCAGGAAAATATTTCACAGTATCAAATCCTAAACTGTTGTTAAAAACAAAACCAAACACACAAACAAACAAAAAAACCCCACAAAACTCTCATAGTTTTTCTCTCTTCCTTCTAAATTTCTATTCTTGAGGAGTCTGAAGAAATGAAGTTCACTGATCAAATATTAACTGGACAGTTAATGATGCTTAAAACGGAGGGCTTCATTTTATGAATGGGAAAAAAGCTGTCATGGACATATGCCTCAGTCAAACCAGAAACAGTTGTGAACAGCAGAATGGAAAGGAGTTTGTGAGCTCATGGAAACCGGGCGAGTCAGCTACGGTGCTGTTCAGATGAGTTGTTCTCTTTATTTATCTTTTAAATACACATTTGCAGCCATCCTTTAAAGGCCAATTTTGCATTTTTAATGTCTCTTGCATATAATGTCACATCACGCAAACCATTATCTTGCGTAGTCGAGTTTATTTCTTAGATACTGCAAGTCTTCCAATTCACTTCTAATGAACCCAAATGGTGTATGTTTTTCTTCACTTGTAGTATTATATTGTTATTAGAAAGGCAACCAGACATCCTGCATTTGGATTATTAGGCTGTCTCATTGTACCAGTCACTGAACACCCATGCCAAGGTGATAAAGACGACGATTATTAACTTATTGTTACACTTAGTGACCACCTTCCACGACACGTTACTTCACAGACATTCTTAAGGGAATGCATTTGAAGCTGTTATTCACTTGTTTGTGAACACAAACTCTATGATCAAATAACATCAGAGCGCAACAATCTATGTAGGGTTTTGCCTGAGCATTAACTCGGTCTGCTTCCCAGCCACACAATGCCAGCAAAGTTCATGTGCAGAGGGGAAAGTGCCGTGTCTCCATCTGGCAAAGGCTCCTTTTCCACGCTGTCTTCAATTTTACTCCATGCAGTCCGTCAAGTAGGGAAGTCTTGCTAGTTAACCACTTTTATTTATCTGCTTTTATCTGTTTGAGAAGGCAACATGCATTATCAAGGCAAATTGTCCACCGCAACTGAGGTAAGACAGGGTATTAAGATGAGTTTCCCACTCTGCTTGCTGGGCTTACACACACCTCATTGATTCAGTCTGTAGCCAACGTTGTCCTGGCATGGAATGAATCAAAGGCAATGACAGATTTTTAAAAAGTTGGATAATGCCAGAGCAGCTGAGTAACCGTTTGGTTTGTGACACTTCTAATCGTTTACACTGAAAGAAATTATAGGCAGATATATAAATAATAAAAACGTGACTCCCAGTCATATGTTTCATAAGTTACTTAATAAGTTACACTCTGTAGTAAAGTTACTTGGTAAATGAGTGGCACACCAGATGAACAGTGAATTTTGCTCAACAGCAATACAAAGTCCTGTTTTGTAAGGAAAAGCAAGACACATACATACTCATTCCTGATACCATCGGTTCCAAATAACTGAACCTCAATGCACTGCTCAGCATGAACATAAAAATGTGGAAAAGCCTGGGCTTCCATTTCTTCTTCAGGAAGAAATTACAGGACCAACTTTCTGATGACTCTGTAACTTTACCTGACCTGTTCATAAGACTGCAAAGGGTTACCAACAGTGAAATTTGGAGTGTAATTGTGTGTTAATGAAATTAATTCACACAACATTAATTTAATTAATGAATATTTGTTCAAATGAGCTTTCTCTCATCTTTCAAAATTTTAATTTAGGACGCTATTCTGCATAGTGCCAGAAGTGAGCTTAGTGGTGTAATCATCCTTCCCAGCTAACCATGTCACCAAAAGATCACATCCTTGGCTATCTTTCTTTTAAGAAGACTGTAAGTGACCAAAACCCTGTCCAGTCAGGTTCTTAGCTTTCTTTTAAAAGCATTTTACATCCTAAACTAAATGAGCATGGAAACCACATCTTTTTTACTTCTCTTGCAAAAGCCATATCCCGCTGGATGCTACAAGAAAGGGGGAGTGAATGAATATAAACCTGAAAGCAAGAAGGGCGAAATGAAATAAGATTTCTCTCCCAAAGATCTGCCTTCCAATTTTGTTTGTATAGTCCACATAGCAGAAAAAAAAGCAAATTAACACTTTCCTGCATGACACACTTACTAGATCTGCATGCCTGGAATCACACCCCCATCGCAGGCACCTTGCAAACCATCACTTCTCTGCAGCAGGACAGAATCACAGAATATACTGAGTGGGAAGGGACCCATAATTATCATCACGTCCAACTCCTGGCTCCACAAAGGGCCAGCCCAGGTGAAGGGGCAAAGACCATCAATGCACAGGATCTATCTGGGCTGCCAAGGAGTGTAATGACTTGCCTCATTAGCAATGAAACTAATGAAGTCTGACTTTTTACTGCTCTGAGTCCTCCTTTATGCCATCCTGCACTACTATCCCCATTTCTCCATGACTGGCATTCACATCCCACACCTTCAGCTCTCGACACTGCTTTTGCCACATCATCTCCAGAAGCCACATCTCTGTTTCCTAAAAAATTACAGGAAAGAGTCTGATCCAAAATGTTGTGTGCAAATCAGTACACAGATGTCATAACACTATCAGCATTATTAACTCAGGAAAATTAAAAAAACCCAGAAATTATACCGACCCCAAGTTGACATATTCATGCAAAGAACTGGTTTTAGTTCCATTCATAAGTTTCTGAGTTCAGTTAAGTATAAAAATAAATTAAAACCCCCTACCACCCATCTTACAAGCATTTCAGTGTCACATAAAGGAAAACATCTGCATTTCTGTGGCTTGAGCCAAGACAACCTATTATAAAAAGCCTGAGAAATTTGAGAGCACAGCATCCTACTTCCTGAATATCACCTCCAAGTTAAGCATCCCTCTAGCCTCCTGCTCTGTAAATACATTGTGCTGTCTACCCACTTATCAACTGCTCATATCAGTGCTTTTTACTATGCAGTAAGGTCCTCCTGAATTCAGTGACAGTTTTTTCACGCCCAAGCGATGCCTCTGCAGCATCTCTCTTATACCAGGTATGCAATGAATCAAGCTGATCAACAAGAACTGACTTCTCACCTTTCCATTTGTCTTTTTTTTGCCTTAGATTCGGAGTTCCCTTGAATTCTGGTGAGCAGCTCAGATACTGGAATTGCTACCGTAACACTGAATAGAAATTTCAGGCAGGTTCTGATTTTGCAGAAGAAAACCCAGTATCAGCACAGGGACACCAGAAGAAGATCACATGTGTCTGAAAACTTACATATACTCTTTAATTAATAATCCTGCATTTCATATTAAAAAAAAATAATCCAGAACCAAATCAGCTATAAAATGTACAGAAATATACAGAAATATGCTGGGAAGAAATCAATACACATCTCACATATAGAAGCATCATAACAACAAAGGAGGTCAACAGGAGAACCTAAGAGGAAGCAAAGGCAATGGAAGGAAGAAAACACCAGTGATGTGGGATTTTGTAGATGCAAAATGTTGGTGCATTTCCAGTTTTCAGCAAAGCATAAGAAAGCGCCTTGTGCTTTTCTATAATAAAACATCTGCCTGTTTCAATACTTTCATACATTAATGCACATCTTGTGCAGACATTAATTTTAGAGATAATGTATCTTTTAATTAAAATTGCTACTTTTTTTAATGGGTGACTGATACCCTGCAGCATCTATGGAGTTCATAAAGTATCTCTCCAAATCAAATACTTTTAATCTCTGTATGTTGATAAAAAAATCTAATGTCTATATATAATTATTTCCTGTTGTAAGGAATCTAGTCCCAACAGACTATTTATTTCTAAAATACACCTGCAAATTGTGAGCTAGTGTCAACTTTACCAGGTTTACAGGGTTTGGTACTTTGCTGTTTTTTTCAACATTTCTGTATTCCAGAAAGAATTGCAATTGCCATGTACTACATGGCACAGGTGACTAAAAAACCAGTGAAATGCTGCAGTGAACATCTTTATATGGGTATTACAACACAAAATCTGAAGTTAAAATGGAATTATATATATTATTGTGAATAATACAATTCCAGAAAGAGAAGTCATTACCTGTATTGTATTGTTCAGGGAATTCTTCTCTAATTAAATTTTTAAGTAACCAAAACTTTATTTTCAGTGCTGAAATATTAAAACAACAGTATCATTGATTATACACTAAGCGCTATGTTCATCATGAAAAGCAAAAGGTTACACAGCTCCAGCTGATCAATGGAAAGATCAGTCCTGCACAGAGCATGGATGGTCTTCTGAACCCTGAAATGCAAGGTAGGAAACTCCTATACTGTACTTGTTACCTCTGTGTAGGCAGAGGAAACATCTGAAACTATCCCACAGTTGCTGTTATTTCATTTGGTTCTAAATCCACTTCATGTTCCACACACGTTCCTCTTTGATATCAATTATTTGATATCAAAGGATAGGCTGAGAGAGTTGGTCTTTTTCAGCTGGGAGAAGAGAAGGCTCTGGGGAGACCTTAGAGTGGCCTCCCAGTACCTGAAAGGTGCCTATAAGAAAGCTGGGGAAGAACCGTTCGCAAGGGCATGGAGCAGTAGGACAAGGGGTAATGGTTTTAAACTAGAAAAGGTAGGTTTAGGTTGGGTATTAGGAAAAAGTTCTTCAATATGAGGCTAGTAGATCACTGGAACAGGTTGCCCAGAAAGGTAGTGGAAGACCCCATATATCCCTAGAGATATTCAAGGTCAGGCTTGAGGGGCCTCTGAGACCTCATCTAGTGATGAGTCCCTCATCTGCTTACTGCAGGGGGAGAATGAACTAGATGTCATCTAACAGTACCTTCCAACCTTACACATTCTCTGATTCTCTGATGTAGGTAATTGCTTATTTAGATAACTACTGCTGACTTCAAATCAACAGGAAGCATTAAGGCTTTACATGAGCATATATATTAATTGTCACACAGTAGTGCAGTTACACTTCCCATACCACAGCTTTATTTTGCACTACGTTTTCCACCCACTTATTGCACCTTCCCAGATGTCTTCCAGCATTTCAAAATGTCCACCAGGAGCTTATTTTAATAAATATAATTTTTCTTTTAATAAATATAATTTCTTTCTTCCCCCACCCCCCAAAAAAAAAAAAAAAGAAGTGTTTCTCAAAATCCAATCACATCGTGAGAGGGAGTAGGGAGGACAGGAGGAGTAAGCTACCAGCCAGAGATCTCACAGCTGCTGAGGAAATAATGGACAAGCCTTGCACAGTGGTAGGAAGAGGAGCTCTCAGCTTTAGACACAAAACCAAGAGGTTTAGAAGATTTCTTCTCTATCCAGGATGAGCTAGAGATGAGGTAATTTGGCAAGACTTACTCTCCAGCACAATCAGCTTCTAGCTATGAAGAATCTCCCAATGAGACAATGAAAGCAGCCTCATCCTTCCCTTACATGCTCCTTTTGCTGCCTTGGGCCAGGAGGGGTAAATGCTGGGTTACCATTAATACATGCCAATCTCTGCACATGGGTGAAATCATTTTACCTTTGCAGGAGATGCTGTCTCTCCCAGGACTGTAGCTGTCTAGCTTAATTCTGGACAGCAACAGGTGGCTGGTCTTCAGGGAACCCACAATTAAGTGCTGCATCTGAGCAAAAACTGCCACATGCCTTGCTTCTGGTTCAGCACGAACCTTAGACAACAATGAAGCAAAATAAATTTATCCTTTGTTACCAAACTGCTTCTTTAAAACGGCGTGATGAGACTTGTATACTGCAAACTTGCTCAAAGAACAGTATTTCTCAAAGCAGCTGACAATAAAAGCTTTGGCTGAACACACCAAGTCACTTCTTCATCAAGAAAAAAGAAAAAAAGAACAGATCACCCACAGGTAAAAAATATTAATAATTAGGAAATCAGCAGAAAGTAATGTTAAACAAAAGCAGAGGGCAGCTACCAGATCAAACAGAATGGTCTTAAAAAACCCACAAAAAAGCTCTGTAGGTGTAAAAAAATGTGTGTATATACATATATATATATTTTAGGATAAAAATATATTCCAAATATTTTTCTTTTTTTAAAAAGAAAAAAACCTCAGACACAAGGCTGGTAGAATTTCTGGTTTGACAAGGCAAGCAAACTGGCACAGCAGTAGAGAAACTGAGGTCACGCCTGCATTTGCAGTCAAGAGGTGAGCACAATTCTTCCGGCTCACTGTACACTCATCTTCACAGGTTTCATAAAACATGAGCGTGAGCCACTTATCAACAAAATTACTCTGAACTGACATACGAGAATGCATTCCTCTGAAAATCAGCTGAAACACCAGATTACCCCAAATGTCACATAACAGATAGGTTTTTCTGTTGTCAGAGCACAGAGCTGACCGCCAACCAAGCCACTGAGGGCTACTGACGTGCCCGAAGAATACCTGCTTCTCCCATTCTCCTGCTTAGAGGAAAAGCCTCAGTGCAAGTAATTACCAGCAATATAAGTAAAAAGTCTTATTTTTTGCATAAGGTCAAATTCGGTTCCCACCTATTCCTTAACTGAACAATAAATAGAATAAGCTTTCGAACAGGTGAGCAGTTCATGTGACATCATTTGAGTTTCAAAGAAATAAAGGCCAATTCTATTTCTCAAAGCTCAGTTAACCTTTCTTCTTGTTTGACAGGCAAGCTACATTATTACTGTTAGTTGTATGTAATCACATCTATCACAAATATTCATGCTCCTAAGGTAACACATGATTTGTCACATAACTGCTGTTGAAGTACAGGACAGTGACTGACTTGACATTTAACGTGACCGAGCATCTTACCTCACTTAAAGAGTAATCTTCAAGCAGTCAGCAGCCCTTAAAGAATATGTGAGTGCTAATACATGTCGTTTTTTATTTGGGGGATGTGTATCCACTGCTTATCGCTCCTGGAAAGCTCCCACTGCAATGGGCACAGCTATCTTAGAGGAGAACACTAGCACACAACCGAAACCAGAAAGGTATCTTGGGATTAAATGCTGCATCACAAATCACGTCGGCTTTCTCTTTCAAAACCACGATACACACTGAAGCTGGCATTTCCTTTGCTATGATAAACATCACAGAAGCATATTTATCCCCATTACTTAACAACAGAACCTACAAACTCCTGCTGATTTCCTTATCCACTTCTAAACCACAATTTACAATCCTACACTGCAGATAAGGGTATGCTGCTCACAAGATTAAAGTCAAGGTCACATATTGTGCATACACTACTGCCTGTAGAACAGGGATCCCTTTCACAGGCTCCACATATATTTTTAGAAGGGGCTGCTCTGGCCTTCGGCTAACAGCCCTCAGATCACAAAACTGAAGATAAACTTTAGCTTAAAAGGTAGTATTTGCACCTTCTGTGCCAAAACAAAGAGATCCCTGCTGATGCGAGGAAGGAGTTCCTTTTATCCCCTCACAACTCCAGCTCACTCAGTTCAAGCCCAACCTTCCTTGAGCTAATAGTGAAACTCCCAGTGTCTGTGGTAGGATCGCAGGTAGACCACCTTTGAAAAACCCTGGGTTCACAGGATGTCCAGTACCTTCCTCCCAACAGGCAGCAGTGCAACTATTCATACTAGAGTTACCACAGAAGTACTAGCACCATGCCAGCAAAGGTGTGTAACATGGAAAGGGTTTCCACCTTCCCCAGAGAGCACCATTTGCACATGTCCTTAGTGGATGCTACCAAGAATCAGCAATCGGGAAGAAGTGAAGACACGGACATGCAGTAATTATCATTATCACATGGTGCTCATTAAGAAGAACACACTTTCAAAATTGAGCATTAGTTCATGGATATCTGGACAGGGACTCAAAGTCGTCTGTTCACACAAATAGTGAGCAGCAAAATCTGGATTTTTATCCACTGTGGTGATGGGAAGATCTTTGAGGCATGCCCCAAACAGACAGGCAGAGCAAGGCATTACTGTTCACTACCTAAAAATAGAGATAATTTTCTTTTCCCTAGTGGGACTAGTTTAGATTGCTCTTTAGTAGAAGGGATTCAATTTCAGGAAGTTGGGAGCAGCAGGGAGTCAACCAGCAGAGATCAATTCCATTAACAGACACAGGTTCCTTAGTGAACTGATGTTCTTACAGTCAGGACATACCCATAAAGCGGACCCAAGGCCACCAGAGATGTAAAACTTCTACCTCATCCTCCAACCTGCAAGTTTTGGCAGGTCACGGAAAATGCTTAAGCAGCTAAATGCCTGGAAGTCCCACTCATTTTTTGTAAGTCACTTTACTTAATACTGCTGCTGCTTAAGTGTACATCAGGTACCTTTCCTTCACCACGTTTCAGGAAGGCAACAAAGACCTAGAGCTTGAAAAGACGTAACATCAACATCAGTGTGTCCAGACCTTCAGCTAGTGGGGATACAGCTACATGGCTAAGTAAAAGGTGGCCAAGGAATAAGTACAAGCAAAATGCTTATCACCCATACTGTTCCGCTGTCAGCCTGGACTCTGTCCTGCAACTAGTCCAACTAGTCAGCTCTGTGACAGACAGACAGGTAAGACAGGGGACACTTAGCCTCACGCACATGGCCTAGGAACCTGTCCCTGGACACCTTTCATTTTCCACTACCTGAAGGCAACAAGTTCTTGACTAGAGGAGAGATGCCCCTGTTTTTAAGACAACAATCCCAGACAGGACACCATGTGTACATAGAGACATCGGTTAAGGACACTGAACTTCCTTACAGAGGTGACAGGCTTTCAAGATGTATGGGACACAATCTATGAACTGAGCAACACATTAAAATTCTGAAGGGGAAAACAAAGGGCAGAAGGAATTTGCAACCTACGTCACTTTACCACAGACTATTATGTGATTTCAATTAGTTAATATTATCACAGATAATACAATATTCTATATTTACATATTCTAGCATATATAAAATATTCTGGTCTATACCCTGTATTTATCTTTTTTCTGGAAATATTCTAAACCATGTATGTGACTTCCATTTGGGAACCCAGACTGGCCCACCAGATGTTATTCATTAGCACATACGCTTAATTTCAAAACAGGAGAGTCTCACAAGGAACAAGCACAATTCTCAGGAGCTCTGAGAAGTCACGTGGTTAAATGTCTACGCAATGTTCCATTGACAAAACACTCACTTTCCTGAAACTTTGCCCCGAATTTAGTGCAAGCAGTTTCTTGTCATCAAACCTGCACTGATGCAAGTAATATGACTAATACCAGACTGTGAAATTAACTTACTGAATCTTAAAGAGCAAGTTCATCAAAGGGCGGCTTGGAATTGTTTTTACCACGTCCCTCTGGAGGCAAAGTGTAGCTCCATTCTTTATTACAAACACCCATGTGTGAGAAAGCCCACGCTTGCATTTGATGGCCAAAATTCAAAGAGATGACAGGAAGGTATGGTAACGCAGAACTCTTTGAACAGGAAGAGCTGCGTAAGTCATAGGTTCAGAACATCCAAACTATTTGCCCCCTACCCAGTTTTTTCCCCCAAGTATTTTGAAGTGCTGCTATAATGGACATCAGTACTTCTTTAAGTAAAATCCGTGACGTTTAGTCTATCTCTCGCTAACTGCTCTGAAGTAGTATGTGGAAGCAACGTTTGCTGTTGGGGGGGCAGGAGAAACCCATACAGCCTGCAAAAGTGGTTTACGAATGACCTGTGTAACCACGAACCTTTACTTAGACAAGGGCCGTTTTACCATCTTGATTTGCCTCCCCTCCTTCCCCATCCTGCCCCACACTTTACTATATGGCTCTGCATCTTGTCCGTGCCTCGGTCCTGCTCCTCAGCTCACGGCCGCCCAGGGCAAAGGAGAGAGGCGTCCTTTCCGGCGCCCCCCCTCTCCCCGCCGTGCTGCTGCGGGGCTGCGCCGACTCGAGGCTGGGGCGTTCACCAAGCCACCTCCCTCTTCTCCGCCGCTCGGGAACTTCGCGTTCGGAGACGACGGGAGCAGAGACAGACCTGGGCCGCCCCCGACCCGCCCCTCACCCGCCCCTCGGCGCTGCGCCCGGCCCGTGGTACCTCGGAGGCGGGGGAACTCGCGCTCCCGGAGGTCGCGCAGGCCGCTGGCGTACCCGTACTCGTACCCGGCAGGGCAGGCGGCCTGGAAGGCGGCCTGGAAGGCGCGGAAGGAGAGCAGCTCCCCCCGCGGCGTTCCAGCCATGCTGGGGCTGCAGGCGGGAAGGGGGCGCGACAGACACAAACACCGGTGCAACTCTCCCCGGGCGGCGGAGCCTCCTCGCCGGCAGCGCTGCGGGCAGGCACTGCACGGCGACTGACTCGGCTCGGCACAGTCCGACCCGGCCCGGCCCCGCCGCGCCTCGCTCCTCCCGCCTCCCGCCCCCGGCCGCCGCCGGGGCTGCCGGCGCTCCGCCTGCCCTCCCTGCCCTGCCCTGTCACCGGGGCGAGAAGAGCGAGGCGGCGGCAGGCGCGGTGTGCGCCCTACTGGGGTGAGCGGTGAGCTGGGCCTGGCCCGTGCGCCAGTTTGGCTCCACCGGTGGGGTCGTCCGAAGGGACCCCATACAGCGGCCTTGGCACCGCTCAAATCGAGAGCCGTTCGGTAGCGGAGTCAGCTGCCCACGCTCATCGTCTGCGTTTGGGCACGGGGGCAGGCAGATCCCCAAGCCCACGGACCCAAGTGGAGCCGAGTCCAAGAGGAAGTTTCCCGAAGCACAAGGGCTTCAGAGGAGCGAGCGTGCCTCTCCTCACACCCCCTCCTATTGAGACAGCAGGTGTTGGCGGTGGGGGTGGCGCATGGAAATCCCTTTTCCCTAAAATACTAAAACTTACTGAATGATACGTTTTCCTCGTTTCCTCTAGGTAATGCCTCTTCCACTGCTGCTAGCAGGTTGTGGAAGTCACTTTCTCACACTTTGGTTCATGATACTCCAGCATCACGCTGAACCAGCTCTACCTGCCCTAAATGTCCTGTGGTCGATCTGTAGGGCTCTGGTCAGCCTTAAGGAGTGGTATGGGCTGGTCATCAGGTATGGAGAGAATGGCAGTGATTCATTTGCTCTGTAGGATAAACTGTAAAGCCTTACACATGCACAAAAAAATCATAGCCAAAGGAATGTTTTCTTTGGGGGGGTTGTTAGGTTTGGTTTTGTGGTTTTCATCAGAAATCTATTTCTTTCCTGACATTCTATTTGCAATGAACTTTTCTACTCACAGCTCTGTAATCTCTAGAGTGTTAAGTGACACGCCCCCCATACAATACTAAAATAAATCTTCAGATTTTAGGGTGGATCTGCATCCAAATTCTGGTAAGGCAGACTCTTGATTTAGATTGTTTGAAATACTATCAATCGGTCATCAGTGAAATAGGGAAACTACCAAGAACAATCTTTAGCCCAAATTGAACCATAAAGATGTTTACTTACAAAGCAGTGCAGAATAAAAACCCTGTAGAAAATTAAAAACTAAGCCTGACATGAAAGAATGTGCTCACGTGCTCCCTTCTTTTTATATCAGCAGGTTTTTCCCCTGTTTAAAGAGAGCTCTGACTCCAAAATGCTGAGGAATATTTCTTTAGTACTCTAAAGATATGTTGGTCCCTGACCGGGTGGTCATGTTTGGGGCAGGTCTATAGTACTGCATCTCATTCCCAGATGTAGTACATTGTTTAGTCATGCTGATGATCTCACCAAAACTAATGACCAAACAAACTAGCATAACGCATTTCCTTCCAGATGAACAAAACACCTGAGATGAAAAAGAGCACTTGCCATCAAGTGGAAGAATATTGTTAGCTGGTCTCTTGAAGTCCTGTTTTTTAAAAAGAAAACCAGAACCTTGCACTAAATCCATTTTAAATTTTATCCATTTATGCATTTTAATTTAGAAGGGCCCATATCATCACTGTGACTTTTTTTTTTTACAGTAAGTATATGTAGAAAATACCTGCCATTGTTTTTCCCTCATTTCTAGCTTTCTGTTATCAATTTCCAGAGCAATTTATTTATATTGAACATGATGCGTAGTCCCCTTACCATTTTCCTATATTGTTTATGTTTTCACTCCCTTATTGAACCAAGACTACTTTTCCCCACAAAACCAGTCCCTTTCCTTGATGACAGAACACAGCTTTCTGATCTTACAATAAATTAATCTTAAGGATCTAATTTTCATTCATGGTTTTGTATAAAAGTGATTCTTCACCATCAGTTTCCATATTTTGTTTTATTTCCTCCTGGTTTTGGAAAATTAACCCTTTGGAGACAGCACACACTTGTAGAGTAGTACCTGTAGAGAATGGAAACATATTTGGTAAGACTGGTCCAGGCGGCATGCTGAGAAGCAAGGGTTAAACAAAGAACACGGGGGAGTGTGTGTTGAGCAAGAATCTGGAACAACAAAATATGCATGAATCTGGGAGTGAACAGGAACCTGGGTGAGACTGTTGAACACCGGCCTGGGAAAAGAGAAGTGTTTAGCTTTGTGCTACTTAGAGACCCAAGTGGAGTGACCATCAGGGGAACAAGTGGAGCCTCCTTTTAGTAAAGTCAATTATTTTAGCAGTAGTGTATGTAATAAAGCTGATTCTGTGCTTGTACCTGCTGGAGTCTGTGTCTTCCATGCCACAGGTACGAATGGGGAATGTGCACTGTTTGCATCTTACACGTAACTTGGTGGTGATCCCTGATTGTCAGGGAGCTGCCAATTTCTAATACTGGAGCTCAGTTCATTTTCATCCACCATAAAGACCTACCAGAATTTTCTAAATAACAAAAGGCGTTAAGGTCAGTCTGTGTCAGCATAGGTGCTTTTGTGTTTGAAAATTAGTATAACTTGTAAAAACTAATGGGGTTTTACTGCTGGTTCTATTTCTGAACTAAAAGCTGGAGATTTCACGGAATTTCCACACAAACCAATAGGTTTTTTTCCATTTGCACGTTACTGATTTGTAGTTATAGAGTAACTTTTCTCTGGTTATTGAGTGAAGCCAGGGGATCCCTCCATGTGAGCACACTAATTAAATGATATTCATTGATGGACAGGTATGCCTAGAAAGTCATGCTCACAAAACTGTTAGAGCAATAAAATGCTGCTAGCGAAAGGATCGTAGGCACATGCACCGGGCACACAAAGTGCATGTATTAACCCCTCATCCATGCACACAGACCCAAAGTTTTTCAGGTTCCTTCCTCTGTGGAGGCTCAGTAGCAGAAACAGAGCAATCTAAGTTTCTCTTTCCAGTTTTTAGCAGAGTGAAATCATGCCTCCAGGTAATCTAGTTTGTGTGTTTCTTGATTCATAAATGTTAGTGTGTAACAATTCCCTGAAATAAGAAAGGTTTGGGTTTTTTAACCTCTTCAATGCACTGTGACAATGCTGCTTTTTTTTTTTTTTGTCTTTTGTAAGAAACAAGAAGAAATACCCTCTGCACAAATACTTTGCAAACTCAAACCCCAATACACTTCTCTATAAAGGGGTTGCACCATCCTATTGCAGCTCCATAAAAGAGCAATGGGACTGCATTATTGATTCTTTTGAGTCTATTCAGTGCAAATAATAACCTATTGCCATAATAAAAATACATAATGATATAGAGAAGATGGTGCTTGATGGAAGGACAAAAGACAATGGACACAAGCTAGAACAAGGGAAATTCTGACTTGATATATGTTAGAAAAAAAAACAAACATGAAGTGTGTCGAACACTGGAGAATGTTGTTCAAAGAGGCTGTGGAGTCTCCATCCTTAGAGAGACTTTGAGAACCCACCAGGACATGGGCCTGAGTGACCTCTACCAGCTGAACATGCTTTGAGAAGGACATTGGACAGGAGATCTGCAGGGGTCTGTGGTTCTATGATAATTAATTCTGAATATCAGCAAAATATTTCTAAGTAATTAATGTTTGACTGTTGGTGCTAGCTTTCAGATAGCTTGGCAAACAAGAAAAGGTCCTGAGGCAGGAGCTTGGATTGTGTAATCTTTCTCTGTCCCCTCCAGTGCATTTCGTTACTGCATTTGTGATATGTCCTACCCGTACACAAACCAGCTGAACAGCACTGAACGTGGGCAGGGTCTCTACCAGTTGCAAATATGCAGTAAAGGTGATTCTGCTCAAAGGGAAAAAATAATACCCTGCCTGTATGGCTTATTATACCGAGCAATGGGTTATTCATAATGCCCATATTATTTAAGAAACAGAGTTATAGCTCAGGTTGAGAGAGACCTCAATAGGAGGTCACCTGTTCCAACCCTTTCCAGTCCACTTGTTTGTGGTTACTCGCTGTTATGCCACTGGTCTCCAGTATCATTCTTGTGTTTTATGATGATGACAGCTATTATACTGTATACATCAAATTCAGTTCAGTCATCAATTCCCAGTTCTGAACCCTGTCACACCCAACTTGCTATACTACCGCATGACTGTCCCAAGATACAGTCTCCCTTTACTGACGAGGCTGGTATAAAATACTAGTGCTGTACAAAGCTGTGAGCTCGGGTTTTGTCTCTGCCACCGGTCTACTGTATGAACAGAAGTATCCCTTCTTTGTAGTAGACTTAGGTATAAGTTCATGAAAACTATGAATCAGAGCTTATGGACATGGTTGGAAATTGTACTAAAAGGTTAAGAGGTTTGGAACTGTGTAACATGAAGCATTAAGAACATATTAAGAACCAGGATAGCACAGTGCATGTAAATGATACAGGAAAGGTCTTGGGATGGAGAAACTTGGCTCTCAGGCAGAATTTTTGCCAGCAGAAAGCCAGATTCTGCTTTGATCCTCCACTGACACTGAAAGCATTAGTAGAAATGAATGCTATAGCCATTAAATGATTGCACAGAAGTCAGCACGGGCACAGCCTCATCTCTGTGCTTGCATTTTAGGAAAAGTGTTAGTAGCTTATTGAAGCCCAGATCACACTTGATACACATATAAGGTGTAACATAACCCTTCTCATTTATTTGTTACACACAAAATGAGTTTTCACCCTGCTATAGTCTTTTTCATGTTGTGTCATAGAGCAATAAAATAAAGGCTGTTGTGCTCATTACAAAGACATCCTGATGCGTGCACTTGCTGCTCCCCGCTCTGATTAGTTAACTGGTCAATCTGAAACGATGTGCAGTATCAGAGCCTGTAATGCAGTTGCTTACTGACTGTAAACATTTATTGACTGTAAGGAAACTTTATCTAACTCCCTATGTGTTTACAATTAGTTAAAAGAAATCCATTTCTTATATGGCCCTTCAAGCCTACCAGTTATAAAAAGCTGCTATGGCAGACGTCAAGATTCCAACTTCTAGCTTATCCCTGTGCATTTTGGAAAAAAAAATACTAAAAAAAATGTACACAAGATGAAAACTCTAGTTCCTTTTTCACTGACATCTGGCATTCGGCTTTGAACATGAAATGTAGTTCTTAGTAGTAAAAATGACCATAGTGAACTGTTCAGATTGTTGGTCTCTGGTGATTTTCCACAAGGAAAAAAAAAAAAAAAAGATAAAAAGTTTCCTTTGCATACACAAGCCCTCAGAAATTATACTCCAGCTGTAGTAAAAGCAAGCATGAAAATACAGTTTTGATGGCTTAAGTGGAGGAAAGTATTGATTCAAATCACAGAAGATGCTTCAGCACTCAAAGGACTATCTCCAGCTCTGAAGTACGTTGGGTTGGTAGGAGCGTTGCCATGGGCTTCTTTGAGACTTGGGATTTGCTCCTAAATAATTTATTAGCAAAAGAATCAGAGAGAGAGACAGCTGTCCCTGCTTGCTGGCTCGCTGCGTGTCCCCTGATGCTGTCAGGGCTGTGACCAATGGCACCCGTTAGGTGCTTAGGGCCACCTTGATAGCTGAGGATAAGCATTTTGAGAAGGGAATGTGAGAGCAGACAGGAAAACAACCCCTCACACAACTGCAGGGTGCAATGGGAGAGACTCGACCCTAACAGAGTTGTAACCCTGTAAAACCTCTGCGTCCTCCAGCCCAATTTGGTCAACTGAAGAGAGTACAGCCATGTGGTATGCAGCCACACTGCTTCATTCCTCCTCCTCCCAGGAGGGCCACAGTTTCTAAACAAACCCAGATCAGCAGGTTGAGAAGACTCCTGAGCCAGCAAAGCAGGAAGCTTGAGGAGAAACACCAGTACCTTGGTCATTGTGTGGGACTAGACATGCATCCAGAAGGGCAGGTTGCCTTGCAGTCCCCTCTGGATCCACTAATGCTCACTATTTCTTTGTAGCTTCAGCCTGTGTGTGCTACCCCCTTCCTCCTCCAGTCTATCTTCCAGTTGTTTTTAAACTTGGCTGATCCTTGCCCACCAATGATGAATCCTTAGACAGAGCCCCATCCCTTAAAAAAATAGCAGCTGACATGACATGGTAAAAGTCTCCCGATGGCATGGCTGTCATGTTCTGTGCCATTTCCACACCCCTCTTCAGGCCTGTATTTTTAAACTGTAACTTCTGGGACAGAAACCCTTTCTTCTACTATTACGAAATGCATTTGTTCAGTTTATGATGCAGTCAGCCCCTGATTCAAGGCAAACCCCAGTCCCCACCTTAGGTAGCAGGTGGTGAGCATCTGAACAGGTTTAAGGCCATAAACACCAACACTCAATGAAACTATTTAATGCCTGCAAGTGTTACTATTAAATTTTATGTTCAAAGGGTTTAACAGTTATTAAAATATGAATTTTTGCAACAGCATGACAAAGCTTTGTGTTGCTAACAAGAATCCAGAAGTTCAAAGGAAGACATAAGCCTCTGCTGTCAGGAGGCTGATTGTGCTGCAAATGTGACACGTATGAGTTTGACAAACAGTAGCTAGGCCATTTCTCATTAAGTCATTCTGTCTAATGCAGGTTTTAGTGGAAGGACATTTGCGAGCACCCCTTGTCACCTGAAGAGTCAGGCAGGGGTCACTGGGTGGAGATGTGACCCAAAATGAAGGACTGAAGGAAACAAAAGTTACAAGAGGGTCCTAACCCAACATGTTTGGAGAACCTTAGGCCCCATATGAAGTGCAGAAGTGAATATGTTTTGGGGCTCAGGTTTTACTACTTCTCTTCACCTGTATCACCTCCCCAGATGAGGCAGTTTTATCATGAGATAACTGTTACAACAGTACTCTGCACAGAAATCAACATGAGTGATAATGCATAGCTGGGTTTGAAATGATAGGTTTCATATCATAGCGCATCCACCATGACTCGGAGTTGTAAATGCATGTGGCATGCTAATGCTTTTTTGCTTTTAATATGATATATCCTGAAAATATAAACACTTTCAATCTCAAACAGGGCTGCAAGTGTCATGAAGATATTTCACACTGAATTATTAATGCGGATTGTAGAGTCATAATCTTGCTGGTTGAGGCTTAGTGATACTGACTTTAAGTGGCAAACAGCTTTTTACAGTTACAAAATCCAAAATATTTCGTATACCCACATGCAGAACTGCAGAGAAGATTTCTATACTGCATAATAGATGCAACACATCCATGTATGTGTTGTTTATAACCATGGAGCTTATAATTTATACCTGTTATTATAAGCTACCAAAAAAATTCCCTGCAGTTCAGCTGCAACATGCTGGCAACTTTGTCAGAAATTTAATTCTCTCTTTCTTTGAAATAGACTTAAGTGTGTACCTAAATATGCAATAATGTTTCTCATCCCACTTCCCGTTCTTAAAGGCTTTCCATTTGATTGTTCAGCTTGAAAAATTGAGAATCTTTTGTACTCACTGGAAAACAATATGAAACAAACAGACGATGAGCTGTTGTTACCAGTGGAGCTTCAGTATTTTCAGCATATTTCTCTGAATTAGTTGTTATGTTTTAAGCTACACATTTTGTCTGTTTGATGATCTATTTGACATCTCTCTTCAAACACAAAACTACGGTATATTTGATGCTGTTAACTAATTTTGCCCCTTCTGGTAGCACACAGAAGTATTGTGAATAGTGATTTTCGTGAGAAATTTTTGCTATACAAAATCTTCACATAAAAATATTCATTTCCAAACACAAGAGCTTGCACTTTGAGGACACCTTTACACTTAGTTTCTGAAGTGCAAATGGGTGGGAGGGAAAAATGAAGATTACTTTTGCTTATTTAAAATAATCCTATTCTTAATGGGTTTTAATGGTCATTTCTGTGCTTGCAGATGGGTTCCAAGATGTGGCAGACAGTTAACTACAGTAAAAATACTTACTCAGTCTACGCAGGGAATATGACATAAGATCTAGGTGTTAATGTTTTTCCTGAAAACATTGGAAACAAGAACAAGATTACCTCCAGCTTGGGACCAGGAGCTTTAACAAAGTGATTATTGCTGGTCTTTTTTAATTTAGTCCTTTTCCAAAGTGATTTCTAATAGCCTACAATTAAAAAATAACCAAACCAACATGTTAGGTCTTCAATGGAGCTTTAACTACCTGAAATTCCTCTATATTGAATTTGGAAAGGCACTGCAGACACAATTCATGGCTTTAGAAATAGTACTTGGGTGTCTTACTTCATGTATGACAATAACATATGCCATCAGCAATGATCGGTAAGTTAGATATGATACACTGACCAGTGACCAGGGTTTCACACACTAGAAACAACCTGTTGGGTAAAACTGAACTGGGGGAAAAGAAATGCAGAATATTAGTATGTATCTGCAATTCTCCAGCACAGGAAAATTGCACCAGAGAATGGAGAGAGGCACCTGGGCTGGACAAAGTAATTCTAAGAACAGAAAAGGGAAGGTACTAGATTCCAAATACTTGAACACCCATATTTCCCATGGATTTCATATTTAACCCTTGAGCACCTCTGAAAAGGTATGCTTTCATGACTCATGTTTTGTAAATGTATTTAGAAAAGCATGTGGGAGTTTTGAGTTTCTAAATACATGGTAAGTCTATGGCATATTTTCACTTAATCAGAGACTCTTCAAAAGTATTTTAGGATAGGCTTTGGTAGAAAATCCTCTTGGTTACCCTGCTGTTTTGTGCAGAGGAGGTGTTTGAAAAGGAGTTGTGCAAATGCCAATCTCCACTCAGATTTTCCATCAAGCATGACATTTGACCTCAGCTGGCTAGAACAGCACAATGGTTTATAAAATTGCTCAAAAGAAGCAGTGGTAGTGGAGCTTCAGACAGCTCATTTACTCTTTCCTGTAACCCATGGGTAGAATTAAGGAAGGAGGCACATAAATCCACCCATTGCAAAACAATCCAAACTAGTAGGAGTATATTGTGGACTGAAGTTGGGGAGACTAAGTTTATAGGGAGCTACATTCTGTCTAGATCATGTGGACTTTCTTGAAACAAACTTCAAGAAAGGAACTGCTTTCCTACAGTTAATGTTGGGAACTGGGAACTGTTGTGCACTGGGAAGTGATAAACCCTGATAGTGCTTACAAGGTTACAGCATGGTGTCCAAATCCCTGATTGGGATTTCGGACTTGAAATCATGCTTCACAGGGCTGCTATAAACACTGAGTTTACTGGGTCTTCTGCAATAAGGGTTCCTGTAGTGCTTATGGTCTGGTCTGGTGGCAGATTATGTACCACAGAAAAATATTTAATTTCAATAGACTGCATTAGACCTGGTGAATGTAATTGCAGTGGATTGGGTGTCCTGAACCTTCTTCCCACTCTGTGCTCACTATCAAACGCATTTCTTACATTGCGTATTATCTATTTCTGCATAGAAAAGGACTGTGCCATTCATTTCAAAAGAGTTGATTCTCAGGACCACTGGCATCAGTGAGGGTCATTAGAAACACTTTCTTGGGCTCTGTCTAATGACTTCAGAGTTTGATTCAAGTCTGTGGTTTGTAATAGTCAAGAACTACATTGCCTAGCCAAAGGGAGGAATAATCACTTCATGTTGCATCTAAGGAGAAGAAGAAGATATATAATGGAAATGAGATTAAATTACTGCACAATGAAACCTGTGCCAATTCACAGGCTAGGGTTTAGAAGCAGATGTGCGGCAGCAACACTCCAAACCCTCTTACATTTCAAGCTATACCCTTTAAAAGTTTTCTTTTAAATTTTTTATGCTTCACTTTATAAAACATTAAAAGAAAGAGAGTTTTCTTGCAATTAAGAAGTACTTCGTGTACTTTTAGAAGGGGCGGCATCTTTTAAAATATTGGGAGGTAGCATTCTGTAATTGGAGTTGGCACTTGGCAAAGTGAACATGTGCACTTGACCCTGCCAGGATGTCTCTCATCTTGCCTCTATGCACGTGGACACATCTTTCTACAGCATCTGACTGGCAGGCAGCAGCCCTCAGTCAGCTCTTCAGCTAGCTGAAATATCTGGATAGAGCACTGGAAACAGTCAGGCAGCATTTATTGTACACAACAAAGAATCAGGGGGTTTATGAAAAGGAAATGAAAGAGGAGCAGTTTCTGTCTTCCTTCAAATTCATAGCAAATAAGGAAAGAAGACAATCTTGTGTAAAAGGCAAAGGCCTGGGAGAAACAGAAAGAAAACTTTCTTTTAAACAACAAGGAGATGTTTACCCACCGACTGTCACATAAGCGAACGTCAGGCCTTGGTAGTCAAGTCTGAGAAATTTGTTACACTGATAGTGCTCAGATTTTTATTTTTTTTTTTTGTCTTTACAAGGCCCTTTTAAACAGTAGCAAATGAAGAAACAGCAGGAAAGAGAAGCTTTGTAAATAAGACAAAGGGGGGAAATCAAGTCAGTCTCATAAAGGTTATGACATGATTATAATGAATACAAATGAAAACCTATTACCCACAGCAACAAGAAGCTACCTCTGGGATTTCTCTTTGAGTGACATACCTGAGACTACCTCAGCTTTTCTGTAGCTAGCCAGACCTGGGGACAGATAGATAGATGTGCCTGTGCTGGCGATCTCTGTGTGCTTGCTGCGTGGGTCTGGCAACAGTGCTGACGGCCTTGTGCTGACAACGTGAAAAGCCCACTGCTTCCAAGAGTCAGAGATTCTTGGATTTGTGATAAGTTACTGTCACTTTGGAAAAATGTTGCTGTACACCATCACATCAAATTTTTCAGCAGCCAAGTCATCCGAAGTCACTCTATAAACATCATCGGGGCTCTTCAGTCAGAAGGCTGTGGCCTGGTACTGACTGAAAAGATTATCTACTTCGCTCAATGAGATGCAGCCATGGCCTTCTGTGCTCATTTGTACCCTAAGAATTGCTTGATAGCAGCAAATCTGGAGTAGTTAATGTTAATAAAAGCATTGATACATCCCCCTGCACCTAATCAGAACTAACACCATGCAAATGAACAAAAGCTACATTTTTATTCATTAAAACTGTGTGTAAATAAAGAAAATGTCACTCGTCCCCAGTCCAATTTTTAGTGTGGTTAATAAAGAGAGACATTAGCTTGCAGCAAAAGAGACAGCACCATGCCAATGTTTGCAAAGCTGTTATTGGCAAAGAAAATAATTTATTTGCAATAATACATTCTCTGCATTTTTTACTCAGGATACATATCCAAAAGTGGAAGAAAAGAATGTGCTAAGTCATTTATTTATGAAAAATGTATGATTAGAAGCTTGATTCTAATTAGGTCATACAATTACCATAAGTCTCTTTGAATCAAGACCTTTCCTTTGATAACTGAGTAAGCTTCCAAGCATGAAGCACAACAAAAAATTACAAAAGCAGCTACAGACTTCCTTAACCCTTTCTTGCTAAGAAAGGCAATCAGATCAAAATTCACTGGATGGTGACATTCAAAGAGGAGTGGTCAATGGCTTGATGTCCAAGTGGAGACCAGTGACAAGTGGCATTCCTCAGGGGTTGGTATTCGGACTGGCACTATTTATCATCTTTGTCAGCAAGGAGTAGGGACAGTAGGAACGAGTTCATCCTCAGCTAGTTTGCTGACAACGCCAAGCTAGTTGACACACTGTAGGGAAGGGATGCCATCCAGAGGGACCCTGACAGGGTCCTGCACGTGGGTCAGCACAGTCCTAAGCACAATTACAGGCTGGGCGGAGAATGGATTGAGAGCAGTCCTGAAGAGAAGGACTTGGGGGTTTTGACCATTGTAAAGCTCAATGTGAGCCAGAAATCTGCACTTGCAGCCTAGAAAGCTAACCATGTCCTGGGCTGCATCAAAACCAGCAAGACCAGGAGGTAGATGGAGGTGATCTTCCCACTCTATTCCACGCTTGCAAGACCCCACCTGGAGTACTGCATCCAGCTTTGGGGTCAGCAACATAAGAAGGACATGGAGATGTTGGAGCAAGTCCAGAGGAGAGCCTCGAAGATGATCAAGAGGGCTGGAGCATCCCTCTATGAAGACAAGCTGAGAAATTTGGGATTGTTCAGCTTGGAGAGGAGAAGGCTGTGGGGACACCCTATAGCAGTCTTCTACTACCTGATGAAAGCCTACAGGAAAGCTGGAGTGGGGCTGTTTACAAGGGCGTGGAGTGATAGGATAAGGGGTCTTGGGCTTAAAATAAAGGGGGTAGATTTAGATTAGATGTTAGGAAGAGATTCTTCATTATGAGGGTCATGAGGCACTGGAATAAGTTTCCCAGGAAAGCTGTGGCTTCACCTCTCCCTGGAAGAGGTTAAGACCAGGTTGGATGGGGCTTTGGGCAACCTGCTCTAGTGGAGGGTGTCACTGCCCATGGCAGGGGGGTTGGAATTAGATGGTCTTTGAGGCCCCTCCCAACCCAGAATAGCCTGTGATTCTATGAAACTACTGTGAACTGTGCTGGCATACACCATTTATTTGTATATAGATCATAAAGACAAAACTGACAGTATCACTGGCCTTGCATCCAGGAATTCAAGGAAGGATTTAGCCTTAGTAGACCCAGACCTCCAACCGTCTGCCCCAGCCCCATGTTTCTGCTGCTATGCACTTCCCATACAAGAGATTATTTTTCCTAAAACATAATCTCTCCCTTTGCTGGCCAACAGTGATTAGGAATGCTACAAAAGTATATGAGGGCTTTCAGGAATTAAAAAAGGGGGTGTGGAAAGCAAAAATAATTTCTTGGCAGTCTTAGCAAACTGTTAAGCAAATTATAAGGGAATAGTCAAAAGGACTGTTGCCTGTTTCATAAGAATGTGCAAATATATAGGATTCTGGGGGTGAGGGGAAAGGAATAAAGGTCAGGATCATGCCACTTCCACCAAGTCAATGGTAAAGTTGACATTCAAGAGCAGGACAGGCATTGCATGAGGGATATGCATACTTCTGAGACTCCAGATAAAATACCGAGGGCTTAGCAGATACATCCTTTCTTCTGCTTTTGCAAACTTAATTTTGTCTTATGAATGGTGAAGAAAAATTAACCTAACACAAAGAGAGGAGTAAAATTCTATGCAATGCAGAACTAGGACTTACCTGAGATTTTGAAGTTCCCACATCAGTTTACTCACTGGTAAGCTCAGGTAGGACAAAGTGACAAAATGCAGGTGTGGGATCCTTATTGTTACACAAGACAGCAAGAAAATGTTGAAAAAAAAATATGTTTCAATGGTCAGAGATGGCTTCATGGTATCAAGAGATGAAGTCGGCCTCTCTTTTCACTTCCCATACTTCCTCCCTTTCTAATGGGGAGAAAGAGATAGTTGCGCTTATCTCAGGGATACAGAAGGAAATCTCTTTCATGGTGTGAGTACTTGAAAAGTGAAATTCTTGAAACATGTATTTCTTCAAACAAAACTCAGGAATAAAAAAAAAGCAAACAAAAACCTCCAAGGCTGTCATTCCAGGTTGTGAAAACCCTGCTGGGCCTGCGGCTGCCAAAAAAACCCCCATCCCACCAGTATTTATATTTCTTGACATCTCTGAGTACTGTATAATAAAGCAATTAATAATAATAATACTTTGGTTTATATAGTGCTTCTCAACGGAAGTTATCAAAATACTTCACAAAGCTTAACATTCAGAAGGGATTTAAAGCCTTGGTGCTCCACGGCATAAACCAGTCTTAATATGAGGCAAAAAGAACAGCAGGGGGAAATTCCGAATTATTATTTCAAAATCTCTTTGCTTTAGTATTCCTGCATCTTCTCTGGAGCATATTACTGATCTTTCTTAAGGACCAAGGAATGTTTTTTGTCAATAAGGTAACGATTTTTGTTCCTACTCTGTATTTTAGACAGGAAAGCCATGAGGTATGGCTGAGATACCAATTGTATATAACTAAACTGCCTTTGAGTTGATCAGATAGATTTAGACACCACCACAAACACAGACCTACAGCATAAATTTCCCCTTTCTGAGTCCTCTGCTTTGACCAGTAGGTCACACTCGTGCTCCCTAAAGCCTAATGCTGTTCAGCAGTTCCACGGCTGTGGTGTAAAATATTGTAAGTGGGGCTATTTGTAGCATGGAAAGAAATGAAGTGTTACTATGAATATAGCTCAAAGATCTGTATAGTATTCTTTTATGATAATCATTGATAATATTACTAGCAGTGTTATGTGTTGCTGTGTACTCAAACAGGTTCCATTCTTAAAGTAGAAAACCAAGATAAAGCAAAAAAGTTGATTTTGTATTTCATGTGACAATTTCTGAAATTAGAAAAATACCCAGTTTTTTAAATTACTGATGTTCATTGCTGCATTGAAAAAAAAAAAAAAGGAAAGATTTAGGAGGTTTTGTCACCTTCTATTATAACCTAAGTCTGTTCAAATAACAAGAGACCTACTTGTCATGGTATTTGTCATAACTATCATCCTACGTCCTAACAAAATAATGAAAACCAACCATCTCAGCTTGCACACTTGCAATAATCATCCCTGAAAGCTTTCCAAATCCTGATGCAGGTGATGTCAATAGAAAGGATCAGGAAGTGATGAGTGATGCTGGGGGATGCAGAGGAGCTATACTGGCAGATACAGGCAGGGGATATTTGGAACCAAGCCTTATCCCCATAATGTGCAGCTCTGCCCTAGGCTTCCAGGCTGCATACTGCAGAGCCAGGGTAAAGCTGCTGATTTAGGAAATGCGGCAGACAATTTGAGCAGTGTGAGCGTAGTCCTTTCTTACATCCACTGTCCCTAGAACTACAGCCAGGACTCTAGAGCTTGGGTGAGCCTTGGCATTCATCAGTATGCTTGTGCTGCTACAGATAACTGCTATGATGAGTACCATAATGTTAATTTAGTAAAAGCAACTCCGTTCCCCATTCTTAGTTTAAGAGCAAAGCTTGTATGAAAAGTGTGTGTGGCAAAACTGTACACACTAATGTCATAATGCCTAGTCTTAAGTGAGCTACCTAATTTAGGGTTTTGAACCCTCTTTAGCAGAATCTTTTCTCCTCTCTTTTCAATGATTTTTCTTCATTTTAATTTTAAAGTGCAGCTCCAGTTACTCTGAACCGATCTCATTCCTGATGCATAGTTTCCCTGACCTGCGAGCCATTGCCTTCCTTTGGGAGGTGCTCATTGTGTGCACAGAACCTTGCAAAAAATTTGGGGTTCCTTTCATTTACTAGGAGGAGGAATGGATTAGGACAAGGACATTGACTTCACTTCCAGTGAGATGTCATCTAAAGCAGGAGGCTTAATCCTTATTCAGCAAGGCACCCATGACCTTAAGCAGGAAACAAAAATCAGGAGCAAACATGGGGAGCAAAATTAAAAACCTGAAAACCCTCAATAGCTTCATTATAGACTAAATATTTATAAGATCGACAAAATCGACATTCTACAGCAAACCTCCCTGTGCTGGGAAAATGAGTCGATAATGCTAGAAGACAGAGAGAAATTAGTCAAGTGACTGAGGTGGTGTCTGTAGTACATCCTCTGTGTCGGGCTACTGGCAAAGCTGCCAGCACTGGAGAATTCTGCCTACTGGACAATGCTGCCCGCTGCATCCCTTAAGTCACATCCGATCCTGTCTGAAGAGCTGGGTGACAAGTTGCTTGGCATCCACAAGCGACATGTGTGGGGGAAAAAGCTCCTATACTGATTCACGTGTGTATATAACCTAGGAGAGAGCTCTCACATTTTTGGCAGACCGAGTTTCTCGTGCGCAGCCTGAAGGTGTCATTACCAGTTCCCATGAACTCGTCTGTACTGAATCGTAGAAAATGGTTCAACATTTTTGCATTTCTGCCTGACATTAATCGGGGTTAATTGATGATAATGGTAAGGGTAATTACTTTTAACAGGCACTAAATCCCATACCCCAAGCCTCTTATGACTGAAGTAGAACAGCAGTCAAAATGTGGCGTGAAAAATAACATAGCAATATCCAGTTATCTGCAGATGTATGGGGCTGGGGATTACTCATGCATTTCTATGAACTTGCAGGTCTGTGTGTGTCAGGCTGCTTTAGAAACAGTGAATTGTCCAGTGTGCAATTCATTGCTTTTTTGTTATTGATGTTGGCTGAAGCACAGCAAGCTGAGGTTTGCCAATAAAAACTCCAGCATCAGGTTAGGAAGTTGCACTACTTCCCCAGGAAGAAACAATTCCTTGAACTATTGTTTAAAATTACATGAAGCTCTGAGTTCCAAACTGTGGCGGGCTGACCCTGACTGGATGCCAGGTGCCCACCAAAACCTCTCTATCTCTGACCTCCTCAGCTGAACAGGGGTGAGAAGATATAACAATAGTCTTGTGGGTTGAGATAAGGACAGGGAGAGATCATTCACCAATTACCATCACAGGCAAAGCAAACTAAAATAAATGTTATTTATTACCCAGTCAAAACAGGCTAGGATGATGAAGAAATAAAAGCAAATCTTAAGATACCTCTCCCACCCCTCCCTTCTTCTCAGGCTTAACTTCACTCATGATTTCTCTCCTTCCTCCCCCTCCAGTTGTACAGGGGTATAGGTAATGGGGGTTGTGGTCAGTTCATCACATGCTGTCTCTGCCACTCCTTCCTTCTCAGGGGGAGGACTCCTCAAACTCTTCCCCTGCTCCATCATGGCGTCCCTCCCATGGGAGGCAATCATCCACAAGCTTCTCCAAAGTGTCCCTCCCCTGGACTGCAGCTCTTCACGAACTGCTCCACTGTGGGTCTTTTCCACAGGGTGCAGACCTTCAGGACCAGACTGCTCCAGCATGGGTCCCTCACAAGGTCACAAGTCCTGCCAGCAAACCTGTTCCAGTGTGGGCTCCCCTGTCCAAAGGCTGCCAGGAGCCTGCTCCAACATGAGCTTCCCACAGGGTCACAGCCAACCCATGTTGCTGCTGATCAGCCGAGACTGGCCTACACAATGCGTGCTGGGATGTAGGTTTCTACACATTATAAAAATTATTTGGTTTATTGAAATATCAGGAAAAGATAGCACCAAAAATCAGTGTTAACCCAGTTTTACCTGCAAGCACAGTAATACACAAAAGATGGGTGAAACTACTGGTCTGTGAAATTCAGCAGAATATGGAGAAAACAACATACCTTATTTGGGCCTTAAGAGTACCTGTAATCATAGAGATGGGGCAGAGCAATCACCTTGTAGTGAAGTTAATGCAATTCACATTTATGAAATCAACTTGTCTCAGAAAGCCTAGCAAATATTTGAGACTGAGACACAAGTATTTGAGAAGACAGGATGAAGGGAAGGTGACCCTTCCCAGGACTACAGCACAACCGTAACTTTGGGCTGGGCTGATGGAAGAAGACTGAGGTGAAGAAGATGTGATCACAGTGTGACAAAGGAAGTTTACATTTGGATGGCATAAAGACAGATATTAAAATAGTAATGCAGGCAGCAAGCGCTTGTAATCCCACTGAGTTCAATTATTCCTGAATGTGCTTAGCACTTTTGAAGACTAAACTATTTCTTTACTTGTCTGTATGTATGTACAGACACACATTTCAGTATCTTGTTTTAGACAAGCAAACTTGACAACATGGGGCTTAGTCTTTCCAGTGTTTCACCCTAAAACACTATTATAAATCCTTTAAAAGGAATGGTCTTCCTTAATTTCTGTTTTCATGGGAATAATCTGAGTTTCAGACATGAGAAACAAGACAAACCAGAGAAGACATGTTACAAATTCAGTCACTTACTTGAGCATGGAGCATGAAAGGTGGACAGCCAGCTCTCTCACACTTGTATTACAGCGCCCACATGAGTGAAAGGCGATTATAATTCCAGTTAAGGCTTGAGACTGAGAAAGGAGGTAACTGTGAGCAAGGTATCCTATCCCTCACCAGCTTCCAGACTACTGTTAACACCGCATAATGTAACTGCATCACTCACAGCTAAGTTATACCACTCCCCTACTTACAGGAACACACAATCATTCAATCCAAGGATTTTTAAGTATGCTATGAATGCTGGCACTATGAAAATCACAACTACTTTGTGAGAGGAATTGGGCATTACTGCTGTACAACACATTTCAAAGTCACCAGGGAACTTTTTGGAAGGCCTGGGCATACTGCCAATTGTATAGGTTCATCTAATACACTGGAAATTAATAGGTCATAAGACCAAAATTAAGTGGCTATGATCCCATAGTCACACTGTGCAATGCAGGCCAGAGGAAAACCCTGAATTAATTAATTTTCTGTCTAAAGAACATCTTTTGGAGAGAAAAAGAAAGCCTTGCAAAACCTTGATATGGCAACATCCAGTTATAGGTAATGTACAACTACCTTTGGGAAGTTCTTCCAATTCTCAATGACCTCTGGTTAAAAACTGAAGAACAGATCAGCTCTAGCATAATAGAATGTGAACTAGTATTGCTGTTTTCTAAATCACACATTAATATTAGGAACCTAATTTAATTGATAAAATTTATATATTTGAGTAAGTCTCCTGATGTCCAAACCATCTTTTTCTAATGAAAACATCCCACACACAAAGCTCTGATGAGATATTATTCAGGTAAACTCTCCACATAACTTAGTGCCACTTAAATGCTATAAGTGACACTAAGCTATGTGTCACTTCATACTTTAGCCTCATTGCTTGCGAAAAACCAGCATGAAGAATCAGAACCTTAGAAAATGTCATCTCTGATGCTGCCTCTGTTGTCATCCCATCTAGCACAACATTAATCTTTTAACTCATTTTAGACACTGCTTCATAACAAATATTTTCCAGAAGATTTGTAGATAGAAGATGATATAAAATATTGACTTCATTAATATTTATGATTCCAGGAAACCTGTGGCAGAAAAGATTTCCAAATTAAGCCTAATGTCTCCTTGAATGTTAATGTGAACCCTTGCCAGTAAAGCACAGTCATGAACCTCTAGGCCTGGTTTGAAGAGAGCAAGATATTTTAACATGTCTAGGGACTTAAAGTGCTGTGTCAAGTTTAAAACCAATAGTCCTTTTTCCTTGCTGTGAGAATAAAGTCTTTCTTTCTGCTAATTATTTATGGGTTTGAGTCTGGGGAAGTACGTCCCTGCAGCCTCCAATCTGAGTGTTTTTCTGAGCCCTGGAGCCGGAAGATTTAATTTTATCTCAAGTTCCTAACGGTGCCTGGCAGCATGCATCTACAATGATGAGCTCTCCAGCAGAACAGACCTACAGCAGCTGAGTTCTTCTTTGGATCTCTGTTCTTGAGGGACAGTTTATGTTAAAACAGAAAGTCACCTAAAAACTAAATAGAAAAGACTTACTTCCTCTGGGAATAGGTCAGGTCTCTAAGTGACCTTAAAAGGAATTCTTAATGCATTTCTGCTTGTTCTGTGAAAGTTTTACTCCAGGAGCCTAGTTTTTCCCCATTCTCCTTTGAATCATTTGTGAGGATAAAGCAGGATGCTCAGGTGAGGTGGGTGGGGAAAATCCAAGAGGGTGCCGATACTGATAAAAGAACAAGTTCCCTTATTTTGATGACACAAGGACTCACCATGCAGAGAAGGATGTAAAGAATCTGAAAACATTTATGATGTACTATTTCATCTCTGGGATGATTAAACAACCTCCATGGAAGTAGTTTTGTACTGAAAGATGCCAAGTCAATGAAATTTAAACGCATGTCACGTAGCGGCATTGTAAAATGCTGACAAAAAGTTATCACAGCATCGTGATACAGTCTGAATGCTTTGTTTTTAACCACACCACAAAGGTCAAATGTTCATTAAACACAAGAAGACATTTTCATTATGGATTGCTTTGTTTAAATTTCTCATCCTGATCTGGAAAGAAATTAAATTTTGACAAATCCTGCCATTTCCTACAGAATGGACATTCTGCTCTTTGACTAACTCTGTTCAGTGTATCTCCACAAATACACTGCAGACTTGCTTGAGTTTGCAAATAGTGTCTCCTTGCTCCTTTCCTTATTCAATTCGTCATAATCCTGCTGGGTTCTTTTTCAAGAATACTCATTAATCATAACTGTTTTTTGGACAAATCTCATCCTCAGGTATTCCTGCATAGCCTCAAGGTCTCTGATTGTGCTTTCCATGACAGTTATCCTCTCTTTTGCCTTTGATATGTTCTGTGAATGGTTCTTAACAAACAATTCTGTTGATAAAGTACAAGAAAAAGAAATCAAAGCATCTCTCAGCAGTGGTACCTCTGCAGGGCAAACAGGAATAAAGCACAGTGAAAGTGTATTTGTGTCACTCAAATTAGCAGATGGGAGTCTGAGAGTGCACTGCAAGAGATACGGTGAGAAAAGCCACCACTTTAATGTAGGTTCATTTCAGAAAAGCACTATACTTTAGAAGAAATAACTCTCTCCCACTAGAAGTGGTTTTCAAGATCTAAATGACTATCTTTAGGCTTATAAAAGTTACTCTTACACTAATAGGTTGCAATTTTTTAAGGACAGGCAGAAGTAGAGAAAAAAATGGAAATGTGGATAAATGATTTCTCTGAACAGTGTTTGCATTGATACTAAGTACAGCAAATGCAAGTATTTCTCGAGTTCATACTTAGCTTTTTTGAGAAGCATAGTCAATATGAGAAGAAACTTATGGCTGTTAGCTTTGAGGTCTCAGTATGTTACTGGCAAAGAATGATGTTAAATGTGACATCAGCATCCTATCTGATAAAAAAAATTTGAACCCTATCACATTAAGGGGGGAGGAGTAGCCCTGTTCAGCCTTCTGGCAGAGGTGAAACAAGAGTGTAATCTGAGTTTCCTATCTTTGAAATATCTCTTCTGCTTGCTAATTCTCTTTTCCTGTTCATGTTTAAAATCAGTAAGAAATGCTTCGTTTCATTGCCAGCGTCATCACAGCAGTCCTGGAGAACATCTGGACAGGTGTCTGAAAACAAGCACACTGAAGAAGCTTGAGTAGAGTAATTTTAATCAACACTATTTCACTTATAAACTATCTTAACATAGGATTTAAAAACCCCACAACCTGGGAAAACAGTGGAACTGAATGATACATGCACTCAAAACTACTCCAGTTAGTCTTAAGATTTAAATATTGTGTGATTTAACACATCTGATGTCACTGACATTACTGTGCTACAAAGACAATACTCAGGCAGTATTTTGACTGACTGATATCAACCCTAGATTCTAACTTGCCTGCACTACAAGTTCAAAGAAGGAAAATAAATAAATAATGAATAGTTTGATGCTAAGCTGATGGTTAAAAAGCAGAGTATGTCACGCGTAAGTGCTAGAGCCCATTTTGTTCACTGACTTCATTGTTAGATTTGATAGCAACAGAGCACACCCTCAGCAGATCTATAAGGAGATTTAGTCCAGAAAGACATTGATAAACCTGGGGAATGAACCATCAGGAGCCTCAGGAAACTCAGATAAAAGCACCAAGTATTGCACTGGGAATGACATGACCCCACATGTCAGCACAGCTGGAAGACAACTGGCTGAGGAGCACCCCTGCTAAAAAGGACCTGGGGGTTGCAGTGGACACTAGGCCAAACAGGAGCTGTCTCTGTTCTGTCATTGGCAATATAGGAAACTGGTCCTGGGCTGTACGAGGTGAAGCTGTGCTCTCGTTGCTGCTGAGACTACAGCTGGAATATTCTGTCCTGTTTTGCACCTCCCAGTTCAAGAAGAATGGTGAGAAACTGAAGATGTTCCAGTAGGTTCCTGTCAAGATGGCTGGGTCCTAGAGCTGCTTCTCAGAGTCTGGGTGCTGAGACAGCTGTACATAGTCTGATGAAGAGGAGACTAAGGGATAATTTGATAATAGCCTACAAATGCCTAAAAGAGTTAAAAGACAATGAAGCCAGCCTCTTCTCAGCAATGGCAGGTGGTATCAAACAAGGGCAAATGGGCAGGTTCAGACTGCCCAGTAGGAAAAATTTATTCTCTAGGAGAGAGGCATAGCACTGGAATAAGTTATTTTTGTAGATACTGGCGATTTTTGACACGTTTTTTTACTTGGCTACATAAAACCAATGCTAAAATCTCCTTGAGTGTTGGACACACATACTTTAAGTGGTTGAAGTAGATAGTGCTTTGGCAGAGGTTGAAGTAGAGAGCCTCCAGAGGTTGACACACTTCTACAACTGTGTCATCACTTGGTGATTGTCTGTCTGCAGCTCTCATCAAGGACACAGAGCTGGCTTAGGCTAGTCTTTTCCAGTGGAAAGAACTGTCACAACAGACAACTCTTCTTTCATCTCTAAAGACTGATCTAATCTTTCCAACACTGACACCAACCTACTTTGGAAGTATGTGAAACCACACTAATGGAGTCCCTCAAAGTAATCCCTGGAAAGCTCACAGTCAGCAAAACAACTGCACATCTATTTCTAGCACCCTCATTAGCATGATTTAGTGAATTCTTGCTGATTTCTATAGGAGTGATCTTCATAGATCGAAGGTAATACAGAGGCCTTAATGGTCTCTTTTTTCAGCTCCAGCAGGCATACATGATGCTTTTTACATGACTGGCATTCAAATGTCATGAAGACTGCTTTAGAAAAAAAATCATGTTAGAATAGAATTTGAGAGCATCTTCAGTTTGGTTCAGCTTTAATTTTCATATCTTTCCAGGGGGATTTTTACTGGGCATGAAAAATTATCTGGAGAAAAACTTTCTTTAAAAGTGTCAGATTTCTCAAATGTGCTTTTTGGACACTTAACTAGGTAATGAATTTCCATATTAGGAAAGTAAAGGGGGATTAATACACACTAAAGAGAAATTTTCACTTTAAAATATAAAATAGTTTATATTTTTAAAGTTCATTTCTCATAGGGCTGGCAGCAAAAAGAAAGGATTGAACTTAGCACAGATATTTCAGTGATCCATCCTGAAGTATTCTTGGTGGATGGAAATTTTAGACATCAACTTTTGTTACCAGTATGGGAAACACAAAGAAATCATATCCTACTTCATTCCACTTCAAAATTACAAACTGATGCTATGTATGCCATCATGAAGAAGGCAACTATAAATTTATATACAGCAATACATAATTCCTAATTATTAGGATATATAATGGCTTTACCCTAATTATTTTAATTTGGGGATTTAATATAGTCATTTATATTCCATAGCTGCTTTTCATATATATGTCTGATAAGATGTGGAAATATACAGTGTAATAATGCTTATACTCCTTTTTCATCCTATGTTGAGAGCTGATCTCCTTTGAGGGTAGAGAAGTTGACAGCGTGATGCCGCATCAGCCGTGTGTGGTGCAAAGCAGCTTACCACCTCCAAGTTTTTACCATAGAGTTCTCCAAAGCAGAAGGAAACCAAAAATCCAGCTGGTCACTGTGTTTAAGCTAAGAAATGCTTCTCTTTCATTAGCTAACTTAAAATAAGAACCAGTTAGCCTTAGTTTCAAGAGAAATTTGTGGCACTTCTTCCACAAAATAATGCTAACTTTAAAAAAAAAATATTCAAATGTGGAACCAGACATCAGCCTAGCTGGTACAAGTCATCAATTATTGAAAGTATGAGCACTTACTGTGTTCTGGTTTTGCCTACTCTTCTTGACAAAATGATATGATTGAAAAACCCCATGCCTTTCCATTAAAGGTAGGATGAAAATTGGAACTGGGACCTCCAAGTGTGCTGATACAGTAATGTGCCTTTTTTTCTTTCTTTTCTTTTTTTTTTTTTTTTTTAAAGTTCGGCTTGCTCACATGAAAGCAGAATTAGATTTCCCCATAAAAATGTCTAAATAACAGCTTGCTCTGCTTTCAGGGCATAAAGCAAAGTCAAAGATTTACACCCGGAAAGTGCTCCTTTCGCTTCCAGAACATCTCTCAGTCTGCTATGGCACATATCAAGTGGAGCCACAGTGTCTGCTGATGCTCTGGGTGGGGGACTTCAGAGCCTGGCAGGGAGCTTGTGCTGTTGCCATGCAGAAGCAGAGTGGAACATTTGATCCAGTGTTATTTCAGGTCCTCTACTACCTTCTGCTAAGCCTGGTATGTGTATGATAAAGTTATTTTAATCTGCTGTTTATTCTTTTGTTTCTTGTTTTATTTTTAGCTATATAAAAGAAAAATGTTTGAAGTAATAAAGGCCAGCTGCTATAGTACTGCTCACTTGTTAAAGCAATATTTCAAATGCCTGTTGTATTCCATTATCTGCGATTACAATACCTTGCGGAGCCTTAGTCGCCGCAGCACCAACCTATAATTATGATCGTTCAATCAATATTATAGATTTTAAAAAATAAGTAGCTTTTCTTCTGTTCCTTATCTTGTAATCAGAGCAATGTTCAATTTGTATATACTGACATGCTCTTGGCATCTATGAGGTTTTTCTTCCTCCTCTCAGTACTGCACCCAGCTCATCACAGGATCGTTCCGGTTTCATTCAAGGTGGGAAAATGCCTACCTCATTAGGGATAAAACCCAAACAAACAACAACAAACCAATGAGCTGAGTCACCAGAAAAAGCAGTTATATCAAAAGCCCAGCTGGGAACAGCACAAAACAGCTCTCAGTCCCGGATACTGTGGGGGCAGATGCCTCGAGGAGTGCAGACTTCAGGCTCTTAGTGTATTCATCCCACTTCTGTGAGAAAATACATCTTGTCCCCGAGCAGATTTGTATCTCGTCCACTTGGGCATAACACAGGCCCTTAACACCTCACAAAAAGCCATGGTCCTCCTTTCCTGTCACACGCAAATCCCCTGCTTGCACTACTCTCTTTGCAAGAGCCTTATACCAGGCAGTGAAACTGATGCCCAGTTCCAGAAATTTCTTCCCTCAGTTTCTTTAACTGGAGGTTGTGTTTGCTGAACATGAGAGCTGGCTGTTGCCAATGGGAAGAGCCATCACTGAAATTGGGAAGGGAAGGCAGAAGCTTCCATCTTCACTTGAGTAGGAAACGAAGTACCTCAATGGACAATCAAGGTTCCCAGTTTCCTACACATCTGGTTCCCAGGATGAGAATCTGAAGCACCTAAAAGTGCAAGATTTACCATGATTTTTTCTCATGACTAGCATCACTTGCCTATGGAATGGTGCACATACACGCATCCTGCTGCAATAGAGAGGAGGACTTTAGATTCCAGTTTTTCTTTTACCAAAAATAGCAGTAAAGCCCTTTTGCCCTTCTTAGAGGCTTGTAGATACTAAAATCCTCAAGACAACTATTCTCTAATAGGTTTGATTTAAATAGGCACTAAACAGTTTTTGTGGATAGAGATTTGTTATCTCTTTAGTGAGATGAGGAGTTGGCCAGCAAAAGGAAAAGGCTTCATTGATGGTAGAATTTATCATCTCTCTTCCTTCCCTTGAAGACCGGTTTGCCAAGCAGATGAAAGAGCAATGCAGCTTGACCAGCTTGCTCATTCTGGCTGAATGTGATCCACCACTTCACAAGCCTGCACCTTGCTTTCTCTCTTCCCCATCTCCACTTAAGTGCAGTGAGTGCATTGCTGTGCTGTCTCAAGAACTGCATCTTTGAATGCCCTTGAGGCAAGTAGTCCCAGGGTGCACTTAATAAGTGGTCTGCATATGAACTTTGAGACAGTGTACAATCTGTTTTATAAGATATTCAGACCTCTTGGTCAAGACCATATTTGTGTCTACCCAGCTGGAGGCTAAAAGGAAAGTCTAACCTCCCTGTTAACAGCTCATCTTCCCTCCCTTTTAGCTTCCCTAGGGATTCCCCTCCTCTTGGTTGGTACCTCAAGAACTGTACAGCTTCTCCTCTCCTCCTTTACTGTTCTTTCATCACTGATTGTTACAAGACCAGGTCAAGAAAGAAAAACCTGGGTGACAACTGGCTCATGAAGTGCTGGGGGTGATTCTCAGCTGGGATAAGCAGGTATGTGGTCTGTTAGAGCTATGTTCCCTTCCATCATCTGCAGATTCATCTGCAGCCTTTAGAGCATTGAAAAAGGTTCTTTCTCGAATGAAGAGAAGATAAAGGTCATGGCCAGTGGATTGAGCCCCCCTCCCTTCCGCCCAGCTAGGTGACAGATTCCTTTTGTCACCATGGTAAATTCACACCTTAAGCTGTCCATTGTGAAATGTTATTTGAGATTCTACTATCATACCTATTATTCTATTGCTGAATCATACTCAGCCCATCAGAGTTAGGAAGGTCAGGAAAGGGAGGCAAAGTCAAGGAGGAAGCAACACGACAGGAGTTGTGCAGCAAAGATTAGATTCTACCGAGAGTTTTTAGTCAGTTTGGGTTCAGAACAAGAGAAATCTGTCTCAGTGAAAAGGGCTGAAGCAATTTTTTTTTGGTCAGTGATCCTGTGTCTTAGAGATGCTTGTTGGGTAAGCAACATCTACTAGGGTGATACTTATTTCTTTATCGTCATTATCATCTGTGTGCTCATAAACCCAGAATGGTACCATAAAAGGAGGATTTTAATGCTGATGGAAACACAGTTGGATATCAAGATTATGTAGCAAAGTTCCCATATATATGGATTACACTTTCTCATTGAACAGAAGGTAGCTACTTTTTAAACTCTGAAACAAATAGGGACGCCCTACTGTAGCCTGAAATTATGAAGTAACGGAATCAATCTGAAATGTTGCCCCTAATTAAAGGGTAATACAGGGCTCTTCACCTAAATGGGTATTTTACATAGGCAACTGAATGGATAGAATATTTAGGGGTGGGAATAAAAAAAAACCTGGATAAGAGAGCCAAATTTAATTTAGAAGCAGGGATAAGTATGATAAAAATGGATGTAGGCAGATGGAACAGACTGAAACATCTCTCTAGGGAAAGGTTAATATTGTTAAGATGAATATCCTAAACTACTGTATATTTTTAGCTCTTTAGCAGTATAAACATCATATGGTTTCCAGTAAGGTGGTGCTGTTGGTTTACTCTCAAAGTTAAGTTTCTTTAAAATACTTTGCAAGATCTAGCATTACCAAAAGTGTCTTCCATTGCAGAAAATGAATGCTTCATTTGTATCAAAACAATCTCTCACAGTGTTTGCTATCCAGAGAGTACAGCATCGTGACAGGATAAAAACTATAGGTAAAATAATTAGAAAGCTAAGTAAAAGAAAAATAAGTGATTTTTCTTTTTTCCATTCTCTTCCCTGAGTGAGGCATCTATCCATTAAAAAAATAGTGAGCTGATAGGAGATAGCCAATGGCATTGGTGCAGTGCATTATTAGAATTTGCTGACTTTGTTGTTAAGTTGTTGTTGTTGTTAAGTCTTAGTAGCCCAGATAGGAACTTCTCCATTTTATATTAATCTACCCTGGGCATTGTCTGCAAAACAGCATAAAAGCCTTTCAAACAAATAGTGTAGGAGTCCTAACTGTTAGGGAAGCGAGGAGTAGTGCAACTCCCAGTTGAAAGCTATGGGACAACAGGAAGAAAAGCCTAATGAATAGGTTTAATCCCAACAATACTCCTGTCTGTGTCTTTTGAAGGCATCTGATTCTGCCCCCACCCCAACCCACCTGGTGTTTCTCAAACAGGGGTTTTTATCAACATCTCAGAGTCTTGCATCTGGCCTTGCTGGGAACAACTAATGCAGGCAGAGCCTCCGGTGTGGCCTTGTCAGCACACTTAGTCTGTGTTCTGAGTAAACAGCTTTTCCTTCTTTTCCTCATGCTTTGTGGTGGAATAGGCAATTTATTCCTTTTACTCCAGAAGGCTAAAAAGGTTTGGTAGAAACATGACAGCTGATACGACTGACGTTCTCGACGTGGCCTTACTCAAACCAGGGTTTTTTTGATCCTGCTCCAAAATGCCACAGATCGTTGGCTTTTCCTAACGCGGTTCCAGTAACCAGAGCTTCTTTTCAGCAAAGCCACTCTAAAGGTGAAGATGTGCCTAAAGGTTAATTTGCCCTTAAATGCTTTTCTGAGCAGGGAGGGCAAATGGACATGTAGCACGGAAATGTAAAGGTTTCTCTGATGGAGTGGAAGCACTCAGGAAATGTAGTTTGATTTCTAATACTAGAATCCATGTATTCATCCCACTGTATTTTTCAGGAGTTATTCCTGATTTATACCGGTGTGTAGTCTTGAAACAGATTTCAAACCAGGTCTGGAAACTGTGGGTGCAGTTCACCCCTGTACTACATTATTTTGACATCAGTATCAATCCACCCACATCAAGAGATGAAGGTGAGCACAATGAGAAAACACCCTAATTAGGCTCTTGGATGCTGACTTTGCTGTCTGTCCTCATTTGTAGTTTTCTTAGAGTAAAAACAGACTAATGAAGTTTGAGATGGTCCAGCTTCTCAAAATCTGAAGGGGTTCAGGGGAGGAGATTCTATTTTGGCCTGTCTATATTTTGAGTCTTGCTTCACTAATATGTGAGAATAATTTTTTTAATAGGCAAAAGGTTTTTCTTCTACTTCCAATGCTGTCCCTATCCCCCTTATGCTACTTGCCTTTCTCAGTTGAAGAAATAACTTGCTGTCACTGATATCCTTGTAGTTTAAAAGAGGGTTATAGACTGCAGCCTGGAGTTAGATAACACTAGTTTTTACTTCTTTGGTACTGAAATTCTCTCCACCTTTTCAGTAACTCCAAAGTGGAGTGAACCAGCCAGCAAATGTCATTGTGATCACCCTAACGTGTTACTGTATCATAGGCACCCACCGAAAGATCAAGCTTCATGAAGTATGTTTATAATGCATTAGAGATCGTATAAACATGCAAATATAGTAGGGGACCTCAAATACTCAGAGAAATTGCACTTAAGCCTACAGAGACAACCAAAATCATCTTCTGCTTGCAATAAAATTGTGTCTAAAACTGGCAGCAGCTTGTCAGTCAAAATCAGCTGCTGTACAGAGCAAGAAGTGCTTGAAGTCTGTATTACTCGTCACTGCAGGATAAAATGCCATTTCTTGCCCACCCTGTCCTTTGCTGCAGTGGCTGAACATCTTTCTCTTGCCCTCCAGGGTGGAACAACTGACTTTGCCAGCTGTCCTGTCAGTCAGAGCTTTAGGAGAGCATCGTTCTCGCGCCTTAGATTTCAGCGAGACCAGCTCAGAATGTGTCTGCTGACCACACACTTGCCTCTAAGGTAAAGGAAAGGCAGACAGATTTTGCATTCATAAAGTCACTGTATAAAAGCATTCAGATCTTTCTGATGCTCTTAATTTCCTGCTGCAGAAAAGCAGTTGTTTCGCTGAAGGCTGAGGAAAACACAAGGTGTTTCTTATCTCAGGTATCGCTGGGATAAATATGATAAAGTTAATTACTTGGCCACCCGAATTCAATACATAAATCATAAGATAGCTTGGTTGACTTGCGATTGCTAATCTATTATAAATATATTTATTTATTCGTGTTTGTGTCACTAAGAAATGTGCATGCCGTCGGGAGAAAAAATATCATACTTGGGTTTAGTTACTCTTATTTATACTAATGTATGCAGATTTAAACAGTTTATGTGGAATTTAAAGATAAATCGCATCAGGTTCTCCAGATGCTGGAAATAACTTACTTTGCCTGTCCTGCAGCATGACTGTTTGTTTATCATTTCAAAGTTCACAAGGTAATTGCCTCATTATCTGTTCATCTAATTTCACAGAGAAATGACAATCCCTAGCTGCTGAGGTCATGGCCCATCAAAAATTATAGTGTCTCTAATTTTATATCTGATCTCTGGTAGATCTTAATTTGCTTATCTCAGTTCTCATATATCGACTAAATTGCTGAATTCTATTAAAATCTCCTCCAGCTGCCCAAGATTTAAGACTGAACTACTGAATTGAGACTTATTGAATTATTAAGACATTATTGCCAATGTGAGCCAGTGAAACAATAATTAAAATATACAAGATTAATATGCCTTTTAGTTTCCTGTATACCATTTGAATTCAATCTCAATGTGGCTCTATACACACATATATAAAATATCCTATCACCTCAATTAGCATTACAAAAATCACGTCTCTCTAGATGTTTTTTCTTCCTTTATACAGTTACACTGACCTTTGCTGCAAGAGCTTTTAGAAATAAATGTAATATTAAAATAATTGTGTATATTTCCTTGGGTTGATGGTGTAGTATTTTTCAAGTTGTATTTTCCTATATAATGCTTCAGATTGAACCATCTGAAATGATACTCTGCTGCTCATACTGAAGATCACTTTATCTAAGCTGTTTTGCTTAAAACCTTACTTTGCTTCCTACTCTAGTCTCCAAGCATGTCTGTGTGCCGAATACAAAAAGAACAGCGATGCTCTGGAGATGGCCACTCTTGGGCTCAGAGTTTCTATTTCTTTGTGTTGCCACCATGTTTCTGTTGCTGAAGGAGGGAGGGAGTCTGCACAAGCGGACAAAGCCAGTATTTAGTAAATCCCTGTTGACGGATCATTGCTTGGTCTGGTAGGTCACTGGGAAATTTGACCTCTTCATATTCCCTTTCTTCCTTCTGCATCCCTGCTGACTGAGAGTGTTGACACCTAAGAGACCCCACTTAGAGAGGTCTTCAAAAGTATTTTCTTACTCTGATAAGCCCCACTCAAACAGAGAGCTCCCCAAAAGTATTGTCTTACTCTGATAAGTGCTAAGTACTATACTTTTCTTCTACTTTTTCCACAGCCTTCTTGCTTCTGACAGCAGCTGCATCTCCCCCACCATTGGGATCCCAGCAATTAAAAGGACTACCAACATAAATGAGAGGCGGTGGTAGTTGCTCACTCTTCTTGACTACTCACAAATCTCTAAATTTGGGGGCAGGGGTGTTGCAGCTAGATTTATGGTCCCAGTGCCTGTTGACTAGCACCCCTGCTTCATCATTTCTTCACAATGAAACTAAACCAAAGCACACACCTGTAAAAGATAACTTCCATTCTGGAGAGTGGGTTCCCAAGGTGACACACAGCCTTATAATTTCCTACTAAAGTGCAAAGGCAGTCTCTAAATGAAAGATGCAGTAGAGAGAACCGATCATCTAGATATGCCCAGGAAAACTGACTCTTCACTGGAGGAAAGATTTAATTTCTCATTACCATTTTTCTTACATGGCAGAAATGCACTCAAAGTCAAAGAATTTTGTAGCATTCATCACCAAAAGGGGTGGTGGGGGGGAAAGACAAAGATGCTTACCAGCACCTCCCACAGTGCTGCTAACTGGGTGTAAGTGGAAGTCCAGAGATGATTAATCACGGGGCTGAAAGATCAGGTTTTCACAAGCTGTTTTAGATATCCTTGGTACTTTATCATCAGTTTGAGACTGTGCAGCAGAGAGGGAAGACAGGCATCAGAATCAATGCACCCCGAGGTCACTTGCCCCTCATGCCTTGCTGGAGGCAGAATTTTGATTGCTTTTGTTCTTGTAAGTCATTTGGCAGTTTGTTCACAACCTGGCACTGCATTGCGTTTTTTCTGTGACTTCATTTGTGCATCTCTCTAGTGATAGCCTCAGAAGTGCCCTGTTACAATACTTCACGTTCAAGGTTTTCGGAAGCTTGACCCATTTTGGGAAAGCGAAGACATCCTGCTCCAAGCTGATTTGGGAGTCCAGGATGGAAGAGAGGGAAAATACACTGCTTTGGCAAAGCGTTATTTACAGTACATGTTGGCGCTCAGGGTAAGGAACCAAAATCCTGTCACTGTAACTATAGAGTAGGAAGGAAGACAAAAGGAAACAACAGTCCACCTGCAAAAGGTGGAAACTAATATAGAAAGGCACGTGGGAGGTTACTGAAATAGTGCACGGTACAATGACATCAATGACTGCGTGGTGAACTTGCTGAAGTTTTCCACTGGGTATGCTGTATGCCAGCTTTTGTGGTGTTCCACACATAAAAGCCTTAAGGATGGCCCTAATAAACTTTGTATGAAATGCAACAACTACGCTCCCTTCCTTTTGCTTGCTCCCACAGTTTGGGCCAGACATGACACAAAGATAAACCAAGCTTTTAAAGGTACCATGAGGGAAGTCTCTGATAAAATTTGCATCCCACAAAGCAGAATACATGTAGAGAGCTTATCTATAAATCATTTTACGCTTCAAGCTTTTTCTCTTGGGTCCATTCTTCAGCTACATAACATGGCTCATAATTAAAGCAAAGCCAAACAAAATTCCACCTGGCATTTGTGCTTCATCCCTGTAACAAGGAAAAGAGGTTGGCAGCCCCATGGAAGTCTCATTCATTTGTGCTTGAGGCTCTACTATGCAGTGCAATGTGTTCAAATATAAAGCTGCTTTTATTTTAGACATATTTGTCAGGAACACCATCTTCCATGGCATCTAGAAAGAGATCCATTCCATATAGTATTTAATTAAAATTGGGCGAGTGTACATTGTCTGGGAATCAATTTCTTTTTTTGCTTCAAACTGTTTTGAAGTACTCATTTCTATTAACATATTCCTTAATGGAAGGTATTCACCAACTAGTTTGGACGTACTATATTTGATGTCAAACTGTTCCATTTTGTCTGCTTGCTCTTCATGGTTTATAATTAGTCCTAAATTACCAGACAATATTTGTGCTTCCTAATTAAATATACAAAACTTTTTAAAAACAAAAGCCAACAAAACAGTACATAGCAAATACTGAATTAATGAATAGCAAATGCAACACTTCCAGTAAGAACCGTTCGATGAAAAATCCCCTACAACAAGGAATCATGAATTATCCAGAACTCACAGACATTTTCAAGTGTACCTGGCAGCTGTTACAAACAACAAATTATACAGCTAAACAACAGCCGCAGAATGAGGCAAGCCTATTTATTCAGAATTGCATTGATGAACTTATATTTCCTTCATCCAGTATTTATCGTCCCATACAGATCTTTCTCCCCACTGCTAAAAAAAACAACCCTTTTGAAATATTTTCTTTCCTCGCCCTCTGGCCTCAGACAATTGCAAGCAAACATGATGTTAAGCCTTGCACAACATGATTATTCTCAATGGGCTTTTATGTTACATGAATAATGTCGCACTGGCCTTCCCAGCAATCTGCGCTTTCCTTACTGTGGTGATGAGTCTGGCTGGTACTTCAGCACCACAGTAAGTTAGAGTTTCAGTATGCTGCTATTCACGTGAAGGGTCCTGGCTAGGAGGCTGATGAAAACACTTTTGATTGTATTGGGAACTTGAAGGAGATGGCGTGACAACTCCAGCACTGGTAGTCTCCTCTTTATTTCACCTTTACTTTCTGTTTCACAACAACTGGTTGTCTTTTCACTCTCACAGTTTAATAGACTGCGAGAAGAGACAGAGCTGCATGTTCTGAGAGGGAATTTTGTTTGCTCTTCCTCCAAATTTTTCCTTCTTCTGGTTATGTAACAGGTTCTTCTGCCCTGAAATTTTGTTTTGGAAATCAGAGATCGTAAGGATACATAAAAATACAAGAAAACCCACACTGAATTAGAAAAAGGGTCTGTGTACCCCAGCACCTGCCTCCAGTCATAAGCCAATAGCTAATGCCACAGGAAGAATTTCTGGGAGGCGCTTAGCGCCACCAGCCCAGCACCCTCCCCTAACCTCAGGTGCTCCCTGCTTCAAGGACTTCCTGAAGCGGATATGGTGCCTTTAATATTTAATAACCTTAATTAATGTTTCTTCCAGTAACACACCCGATTCCTCTTCAAACTGAGGATATTAAGCGTCCACAGCACAGGCCACGGCCAGGCACTCCACAGCTCGACTACAGACCACGCCACAGGGCAATGCTCTGTTTGGTTTGATGCCAGCCCGTGCTAGCTTTTATTTGATGCCCCGTAGTCCTTGTACTCACAAGGACTTTTATTCCTGTAAAAATAAATATTATCTGGCTTTTATATGACAATATCAGATCACAAAGCATGTTGTCAATGAGGTCACTGTCATCTCTATTTTATCAAAGGCAAACAGACTGTACAAGAATAGGCTGGGTGGAGGTGATAGCAGGGCTACTGCAGAGATCCTCCTGTAACCTCTGCTTTTCAGCCTTACTTGTAGTTGCAGCCAAAGACAGTCTCTCTAACATCTAACATTGCCTCCCCTCAAAGCACGCAAATTCCAAACCTCATTAAAATAACAAAATGTATTTATCTGCCCTGGAGGAGGCCAGGCTGTCTCAGGTCCTGAAGCCTCTCAGGATGACTCTGGATGCCTTGCAGGCTGGAAAGCACTGTGGAGGCAGAGTGTGCTCCTTGCAGAGGAGACAGAGCAGAGACACCCGAGCCCACTTACACCTGGCCATGGATCCATCTGTCAAATCCTCTTGACGATGAAGCTGATGAAGACCAGATCTTGCACTGTCATTACTGGTTAAAGCATGAGCTGTAAAGTTGTCCAGATCCTGAAGAGATTCACTAGGACTGAGCAAAGCTGAGTATAGGTAACCTGCACACAGGGCTCTCGTCTACGTGTGAAATCTTCAGGACTGGGTCAGCATACAGCATACTCCCTCTGTGTTCCAAGACCCCAGACACATCCTCTGAGAGTACAAAGTAGCAACTAAAGTTATTCCACCTCGGATCTGACTGGAAGATTTCCAAGACTAAATTTTTCAAAACCTGGGAAATGCCATTGTTTGAAATGAAATGTCTCACCAAAGATAGAGCTGGCTGCATATTCAAGAGGCTGTCAATGGACAGAGCAAAAGAGTTTGAGCAAAAATGCCCACCACAAAAAAAGCCAGTAACCTTACTATTAGGCCATGTAAAAGAAATAGGAATATGCCCCAGTTATGAACTGGGAAGGAGATTTGAACCAGCATTTCTTTAGAAGCCAGCATATTGCCTGCTCTGTGAACAGAAGCTCTGTGGCTGGCAATTGCTTTCCACAAGATGCTGAGAAGATTCGGCTCTAAGGGCAGTAAGTGGGCCAAGATTGAATAAGAAAATCAAGTAATAACTGGCCCATGCATAAAGTCATTCAGGCTTAAATAATTTCCTTATGCTTGGGAAAAAATAAATAACCCAGTGCTTTTCTTTGCAGGTTTTAACCTGTTATAAGCCATCAAAAGATCTTACTGGTCTTTTCCAACCTAAATAATTCTATGATTCTAAATAAACAGGAGTCATGCCAGTCCTTATGTTGTCTATTGAATAAGCCAGTCCCTACTACATGCACATTGTGTAATATTGCTGAAAAAGTGTCAAGGGATGGAGATCCTGCCAAGCACCATTACATCCCCTTGATGAGGTGTCTTCTATTTAATTTCTCTAGGATCCTGCTTCTGGAAATGTTATTTCCCTGATTAGGTCTGTTTACATGTTAGCCATTTTCTGCAGATCCAAAGAGGAACATGTTTTGGAAATCTATGATTAAAGCTATTTGCTTTAACTTAGATGTTGATACTACTTGTGATGTAGTGCCTGCCATAATTCTAAGGTATTCCCTGCAGAGATAAATCTGGAGGAAATGAGTAGTTTATCCAGAGCTTGCCATGGAAAATTACAAATGCATAAAAATCAATCTTTGTAGCTTAAACTATACGAACAGTGCAGCATCCTTGTTCTATATAGTGATGTGGAATTTTTTTATGTAGATTGTACTTCATCTTGTTAACTACCATCGTATAAACAGCGTCATTAGTATTCTGAAAGACTGTCTTAATGAAACAAGTACAGAATACTGTGTTGCTTTATCTGTTCTCAGAAATCGCTATCATTTTAATGTTATATAGGAGTGCAGCTATTGCTGCTGTATTACTATACTTGGACCAGATTCTGCTGCCACCTTGCCCTTGAAAACAGTCCCCCTAGCCTGGCTGCAAATTGCAAGCAAAGGATTTTGCACGTGGACAAATATCACTTTGGTCAGAAGGAAAGAATAACTAAATTTTTTACTTCTGTCTCTGAAGCTTAAAAGGCACTTTAGTGCCCAGGCAAGTCATTCGGCTCTTTGGGGCAGGTGGAACCAGATAAATCAGTTGCATAAATCCAGCAGCTCTTCCCAGCCAATTCGCATAAGCAAGGTCCATCCCACTAACTGGAAGCTGGAAAATCCTGCTCTATGTCTGCACAGAACTAATTGGTTTGCTGCAAGTTTCATGCATTTTTCATTTTAAACAAATCTCTGAAGTCTCATAAATCTAGGTTTACCGTGTTCATAAAGCTACAGACCTCCCAATTTGTACTGTAATTATGTTTTGTTATTGTTATTATCAGCTTATTCTTGCTATGAATGTTTTTGTATCACTTGAAATTGATGCTAATACTCCCTGACATACAGCCTGACATATATTAAGAATGCAGAAAATGAAATGACAGAACTAATTAAAAATCCATCTGTTCAGTTAATTTAGAGGTGTGCCAAACAGTTCAAATGAGACTTGGTCAGCAGCAAATCACATCCACCTGTACCATTTGCTTAGCAGTTACTGTCCTGAGTAATGTTATTTCCTTAGAAACACTTCAGCTATTCAGTTCGGAGACTGCACGCTGAGCAGTGAGAGCATGAAAAACACAGCTATTACTCTTGAACAGAAATACTACATGTAAAAATGTAGTATGAGCCTACTAAATGAAAAAAAGACATACGACAAAATGCTGTATATCATGTTGACTCACTCCATTAATTGTAATGGCTGTGCCTCCAAGACACGGAACAATCACATCAGTATTACCTGTAGAGATATTGCAGCTCTCTATCCAGGAAAAAAATTCTCCCTTAATGTCAATGGTCTGTGCTTTTCTCTCCTGTAAGCCCATCAAAGTTAATAGAGTTGTACCAAGAATACATTTGGTCCCATCTGATTATGGCACACTGAACATGTTATCTTACAACCTGGCTGCTGTGTTATTGCTTTACATGCAAAAAAACATAATAATTCAAAAAGCATTCAACTGGCAAGCTGGGTCTTTTTTTTTTTTTTCTTCTTTTTCTTTTTTTTTTTTTCCTTTTGAAAAGAAAGGAACACAAGCATGTCTCAGCCTGGTTAGCAGCAGTCTCTTGTATGGCAGACCTATATTATCACAGATTAGGTACATTTCTTCATTACAAAGAAATTTTCCTGGAATAAAAATAAAAAAAAAACAACAGAAAAACATCTATATGTAAAATGTGTTACTCAGCATTTTCTCCTTGCTCATTTTGCAGTCAGCCTCCCTCCAGCATGGACCAGCGGGATTTGTGTTCCAGGCTCCAGAGAAGGCAGCGTGCGTGCGCTCCCATGCACAGAGGGACTCCCTTAGCCAGTCGCTTTGACTTCTGAAAGATGCAAGCAGTGGACATCTCTACAGAGTTTAAAGAAGGCAGCTTCAATGGAAGGCAAAGCTGGCAGCAGTCAGTTGCTTTTAACATGAAACTATACAAAGCTGAAGAGCAGCACAACAGCAGTTTAGATGACACGAACCAAGTATTTCTCACCAGCAAAACTTTTGCCATTTCCTGTGCTCAGCAAGGTTTTGGGTCAGTATTTTTATCGCTGTTCCCCAACTTCTAATTTTTCTTGACACAAAGCATCCTTCTAGTGTGCTTGGGAGTCTAACAAGCAGGGCGGGTAAAAGGTAGAGAATTAGGGACTAAACCTGAGCCTGGGAAGAAGGGAGGGGCAGAGGAAGGTGCTTTATGATTTGGGTTTATTCCTCATTACCCTTTTCTGACCTGATTGGTAGTACGTTAAATTAATTTTCCCAAGTTGAGTCTGTTTGCCCATGTTTGTAATTGGTGAGTGATCTCTCCCTGTCCCTATCTCAACTCTTGAGCCTTCCATTGCATGTTCTCTACCCTGTCCTGCTGAGGAGGGTAGTGATAGAGCAGCTTTGATGGGCATCTGGCCTCCATCCAGGGTCAAACCACCACAGGAATATATTTTTCTAGCCGTATTAGGCCTGCAAAAGTACAATGACCTGTTCTATAAAGGTTTGCATTAGGGAGAAGGGTGTTTATTTCAGAAGCGTGCACTGCACAAGAAAGCAGCACGCCAGAAACCGTATTTCACTAATTCACTAGGATAATTTAGGATAGCAGGAAGCTGACTACGCACAGAGGTGTGAGGGACAGGCTAGTGAGAAATGCCATATTGATCCCAGAATGTGGGATCTGATCAGCACTTCTATTATCAACATAAATAATCAGTTATCATCCTGTTCAGTGACAGCAACTCGTCGAGACAAAAAATGTCTCACAATTGATTTATAGCTTTCACTAGAATAAATTTAAACTTCAGAAACCAGCTGGGGTGTCATCACTGTTATTGACTAACAAAGGACAGGCTGCTAACACTCTAGATTCCTGAGATGAAAAATAGCACCTCAGCTTGCCCTCTGCATGTAATGTGGCTTTTTTGGATTGAAAGGGGCAGATTTACTTGATGATAATGCCTTTAGGACTATTTTCTTTCTTAGGCAGTCCTATGGGAACCTCATCTAAAGTTACAGGTATACTTTGGCATTTGTGGTCCAAGCCATAGCTCCTACTATATAAAGTATCCTTAGAATTTTTCCACAGTAAAAAAGATAAGGTTGTGACCCTGGAGAATCTTTTCTGGGCTTTCTCTGCACAATTTTGGGGCAGAGATGATCCAAGCCAGTTCTTGCACACCCATACCAAGTGCCAGCTGTGAGAGCATACAGCTGGGCTATAGGGGACTTCATTTTAGAGCACAATCATTACTAAGCACTGAAATTGAGAGACGAGTTCTTTAACCATCAGGAAACAGTGAGAGTATTAAGCTTGCACTCTCAGTGCCCAGTGTGGAAAACTTCCCTGTTCATGTAACATGTTAATGAGCTCGAGCAGAAAAAAGCAGACCAATTCAGTTTGGGCAAGTGGGGTAGATCCAGGCACCCAGCATCTCACCCACTGAGATGGGAGGGCTTCAATTAGAGACACCCAGTCCCTGGGGTCCTATTGGGGTACTCTAGCCAGGTGATTGGGGTGTCTGTAGGTGGTTGTCCTAGATGTGGATCCCCAATGGAGATTCAAGAGAAAAGCAGCACGGGAGCTTGCTCTCCTGTTTTGTAGATGGGCACTCAAACTGGAAGGCCCTTTTCTTCCTCACTGGCTTTGTGCTAGCAGCTGTGCCCCCACTCAGACCTCACAGATGACACCAGCATGGCACTGCCTGGTTTGGGGATCTCAGTAATTTAAATGCTGAGCTGTTTAGTGCCACCTGGACCAATTACGTCCAGCAACAGACATGGAGAAATATAGGCGCTTCAGGGCTGACTCCACACTTTAGAGCTTGAACTAGCGGTAGCTACCAACCTATCTGACTTAAGGCACAGGAAGGATGGGGAAAAAATAATTTTATATTTTAAAAGGTAAACTAATTAGTAGAGGTGAAAGGGCAAGGTTGAAAGCTCCATTTATAGCAAAGAGGATGGGGCAGCTCAGTCAAGATTCAGGTGATGATCACTGAGCTTTATTAAGAAATGTTCAGTTACATTTTTGTGGTACCATCTCCCAAAGAATTTCTCTCCCCCCCCCTTAAAAAATTTACTATCAGTAAGTGATATATGTTCTGCTTTCCCACAATAGCACTTCTGTAATTTCTCATTAACACTAGGAAAAGATTTGCCTAATGACAAACTTATAGTGTCTATGTCCCCTGGGGTAAATTAGCATGCCGTCATGATTTGTATTAATATTTGGTTTATTTCCCAGACAAAAATTTGCTTTTTTAAATGTGGGATAAATTAACTCAAACCAAAACAATAGCATGGGTGTTGAATTGTTCTATTGCTTTCAGATAACTTCCTTGATAACATTTTGTAATCTAGAAATCCTGTGTCTGACTACATATTACAAAATTGTGAAGCTCAAGGGCTGTATTTGTAGCAGCCCCAGTTTCCAGACTCCTTGAGCTCACAGCATTGTGAAGGGATGTGATGTCTGATAGAGCTTGAGTGTTTCCCTCCTACAGAAACAATTTCTGTATTTGCTGCCAGGAAGACACTCCACTCAGTGAGCCAGCACTCTGGGCACAAGTTAGCAAAGATGTAAGTCTCTCTAGAGCATTCTCTGAGATGAGTTCTTGCAATCATAGAGAGATAAAGGCTATCCACACCCATTGCCTCATCCGATCTCAAATGATGTCATCTGCAAGGGTTTCCAGGTGTGCATGCCAAGATCACTGACTGCTGACATCATCTGATACCCACACAGAGAAGCCCCAAGACTGAGGAAGCAACAGCCATCACTGTTTAAGCCCAGACAATACCAGGCAGTTTATAGAGTGGTTGTAAAGCCATGCAATGTTCTGAAAAGACAGATTTCACACCAGTTGAGTGGAGAACTGAGTTGGGGTTCATTTAGCATATTATTCCATACAAATCACTTCAACTTCTTTTCAATCACCAGGAAAGGTTATTTCCCCTAAATTGCTGTAAAGTCCCTTACATTTGTGAAGCAGAGGTGTACAGTATGCCTGTCTTTGTACTTTGTTGATATTGCTTCACATTTCTACAACCCACAATGCACTGAAATCCAAGCTCCTCATTTTGTCTCTCAGTATATTTCTACTGAATAGTCTAAAAAAAAAAAAATCTTGATGTTAGTGTTATTAAATGTTAGATCCAATTTAACATTTACTCTCTGAAACATATTTATAGCAGCAAATAGTTTTTTTCTCTTCATTTATGCAACATTTTGCCTAATGAGCTAAAACTTACTGATTCATTTTATTTTACTGAATGAAGATATTTATATGCAACAAAAACAATCTTGTTAAAAGGGTAAAGCTGGTAACCAAGATTCACTGAGCCAAGAACGATAAGGCTATGTGCATAGTGGTGTAATTTAGCATTTGGTCAATGGATATATGGACAAAGCAAGTTACCTATCACAAAGACAGCAAAGAGTGGTGAGGCAGGAAAAAAAACAGAGACAGTGTGCTGCATATTTTAAATTATACCTTCTCATGTTTCTTTCCTAGCACCTACATTCTGACTGTGGTGCATATTGAAGTATAACCACAAAGCTATTATTTCCCATTTTAAAATTCTCTCTCCAATTCTAGTGACCACTTGCTAAACAACATAATGAAAAATGTAAGAGATAAGAACAAAAAAGTACTGAAGAACCAGAGAAAATGCCCACCAGGGAAAGAACTCCATCAGTTTATACTATCTGAAAGAAACATAAGACATGGCTTCATAACACAATCTTACCTCCTTTGTGGGGAAAGCAAGAGTTAAGGAGGTGGTTCTTAATCAGCTAAGAAAGGGCCAATACCTGGAAGCTGATACTCAACAAATTTGTATATGAACTACGATGCTCACTGAAAATTGACCAACTATTGGAATAGATTTCAAGGACAGGTGACTTCATCCTCACTTGTTATCACTGTAAAGCAGAAGGAAGCACACCGTAATGCCCATCACCCTCCTGAGAGCACACAGGCCACCTCCATGCTGCATGCTTTAGATGCAGCTCAGCATCCTGCTGTCGTGGGGCAGGCTCACCTGCAACAGCTTCAAAGCACAGGTAGAGCAAACTCTGGCATGTTGCTCAACAAAGCAAGGTATCTTTATCAAACACAAATCTTTCAGCTCAGTACAGAAAAAGGAAACTAGACAAAAATGTAATACTCTGATATTCAGAGGTGAGGCATCAAGGGATTCCTGCCAGCCTCAGTGCACAGCTAATGCACACCAAACAATAGCTCATTCACAGAAGCATGGCCTCTGGTACAGCAAAATATTTGTCATCCAACACCTCCATGCTGGAGCACTGTCCAAGCAATTGTGACAAACTTCATAAACTACAGCTAAGCAGCAGAAGGCTTACACAGAATTCACAGGCTGCAGAACAGTTGAGTTGCATACCCAGTCTCACAAATGTCTAAACATCTGCAAGAGAGCATCCTAATCCCAAGGTGGAGAAACCAGCCCTAGAACTCCAGTGTTCCGATTATAATGAAGAAACACTAAATGCAGTGGGAATGAGCAAGCCAGTTCCTTGGGAACGATCTGCTGAGGCTTTCCCTCTGCATGAATTTCTGCCCAAATCTTTCTGCTCCATAGACTACTTCAGCAGAAGCTAGCACATCTCCAGGGAGAGCCTGACTGCAAATGTAGACTTTATTTTTTTTTTTTAAAGTTCATAAGAGATTACAAGCTTGAGGACACTGTGCCAGATCCATAAGGGGTGGAAGCTTGCTAGAACTGTTGACTTGGAGAGCTAAAACGTAAACTGAAGTGCAAAGTGGAGGCTTTTTCAGTTCACCACAATGTGAAAAAGGTAGTTCACCTCCTGTGCCTGAGGAGACATTCAAGCCCTGTCTCTGCTGCAGCTTGCTTTGCAGAATAAACCTCGCTAACCAGAGACAGGTGCAAACTTTGTATTATCCCATAACATCTGGGGTCCAGAATGTGACATGATGGAAGCAGAAGACTAATGAAATTTACATCTTTGCAACTGAGACAACTTTGGGTTTACATTTGGGTACAGAACATGAACCAAAAATATTAGTGCTTGGTAGCTAATCTAGGCAACTAGACAATTTCCTTTGATTTCAAGGTTAGACCTGAATCTAAGCTGATACTGTTAATTTTCCTAAGAAACAGTTTAAAAAGCATAAAGAGATTGTGGGTTGGGACATCAAATAGTATTTGCTTAGAGTATTCTGGGATCCTCTGTAAATTGATGCCAGGGAAGCATACTATATCACTCTTTACTCCCACTTTTTGCAATATTTAAGCTTGCATTCATTTTATGGTATTTAAAAATATATATCCTGTGATGATCTTATTGTTAAATATTTAGCCCAAGTGAGTATTCCTTAGACAGATAATTGATCACTTTACAGTACTGTGTTTAGATCAGAGAAATTAACATCCATTTGCAGCCCAAAGTGATTTATACATTTGAATGAGAATATGCTGAGTTTGAAGGGCCCCACAGGGATCATTGAGTCCAGCTTCTGGCTCCACACAGCATCAGCCAAGTCAGAGCACAGGACTGAGTGCATCGTCAACCCAGTCAAGCTCAGTGCTGTGACAACTTCCCTGGGGAGCCTGTTCTAGTGCCTGACCCTCTCCTCAGTAAAGAGCCTCTTCCCAATATCCAGCCTAAACCTCCCCATTCCTGATCATAGTCAAACCTGTTACAGGGACAGATTTGATCATCCACCTGTTTCATTCTAAAAAAAATGCACCTTGTTTTTGTCTTACTAAAAATATTTGCCAAGAAGCAACTCTTCAACCAGGGATTCCCAAACTTTAGACCAATGGACTTGTAGTTAACTTCAGAATGCTCCATAAATCACAGTCATCCACATTTTAATTTAAAAAAAAAAAAAAAATTCTGTTCTGCATAGTTCAATAAGCCATGTTAGCACAGCTTGCTGGATGTCAGGGAGACAGTTCAATGAGTAAGATCAATAGTACTAGTATTCTTGGTAGCCTTTGGGTTTTTGTTCCCAAGAGAGAGTGCATATTTTCATCATACAGGGTAGTTTTTCTTGGTTTGATGTTGCATTCCCATGCTGGTCCTTGTCCTCCTTTCCTTGTCCCTTTCCCTTGTTTCTTTCCAACAAGTAATACAGCAAAGAGCAACACAGCAATGACTCCCTACCAAGAGGGTTACCTATGCAAAATTCTTGAGGTGCCCTCCAGATACCTCCCCCACCCTTTTTTCCTCTTGCCAATTATGATGTACTTAAGATTAAAGTGTGATTTATTTTTTTTTTTGCTTTGAAGGAGAGATGAATGTGTTTTCCCACTTTACTAATTACAACATGATATATGAGGCAGAAAGCCTTGCAAGAGGTAGCACAGCATGCAAGTGCAGATGAATAATAATTAGGCTCACATGTTTTAGAAATTAAGATTTTTATTAGAAGGCTGTTATTTGAAAGTTTTAATGCTGTGTATAAGTGCAGTTAATAGAAGTAGGCTTTCTTTTTTTAAAAATCAAATCAACCAAGTCCTGCTTATAATGTAGGGACCTCAAGTAACTCTGAGCAAATTCAAAGACTTCCACTGACTTCAAAAGGAGTTGATTCAGACCCTAGAAAAAGGATTTGTAAAAGTGATTAGTGTCAGGGCTTTGTTTTAGAGCTAATTTGTAACTAACCACAAAAATTGGTTTTATTATAAGGATTTAATATGCATCTGGGAATAAGAATTTATCTTCCAGTTATTGTAAGACACCCAACACCAAGGGAGAGAGTCCTATCTCTTCATTGTTGGTAAAAGTTTGTGCTGTCTTTCAGTAATACAGCAGCATAACAGAACAGCATCTGTGTTACCAAAATGTGCATCTCCAGGATGTACCATGAGTGAAGCCCTGGGAAGCTGACTAACCAGATTATACAAACTCAACTTTTCCAGCAGAGCACAGGACAACATGTATCCACTTATCTAACCATAAAACCAAAAAAATATCGCTGTCCCCAGGTGAAGTCCCTATAACAAAATCCCTTCTGTTCCTGCAGCCCAGTATTTCTGTGAGTTATGAAACTATTCAGCATGGCAGAAAGTTGATTAAACCAACCAGGAGCACTGGAGACTTTTTTTTGTCTGTGCCAATCTAAATTGTCCTGGTTTTAAACTGCCCATTCTCTGAATGAATTACTTCATCTAATTGGAGTTAGATACTCCTCAGTTATGAACAGTGTCCTCACCACACCCATTACAGGCACGGCATCTCTTGTCTCCCCATTCTCCTTCAGTCTTGTATAGATCCAGCTCATGCCTCACTAGTGTACCCACAGGGAAACAAACAGATCTGCATAAAGACTGCAAGGTTCACTAACAACAAGTGCATTCTAGGAGCAGGGATGCCAATATTATTCATTGCTTTAAGCCAAGCTTACCCTTTAGCATTAAAGAAATGGTTGCCTGGCATTATCTCAACTAAAAGATCTCAAGAAAGCTAGAAAACTTTAAAAATGCTGTAAACCAACCTATATCTGAGCAACCAAGACACCATTTGCAATTATGGAAAGTTCACAAGTTATGATTCATGGGTTTAATCAGTGGCAACTTATATTATCAGTATGGGCATAATTCAGTCTGCAACCTGTGACAGGAGCTCCTGCAAGCCTTGTGTACCAACCCGAGCCAACCCTAAACTGAAGGGGTCAGACATTAATATGGGTGTAATAGTGGCAGCACAGATCTCACTTAGTATGCTCGTTGCAGACCATGGTGAATGCTGGGTTGTGACATGCAGTGTTGGAAGCATCCCCTCTGGTTTAATACCAGGTATGGCACACAGCACACAGGGGTACAGATGACTGAAACATATGAAAGAGTGTAGCTCTAATTATATCTTTAATACTGCAACGATTAAAAGTATTTAGGGCTTTAGGTGTAAAAAAAAAAAGTTTGTAAGGAAAAAGAAACAGCAAAAAGGGTAGATATGTGCTTAAGCTACTATGTTCAAATCCAGATTCAAGCCTTCTCAAATTGCAGTGATGTGTGAGTTTGGGGTTTGGGTTCAGCTTAAACATCCAGAAGTGACAGTGTGGGGACTCATCCAGAGACCTGTGGACACAGCAAAGTGCCACACATCTGGTAACACAGAGCATTGGGGAGGGGAATATGTCTGCTCTTAAACTCAAAAAATGCTGGTGATGCCACAGCTTTGAAAACATTTTTGTTGTAAAATCAGATTAACATACTAGTTCTCAGATGCATTTCTTCCTAATAAAATCTCCAGAAACAGCATGACACTGACAAGTGTGCTGACATATGAGAGCTCTCTACCCACTGTTCCTTCAAAAGGAGATATTTACCTCTGTTGGGAATCAAGGGCTTCTCTATATCTGTTTGCAGTAGGTTAACTATTGATTTTAACTGCTTAAAGTTTAACAGCGCTTTAGGAAATTTCATATTGATCTATTAAACTTAATCATTATTAGTTTCATGGGTTCTGCTAAAACACACAGTGGCCAGGTGTCCCAGTCAATACCTCTATAGTGTTTTCAATTAACTCCAGAGGAAAAAAAATAAATCTATGGAACATATCACTGGGTATTTATTTTGCTAGTCCATGTCTTGACTTGCTTATGCAATTGACCAAATCAATTTTCAAAACACTGTAACACAGATGCAAACTATCATTGAAATTCAGGAGGAGTCTTCTAATATTAACTGCTTAAGGTAGCACTAAACATACAAAGCAATGCAAACACCAATAATCTGGTTTAATTCATTCCCAATTTCATTTTCTCAAAAGATTATGCTGTACACATATTTGTTTGCACTGCATTATGGATCCTTCAGAAGAAGGGTTCCAAACTTACCAAGAGGAACTAAAAAACAAAAAATGGTGTTACACATTGGAGCAGCTCTGCCAATAACAGGAAAGAAGATTTGCTCAGGGTATAAAATATCTGCATGGCATAAGGGAAAGGAATCTTAATTGAAAGAGATTCAGTTCCAAAGCAGTTATTTGTTTCAATATACCACATTCCTTTTCTAGCTTTTATGGAAATTATTCTCCTTTGTTACAGAGATGTAGAAAAAAAACATCCTTTTCTCTCATTCAGGACCACACTAGTATTGTCAAAGACCTTTCTTACAGTTTATTTCAGCCAATGAAAGCGTGGCCTGCCAGTTTCACATCAAGCTTATCACAGCTGGTACAAATCATTCCTGTCCATCACAGCTGCAATATACCTCAGTCATCCCCTGAAATCGAGAGAATGCTTTAATCATTTTACTGACTTCTGCTGGTGTTCTGGCACTGCAGGTGTATTAAGAAAAGAAAAACTTCTACAACTAGGTCAGATGTATTGTTGGCATAATAAATCAGTGTGTTTTAAACCTGGTTTTGTTCTACTTTGCAGTTTTGGAAAGTGCTAATGGTACATGCTTAAAACGTCAGTATGTAAAAAGAAACTTCTTCCCTTTTGCCAGATCGTACGTGTTTTCCATTCCATGATGCAGATCCCCATAGGCTGCTTCATAGTTGGAGAACACATCTACTTGGACAACTGCAGTGGACAAAATACAACATAACCCTAACCTAGATTCTAAAATAGCTTGTTTCCAGAAGACTATTGGATTCACAAGTAAAGTGGGTATTCCGTTTAATTTAGTTTGTGCCTTCTGTATTTGCCAATATGATTTATCTACTAAAGTTTTGGGAACTTGAACTAAAAACTCCGTTGTCATCTTCTAAAGAGCTCAGAATAGATGAAGGTTTGCCTGTAGTTCAGGAACCATCCTCAAACTGACCTTAAAATGTGGAAACTGCTTATCTGGAAAGGATTAGAGCTTTTAATGGCAGATCCAGGAGCCAATAGATAACACTGCATTAACTTGTGCTGATGCGGGACAGAATTTATTAATGCAGCACAACCTACTGCTTTCACAGTAATGGTTCTTTCAGTTTAATTTTCACAATTTCACAACCAAAACCTTCATTTTGCTAACAGTATGAAGAGAAATTTTGAATTAATACTCCTAAGTAATCAAACTAACAAGGGTGAAATAAAAGGACCAACTAAATCCTTCTTGTTACCAGAGAAAACCAAAGCACAATAGATTTGACTAATATTTGGTAGGGTTCCACCCTGAAAGAAGCTGATTATATAAAAATTTAGAAAACCCCTAGTGATGCTGAATGTGAAGGATGTGAACTGTTTGTTGTGGTAAGAGACTTGAATGTACAACAATCGCAGAGTACTTGTGTCTTTTTCAAAGAGAAAGCTTCCAAAGTTAATGATACTTGTGAGGGTTTTTATAGCAGTTTGGTATTTAAAAAAACAACCAAACAAAACCCCTAAACAAAACAATCCCCTTGTGACATACCTGTCAAAGTCATAGAAGTGACTGGAGGGCATATGGAACAGACCAAAGAAGTTTGAGAAAAGGCTCCAGAGAAATTTTTATTAAGAGTTTGACAAGTATCCAGTTCTTCCATTTGAGGTATCATTGACAAGCTTTTGCTAATAACAAGCTTTCCTTTTTCACCTACTCATATAGCTGGATAACTTGTGAATTCACATCAACAGATGTGCATTTCAAGTGACAATCAGCTTATGCCCCCCCCTTTCCACCTGTTCTGACCTCATCACAAAAATTATCATATAACTTTTTTAATGGTGCAACCAATTCCAGGAATCAAAACTGTTTGCTCAGAACTGAGACATGATCAGGCACATTTTCTTTTGCAGCCTATGTTTTAAAGGGTTTTTTAAAGACAGCCAGATGGAATATCAGGCATATAAATTAGATGATCTTTGGCCTATTTCAGAAAGCAGTGACTCAATCTATCATAGTGCAACTCTCCAGATTATTTATTGAGATGCTTGTCTCCTAACAAAACCATCAGCAAAATTCTAATTGCATTAGGTTCAGTTAGAAGGAAGTTCCAGGTTGGGTTGAGCGAAAAGCCAGCTAAAGTCTGATCTGCATTTAGCAACCATGAACCACAAAAGAAAAAAATGTGCTTATGTCTGTCTATCAAGTGATGACAAAATGCTGTAGTCACTATTAATGCTGATTACCTCCTTCTTAGGAGGCACTGCTTACAGCAAATGCAGTTGCTATGCTGATTACCTAACCTGGCTTCCTTCAGGTCCCTGCTACAGGGGAGTGCTAGTTCTCCTGGAGAATGACCACTACCCCCTTGTGCTCTAAGAGACCCTCGTTTCAAGCTCCATGGAGGCCAGCACAGTGGGTCAGAACAGCCTGGTAAGTCCAATGTACAAGTTGGGAGTGTGGGACAGGCATCCCACTACAGTGTGCCCTACTGGGGCTGTATCACCTTCCTGAAGAGGCTGAACTGAAGGGACCCTTGTTGCAAGGTAAAAACCACCCCAGCACTCACCCCAAAGTGTCAATCACGTAGTAGTCAAACGACAGATGGCACGAGATTGGCGGAGTGCTGAGTTATGCATCAGACAGGATCATTAAGCAACCAGCAATAGGTAAAAGAAATACCTCATCTCCAGAACAGAGAATACCTCCCTTCAGCATTACTGACAACTTCTCAAATCCCACCCCATCTCTCCAAATAAACCAGGCAAAGGTTCAGAGGTTTTTTCCAGTGTAAAAATCTGCAAGAGAAACCAGAAAAGCATAAATATTGCCTCCAAATCCCTGACATGCTGAGAGTAGCTCTTGGGACTATGAGCAGCTCATATTGCGCTGCCCAAATAAACTGAGTCATCCTCTCTCTAGACACTATTACCTAATTCAACCTGCATGATTTGACCTTGGAGTTCATAAAAGTACATTGGAAAAGAAAAGATCTCAGAGAGCCCATAAACCTAACATAAAATTTCTGAAAGTTTTGAAGAGAAATTGCCTTTTTCTCTCTGGAGAAGAATAGATCAGTTTGTGGGAGTCTTGTGTTTGCACACAATTGCCATCACACTAACTTTTCTCTTATGGATAGACATTTGCAGGTGTACAGCATATGTTCTACCAGTGAATAGCATTGTGTCCTAAATATGCTAACTCTGCCTGCAGTACTAACCTCTGACACAGCAGTAGGTGAAAAATGGTTTAACACTTAGAGGGTGGGCAGAGCATGTGACATGCAATGCCTCAAGTAAAATCCAACCTATTGTTTGCAATCTAAAAATGCTTCCTTCAGCATGAAAGATTTACCCCTTAATTCAATTTTTAAAATGGTTAAATCTCTGCATAACCTCTATCAACTTGTTTTTAAACATTTTGACAGCTGAAATACACAGCCATCTGATTAGGAAAATACACACTCATTCCTACTCAACACAAACCTCCACATCATCTGTCTTAACCCTACTCCTCCTACCTTCATTCAAAAGGTCAACAGGGTTCAGCTGGAAGGGCAGCTATAACATCTTCAGGGCATTAACACTTCGGGACTCTTTTGTACCCTTAGAGAATTTATGTTCTCTCCTGCTGTAACAACACAGCCACAAAACACCATGCATTATCTGGCTCAGTTTCAAACCTAGAGTAAAAAAACAAGCTTGACAGAGACCTTGTTTTCCCTAACGGCATGAAAGGATGACGGGACAGCGTCATATAACATTTAGTGTATGCATAGCCTTTTGCTTTAACCCAACAAGAGACATAGCATAGAAGCACAGAGTGCTTTGGGTTGGAAAGGACCTCAAAGATCATCTAATTCTAACCCCCCTACTAGAGCAAGGACACCCTCTACTAGACCAGGTTGCCCAAAGCCCCATCCTGCCTGGCCTTGAACATTGCCAGGGAGGAGGCAGCCACAGTTTCTTGGGGCAGCCTGCACCAGGGTCTCACCACCCTCATAATGAAAAACTTCTTCCTTATATCTAATCATCCATTACCCTTTGTCCTATCACTCCCTGCCCTTGTTAACAGCGCCTCCCCAGCTTTCCTGCAAGCCCACTTCAGGTACTGGAAGGTTTCTGTAAGCTCTCCCCAGAGCCTTCTCTTCTTCAGGCTGAACAAGCCCAGCTCTCTCAGTTTGTCTTCACATAAGAGATGCTCATCTTTGCATGCAGAGATAAACCTCAAAGCTAGGGAGATTTTATGGTAACTAGCTTATTGTTCATGGTTGGTTTAAACAAAATCACATCCCACCTGGTTTAAATGAGCTTTTTGGTAAATAAGCTTTCAATGTACAGAGGTAACATTATAATGGATATCTGGAATCCTATAAATAACTTTGCAAAAACTATTAAGCAGTTCCTCTGATGATGTGCTCTATACAAGGTTCCCTACTTGGAGGTTGTTCCATATGCTTAAAACTCAGCATCTAGCATCACAGTTATGCCTGTATGTTTTGCTTTTAGTTAGCATGTTTCTCTTTTTTCCTCTTTCAAATGTTGTACCTGAACCTCAAAAGCAAGAAAACAATATTCAGCATAAATTGCTTAGTTTAAGCAGAATGAGAAAGCTTGAAGTCACATATAAAGACAGCAATTATGCTTTTCCTGTAGATACACCAAAGCTGGGTTATAATGAACAAGGGACAAAAGTAACAGAGAAGAATTATTACCTTCCAAAGGAGGACAGAATCCCAGCAGTAAACCAAACATTCCAGATTAGCAGCTGCTGTACTAAGAAAACCAGAGTAATGCTTTCATCCAAGTAATACAACTATCAAAACACAGAGAAAACCACCAGCACTTAGTTTTCTCAGGCATCTGCATTTTATTAAAGCTCAGAGGACAGTCAGGTGTGCTCTATCAAGTAGAGTATCTGTAGTTAAATGTAATTAAGTAACTTCAGGAATTGCTATCAAGCATGTTCATTAACTGCTGAGTGTTCTTTTTGGCTGTTTACCGAGTTTCCTTGTTTAGCTAAATTTCACTTGTCTCTGCATACCCATAAAGAGAATATTCTAATTTCTTTAAGTCTCACATCTTCAAACATGTACTCCTGTACTGAATAGAGCTTGTGGCTTACATTAAGACAAAAACTCAGGACAGTTTGCCCGTGTGGATTGATGGGAACCTTTTGCAAGAATATTAACTTTTTGGTTTTCCTCCTAAATGGCAGATATGATTTAGTTCTACTTAATTAATATTAAATAGACAGGTGTCTCTTGTCTGACCTTGAGTTTCTGTAATGATAACAATTACACAGTCTTTCCTGATGGTTTGTTCCTTTTGTTTTGCAATGTAAGGTATTCCCTAATATCAAAGTTACATTTTCCTTCTCTGTTTGAAGCCTTTGGCCTATCTTCCTCTGTAGATTAATCATCTATGACTGTGACATGCTTAATGTAGAAATTATATCTCCCCTTGATAATCTTATTTCTTGACCGGATATGCCCAACTCTGATTTGATTTTTTCCTTCTACATTCCTGTTTTCCAGACCATTTACTCTGCTTTGCTATCTCTAAATTTTCTTCAATTTGTCTGTCTTTCAAAAAATGTGGCACCCGTAATCAAGTGAAGAACTCTGTGAGGACAGTGAGTTCTCACTTGTAAAAGTGACAGTGTGGCATAATATCATTCTTTCTTTTCATGTTATGCTGACACAATATTTGTGTGTTGTTTTGATCCATTATCATCTTCACTGTTCAAACATCTTTTCACTCTATATCTTATGGCTGATTGAAACTCAAAAGTTATCAAATGTGCTCTGTAGGTAGAACTGTCTTGGTTGTCAGGGTTTGATTCTAGAAAGAGCATTGCTGTCTGTGTCTTATAAAAAAAAAACCTGAAAAGGTGATGGAAAAAATAAAGTAGTTCATCAAGAAACACGAAGGTGTGGGATACCTGCCAGCTATGAGATTACTTAGGAAGGAAGTAGGAAAGACAACTGAAGAAATACAGGGAAAAAAAACAAATTAAAAGGCAAAGTTTATATAATCTAAACAAGTTAAAAATTCAAGTTTAATTTGGGAGATAAGACACAAATTTTATGGGCTTATTACATTGATTAATTACCTCTTCCCCAGAACTTCCATCCAAATATGGCAACAATCCTGTTCACCCCTGTTATATTTACAGGGATAAGTGTGTATGATAGATCCTCCAGAGTTCAGAAGACAGGAGCTATTGAAATAAACTTCAAATAATGCATGGAAAACATTCATGTTTATTTTCTCTTGATTTCTATGTTTTAGATTTTCATATCATTGGTGTTAAATCCCAGCCTTGTAAACTCAACCAGCTTCTGAGGATTCTAACTGAGGAAATAAAAGTTGTGCAGAATAAATTGGGATGGCTGTTGTATCCTGTCCTGGTATCAGCAGGGATAGAGTTAAATTTCTTCATAGCAGCTGGTATAGAGCTGTGTTTTTTATTTAGGATGAGAATAGTATTGATAAGACACTGATGATTCCAGTTGCTGCCAGGCAGTCGAGGATTTTTCAGCTTTGGGGCTATGGCTGCAAGTTGGAGCACAGAAAGTTCTGCACCAACATGCGGAAGAACTTTTACACAGTGAGGGTGACAGAGCCCTGGCACAGGCTGCCCAGGGAGGTGGTGGAGTCTCCTTCTCTGGAGATATTCAAGACTCGTCTGGACGCCTCTCTGTGCAATATGAGCTAGGGAGCTGCTTTGGCAGGGGGGTTGGACCTGATGATCTCTCGAGGTCCCTTCCAACCCCTATGATTCTATGATTCTCATATTGGCCTGCCAAAGAGAAGGCAGGGAGCGCCCAAGAAACTGGGAAGGTACACCACCGTAAGAGCTGACCCAAACTGACCAAGGGGATATTCCATACCATATGATGTAATGGTATGTGTGTATAACTGGGGGTTGGGTGGAAGGTGGTGTGACTCAGGATCTACCTGACCATTAGCTTTGTGTTGTGAGAAATTGTGCGGTGCATCAATTGTTTTGTATATTCTTCATTATTATTATTGTTGTTATCATCATCATCTTCCTTTTCTGTGCTTTTAAACTGTCTTTACCTCAACCCATGAGTTTTAATTTTTTTCTTTTTTATTCTCTCCCCCATTCCACTGTAGGGGGTGGAGTGAGCTGCGTGGTTGTTTAGCTACCTGCCGGGTTAAACTATGACATATCAACAGAGCCCCCATTGTCTTCAAGTTACAGTCTCAGAAAGCTGAGAAAAATTTAACAGCTGCAGCTAAGTAAATAAGTCTTGTTGATGTTCAATGGAGCAGAATCCAATCTTACCAGAATATCAGGAGAATAAAACATTTTTTTTTTCTTTTTGTGCTAATAAAGTTAGAAGATAAATACTTCAATGCAAAGATGTGCTCTCAGATCCAGGGAAGAAGAGGGAGCCTAAAAGGTTTCCTCTTTTTTATTTTCAAAATAAAAGAGCACTTTCAGATTTCATTTGAATCTTGCAATGTTTAGCCCATATCTCAAATTACTTAACAAATGGTTATATGTAAGTCATTCTTCCAAAGCATGTTAAACTCCACTTTGATTTGTATTCTTTCTGAATTCAGTTCTCATTCTGTTCTACGACTTCGTATTTCAGCAAGATGCTGACAAAATTAAGACACTGCGGGTTTTTCTTTAAATATTTTGTCTTCTACTTTAGTCTTGTTTAAACACATAGATATACATGCCTACTGCTTTTTCAGCATCTTTTTTTTGTTTGGGTCCTGGGGTAGCTCAAAATCATGTGAACAAGTCTTTGATGTTCTAACAATTTGCCACAGAAAGTTCTTACATCTTCTCTCCAGTGTTATATTGTGTCGTGGTTTTGCCCCAGCCGAGGGCCGCACCCCACACAGTCGCTTGTACTTTTAAAAGGAAGGGGGAAGGAAAGTTGGGGGAGGGGGAAAAGGGAAGGAAGAAAGGAGGGAAAGAAACCACAACCTAGAAACCAGAACCCCGCAGGTTGGGATAAGGATAGTTTACTAAACAATAACAGAAAACTAGATATAACAATAACAGGAGTTTATAGCACAAAATAGATGGAACTGGTGATACACAATGCAGTTTCTCACCAAACCACACAACTCAGGCCGCACAGCTTAGAGCCGTCCCTGAACCCAGAAACCGCCCGTCCTGGCGTTGTCTCCTCCTCTTCCCCCCAGTCCCCCTTTATACTGAGCATGACGTAACTGGCATGGAATATCCTCTTTGGCCAATTCGGGTCACCTGTCCTGGCTGCGTCCCCTCCTTTCTCATTAGTAAGGAAGTATGAAGAACTGAGAAAGGTCCTTGATTGCCCGGCAACAACCATAAACATCAGGGTGCTATCAGCACTGTTCTCATCCTAACTCCCAAACATGGCATTCCATCCACTGCTTAAAAAAATTAACTCCATCGTAGCTGAAACCAGGACATATTGGCATGCTTGAGTGACTAGAGTCACATTCTGCACTAATGCAGGATTGAGCATGACAGGTTTGCAGTCAGGGTATACTCTGCTTTTCTTCTCTCAAAGCCCTCTATACACCATACCTCGAAGCAAGGTCTTTTCTCTGATAAGCAACAGAAGCTTCAAGCTTCCATGTGTCACACATGTCCCCAGGTGTCATGTCTTGCCTCATAGGCAAACCACCACTGATCTGGGAAAGGCCAGTAGCTGATTTCCATAACACAGCCTTGGTTAGGATCAATAGCAGTCACTATCAACTTGTGTAGAGCTGCTATTCCTCAGATGGTGCTAAACAAAACTACAAGAGAGCTCATTTTCTGTTCTCTTTGCTGTCTCTAGGCTTCACCATGGCTCTGAGAGCATCAGAGCATTCTACTTGCTGCCTAGGTATGCCTATATGAAGAATCATAACTCAGATCTTTCTGAGTAAAATCACAGGGAGACACTGTGCTGAAGGCTGTCTTCAGAAATGACTGAGACCACGAAAGAGCTGCAATTATGATTTGTGAGTTTCCACCCCTAGCCCAAGCAGATTCAGGCATTTAATCGCTACCAATGGAGGTTGGATCAGTGAAGAAATTGTCAGTGGCTTTTTGGAAGAGGAATGGGTTTCTGTGATGTTTTTAGAAATCTTGGACACAGGCTCACAGCATGTAGTTGCCAGTACTGGTGGTTTTCATGGTCTTGGAGTTATAGAAGAGGAAAGTTACTTTTGCTGCTCATTGGAACAATTTTTTTGGGAAACAACTCAGCCTCTGATTTGGAAGTTTAGGAGTTGATTTGGCCCCTGATGCTCTCTGTTAAAGTCTTTTCACTGCCTCCAGTGGGTTAAAGATTGGGCCATAAATAAAATACAGTGTTGAAACATGGGTAAGTGATATGGACCCCACTGATAAATGGGTCACTGGGGCTTTGGTTGAAATTTAATCTAATTTTTAAACTCTATAACTATCCTTTGCATCCTCCCATTTTAGGTGTATCATCATTCCCAAAGGACATATTATTTGAAGACTATTGGAATGGTCTTGGCAATTTCTATGAAAATACGGTGTCAGGTCTGTAAGGAGTTGCTAGTGAGGGTGAGTCACATACTACACACTCACCTCCTCACATGGATATAAAAATAAATGTTCTGCATTGGGAACTTGGCTTGTACAATTATGCTGTTTACTCAAGTCTGCTCCATCTCGCAGTCACAACTGTTAGTCATTGTTCTCTTGATGGTTCCTTCAGTACATTCGCCTCTCTAAAAACTGTTTTTGGGCTTGCAGTTGTGGACACTCTCTTCCTCCTTCAAATTTTCTGGTCAGGATTTTTAAGAGCTTTTTAGGGGGTCAGGCCCCCCAAGATGAGAAGGGAGGAAAATTGCATGCCTCACTTTTTAAGCACAGTTGAAAATCCCACTCTTCAGTCACACATGGTCAGGACTAAGAGGTTAAAAAAAGATGTACTTTCAAGCCATAATCTTGCAAGTATTTATGTACACAAGTTGAATTAGGCATGTGCAGGAGCATTTGCAGTAGGTGGATTTAAAAGGAGAATTGATTAGAAAAGAACCTTTATCTATGCAAGGAAATGCCATTTTGAAGGAACATTTTAATACACTAGTGTGTCTGGGTTTCCTAGATATTTAGCAATGGAAAAAGTCAAACATTTTAGCTCCGGTATAGCTTTAGATTAGCAAGCAGGTCCTGCACACACACTGTATTTTATATACCGTGAACAGTTTCCTCTTTATTAATCCAGCATGCAAGACTTTCATTTCTTACTGAGGCCCATCTTTTTATTTCTTGCAGATTTTAAAATCTGTTGTGTTGGCACTTTACTTCTTGGAGACCACTGGTGTCATTTTCTCCAAATTGTTAGCGTAAACAGTCTGTAACTTGAGTAAGCCAAATGTGGGTGTATTAATCTTCCTAGTGCCAGCTAAGCAAGCCTGGCAAGGCACAGTTTAATTCTGATATCAGAAAAGTAGTAAATAATAATTTTTTTTCATTTCCTTTTTTTAAGTGCTGAAATACCCAGATCCTTGTAAGTATATTTAGGTCTTGTAAGTTAAAAGATGAATAGAAAATGAAGTAAAATCTTTTTATAATCATATACAGGAGCAATGATGAGCAAAGTCAGGAGAGGAAAACATCAAAGTAAAATAAATACTGGTCAAAAAAAAGGCTGGCATATCCAGACAGCAGGTAAATTCAGTGCAAGTTAAAGGCTGGCTCCATTACATCAAATAAAGCAACACATGACTCAATGAGCATTCTGCAAGACTAATAAGTTAAAAAGTGATTACTATCAGATATCATTCAAGGTATCTGCCACTCTCCTTAGGGAAAAGTCTGCCTCACAAGCCACTATGTCAGCTTCAGCATATGGCTTTGTCACAAGATGCCTTCCTGTAGTATGACCGTGGGGTAGTTCAGGACAGCTTCCTGTGGCATGCTCAAGCCTGACTTTCAGAGCTGAGGGTCATCTCAAAGCTTGCTCTGTATTAACAGAAGGTGAAGTGGCAGATTTCCCACTCCTCGAGTTGAATGTCAGGAGCTGTTACTTCCACAGCACTGTTCCCCTTCCCCCGCAGCCCACAGATAGAACTCACTGGGTTTCTGGATCGGGATAGATGGCACAGAGATGCAGGAGAGCAGGAGGCAGGGTGATGCCAAGGGAAGGATACAAACTGTCCTGGCAGTGTTATGCTTCAAATGAGAAAATATGGAATCCCTGGGACAGTCGGTAATACTGTGTTTGCAAGGGGCTTCAGGAATGTACAGGGATAACTTGCTACCCCTCAAACGTTCAAAAGGTTTATCAGCACATATTTATGGTATGGAGCTGGTATCATGCTTTCTTCGAAGAGAGTAAACACCTCTCCTTCAGAACTGGGGAGAAGAGAGATCCCATCACATGCCCCTTCCAGCAAGGCTCATGTAAGCTGAATCCCCATAGAATTATTAAGGCAAGCCCTGTGTTTATAGGCTTTACGGTCATACTCCATGCTGTACTTAAATGGTTTGCTGGGACGGGGGCCAGAGTTCCCTGCCATCTGAGCATGGGTTACCAGGGAAAGGACAGCCTCACAAACACCGGCTTTATCCTCATAAAAACATCACAGATCAATTACCTACAGGCTTCATTATGACCTCACATAAATCACTTAGATCCCAAGCTTTTGAGAAGCAAGCTCTCTTAATTACTCTTGATGTGAGCAGGGTGAAATGGGTTGCTCAGCACCCCGCCATCCCCAAAGTTTCAGTATTTACATCTATTGAAGCAGTTTGCAGACACAGATCCCTGGATTTCTGTAATATATCCTCCTTGACAGGAGATGATAAAATTCCTCAGGAAAATAGGGTTGAGTAATCTGTCCCAGAAGCTTTACACATAATAATAGTTTACTACCATGCTTTCAGGCTTCTGAGACACACACACACACAGCTTGCCACCCCGCAGCAGAGTACTCCTGCACACTGTCAGAACTGTGGTGTTGCAATACGAGGTCAAGAGCACATTTCAGAAAGGCTCTGAAATCTTCGCTTTGCTTTGGTGTTAATTTTTCTTTGGTTGGCTTTTTTTGCTTGGTTGGTGGTATTTTTAGTGGGTTGTTTTTTTTTTTTTTTGTGAGAGTGAGGATCTTCCTCAATCTGCATTAGCTGTTCTCTTCATAGCAGAACAAAATCCAGCTCCTTCCTTCCGGACCTAGCCAGCCAGCTTAAGCCTATTGCTCTCTGCTCCACGCTAACAGCAGAGAATGCCATAGCTGCTGCCTTTCTCTGGGCAGCAGAGCAGCAGAGAGAAGAGTGGGAGGGATGCTGCTGAATCCCAGCAAAAGGATTTTGGCTTTGTGCAGACAGGTAAACACACACATTTGAATTTTTAAAGGAAAAGTTACTGTAGCCTCAAAGAAAGTATTGTCGTCTCCTGTTTGAGATCAATAACTGACATTGCATTTTCTCAGACATTCTTGAGATGAACAGAATCATACATATGTAAACACAAAGACCTGTCAATCACAGCCCATCAATACTCATTCTAGAAGTGGACAAGTCCAAAATATGGGACAAGAGCCAGTAAGAAAAATAACACTGCAGGAAGCTTCAGTGCTTACTGTAACCACAGTCTGAAGCATCAGCATTTCAGATATCAATAATTTACAGGAATAGATAATGACAATATCTTTGTTCAACTTCTCATATGCCCCACAGGAAATAAATTGACTCAGGTAAATGGAGATGCACTGCAGTGAGTTCTGACATACCAGATTCTGTAAATTTGGGTTTAGCACTGTTTCGGATGTTGCTACTGATGGATATGAGGGTTGGGCTCATCTGTTGATGTAAGGGAGAGTCTTGCCATTTATTTCAAGAGGCTTTTCACTGAGGCCCTTCATGGCATTTCTCAAGAGTCTTAATGTACTAAACCAAATCATCAGCTTAGTCTTCAAAGAAGAAATGCTTCACTTTGTCCATTCGCATTAATTTAGACACCTCTGGGATGTCAGGCAGCAAACATTAAACCCAGATGAGACATTATTGTCCCACTGAAATAAATGGGCCTTTCATCATTGGTTCTGAGACTAATTTCTTATGGTGGCAACATACAAACAAGGACACAAAAGGAGGAAGATCTCCAGGTGATTTAAGGAAAGACTATCCAGCCTTAAGTGATAAGGAAAACCTACTTGAAAACTGAGAAATTTTGACATTGAGACAGAGGTACAGCAGCAGAAAGCTAATGTAATTGCCATTTTCTACAATGGCAATGTATTTTTAAATATCTTCAGTTCTTTTTCTTTTAAATAAAATACAGTGAAATAATAGAATAAGATCAAAGTGCTATCAAATTATAACGAAACCAGCTACTTTATTCCACAGGTGACAGAACCAATACCACCTTCATGCTTTATTGAAATGTGTTATAGATGGGCTCAATTTCCTTGTTCTCTCTGCTTTAGGACAGTTCACTATTTAAGACCAAGAAGTAACAACACAGATTGGATGGGTACTGGGCAAAGGAAAGTCATTAGAACAAGCAAGAAGCTGAATGATAACGAATCTATATAATGTCTTTGTTTTCCATGTCTGACATGCGTGGCGCTTTTCAGTAATCTGATATCTATGCTCCCAGCACTGTGAACCAAACTTGCTTCAAAATTCCAGGTCTGTTTTCTATTGATTTGTGTGGCACCTTGTTCAGGCTCCAAGCAAGTGCCAGCCCTACACATTCAAACGCAAAGGGTTTCAAATCAGTTGTGAGAATGCTTTTGAAATCATGAGAATCTCAATCAAATCAGACAGTGGGGTTTTTTTATGTATTTACCCTCAGTTTTCATGACTTCTGAATGTTGGTTGTCACAATCTGTCTCCAGTTGTTACAGCTAGAAAGGTTTTTGGAACTGAAGCAGGCATTTGTATACACTCATGTGACTACTGTTACCTTGTGAAACATGAGCAATGTCATGAAACACAAGCCACATCATGAAGCACGTAATACATTCTAAGTTAGAATGACAAGGCTTGTTGTGAGACAATTCCTACCTAAACAAAATCATTCTGACTTTCTAGGATTTTAAAGCTAGATCTTAAGATTTTTCTGTCCAAAACTAATAGATTTACTGGCTTGTGTTTAAGATGTTTTTGTATGTTTATTAACAAACAGGTATTTATCATTGAAAGATCAGAGGAAACTTTAAGAAGGCAGGATAGACCTGCAAATTTTCACTGATTTGCATTTCTGGACTGAAGTCATTGCCACTATGGTGCTACGGCAGGTACATAGCTGATGGAAGTGTAGGAGGGGTCGGGCAGCCCATGTGGTATGAAAGGGATTGATCTCATCATGTGTCCTTGAGTCTCTGTAGATGTAAACTGGGCTGCACAAGGAAATGGAAGCAGTGGGCCATCCACACACATTTCTACTACCTATACACCTCAGCCCTCCCAAAGGTGGCTGTTATCCACCTTTGAAGCTAAAGGAGGTAAAGTTATCCACCTATGAAGCTAAAGGAGGGAAGGCTTAGATTAGATATTAGGAAGAAGTTCTTTACAGAGAGAGTGGTGAGGTGCTGGAACAGGCTGCCCAGAGAGGTGGTGGATGTTCAGGGCCAGGTTGAATGGGGCCCTGGCCAACCTTGTGTAGATCCAGGCCTGGAGGTTGGTGGCCCTGCCTGTGACAGGGGGGTTGGAGCTCTATGATCCTTGGGGTCCCTTCCAATCCACACCATTCTATTCCATGGTTCTATGATTATCCCACCAGGTTTCTGGCAAACAAAAGTTACACCAGGAGGCAACGTGTCTCCCAGACCTTCTCTGGGCTTTTTGTTTCCTGTTCCTCTGCCCAATGGCTGAAGTGCAGATGCTCAAAGGTGCCTGGGTGCCCTTCTTCCAGTGGTTTGACTGTCCATCAAGCTGAATATAGCTCAAGAACAGCCACGTGGACCAGCAATGCACCCAAGCCATTGGTCTGACCTGAATCACAGGCTGTGTGTGCCCCTGTTAGACACAGGGAACACGTACCACGCAGGCAATGCCATTTACAAGGCTGCCTGAAATAGAGAGGGCTGTGCTCTTGACCACTTTGAGGACCACTCCCTTTGAGTGCTGTTGTCATCAGTGTTTTTTGCTCCACTAGGGATGTAGCCTAAATTATTACAGCCTACCATTTCTGCTAGATTCCAGTGCCTGCATTCGGATCAGGTATGTATAAGAATCCAGCTGCAAATTATCCATTGGAGTGTTTTCTAAAAGTAGTTGTTACTGTTTGGCAAATGCATGTGAAAATTTAGGGAGAAGAGGCACACTACAGAGCTCAGCAGAGCAAAGACCTGCATCCCCAGAGCTTGTCAGCACTCTCCTCGTTTCATTCTTGTTCCCATCCCCATGCGTAGTCTGCCACCACAATTGAAAGCGACAACAAGATGGAATCACCTGTGAAGGAGGAACTCTCTCTTAGGTGTTCAGATAAGTTCTGAAATACTTTGGAAATCTGTCTCTCACAGAGTCCTTTGAAAGTTGAATTTAAAAGAAATAAGGATCTCCAACTCCCAGCCTCTCAATGGAAGAAGTCGAGAAAAAAAATGGGTTGGGGAACAGAGGTTTCATCCAGGCATTTGTTATCAACCCCAAAGGCATCTTATAATAAATCATCAATTTAATTCAAACACACAGAGCTTACATTTCACTTAATTTCCTCTCAAAGTTGTTACAAGTACTATAACACCATGGTCATTGTTTGAACTCCGCAGGGATGTTGTCCAGGCAGTATATTACAATATATGAAGTTAAAAAAGCCATGTTGTCAAATTTATATTATTATGTAATTTAGTTCCCAGTGCCATAAATTTCAGGTGGCAAGTTTAGCATTTTGAGCAATTCATCTGGAAAAGTGACAGTATATTTATTTCTACCTTATTTCTCCTCTGAGTTCACATAATAGAAGTAACTGGAAAGCTACAGCGGACCTGTAATGTAATAAATACAGCACTGCATAAGATATTTGGAAGCCTGTGACAAGGCAAAAACATAAATGTAGTCCTCAATAAATCTCAGGTTCAGTATAGTACCTGTTGACCAATGCCATTTCCTCTGCTTAAATATTGTGCAAATGAGTTCCGGGGCAGATTTACTGGGGAAGGGAGAGAATTGAGAAAGGGTTTTTAGTCTCAGCCATTAATCTTAGCAGTGCAATGCCCTCTTTCTTTTTCCAGTGCAATGCCCTCTTTCTTTTTCAGGGGACTCTGGGTAAGTCCAAAGCTACTTTACCAGTCATACTGAGGCTCTGCCTGCCTCTGGCGTGTGATGTGCATCATAGTTGTGTGTATACATACATATATATATATTATATATATATAGTATATTGAGCAGCAGCTCTTGTTTATGATAAATGCAGGTGGTATGTATATGTTCAATACTTTCTGCTGATTGCTATAAACTGAACCTTAGTAATTTGTTATTAGGAGGCTCTGACTTCACAGAATTGACATTATGACACCCATAATATTTTAATAATCTGTAAAGGCTAATAAGTGTTATTACAGAGTAAGCAGTCCTGTCTTTTCATAAAGCGCTTGATAGACTTGGACCTTCTCTAGAGGTAGGCTATGATTAATATAACCTCACCCCCAGATCTAAGAATACTTTGGTTATTTGCCCAGAGAATTAAAGCTGTTTACTTGTGCCATGAAAGGCCAATTTAAACAGATTGTGAACCTTAGCCTAGGGAGCATTCAAGGTTTCTGCAGCTTGTTACTGTCAAAGGATGAATTTTAATACTAACATAATTATTTCATCATTATGAACACACTGAGGATGGTACAGATGCTTCCTAAAAATGGGATTATGATCTAAGTATGCTGTAGATATACAGAAAGCTGTCAGCTTTTCCATGAACCTGCCTCAAGCTTAGAAATAAATTATTCTTTAAGGAAATGTGGAACACTAACAATAACCTTTAAACAGCTAAGGGAATTATGTTAACAAATATAAATATGCACACATATGCAGCTAGGCAGAATGACCAAATTACTATCATTTGGGGAATCCAAAGACACATTAAGCTATATGATTTCTTCCCCTGCAGGTTCTGATATCAGTTTTCTTTCTTAATATTAAGTTCATCAGTAGTTTCTTATGCTTTGTGGGAGAATGAATTATTAGAGGCAGGGATGATAGCCAAAAGGCATGTGGTGTAAAATCTGCACAGGGCTGGCAGGAAAAGAAGAGGATGTGTTATAAGGCCATGTCTATGCCAGAGGTTAGGTCTTTATCAGGTATGATGGAAATTTAACTTGCATTATTTCTGTTCCTTTAACTCTCTCTGTGGGCATTCATATTCAGAAGTAAGAGAGAATTTTTTGGCTCTGGGATTAACCAGAACTGTTAGGGACTGAGGAGGAGTGATATCAGCAGCCACCGCTTCTAGGAAGGATGCTATGAGTTGCATGGATGACTTGCATTAGCAGACCAAGTGGGTGCTCTTAATCCTCTTCAGTGCAATTGCCAAGGTTAAACTAAGTCACTGGTAAGGAACCTCTCCTGTCCTCACTTGGGTCACAGGTTTGAGGTTTTCTGCATTTGTACAGAATGAACAATTGCTGTAAAAAAAAAAAAAAAATCAAACAAACAAACAAATAAACAAACAAATGTTCATTGATTTGGGACTGTGGAGTGGCCAGAAATGCCTGCCTGCACACTCAACTTCTGTATACTTCTCATGCCCTTTCAAAGATTTTTAGTTTTCCTTGGTAATGAAGGTTTTGCTTTCCAGTGTACATATTGTATACAGAAGTACCTGATACAGACAAACATCAAGCTGATTTGCTTTTAAAGGCAAGAAGAGGGGTGGAGGGAAGCCAGATTAGCAGTCCATTCACAGTTCCAATAGGACCTCTCATTTGCCTCTTCTAATTGTTGGTGTAACCTTCAAAACGTGCTGTCACTACTGCCCAGTGGCAGGGAAAGGTCTGCCGTGAAGCAGTGTACTCCCACAGAGGGCAATTACATAGATAAAGAAAAAGGAAGATGGAAACAGTACTCGATTCATGAGATCTAAAATAGTGGAAAGGTGGAAAAAATATGTTTGAACAGGAATGTGTGAATTCATGTGGGGCCCATTTGATCTGGTTTACACTTCCACTGATATTTTAACAGAATGTTCTGCTGGTCCATTATTATAATACCAAATTCACCTGAGGATCACATAGATATACTATTTTTTCACATATTAAGAAAAGCCAAAACAAACAAACAAAATTTTGCAGGAAATAATTATAAAGTATTTCTTAATTGAGGACCCTGAATTCGGTCCTTGAAAATATAATCAATGAACCTGCTAAGAGTATTTTGCCCTTCTTACAATGCCTGCCTCTATTTTGTTCAGATGGGTATAGGTTAGATGAAACATAGTGGGCTACATGTTCAGTATTCTTGACAGAAGGAAGCAAAACAGCAGGGAAAGAAATAAAATAAAAAACTGAGCTGTTAAGAAAATCAAGAAATATCTACTAAATGAGTCAGCAAGGTCTAGATCCTTGCTCTTCACACAGTCATGTGCAGAAGGCTCTGTCACAAGAAACCCTTTAAAAGAATTACATTTTTAGGTAGAAGCATGAAAATAACTAATAGGGTTTTAACACCATTTGATCTCTTCTTCAACACACTCTAATGCGTTGCAAGGGAAGCACTGACGTGCCAGGATGCAAGCCCCTTTGATTTTAAAGTAAATAGGAAATGAGAAAAACAAGAACCATCCCTAACCTCTAATTGCAAAAATTGACTTTTCCTTTTTCTCAGTTTAGTTAACATAAAATTAAAAATCAGAGTGAACTTCTGATACATGAAATGTATTAATTAGAGTGAGCTAAGGAGGTATCTGTCCTCAGAAGACCATATGGCTTAGAAGTAAGTAATTCCACATCACTGGTTTGCTGGCAATAATGGAGTGAGGCGGAAGAATGAATTAATTTTAAATCACATCCATAAGGGAATGGATTGTTCAGAATGTTCTTTGTGCCACACAATGACTGTAATTTTAAACTGCTAATACCTTACAATGAGACCCATAAATGGGTTATTTCTTGCCTTTCATAGGGCCAAATTCTGCTCTTTTGATGTTCTCATGTAGCTGTTATTAAGATCAGTGGAAGTCGAGCCAACTTTTACAAGTGTGGGATTTGTTTGAAGTCTATTTGGACACAGTCAGATAAAGCTGGGCTGCCTGGCTCAGCTGTTCCTCCCTACATGCCACAAAGTCCATGCAGCACTGGGCTGCATGCAACTAAGGGGATCTTGCCTAACTACTCCCTCTTCCCACCCATAAGCAGTCTTTTGGGTCAGGGCTTTGCCTTCACAGTCTTTTCTGCAACCTCATTAGCTCTGTGGGTCACTCTCTCTCACAGATTGCCTGTGCTGGGTCCAACGTGCCTGATAAGCAACTTCCCTGAAAAATAGAGTGTGAGGATGTGTGCTTGAGGCACAGGGTGCATCTGACAAAGCTGAAAATACAGGTTTTAATTTAAACACCTCAAAGTATTGCACATCATTACTGGGAGAAGAAAGCTGCTGTTGTTGCACACTGTACATTGTTCAGCCAAGCCAGAGGGGCTGATTTGCTGCATCAGTAGATTAAAATCCCCTCTGTGTCAGGAATTATGTTTTCCATTGGCAGCATCTATCACATTGGTTGATGCTGACTGATTTATATATGGAAGGATGGGTATGGGCACTTAAATACCACTGAATTACAAGGACCATAACTTTGATAGGCTGAAACTTAAGTGATAGCACTGCACAGCATGGCCTTGTTTGAAGCCTCCCGGACCACTGGGGCACTGCATCAGAGCCTCAAGGGCAGCTGGGCAGCGAGTGTGACTGTGATGTGTTCAGGGTCAACCTGCCCGGACATGATGGCTGCCCACAACCAGGTCCCTTTGCAAGGTACAGTCAACATTTAGGGTCTGTGGTTCAAATGTGCAACGGTAGTTACATGTCCTAAACCTCACTGGTGTCACAAATGGGCAAGGCTCTCAAGTCCTAGATGCTGTTTAATCTACAAAAGGGTCTGCCAAACTACCTAAGGAGCACCTACAGCTGTATCTGAAGCTCCATACTTCCTGTTTAAGCTGCCAACTCACCCTGAAGACACCTGAAGAACAGAGATGCTCAACTTCTCAATAGCAGAGATCCCACAAATCCTCCAGTAATGCCCTGAGCAGCTGCAGGTGCCACCTGTAAGACATCCCTTTGCTTTTGGAAAACAGCAGAAAATTCAGATGTAGGAGACCTGTATTCAGTCCTTTTTCTGAGGTGATCTGAGTCCATCTCCAGGCAACTGCTAGCTGTTATGCCATATAGTAGCCAACCACAGAGTGTTATTCATCTTCCCCGGTGGGACTATTCCCTTCCATTGTGATGTCTTTAAAATACCTAGTCCACAACAAATGCTGTCTTAGCTCTCCAATTCAAAATATTTCTTTGGCATTAAACTAAATAAAGCATTTATAGGGCTAGGAATGGAACTCAGCTTTACCTGATCCACATCACTAAATTTAAGAGTCAGGACCAAGCCTCTTTGTAAGGTGAATATTTAATTTTTTCATGCCAAGCACAGGACCTCCAAAGAGAATAACTCAGAGGAAATCACCTACAGTCAGAGGATATGGTAATCCCTTTGGTACCACTGCAAGAAAAGCTTTCAGGGGAAGGTACTGTGGCTTAACCCTGCTAATGCATCAGCTGCGCCTCCATGCAGGTATGGCCTTGAGATTGCTATGCTCTTCTACAAAAGATAAATGAGGGATCAGGATTATTAACTGTATTAATGTAGAGAAGCAGACAGAGAAAGACAGTGTGATGTAGAGGGGGTCCATAGGAAACTGGAAAGAATTATACTGATGCTTTCCCACATCATTAGTTTTCCTGTTCAGGTATATTCTCCTCTGAAGGCATTCATCAGCAATCATATACCATGCAAATATGCTGCTTTTTTATCATATGGAATCAGAAAACATGCACCTGCACACTTCTTTTTCCTGTATTGTTTTTCCATGAAGTGCATTTGTAAAAGAGTAGAATTTACTAGAAGAGCTCTGTGATGCTGCTAGTTCAGAGATAAGCATCCCACTCAATTCCTTTCCGTAGCTAGCAGTGTCAAAATGATGGAAAGAGGCAGTGGCAGAAATAGAAGTTGGATGGGGTGAAGGAACAGAACAGAAAAATTAGAAGAAAGAGGCTAAAAAAGCCTACAGTGATCTTTGCATATATATATATACACACGCAGTTTAGAAAACGTCGTCCTAGTTGGAATATATCCAAAGAAGTCTAATCAGCCTTTGAAATTCTATTAACAGCCCAAAACAACAGCTAGTTCATAAGAAAGGAGATCAGCTCATTTTTTGGGGGTCCTCACTGAGACTGAAACTGCAGCTCATGTCCCACAGGTAGGAGAACTTAAACTACGGTGAGGGACTGCTCAAAAATGAGCAATGCTTGCTTGCAAGCAATGAGCTCCACCAAGGATTTTAAACAAGCAACTCTTCAGAAAGGGATCCCTGACACATCTACAGCATAGCCCAGTGGGTATAAATTACCAAAGGAGGGGGTAACTCTTAGATCCCGTGTCTCCCTCACCTATCTTTGCCTCACTCACTTAGTTTCCTTATAAATGGAATAAAGATTCATCTTTGTGATCAGTTCTGTCACACTCCCACCAACAGAGAATCCTGCTAGTGGCCAGTTGCCTTTGTAAAGAAATAACCTCAGCAACTATAGGTGGACAAAACAAGAATGACCTCTTTGGTCACAGTGAGATTAGTACAGAGCTCTGTGCAGGCCATCCCAGAATCATTGAGGCCCATGAATGCTCTCCACAAAGACATAAGAGACAAAAAATGTGTCATAAAGGGACTGTCATGGGCAGAGGTAATGGCCCTAATTCTCTTTTGCTCTGAGGTTACTTTATGTTCTGCTGCACTTGTGAAGGGACCTCAGAGTGCACCTGAAAACAAAATAAATCTGCTCATACCTCCCTGGCACTTCTAGGATGCTGTCAGTGGGTCACAGGTTGAACACAGTGGGTCACAGACGGTCCATCTTTTGGCTGGGACTTGCACTATGGTTTGCTTTTGCTGGGTACCAACAGTGTCCTAATGGAAGAAAATTTTAACAGGTCTGCACTGAGCAGCTTACGGAGAGGCACAGAACCCCTTGGACGTGGAACAAAATGTCTCAAGTCAAGTGGTCTCGGAGAAGCACCCCCTATTCTCTGCCACTGCTTACCTGGCCAAAAAACCGCCAACCATAGCAGTCAAATGGGCAATGCTTCGTGTTGCAGAATCTGTCCCTGACACACTCTGCAAACACACTCTCCCCAGGTAGCAGTTGCAGAAGAGTATCCTATCAACTTAGCAGACATCCCTAACAATCTTCTGTCTGTTTCCCAGATACACGTATTCAGCTGTCTTTCTTTGTTTTGCTCCGCTGCAGTTTTATGTCAAAACCCACAGAAAAGTCCAAATTCTCAGTAAAGGCATGACGGTAAGTAAAAGTGACAGCTGTTGGACCACCTTGATTCTGTCCTAGACCTTGACTTATTTTGGAACCATATGCAAGTCATTTTATCATTTTGTGCATTTTCTGCCTGCAGAATCTGCCTTTCCTTTGGTTGCTCAGGTAGTCCTCCTTTCTAATCACTCTGCATCTCTTACTAAAGCCACAGGATAAATAAACACACAACGGTAATAAATGGTATTTCTTGAAAAGCATCTTAGCAACACAGAAAGATTAGATAAAATGTGGTTGCTCCTGTGCTCTCATGCCAGGAAAGCAGTAGGTACGAGCTAAGATGGATGTTGTCCTCCCACTTGGCGAATCAGGATGGTTGTACCACATGAGGAAGGGCTAAGCAACCTGTGCAGCTCTCTAACCACACTGCAACACTAGCAAGCCCTGGACATGATGGGGAGAGTACTGAATAGCACTGTGCTTCAGTATGCTGAGAGGGGTAAACAATTCTAGGGTAAAGTGCTGCTGCCACGTGGTCCCATCCCAGCTGATGAGAGATGAAGAACAGGCCCTTATTGTCGCTCAAGGTAGCACAGCTGCTCCAAGTTATTACTAACCTTTACATGGTACCAGGAGTGCTGACACAAATCCAAAAGAAATTTTTCAGAAGGCAGCCACAAAGATACAGCAGAAGAAAAAGATAAGGGCTGGGGGCTAAGTCAGGAGCAACCAAGCCTCCAGCTTCATTGCATACTGTAGAAAATATGGACTGTAATTGGAAAAGTTTTAAGCTGTATCTCACAGCAATTTGTGCAACTGAGAAGCCCGATAAACACAAATTAGCTTTGCTTCTTACAATTTCAGAGACATTATTGATAGTTTTAATGCATTACACAGATAGAATAAGAAGAAAAATGATAGCAACAGCATTTGGTATAATTTATTTTTTTTTATCAACCCACGGAAGCTTTTATTTGGGGGAAATACAATGCTGAAATGTTTTCTCATATTTCAGGTTAACATTTTCTCAGAGAGTAGATTCTAATTTCCCCTTGTTAAATATCTGCAAGGTTCTTATTTCATATTTAAGTTAAATATTTTTTCTTAGAACTCTTGCGATTTTGGTCTTTACGCATGTATACACTTAATTGGACAGTAAAGGTCATAAATGTTATTCATTCACAAAGAATGATTAACCATTATGCAATAGATTCACATACATATTCTTAATATTCCTGTAAATTTATTCATTTTATGGTAAATTTAAGAATTATCTATATTGCACTACTATCCTTTTTTTTTTGGATAAATGCTCTATAAACATCAGAGCCTATAAAGCTCGCTAAAGTCTGCACCGTTTGGTCTCAAAAATTCAATACACTGCAGTAAGCAGGAAAGATTAAGTGACTTGAGTTCAGTAGTTTAAAAATATTTTCCAAGTCTCCTCTGTGAGAGGCTCGAGATTGTCCACATGACTTTCTCCCACAGAATTATGATCATAGAAAGAAAGCAATTACTCTCTCATACTCAGTCCAGAAAAGAAAACTTGCGTTGAAAGAAAACCGCTGAAGTTGTACAGTTCAGCACTCCAGCAATAAGAGATGCCACATTTGCCACCCATTAGAGAATCATCAGTATCGCCATTTTACAGATGGGAAATTCTAACAGAGACGTTAAGGTAAAAAATACCCACTAATTCTGCTTTCTCTGTTTGAAATACCTCGGACCTACTTTTTTTAAAGGATTTACTGGATAGAGCAGCTAGTGTGTCAAAAGACAGTTTCCACGGATTTCGACAGCATTTGAAAGTTATCACTATTTCTGCAAATGAGACCCTGAGGTATCGAATCAGATACCCAGAAAATGAAGAAAACACAGTAAAAAGACCACCTGTGAAATACCTGCTTTATATTATTTTCTTTCCGCAGCTCCTTTTTTCTGCATTTTCTTTCTGCAATGTCTTTTTTCATTAACTGCACCTCTTCCAAATCCTGCGTGTGTCCCAAATTCTGTGACTGGGTTCCTACAGAAAAGGAAGACCCATCTATAAAGAATTGCATGCTGCCAGGAACTTGAAAATTGAACATAAAACTAACTGGTGCCTTCCTACATGGAGATCTTTGTCTTGTAAATTGGTGACGTATTGAAAGAAAATAATTTTGAGGAATGTACTGGCTTGAGTGCTTTGAATTTTATTTTCTTCTATTGCTTAACCACAAAATGTAAGATTATCATGGTTTCAGAATAATACAATTACATCTGTCACCAAAATCACTTATTTTAGATGTATTTTATGTTGTAACACTGTTTAAAAGGATAAATGTCAAAACTATATCCAACTTCTTGAATATTATGAATGAGAAACCTATCATCTGACTGGACTTTTATTTTTTCATAATTCAGTCTGAACACTGTGTGGGTTATTTTAATTCTTTGGTTTCTTTTGCCTTTTCAAAACATTCCCTCCAGCCCCGGTCATGAAATTTCACAATATCCTGCAAACTGGAAATCCTATGTCTTGCAAACGTCACAAGCTGCCATGGATTCTTCAGGGTTTTGGGTGCCCACGACACGGGGAAGCAAAACGAACTCAATATGAGTGATCCAACTTCCCTTTATTGCTTACAACACAAGGCTTATATAGCCAAAGAAACATACGTGGCAACATCTCATTGGTTATACTAAACATATACGGTTACACCTGTTGGTCAACTGCCTTGTTGCTAGAGCTCCCGTCTGCAAGCCAGCTGCTTGTGCCTACGTGCTTCACGTGCACCCAGTCCTGCTTAGGGCTCCTTAGTTCCCGCCTTGCCTGTCTCTACTGCCAGTACTTTTCCATTGTTAAGGCTTCAGTACCACCACAGAGACCTTGCTCGGACACTGGTCCCTTAACCATTCACCCACAACAAGCCACTTTAAACACATATACAAAGTCTGTTTTTAAGGTTGGGCAGTTTGGGATCTTTTCTCCCGCTCATCAATTTCCATCTTCCTCACTGGTTTCTAAGACCTTGGCTGCCTTCATCTTTTTTACCCAGCTCTGTTTGTCCTTATTCCCATTCAAAACATCTTTTTTTTGCTTTCCCTACTGCTTTCCAGCCTCTTACCCTCTTTCTCTTTCCTAAGGAGCACCTTGACGCACTCCCCTTTTCTCCAGAAGCTGTTTCTTCTTCCCTTGCTTTCAGATAGGCAACTTTCTCTTCTGAGGTCCAGCACAACCTGGAACATGGTGAGCGCTGAAACAATGTTGTTACTCAGAGTCCAGTTGGCCAAATGAAGCGGATTCGCTGCTGCTTACAGCTGTACTCGCTGGCAGGTGTACAGCACCACGCTGGATTGTGCTTACCATGGTTAGGAAGATTGTAGAATTTTACCTGTTAGCAATGACCATATTAAAAGGGTCATTTTTAAACAGCTCTCCCCTTGTACAAGGTGTACCTCCTTGTCATAGCAGTCTTTCCCAACCAGATTTCTTGACTTTGCTTCAAGTAATGAGGAAAAGAAAATAAAAATTTTTGATGCTTAAAGAAAAAGATTGTCAACTATCTTTTTTTTTTTTTTTCAATTTAGGTCAAACAACCCATGTTTCTCAGGCATTTTTCTTCAGAACAGCTGGAATGTATGGAAAAATAAATACCTAAATAAACCCTACAAAAGCAGACAGAGGCAGGCACCTTTATCAGCATAAAAATTTTAAACATTACTAGTTAAAAGCTTGACAAAGTTACACGAAACTGAGAGAAGTTTCAAGGACAACATCTACCAATTTTAATAATAGGCAGTGCTATCCGCTCCACTGATAATAAAATACAAAGTGAAATAAGCCATGAGTAAAGCAATATGTTAGCAACAGCGTTAGCAGATATTAGTCTCCCTCTGGTCCAATCTTTCTGGCCCAACATTAAACCTACAGGCTAGTATAAAACAGTTGACAACATGCTTTGGGATTGAATTAGAGGCTTCTATCTTCTAAAGATACCTTCTTTTTTTTTTTTTTTTCTCAAAAGACACAAGTGTATGTTTGAGTTTTCAAGGGTAACATGAACCCTGCTTGAACCTGAGCTGACCTGCATAGACCCAGCTAAAATACCTGGGCATTTATCTTGCAATTTATAAAGAAAATCCAGACAAGCCACCCATGGAGATGAAGGAACTGGCTATACTGACACTGGCAGTGAGCAGTAAACACTAAAAACTAATTTCTATTATATGGGTTCCTGAAGGATGCTTTAAAAGGTGTCAACATGGTATCTCTCTGCGCCAATTATTAATAAAAAAAAATAGAAGAAGGAAAAGTTGTGGCTTAGGTATATTTTACATGAGGTTTGCTGAGAATATTCCTTCTCAGCAGAATAACAGTGACTGATAATGACTGGAATCTTATTTCTTTTGTAGCAGCATTTGGCTTTATTTGCATCAATCATGAGAATTCATTCAGTCTTTTTTATTAGGTTGGGATGTAATGAATACAGAATGGCTGGCAGAAAACTCAGTCTGCTCTGGAGGAACAAACTGTGTGGGCTGAGTCTCATCAAAGCCATTGTGCTGATCATGGTTATGCAGATAATGGTTAATATCTGTTCAGAAAAATACCCCACTTTCTTTTGATTCCTTTTTGTTTTTCATTTTTAAGGAGGAGTGAATGTCTCCTGACTCTGCCTAATCCTCTATTCAGTTGTTGGAAATAAGCCCTATTTTAAATTTGGCTGAAAGAAGGTTGTAATGGGGTTCAATGAATAAGACAAGGTGCTCGATCTCTGCTCTTCACACTGAGCTAGTTACATAACACACTATTTGGCTGTGAACTGGTGCAGTCGTTGGTGCCCATGCTCAAGTCCACTGAGCTGTGTGGTTTGGGATGTCAGTGAGTTTTGACAAAGTGGTCCATCCTCTCTGAAGCCAACCTGTGAGTGGCACAAGGATCCACACACAAGGCAGCTGTGGCCCCAGCTGTAGCCTCAGATAATATTAGTTGCATTGACATGAGATGAGGTTTAACAAGGCCAAGTGTAGAGTGCTGCACATGGGACATAACAACCCCATGCAGCGCTACAGGCTTGGGGAAGAGTGGCTAGACAGCTGTCAGGCTGAGAAGGACCTGGGGGTGTTGGTTGACTGCCGACTGAATATGAACCAGTAGTGTGGCCAGGTGGCCAGGAAAGCCAATGGCATCCTGGCTTGTATCAGAAATGGTGTGGCCAGTAGGTCTAGGGAGGTGATTGTGCCCCTGTACTCTGCATTGGTGAGGCCACACCTCAAGTACTGTGTCCAGTTCTGGGGTCCTCACCATAAGAAGGACATTGAGGTCCCTGAGTGTGTTCAGAGAAGACCAACAAGGCTGTTGAAGGGGATGGAGGGCAAATCCTCAGAGGAGCAGCTGAGGGAGCTCAGGATGTTCAGCCTTGAGAAGAGGAGGCTGAAGAGAGGCCTTATCACAACCTACAGTTACCTGAAAGGAGGTTGTAGAGAGGTGGGCGATGGTCTCGTCAGCCAGGTGACGGGTGATAGGACAAGGGGGAATGGCACGAAGCTGCTCCAGGGCAGGGTCAGATTAGATGTTAGGAAAAAATTTTTCACTGAAAGATTTGTCAGGCCCTGGAACAGGTTGCCCAGGGAGGTGGTTGAGTCACCTTCCCTGGATGTGTTTTAAAGACTGCTAGATTGGGTACTTATGGTTTAGCATAGGACAGGAATGGTTGGACTTGATGATCTTAAAGGTCTTTTCCAACCTGGTGATTCTGTGACTCTTACAAATTACGACAAATAATTTTTAGCTGGCATGCTCAATGGAGGAGTAAAAGCATCATGAAACAAGACAAAAGGTGTCAAATGACAAAATGCAACAGCATTTTAACATACTCTGCATCTAGAATTTGCCACAGATACAGCAAGCTCTTGGCAGTCATTCAGGCGAGATCATTTTTTCCTAAAGGAGGTGAAACTACGGAAAGGCATAGCAAGATGAAGATATATCCATCTTAGTATACGGGGGTCAAACAAATTATATTTGCAGGATCCAGGGCACATGTTTCAATCACCAGCCTGCAACTTAGTGAAAGAGAACAAGCCATGACACAGATATAGAAAATACTCCACTCCTAGAAAGGATGACTTGCTTGCAAGATAATTGGCTTCATACGTGACATCAAAAAGGGAGAAATTTTTGAAGCATTTATAGCAGACTTCAGGCCGGCAAGCCTGACATGCTCTTTGGAGGGTTTGTACGATCTCTAATGTAAGATCAGATTGTAATGTGCCTCAGAGACTTGGAACAGAGATAAAAAATACTTTTGAAAACAGGCTTAAAGATAACAGAATAAGCAACTGAAATTTGCCAGCCTGCAGAATGTACTCAGATCAGATTACAAGTTTTGATTTCTCTTTCTTTTTTTTTTCTGCTCCTTGGTGCCACAGTAGGTTTTAAAGCAAAGTAAGACAAAATGCAGAAGCAAACCAAAACTGAACTTGTGAGAGGCAACAGTGTTTTCCAGAGTGGAATAAAGAATGTGAAAAGGACAGAGATAAGTACAGAACTGAGAACTAAACTGCATCTGGCAGTGTTTCTGTCTCTGCAAAGAAATAAAGCCATCAGAGCACAGCCTCACTAACAGTACCCCAGGAGAAGAAAGGTATTTATATGAAAGGAATAGATTAGTTAGTTGTAGGAATTGCTCAAAACAAAGTCACATCCAGTGACTGGAATACTACCTGGAAGCTTCAACACTTGGGAGTTCTCTCAAGTGAGTGTGGTATCTGATGTTTGAGTAAAAGGTTTGAAGAGAAAACATAGGCATAAGGAAAGATATAACAATGATACATAGCAGAAATTATTCCCAGAGTGGGTGGATGTGAATGGGGCATAAAGGTAAGACACGGTGTTGAAAACAGAAAGTTAGGAATGGTTTAAATAATTCTAGAGCCGAATACATGTAAGATACTGAATACCAATTACAGTTTAGTATATAGAACAGGCAGCCAAGAAAGTGATAAACATGGACATTTAATAAAATAAAGGAAAAGAGTAGCCATGGTTTCAGCAAGTCACCAAATAGAGAAAGAAAGCTTTCTCAACTTTTAGAGAGCTTTGTAACCTAGAAAAATGTCTAGAAACATATGAAAAATAGAAGATATGAAATGTATCACTTTGATATTACTTATCTAAATCAAACAACAAAGAAAATTAGTTGGAATTAAATTGGTTTGGATCTGGATTAGTTAGTGCTTGAATAGTTGGGAACCACTTCTCAATTCATATTACCATCACACAGAAGTAGCACTGATTCCCCATGTATTTTTGCCTACCTGTACAACCAAGCATCACATTAAGGTGTTTTAGTCACAGAAATTTTCAAGAAATATCGAATACTTATCCACTGTAACAATTACATCTTTTGCAAAGTTTCTTGTTTTTAAATTCTAACACACTTTGGCTGGCCTTTTTCCTTCCTCTGGATTAAGCGTGGACACTGCATTTGGGAGACAAGCGTTTTTGTAAATAGCCTGGCTTACTGAACAGTAAAATGTTTCTGTTGTGTTGGCACCACCTAATCATTACTTTCCACTTCAAACATTTGTGCCACCTTAAAATGTCATCAGTGACATTTATATTAATTGCTACACCACAGATGAGAGGGATGATTTTGCCTCTAGATACTTCTTGGAGCTTTGCGTGGTGGGGTTCTGGTGGAGGAAGGGGGCTGCAGGGGTGCCTTCTGCAAGAAGAAGCCAGAAGCTCTCTGCAGGCCCCACACAGCAAACACAAGATGGCTCAAGGTTGGAGTCATTGCTGACCAAGGCCGAGTCCATCAGTGACAGTCACAGAGCCTCTGGGAATCACATTTAGGAGAAAAAACCACAAGCAGCTGCTTTTTTTCCCTGCCAGAGAAGGGAGTGAGAAGATGTAAGAAAGTGTGCAGGCACCAAGGCCAGGGAAGAGAGGCAGGATGAGGTGCCCCAGGTGCCGGAGAGAAAGATGCCCCTGCAGCCCATGGAGAAACCCATGGTGGAGCGGGTGTCACCCCACAGCCCATGGAAAAGGCCAAGACCCCACCTGCAGCCTGTGGAGAGGCCCCACGCTGGAGCAGGTGGAGACATACAGGAGATGCTGTGACCCGTGTTGCAGCAAGCGCCTGCCAGCACTTGCAGCCCATGGAAAGAGACAGAGACACAGAGATGAGAGAGAGAAAGAGATCTATGCCAGAGCAGGTTTGCTAGGGGGTGCTTGTGACCCCGTGTAGGACCAGGCTGAAGCAGTCTGGGCCTGAGAGACTGAGAGACATTCTATGGTTTATGACTGCACCCCATAGCAGTGACCCATGCTGCGGCAGCTGGTGAAGAGCTGAAACCCCATGGGAAAGAACTCATGTTGGAGAAGTTCATGAAGAACTGTCTCCCATGGGTGGGACCCCACGGTGCAGCAGGGGAAGGGTGTGAGGTATGGCCCACCAGCTAAGAAGGAAAACAACTCAGGAGGAACTGACTGAAACCCCCATTCTCCCAGTCTCTGCCCCTCCCCCTGCCACAATGAGGGGGAAGAAGGGAGTGAAATCATGACTCAAGTGAAGTCTGCAAAGAAGGGAGGGGTGGGGGGAGGTGCTTTAAGATCTGGTCACACTTCTCATTGCACAACTCTGGTGTCACTGGGTGTGCAGTGCAGGGTAATAAATTAGAGAGTTTTCTTTCCTTTCTTCTGTGCTGAGTCTGTTTTGCCTGGGACACTGATTGCAGAATGATCTCTCCCTGTCCTTATCTTGACTCCTGAGCCTTTCAATATATATTTCTCCCTTGTCTGGCTGAAAATGGGAGTGATAGAGTGGCTTTGGTGGGTGTCTGGCCTCCAGCCAGGGTCAAACCACCACAATACAAAATGCCTGCTGGCCCCTATAAATCATGAAAATGTTACATTATTTTATGAAAGAAAAGGAGGAACACAAAGAATCCAGAAAAAAATAACACTTCTAATCTTTAATCAGCTACTCAGATTCATTAATTGAGAAAAGCAAGTGCAAGGAATTTATGCTTGATCTCTAGAAGGAGTACACTCTGTATAAACAAATCCTTTTGGAAAAATCCTTGTACTCACTGAGAAGATATTACTGGCCTTTTAAAAATGCTTATAACTTGGTTAATATGAACAGATTTTCTCAGAGATGGAATAAGAAAAAGCTATAAGCAACAGATGTCAGGCATCTCCCTGTGGGGAACACTAGGCAATTTTCAGTAAAGCAGGATACAGTACAACTTAATAAGCGTCATGGAGGAAATAGATGTCAAACACAGCATTGAGGTGGATCTGCCCAGCCTGTCATCTGCAGAGAACTCTCCAATCCTCTGAGACAAAAGGCTTTAAAGTCAGAGAAGCCAGGTTTTACCATAGTATTAACTAAGATCCTTAACTTTTCTGAAGAGAAAGTCCTAAGTGACTATGCCAGCTGGAGTATAAATATCAACAACTAAATTAAAAAGTTCATAAATAACTCCATCTTCCCACTGTGTCCTTGCAGGTGAGTCATTTCCCCAAGCCTACTTTCAGTGACAAATTGGAGACTCTGAATTGCAGCAAAATCTGCCTAGCAACTCCTAGTCCCTGGGACATTTTTCAGGAGGGCTTGTCTGTCCATTGCCTGAACGACTTGCACGCTTCCAGTTCTGTACTTCTAGCCTCCTTTCTGCCACAGGCAGAGAGACCAAAAATTCTGGGGATGGAAACAGGCTCAAGACCCCACTACACTGGATCAATCTCTCCTCCTTCTAGGAATTTCATGTGATTCAGGGTTTTTAAAGAAACCTAACTATTGCATGCACGCACACACACTCTCACGTATATAAATTGATGATAGGGCTGTGCATCACTGATGTAGTTGGGGTCATGAAGAAAAGCTGATAGGAGCTTGATGCAAACAAACCAGAGGAAGTAGCTCTTCACACAGAACAAGTATTTGGAATAAAAATCCAGTGAAGGTTAACCAGCTCAGGAAATCTTCAGAGCTGCAAATACTTGGATGCTGTGGTAGAGTATGAGGATAAATATTATGTGTTCACCCTGTTCTTTTCCCTAGGAGTTAACTTATAGCCACCAGGACAGAATACAGGACCAGCACTTTGGTCTGAACCAGCACAGCTCTTCATAGGATTTTGCATAATAAAGAAAAATCTCACAAAGCATTCAGATTCCAAACCAAAGATATGGACACTTTTGAGCTCAGCACATATGTGCTTCTCAGAGCACATATATCTCGATAGGACTTTATTGATATAGTACATACCACTGGCACATCACTACAGCAGATTCTCATTAATACAGCCAGATGTATTTGTATGTACGTGTGTGTATGCATATATATATATGCATGCATATATGTATGTACAGATGTGTATGTCTATCTTCCTACCTACCTACGTACCTACCTATTATTTTTTAGCCCACGCCTTTGTGTTCTAAACGTCTTTCAAGCAGGAATCCATTCCTTACTTCATTCATCACAACCAGCATCAGTCTCAGAGTGCAGAATGCATTAAACACCAATTACAGCTTTTTATTCTGCAGTTGAGCTTACTTATTTAGTTTTGTTTTGTTTCCAGTCATGGCACATTTTCTGCTTTTATTCCTCAGAATACCTGGCATGGATTATTTTTTTCCTCCAGTTAAGGGTTGCTTCACATAAAAGCAGACTGCAAACATATCATTTTTAGATGAGCCACCTGGATATTATTATTGCTGTTATCATTTCCCACTCTTGTATCATTGCATTTCTTTCTTTACCAGATGTTTACAAAGTCTCTGTGGGTTGCCTTTCTTTCCACTTGCTGAGGGCTATAGCACCAAACTCCAGTTTAATTATTTCAGGGCTGCTCACTTCTGTTTTCCTAGCACATTAGAAGATAGTCAAGCCATAAAGGATGGTTTCTCAACCTAAGAAACTGATCTTTCTCTCAGGTAATCAGTAACTGCACATTAGGGTTGGGCCCCAAAGAGGAAAGGAAACCTTGTGCATGGTGAAATGAATGTTATTTTGAAAATACTCTTTACATGTTTCATAAATATGCTAATGATGGACCACATATAGAGGTTTTCAATGTAATGTGCAATACAACATAGATTTCTACATTATTATTTATTGTTGTTGTTGTTTTTGTTGTTATTGTTATATTTAAATCTCACTGCATGACAAGAAGGAGTTGGTAGGAGCCGCATCATCAGCACCAATGACCAACATCAGGAACTACATGAAACCAGAAAGCAAGCCAAAGGAGTTGCCAGCACTTGAACACCAGGAGATAAAACCAACACTGCAGGATCCCAGGCAAGGACCAAACACCAAATCAGGGGCAAACTTGCAGTCTGAAGGCACAATGAGCAACAACTAGGCAATACCTTGCTGTTTCAGGTTGACCTATGCTTAGTTATTAAGGAAGAAGATAGTGAAGGCTTGCTACTGCTAGCCTCAAAGGGCAAGTGATCTCGATGACAACATAAACTGTTGATCTAAGACTCCTCTTGAGGTACCAACTGCAGAAACTTCCAGGCAAGATAGTCCAAAAGCAGTACTGCTGTAGCAACTGCTTTTTGCAGACTTTTGAATAGAGCTCACTCCACATGGGCCTTGTAAGGTATCATCATTAAGTTGTGCAAATGGTAGAAAAACTGAATTTCACAAAATTTTGTCTTTTGTTGCACTGAAGTAACTCATTATGATCAGCAGTTTGAAACATAGAAGCAAGGGGGATATTTAGTGTCTCCTAACTATCAAACTGTGACAGAAGCCAAAGTCAGCCAAGGTTCTGCAACAAAACAGACCAGACCTTTTAATTATAATGAGATCCCCAAAGAAGACCAAAAAACTTTGAAACTCAGAAAGCAATGTTTTATTAGAGCTTGAACCAGAACACAAAAAAGTGAATGGAAAAAACTCAAAATTACCATTTCAAGCAGAATAGAAATTAAAAAAATATATTGCTAAAAATGTCTTTCTCTGTTACAGGCTCAGTTTTGGTCAACTCAGCAACTAAGTTTATCACAAATTTAACTAATCCCGCCTGATCCCTAGGAAGTCCTTTCCATCAGCCATTAAAGTCTGCCTGTCTGCTTTTCCTGAGCTGCAGGCTCCCAGCTCTACACTGTAACTCTTCTATGTGCCACACTCAGCTGCCTTGCAAAGTTTTTCCACCCACGTACACCCAGCTGCTGGGTGAGGCATCTGCTCTACCCTCCTAGGGACTGCACCTGACCTGGCTTTCATAAAGGGACATTCTACAACTGTGAACAAAGGAGAAATCAATCAATCAATCAATCAATCAATCATCAATCAATCAATCAGTCTTCATCCTTTTTATGGATTTTAGTATAAAGGGAAATGCTAACCTAATAGATGGGGCACTGTCCTAAAATGAGTTTTTCTGTAATATAAGACTTGGACAAAACAACACTGTCACTATCCATATCCCTATATATTTGGCAGTAAGGATAAAGGAAAAAGATCTGATGAAGGAAGAGGGGGCGTAGAACAGCAGCTATTAGATTTTACAGTTCTTTGTGAAGTTGATGTTACAGAAAGACAAAGATGTTTTTTAAATGTTAAAACACAGTAAATATAAATATCTCAGCTGCCATCTTTGTAGAACCATAACAGAAAGGAATACCTGAATGAAATGTCTTACAATAGCACAAGACATTGATACAGTGGGAAAGGAAAGTGGTGTAAAGTTTTGAATATGGTTATGAAGTGGCTACGTGGAAGGGCCAGAGAAGTGAGATTGATGGCTGAACACATGCTAACCATGGTGGTTTCTCTGATTCACTGTGAGGTAGGAAGGACAATAGCTCTACACAAGCATGGAAAAGCACGGGCATGGGAGATAAAGAAAAAGGAGAAAAGGACCTGGGACTCATATGGAATCAGGGCCAAGCAGCTTGCACGTACCTTGTGCAATGGAGTGATATACCAGTGATGAAAACACATAGCATAAACAAGTCTGTCAGACTCTGCAGAGCATTTTACAGCTCTGATATTAATGGGGAGGCTGGGTGCCTTCCCATTTCACGATGGTTTCTGTGACCAGGGTGGCTCTGGCCTGAAGAAAGCAGGGAGATGAGCTCTGACCTGGTACGCTTCTACCTCTCACAAATCCTTTAGCTTAATCTTGGGGGAAACTAAAAGGAAAATGCAACATTACACAACAGGCAACTTTATATGAGCTCCCATCACTACTCTCAGGAGTGGGAAACTAGTGGACCTAAACAGCAAGTCTCCAAATGAATAGCTAAAGGCCATTTATTTGCCTACCTTATATGAATTAAACCTTTAAAAGTATGTTTCAACTTAAATAGTGTCTAGCAAAATTAATTTCTATTTAAAATCATGCCCCAATACAAAGGTAATCTGTAGATCAATAGGCTCAAATTGAAATCACAAAATCAGGATAACATGTGTTCAGATTCACAACAGATGTTTTATTTTTATAAAGGAAAATTCAAGCCTGACACAGGCAGCACCCCTTAAAAGTGGGTACTTTTGCAATACGATATGATAGTATCCCTACATGAGGTTGGAGTAGACTAGAAAGATGCAAACATTTGAAGATAGGGTTTTCCATATCCAGTAAAGATTTGGCAATAATATTGAATTAAACATGCCTTACACTTGACTTACCAAGAACATTTCATTTCAGCAGAATTGCAATGTTCACTAATGACTGAAGCCTTATTATTTTTGCTAAAATTCTCTAGGATTTGGCTTTATTTGCTTCAGTCGTGGGAGTTCATTCAGGCTTTCTTTTTATTAGTTTGGGATATAAGGGCTAGCAAAAGCTCTGTCAGCTCTGGAGGAACAAACTGTGTGGGCTGAATCTCATCAAATGCACTGATGTTATGCTGATCATGTTTAATATCTGTTCAGGGATGTAAAAACTTTTTACCAGGAGTGAAATTGTACCGACTCTGCCCAGTACCCATGAAAGGAAGCTAATCTAAGGGCAACTAAGGGAATACTATTCACTTGTTAAAAATTCCTATTTTAAACATATTCTAAAGTTGGCTCTGAGCAAAAGACACTTTTTTCCAGATTAATAACCCTCTCCTTCTCAGAATCCTGAGAAAATTTACATAGAGCCCTAAAGTCAGTTCATAAAACATGTTTAAACTGGCGGAAGAGAATTTTATGAGGAAAAAAGTTCACTCTTTTTGAACCTATACAAATATTTACTCAATGTTTCTATTATGTAAGGTAGCCCAAACCTATAGATGTGTTTATTATTTGCTACCTCCTTTCTATTTAAATATATTTTTAATACATCCCTCTCTTATTCTCGAATTATTCCATTTCATACCGAAGTGCTGAAAGAGATGCCTCTTTTTAATCCTCTTCTTTAAAGAAAATAAATCAAGAGTCCAGAAAAGCATTGTATTATAATTTATTCACAGCTCTGACTTTCCAAAGATGTAAAATCAAAAATGAGTCTGAGACTTGCATATGCAGGTCCCTGAAGAAGTGAGGCAACCTTTAAACCTGCTTTCTCCTTTTCAGGTGCTTGCAGAGCTCTGCTGCTGTTCCTCTGCCTGATCTTCTCCCTCTGAGATCTCAAGCTGCCAGTCTCCCACCTTTCATTTCTTCGCCTCTCTGTGGTACAGGTCTATCTCCCCCACTTCTCTGCCACCACACTTTTCTTAACATTTGCCAAGGGTCTTTCTTGTTTCCATTCATTCTTTACAGGCAGCAGAACCCTCCCTTTTGCACCTGCAATAGCCCAGCTACCCTCGCAAGCGCCTCAGAGTGTGGGACTGAGGGCTGCTGATGGGCAGTCACCCCAAAACTAACCAATTATGAGACCTCCCATGTCCTGCAAAGCCTCTCCTGCTCCCCAAGGGTCGATGAGAAAATGCCTCCTGGCTGCTGCAGGACAAAGTCCAGACAGTCACTGAGGCACAAGGCAGCACAGCCAGCAGGACCAGGATGGTGATCATCCTCCTGTACTCAGTTCTGGTGAGGCTGCACCTCCAATAGTGTGTTCAGTTTTGAGCCCCTCACTACAAGAAAGACATCAAGGCCCTGGAGCGTGTCCAGAGAAAGACAACCAGGCTGGTGAAGGGTCTGGAACACAAGTGTTACGAGGAGTGGCTGAGGAAACTGGGGTTGTTTACTATGGAGAAGAGGAAGCTCCAGGGAGACCTTATTGCTCTCTACAACTACCTGAAAGGAGGTTGTGGTGAGCTGGGGGTCAGTCTCTTCTCACAGATAACTAGCCAGAGGACAAGAGGGAATGGCTGCAAGTTGCACCAGGGGAGGTTTATGTTAGAAATTAGGAGAAATTTCTTCTCAGAAAGGTCGGTCAGGCATTAGAATAGATTTCTCAGGGAGGTGGTGGAGTCACTGTTCCTCAGGGAAAGATTGGATGAGGTAGTTAGGGACATGGTTTAGTTAGTAATATAGGTAGTAGGGGCTGATTGGATTAGATGATCTTGGAGGTCTTTTCCAACCTTAATGATTCTATGAAAATATCTGATTTCCAAGCTCCCAAATGCTCTTTGAGAGTCACATGGTGCTCCTGTTGAGCAGAGCCATCTGTGGGATGTTGACCATATTCAGTAACTTTTTGGGTCAGATACACATGCAGCTAAAAGTTCTGGGCTTGCTCAGATAACTTATTTAGCAGAACTAGAATCCCAAGTGATTAGTTTTCTGAAGAAAATCTTCTACTGAAATATTCTGTGTCACATTCCTCCTATCCTTTAATCTATAGGCAGTGCCTTGAAAACTTATTTGGAGGTAATTTGAATTTAAAAGAGGAAATAAATCCACCCAAATCATCCCAACAGTAGCTGACTTCACTAATCAAGAAAGATTTTTACATAGCCAGGGATCTTTCATCAAAGACATCATGAAACCTTCAGTAGAGTCACTCAGGACTTTGCAAGATATTATAAAGCATCTTTCATGCAAGCTCTGTCCAAAATTCATTATTAAACCTAGGCTGTCAGAAAATGAGGATGAGGTTGGGCTAGTCTTGTGTGAATGTAAGGGGTTTGCACAGACCCTCAATCAATTCCAGCACCTACAGTCCATCCTGAAGTCCCCCATGGACAACTTTGGAGGACAGAACCTGCTACCCTCAGTCATGTTCAGTCCTGCTCACCCCCCACATGGCATAAACACTCTTGAGAGCACTGTAAGGTGACAGATTTGTTCTCACCACCCAATTTTCATCCCCATAATGTTCAGTTAATGAACTAAAGGGCTGCCTCAGGTGACATTTTCTGTTTGGTTTTGATTTGTGAATTTTTTCTCTGTGAGAGTGCTGACTGCCATATAATTTCTAGAGTAAAATCTCAGAGACATCTCGCTGAGTGGGAAGACTTTATTTTGATCTCCCACTGAAATGAGGCTTGTTTCATCACTCATTCTGTAGGTACAAGTCGGCATCCTGCTTTCTAATCCATAGCTGAATTTCAATCAACCTTGACAAAGATTCTGAGAGTTTGGTGAAGGCAGAAAACTGGAGGGTTGTTAGCTTCCCACTGTGAAAAAGAAAATTAAGGTCACCAATTTTTAGGTAATCAGAGATTCAAGCAGCTGAGGAAGAGAAATAGAGTAAGAGGGATATTTTGAAAACTGGGCTTTCGTTTCCTCTGCCCAAAGACCTACTTGTTGCACTGTTTCCTTCTGTTCCTGAAGCCAGGACCCCCATCATTCCTGCTACATCAACCATTGCAATTCCACATGTTTTATAGGAAATGCAATGTATTCTGTTTTCCAAAACTTTGCTTTGATTCTTTTTTTAATAACTTTTTTTTTCTTTTGAGAATTGAAGAAAAATCCATGGAGGAAATAAGAGCTGAGATAAATAGAGCCTGTTACTCCCAGTGAACTAAAACAATAGGATTGAGCTGAAGTTGTCCTGGCCATCTCTTACATGTCAGCAGTCACTACTGGGTGAATTACTGACAGTCACTGCTCTGCATTATTTTGCTCCCCTCCATTGCGTCTGTAAATAGTGTGGCAGGTGGCAAACTGCATGGTTCGAGGCTCAGCTCTCAGTGACCAAAGGGCTTCCTGGAAACACTGAGTTGCTCAGAGACCTAGCTGTGAGGCAAGTACGAGTCAGGTTTAACAAAAAAGAAAAACCTTGATTAATAGAACAAATGTGGATCTTTTCTGCTTATGGTTTAGGGTAATCCTTTGTGTCCTTGAATTAGGAAGGCCAATGTCATGCCAGCTGTATTGGCATGCTTGAAAATTCAGCCTTTAGCACAGAATAATGATGAAACTTGGCTTTATAGGAGAAAATCTGATTGAGTTCCAAAGATGAAAATATACCCCCCCAAAATAGAAATAATGTTAGTAATTAGCTAAAAAAGAGTGAGATTCAATGACTTAATAGTACCATTCAAAGAGTTTTAAGCTGTTTATAATTAAGAAAAAGTTCAGAAGAACAGAATATGAACTCTCCTGTTATGAATGGAGGTAGTTTGTTAGGGGTGTTTTGGCAGCAAAGTAATTCCCAAAATAGAGTACTGGATTCACTCCCAGCTAAAAGGAGGAAAACTTGCAGATGTTGCTAATGCAGACAACAACCAGAACATATCTATGTGCCCAGATGCGGCAATTCTAAGAATTGTATCTGGCACAGAACATGTGGCTGTTTTAGCATCACACCAAGAAGTGATACTGAGCACTTATGCACTCTGTCTTTCAGAAGGCCCTGATTCAGCAAAGAGTTTGAGTACACGCTTAACTTAAATATATAAGTAATCCCAGTGGGATTACTCATACACAGAGGGACATGTTTAAGCAACTTGCTGAATCAAATCATAAATCTCCTAGTAATCTGATCCGACTATGAGTCAACCGGCTAACAAGATTCACCCTTTTTTCCCAGAGACAAAAGATCTGTTATTTTTCTGTACTTTGTTTTCTGCACTCTATTTCCTTCAGATTTATTTCTTCTCTTGGGTTTCGGTTTGCCTGCTTCCTATTGTTATTGTTCATCAAATATTTCATATACAAGTGCTTTCCAAAACAAGGCAATCAATCCAGAGCAACATATTTGCAATAATATATAATTAACTGAGCATTTTTCTGTCATGCAATGGCTGTAGGATTTTCCAAATTATTTTCTGCATGCATTTATGCTGATAAGCTAGAAAAGTAAATAAAATCTCATGCAAAAACCTAAAGAGAGCAATAGATGATAGCTATTTGGCCTCACATTATGCATAACTACGTTCTGGCTTTTCAATTACATTCACAACACGATGAAGAGTTGTTAGGAAATTAACCACTTCACCTCTTTCTACTTTCTTCAGCTCTGGACTGTCCCATCTGTCTTGCCTTCATGAATTTTCTAACTGAGGACTACCAGTCCTTTGCAATGCAAAGGCTTGAGGACTTTGAATGGTAATGGGAAATCAGCAGATGCCAATGTTTCCTTAAATAAATTTTAAAAAACAGTAGAACATATGATTTCCTTCTTTTAATAAAGGAGATGAGACCCATTGGTCAAATATTAGAATAACCTTTTCCCTTATCTCCCTCTTTCTCTGTGATTTCTTCAACATTAAGACCGCTCAACCCCATCAGTCCATCAGTACTAAGGAAACAGTACAAACGCATCCTTTGCTCCCACTGCCACATGGGAGGACTGACTGGGAGACACAGTCAGAAGGGCCACCATCTTCCTGCCTGCTGCTGGCCCTGCCTGCCTCGCTCCCTGGCTTCTCTCCTGACCTCTCAGGTCTCCAACTCTCCTTTGTGCCAGCTCTGGCACTCCTCACTCTTTTCCACGGGCCAATTTAATGTGCTAACACAGCAGAGAGCTAGCCAGGGTTGCCACTGCTTTTGCTTTTTGCTGTCAGAGAGGACCATAGAGGCTCACAGACAGGACTCATGATCATCAGAGCCAGCCCAAGACAACTGGTGGGAATGCATCACATGAGCAAGGCTGACAAACGGAAGGGAAAGAGGGAAATCCCTCACTGAACAGCATGCAAATCTTCAACTGATCCACAAAACTGTGTGCTTAGGGTGATGCAGAAGATTTGACAAAGAATTTCAGCCAGAGTCACTGAGAGTACCCATTTTTTCTGGAGAAAATTTCCACATGTGGCACAGGAATCAAATAGTCTTCTGTCTCCTAAGGAAGAGCACCAGAGCACCCACTTCAAGATGTTCTGCAAACAATGCAGCAGACAGCTGGGGACTGGAGGGAAATTACCCCATCACCATGGATTGGCAATAGTTTACATGCAAAAAAAGGGTTTAATTCTTGAAACTGTTGGTAGTGAGTTATTTACCTAGCTCTAATGCTTTACCTGCAGGACTTTATAAGAACATTATGAGGATTAGCTGATGTTTGTAAACTGCTTTATGGATGAAAGTGCTAAGTGTCCAGGACAGAGGCTACTGACACCAATTGCTTTCTGGCATTCTGCATTATATATGCAAGGGAAGCAATGAATTTGAACAGGTTTACTAAAACCCATTTGATTAGAAAAGAAACCACTCATGAAAAAGCTTGAAGGCAAAGCTCTTTGCAGGGAAAGAGGACAGTCCATTCCCTCATTCTGGTGCAGTAGAACACATTAGCCCTTGATATCTAAATAGCATGCTTTAAACTTTCTAGATGTGTGAGAAAACTTTCACCAGACACACCAATGCTGTGAAATCTAAAAATGCTAAAAAGCAGCAGATTGCAGTTAAGAATTTCATGATGCATCCTGAAAGATAGCCCCTTCAAAGCTGAGCAGAGGGGTCACTAGACCGTTTGCCCTGGGAGGCAGTCACCCAATTAGTCTCCATTTAGGAGAGCAGAATAATTGTCCTCTGAAGTAAGATGTGCTTGTTCAGATAAAATCTAGATGTTGTACACTTTGAAATTTACCTATTCCTAGCTATTAACCTTCATCAGATTTAATTAAGCCCTATGGGTGAAGCACAAGCACTGAGAAATTTTACACCCATGTCGTATTTTCTAAAAGGAAGCTGAGTACAATGTCTGCTGCTCCTTTTGCTTTGCTGAGTGGGAACTCCGTCATCCAGAGTTTTCTTGTATGTGATGGAGAACATCTGAGTGCACTCTATCTGAAACAACCTACATTTCTGCAGTTCACATGGAACATTAAGCATTACTATAGGAAACCTAGTTACTGCTGCCATGTAATTCTGTTTACATTTATCCTTCTGTGTAATCCCTCCATCAGCACTAAATATCTGACTGAGTGTGAGAAGCTCCCTACTTTTGAGGGAGGAGACCTAGCCCTGAGAGTTTCATTCAGTGTCTCAGCAAGCAGAGCACATCTGTATATTGAAAGTTCCTCTAGGTATCCACTGTAAAGGCATCTGATGGATTCTGAAGTTACTGGCATATTAGAGCCATACATGACTTAACCCTTAGTAATACAGCATTTTGGATACAAGTTAATTATTTCATTGGAAAGATGTCTAAAACCACCAAGACCTGACCCTTTAAAATTCACAATTGAGTCTGACATAGCTGATGTGAGAGAATCATCTTCCAGACTTCTTCTCAGGAAGCTGTCTTCCAAGAAAGGTGACTGAAGCTTGTTTGACTATTCAAGAAAAAAAAATGAAATATTTTAAAGTAAGTTTATCTATTTGAGGGCATTGTACCATGCAATAAAACCTGTAGATACTGTAAAATGACAGGATTTGTGATTATTTTATTGCTGCAGCTCCTGCCTGGATTTCTGCAATCCCTGGAGGTTTTAGTGTGCTTCAGTGATTCACTTACAAGTCCCATGTTTGCAAGTGGCATGAATGCAGTATTAAAACCTACAATGGTGATTTGCAAACTGTAGTCCTTTTTTTTTGTCCCTAGGGAGCTGAGCAGCTCCATGATACTGCTGGCAAGAATGCCTTAAAGCATGGGACTGGAACTGCTGCTGCAGAGACTGCTGCATTAGAAAGAGCATCACCAGAAGCACAAGAATATGGGAGAAAGGGAACTGCTGCTGTACAAATAACCACTGCATAGGACTTGCCATCCTCAAGGAGAGTGAAAAAAGTTCAGCCAACTCTGTGATCAAAGGATACTTGCAATAAGATCTGTTACCCTTTTCATGAGACTCTTGGGATGTTTGGGGGGGGATGATTTTCAGAGGACTGTAGGAGACTGAGGGAGGGTAACAACATCTCACCCTGTAGCTCATCTCTCCCTCTCCTGAGATGCTTATCTGCCCCATCACATGCGGATACCTTAAAGGATACTTCCTTTAAGATGCAACGTGGTGTCTGAACAACTGCTATTTACCATGATGTGCCTCCCCGGCATTGCAAATTGGGGAAGGGAGACACAGGCAAAGGGAAGAAAGGGATTATTGGACTTCTTGCTATAAATTCCCTTTAAAGACCCCAAGAGAACCGTAGATCAGTGCAAGATGGAGATAGCAGGAAAACTAACCTGTTATTGCATAAGGGAGAGAGTCATTCTGTCACGTAAGGCCAGAAGGCAGAACTGCATGCAGGATGAATGAGCAAAAGCTTCAAAACCTCTCTGAGATGGGAAGAAAAACATGCATTTTTGCTGAAAATGTCAGCTTCCCAGAGCATCCTTCCCCTGAGGTTTAATGTAACCTCACTTAGCGTATGCCAAACAAAACAGGGAACTTTGTTCACTGAGTGGGAAGTTAGAAATGTTTCCAGGAGCACTGTCATCACTATCATCTTCACTCACAGGTTCAGAGATGACTCAGTGCATCTGAGGATGCCACTTTTGGAAGCCAAGCTGAGCGTACTTCTCGTGCCAAAGATGGGCCTGAGGTCAGACTCACTAAACAGGCATAGCCTTAGCCCCATCAGTCATACACTGGTTCTAGGTCTTGGGTTATTTGACTTCTTCAGTTGAAGAGGAACGGGGATGTGTATTATGGTGCTGCTGATAAAGTCATTATAAGTTAGCCTAATCAGATCTGTCCATGAATCAATGTCAGAAATTGTCTGGGTATATCACTCAAATTATGTGAATGCATTATTGGTCTGTACTTGAAGGATCGTGTACTTTATTTTCAAAGACTGATATGTAAAATCTCTGCAGCCTCTTCAGGCTTCAGTAATGAACCTAAAAAAGGCTACAACTTTTTCTTTGAATGTTGTACTGATTCCATTGCCAAACTAGTACTCTCTCAAAGAGGGGAAAATTGTTCTCCTTTAAGCTTATTTGACCTTATTTGTTTTATTTTGATTTTATACTGCTATTTCTAATAAGTGTTCATGACTATACTTAAAAATATCTAGAACTCAAGTCCATTTTTAAATAAAACCACGTTTTCACTGGTTGTATCTCAAATGATAGTGCTGTGCTAAAGCCAGGAAAAAGCAGCATGAACCGCTCCACTGGAGCAGCAGAAGAAAAGAAATCGCCTAGGCAAGATTTACTAATACCAGATTGAGTGGCACGATACGTTCCAAGTGTTTAAAAATAACAGTATGACATTAGTGTATCAAAGGTGCAAAATCAAAGGGCTGCTGTCCTGGTTGGTAGGTCAGGAGTCTGGCATACGCTGCTATTTTAAGTGGTAGCAACGTCTGTACAGTGACAGTATCACCAAGAAAACGCTACCTGAAAAAACTGTTGCTCTGTTACACTGGTGACTGAAGGAAACTTCTTTGCAAGGCTGGCTGTGCATGGCAGCTTGAATCTGTCCTTGTCATGTATTCATTCTGGGGAAAAAGAAAAAGAAAAAAAAATGAAAAAAAGCACATGTAAATGTTCACAAGCAATGTGGACATGATGAAGGGCACATGGGTACTTGAATAAAATCCATTAGTCTGAGCAAGGTAGCACGCCTGTGTCTAGTTATTATCACTTGACACTGGGGGCAAAGCGAGGTGATCACAGAATTGGCTGACATAGCAATTATTCTATTTTTGTCACTGCATTTGTGACTTCCTTGTAAATACCAGTAACATTAAAAAAAAAAAGTATAAAAGAGCCTACTCTGTGAAGTGTAGAGATATCTGAATAAGTCCATTTTATTTTTTCCACCTATACATCCAATCACTCTGATTTTTCAAATCAAGGTAAAGAAATCCATTATCCATCTTCAAAAGTCCTAACCTAAACTTTGTAAGTCCTATTTCCTTGATTTGCTGCAAAATGAACGAATTTATCTCATTGAGAGACTGCACAATCAAAATTTTGTGAACAGTGTGAATTTCCTACTAAAGTTTTGCCATTAGTTAAAAATAGAAATGGCAGAGTATCTCTCAGAGTGGATCACTTTAAGTCTTCTAAGAGGATTAAAATATCTGATTCAGAGACACAGCCATTAGATGGATGACTTTTCAGAGGGAAGCAAACCTCAGCCCTCCTCTGATGTTTATCCTGAAATTTCCGTATTTATTAAGGTTTACTTTGAAGGTATGTTGCCACTATGTTGACTCTGTATTTCAGCAATACTAAATGTGATTTCTCATCCTTAAAGTGACTTTTACGTTATTCAGTAAGACATGCAAAGCTATAAATAAGGAATGGGATCTTTTTTTAGCTGTGCTCTCCACTGGCTTAAGTTTATTGGGATTTTTGAAAGCCTTACTGACGCTCTGTTTCAGGATTAGACTGGGAATAACTGGACTTTTTCACATTCTAGACCTAAAACCCTAATGCCAAAAGGAAGAATGCATTACTGCTGCTGTTCACATGCTACTGCTACCTGGAGGTCAGACCTGTCCATTGTGCCCAGCACAGTGCAAATCCTTAGTATGGCGTGGTTTTCACCTAACAGTTTGTCTTGTCTAGGTAAGAGACAAGGTTTCTAAGTAATATCTGTGATTTACATATTTTACCCAGTGGGGATGGGCATAATTTTGTCCAGACACTTTGGTGATGATATACCAATTACCAAAACTAGAGGTCAAGAGCCCTGAATTACTCCTTGCTAGTAGCAAGCTAAATTAATTATTGAACTTCCAGTGTTATTTCTAGTCCAGTAATAAGCTGCAGCACACCATGCTCCTGAGCGGTATTGTCTGTCCTTTTGTAGAAAGAAAAACAGTCATAGACAAATACCTTCATGTGCACAATGTTGTGCTAAATCCATCTGTTTTTGTCATTTTCTTCATCAAGGAAAGCAAGGAAAACCTTAGTACAGAATCAAAGAATCATAGAAGGGTTGGAAGGGACCTTAAAGATCATCAATTTCCAACCCCCCTCCCATGGGCAGGGACACCTCTCACTAGACTGGGGCCCCATCCAACCTGGCCTTGAACAAATGTGAGACAGAATTGGAAATCTTTCATCACCTGTGACTCATCACTAAACTAGACTTTATTTAGAGCCCAAACAGTCTCTATAAGCCCAAACAGTCTCTACACTCCCACTGAACCAAGGTAGAAGTTTTTGGCTCTGGCCTATAGTACAACCTAGGGTAAAATCATGGAAAAAATTGTGATTAAAAGAAGTAAATGAGTGTCGCTCCTCTTGAATTCATTGGACATGAATTATTACCTTCTTGGAACTGACAGCTGGAAGAAAGTCTTCAGGCTCTGCTTAGACCATAACACATTCCCCATGGATTCTCACAGAGATTTAGCAATGGGTTTTATCAAAGAACTAATCAAACATGCTAACTGCACTAAATTAACATGGAAGACTACTATTTATAGTGGACATGTAGAACTGGAAAGTACTTAATGGTGCTGCAACTACACTGGTACCATTTGTCTCATACTGTATCTTTTTGTTATTGCAGACCCTTTCATCTTAGAGAACCACAACCTTCTCAAGAGTGTGGGGGTATTCAGCAGAAGATGCCTTATTCAACACTGTCTTCTCTTGTAATTTTCTTAAAAGTATTCACTCTAACAAGAAATAAATGAAACTGAACTGTTGAGGTGAAATTATCGAGCTATGCTACCACTGCATGTATATTCATTCATTCATTCATTCATTCATTCATTCATTCATTCATCCATCTCATAAAGTTACTTGCACAAACGTCAGTAATTTAGTTTATAAGCACCCTGGAGGCATATCTTGAGGCAGATGCTTAGGAGCCATCCCTTGCAGATGAAGATGAGCTCTGTAAGATGTGCATATCTGTAAGTGCACTTGTCCCTCCTCACTCTATGTCTTTCCGGGACTTTTTGAGTGGAGATTCACTGAATATTGAGAGAGGAAGGGGAGAGTCCCTCCGCCTCTGTTGCTAACTTCCTGAATTACTACTGCTTCCTCTGCTCAAACCTGGCAACGTGTGTTGGATGGACAATGAAACAGATGTTTGAATGCTAAAGACCAGCCACCCATGCCATTTTACTGATGGCCATGTTAAGAGTCCGTCCCACTCCAGTGGGTGCCTGGTGATGTACATTGCACAGTGAATGTATGTGACTGTCTTTACAGTTTATATATAAAACAAGTTGGTAAAGCTTACTTTTTATAGGTGCATTAATCTTATTGTCTCCAGCTTTTTATGGTTCACGGCTTGCATTAGCCAGTTCACTTGTATAAGAAGCCTTGAGAGCAACTGAGTTATTGAAAGCTTTTGTCTGAACAGCATCGCTGTACTGAACAGCCAGATGCATGAGATGTTTTGTTCAGCACATCCCTGTTTATTCCCAGAGAAAAGCCAAGCCATCTCTTCTAAATTTGTAATCTGATCCCCAACATAACACAGCCTTCTGATTTCCAAGGTTATTAAAGTTGCACATTTTTCCCTGATATAATATTAAGGATCAAGTTAATTAACACTAAAAATATAGATCAGTGTTAAAGGGAAGAAAATGAGAGCATTAAAAAGAAAGTGAAGTAAAAATATACATTTAATATCACCACCCCCAAATGCTTTCCTTCGCACTGAAATTTGTATTTTGAATCCAAGTATGGGGTTCACGCTTGCTGTTTTCTTGGTAAAAGGAAAATAATTTGGACAAAAATAATCAGAACTCCACAGTGTCTAATTGTATTTCCATACCATATGTGATTACAGAGAGTAGCAGTGATACGGGTATTCCCTTGACATGACTACCTATTGAATCCCATATTCTTCAATAACCTTTCTTTAAATAGTGTGACACTCACAAGGTTTAATTTTCCCAAACTTATCCGATCTATGCACAGAATGGGAGTAGTGATTAATTTTTCAAAAGGCTTTGTTAAAGCCTTCACTGTTGAAAAATTATGCAGTAGGAATGATAACACAAAACTTGATTGTTGCTGTTGTCTTTATAATGCTTTTTCCTCTGAAGTATTGGATTTCAGCAATGGATGTGTCTAAATACTGAGTAGAAATTGAGCTGAACATCAGATTTTTTTCTAAACTCAGAAATAAATATTGCCAGATTTGAAGCTTTTGCCAATAATGACTTTGTGAGAATATAAATCTTTATGTTGACAAATCGTCGTATGCATTGCATTTATTCACGTCTTTTGGTTTTGCTTTTGTAACATTGAATAACTAGAAGTTTATGCTGCAGAAAAACAAATTGTTAACAAGAAATAGGGCACACCACCACTTCCATAAAGCAGTGAACAGCTGTCCCAGGCCACACTTGTGCACTCTTCTGGCATGGTGGTATTTTGCCCTGAATTTTAATGCACAGCAAGAAATGGGGAAAATAGCAATCATGGCTGTAGCAAATCACTGAGCACCAGAGCCACAGACAGCAAGCAGAAGACAATTCCCCAGATGGCCTTCCCATCCAATTTTCCGTGCCTTTGGCACTGGCTGTAACTACTTATGCTGAATCTCATGGCCTAAATGCACAGGGGGTACCTCTTAATCACCTAGCTAGAGAAGAAGGCATGGTTCAAAACAGCACAGCCAAGTGCCGGGAATAAGAAATTTTAGGAATGGATCTTGCCCCTTGGTGGTGTCAATGACAAAATTAATGTCCTGATCTTAAACCACTGAACGCTGCAGCTATAAAAATACAAAATAAGGAGAGGGAAGAACCCAAGCAATTCTGTATCACAAAGCATTGCCAGGCTATATGGATTTAGTGTGGAGGTATAAATACTCAGGGTAGGGCAGGGAATGCTGCTTGTAAAAAGCTTACCCAACTCTGTATTCAGCTTTCAGGATGGAAACAACTAAAAAGATTCTACCTGGTTAGCACATGTGACACTAATGATGACAGGGGCTAGCAAGCAAAGTGCAATACCAAGTTTCCCAGAGGGTTTATATTTAGTTTGCCAACCCACAGAGCAACCTCTCCCACCATACTATTCCTACTGTTACGTCCATCCCCTGGACCAGAGCTCCTATGTGCACGTCTTCTTCTCATGCAACCATACCTTTGTTTCCCACATTTATTCTAAATTTTAAAAAAATTAAAACGATAAAAAAACCTAAAACAGATCAGATGTATCTGTGGCCTCTTAACCCTTTCTCCTCTCTCCCCCATATATTTAAAGCCTTATTTAATAAATTCATTCACATATCCACAGGACTGTGCAGGTTACGTTTGTCCCACTCTTAGGATATCACTTGCACTCACTAATATCCCACCTTTGTTAACATTATTTATTAATAAGTACTACCCTGGGCACCCTATGGTATTCTGCTATCCTTTAGTACCACACTGTCCTGGTTTCAGCTACAATGGAGTTAATTTTTTTAGCAGTGGATGGAATGCCATGTTTGGGAGTTAGGATGAGAACAGTGCTGATAGCACCCTGATGTTTCTGGTTGTTGCCGGGCAATCAAGGACCTTTCTCAGTTCTTCATGCTTCCCTACTAATGAGAAAGGAGGGGACGCAGCCAGGACAGGTGACCCGAATTGGCCATAGAGGATATTCCATGCCAGTTACGTCATGCTCAGTATAAAGGGGGACAGGGGGAAGAGGAGGAGACAACGCCAGGACGTGCAGTTTCTGGGGACGGTCGGGTTCCGGGACGGCTCTAAGCTGTGCGGCCTGAGTTGTGTGGTTTGGTGAGAAACTGCATTGTGTATCACCAGTTTCATCTATTTTGTGCTTTAAACTCCTGTTATTGTTATATCTAGTTTTCTGTTATTGTTTAGTAAACTATCTTTATCCCAACCTGCGGGGTTCTGGTTTCTAGGTTGTGGTTTCTTTTCCTCCTTTCTTCCTTCCCTTTTCCCCCTCCCCCAACTTTCCTTCCCCCTTCCTTTTAAAAGTACAAGCGACTGTGTGGGGTGCGGCCCTCAGCTGGGGCAAAACCAGGACACACACTTATGACCATACTTCATTCTTTCCCATGCTAAGCCTCATGACAGATGTGTGTTGTTTGTCTCCCTCTTGCATAAAAGCAGCAACAGTTTTGATTTGCCCTTCGATCCTTTGAGTTTTACTTTGCTTTAATCAAAGGCTGACAAAGGGTTCTGGCAAGACTGCATGAGAGTAGGTGCTGAGGAGAAACATGCGTGCACAGTGTGCCCTGTATTAAGCAGTATCAAAATAGTGTGTTTCTCCAAGATGAAGAAAAGTTTGGAAAAAAATTATAAAAGAGACTTTTTCATTTAAAATGGAGACATCCATAATGCTTCTCTAAGCACAGAGAGGTAATATGGGTACCTCTAGCAACTAGATATTCCCATTCTGCTCCAGGTAATCATTTAGAAAAATTAAAACTGTCTCATATAAGTATGCAGAGATTACTAAAATGGTAGGCAACAGTGCAAGGATAGAAGTAGAATTGAAATAAAATGATTTTAAAGTAACTCTCTATGCAAGTTGTCAACTCCTAGTCAGCTTATTAAAGGGATTAAATAACTTCAAAGGAAAATTAATACGTAAAGTTGATTCTTAATATCAGAACCTGGTCTGCCTGAATACAAGTGTTATAATTTCTTTAGATCTCAAAAATGTTAATTTCTTTATGCCCGCTACAAGCAGAAATTGCCTTGCTGGATGAAGGACAAACGCCCATCAAGTAATTTGTCAGTTTTTATCTAGCTAAAACCTCTGTGTTTCTTTACAGGACAGAAAATATAAGGAAGGTAGGTGCTGACATATGATAAACTGTCATCATTTTACTGGAGATATTCAGTAATTCTCTTTTGGCTATTTATAGTCATGCTGGAATTTAGAAAGATTTACCAGCCTGCTGATATTGCCTGCCCCGTGGAAAAAAAATAAACCTCCTTACACATCTCAAATGATTTTTAAAGCTGTGAATAAAAATGCAGTAAGAACTGAATGTTCAGAATTTTTACAGCATCATTTTATCTCTTCAATTATTTGTTTTTTATATTTTAATCTCAGTCATTTTATGTTGCAGTGGTTCTGTGTTTTCTGAACACAATCCTGAACTAAACTGCAGCTAGCCTTATTCTTTCCCAGACTTCATCCATTTTGGATCCTCTATAGAACTTAACTGCCCCATGAAAACTGTGCAGTTTTTAATTAAGTGTATTTTAGTAGCCCCAAACTAAAGCCACAGTATAGTGCTAAAGAAATATAGACATTAAATAGCATAAATAAAAGCTAGATCATTATAGTCATGTTTTTGCTTTGAAAACAGAATAGGACCAGAATCCCAACTCTCTTAGTCTTGAAGGAAAGCTCTTATCCCAAACTAATACAATTACAATTAAGTTAAAAACAAGCTGATAATTTCCACAGATCTTTAATTAGACCAGAATTAGCTGAGTGTTATTTTTCTTAAACCAGGTTTTCCCAGACATCTAGGACTTTTTCAGAGTATCCTGACTTCAGAGTCACTGGAACAACTATTTGGTATGTCACTAGAGGGTTTCTGGTGTTAATTTCTGAGTCTCCTGTTAGCTTTTGCTGGTTTTTAGTGTCACCCAGATATGTTCACCAGTAGGAACAGAATAATAGGATTCCTGGCCAGATCTCTGGGATAATGGTGATAATAAATTGTATTAGATGAAGATCTGTAGTGCATTACAAAGCAACACGAGGTTTTAAAGATATTTTGTGTCAACAGGAGAATGTCAGGACTCAGGAATCACTAGTTCCTTTCTGGGCTCTGAGGAGAACTGGCCTACTCTGGCAGCAGTCTATTATGTCTGTCTTCCTCCCTGTTTCTTTCCCACCTCTGGTTCCTTGTTCACAGCTCTTTTGTTTTTCTTTAGGTTGCTAATCCTCATCCTCATTGCATACAACCAGTCTCCTCAACCTTGCCTCAGTCTTTCTCCAGGCTTCCAGCCGTTGATTTCCACCTTCTCCTTTTATCTACGCCTCATCCAAGCCATTTCTTTTATGTGTTGTTGCCTCTACACAATCACCTTCTTCTATTACTTAGCCTTACCAGTACATCACAGCAATATCCCTTTTAAGACCAGTGAGCAGTCCTTGCTTCCCCATACTTTATAGTGATGCCCATTTCCAAACTAAATGTCACTCAGGATTCCATGTCTCATGTCTTTCCACAGGAACAGAGACGAGATCCTACAGCCCAGATGCCTTTCTTTTTTTTTGCTGTAGAAAACTACTTCCTAAACCGGATCATACTCCAGAAAAAAAAATGAAATAGTGTTGTTTCCCTGTTGGAAATTTGTCCCAGACCTCTAGCTTCCTGACCAAACTTAGAGACTCAGTTTATACCCTTTGCCTCTGATTTCCTTCTAGACAGCAAGAAATAAACTGTGCTCTTCTAACCTTCCTCCTCTAAGTAAAGTTTTCAGTTACCCATTCGTTTTACCCCTCCTGCTCGGTACCTGTTCAACTCTGGATTCATCTTCATCAAACATAACCATCCAGAATCAAACAAAATATTGCAGGCAGGGTCTTACACATTAGCACTAATACTTTCCTTTCAGCACTGGAGATACTACATTTTAAGCTTTCACATATATTTTTGAGGCTATGTATGTCAGACTGATGTCTCATATATTCCCATAATAGATTAATGCTCCCAGTTTCTTTCTCCTCATCAGTTTTTAAGAGTTGACAAATTCCAAATTTATTGATAAAATCTGTGTTATTCATCCCTAATCCAACTGCCAGCTACTGTACTAAACCCTATTTGTGCCACTCCAGTTGTCAGTGATATTCTGAAGTGTACCCTGAATGATATTCTAACTCTTGAATATTGTCAGTGCCTCACAACTGCTTGCTCCCAGCACATTAAGCACACTGCCACTTTTGGTGTCAATGTTATTAATAAAAAAAATTTAATGAGTTCTGTCTCAAGACTGATCTTTGAGGAATAATCACCCTACAGCCAGATAGATGCTCTTCCAGCACAATCTGGAGCTCCCTCTCTATTTTTTCCTTTCTAATCTTACAATTCTTCCATTAAAACTGCATCTTCTACAGTTTAACTAATAGTTTCCTATGTGATACCAGGCAGAAGACAAGACAGGCTAAGAAAATGAAGTGTCTCCAATCTGTAAAATCAATTTCCTGACAAAGAAAGGTGTGAAGCCAGTGTACTGTGAGGCATCTTCTGCAGAATCATGTTATATTTTATTTCATTTTTGCTTCCTTTATGCTTTTAGTTATTCTTCCCAGAAACATTTCTTTTAAGACATACCATATCTAAGAAACCGACACATAAACCTCAGCTTAACACCCACAACCCCCACCACACACTTGCCTCAAAGTCCTTTCTTGTGGTTGTTATTATTCTGTTACACGGTCCAAACCCAAAAGATAATAGCTCTGTTCAAACTCCTTGCTATGAATCATACAAACTCATGTGCTAATTCTTTCTGCACTCTGTGTCTCACACAGTGTATCTGACCCCAGTAGCTCAAGAGCACTGTGATGTTTGTATGCTGCTTCCAGTTCAGATGAGCTCATTTCCAGTTTTGAACTCTCACCTCCTTTCCACATCTTGTCTTATAATACCACCCTGTATTAAACATCCCATCTTCTTCATAGAGGCCTGTATCTATCCACTGCTCTACAGATGTTCAAAGCCAAGAACCATTGACTCCGCTGCTTTAACAAATATTCAGCATATCTGAAAAACAGATACCACAGTGTGAAGCCAGATCTGAAAAAGGGAGTGACCCCCAGTTGGCAATCATTCGCCTCACTTCCCACAGGAGGAGAGAGAATCCCATTCCAAGGCCAGAGAATGCAATTATTTAATTTCTCCTCAACCTGCAATTCTCAGTCCAAGCCTATGTGTGTGCCCAGATGGTCCTGTTCCCCTGCTAGCCTTGCCTTTCATCATTCCATGCTGTGATTTGGCTCCAGAGCTTCAAGAAAGTTAGCTGCACCCAGTACACCACTAAATTTCTGTGCAAAGGAAGGGCTTGAAGGTATGTTTTCAATGAGAGCGGCGGTCGGGCTAGCAGCAGTGCAGCTGGGAAGGACGTGGCTTGCAGGTCTGGCTCATAGGGTGCCTCTCTGGCTAACAATAGAACACAGATGAAACCGAGGACAGGATCATGGTCCTGAAAAGTGAGTTTAAAGCAACATGATACATCTTCTGGCTGAAGCTGGGATTAAGGACACACCATTTTAATTTTGGAGTCAGAACTCAGCCCAGAGACACAACCTGTTGAGCACCCCCAGTGCGTACCAGCTGATTTGCAATCTAGCCTGTGTCAGCTGGCTGTCCAAGCAAGGGACAAGCAGGGCTGTGGAATGCCTCAATTCTGAAAGCTGCACAGGCAAGCAGTTGGCACTGACCAGGCTCAAAATGCCTCATCACCCAGTCTTCAAAGGGTGTCCCAGCAGGACTGGCCCCTCTTTCCACACCATCCCACTTTTAGCATCTCACCACAAAAACATCCCTGTATTGGAATAAATTGAGGTAGAAAAGCATGCTAGGGGACTTGAATGCCAGTTGCTCAAGCAACTGAAAACTCAAACCCAGCTTCCTGTAAAGCCATCAAAGGGGTATCACACACCCCTGGATTCCCATAGAACCATTGCTGCCACAAATAGTGTCAAAATAGTGGAGGGATAATAGCCACTGCGAGCAAGTACAGTAGTCTCTGGCTGTAAATGGTTTGTTCAAAGTCAAGTAGGAAACCTTTTGGCACAAAAAGTAAGAAAGCTCCGTTTTTCCAAATTTCAGAGATAATTTCACCCATATTTGTTCACACTTTAAAAGAAAATTTAAAGCTTTACAGTTGAAGATGGATGAACTATTCATAGCAAATAATGTAGCCATCAAACATAGATTTTTAGTCACTTGATATATTATCAATGAATAGCCTGATTTTTATGAATATGCTCATTAGTTGTAATTGTTTAACAAATGATTTATCTGAAAAAGTTTCATCCCTTGAGTTGTCTCTGATCTACTTGCTCTTTGATTATTCACTAGATGTGGTACATGATTACTTTGCTCCCTCATAGAATAAGTGAAATATTATCAGTATCTGTGAACACTTGCAGCATGAATATTCATTTGTGAATGCACATGTTATATGGCTTGTCATTAAAGGCATCCATTATCCTACTATGAAGAGTAGTTTGACTCCTTTTTAAAAAATAAATGTAATTTATTGTAGCATCTATTCATTAGAAAGGTTACTTTAAAAATACAGCTAAGTAATTACCTTTAAATGTTAATTCATCCCTTGCTACAAATATTTTTTCCTTTTAAATGTACATTTTAAATGGTACTATAAACATAGAAATGGGCTTTTTAACTCTTGCACAGCTGAACACATCTTTTAGCATGGGTTATCTTCAGAGAATCAGCATGTCTACACAGAAACACAGTGGTATAGTAACAATTTGCATTCACATGTACTATGTCTTCCTGAAAGAATTTACACTGTAGGAGAATTTACACTGTAGGAGAGAGAAAAGTGCTGCCCTAAACAAAAAGAGAAAAAAATAGAGGCAGGGAGAAATTGTAGACATTCACACTAAATTCCGCAGGAAATACAGAAATGCCATAAAGAAAACGAGGTGAAATGCTGTGGAACAGGTGAAAAACTTTACAGCAAAGAAAAGCTTGCAACAATAAATGACCAAAGAGAGGATGATACTGAAACTGGAAACGTTGCTTGTAGTTCAGGAATATTAGAGGAAATATCAGATCTGTGTACAAGGCTGGCATTAATTTGTTTACACCAGAAAATATTACACATTTTTATGGAATTACTTTTGGTTTTTTTCTTTATCCAAAAATAGCACTCTGAGTGCTACTTCTGTGCTGTTTCAATTGCTTCTGACATGTAAAACCAATATCTGCTAAATATGGCATGCCAAGTGAGGTAGTGGCAAATAATGGACCACAATATGATTTGTTAAGAGTGTTTCTGACGTTCTACTATGTTCTACTAAAGGATATGGTTTTAAACACTTCAGTGTCTGGGGGTACCCACAGTGAATTGCCCTTATAAAAGCATGTGCTACATTTTTTAAAAAACAAAACTTCAAAATCTTTAGAAAGAAATTTAGATTCCTGCTCAGTGCCACAGAGTTTCAGGGAATGGTTAGAAGAATTACATAAAATACTTTCATACAGTTCAGTAGAAAGTTGAGAGTCTCTTATGTAGTCGCAATTGCTAATGAGAGCACAGAAATTTTTTATTAACCATGAGGAAACGAAGCAGATTATGTGATAGCAGGCATCGTAAATTAAATCCTTTTCATCCAAAAGTCAGCAAATATAAAAAGAATAGCAAAACGTGGGTGCAAAAAAAAAAAAGGCAAGTGCCTCTTTGGAAGATGTTACCTGCTCGCTTACTGCAGCAATTACTCAGTAAAGGTAGATCAGCAGGAGAAATAAGCCTTCTCAGATATACCTCCGAAGGAACGAAGGAAAAAAACCCACACAAACCTGCACTCTGAGCCTACAGACAGCAAATCAGAATGAGCCAAACCGGTGCCTCAGACAACCATCAGGGAATGACCCGCATAAAACTGTCCAGAACATAAAACCAGGGACCTACTGTGAAGGAATAACAGAACGAAGAGACTGACTCAGACTGCTGTGTTTTAAACACCATGTATCTTCCATCAGAAGATAGGATATTTGACAAAGGAGGCATTTAGAACTTGGGTTTGGGACTAGTGGAGAATCCTACCAGACGACTCTTGCTCTTTGCTTTTTGGCTTTAGCTCTAAGGTTATGGAGATAGCTTATCTGTGGGCAGTAGTAAATACTGAATACATTGCAGTAGTAAATACTGAAAGGTACAAACAAGGTTTTGGTATCTTCATGAAGGTGGGTAGAGCCACATAAAAGAATAATAACATGTTTTAAAATGCAGAGCGAAAAATAGAGCATACACAGTGTGTAAGTAAACACAGACCAAAGCAGCAGCCTGCTTTTGGACAGAGTTGCTGTATCAGTGAAAAACAAACTCGTTTTCTAAGAGGCTGTAAACAAGAATAAAGTGCACTGATAAGAGCAGAATTGTTTATGTTCTCCAGAAAGAAAGAGATTCAGCAACCATCAACATCATTAGCATCACTAAGGATTTTCTAGTGGAAGAATTAGGTCCAGCAACTTGAATAGTACCTTGAATATAAATGGAGCATGTGTTAATTTTAAATTGGATTGCAGACATCAGGTCCAGTTGCGCATCAGAATTACAATTAAAAATTGAAAAGAAAACCTAGTCATGTGGAACACAGGTGGTCAATCTAACATTTTACAATGGAGAGCCTACTTCTAGTGTGAACATTTGTGAGTTGGTTATTAAGAGAAGCAAAATCCTGAAAGATATTGGCTCTGATCATCCTTCCCATGCTCCACTCTGTGAAACTAAGCTTAATTTTAAGACTAATACCTTGAAAACTATGCTACATCTGAAGGTTAAGATACCAAAGGTAAACAAAAGTATTTGAATGTCTCACTGTAAATTATTCCTGTCTGGTTCTTCTGTCCTAATATAGATGTTTGAAATTTCCAAAATATAACTGAAGCTATGCTGCCTATGCCCATCTTTTTATTGATACATTATTCATACAACCCAGATTGAAGACAAATTGCCTCAATAAATTGTGTTATTTCATGCAACAGTGGGTATAACATTGTTGCTCTCATTGTGTTGGCATCATTGGAAAGATATTTGATTGTTGTAATGTCATAGAGTTGGGTTTTTTTCAGCTTAGCACCATGCAGTTTATTGCTTTTAGCTGATGTTTTGTTCCCCTGCCATCAGATTTCCTATTTAAAAATCATAATCCTATGAATTCCTTTATGGTGAGTGAATACCGCTTTGTAAAAATCCCTAATAGAATTTTATCGAACACATTGGAATTTTCAGAAGTTCACTCTATCCCAGACTAAGAACAGATACAAATTCTCTGAACTCACAGTATATATAGGTTTTATATTAGTTATAAATTGGAACTTATAAACAGCAGATTTCCTTAGATTCTCACTTGAAATACTGTAACATCAGTTACTGGACTCTTACTGGCCTACAAAGTTTTGAAGGCATGAAGTGGTTACTGAAGGTACAGGAGCCAGCAGGAAAACTCAAATCCCAATATTTGCCTCTCAGGTTTAAGAAAATCTCATCTGAAGCCTGATTTGTTTATTTATTGATTTTGTCCAAACTGGCAATGCTAGAAGAATTGCATGAGGAAAATAAAGAATTTTCTCTATTTTGGCTAAATATCTACAGAAGTACCATATCACTGTCCAGAGTGTTGGGTATCTATTCACCCATACCATTATTCCACCCAGATAGAGGTGAATTAACAGGGTTCAAACAGGAATGGCATTTCAATATTTTAAAGCACTGAAGCAAATTGTACTACTTTCTCCAAGTGTCAGGATACAGCCCAAAGTGGATGGTGACACCCTCTCTCTAAAATAATTTCTAGTCTTTCTTGTGAGTTTCCAAATATATGACAAAAGAGAGTGAGAAGAAAAGTGACAAATATAGATGCTGATAATTATAGAAAAAGCCTTCTGGCACGTCCAGAAATAGAATGCAAACTTCTGACTCATAGGTCTGCATCCTAGTCACCAAACCACACTGCATTTCCTAGAGACTTGTTCTTATTGAGTAAATGCGTATTTCAGAAATACTAAGATAGAAATGTATTTTAGAATTGTCATCAAAATACCATTTTAAGTGCGTAAAGAGTTTACTGTGTTTATATACATTTTAAAACAATGCCCCACAAGAACGGCCTCAGACTGCAAGATGCTATATCTGTTCATTACTAAATGCTTAATATTTTAAAAATCATCACTGTTAATCTATCTGAGCTGGGCTATGAAAATCTTTCAAGCGTAAGTAATTGGAATTTTGCAAGGATCTTTATTTTATTAGGAAACACAAAAATGCAAAATGATAAAGGTGTTTTCATGAACGGGGACAGTATCATGCTATTGTGAATGAAATTAGTTTTAGCTTAACATTTTTTGAACGTAGAGAAAAGCCGTGTGTGCCCCTGATCTTCACTATCCATTCTCTCTGCCTTCATTACAGTTAGGAAGACATTTTGTAAACAGTTTGATGGAGAATTTAATTAAATAAGCCTTAATATAAAACATGTTGTTTTCTAAGAAATATATGGGTTTGGTGCCCTAAATTTGCACTCCATGTAGGCAATATTCAGTTCACTGAGTTCTTGAAGCTCACTTTTTGCATAAAAGTATCATCCTGTTCCTTGGATACATTAATTATAAGGAGGGAATTCAAGTTCGGTAAGTACAAGAAACATGGATCTAGAGCCCCGCATGTATGCAGGTTTGTAGAAGCAGTATGCATCCATACAGGCATTCTTCATATGTTCTGACTGTTAGGGGGGGTGGGGTGGGGCTGGTGTGAACAGCACAGTTTTATATTTTAACAGATTTTTACATATGGGAAAGTAGAGGATGATGGGGCTTGTGGAACATAGTTTTCCCTTCTGTGAGCACAGGCAACCAAACAGTCTGAACAATCTACTCAGCACAGAGGAAACTGGTCTTCAGAATAACATGGCTACAGTAAACGGGCAAAAAAAGGTGAAAAAAATCACCTCCTATTTCATTCAGAGTTAAAATACTAGTTGAAATGAAGACTCTCTATATGCCAATGTATAGGTAATAGACAAGAGATACTAAGTCTCCTTGCTTATGAGCAAACATTGCACTTATTCACTGAAAGAGGGTGGAAGTGAACATACTCATCAGATGTTTAAAAACTTGGTGTCTTAGAAGGTACGAAACAGCAAAAGCAATTTGGAGGAAGGGTGGTGTCCATCCACCACTCCCAAGTCATTGACAGCCCGGGACCAAGAGGTCTTAAGTCATCATGCACCACCACTCCAACAGAAAAATCACAATGTGGATATAGAATCATAGAATCATAGAATTATTAAGGTTGGAAAACACCTTCAAGAACATCAACTACAACTGTTATTCCTGCATTGCCAAACCGCCAAACCATCTCCCAAAGTGCCTCATCTACCCATTTTTAAACACCTCCAGGGATGGCGACTCCACCACCTCCCTAGGCAGCCTGTTCCAATGCTTCACTACTCTTTCGGTGAAGAAATTTTTCCTAATATCCAACCCGAACCTCCCCTGAAGCAACTCGAACACGTTCTCTCTTGTCCTGTCATTAGTTATTAGGGAAAAGAGGCCAACACCTGCCTCACTACAACCTCCCTTCAGGTAGCTGTGGAGTGTGATAAGGTCCCATTCAGCCTCCTCTCCTCCAGGCTGAACAGCCCCAGCTCCCTCAGCCGCTCCATGTTTCTCCTTCCATCAAAGCTCTGGGAAGAATGAGATCCAAAAATACTCTCTAATAATGTGCAGACAAGGAAATTAATTATCATGGGGCCTTTCTCTCTGATTGAGAGATGTTTGAGCAAAGCTATGCTTCTGTTCCTGGAACCTGTAAAACTATAGATGAACATTTCCTGACCTGTGAGAGTGTTTGACCTGGGGGCACTGTATGCTACAGAAAGTGCTTGATTGTCAGGCTGGTGGGGCTTAAATCAATGGAAGTGATGTAGACTGATTTACATTTCTTATGTGGAAACAGAATCAAATATATAACTGTGTAATCAGACTTGGTACTTTAACAGGGACAACTTAGAAATGCTGAAAATAATTTATGAACCAAATCAGTCAGGAGAAAAAATATAAACAGAGGCATCTGAGAGATGACTGGAACTACTTCACATTATATTCAAAATGCATAGTAGAAAAAAGTGGAAAAATATCCACACTGCCTAAAAAGCAAGCTAGCAAGGGGGAAAAACAGGTACAAAATTATATTCACTTTATATACGTATGCATAAGTATTTTAAAAATGGAACAGAGGGATTATATCCATAACTACTCAAAGTGTTCTGACTGTGGGTCATTATTTTAAAATGTGTATAAACATGGGGTAAACTCTAAACATAGTGCTCATAATAAGATTTTGATGAGAAAACTGTTCATTCTTGTGTTTAATATTTATGAAATAAGCATTTACTTAACAAAAGTAAGTCTTTAAGTGAAGCAGTGTACTTCTATGACCAGAATGAAATGAATATAAATAATATGTTATAAACTAAGAGCTATAGAAAATGTTTAAAAGGAGAAAAAAGGAGCATGATGAAATCCCTCTAGTCAGCAGAGTTAAAACCAATGCAAATTAGACTTTCAAGTAAACTAGGAACAAAAGAAATCCTGAAAACAGTGTCAGTCCATTGCTTTTTAGATAGAAATTCTGTTTTCCACTTTCTGGGCTCCAGTCAGAATTACTCTGTGACAACAATGTGGTCTCAGTGCAGGGGGAGGTGGTAGACTTACCCTGCTTAATGCAGGAAAGGCAAAGTGGTCTGTCAGAAATGTGCTTTTCCAGCAGTGGGATGATGTAGCTAAGCCCTATGGTGACAAGGGCACTGTCATAGTTCCCACATTACCAATATTTCTGTCACTGCTGCTTAGCAGCTTCCTTAAGTGAGGTGTTTCTAAAGGAGCATGTCCAGGTAGCTTGTATTTTAGACAGGAGCTTTTTTTTTTTTTATTGTATTCAGCTCATCCTTTTGCTTATTTGTTTTCCCTGAAGACTGTGTGGAGAGGATTGCTGTACGATCTTACATCCTGCCTCACCTACAGCATGCCAGCCAGAACTCTGGAAGTTCAAAAAGTACTGACCTGCAGACTGTTAAGCCTGGCTCCTTCCTTAGCAATCCAAACTCTCATGTGAATTTAGGGGAACAAGCCAGGAAGGCTATTAAAGATCTAGGAACATCAAGTTATGGGTCAGAGAGTCATACCAATTGCCCCAGAGGCCTTTCCTTTTCCAAGAGGATTTTTTGATCTGTCACGGCTTGATTCCATACTTAAAAGTGAATGCATCACAAATTCTGTGCAAAGAAATGGCCTACACAGGTTCTGACATCAACTGGAGGAAAAGGTAGGCTAAGAGACTTCTATTTTAACCGAGATGACTTAAGCTCTAGCTTCTGCATGGAGGAGAAGGGGAAAAAAATCCCAACCAGGGCACAAAGGAGTTGTAGGTAGTGTAAGGTAGAAGAAAACAGCTCATCATCGGGGTGTGTTAGTGCAGATGGGAAAATACAATGGTATTGCTAGCCCCACAGACACAAGCACCTGAAGACATTTCATACACATGTCCAGTGCCACTATGCCCCAAGAAATTATTTGGTCATGCCGGGCCTTTGGAGTCAACTGTTGTGTCATTGGTATGTCAGCATCACTTGTATGTGAACAGCAAGGCATTTGCAGCAGAGCAGCAGAGAGGGGAAGTCAGTGGGATTTCTGCAGGATCTGTAGACACAGGAAAGCACTGCTGGGAATTCCAGAACAGAGCCCTGGGAGCAGGTCTCAGTCACCTTGTACCTACCAACATGCTCTTCAGACCTACACTCAGTCCCACATCAAGGTGTGGAGATCTTGTTTTCATTTTGATGGGCACTACACATTCATAAAGAGTAAAAGGACTTCTCTGCCCAGAGTAGTTTTGTAGACACAAGAGAAATATATTTAAGCAACCATCCAATAGAAGCCAACTATTTTTTATGTTCTTTCTGGTTCACAAATTGCACAAGATTTTTAAAAATTATTTACATGTAAGCTGTCTGTTCCTCTCCTTCTCCATTTTTGATCAGGGTTACCTATAGACCTCTTCTTTAGTCCCATCTCAGAGGTTTTAGTTCCTCAGTCAGTGCAATGTCCATCTACACCCATCAATAGGCAACCTTTCATCTGATTTGGGAATGCTCAGTACTTTTTCAAGTCAAGTCCTTCATTTTCTCTGGACTTTTCTGACCACACAGTAGCTTGTCATACTGCTGTGAGTCCCATACCAGCAGTAAGGTTCCAGCTCAGTTCCCCACAACATGCCTGAACTAAAACCTGGCGTACACTATTCCAAAAACGGCACCATCCCAGCTTTACTTTGTGGCATACTTAATTCTCTTAAAGCCCAGGGCATTTCAGCAATGTTGGACTGGAAAATCAATGCAGTTTTACACTGCATTGAAGGTCATGTCTGAAGGTCTTTTATGTTAAGCAGTCATAGGCCCATGTTTCCAGAAGTGCCTAGTGATTTTGGAGGTTTCAGTTTTATGGGTGCCCAATGAAAAAAAGCTGTAAAGTTTTTGTTTTCTCTGGAAGTACTGAGGGTAATATCCACCCTTACAGAAAGAATAGTTTAAAACAAAAAATAAAAAGAAAAAAAGAGGCACATTAAAAGAGCAAAGGGGAACAAAATCTTTGGGGCAGTATCTTACTGTTTTTCCTACAGTATTTGTTTTCACCCCAATTTTTAAATCTAATCAATTTTTGATGGGTGCATCAAAATTTTTTACTGAAAGAGTTGTCAGGGCCTGGAACAGGCTGCCCAGGGAGGGGGTTGAGTCACCTTCCCTGGATGTGTTCAAAAAAAAGGGTAGATGAGGTACTTAGGGATATGATTTAGTTTAGGATGAGAATGGTTGGACTTGATGATCTTAAAGGTCTTTTCCAACCTTGTGATTCTGTGATTCTGTGATCAAATCTCTCTTTTTCTGTCTCTCTTGGAATACGCTGTTTGAATAGTTTATTCAGACACATGTATTTTAAACTATTTACTTTAAATTGTGATTTGCATGCTGTCAAGTATTCAAATGTAGTTGCAATTATGGTGGTTGGGAGTGACAAACACCAGGAGACAATCTATCAAGCTAATTTATCTCCCTATCTGTATCAGTATCAATCCACTCACAGTTCTTCGTTTACAGTATCAGAGATAATATGGTATTATTGTGTTATATATTTGCAAGATGCATGTTAATTAAGGGAGAGGAGATTTAAACGTGTCTTTTGCTGTTTTCTTCATTCAGCTGCCTTGAGAAATACTCAAAAGTAATTTCCATTAACTGCTGTGCTATTTACTGGTGAGGACAGAAATGGTCATTAGTGACTCCCTGCTGCTGAATGCAGCCCTCCACTTGTTCATCATAATTCTTGGGGAAAGTTTGCTTTAAAATAGGAAAAGAAGGCTGAAAGGAACTTTATGGATCATTGTTCCAAACCTGCTGCCTTGTCACAAATGCCAGCATAGACTGACATTTACTCTTAAGCTTAAGATACAAGTTTTAACAGCTGAAGCAAAATCCATACGGGAGCAAAAGGTACACAGTTTCTAACAGAAACTAAAGGAAAAAAGGGGAAAAGAGTAGTTAAGAGTCCAAGTAATTTGGTACTTTCTTAAAAACCCAGCCCTGGGTTTTTAAAATTTTAAACCAGCAGAACTTTCTGAAGGATTCATTTTATACCTTTTCTGTTTCAGTCATAGTGTCAATAGAGCATGCAGAACTGTCTGGAATAGGGTAGGGGTGGTGGGTCCTCCCAGTTAAAAACGGGGAAAGGACTTGCTTCTCATGCCCTGTGCCATCCTAAGCTGTTTCAAAAAGCTTGGGCAAAGAGACCTGATGTGCTCATTAAACTAATTGTCAAGATCTTAGCCTTCCCAAGGCTGAATTATTTTAACAAACAATTTTAGGATGTACTGACCTTGCTTGGTAGGCCTTTCTGGGTCATATTTACACATAGATGAACTATTCTTGAAGAGTTTTGCCCTTCTGTAGGACAAAAATAGGCTTTTCTTTAACAGCAGGTGAGTATTGTACATCTTCTTGTACCAGGTATCTATTCCAAACCCAATATATTTACTGCACAACCAGTATACTTACTATGGAAGTTAAGAGAAAATGTCACATTGAATTTTTTTTTATAGTTCCCATATTTTTTCTCACAGTATCTCAAGGTTGTAGCAGAATACAGAGTCTTGTTCCCCATCAAGACTGTGATAAAAAAAAAAGCAATAAGTTGCATTTATTCTTTTTCTATAGTATTTTTTTTACTTTCCCCACAGCATCCTGGCTATTTAGGAATGTGACAAATCTATCATGCTGGCAAGTAACTAGAGGATGTTTTTTTGTGGGAGATCAGCCCTACTTAAGACTTACGATGTGAATACACACAAGGCAGCAGTTTTCAAATATAGTTATTAATGGGCTGAAAACCATCAATAAATTGATCCATGGAAATGAATGGCATGGTAAAAAAGCAATACAAACCATTCTCATGAATCACTGAACTTTTGGCAAATTCATGTGCTTAATCACTACTGAGAGCTGTCTCTTTTAGCCTGACTGTCTTGCAAAGGTACCAAATAATGTTTTCTTACATGCAAAATTCCCTGTTAGTCTTTTAAATAGACTCTCCTCTCCAAAAGACCATATGAAATATTCCTTTAAGTATACAGACACCTAAAACCTACCCATAAATTGATGCTAACATGCATATCAAAGTTTTTCTATGGAACTGTATAATGCCAGAAGCACTTTTCTTTCTCATAAAAATCTTAATGAAGCTTAAAACAGCAACTTCTAACATCTTTACTTAGAGATACAGCAGCTTGTAGGGTTTTTTTAATAAATATGCTCCTGATTTCTTTAATTGCATGCACAAAAGTGTATAGGTTTATACACATCAAATGAATAAAGTGATGTTATCTAGGCAAATGACACTCTAGTTCATGGGGAAGATCTATTAAAATAGGAATGAGGCCCTGTGCTGACTCTGTGAACTCTGACTGCTCTGCGAGGAGCAATGAGATTCAAGACATACAAATGAGCTGCCCACTCCACCAAGAAATTTCCTCCCATTCCCAAAAGCATCTATTCTCTTCAAAGTTGGTTTTTTTTTTTCTTTCTAATTTGGGGAAGTTTAAGTAATTTTTCAACATTTTAGATTAGGAAGTACTGGTCAGGTATGGTTTACAGACAAGGAAATCTAGAGGAAAATTGAGTTCTGCATCCACATGACTGTGACCAGTGGGGAGACTCCTGGCTTGCAATATGAACAGAAGTGCATAAAATTTGCAAGCATAGAGTCTTAGCTATTTCCTTTCTTCAAGGAATGATAATGAAGTAAATCATACACCTATGAAGTTTTATTAAATATTTATCATAAAGATTTACCAGCCTTATTAGTTTCACCTCTGCCTGAAGTGGAGCTTTCACAAAATGGAATGTGATTTCTATTTTCCACTTCTCAGCCTTTGAATACAATGCATTAAAACAATACAATGATTTATTTTTCCAGATGTGTTTTTCTTACTTTGGGCATAATTTTCTTCCAGGTTTTGTTTAATTTTACACTTGACTGAGGTGTATAAACTGAAGGAACTGAGGTAGTTTGGGGAAAATATATATGTGGGTTACAAAATGCTTGAATCGTCATTTTGAAAGATAAAACAGTTGCAGCTATAAGATAATTATCTGGAGACTGAATAAAATTTATTTTAAAAAAACAAACCATGACTCATAGCAGTGGCACAGCAGCAGTGTAAGAAGCACTCCTCCCAGCTTAGATAAAGTGATGGACTCTAGAGATATGTGCTCCATTTCTAACTTGACCTCAGGCTTCCTGACTCATGTAAGAGAGAAGTGACAAGACAAGGGCATAGGGAGGAAATCAGGACTGCAGACATTGTTTGTGTTAAAGCAGACTCTTTGTTTGTCTATTACTCTGGTTTCCTAAAGGTTGTCACTTGATATAATCACTCTGTTGTGGTTGTCTCCTCCACAGAAACCTCCTGTGATTTTTTTCTTACTAACTTTTGAATGGACCAACCAGTAGCAATCAAACTTGACAGAAATGTAGACAAACCTGAAAAAAACTTTTGTGCAAAGCTTCATGTACATAAACAGCCAACTAGAAAACAAGGCCCCAAGGAAAAAAAAAAAAACCCCAAAACAGAATCACAGAACAGTTGAGGTTAGAAAGGCCTTCTGGAAGTCATCTTGTCCAAGACTCCTGCTCAAGGTGGGCCACCTAGATCAGATTTCCTAGGACTGTGTCCGGATGGCTTTTGAGTATCTCCAATGATAGAGACTCCACAGATTCTTTGGGCACCTCATTCCAGTGTTCAACCACAGTCACATGAAAATTAAAAAAAAAGTGTCTTCTGATGTTTGGGAGGATTTTCATGTGTTTTAGTTTGTGCCCATTATCTTTTGTCCTGGAACAAGGCAAAGGGACCTTGAGAAAAGTGAGAATCCAAATGAGAAAAAGAGCCCTTAAAAATGCCTGAAGTTGCAACTATGCTAAATATGAGTCAGAACTAGAGATTGGATTGCATTTATTATGCAGATAGCTTGTTATTTTAGGTCAATATCCTAGGCATGTACTACTCTATTCAATGGGAGACCTACTTTCTGCCTTGATCTATCCATCTTCCTCAAGCAGCCTAACAAGATTTCAGGCTTTTTTCAAGGCAGTCACGCAAGTGTGCTGGGCAGTTCTGGCATTTTATAAATTAAATCAGCACAGAATTTTTAACTAAAGCCATTCTTAAGGTTAATAACCTGCAAGATGGTCCTGTCCCTTTTAAGTTCTGCTCCCCACAACATTGGGTCTGACTGCTCTTGTTTGCTACAAAGAACTCTTCAGCAGCATTGCCTCCCAGTGGAGGATGTGCTGCCTCTGGGCTCCTCAGCTCCATGACTGAATTTTTCATTGACTCATTGGAACACCGACCACAGGACTGGCTCATGTCTGATACACAAGCAGGTTGCAGGACAAGCCTGCTGGGTTTCCACCAACCCATTTGTAATTGGAAGGCCTTTGGCCTGCACCCCTCTTCTGTCTTCATCTGAGACAACTGCATGTTCTCCAAACCAGTGTGATACTTCCATGTCTGGCAGCAACACAGGATGGAAGATTTAGACTAGCACTAGGTAGCTGATATCCATATGCACTTTCACTCCTGTCTTGCCATTGTTCCCATATTGAATCCTTCTGTGGTGGACCTGAAGCTTGATTCCAGGATGTACGAAAAAATATTTTGCACTGCTTTGAATTCTTCATAGATTTCACTACATTATTCCACCTTTTATAGAATCCTATAGCTGATTAATACATTTGTTTGTAAAACACTTAGAAAACAACATTAGGAGGCATAAATAACACTGATTATGCAAAAGAAAACAGTGACTCTCACTAAGAAAGTCTGTCTTCTCTAAGGCCTTTATGCCATTGTCTGTACACTGAAGCAGCTATAAACACCCCCTCTCTTTCTACATACCCCATCCCTCTGAAAGTCTGAGGGAAGAGGGAGCATGGCATGGACATGCAAGAGGGGAGAAGAAGCCCTGTTTGTGTCCATAGGCCCAGAACGATCCAGGCAAAGTTACTAATGAGAAGGTGTCAGAAGCCATGAAAGTTCCCCTTGCAATGACCTTGCTCACCTCCTGGCCTTGGTTTGTACGTCCTGCTGCCCAGCCCTTGGGCCTCACACTTGCAGAAGCAGGAGCATCCCTACTCCAACTTCAGTAATTATCTCTAGCCTATGCCAAAGATCAACAGCCCATATCAAACCAACTCAGATTCACAGGCCTTGAGCTGCTTTATTGCCAACAAAAAAAAGGAAAAAAAAAAAGAAAAATTAAAAAAATAGTTTGTTGCTGTACAAAGACATTACAGGGCATCTGGGTGTCTACAGAGAGAGTGGTGAGGTGCTGGAACAGGCTGCCCAGAGAGGTGGTGGATGCCCCATCCCTGGAAGTGTTCAAGGCGAGGTTGGATGGGGACCTGGGCAACCTTGTGTAGATCCAGGCCTGGAGGTTGGTGGCCCTGCCTGTGGCAGGGGGTTGGAGCTTTATGATCCTTGGGGTCCCTTCCAACCCATGCCATTCTATGATTCTACGATTCTATCTCACTCAGACCTAGCTAAGATATTGGTTGAGGGATCAGCTCTTTTTATTACAGGAAGGCATATTAATTTTCCCTTGTACTATTAAAATCTGTACCTTTGCAACTTAATTTACCCACAGGTTAAGAAAAAAAAAATCACTTAGTGGGGGTAATTCTCCTTCCCTAAGCCTTGAATTTCACTTCCTTACCTTCTCCTATCCATGGCTTTTCTTTCAGTTGGGAAGTAACTGTTTCTGACAGCTCATTAATTGGTGTCCTGTATGGCAGTTAGGAATAAGAAATGTCCCGTTTGCTTTCAGCTTGTGCTGCTCCTGTGGTATTTATTTGTGAACTTGCTCTTTGAGCTTTTCATGCCTTTCTAGCTAACCCCTCTATTCCTTTAATGTTTTGGATTTTCTGTCATGTCTAGACTGTGCACCATATACAAATTAAAGGCTTGTATTACATTACTTCTTTTGCTTGGTAAATTCTATTTGCTTTAATCATAGCTTAATTCCATGCCTCCTCTTTTCAAGGTCTGTTCTCTTATTCAAGGTACAGATACTCAAAATTTCAAGCCTAGCTCTTCAGTCTTATATCAGTCCTCTATGTTTTTCTCTCCTTTATGTAACCTCTGCTAAAATGCATCTCTCTATATAGTTATTCATAAATTCTGAGATGGAATACCACAATACTGAGATTTTTGCAGTACAGTTTCATGTCAGTCTCCTCTGTATGGGATATCTGTAAAGCATGAAAAAAAGAGAATGCTTCTTCAGAATCTGCTATTATCAGAAATAGAGCTACCTCCACCTGCTTTCTTCCTCACAACCCCTACTTACAGATACAGAGTGAAGTGCTGCTCTCCACAGTTTCACTACTGGTGGGCATTTTTTAAATCTTTTTTATCTCTGGCACCCAAGCTGTCCATCAATCACTCTGAACTACAGATTTTAACAAAGAAATGTTTCTTACCACAACCACGTTCCAACAGACCGGCACAGTATATTATGGGTTTCTGCATAAAACGATAACCTGTTGACAAATTCATACCAGAAAATTCTAGGGCTTTCCACAAGCTCTGTAGTAGTAGAGCTGCTGCATTTTATTACCTATTTTTTCTTTTTTTTTTTTTCCTGAAACTATTCTGAATTGGTCTCAATGCTGTTTTCTGGTGGTGTTTTTTACAGTGGTAAAAGATCTTAACCTCAAATGCTACACCTTCCATTGATACCATTAATACTTTCCCTATGGTAAATGGAAAGGCTTGGAAACTTCACAGAAAAATTGCTCTTTCAGAAAACCTTCAAATCAATTTTTCACTATTGCTTCCTTATGACTTTCCCCTCCTCTTTGTAATAGCTTTCTTGTATACATTCAGAAACTCTACAAAACATTCTTCCAGATCACTTTACGCAATTCAAGTCTGAGGTGTTGCATGTTCTTGGGAGCTTTTGATGTTTTCCCCCCACAGATTTTCCCAAAGAAAGGAGATACTGAACCTATCTTGTTTATTACTATTATTAGTTATCAAATTCTGTAGATGAAATTCTGATTATGGTTTATCTATGGTGATTTTAAAGCTGTGTTGAACTTCCTGCTTCTTACAATCCCTGAATCTATACATCAAAATCTCAAAGGGAAGAGTCAGGAGCCTCAGGAGCTTGGAGTGTATTCCAAGGTGAGAGGAGCCACTCCATCTGATCCAGAAGTCTGCACAAGCTCACTGTGCCAATGTGCATTCACTCATTCATCGATAACCTTCATCTTTAGACCCCTCTTCACCAGAGAAGGAGGGAGCTGCCCCTTGGTAATCCCCACTCTGTAGCAGTGCCTCCCTATCAGAGGTTGCTATAGCCAGGTGGAAAAGTCCATAGAAGCAGACTCTACCTCATCAGAGGGAAGATGCATTTAAATTGTTAAGACTAACTCAGCTGGTCTTGCCAGAAGCAAATCTGTGAGTCCCCACTGCTGCTCCCACCCTGGGACTGGAAGAGGCCACCAGCTCAGGGCCACAGTGGAGGAAGTCTGGGACATAGTTGGAGGTCTGAATTTCCATGAGAGCCCCTGTCTCAAGGGACAGTGGACTTCCACATCATCTGCCTGAGGCATGTTTGTGCTGAGGAGTCACAAGTGAAAATCATTGGTATTGAGGGCCAACAAAAACCTTCTGAAGGAGGTCAAATTGGTGGATAAGCATTCTTGTGGAATGGGTCTCATGATGGAAATGTTGAAATAGTGATGGAATTTAATATGCCAGGTGGAAAACAAATCCAATTTTCATTTTTGTTGGAAGCAAAAATGGAGAAGATTCAAATTATTCACAGAAAGAATTTATTCCTTCCTTGTAAACATAATCAAATAACACAAAAAAATACATACACTAATTCAATTCATTTAGAAAATTCCCTGTGTACTCAACATTTAACAATTTCAGATAATAAATGTAATTTCTTATTATTAAAATCAAAGTAACTCGAGCATTTGCCTACCATTTCCCTACTACAGGACTACATCCTGTCTGTTCTTGTTATCACATACCAGAAATAGTAACACATATTCCACACGTCAGTTTAAAAATAAAAAGGCATGTTTTTCCTGACAGCCCTTACATGAGACTTAATTTAAACTTTTTTAGGTCAATTCCAGAAATCTGATGCTTCATGCATTATTTTCTGAAAGGAGAAATTAATTATGGTAACTTAGATTATCAAATCTGTCAAACCATGCATGAATTTAAATATAGGAGTGGCTGTAAATTAGATTATGGGTCAGATTTATAAGCATAAGGGTAAACTAGGCTTAATAAAGCAGAATTTTATTAATTCACAGATAGCTATCTCTTTTCAAATATAATCAGAAGTGACTGTCCATGCAGTGGACACAATGCAAGCCTGCAACCGATAAGTAATATGTATTTTCCATTGAGATATTTTTATTCTGTTTTGTGTTTTCACTTCACTTGTCCTGCTAAGTAACATTTTCTTTCATGCTGTTGTTCAATTATTTTGAAAGCAGGATGTGAAATCCAGTGGGAAAAGAATCTGCGATCAGGGCTAGGAATAATTTGTTCTCTTGTAAAGGACTGGATAATTTTCTATTTTTTCCTAATATTCTCTTTATTAATTGGATTTAGGCCACAAAATACTAAAAAGGTACAATTATGTAAAATGTTAAGGCACTGTCAGCTATTTTAACACAGCAGAGTAATAAGAATTTGCATTTCTCTCAAAATATACTTCTGAATGTGGAAGCATAAAATGATACTGCAATTGATTCTCATCTTGTGAAATTGCTCATTGGTCCAAGGTTGTCAAGGACAATGAGAATTGTGCCTAAATCTGTGATTAGGAAACAGGAGGAAAATGACAGAGAGAAAATCTAGGCTGACAGAAAAACATCAGAAGGACTGGCAACTGATGGGCTGAAGATATATGAAATAAGTGGCATCATTTAGCCAAAGGAAGCGTTTTAAGTTATGTATGTGGACTGCAGAATTACTAGAGGCAATTAACGATGATCTGATCTCACTTCACCTGGTGTAAAACCACTTGCACATCACTCCAAGTCCAACATCTGATCCGCTGTAAGTCAGTAGCTCCTTCTTCATGAACAGTGGGCCAAATACGTAACTGAGTCAAGGGAGAGCACGATGCAGTCGACTATGGACCTGATCCTAGTTTGGCCATAGGATGTTCTTTGCACAGCTCAGGGCACAGGAGTTGGAAAACAGAAAGTAGAAACAAAAGGGAAAACAGCTTGCTTCACAGGAAACCCTGTAGGCACCCATGGGAAGTAGAGACCATTGCACCATGGAGGGCAAAAAGAAGTAATAGAAAAAATGAATGCAACTGGAAGCAGAGAACAGAGTGGGAACATAATGACTTGGCAAAATCTTCTTTTTCCTTTTTGGCACAGCCATAAGAGCAAAGCTCCAGCTGCCCCCAAAACAGGTAAAATAAACACAAATACTCCAACCTGCCCCCTTATTTCCATAAAAGCCTTAGTATTCTACAACTATACTGTTCTCATGGGAGCCACACTTTTTCTCCTTACGTTACTTCTTTGTGCCATCTTTCCTTTTCTCCTTCCAGTTTTCACACCTCTCAGGTTTTGTTTTCTTTTTTCTCTAGTTAGCAATCACCCTCCCCTCTCTCCCCACTCCTCTCATTTCCCCTCTTGCTAGCACAAAAGCACACAAAAAAAGCAAGCAGGGATACTTCATTTTTCCCACCATCACTTCACCACCACCTCTTGACTCTGAATGCATTAATGAGCCTCACTGGCGCTGGGGCCTCAAAGCACGACACTGCCCATGGACACAGAGGCTTCTTTCAGCTGAGCCCAGTTCTCTTTTTCAGTTACACTGTAAGAATGCTGGCCTTGAGCTCAGGTACAATTTTGCTTGGGTGTGGACGGTTCTTATGTGCCGTCTGGTTTTCCACCTTAGTCTCAGACCTGCTCTGACAGATTTGCCCAGCAGTCACTGAACTCAATCTCGTCCCTGACTTGCAGGCTGTATTTCAAAGCAAGCTTGCCTGATCAGCTGGACTCTTGCTTGAACCTTACCATGACCGCTGGGCCTGGTTTTTTCCCCTCACTTCGGTGTTGTGGGATGAGTGACGCTGTGTTGGAAGGGGCTTCTCCCTTGGTTCTTTGCTCCCTGTCTTTGAGGGAGCTGCTTGTCCTTGCTGCTCTTTGACACCTGGACTGTTGAGTTCTGGGATGTTTCTCACCCTCTACAAAACCTAGCTTTATCCTAGAAGTTAATTAATCGTTTTCATTAAAACCAAACCAAACTAATAATAATAATAATAATAATAATAATAATAATAATAATAATATCTCTTGTAACTAATTAATATCCTTAGAATGCCAAAAATCAAAAAGCTCACCAAAATGAAAACAACCACTTCCTTAACAAAATCCTACTAATATTTTCTTTACATGCAGAGTAGAAAAAGCGTGTGCACCTGTGAGTGGGGCAGGAGTCTGCTACGTTTTGCTGTTTTATTTCATTGGCTTGATCCTGCCAATGGTGTCCTGTAGCACTTGCTATGAGCTACTGTTTATGTCTTTCAAAGTCAAGCAATCCTACTCTTATTGTCCGCAACATATTTGCCATAAGTACTTGAGATAAGTTGTAATCTCTGACCCACTGTATGTGATGGGAAAGACAGACTTGACAAATGAAGAGCGAGCTTTGACTTTTTTCTGACAAATGAAGAACACAGACTGACAGCCAAACGAGAAATCCATTCTAGTCTCCTTTGAAAATGGATGAACCTGTCAGTAATCTTCCTGGTCAGATAAGAATTACCAATAAGTCTGAGCAAATAGCCTACCAAAGTTTAATAAATAAACTTATAGTATGGGGGAAGAGCTAGTGTCATTCTGATGCATGGGAAAGAGCTCATAGAGGTCAGCCATTGTATGTATGGTGCCAGGTGCCAAAATAAGAAGCATGTTCACTTCCTTAGAATGCAACTGTAATTTCAGAAATCACTGAAGTGGAATGTCATTTTGAGAACTTGTTGATTGTTTTCTGGAAGAAGTATGTTCAGTGGAAGGAGACAAGTCACTTTGCATAGCTTATGGCAAGCTTGTGACCTAGCTGTTGAAACGTAGAAAGTGAACAAAAACTGCAGTAATGTGGCTTCCACAAAAGTCCATGAGTCGTGGACTGTGTGACATCCTCAGAAGGATGCAGGGAATACGGTGATGCTGTTACTTTATAGTACAAAGCAATTAATTGTGGAAAAAAGAAAAGGAAGGGAAGGGAAGGGAAGGGGAAGGGAAGGGAAGGGAAGGGAAGGGAAGGGAAGGGAAGGGAAGGGAAGGGAAGGGAAGGGAAGGGGAGGGGAGGGGGAGGGGAGGGGAGGGGAGGAGAGGAGAGGAGAGGAGAGGAGAGGAGAGGAGAGGAGAGGAGAGGAGAGGAGAGGAGAGGAGAGGAGAGGAGGAGGAGAGGAGAGGAGAGGAGAGGAGAAGGAGAGGAGAGGAGAGGAAAGGAGAGGAAAGGAAAGGAAAGGAAAGGAAAGGAAAGGAAAGGAAAGGAAAGGAAAGGAAAGGAAAGGAAAGGAAAGGAAAGGAAAGGAAAGAAAGGAAAGGAAAGGAAAGGAAAGGAAAGGAAAGGAAAGGAAAGGAAAGGAAAGGAAAGGAAAGGAAAGGAAAGGAAAGGAAAGGAAAGGAAAGGAAAGGAAAGGGATGCTCATCACTGTCATCTAGAGATACATATCTACAAACTTATCCTCAAAGGGACTGTCCAGGATTTATGTGGCTGTGGTATAAATGTCCAGGACTTATGTGGCTGCTGATAAAGTCAGTTATGACATCCCTCCACAAAACCCCTTACCAGCCAAGGTATCACAAGGTAATCCTTAATACTTGGATCAGTTTTGACAGGAGCAGACGCTTAACTACAGCTGTGGCTCTGGACTAGTGATCACAATAGGCATTTCCTCTGAGAGAGGGTAGAAACTTTCGTATTAATAGGAAACTAAAGATAGCAGCTACTTCTCTGCCGAAGGAGAAGGGATTTCCTTCCATAACTCCATCATTTGTCTGCCCAGTTTCCAGCTCAGCTGCTCTGCTTCAGTCTGGAACAAAAGATTTGTTCGTAAGTGCACATTATTAGCCTGGTTTATGTTAATTCAAGTTGCTATGCAAAATTGTTTCCAGATCTATCACAATGCTAATAATTTGAGAGGAAAAAATATGATAATGCATGTCATATTTCTATTAATACGTAGTCGGATATTTAAAATTCCTGTCAGTTGCATCAAACTGCAATCAAATAGTGAACACAACTCACTCGACATCACACAGTATTAGGAACGTTTAGCATTTTGAACACATGTAGGCTAGTATAATACCAACAATTTTAAATAAGCCTTTGATGATAATTGGTGTAATGCATAAAAACATTAGCAAAACTGCCGATAATGTGTAAGATCACAGGACTATCCAAGTTGGTCATCCAGGCTGAAGTGTTTTTGATATTTTTTCAGTTCAAGGAGGCTGTTTTATCATCTATTTCCAGGTCACCTAACATCATAAAGTTGCAGAATACTTCTTTTCACAAATATAGTAAATAATACTATTACAAGTTATGGAAAATATGTTTCTATCATGTTTGTACAACAGGAAACAAAGCTGCATGGCTGCACCCTTTACCCAGCCATAGGTAGCCAGGAGATCATTTCTTAAAAGGCATAGTGTGAAGTAGTCAGCATATCTGTGACCTCTGGGGACTTCACAAACATCTTGAAGTGCTATTTATTGCTTGGACATCCATATTAAATTTGAGAAGCTAGGTTAAATAAAAGTTTAGACGTGCTCTGTGAAAAGCTCCCAAGAATGTCCACAGCCTGTGAAGTGGGGAGCGGACTCCCATCTCACCTGGCCGTGACACATGGACTTCACCATTTTCAGGTGGAGCAGGCAAAAGCCTAGAAAAGAGTGACATTCAGAGAATCTCAAATGGTTTGAAATAATAAATATATTTAAATTATAAACATATTTATGTTTGTGTGAGATAATAATATTAGAAAAAATTGGCTTATTGGCCTGAAATTAACTTTCTAACTTATGCTAATAAAAACAGCACCTGCATGTATGAGGACAGAAAGACTGGCATCATGCCTCTTTCAGAGGTACCACTAACATGCATCATTCAGTGCACATTTGGTCATTTAGAGAGGATTTCTTCATTACAACCCTACCCAGGAAAAGGGTAGGGGAAGGGGAAAGGATAAGTATTTCGGTTGGAAGGGGCCCTACAGTGACCATCTATTCCAACTGCCTGATCACCTCAGAGCTGGTCAAAACTTAAAGCATGGTGCTAAGGGCATTGTCCAAATAAACACAGATCAGCTTGGGATGTTGACCACCTCTTTAGGAAGCCTATTCCAGTGTTTGACCACAGTCTTGGTAAAGAAATGTTTCCTCATGTCTAGTCTTAATCTCCCCTGGTGCAGCTTTGAACCATTCCATGGTGTCCTGTCACTGGATCCTAGAGAACAGCTCAGCACCTCCCTCTCCACTCCCCCATCTCAGGAAGCTGTAGAGAACAAGAGGCTGTTCTTCAATCTTCTTCTCTCAAAACTAGACAGATCTGAAGTCCTCAGTCACTCCTTGCAGGACACACCTTCCAGCCCTTTCCCCAGCTTTGTTACCCTCCTCTAGAGGCATTCAAGGACCTCCACATTCTTCTTAAATGGTGGGGCCCATAACTACACACAGTACACAAGGTGAGGCTCCACCAAAGGTTCACCTGATGTTAACTACAGCATGACTTTGGGAGAGTGGTGCGAAGCAGCAACGGAGATCTGCAGACATCTCCAACAGGTTGAGAGGGAAGCAAAATGCTCTTCTGCTGGGTCTACCCTGCAGCAGAAAGTTTAAAGAGATACTACTGGCAGGCAAGGTTTCATGGTGACCTGGTTGATACCTCTTGGCAGTATAAGGACACTGAATGCATTACCGAAACTGAAGTTTTTATCTCTCTGCCTCCAAGATTATTCTCTCAGCGTACATGATTTCTGTGTTTCATAGCGAACCAAAAGCAAACCAAAGTGTGTCTTCCCCTGGACTGCCTGAATGAAAACTTGAGGACAGCTTCCCAGGATTAACTGTTTGCAGCAACAGTGACACCCTGAAGCCATGTAGTGGCATGTGAGGAATGATTTTGCTTATGTCAGTTTAGATGCTCTGTCTTGTTCTCTCAGTACCCTTTCTGACCACTTTTGGGGTTTGATCAATTTAGACAATTACCTATAATGGATGCATAGTGTCTTCTGGAAAAAAAACAATTTCTACAGGAGCTCTTTACATAATAAAATCTCTGATTTTAACCCTTGTCAGGATTTCCATCCCCTTAAATGTACATTTAAGCTGTAAAACTGTTTCCCATAATGCAAATGACTTGAAGGCCAAGATATGCCTGTAAATCCAACATGAAATATGCAGATCCTGAAATGTACATTCTAAAAAGATGTGCTGGCAGCCAAGCATTTGCATTTAGGTGTTCCCCAAATGCCACCAGTGTGTGTGCTTTTTATAATCCAACTATAAAACTCTTCAGTAAAGTCTGTGGGGGTTGTTGTTGTTGTTGTTGTTGGGTTGGGGCTTTTTTTTGTTTGGTGATTTTTTTTTGTTTTTTTCTGGATAAGCGGAATTAAAAAAAAAATAGGTCTGTGCAAATTTGGCAAAGTCAGTAGAGCCACAGAGTGATAATTGACAGTAAAAAGTGCCCTGATATGCCTGGGCATGGAGTGGCTCAGGGAACAGGGAAGGGTCGGAGCCTCACACTGCGTGCTAGATGGAGCTGCGTTTTACAGTCAATTGGCACTTCTGGAACGGCGCAAAATGGTTCATAAATATTAGAAGCCAATGAGGATTCATGTAAATACATGTTAACTGAGATGCAGTTTCTTGAAAATGAACCAAAATTAAAGAAAATATTTAATAACATGATGTATAAAACATTACCCCCACTTTAATGTATAAAACATTTCCCCGACTTATTATCGAAGAAATCAGGGCTCCGAGTGGCAGAGTTTATTTCCAATGTCTTTCCTCCCCTTTGTGTGGCTGTGAATAATTTTGTACATATTTGATTACAAAAAAAAAAAGAGAGAAAAAAAAAAAGAGAGAGACATGATCCAAATCCTGTAACTCTTGGGTCCAGTCATTAGACTGCTGAACAGTTTGGTTCACAGAAGAATCTGGAGAAGAAACGGACAGAGGCTGAGCCTGCACCAAGACAGAGCAGGATCTTCTGACTCCACTAAAGGAAGTACATCCTCTTATTTTATTTCTACTTTATATAAGAGATTTGGAAAGCTCATTATTCCTCCATTTCCTCTGCTGCAAACCCGTAGGAAGCACCTTTTTCTCTGGAGGAGGAAAAAGAGTTCAAATGCAGGATAATGAAATTGTTGTTCAGTTCTGGGAATGACTTTTTCTATTAAATGAAGGATTTATTTACCAAAGATCTTCCCGTTCCAACCAAGACCTGCGTTCAAAGTATTTTACCTGCTCCTCTGCTTCAGCTGATAGCGACAGGGAAGCCAGACGACCGAGATAACCAGTGTGCTCCTGAGAGCCCCCTTGGGAGCGCTTCAAAGGTGCTGGTGAGACCGGAGTCACTCTCCCAAAACAGAGTGACACTGGGCACCCCACACCCCCCTGACATATTGCACCAGCCGTGGGGTATCAGGCAGTTTCACCACGGTGATGCGTTCAGCCAGGCTGCTCACAGTCCTCATGTGGACAGCTGGTTCCTGTGCCATCCTCCCTCTGGGTGCCACAGCCTGTATTTGAGAGCAACCATTACATACCCTGGTACCTCCAAACTCTCATTCCAGGTGGCTTCACAGACTGTCAGGTATCAACAGACTCTACTGGTCTGAGTAAGTCGCATCAGTTTACATACGGGAGCACACCCTTCTATTTACTATATGTGCTCCTGCTTATCTCAGCGTAACAGCGGTGCTGAAGCACAGCTTGTGTACCAGTTGCAAGTTGTGGATCCAACAGCCCGGCCTGCTTTCGCTCTCATCATTTATGGGACAATGCCAATTCAAAATCGCAAGCCATAAACAGACGTGTTTACTTACAATAGCAATACAATACTTTTTGAAAGCTCATTTATTTCTCTGCACTTAAATTCTCCACCTTTTGTTGTTGTTGTTGTTACTTCTTTCAATCTAGACAATGAAAATGTAAGAAGGTGTCTGAAATTTTTATATTCACCTGTTTAAAAACAGGTTTCATGGGATTTATTTTTAGTTGCAGAGTATTTTGGGGGGGTGGTAAGTCAGCTAAAAGCTTGCTTCTGTAACATCTAAATGTTTGCTGAGTTTTGTCAGCTGTTTAAGACAAATGTGGCCCTCTGACAGTCCTCATCAACAAAATGCAGCGAGTAGCTTCCATGAGGATCAAGAATGCACATCACCTGCCGGCGCCGCTGTCTGTGAGCCACGCCGCTGTATGAAAGGCAAGGCTGGGCGCAGTTTTACTACTTCTAATGGAAATAAGTACAGTCCTATGTCTGGCAGCTTGTTGCTGGTGCTCCTCTCCGTGATAACGAGCGGCGCGTAGGTGCCGTTGAGATGCAGCGTTCAGCTGCCGACTGCCTCTCGGGCTGCCCAAGTTTTGCTTCCCAGACCTGAGCTCCCGTTACCCCGCGGGTGCCGCGCCAGGGCTTCGCGCAGGACGGGGGCTGCGCAGCCAGAGGGCGAGCGGGCGGGCGGGCGGGAGTCCCGCACGGAGCTCCCTGCAGGGACACCCGGGTCCCTCGGACCCCACACCCGAGTCCCTCGGACCCCGCACCCGGGTCCCTCGGACCCCGCACCCGCACTTCTCCCGGCGCAGCAGCAGCATCAACGGGTCCCTCCCCGCGGCCGGCGGCCGGCACCGCTCCTCTCCCAGCCGACCGCCGCTAGCGGAGCCGCCGCGAAGACCACCCTCCCCCCAGGCCCGCACCTTCCCCGCCCGGGACACCCGCCCGCGGGCGCGGCTCCTCGCCGCTGCCGCCCCGCCCCTGCCCCGGAGCGTCCCCACGCCCCGGCCCGCAGCGGCGGGCGGCGGGGGGCGCCCGCGGGCGGCGGCGGGAGCGCGGGCGCGGGGGTGGCCGAGGAGCGGCGGCGGCGGCGGCGTGAACGCGGCTGCAGAGCCCCAGCGAGCTGCGGGAGCGGGAGCGCCGCGCCCGCCGCAGCCGCCGGAGCCGGGCGAGGAGCGAGCCCGGCCGCCCGGAGCCGCCGGGGAGAGAGAGGTTCGCGGCCGCGGCAGCCCCGCGGGGAGGCAGCCAGGGGCCCCTCGCCGAAAGAGCGAACCCCCCCCCCCGCCCCGCCGCCTCCGCCCGCCCCCAGCGAAGAGAAACAAAACAAAACCGCGGCACCGCCACGCTCTCCCTCCTTCTCCTCTTGGCATTTGGTGGTTTTTTATTTTTCTTTTTTTTTGGTAATTTTTTTTTTTCTTGGGGATTCTCCTTCCTCCTGCCAGACTGGCTTGCACCTTCTCGATAATTTCTCTTCCCCTCGTTTTTTATACTCTTCTCCCTGCTTCCAAACCCTGTGTCTGTGTGTTTCAATACTATCACAACCTCTGCTAAAAATAGATCTTTTTATATACCCTTCCTCCTCTCTGACCCCATCCAACACCCCTTGTTAAGGTGAGTTGTGTCTTTTCATCACTTTTTTCCTTGTGTGTTTTTTTTGTTTGTTTGTTTTTGTTGGCTTTTTTTTTTCTCTCCCCCTTTCTTCCCCTTTAGGGCAGGTTTTAGGGAGGAGGGGATGTGGAGGAGAGAATTTCGTGGGGAGTCAGGCATGTTTGCAAAGCCTTATTTTTCCCTTCTGCAGCCTCAGCATCATTCCGGACTGCTCCCTTTTATCCCGAGGATGTAGCTAGGTGATCAAAGTGGGGAACTACTCTTCCTTAGCACCGCATGCATGGGAGCCACAGCAACAGCAAGAAAAAAAAAAAGCTGCTTTTTTTTTTTTCCCTTCGCCCCCCCCTCGCCACCCCTCCCCACCCCCAATTCCCTCCTCCTTTCTGTGTTTTGTTGTGGTTGGGTTTTGATTTGGTTTGATGTTTGGGGTTTTGGTGGGTTGTTTTGTTGGGTTTTTTTTGGGTGAGGGGATATTTTTGTTTTGGGTTTTTTGTTTTGTTTGGGTTGTTTGGGGGTTTTTGGGTGTGTGTGTGTGCGCGCTTGGTCTCTGTTTTGAAGCAGCACACAGGGGACTTGGAAAGAATTGCATGTGATGTCGGGGGATGGGGAGGGGAGCGAGTGTGTGTGTGCACGTGTGTCTGGAGTGTGTGTGCGTGTGTGTTTGCGTGCGTATGCCAGTGCATTTTGTGTTTATGGGGCGATGAGTGCTAAAGCTTCCGAGCAGCCACTGTACACAGAGCGGGGAGCACGGCAGAGAGATGGAGAGATCGGTCAGGGATACGGGGAAGCTACAGAGCTCTCCACAGAGTTCGGTCCCTAGCGCTCCAGGACATCTTTCCATAGATCATTACTGGCACCTTCAAGGTGATGGCTCTCATTTCTCTCCTGGTTTCTCAGTAGAGTGCCGGGAGGAAAAACTTTGGGGCTAAGGTGTATTGATAGCATTTCTATTCCTCCAACAGCCCCAGACAGTGTTATTCCGGGGATAAGTGGGGAAAATAACGTCGTGATCCAGAGCAAATGGATCGTTTGCTGTCACATATTAGTGTTCAGTGAGAAAAAGAGAGATGAAACATTATTAGTTTGGCCAGCCAGGAGAAGAATTGCAGTCCAATTCTGAAGTTGTTTTAGACTGTTTTTCTTGCCTCAGCTGTTCAGCTGCTAACTGTTCCTATTGGTGACAGAAATGTGTTTCTTGGGTAAAACAGTCTATTATAAATCTGCCGGGGAACGATATATTATTATGAGGCAATAAAGTAATTTATCTGTTTCATGAATTTCCCTCCAGTCTTTTAGTGTGCTTTCAACTATGTATTTTACCTATGTGTGTGAAGTGGGCTAATATAGATTTTAGTTGCATTTTAACAAGGAGTTAAGGCATAACTTGCAGGGTGCCATTTGCAAAGTGTCACTTAATATAAAGCAAAATAACAGCCCCTGGCTCTTTTTCATGGATTTTTTTTTTGTGTTTTTGTTTCCATTGCTTGTTTCAGAACAAACAAGTGATTTTAAGAACTTGGAAGAAAAAACTGGCTTCACAATTATATGCAGTTTCAAGTATTCAGAGCTCAAAGTCGTCACACTTGTCTTGATTGCGGAACTTGAATTGGTTTAGGGAATCTAGTGGATCCAAAGTGCATGAAAGAGCACTTCATATACATAGTTTTCTAGTAGGCTAAATCATTTTTGCGTCTAAAAGTTTACAAATGAGCTAAATGGGCTGCTGTCACCTGTGTTTAGAGCCCTTCGTGCTGTATGGATGCAGGAACATGAATGTTGCCTGTCTAGTTAAGGCAATTCCAAAACAACCTGTCTTTCCACATGCTGTGTAGATGGCATTCCACCAAATGAGCAGTCATGGAGGTAGTCCTGTGTTATCAAGAGTCATTTCACCATTTCTTATTGTTACTAACCTAAATTAAAATATTTTACACTAGTTTGCCTTGGGATAGTTTTTTTTATTTTTAATTTTTTTTCCCCTGCTGTGGCTGGCTGATGTGAAAGTATGAAGCATGCTTTGAGTGAGTTGTGCCATTCTTAGTGCTTGACAGCAGTGAGGGAAGAAACACCTGATGTGCATTGTACAGCAGCCCTGAAGGTGTGCAGGAGGAGTGAGAAAAAGGGACAAAAACCAGCACAGTGCACTAGCAGTTTAAGTAAATAAATAAGGGTGATGCATGTTAGCTTGTCAGCTGCTGTTCTGCTGAACCCTGACTACTGGCTAAACACATTTCCTTGGTAAGCACTGTGGTGTGTTACAATTTTTCCAGTTTGACAGAGTTTGCTGTTAAAATCACATGTGGCACAGGAGAGTACTTGCTCTGCTGATAAAAATCACGCCTTCTCCTTTTAATTCAGAGAAGGGTGAAATATCTGCAACTCCAGCTGAAGTCACTAGGAGTTACTGGTGTTCAGTGCTGGTCAGGATTTTATACCCAAACATGTCAGGATTCAGGGTATTTCCGGATACAATCACCAGTAGACCTGTAATGCCTCGTTTTGTTTGGATTTTACATTGGGTGCAGGCAGTATGTTTACATGTAAATATTTTCTTTTACCACAGCAACGCGAAAATGTGTCAGTAGATGGAAAGCTTTAGCATTGCTTTCCTCATGGTCTTTTTAAGAGAATTCTCTTGTTTTTCTCTAGCTGTTTGCAAAAAAGCAGTGGTTGCTTGAGAAATCTGTGCACTAAGAAACTTATGGTGTTTGGTTGCTGTTGACATCGGTGAAGGAAAAAAAAAAAAAAGGATGGAATATTTTTACCAAAAAAAGGAGAAAAGACCAAGTAATGTGTTTCTTTATCGTAAAACTGGAAGACCGGAGTGCTTGCAGATGGGTATGGAAGTGCTGAAGCAAGGTTAACGTTGAGTTTATTCTGGTGGTCATTGCCAGTAGCATGAATGGCAGCACACCAACACTTTGGTTATTTTGTAATGTAGTTAAAATTTCTTTTTAATTTATGTTTTGAGGCTTGGATTGAGCCTCAAACCTTGGATTTATTCAGCAATAAGGCCTTTTGTTTGTTTTTTTTGATCTGGAAACAAGCCTTGTAATGCTGTGAACTGCTGTAGAAAAAATAATGGAGAGTTCAGAAGTCGCTCTGACTTTGTAGAACTTACTGCTGCGAAGGTAAGGTGGGATTTCTCCCAACTGTCAGTCTACTGAAATTATTTTCTTGGATTATTTCACTTTATGATTCTGCAATATCAGTCTAAAATACATCGTCCAAGGAGTTTTTATTCTATGGATGTGGTGCTTCCACATGTGAAGAACGTGGATATTTCGTCTTGTCCTAAACTATCCAACAGTTTCAGTAGGATTTTGTTTCAGAGAAAAACTGCAGTTGCATTTGGACATGCTTAGTGAGGAAGCTATATTGATCTCGGATCTATATTGATCTCTGATTTTCTTAATTTTTTAACAAAGGAAATTAAAACTATTGTAGCATTGCCTGGGATTTTTGAGGATGGGGTGCAGTGGTGTTATCAATATCTTTTCAGAATACAATCACAACACACAGTAAAAAGCAGCAGTGTAATCCATCTGAAAACAAATAATTTTTTCTGTGTAAATCACTCTCACTTTACTAGTTTTAAATGCTACTCTGTATGTTTCAATCTGAGTGGGCAATTTTAAAATGTTTAGATGAATGAGGTTACTTTATGCAAAGCTGACTTTTTATTTGCATTTTTTCTGCTAGAAATACACTTTTTGTGATAAAATACATTTTGTTTTCCACTGTACTTGCTTACACATAGAAGAAAATGAGTATATTCCTCCTGGGAGTCATGTGTATCTCCAGAGAGCCAGGAACTGAACAGAGCCACATTCCCAATCTTGGTGAAAGTGGATGAATGTCGGGGGTGAGCAGTGCTTGAGCCTGGCAGGGAGAGGAAGAGCATGGCTTTTGAGGAAAGCAGAGCCTCTAACTGCCTGGTGTGGGGCTGGCTGCGTGCTTCAGGGCTGAAATAGCAAGTTGCTTCCTCACCTTTCATAGTTTGGAACTCCTCTGTCTCCTGGTTTGCATTCAGCGGGCTGCTTGGCTTTTCCTTTGTATTAGAGTAGATATGGAAAACTTAATTACAGTCCAGTAGAGCTCATGCAGCTCTCTGATGACAACTGTTTTTAAGAGGTCAAATGGAAAATAACTCTGGAGAGGAGTCTCCAGCTGCAGCATTTCTTCTTCACAGTACGTTCCAATTTACACCAGTTTTCCCTGGATTTGCATCCAGCTGTCTGACTCCACTTCACCTGTGTGGGCTGGAAGGCTGCTTTGTGTGGAGAAAGTGTTTGTAGGAAGGGGAAGCCGAATATTATTGTTAAGGTTGGAGTGACAGGGTGTAAGAGCCCCTCGAACCCCAACCCAATGCAGGGATGGCTGTGGTGTTGTGGGTAGAATGCTCAGGGTTCCTTGGATGTGACTCCTTCCGTGAAGTATGAGATCTTGTAGCCACGTTTGCAGGGACTGCTCTTTTCAGAATGAGACTGCAAGTCCCTGTGAGTGCTCCAGTCTCCCAGGGTCTGTTTAGAGCAGCCCAGTTAATTCCCGGTTAAAATGGGGTGGGGCCAGTTTCTCCCCCTTGAATGACTGCTCTGGCTTCATGCTTGTCACTGGGTGCCTGTTCCAAGGCTGCCGTGGTGGTAGTAACAAAATTTAAGCTTTGTTTGTAGGGGGAAAGATATAATGCACTATTTATTTCTGCTGCCAGGCAATGCCTTTAACAGGGTGTGTGAATCCAGTCATTTTTGTGAGGGATCTGTTTACCTTGCAACATCTGCAACTTCCTCAAGCATGCATTAGATATATCTAAATGCCATGGACACTTAATAGGCTATAAGGAAGCAGAACACTTATCTTCTCTAAATCATAGATAAAATCCTTAATTTGTTCTTTCATTTGGTTTTGGGGGTGTGGATTGTTCAGGACTACACTGAATTGGATTAGAATGCGTCTTTTAGTTAGCTTAAAATAGTTACAAAAAGATTTACTATTATTAATTTTAGACAGTCTCCTCTTGATGCACTTAAAAAAACATTTAGTTTCATAACAAGGTTTTAGGGCAGGCCACTGACGTGTGGTGAGAACTCACCTCCCTTGAAGACTGGTTATCGTACTTTCATTATTATAAATGACATATGTAGAGACAAGGTCATTTTCAAACTTACTGGCACTTTGCATACAACAGTATCTTCTATAATGAGTCATCTGGAGCTCCCATAAAGTTTCTTGGGTTTTTTTTTTTTGGATCTGCAGTGAAAGTATGAAGATTTTAAGCAGATCAAAGTGGCTGGATTACTTGAGCTCTGGTAGAACAAAAAAACTATGAACGCATGGTTCCCTTATCATTGCCATCTTTTCATCTGGGTGAGTTTAGTATAAAATGTATCTACAAGCCAGCTGCAGCAGTTTGGGTCAATACTTTTAGGTCGTGATGGCTGTTTCAGTAACCCAGGTAGAGATACTACAACATGGTGAAAACCAGGGAGCATCCGATGGGAAGTAAATAAGGCCCCAAGGTGGGCTTAGAAAAGCTCTCCGGAGAAACAAAAAAGCCCCTCTTTCTAGAGGAGAAGTCAGCACTTGGCCATGATGGAGTTCTAAGCTTCCTTGGATTTAAGGGCTGTTTCTATGCATAACAAGCTGCCAGTCGTTCACTGGCAGGGCAGAATCCTATGGGAATGTATATAATCCAGCAGAGGTTGTCACCCGAGCAGACTTCATGGTTGTAATACTTAGCTAAGAATGTGAATGGTTCCTTCTCCTGTTGTGATACCAATGGAGAAGTGTTATTTGTTTCCTTTCTGTGCCTTATACATTTTAACTTACAATAATGAATGGGGAGTGATTTAGAGTAGAAAAATATGGAAATTAAAAATTCATGCTTATCTTGCTCTTAACCATTACAGAAGCATATTCTGTGTCTTGGGAGTTTTCGTTGCAGCCCAGTTAAACATCTCGTAAAGTGGCACTGAATGTGGGGGTTGTGTGGTGCTTTTCCTACCTGTAAAATGGGAAAGTATACTTAAGGATAAATTCAGTAATTCCCATTTGTGTTAAATAGTTTCTCAACTTCAGTGGGACTGCTTGTCTTGGAAACACACTCATAGAACAGTGACAACAGGGAAGGTGTGAAGTATTGCTTCACTGTTGCTGATAATTTTGTTATTATTATTATCATCATTATTTGTCATAATTATTATCTGAAGAAAGCTTATTTTGTATGAGATGGCTTGTGTTCCATGCAGTCTGCATCATTAGACCAAAATTCCTTGGCACTTTCACATGATTTCTCCAACATGTCACTGCTTGATTCTGCAGCAGGATGAAAGCAATTGAAAGTCCTTTCTGTAATTTGAGGTCTAAATAAAGAGCGTGTTAAATAGGGGAACACTTTAAATATATTGATTGTACACGATAGTTCAAATTTAATGTTTTAGCTGTATGTTTCTGGATGTCTGTGTGCAGGAAATTATTTTGTCTATAATTGGATTTTCACCTAACAAAAAGATAGTTTAAGAATTCTAGAAGCAGATAAGTTCATAGGTAATTCTTTACATATCAGAGAAAAGACACTAATGAGACACTGGCACAGGCTGCCCAGAGAAGCTGTGGCTGCCCCCTCCCTGGCAGTGCTCAAGGCCGGGTTGGATGAGACTTTGGGCAACCTGGTCTGGTGGAGGATATCCCTGCCCCTGGCAGGGGGGATTGGAACTGGATGAGCTTTGAGGTCCCTTCCAACCCAAAGCATTCTGTGATTCTATGTTGCATACATTAACTAATGAGCCATCACAGGAGCAGCCCATCCATGCTGCCCTGTTGGGTTTTATAGTACATAGACAAAATTTTAAGTGGCAGTAATAGTAAAACAAGAGACCAGAAGAAGAGAATTTATTTTCCTTTTCTTTTGTATAGTTAGCTTTCAGTGGTAGTGTGGGGCAGAGACTAGTAAAGAACTGTAGGTTTGACTCTTCCTAGCCACTGGCTTAGTTTTAAGACTCCTTTCACTTTTTGAGTGGGGACTGGTACTTGTATTAGCATTTGGGATTGGCAGGATTTCTCTGCCTGGCAATACAGGAGAATCTGGGAAAGGGAGGATTTTGTGATTCTTTCAAGTCTGAAGGTAAAATCTGCAGTGCCATATGGTTAATATCAGATCATCCACTCCTCTGAGATCTTTCCAGTGTGCATTGCAAGGGCAAGCTCAAGCTAGATCTTCCAGGCCAAAAATCTTTAAAGCGACATCCAAATTTGCACTCTCACTCAGATGTTGCTTGTGTGTGGCACCTACATGTGCAGGCTAGAGATGTAAGTGATGGGAGGTGGAATTGGGGTAGTAAAGTAGCTGGAATCAAGGAAAGGATTCAGCAAAAGATAATGGAGTACATTTATAAGCAACAATGGGAAAAGGTAAGTGTGGGAGAGTCCTTAGGAGAGCCGATGGAAGTGAGAGAGGCAATGCTGAGATGGAATTAATAAGATCTAACAATGTGAGAGAGAGAAAGCACAAGGCAAATATCAGAAATGGAGGCTGGATTGGAAGAAAGACAGCAGAACTAATGGTAGATGGCAAAAAGGCTGGCTTAAAGGGAGCTGCACGCTATCAATTTAAAGTATAGTTTCAGGACCAGCTAAAATTGATCTAAATTCCAGCGGCTTCTGCAAAGGGAGTCCTGCACACTCCTCCTTCCTTCCTCCCAATGATGTGCTGCAACTGGTAATACGAAAAAAGAAAAAATCATCCAGATTGGATCCTTGATCCAGCTGACTAACTGCTCATATGAACATTAAAGCTGCCTCAAGGCAAAGAGGTGGGGGAGTGGATGTAGGGAAGGGCAGCGTAAAATTGACTTATGCTGATGACGGATCTGTGCTCTTGGTCTGAATGTCCTGGTGAGATTCTGAATTAGAAATTATTTAAAAGAGGGGCTGGCTAGGAAGACTTGAAGCAGTAACACAAAGAAGGGATAAGGCCACCCGGGATGGTATTTATAGTGAGCAGTTTTGATGGCTGCATGCAAAGGCAAAAAGATGCTCAAAACACTTAGGAGGGAAAAATCAAGCATTTAAAACTTACAAAAAGACGGTATTTTTGTTGTCTGCATATTTATTTCAGCATCCGTAGACATGCCTGCTGGTGCAGTCTTTATTATGGGATCAAGCGGGGCTTTTTCTCCCTCAGGACAGCTCACAGAGAGGCAGGGTGGCAGGGTCCTGGAGTACCATACCCCTCACCAGTGGCTGACCCTGTCCCTCACCAACCCTGTTAGGCAGGGCAGGCCCTGCAACTTGAGGCTTATTTCACTTCACTGGGTCGTGATTAACAAAGACTGCTGCTCAGCAGTCCCACCAGAAGCTCCACTCACAACCTTCACGTGTATCTCCTTCATGGGCCCCAGTGTATTTCATACTGGCTCATGCCACTTTTTATTAACCCAGTGTTTGTGGCTCCCAAACAAAACCCCTTGCTGCCTCTTTTTGCCTTAGAGCTGCACCTGCAATGTGCTACACATGTGTAGCGTGCATGAAGCTTACTTTTCAATGGTAATGTATGCTTGAAGTTTCTCTTGGAATAAGAAGAAACAATAATGAAGAATCAAAAAGAAATTCAGAATAAAATGCCTTTAGAGAAAAGGAGGCAAAGATTAGAATAGGGTTTGTAACAAATTAAATATAAACATCTTAGTTTTGATTGGGTATCTTTTTAATGCTTTTTTAAAAATTGGGGAAATTAGATTATGCACAAACACACACACACACACGCACACACACACAAAACCACATTATGGATTCCACTCTTTGAAGGAAAACGTGGAAAAAGAACAGTTTACCTAGCCCTGTGAGAAATAAGACTCTGGTAGATGATGTCATGCTGTCTAGACTAGTATAAAATATGTATTTTTAAAAAATCTTAGCTAACTTATTTAAATAAAATATTTTAAAATTCTAAGAAATCACAAGTTCTAGCTGATGATCTTAGATTTTACTTTGATCATGTTCTATGGGTTCTTGTGTCTTTTCATAGAAAAGATATTTTTTAAGCACTTCTTTTTCTCCCTTTAAGCATACATATAGAGAATTGCATACCCATAAGAAGAGATGACTGATTCTTCTGGGCTATCCAGCCAAGATATCATATAATTCCTTTCATGTGTGGAGCAAACTCCTTCCCACAACCATTTAGGGATTTATTTTATTATTTTTTTTAGTTCCCATACTACCATTTGGAGGCTGTTTCATTACTCTGGCTTCTTTTCCTCTTAAATATGTTCATGGCCTGCCTGTATCACTTTGTTCTTGGTCTAATCTTGTACTGGAGCTTCAGTGTCCTTTCCCACACCATGTTTCCTGCCCCAAAGGATGGAGCAGTCCCAGTCACTGTCTTCCTGTGCTAGGCTTAAAAAGCAAGTTCTTGCCTGTCTGAGTTCAACTCTGGTGAGGACCCCTAAATTTCTGTGGAGGACTGACAGTAGTGTAAAGTTTGACACAAGAGGGTTCTGGTCATGCTCCTCCTTCGTGTGATGGCTAATCTTAAACCATCTTCGGAGAGTGAAATATATGTCAAATGCTTCACCCACATTTCTCTTCGAGGGCAGGCTTAGTCTTCCAGTGCATTGTGCTCTACGGGGTTTTTGCAAACTCATTTTCATTTGGCTTAGTTCTGATTTCTTACTATAAATAGTTGTAGGAAGACAGAAGCAACCTTTGTTTATAGTTTGGAAAAAAAAAAATCCTCTTTCTCCATTGTATTAAATTTCAATTGGTGAGAGTTGATACTCTTAACATTTAAACAGATACGATATTCTAAGCATTAATATTTCAAATAGGAGGTAGCCATTAAACTCCAGACAAATTTATTTTCAAATCAGACTACCTAATAGTCCTAATCAAGAATGCATTTGGTTTCGTGTGGATTTCCCACTTGTACTTCATTTGGAAAGCTGGAAATAAGTATAGTAAGTTTTGATCCCAGACTCACTTTCTACTTTAGAAATTACTGGGAAAAGTAATCTGTATTTTATTTTTCTTCCCTGAATTATAATACAGAGGGCAGCAAATACATGTGGCTGGCCTTTTTATGTTTCAAGAACTTAATTGAAAGAACTTTACTTTGAAAAGTGATATTTTGAGTTTGCATTTTTCTGTTCTTTCTCAAAAAACCAAGGAGTGAAGTCATGATTAGTGAAGCTTTTAAATCATTTGCAGTTTTAAAGTTACTGCCCAATGCATGAAATATTTTAACCAATGTATAGAGTGAGGGCTCTATAATTAGTTTGATATGACATTCTATCTTTATCAAGTTCAGGTATATGCAAACTATTTTATACATTACTGTGTTTTACAGGTAGGTTAGCGTTTACCAAATGTGGCATTATTGCATTTGTCATTTAAAAATAGACCCACCTTCTGATATTGTTTGTCATTAATCTTCTGTCAGAAGATTAATATGGGTAAGGTGCAATTCTGCTGTTATTTATTCGATATCTGAAAATACCACAACAGGTAGCAATACTTGAAATAAGCAGTACTTGAAAGTCAATGAAATCTCGGAGAGAACGGTGGAGCTGGAGCTGTGACTCGTACCAGCTGCCCAGCACCAGGCACTGCTTTCTGCTTCCTCCTGCGCCTGTTGACATTTGCCTCACCTGCAGAATGACTGTGCATCTTCTCTGCGAGGCGTCAGTCCATTAGAGCTGCCTTTGATCCTGGTGTAGACATCCTCTCCATGGAAAAGTGTGTCACCGCCTTCAGATTTAGGTATCCCTCCAGGGGCAAAAAAACTTCACTCCTTGGCTTTGTCCCATTTCACCTAGTAGGGCTGCGGTTTCACTTTAAGTCTTTGTAGGAGTAAACCCTGAGTCATATTTGTCCTGCAGACCTGGGCGTGGAAGGGATCCAACTTCTCCGTAGGGGAATAGACTACCAGCGTCTGCGTGCGCAAAGGTTGGGGCTGGGAAGAAGCCTGGAGTCCTTCATGCTAGTGCTATTCATAAATCAGGAATGCTTATGCTGGCTGAAAAGAATGCAGTAATTCACACAGAGTTGTTCATGTTGCTGTTATTAACACAAACAAATACCAAAAATACCCCACAACAACAAAACCAAAAACCAAACCAAACCCACCAAATTTTTTAATTAAAAAATAGACTACTGGTCTGGCAAAAAAAGATTATAGTGTGTCATGGCACTTTGTGGCCAGTTTTACTGGGATGCTCTGGGTGCTTTTTGATTTTCAATTTGTTTTTTCCACATGCTGTTGCTATGGTAAGAATCAACACATCAGGGAAAGGTATCATAACAAATAACCTGTAAGAGCTTTGCGTTTCCTGGAACACACAGAGACAGTTTGGAGTTTCTACTGAAGCTCTGCCGAAATAGTTTTCAAACTGTTGGTGACATCTCTCGTGTTATTCACGAGGTACTTTAGCATGGCCAAAATATCAAGAAAGTTAACCTTTTTATCAGTGAAGTCATATTAATTACCAACAAAATCTCATCTCCTTTAGAAAATTTTACGTGTTCTATAAATGAGGAGGGAAAGTATAAAGAAAAAAAGGCAATAAGGGAATGTGATGGGGTAATGGAGAAGAAGCTAAGAAAAAGAGTTAGAGAATTTCGTCTTTTTGAAGGGGTGAGGATGGAGAATGCTGCCCAAGGTTTACTCCATTTGACTTTTAGGAATCAAATCATGGTAAAATTGGATGAGTACAAGAACTTGGAAATACCTATAATGTCACGCCAAGCTCCTACATGGCAGAGATTGATCAAAATATTTGAGTACTGAAAAGCAGGTAACATAGAATCATAGAATCATAGAATGGTATGAGTTGGAAGGGACCCCAAGGATCACAGAGCTCCAAACCCCCTGCCACAGGCAGGGCCACCAACCTCAGGCCTGGATCTACACTAGGTTGCCCAGGGCCCCATCCAACCTGACCTTGAACATTGCCAGGGACGGGGCATCCACTACCTCTCTGGGCAGCCTGTTCCAGCACCTCACCACTCTTTCTGTTAAAAACTTCCCCCTAATATCTAATCTAAACCTTCCTTCCTTTAGTTTTAATCCATTCCCCCTTGTCCTGTCATTGTCTATCCTTGTAAAAAGTTGAATCCCCTCCTGCTTATAAGCTCCCTTCATGTACTGGAAGTCTGCAATGAGGTCCCCCCGCAGCCTTCTCTTCTCCAGACTAAACAAGCCCAGCTCCCTCAGCCTCTCTGAGCAGGTGCTCCAGCCCTCTAATCATCTTCGTGGCCCTCCTCTGAACCCTCTCCAACAGTTCCACATCCTTCTTGTATTGGGGGCCCCAGATCTGGACACAGGACTCCAGATGGGGCCTCACGAGGGCAGAGTAGAGAGGGACAATCCCCTCCCTGTCCCTGCTGGCCACCCCTCTTCTAATGGAGCCCAGGATACCATTAGCCTTGCGAGCTGCAAGAGCACACCGCTGGCTCATGTTAAGTTTCTCATCCACCAGAATCCCCAAGTCCTTCTCAGCAGGGCTACTCTCAAGAAGCTCTTCTCCCAGTCTGTATCTATGTCTGGGATTCTTCCGGCCCAAGTGCAACACCTGACACTTGGCAGTGTTGAACCTCATTAGGTTCACCCGGGCCCATCTCTCCAGCCTGTCAAGATCCCTCTGGATGGCTTCCTTTCCTTCTAGGGTGTCAACTACACCACTCAGCTTGGTGTCATCCATCTGAAGCATCTTCAGATTGCTTCAGGTTCCAGATCTTATTGCTGCAGGTCCACTAACAGTACTTGTGTACCACAGCCTGCTAAACAGAGATACTGTTGGAGAAAGTTTTGAATTTACTGAACAGAAATTATCAATGTTTTGAAATGCAATAAACTAAACTTGTCATGTGAGATGGAGCTCCACTCGGTGTGCTTTTAATAGTAACAGGAGTTAGAGATTGATGCATGGGAGGAGGTGGAGAGAGGATTGGATACCTCAAATTTGTCTGAGTAGCCAAAGCCACTTGAGATGACAGACAGTGGCTTTGCTGGAAGATCAGGAGATGAGAGAGCTCCTTTTTCAGCCTTAGAAGAGAGTTATGTGACAAGGCTAACTCCCACTGCCACAGCAGGATGTTGGAGGAAAAAAATTTGAGAAGGGTGCCGATCCCCTCCTGAGATATGGACTTTGAATATAGGAGATTCCAGTCTGACCTCAGTCTATTAGATGGCCAGAACTAGAGAGATTGACCAAGAGACTTTAGTCCAAATTTAGTGTTTGCCACCACAATCGTGAGCGTTCTTTTAATATAAATGGTCCCATCAATGCAGATGTTGCTCTAAATTATCATCTAAATGCCACACAGAAAAATTAAATCACTTAAAATGTAAAGTGTTAAAAATTTATTTAGTTAATTTTTCAGACTACAATGATGTCAGTTATTTTCAAAGCAGCAACTCTCAGCTGCAGAGTTGGTGACCTCGCACCAAGCCCAGCATCCCTTTGGGATGGTGCAGTGTTTGCATACAATAGTGTTTCCAATGGGTGTTTTAGGAATGTGTCAGTCTTGCCTTCAAATGTCCTGGGTCTAGTTTGCTCACAGTAACCTTGTTCAGACCCACCTATGTGTTTTGAGGCTTAGCTTTCCACAGTTTAGCCTACATAATATTTTGATCCAGCCTATCATATCTCACTTGCATGCTGGTGTGCACACTTCCTGAGCAGCAGAGTCATGGTAGAGGTACCTCCTTGGCAGCAGAGTGACTGTATTCCTCCTGAAGGGTACTGGTGAAGGCCAGTAGTCCTTACCATCCTGAGCTTGGATGGTCCTCCCTCCTGCTAGCATAAGTACTTTCACATAGCATGAAGATAGTGGAGTTCAGTAATAACCAGAGTGAGGAAGCAGTGGGATCAGCTGGATGAAAACTTAGGCCTCTTGGAAAATCCCCCTCTAATATGTTTCAGTCTCTAACTTCTGTCAATATTAAGAAGGATTTTATGCCAAGGACCTCTGAAAAATCCTTCTAACCTTCTGTCTTCATTGGTATTAGAAGTGGATATTTTAAAACAGCGTGCAGAATTACTGTTATTTTTAGGCTGGGTTTCTGGAAGGCTGATGGCTGTCTGGTTCTTGCCTTCCTCTTCATCTCCAGTAACTCTTGTGTCCAGTTGCTGATGTCAACCACATCTGCCATGGGGCTGAAATCTCAAAATACAACCCAGTTCATAGAAGTTTCCTCCAGGTAAGTGCCTGGACAGATGAAAATTACACTGACCGTTGAGGAGGAGACCACAGTTTTTCAATGATGAGCTTCAGGCAAACCTTCAGCCACAGAAGTCATTCAGTAGCTGGACATTCTTAGACAACTAAGACATCTGAAATCAACACAAGTTTAGAAAACTAGTCTTGCTTAATGCCCTCTCTGTAATGCTTTTGTTCATCACCCTGACCTACGGCAACTATCCACAACTTTCATGGCTACCCTTGGCATTTAGGGATGCTTGACACTATGCAGACCTCTGTTTTCTGCTGGAACTTTTGTTGGAGTTGTGTTGTCATTACAGCGTCTGCTGCTTTTTAAATAGTCGTATTTTTCACTAAATAGTTTATTTAAAAAGCTTTCTTGAGAAGGGCGTTTTTGTGAGGTTTAAAATGTGGAAGGTCTGAATGAAAAGCAATGTTCTTCTTTGTAGCCCTGTTTTGAGTGTGTCTTCTGACACATGAAACTTTCATTATACTTTAATTATTGATAGGAAGCATTTTCTTACCAGCATAGCACTTACACACAGTGAAATCACTTTTCAAGAGAAATTACTGCAAGCAATTTTTGGATGAGTTTCAGTTTTGCAAATTGCTTAGGGTTTTTTTTTTCCTTTGTTTTTTCTTAGTACCCCATAAATTAAAGCACAAATGATAAGCAAGATCGTTACGCTGTCATGAATCACTCAAGTTCTAATAGCCTAATGCACTAAACCTTAATTAGTAATATTGTATTTTTAAAAAGACAATATTGTGAATGAAATCTGAATGAGCACTGTTTTATAACTGGGCTTCCCAGAAGATTTTAAATGGATTCCTCTTCTTGGTGTGTTTTTAAATAATTGATATGGCCACTTCAAGCCCTTAGCAGACAAACGAATTATTGGCTGCTAGTGACAAAATTTGGTTTAGACATAATAACTTCACAGAGACGTGGCACTGCATACATCTGCTGTTCTAATTAGAAAGTTTGCCTAGGGTGCTTGTATCAGAAAGAGTGGGAAAAAATAGTGCTGCACAATCTGTTGTAACAGAGTGATTCCTGCAAAATGTGATTTATACAAGATTTCTGGTTAACGCTTTCACTGCTGCTGGAACACTCAGATGCCCTTTCAACAAATTTTATACAGACAGCACTGAATTGGCCTTACCCAAATGGGCTGCCCACTTGGAAATGTCGCTTTTCTATGCTAGATTTAGGGCTTGTAAATGGATTGGTCTGTGGTTGCAAAAGACCATTGCTGCTGTGCCCTACAGCAGTCTGCTAACAGGTCCTTGAGCCGCTCCAGCCGTGGAGAATAAGGCAGCAATTGCAGTTCCCTGGTGCCGTGTCCCTTTATACCAGAAAGGTTTTCAATTTATCCTCTTTTCCAGAGGCAATGACAATCAGGAGTTATAGCATAAAAAGGAGTTTTGGTAGCCCAGTGACACCCACACATTTTTTTGTGTGTAGGGAGGAAACTTGTTAAGATTGGGCCAGCAGCAATTTGCAGTGGGATGATGATCAAGAGCATCTCACCTAAACGGGAGCATAGAGCCCTTGAAACCAGGCCCTTCTTACTATAGTGGTTCTATCTCATCTGGTCAAACAGCATTCAGGTCAAAATAAATAGCTGTGGTTATGGGCAGAATTAATCAGAAGTGCACAGGTAAGAGTGGCTTTTGCTTGCTTACTGACTTCAATTTAACAATTCACCAAATATTTCCTGGGAAAGGGTCAGCTTTCAACAAGTGACCAGTTTTTAAACACACAGAAGGAGTTTGTTATTGTGGAACTCCTAATTTTTTGCAGCTTTCTGGGATAACCTGGTGGGCTTGGTGGAGAGTATAGAGAGTCAGGTCCTTTTCTACTTAGACATTAATAAATAATTCTGCTACAAGCCACTTTAAGGGCCCTCCAAATAAAGAAAAGTGGAATTTTATTTAAAGAAAAGGAAAGGAATCATCCCAAGAATATTTATGCCTCAGAGAAAGTGAAATGTGATCAACCACATGAAGTTCCTTGTTGTCAACCAATCCAAATGTTTCAGAGAGGAAACAAATGTCTTAAAGGCAAGTACAGGTGTTATGGGAGTTGCAACTCTATTTTACATGTCAAATTATTTGTTCATACTAAGATATTGCAAAGAGGCAAAGCAGCTTTTCAGATATTCCAATGAAGTGTTTATAAAAGCAACAGCAGATACCAGAAATCTGAGAAATATAGTAACCTGATGTGACAGTGTACTTCTGAGTATCTGTTGTTCTTTTGAATTTTCCTTATCGCTATCTTTACAAAGAGTCAGGAAGGATGAAGCAGTAGGATGCTGATGGATCTCATGCATTTATAGACCATCCCACCTGACATACAGCTGGATTTGAATTTCTTTTACAGTTTAGGCTTTAGCTAATCCAAGTACTTAAGTATGTTGTTAACTCTCTGGTCATTTAACTATTAAAGTATTTGTCTTTTTTCAAGGCCATAACTGAATGGTATCTAGAATATGTATACATTAATAAAGTTGTATATAAATAGCATAAAGTCTTTATCTTATTTCCATGAAACACGAGAAATTTTCTGAATAATGGAAACATGGTACGTTTGTGCCAAGAATGGGGGGGAAAGGGATGGGGAATTAGAAAGGAAAGTATGAGAGGAAGCCACAAATTGTTTATTAATTTCTTATTTTACTTCTTATTCCTTCATTTATTTCTTCTTTCTTCAGCAAACACCTAAAAACCCAAAGAAAGAACACTGTCTAGAATGATGAGAGATTTTAGATCACCTGATGTTGAAGTTAACTTTATTTTCCCCATAAGGCATGCTTAAAGTGGTCTATTTATGGGTATTTGAGGGTTTTTAAAAGTTTGATTTCCACTGAACTGAAATTTATGGTTCTAGGGAGGATCTCATAAGGGAAGACTATATAAAATTCCTTCCTAAATGATTCTGCTTTTCAGTGGGTCGTTAGCTTTTATGCAGTATGCTGTGTTCATTTGTGGAGTAACTTTTGACATATGTATTATTCATGTTGTGACCGGTGTTCAAGTTTCATCAGTGATTTCACTGTCAGAAAGAACATTAGAAAGGATGAACATAATTTGAATGCACTGCTACTCTACATGGTTATTCATGTTGGGCATGCACCGAGAATTTTTGCATATCCTTTATAAATCCCTCTTGATACACAGGTGAGATTGAATTAACTATAGAATGGCATTCCATCATCAGCAAAGATGTGTCCCATTCTGGTTTGTCCTGCTTGCCTCTTCAGCACAAAAGACCATAGATAGGCTTTTTTCTATCTAGAAGTGCAACTTCTTTTCTGCCCTTCTCAAGGCGCCAGGCAAAAGTACAAGACCAAAAGGAGCCAGTTTTTATGCTCAAGTTCCTTCCCCCACTTAAAAAATGATCAGTTTTTAAAAAAGAACTGAAAATCAAAGATGATGGATGAAAAGTGAGAATGTGGCTAAGCCCTAGAATGTGGCATCTTGGAGGTGTTTCCATGGTACCTTGTCTCCATGGCCTGGGGTTCACAGGACTTAGGTTCTTCTATGAACTTGACTTCTTCTCTGACCATCATCCCCTGTTATAAAGAACAGCCTTATCCCTTTTTTAGTGGATCATGGGAATCTGGTGCCCAACAGCAACAAGGAAGATCTAGTCATGCCAGGAAAAGGAGTGGAAGTACATGTATTTCAAACCACATGTAGGAAACAATGTTACTTCCAAATGCAAGTGTCCCAGCTTTGACTAACCTTGGAAAAGCTTTTCTGTCAGAGGTTTTCATGAGAAGCAAGATTTTCTGCCTGAGTGGGGTGAAAAAGGCAGGCAGGAATGGGCAGGGAGTATCACCTCAAAGTATTTCTCTGTTGAAATTAATTTCTTGTACAAAGTATTTAATCTAGCCCTTGTGCCATTGCACCATATAAGCAGAAGGATGAGCAGCTAAAACGCTGCCTACACATCTTTTGGGGCACTAAGTAGATGGCAGAAGTTCCTTGGATCTTATCAGCAGCTGCAATGGAGAGATGAATGAAGTACAATAATTGAGAAAAAAATCAAAACCAACCAACCAAACAAAAAATTAATTGCAATACAACTATATGCCTGCAGGTAGTAGGGGTTCACAGAACACTATTCTTCATTAACATATTATATATGTATTCATACAGGTGGATAGATGAAAGTTAGAGTACATGAGCTTAGAATTGATGCAGTATTCTTACCGGAAAACAAACAAAAAATGTGTGTTTGTTGTGGCTTTTTTAATTTTTATTTTTTAATGTATGTCACATGGCTGGAAGATTGGCTGGAGGAAAATAAAAAAAAAAATCCTGGCTTGTGACTCTGAAAGGATCCTACAGTAGCTGGTTTAAAGGTATACTTTCTCACCCAGTACCAAGGTTGATATTAAACCTCTGACACTTTGTTGCAGTGCAACTTATTGCAGGCCAAGGACTGGACTACGAACTGGAATAAGTACTAGGAAAATGGCTAATTGTTTTAAATGAAGTAGCTGTCAAACAGAAATAGAAGGAAATACAAAAACCAGGAACAATCAAAAAATCAAGTTGCATATTATTTACACCTGCTGTTGCAAATTATACCTACTCTGGGATTGATAGAGCAGATAGTGGTCTCAACTATTTGTTGTGTAATAAGCAATGCTATCTGCAGCACACCTTATTTTCTGTATAAAAATATGATTGAGTATGGAAGAATGTAGGAGTCACTTCAATGTCTTTTTATTGGCATTTATTTCAAGGTGGGCTTTTATCCTACCCAGGTTTGTAGCTTATTTTCTGCTGGTTGGAGACTAGGTTGGGTAGTCAAATTCATATGAATTAAGGACTTAATGAACAAGAGTGCCTCATATAGATGCTTAAAATTCCTTCTCCTGAGCTCGTTCCTGTAAGATTTATTATGAGAAAGAATAATCCAGGCCAATATTTGGTAAATGCTCAGTTACAACTGAGATTTATTCAATCTGCTATCTGCCTAGATATTCACAGTTTTCACAAAACTCAAGCTGAGAACTGCACATACATGTACAGGCACTGTGTGATTTATTTATTTCTCTGCAATGACATTCTGTGGAAATACACTGGTATATTCTGTGTAGAGAATTGGGTTTCAATTTCCTGATTCAAACCCCAATGTAGTTGAAGTCGTCCGTGGTTTTGATTTTCACTACAGAACTTCTCACAGATGTTTACTGGAGTTTTATTATGAGTTGTGGTAGTCTGCTAGTCTCATCTGTTTCTGCCTAATCTCTTCTGTAAACTTTAAAGTAATACTTGGTTTCCTTTTTGCCAAATTTTTAACCAGTGGGATAAAATGTAAAGCATTACTAAGATATTGCCATTCAGCATAATTTGGTTTAGCTTGTCTACTTACTTCGGAGTCCACCCTCGTAGCTCATGTACACAAGCACTGGGGTGTCTGCCGGTATGAGTAAGTTCAGTGCTGAAATCCCTCTTTATTTGTTTCTCCATTTTGAACATTTTAACATATTCCACCACAGAAATGTTTTAAATGGCTCAGTTAGAGCAAGTTCAAAAGATGTTCCCTCTGACATGCATTCTTCAAAGCAAGACTATATTTCTCCACAACAAAAAAATATGTCTTACCTCTCCCCCTTCCTACTGTGAGTTGTGCCAGAGCTGTCATTTTTTTCAATAGGGATTGCTTATAAGAAGGACCTATATTCTGCTGTTCAGCAGGCTAGAAACCCTTTAGTTTTCAGTGTATAAATATTGATTTTGTACCTCACACGTTTTGTTAGTTAACTCAAAGGTGATAGCATTTCTGCTGAATAAATGTTTTTAAGGAAATAAAATACTGTACTTTCCTGAAAGCTGTATACTTGTCTCGTGAAGTGACCATTTAATCCCAGAAGCTAATTGCAGTTGATTTGGGATGTCCTGGCATGGATGCGATGTGTCTTGTGGCTTAAGAAAGCCATTCTCAGAAATGACCACAGATGTCTGCTAATGATCAAGCTATGCATCATTTGCCTTCAGATTCAAGTTGGAGTCAGCAAAGCACTTGATTCTGCTGTTAAATATGTGTAGCTATTCTTGATGAATCTCCTGTAGCAGTTTACACAATTCTTTTTATGTAACTTTAGATTAAATATTATTATTTATTGGAAAGCACTGAATTTTGCAGGCTCCACTTGGCTTCAGATTTTTGTTTTCAATATGTCAAGAAATTAGTAGCAGAGGATGAGTTCAAAGTGGAAATGGTCCTGTCCCTTGATCCAAAGCAAGTGCTTTCCTTGACAAGGCCTTACAGCTAATTATCCATGGAAAAAAACCTGCACTTTGAACCTTGGGCTCAAGCTGTGAGGTTTGATTCCTAGAAGCCACATTTGTGGCTCAGTGACCAACTCTCGGTACTGTTCCTGTAAACCTGACTTCAGAAATCCAGCCAGTTGGAAAACATTTCTGTAACCAGAATGAGAACAGCCTCAGGCTTGCAGAGATTACAGATAGAGGATACTTGGCAATGTGAAAAATCAGCCCCCGTGGTGTATATTTCAACACTTCTCTGAAAGCTCAGTTTTGCAGGCTGATGAACATTGCTCAGCCACCATGATTTAGTGGAGGACAGGTGTGGTTGGACTTAATGATCTCAAAGGTCTTTTCCAACCTAGTGATTCTGTGATTCTAAAACTCCTCCTGAAAACAGTGGACCAAACCCTCATCTTCATTAATGAGGGAAACTGCTATTGTCCTAAATAGATACACGATTGCTGACTGAAAAAATGACTTTGTAAAGCTGGAGATGGTCTGAATTTTCAGGTCTGCATATTAGAAGTCTGAAGTTCTACAAAATGCTATTTGTTACTAGGAAAAGATTCCAATCAAGGAGGCTTTTTTTGGATCATAGGAAAAGAAGTTCCTTTTTTTCTTTTCTTTCCTCTTTCTTGTAAGAATTGTATGCCTCACTTCTCTTTAAGTCACTAGTAAGGTATGGAAAGCCAGCTCTGATTTACCAGCACTTGCTTTCTTTTTAGTGGGTTCAGAAGAGAGTTGATGAGTACCACTGGTTCTGCAATGTAACCAGGTAGCAACAGGTATTCTCTGCCTCAGCCTTGATAAATTGCAGACTTGATGGTTCCTCAGCAAATGCAAGAAACAGATTGTCTTCATTGCATTCAGTTTTGCTAAGAGGTTGTGGAAATAAATTCAGGGGCAGGGAACACAGCGATTCACATAACGCAGTGATATGTCCTGCTTGCGTCAAAAAATCATGCTTTCGACAGACACAGAAAGGAGTAAGGTGGGGATGGGAAATGAAAGGGAAATAAGTATTCTTGCGTCTGCATTTGTCCTCCTCCTAGAGCCTTTGTGAGACTCTCACAAAGTGCTTCATGCCCAGTATGGTTTTTCATCTTGCGAGCCCTGGAAGCTCATCCACAGTGTTTCCTACTAACTTCCAATGTCTTGCCTACACGGAGGATGCCAGCTCAAGCCTGCTTTTCATGCATTAATGAATCCCGGGATTTTGGACTTGAAAGAAGGAACTCAAAAGACCCTGCTCGAAGCCACTACTTTCTTAATGTTATTCCTTTCATATTTATTTTAGAAGCAAGGCAGCAGGGCATCTGTTGCTTCTAGCTCTCACCTTCCTCTGCCAGGCTTTTGTGCCTTCCTGACTCATCATCATCATGAAGAAGGCATTTCACACCTACCTGTGATGCCTGTGTGACTCAACTGCAGGTTTCATTTCGATCAGCAATCTGACTCTAGTTGTCCAAGCATGTCTTCACAGGTTGCAGTGGTGGCCATTTTATCTGCCTTTTAGTCCATAGCTAGGAGTGAATGTTCTAGATATGCTATTTATTCAGACACAAACCGTGTCTTACATCCTTCCCTTTGAATTGTACCTGGACATAAAGAAGGCACGACTTTTCACAGGTCTTTTATAGTTTAATGTACTGTAGTTTTGTTGGTCACTGAAAGTGTCATCCTTGCTATAGGGAAACAACATTTTGCCAGCCATTTCGGTGACAATTAAGATATTCCCTCTCCATAACTGTCTTCCTAATACTTTAAGCCTTTCCCAGCCCAAATTCCTGTCAAATTCATGGCCGTGCAAGAAATCTAGGATAAAAATTTACCAATCCAGTCTCTGTTTGAATAATGCAATAGTTGTAGAAATATTGAAGTTAGGAGTCTACATTTCTGTTTGTGTTATTTCTGGCAACAAATCTTTCAAGAAGCCAAGGGGTTCATATGTGAGAAGTGCTGCCAGCTTCTGTAACCTTGTTGTGATGCTTGTTTTCATTGCAAATACGTGTGTGAATATAGACAAAAAATAATTGCAGCTAAAGATTCCTTGTTCTATTTTTTAATTTCTTAACTTTTTAATTGTCTTTTATTTGTGGCACAGTAGCTGGCAAAGAAGCTGTCAGAATACGTATTTGAGATAACTTTCTATGTTTAAAGGTAGAGGCTGCGTAAAAATATTTTGAATAATGACCTTTGGGGTACAGCAGTACTAGACAAATCTTACTGTCAATAGAGCTAGTAGCAAGAAAAAACAATTGAGAGAGCACATTAGCACTCCTAAGCACATACTGTTAGTTCCACAAGAAAATACTTACTGAGCTGACAAACACTGGGGAAGGTTTGCTTGCTAGAGTGTGAGTGCAGCTTCTCATTCCCATTTAAAAACAATATTTGCAATGAAACGTCTAACCAAAACATATATGCATAAAGCACACTTACTGACAAACATTGGCTCAAATCTTCTCTGCATGTGTGCACCCCCAATCTCCTTCTTTCCAGAGTCTTTGCTTTGTATTGCTCAGCCTCCCATTCCTGCTATGTGTTGGTGCTCAGCATCTGAGGGAAATGGGGAGAATACACTTAGAGAAAGAGAGTGCCTTGTTCCCTTTTTAAAAACAAAACTAATGTTTTAAAACAAATGTATAAAACCAAAGCAACCAAAACCTAAGACCTTAAACAGGAATAGTTTGAGACATGGGCCACTGCTAAGGCTACAGCCTTTTGTAGTCTTGCTCTTGCTCTGTGCTCCTCCCAGGCAAAACCAGGGGCTTAGTAGTGTTTTCACAGTGTGCAATAGCAGTCAAGAAGCCAGTTACAGAATCACCTCCTTAGACCTGCTGGCCACACTCTTCCTGATGCATCCCAGGATCCCATTGGCCCTCCTAGTCACCAGGGCACACTGCTGGCTCATGGCCAACCTGTCATCAACCAGGACCCCCAGGTCCTTCTCCACAGAGCTCTTCTCCAGCAGGTCATCCCCCAGCCTGTACTGATACAGAGGGTTATTCCTCCCCAGGTGCAAGACTTTACACTTGCTTTTATTAAACCTCATCTGGTTTCTCCCTGCCCAGATTTCCAGCCTGTCCAGGTCTCGCTGGATGGCAGCGCAGTGTTCCTGCGTGTCAGCCACCCCTCCCAGCTTTGTATCATGGGGGTACTTGCTGAGGGTGGATGCTATTCCCTCATCAAGGTCGTCAATGAAGATATTAACCAGTTCTCTAAGAGACTTATGTCCAACCATCTACATATTTTCAGTTAATTTTGAACCTTCTGATACAAAATAAGCTGCTTGTTTCTATTAACATGATGCCTGCAGAAATCCATGAAGCAGCCTGCGTTGAATGTGAGAAATGTAGATCTCTGCCCATTTAGAGTGATCTACAAAGAGATATACAAGACCCAGTCTCTTAAAGACTCTGAACTCCCACAAATTTTTCTGTGAGCCTTTGTGTAAACACCTCTGAGGTTCTCAGTCTTGCCCTTTTGATAACCCAACCCCATCTAAGCAACCACTGCACTGAAATACTATTTTGTGGACTAGTATCTATCACCATAAGGCTTGTTCTAGCCCATCAGTGGAATGGGAAGCCTCTTTGGCCAGCTATTGATTATAAATAGAATGTATTTCCCTTTGTTAACCTCTTGATCAGCTACCTTGCACATCTATTAGTCAATGTAGAGACCTGGGAACTTCCAAAGGGCCATTCAGTTATTAAATGGATTGACCTGCCTTCAATTTTAAGAGGATGATAGTCTCCTGGTAATTTGTCCTGCAAAGACTTAAGTAACATTTCTGTGGGAGCATAAATAATAATTGTTACATGGATGACAATAGTTTTTCAATATGATCTTACAGACTCCCAGGCATCTGTGTACTATTCCTGAGGGATCTGTGAAAGGTAATGAATGATAGCAACCCACTGGTAGAAAATCTTATTTTATTATCTAGAGATCCATGCATTCTGCAGAAAATTATTGGAGAATATAAACAGAAAAAACATTGAAAAACGGAGAGCACCACGGCATCAGAGCCGAATGATATTGGCAGCTGCAGAAACACAGTAACTCATGATGCACATATAGATATTCCTTAAATATCTCTAAATGATAAGGTGTTCTGTTGGCATGTATAGAGACAACAATGATTTTACATCACTTGCCCTTGAGAGCTCTATTTCCTACATGACTACATAAGAAATAGGTCTCTGTCTCTGAATTAATCCTTCTAGTCTTATTTCTGAGAGAAAAATGGGGCATTTGAAGTGGGATGCTGCGGTTCTCCATACGACTGACTACAACATCTGATCATCCAGTACATAAAAAGTGAAACCTTTCAAGAGGTCAATTCTTTGAGCTCACTCTGTTCACAGTGATAGCAATGAATGCTAGTACAGAGACATGTAAAGAGGCAGAAGCAGCTCAACTCAGAAGACCACAGCCAGTGAACGCAACAGGAACATTTTAACAGGTGTTGCAGGAGGATTTCTTTTGAGATCATTCTGTAAGAGACAGGATCATTGATTTACCTTTATTTACTGCCCAGCAGCATTTGCAGAGTATTGTCTTTTTTCCTTCTTCTATTCATTCAAACTTGGGCATAATTACCCTGCCTGAACTTCTCATAACTATCTAGAGGGGCAACTTGCATTATAAACTTTATAGACAACTGTATAGTTAGAATGATGTAAGCAATGATTTTTTGATTGACTGAATGAATCAGAATAATAATTTAAAAAAAAAAACCCACAAAAGGATTTTTTTCTGAAAATTTAAAACTCTAAAGGAAAACACTCACACCAATATTTGGTTTAACCTGAAGTGAAGATTGTGCTTATGTGGCCTTTTATTTTTAAACTCTTTTAAATGGAAATAGAGCTAATTTTACAAATAAAAATACATTCCGTTTTACTCCAAAACAAACAGCTAATTTACAACTGCCTCAATATATATCACACAGAGACCAAAACAGCCAAGCCCTTATACTGAATTCAGGCTGAGTTTTGACAGGGTAGGCTTGTGGGCTTTTTTCTAGGCACTCAGCAGGGTAGTGTGCTGAGACCTGGCATCACCAGTGGTTGAGGATAACAAGCACCAAGTTTGAGAAAGTCTTTGATTTTTCTTTTTTTTTTTCCTTAAGGGATGTGAAAACATTTCTGGTTTGATTACAGTTGTCTTAAGAGGTCAATTGTCTAGTAAATGGAAAACGGGAAATATTTTATATTGTAGTCTGAGTCAGGCTTTGTGTGTTCTTAGTAAATAACTGTTTAGTTGTATGGAAATAAATGGAGATCTTCAAATCTGTATCTTGTTTTATTAGCGTGTGGACACGCTTGCACAGAAAGACCAGGCTGTCTTGGCTATAAAATGCTCTTGGGGTACAGTAGTCTGATAATAACAACATATCATGGAGTAATCTCATCATTTTTTATAAAGACTTACTAATTATAAGAGTAAAAGTATGTGGAGGAAGATGAGAGATGAGATTGATCATTTGGAACAGCTCCTCTTCAGCTTGTTAATGGCTCCCCTTAAATGTTGATCAGGTACTCTGACTTCTTCAGTGAAATCACTTCTGGGATTAAACTGGCATTATGTGTGAGCAGGGTGACTACATGGAGGTAGAGTGGTGAAAACCCCTGATTTTTTCTATAAATAGGGAGTTATAGAGGGCTTTGTTGTTTTGGTGGTGACTTTTTCCTCCTTTCCTCTTACCATACAAATAGTTGGTAGGCTTGAATTTTGAGCAAGTCATCAATATATTGAGGTGTGTGCATGTACATACACATATGTTTTGCAGGGTTTCAGTGCACACAGTCAGTTTTTCAAAGGAGCCTGAGACCTAAAACATTTTCATGTGTCACAGAGCTATTATAAAAAGCTGGGCATAAAAGTAAGCAGTCAGACTGGGGTCCCACCTGGTATGAAAGTATGCTCCATAGATTATTTCTGCAGAAAAAGACTCAGGAAAACCTTTGGGAGACATATACTTCTCTCTATGGTGGCACTTTAGCAACCCATTAGATTTTCATGGAAGTGGTTTCTGTAAGCTCTTAAATCAGTGAACTGTTCTTGGCCAATTTCCCTTCTCAGTTCTGAGAGACCTCTCTGTGAGCATCAATATGTAATGCTAGAATGAAAAGAGAACAGTAAAATCAGCCTTTGTGTGGTACACCTCTTTTCTATCCCTACGTCTACAGATTAGAAGACATGACCTCTTTGCAGTCATTTGTTGTCTCACCCCTGTCGACCCCCCCCCGAAAGTTTCTGAAATCTCCCTACATCTGAGATCATTCTCCAGTAATACTAACCTGCAAAGACGTTTGGATAGCTGTGCTGGCAGGAAAAATAATATAGTTGATCTCTGTGCTGCATGATGGGCCTTACATGGGCAAGGAGTTACATGTTCAGGTTCAAGACTAAATCAGGTCTGCTGGTCTACAGCATTTACAGCAGCAATTGGAAGCTTTCAGGTGACATCAGGAACATGCTGACACTTTGAATGGTGAACCCACCAGAGACTACCTCTTACTGTGCAAATCCTCCTCTGATTTGGGATCTAGTGTGTCTCCTCTGAAACTTGTGTGCATTTGTATACAGGTATTAACAAAATCAACGGACATCTTAAATGACAAGCTTTTTGCCTCTGAACAGTTTTCACTTAAAGGGAAGGCACACTGTAGACCAAGCAGCTAATATGTGTATTTCAATCAAGTGAGACACTTCAGTAAGTAGTTCCAGGATCTACTGACTGAAAGTCATTGACATGGCTAATTAGCATTAACCATTCTGAGTACTGAATCTCCCCACTTGTAGTGAAGATCTTTATGAATCCGTTGCATTCCATGTTTCATAGCTAGAACTCTTTAGGAGTGGGTTATGATAGTGGCAGTGCTGTTGATTCCTTCATGGACAGAGGGTGCATCAGGGATGTCTCATAAATAAACAGAGCTGGTTTCATGGTTGAAATCCTGAGTTTTGGCATATGTGATTACTGGTCTAAAGCTGATTTTTATTCACAGGTTGGTTTTTGTATGAGCATCATGCCTTAGTTTTCTAGCAGTAAAATAGCAATCATCATTTTCTTCACCAAAAGGGTTATCAAACACTGTGGAACAGGCTGTCCAGAGAAGTGGTTGAGTCACCATCCCTGAAGGTATTTAAAGCACATGTAGATGTGGCACTATGGGACATGGCTTAGTGGTGGAATTGGCAGAGTTAGGTTTATGGTTGGACTCAATGATCTGATTTTAAGGCTCATTTCCAACCTAAACTATTCTATGATTCCATTATTGTGTGATTCATTTTTAGGGGTAGTGTCTTGGATTGCGTGATTACTAGCATATCAAAACCCAGATATATATTGAGAGTATGTTTAAGTAACCAGTGAAACAAAACTGAATGGGCAAATTAATGAAAGGCTGTACTTAGTTCTGCATTTACATTGTAGAGATTTATCTCCAAGCACATTCAGCACAATCTTTTAAAGTAGTAAATTGTTTTCAGAAAATTGTTACTCAGTCATAATTATTCAGTGAAAGTCATATTGATTCTCACTTGGTTCTTTCACACATAATTTTCATTTTAGGTCATGACAACCCTGTAATTATCCTACCTGGTAAAATAAGCATATGGTAATAAAAATAACACCTAGACTCACATACTTATTTAACTTATTACCTGTAAATGCTTTCTTTTGTTCCTTCATAATATTTTGGAAAAAAAAAATATTGTAAATTCAAGAAGACTGAATATTTTTGCATCATGCAATAGTGTGCATACACAACTTAAAAGCTTGGAAACTTTTTTTGAGAGAAGGGTAAAAGCTTTTGTCTTCAAAAGGCAATATGAATCATAAAGCAGAACACAGATGAGCAAACATCTGGTTAAATGTTTTGAGATGATGTATAGAAGATATAGATAGTTTTTGAGGCTCTGTTTGGGTTGGTTTTGGGTTTGGTTTGCTTTACATGGGAAAGTGATTTCACATGTTCAACCCTGTGTAATTGGGATAGCTCACAAAGGTGGTGATGGGTATCATAGTAATATTTTAGCTAAGAACATTTCAAAATGCTTAATTTGCTTTCATAATATTTTTGGGTTTGTTTGGGTTTTTTTTTTTTCTGTTCATATACTTCTGAGAAGAGTCTAATTTGAATGAAAGTTAATCTGTTATTTCCACCCCCACACTAACCCTTCTGTACTACCACTGCTGCTCTTAGTCTCTCAGTAATTGTGACTTTCTCCTTGCATACCTGACTGGGTATTATTCTGTCCTGAATTTATGTCCACCCTCAGTTCAAAGGAGAAATATTTGTTCTTCACATTCTTACACTGTTCTAAATCCTTAGGCAGTGGAATGGTTGCAGAGTATATTAGGGCACCACTCTGATCATGAATAATTCATGCTGGCATGCTTGCTCTCAGTGTACCTTTGGCTCAGTAGCGCAATTCAGTGATAGTGATGCTGAGGCTGTAGATTTCACTGGCAGTTGAAGAAGAGCTGTTAGATATGGCTTTTAGGGTTCTTACTCTCATTCAGTTTTATTTAGCTTCTGCTCAGGTCCCTCACCGGAGGTTTTCCAGCCTATCTCCCTACTGTATTAGTCTTGTGCAATCAGATACCACTTCAGTGGCTCCAGAGAACTTTTGCAGAGTACAGCAGATTAATGTAGCAAGAGATCAGGTCCAACCGAGTGTGAGATTTGAGATGAAGTGTAAAGACCAAGAGTTTCTTTATTTTATAAAGGGTTTTTTTTCTTAATTATTTTTAAGTGTAGTAATGCTTTTATTGTTCTATTTTCTGTAGTCACTGTATCAGTTACCCGGGGTGGGTTTGTTGTTCAAGAATCAGGTTTTGCTGCAGTGCAGAGTTATGAACCCATCTGAGTACTATGACGTGATGGTGCAGGTTTAGTGATTCATCCTGGAAAACAGTATTTTAGGTGATCCAGAGGGTAGAACAGCGTAATGATAAGTGAGCAGATTCACTAAGCTCATTCAAGCAGCTAGCTAGTAATACTTCTGTGTTGGTCTGCACTGACTCCCCTGGTGAATGCAGTCAGATGGGATTAGTACTTTCATGTATTTTGGTTTGATTATCTTCTTCCTTTTTTCATCTTTCTGTGAGAAATACTGAAAATTATATACTGGAGCTAAGGCTTTCAAGAAGAAGTTGGTATCCAGTTTGTCAAGAATACAAGATTAACTATTAGGTAGTTGTTTGAACCTCTGACACAAGCTGTGTTAAACTCATCCTTTGTTCCCATTGCGCTCAGGTTATTACTAAGGTCCTGTGCTTTAAATGGCATAGAAAGCATGTCTTTTTCTTGAAGGAATCCTGTGTGAGATGTATTGTTGGATAGAGTTGTTGACTGATTTAGGAATTTCAATTCCTTCCTTTCTCTGAAACCTTAGCAGTCTGCTGAAATGAATGAATGAATGTTAACCATAGTCTCCATTAATCCTTCATCGCCTCTCTCTCTACTTGCTGATGCTTTTTACTCTTATTTGGAGCACTTCTTCATCTGCCATTCTGGGGAAGTCTTAACTCATCAGTGACACTTTTGAAACTCAGGAGCATCACAGTATGGTGTAGTTAATAACTACACCTTTCCTCATGGATTTAGTACTTTTCCTGTAATGACCAGCAACTTAATCTTCTAGGTTGCATAGCATAACATGAAATCCATCTGCCTTTTGATTTGTCCAGAAATTAACATTGCCAGCTGGATGGTTTAGGAGCATGCTGCAGTCTTTGATGTCACATGTGAGGTCTATGCGTGAATCTGTCTTTGGAGATTTGAAGAGTGTCTTGGGAGGGGGAGGGGAAAAACCTTGAATTCATTTTTTGCTCTTCCTTTAAAAGTTCAGTGTATTTAACTAAAGCATAATTTTATTTTGTGTGTACTTCCTATCTGTAGAACATGGAACTACAGGTTGTAAGGTAGAATTTATGTGACAGACAGAACATTCCACTAGTCATATTTTCACTGGCTGCTTGGACTAAGGGTGACCCATTCCATTTCCTTTGGGTAATGGGGGCAAGAAGTGAGTTCTGATTTTGCAGCACTCACTGTCTCACAAGAAGCAGAGAGAAAGGGTCTCCTTTCCCTGCAGTCATCATTGGCCTGATGCAGGCAGTACATCCCACCATGTTTCACCAATAGCTCCTCTCTCCTGCAATTTCCCCTAGAGCAGAAGCCTTGCCGCTGACTCCTCTTGCTTTGGGGTGCTCTGCCTCCTGCCTCTCCATCTGCCTGCCTGTGCCCACAGCAGGGCACTAACCACAGCCTGGCTTCCAAGCTGATAAGCCATGTGATTTATTAACTCCTGTTCTGTCTGGTTCATGTGCCACTTGCTGGCAACTTGGCTGCCCAGAGACACATCTGGAGGATGTATGATTTACACGTAGTGCACTTAATCACAGAATCACAAAATCGTAGGGGTTGGAAGGGACCTCGAGAGATCATCGGGTCCAACCCCCCTGCCAAAGCAGCTCCCTAGCTCATATTGCACAGATAGGTGTCCAGACGAGTCTTGAATATCTCCAGAGAAGGAGACTCCACCACCTCCCTGGGCAGCCTGTGCCAGGGCTCTGTCACCCTCACTGTGTAAAAGTTCTTCCACATGTTGGTGCGGAACTTCCTGTGCTCCAACTTGCAGCCATTGCCCCTTGTCCTGTCCCCACAGACCACTGAAAAGGGTCTGGCCAATTCCCCCTGCATCCCATACTTAAGATATTTATAAACATTAATTAGGTCCCCCCTCAGTCTTCTTTTCTCCAGGCTGAACAGTCCCAGCTCACTCAGCCTTTCCTCATACGGGAGATGTTCCAGGCCCTTAATCATCTTCATAGCCCTTCTCTGGACTTTCTCAAGGAGATCCCTGTCTCTTTTATACCAGGGAGCCCAGAACTGGACACAATACTCCAGGTGGGACCAGACCAGGGCAGAGTAGAGGGGGAGGATCACCTCCTTAGACCTGCTGGCCACACTCTTCCTGATGCATCCCAGGATCCCATTGGCCCTCTTGGTTCTTCTTAAAATGAAGCTCTTTTCCATTCCCATAATGGCTTTTGCTTTCCTTTTGAAAACAATACTGCTGGTATTTTCCATTAAAAAGCTTCTGAATAAACACTTTTCCCACTTTGGTTTTACTTGGAAATAGAATTTTCAGGAAAGTATGAACACCAGCAGAACTCAATGCTCTTTTAATCCTCCTTTGCTTTCCTACGTTTTTTCTTTTTTTCTTTTTTTTTTTGATAATGTATCTTCCTTCTCCCACAAGCAAATCCCAAATTCAAGAAAATATTTTCAGTTTTCTTTTTGTCACCATCATTTGTATGGTTACATATAACGGAAGTTTATAGATGGGACGTGTGGGCTTGTCATTGGCTAACTAATTTTGAATAGGAAAAAGTTCTGCGGGAGAACCAGAATAAAAGCTGCCACGTGCAGTGATTCTTTGTTGTTAAAATACTTGGGAAAATAACATCTTGACAGTAAAGTAATGAAGCAGGAAGTAGATAAATATTTTCAGTATACAGCCCCTGATGTTTGAAGTCAGCCTCATTGTTACTGGCAGAAAATGGGACATCTTCACAGCACCACGATGATAATTTCACTTCTAACTGTGACAAAGAGGAAAGAAAAAAGAAAAAATAGGGAGGTGAGATGAACAGGAAATTTCACTGCAGCATTAGGCACCAAGAACAGTGAGGTACTATTTTGAAGAAAAATGTTGCAAATGCTCTGAGAACCGGCATTATCTTTGAGTTAGCATTCATGAAGTTTACAATTAATTAGGATATGTTGTTTCTGTTGCAGATGAATTTAACTCTACTGGGTTTTAGCATGCTCTTTTTTCTTTGACCTAAATCCGTCTAATTTTTTGTCTTTGTTAAAAGCACAGAACAAAACCACTATTGTGTCTCAGGCTGTGCTTGAGCAGATCAAGGAAGTTTGCATTGCTAAGCAAAGCCATATACATTTTAGTTATCCCAGAAATGTTTGAACTCTACGCAATTAAGTGAGATGAGTGTCCATGTGATGGAAATGTTAACTGTTCTTGCTTTAAACCTGTTTGTAAAACAGACACTCCAATGGGGGGGAAAAAAAGAGGGGAAAAAACGTGTGAAAATGTAATCAGGCATAATAACACTTAAGCTTAGAGAGGAGAAAAGCATTTCATTTGTAGATGTAAATGAAATGTCATTACAATTCAGTGTCTTCAGGACAGCTCTTCATTTCTGTTGGTTAACATTAGCATTTCTTAAGGACGATTTAATATATATTTGAAAGCTTTTTTTTTAAAAAAACAAACAAAAAAATCAACCTGGGAGATTATTCAGAAGAGCATGGCTGCAGTTTTGCAGATGTCATACAATCAGCACATCCTAGACCTGTGATTAAGATTTCTATTCTGACCAGAAGAAAATGGAATACCTTTTAAACTGTGGTAAAAATAACAGAACACCCTCCGTGCTAACACATTCAAGACAATTGCTCATGATGTTATTAGGTCCGGTTGTCTTATTTGAAAGTTTGTTCTATTCACTCTCTTTAAAAGGCATGCTTTAAAACCATTAAAAACATGCTGGGGCAAATTTTTTCCTCCCCCTAAAATCAGAGATCTTTGATCTATTGATAGAACAGGCTGATGTGAAGATTTGAGTGTTTCTCATCAGCAGTGTGAACCAAACAGGAGGAACAGAATTAAATAAAAGCGGATTTGAAGACTTCAGAACAGAGCAGATCCTGCAAACTGCAGTGCCCAGTGTTTATTGGCTGCAGGGTGCTTGAAGATCCTCCAGTTGCCTAACATGCATAGACCTGTGGTTCACATCTTTTGTCAGGTGCAATCTTGGGTTCGGCAAGTCAGGTTAGGCACATAGGATTCATCCCGTCGGCTTAGGCACGTCGGATTAATCACGTCGGGGTCCCTGTTCGGGCGCCATTTGCAGGAGGAGGGAATCCGGCCCGGGGAGGAAAATTGGTGCGGAGAAGCCAGCAGTTGACTCAGTCTGGGTGGTGAAGCAAACTCCCTTTTAATGCTGATCAACCCTCTTTTATACCATCACTAATTATGCCTACAAGTCAATTTCTCATTGGGTAAGCTCCAAAGGTTACAATAACATAGCTCTTCTTCCTCTTCCTCTCGGGTTTCAGTTCCGCTGAGTAGTTTGTCTCCCGGCCCTGATTTTGCCGTCGTGCTGACAAGCCACTACCAACAGGCTTACTCCATAACTGTATATTCATGACCCTCAGAGCCTGGCTTGTACAACATATCCTGGGGGTTGTGCCCCCTTTCCTTTAGCCATTCTTCAACAGTACAACACTTAGATCCTTCTCTAATTATGAAAAGTTATCAGTAACAAGTTGTAGTTTTGTGTGGCTGGGTTCTGGTGGAGGAGGAGGAGCTGCAGGGGTGGCTTCTGCAAGAAGCAGCCAGAAGCTTTCTGTAGGCCTGACTTTATACTTTTCTAGTAAGCTTCATTTTTTTTTTCCTACTTTCAAAACTCCTTTATGCCCTTTTTCATTATTTTTTTTTTCTACACTGGATCTACAATTCACTGACAAATATATGTCCACCAACTACCTATAGAGTTATTCTAAGAGTACCTGTAGCCTCCAGACAGCTTGCTTCTGGGTTTTGTTTACTTGCCATGCTCCTACAGATAAACCTATGGACAAATAAAACACCTCTGAAATAGGATGAACATCTGAATGGAGAATTGCACAGAACAACAATTGCATATGGACAATCTTTCTGCAAAGAGGACAAGTGACAAGCTAGAAGTCCTGCTCATGGTGGCTTTCCATCTCCCATCTGGATCAGTCTCTGTGGATGGAGATATGGAGGTAGAGAGTTCCTTTTATTTCCAGGAGAAGTATTTTCCAGGCAGATTTAAGGAAGATGTAACTCCAGATTGAACTTTTCGGTATCCTGGGTGTAGGCACGAAGCGCTGGTGTAGCCGTTCCATGAGGTGGATTATGCCTGAAGGTAGGCGAAAAGAAAGGAAGGTCTGCTCACCCTATTTCAGGATTGTTTTATCACATCTTTATTCCACAGTGAGGAATGTGTTTATACTCATACAGTTTTAAACTGGTGACCCAGATAAAAGGAGGTATGTATCGTCTTGCAGTATCTAAGCCACCCAGTCTCCTTCTCATTGCTTTTGTTATTTTCTCAGACAATTTCCACCTCCCTCCATGACATCTCCTGGCTTTTGATGTTTCAGAGGCATGTTGTTTTTAGCACAGCTGGCTTTCAGATATGCCGATGATTAAATAACCTTATTTTAAATGTTTGCAGGGCTGTATCAAATGTGATTATATGATATTTTTTATGAATGTATGATATTATGGTTTCTATATTTTGTTCTTTTTTTTTTTAACTGATTTATCTGATGGTTTTGTCATCTGAGAGATTTGTTTGTTTGCTTGCTTGCTTCCTTGGGTTTTTTTGCTCATCCCTAGAGGTTTTCTAGAGTTAGCTAAGCACAATCACAGCTGACATCATCTCGTGTTAGTGATATTCCTTCCTCTGAGTGGGAGGTTAGACTAGATGACCTCCTGAGGTTTTTTCCAACCATCATGTCTATGATTCATCATGTATTAGTCATTCATTCTTTTGAGTATCAAAGTTGTCCTTAACTTTATATGCTTATTATGACTTCTTAACGAGCTTGGGATGGTGGGGGAAGTAATTTTCTGCTGCTGAACAGCAGGTTGAGATACCCAAGAGACACAAACTCCTGTTAGTGGCAGGGAGTGTCACATACAGGTTGTGTGTACTGTTAGTAAAAATCAGAGTCCTTCTGTAGTTGGTACCCATCTTTCCCCCAGGGAAGAATCCCTTCACACTTGAAGCGATGGGGGGGGACCTGAGAAATTGTGTCTTCAGATAAATTTCAGTGATTGCATTCCAACTTGTGCACAGATCTGAGAGGGTAGAGCTTGGTCAGATGGATAAACAGCAGAGAGGAAGAAAAGAACTTACCTGACCGGAGAGCAAGGGCTACCAATAGACAGTACCCACAGGAAAAAATTCACTGGGGTTTCTCCTCATTTATGTCAGCTGCAATGATGTCAAAGCACTGAAGTTATCTGAGATTGGTAGGTGTGACCTGGACCCTTGATACTCATTTATAAAGATGTTTGCAGAAATGTACTATATATATTGCAGTATTTATTGGGCCAAGGTGTGGTATCACACTAAAAATGCCTCTAGCAGGCACCGTACCTTTGCACTTTCATGCAGCAAGAGATAAATATGTTGGCGGTGGCTAATGGAAAAATGGGACTCAGTTAGGGAATGACGAAGGCTGTTTAATGAGCTGAAGATAAAAAATGAATACAATTTTAATGCATATCTTGGCCAAGTGAGAGACAGATGGAAGAAATCTACAAATTTTAGGGGTGTGAAAGCTCTCCTGGAAAATGCAGCTCTGTTGAAATCAAAATACTTCACAAAAGCAGGTCAACTGCAGTAGACTTTTGTTTGGAAAAAAAAATGAAAAGGACTGTCAGACAGAGCACATTTTAATGTTTCTGAATATATCTTTCTTTAATTCTTAGTTCTGAAATTATTCTTTTGATTTGTTTTCTATTTTGATTTCTTTAAAAATTAATGCAAACGATAAACAAACAGGAGAGCCGTGGAATTTTCCTTCCAAGATTATTTGAAGTGTTTCAGTTTTGCTGTAATTTGGAGAAAAGCCAGAGTATAAAATCCTTGGAAATTGCTATCATCCATTCAGTTCCCAGGGGGTCTGAGAAGGACTCGTGTTCAGAATCACACTTCAGCTAGTATCTCTTGAGATGCAGAGGCATCACTAATTGCCAGTAGCCGTACTACAGCTCATTTGCTTTGTACTCCAGGTTGCAAGGGATTGAATGTGCAAGTGGCTTCAACATCCTGTTACGCCTGATGTCCAGCTGTAGCGGTACCGCTTCTCCTGTCACATTGCACTGAAAAGTGGCAGCCTTTTTCTTCCCCCTGCCCCGTGTGCTGCACTTAATCTCTTTCAGGATCAAAACTGTTGTAAGGGAAGAATTTGGTACTGACACTTTCTGGGGACCGTGTAAGAGATTTAGTAGAGCTTTTCTTTGCCTTCCTTCTTCTCTAAGATCTGTTACCGGGTGACTGGGATAAGTGATAACTTGCATGTCTTGCAAGAAACGTCTTGGTTCTGGTCTTGGTTATTAACTGATGGGTTTATGACATTGAGAGATTCTTCATGTGTTTGTACATGAAGGTTTCTGTGATACAATTGGGTAAAAATCAGCGTTTAGGGTGTCATTTCATGCCAAAGAAGTTACGGTTCTTGTAGGAATTCACAGAAAAAGTTCCTTGGAAGAATGGTTGCTGGCACTGTATACTTAACACAGTCTTTATGATGAATCTTTTGCACTACAGTAAGTTGGTTTGGTTTTGTAACAGACAGATTTCATTGTCTTTTATTATGTCCTGTATGTAGGATATTTAAGGAAACACATAGCTAGGATATCATTTAGAAGTCAAACAAGTGACCTTTTGAATTGAGCATCAAAATTGGAGAAAAAAGACTAGTAATTTTCATCCTGGTCCTGGTCTTGAAAAACAACTTTTGGATTCATGTGGTACAAGAAATTTAGCATGCTTTATTCAACAACTTCCAGTCTACTCTGCTGCAGTGCTGTCCTTACTGTGAAATCCATATTCAGGGACCTTTTTCCTTTCAGGCATGCACATCCCTCCCACTGTGGATAATTGGCTATGTCTGGGTAGAATGGGAAGTTCTTACGTGCTGGCAAAGACACTGGCTTGCAGAACTATAGTAAATAGCTACTTCAGCAGTGTTTTTTAAAGCTAATCTATGAGTTTGTCTTTTTTAGATATAGTGACCTTTAAACTAGCAAACACAAATTGCTGTATGGTTTAAAGACATCATATGGTATTTTGAAACTCAAGAGCACCGTGTGCGTTCAAGATCGGTGGCCAATTTACCTTGGGGAATGGAGGGGCCAGGTGCTCTAGCTATCGTTTCAGCAGATTCCTTACTAGAGAGGAAAGTAAATATGTCCCTGTTACACCTTTAGTTCTTCTGTTTCATTCTCTGTAAAACCAACTTTGCCCTGCATGACTGGTAATGCCACCCCCCAGTCTGCATGACAGCTGGGGGATGATGCTCAGAAGGTCTTTGGTTTTCTTGTACTTTGTGAAATGGAAACTGATGAGGCTTATAACAGAAATGCCTTTTTAAAGATACTATTTAGCAAAAGCTTGCACAGTTGTTCTTTGTACCACTTTAAGATTCACTATCTTTCAAATCATTTTTTTTATCATAAAACATAAAGAGAATATTGTACTGTATTAGTGGGGGTAAATAATAATATAAACTATCATTAAAATGTAATTATTTTAATATTATTTATTATATGTAGTAATAAATTATAATTTTGAAATTATAAAATGTCTATGCAATTGAAATAAATTACTCGGTAGGGAAGCAAAGGAAAGATTTAGCTTTTCTGTACCTACACAGGGAAAGTATTCAAGTGCTATTGCGTCTTTAACAGGTAATTAGCACACATAACATGGCAATTTGCAAAAGTTACAAACTACATTAATCAAAGTCACAATTAGAACTGCAACTGTAAACAGCACAGAAACTGGAGCTGTCTTCAAAATAAGACATTAAGAAGTTCAGAAAACTTTCCCTTTTTAGTTTTTTGGTTTTAAATGAAGAAGATCAAGATTCAGATGAATATGAAATAAAAAGCTTTATGTACAGAAAGCATCTAATAGCTTTACATAGTATCTCCTGAGTGAATTGCTTAGGTGCATCATATAAGCTACATTTTGTCAACCTTTAGCTCTCTCTGCATCTCAAAGAGATTTTCTAATAATAGATGAGCCGGAAATCTATGCCAAATTAATGAGAAAACAGGTAATGAACTCGGCTTTATTTAGGACTGAGACCAATGTAATAAAAAAATGAGAGCCATTAATGTTTATTGAATTTGTCTAACAGTACCAGCCAGAATTAGTAAAAAAATTACATTGATTATATGTGAAATATGTACAATCTTGAGCTAGTTTTTTTCAAATTTCTTTTGTGAAAAGTAGTCCTTTATGATATTTCACAAAGTTGTCATTAGGTGGCTAGACCAGCTGTATTTTAAAGTGCTCAAGGAGATATTCCATGCAGCAGTAGGAAGCAATGTGTGTTCCTGTTGTGACGCATTCACGAGAGAAAAATGTTCCTTGTTAATATGTAAATATTGATTTTGTAAAACATATGTAGAAAAGCTCTAGTGAGATCCTAGGAGCTCGAGTTCAAGACTTAGTTAGAAGTGTCCATCTAAGGTGCAGATGAGTCCCTATAAAAGACGATTGTTGTTCGTCAAGCATGGTCATGAAGGAGGCTCTTCAAAGTGATGGAGACACATACCTCAGCTTCAGTCACCTTCTGACATGTAAAAGACATTTAGCTTTCCTGAAGGCTGCCATGAATGGTGGGGAGGCTGTTTCTTGGAAATGTGATGCTGGGAAGGCCCACTGCTAGCTAACTTTGTCTTGGCTGACTGCAGACCGGGGAGCAGGCGGTGCTGGTTTATCAGGGGGACAAAGTCCAGAGCTGCTGAGTGATACACAACAGTCATTGCTGTTGGTTTTCTGGTACTAATTGTTCCTGATGTAAAAACCCTTCACAGAGCAGGCACAGGTTACTCAGAGCAACATGCTTCGGGAATGGTCGTAGCCTTTTCTCAACATGTGTTTTGGTAACTCCATCAAGCATGAGCCTCAGGTAGACAGAGGTCACGTCTTCTTTTCTGCAAATGGGTTGCAAACTGGACACTACTGCTTACTCAGGATGTCTGGTCTTCAGAGCAAAATGCCATGCTTGCTCAGGGGTAGTCTCACTCCAGACAAACCAGACAAACACACATGTACACTGGAAGGTACAACATGAAGGTAAAGATAAATACTTAATTTAGATCTTTCCAAACATTTAAAAAAGCAATTAATTCATTCTATTTTGACCACATAGAGGACATAGAAAAAGATGTATTCCCTTGGTGACTGAGGGTTTTAATTTTTGAACCTGTATCTTCTATATCTTTTGTTGAACTTTTCCATGAGTCACTTAATTGCTGCCTCACACAAGCTTTTGTGGAGTAAGCTGAAGCTGTGCAGCAGTCCTGAAGCCCAAGGATAAGCAGACAGACCATGCTGAGAGGTTGTAATAATAGACATACTGACTGCTCTGTTAAAAACCTTGGCTGGCCCCCGAGTCTGTCAGAGATTTCTGCAGTACCTTGCCTCTTTTCAGTACTCCTAGACAAGCCAGAGCCATTGAGCTCAGAAAGCATCATTTCCTCCTCCAGGTCTTACTGGTCTTTCACTGCTATTTTTATGCTAAAGAAACCCTAAAAGAAGTGTTCAGAATGTATTGATGCTCATTTTTTCCCTTTTCTTCAAAACATCCAGAAAGATTTTATTTACATTTCAATATGTTTATTTAGTTAATCATATGGACAGAAACCCACATTTCTGTCAGGGACATTTCCAGCTAAGTGACCCATCTTGGAGAGTAGGAGAGTGTGAAAAGAGATTTACTGGAATCTATGCAAGTGGCACAAGCATCTCCTCCCAGGGAACATATCTCATAATGTCATCTTTATTGCTGTTTGCATGAAAGCTGCAGACATGCTTCAGGCCTCGTGCATAGTGCAAACAGAGCCGTGAGGTGGGGGGTTAGGTATCTCGTTCTACTTAAAAACTTTAAATATCGTAATAGTGTAATATAACTTGATGAAGTTTTAATAAGTTTGAATATAGCTTTTTTAGCTTATGTTCAGTGATGTCCGTGAATCAATAATAATAAGCTGATGGGTTGACAGGAGTGCAGTTCTCTGAAATTTAAAAAATTAATAAATCATTATTAGGCTGAAGAGTCAGCATTCTTTATGGAAAGAGTAGCCATTTTAAAAAAAATTCAATTAATAAAGACAATATTGATTTAATTAAAGGAGGTACTTGCCATCCCTTTGATAGGATATTCACTTCCCATTTCACTTGTTTCTTGGTGATTATGGACCAAAGAAAACCATAGGCACATGAGTTACAGTTTTACCAGAAGTGCATAATGAAATAATGGGTCAGATAATTTTTTAATAGCTGGAAGACACTCGTGTGTGTTCTAATTTACAGTCTTCAGCATTTAAACTACCAGATCAGAACAAGCTTTTTCTTAAAAAATTCTTTTGTAGATGAGAGAACATTACTAATAAAACTTGTTGATCCTGAAACAACTGTACACATAAAACAAGCGAGAAGTTCGCACAGTTCATTTTAGCAATAGACTCTTTCAAAAGAAGAATAGCAAATTCACAACTGTACTAACAAAAAAACCCAAATTCATTCAAAATCTGTGGAGAAAAAACACTCTCTGATGTACCAAAACCATTCATATAAATGAAGAACAATCATATGAGATCCATGTTTTAGTTTTATGAAGAGGCATTTATTCTGCACAGGATAAGGAGAATTCTCATATTTTTAGATACAGAAGTTTCAGGTTTGGAAACCGCACATAAGTAAAAGAAATGGATGCATGTTGGACAGAGATTCTCTTAAAATACATTGTTTTTCTCATGTTCTACCACTATTCTTCTTTTTGTTATGATGTTACTTATTTCAACTTGCATTGTTTGCACAACCTACAAACTAGTTGGATGTAAGGAGCCAGGTGGAGCATTGGTGACTTTTTTCATAGGCTGGATGAAAAGAAATAAAAAAATATAATACCAGATAATAGGAGAACACAGTTATCCTGACCTACCATTTATCATGGGTGCAGGCTGGTGGTGTTGTCTTGTAATTAAAGTCAGCTAGGTTTGTTGTCCTAAAACAATATGTTATTGCTCATGAAGGATTTGTGGGTTATTTGACAGTAGTGATTCAGTTGTTATGTATTAATGTGTATTAAGATGGTCCCTTCTAGGTTTTCATTACAGCTTTAGGCTTTAAACTGTAAGAAATGCTGTAGGACCCACAATAAGATGTTTTTCCTTATGTAACATCCATTTTTCATACCTTGCTGTCTTAAAAACAACAGGAGAAAAGAAAGCACCCTAAACCAAAACAAATTGCCATGCAGAAAGATATCTCCTAAGCTATCAGTTTAAAAAATGAGGGATATGACTTTTCTAACAAACCAAGAGGCAGCATCACTCCTACCTTAATTTTTTTCACTCTTTCTGCACATGTTTCTGTTGCTGTGGCAGTAAATCTTTTCCCTTGTGATCTGTCATGCTAGAGGTTATCTCCTCTAGCTTCTGGGATTCTGAAGTTTCTTGTTGTCTTTATTCATGATTCAGAGGACAGTGGGGCTTGTGGCAGTCAAGCAGAGCTCTTTCACAACCAGCCATCTGTGATGAGTCGCTGAGGAGGGCAGTACACTCAATCCACCATCATCATGGGCAGATGAATAGGAGTAATGGTGAATAGGGATTACACAATCGATGTTTTTCAGTCCTTTATGGCTTTGGGGTTTTTTGTTATTGAAGAGTCCTCGGACAAAGACATTTCCCTGGCTGACATACCCTGTCCTTCATTTCCAGCTTCACAACCGTTTCCAAGCGGAAGAGTTCCCATAGATCATACTCCCTTAGCTCCACTGTTCCCTTGAAAACAGCAACCCTAGATCTGTAGTCTTGTGCACTTGTCTACAAGAAGCGTTTCTAAATGGGATGATTCCCCTACCCCTAGCTACAGCAGCAGTGAGGCTTGCGATTTTCATTTCCAGACTACAGCAGCTTGACAACATAAATAGGAATTGTCCTTTTTTCCTTAAAGAAAATTCCTGGTTTGGAATTCTGAAATTGTGTTCTTAATTTTTAGACTGACTCCTGAAGCCTTCCCTTTTGAAAAAAAAAAATGTTAATGCTTGCTGAAGTAATATTTTTTTTGAAAAATAGACTCTGAAGATATCCCAATATGTTGTCTTGCAAGGAGGTTTTCTTTTCCTTCCAGATTATCTGATACTTAGGTTCCTGTGGATCATTTGCACATTTGCTTTTAGGGGTTATGATGGAAAAAAACCCAAAATTATGTATCTTTTAAAAGTTTTTCTCTCTTCTTAGATGCACATATAGATATTATTTGTCCACGTTTTCTAATTAGTGTCGTTAGTCAATTTATACCAGCTTGTAGAACTGGAGTGGGTAGACCCATGCAAGATCCATGCAAAACTATCCAAGACATTGTTCATGATATTTACATCCTGTAACTGCTCTGAAGTTGCAAGAACCAGTTGTTTTGTATTAAAAATATGGTTATGGTGCTCACTTAGATGAAGAAGATGTTTTGATGACTCTGGTTCTAGTCAACGGTAGAGTACATCATAATCATAGCTCCAGAGGCAGATCTGGGCTTCCCTGCAGGATATTCTCCTCAGGTTGGATCATTATAGCAGTTCTGTTCCTACAGTGAAAATCTGGATCCTGTCTAAAAGTTTTGTAACTACTAATCACAGTGGGATGATGCAGTAAGAATTGCTCTTGGTTAAACACTGCTGTCCTTCCACAGAAGCTTGTAATACACGTTTTTCTCCCCAGGAGTATAATTGGACTGTAGGCTTTTGTAGAAAGGTACATAGTGGTCCAAACTTCCTCTCAATGAATTTCTACTTAGATTTTAATTTTGCACAACACGAAGAATATAGAACGCAACTAATAAGGCTACATGGTGCTAACTTGCCCATGGAGAACACCTGATTGTTGCCATCCACAGAGTTTTACTTTAGCTGCAAGCCTTTGACGGTTAGTGATGCTAACCTTTAGAATAACAGAGCTTCTCCAAAACCTGAGAGATCTTTTGTGTATGGTACTGACTACAGAAGTAGACTGCTGCAGTAGTAGTGCTGTTTTATATACATTTTAAAACTACATATGTTGCTAAATATAAACTATTCATAGGTTTATAAACTAGCCCAGTAGGAATGTGACAATACTTCTGATGTCTCTGACCACAGCATTTTTTTATTTGATGTTTGCTTTCAGTTGACAGATATCTCAACTCAAAAGTAGCCAGGCAGTTCCCAGTGGAATATGAATTTGAGAGGACTGATGCACATTGCTTAATCTAAAAGTCTAAAATAAGGTAGTGTAAAGCTATTTGCTCAAAAGTTGCCAGACTTTACAGGATATACATAAATAACTTTGTGCAAAACTGGAATTCATTCTGCAAGTTAAGCCATATGCCAGTTTCAAGATCTCCAGCACAAGAGCATTAGACATATGGACCGTTCCCTAATATTTTGATGGAGCACGTTTGATAGGAGGCTGCAGCTCATGCCTCCTGGGGGCTGAGTCAATGGAGTGACTTCTGTTCACCTCCATAGACTTGCTCAGGCACCATCTGTCTGGATTGTTCCTCATCTTGGTAGTAGACATCTGATTATTTGAGAACAGGATCAGGTCTTGTATAATATTGTAATGTATCCAAGGGACCATTAATATACGCAGTGTGGAAGTGCCTGGATAGCAGTCTAAAAAATAAAAAGAACCAAAAATATTGCATTAAATTCCCAGTAATGAAGGAGAAATCAAAATGGTAAGCTGATTTCTCAGAGAAAATAATGTCATAAACAGATAAATCCTTCAGAATAATGTAGGACTAGCACGTAAGAAAAAAATACTGGAAAACTCAAGGAATCTCAGAAGGGAGGATGAGAGAAAAGTAACCCCCTTTCCTTTGCCCATTTATTTTGACCAGAGAGAGACTATGAATCATGTGCCTCTTGACACTTTTCAGGAATGATCTTACTGTCCAAATGTCTTACAGAGAGGTTTGCTAGTAAAGAAAATGATCAATAGGACGAGATATTAAAAAGGGGATTTTTCTCCTGCTTACTCCATGCAGCACTGTCAACTCCCTATTGAATTTATGATCTACAGGAAATTAAACACTGACAGCATCACCAGCAAAGATAAGCATATATTGCTTAGGGTTAATGACTTGCTAGGTTTTCTAAATCAAGCTATGTATACATTAGTACCTCAGATTTTTATCAAGTGACTGTTGGCAAGTAACCATGGATAATGATAGCAAATGAAAATTCCTTTTCTAAATGGCTGAATCATGCTGTTACATTTTAAGCACTGGATTTCCAAATGTCTGTCTACTGTCCTGGCAGAACTCATTTACACATGTGTAGTACTGTGTTTGAACAATGTAATTGTTATGTCACCTGATTTTACACATGCTTCCACCTAAAAAAGGAATTCGAAATGCTGAAGCAGTTTGCAGGCCAGCAGATTTGGAACCATGTGCCCATGGCAGACTCCAAATTCATAATTAAGCTTCTAGATTAATGTCTCTATTTACAAAGATGCTGGGCTCCCAGGAGTTCCTTTATTTGCTTGAGATATACTGATCTTAAAAATAGGCACCAGCTCATGGTTTCTGCAGCTCTAATCAGATGTTTTTCTTAACTTTCCATCTTCCCTGGAGCTGCAGGCTCCTTTGAGCTCGAGGCATAAACAGATTGATTGAGCATGGCATTTTTTTGCTTCTGTTTTAAATCATGTATTAGGGCCAGGCTGGTGGCAGTTTGCTATCCTTCTCCTTTCAGTGATATCAAAGGCTGGTTGTCTTTCAGGAGTTACCTTATAGACTGGAAGGAGGTTCCTTGATCACTAGGGCGGGGTGTCCTTTGTGAGAGCTGCCCCACAAGACTAGTGATGATCAGTGGGAACTGAGTGATAAGAGAAGTGCTGTTCTGATACATACACAGACAGAAGAGCATTGCTGCTGTCTGCATATAGGTTGTCTCTTCAGTCACTGGGGAAACAAAAAAAGAAAGAGGATGTGAAGCTTCATGCAAAATGTTGTTCTGAATCTTCTAGGGGAGCCTATATATTTCCACTGCCCATAGGGGAACCTCATCTATCAGTTGGAACTAGCTAACTGAAGCTCATGCAGCAGTTCTCCAGTGTGGCTGAGTCAGAAGGACTGTAGATACTGTTAGCATATTGCTGTCTATATGCTGCCTATGTAATCTATTCATTTTTCATTGAAATTGAAGGAGGAAGTTGCAAACAATGTTTTTTTGTTACTGTTTTTGGGATGGGTTATTTTTTTCATTTTTTAAATGAGGAAACAGAGAGGCAAAGAAAAAGCAGTTTTGCCAAAACTGCAGGAAGAATCTGCAGAGCAAAGAACATCTCCTTTGGGATGCATACTGATGGTACATACAGCTCCTTTCCTTTTCTTCTCTGAGGGCCTCTGCTGAGGTCCTGGTTAGACACAACCTTCCTTTGCTCACATAAGCTGAAAAGATTGAAACCTAGATTGGTTTGGTATGCTTGATTGGTACGAATTATTTTTTTTTTCTTTTAAACTGTATTGCTTGTAGCCTCTAGAGTTGACACCACAGAAAGAGGAATAAAATCCAGGTCAAGTACATAGCATTACAGAGGACTGGAACTGGATTTTCAGGAGAAAAAAATAAAAGGAAAACCAAAACATAAACACAGTGTATAAGAAAATCTTCCTCAGAAACTGTCCAAGAAAACAAGAACTTTTGTAATATTTTTCCCTCTTGCTGTTACGTATCAGAGGCAATTTTTGTTACCATCGTTGTTTTGCAAACAAAATTACAAACATGCAAATAAGGGCTCAGACCAGATACAGTCAATATAGAGTAGAAAATGAGAACAAATAGATCTCCCCCTTCATATGCTTTGCCCTCCTCCTACCACTGCCATCCTCTCAAATTCCTATCACTCAAAGCTATGGCCAAGAAAATAGAGATAGGATTAAATAGAAGAAACATTCTTCATTCCTGCCTTGAAGGGTGCTGAAGGCTTGTTATGAAAGACAAATGCCATGACTGTAACACAGGCGCAAGCACCCTTGTAGTGACAACTCTTCCCGCCCAGGAGTCAACCAGTTCCAAACCATTTTTGTTTATCAGCCAGATGAAAAGCAAAATAAATTCACATTGCCAAAAAGACGAGTAGCAGTCTAACCCCCTCATTTTTTAGTGAGCCTTTAAAAATGTCTCCTGCAAACTCAATGATGGTGTAATTCCAAGAGTGCAATTTGTCAGCATCCCTAATAAATGCACTTTGACACAAACAGAAAGGTGAATAATATTGTATGAAAATTCATTGCATTTCAAAAGTCTGTCACTGTGTCACATTGGTCTTTGAGTGAAGAACAGATGATGAATAAAAAAGTATGAAACAATTCTTATGTGGTAGATTCAAAGCTGGTGAAAAGCCAATACTTTATCACAGTTGCAGGCTTTGGTGGCAGCTTGGGCTTTAGCAGTCTTCACAGAAGAGAGTTTATGGAAATATGACCATCAGAATAACGCTAGTACTAACAAGAAAAATATTGATAGGAATCCAAGATCCCCTGTTTTAATCTTTGACTGTTTTCCCTTCAGGTTTTGGATAGGTTAGCTAAGTATATTTCTGTTGAGGGGCAATTAAGGCAATTCCTTTCCTAATGGAACAAAAGTACATGTTTTCTGGGTAAAATGAATTGTCTTTCACATTAAATCTAGAACTCATTCAGCAAGTCGAAGACTGATGTACCACTCTGATGCCTAAAAGCAAAGGAACTCAATTTCTAGTCTCTGAATAATCCCGAGAATGCAGAGGGGAAAAGAGAGTCATTCTTTCAGTTGCGGAAGAGATACTGTCTTATCTGCTGTGGTCCTGTGGGGTCAGGGTTCACCTTGCTTTGGAGTAGTAGCTGTGGTAACCCCTTCCATTTGCATGAGTCTTCAAGGAAGGGTTGTCTGTTCAGAACACATACACTGAAGAGAGAACTAATATTTGTATTTCTGGTCATTGCATGCCATGGTATAGGCTAATCATCTGAAAACTGCACATTAAGTGTTGGATGACCTGGTTGTGAAACACACTGGTGATGGGAAAATCGATACAATGTACTTGAATGCAGGACAAATATTCAGACAAAGAAGGTTTTCCAGATATTCAGGGTCAGATCTGCAGATAGAATGTTGATCACTGTTTAATGGCTTAGATCTATGTAAGATCACTCTCGAAAAATTTGTTTGTAGAGAAACTTCAGATTGCAATCAATCAGACTGCAAGGATGCATTAAGTCTCCAAAGAAGCTGATAGACCCATAAGGGAAATAGGAAAGTACAACAGTCACAGAATTTAGTATAGCAAGTTAGGTATCTAAGCACTGCTAAAATTTCTAGCAAAGCACGTACATGCTTCTTTTTGCAGAAATAGATGCCTCTTAAAATCATGCCAGGTACTATTAAGGAATGTTCTAAATGTCTATCCTTCTGTATTAGTGAATTTAGAAAAAGAAAAAAAAATTGGGGACTAACAATAAATAGAAAGATCAGAATATAGAAAGAAAATGGGATCACCTTAAGGGCGTAAGGGATGAAGTAATATCAGTGGAATGGAATCTAACAGTGAGAACTTCAAGGTTATGCATTTAGAGCCTCATAAATACAACTGAATCTGTCTGGAAGAGATATTAGGCTAAGTGTCAGAAAAAAAAAAAAAAAGCTATTTTCTTATTTTCTATGGAAAGGTTTAAAGAGCCTGGCTTTTTAGTCTAGAAAAACAAAGGCTGAGAGCAGACATTATTATTCTGTGTTATAACATGAAGAAGGTAAACATTTGAGAAGACTGAACTAAGGGGACTACATTGGCACAAAGAAAAAGTGGGTGTGAACAGGAAACAAACTTAAAGATTCCAAGGTATCAGAGGAATGGGTTTCTGCAAATGCTTTCTATATGGTCAGAAAAAAATCCAGCTAGTTTCAACATGAAGATTATTGTGTTTGTAAAAGCCTTGATCTGGTGTTACTGGGTGAACTGATGTCACAGGAAGGGAGGAAAAGACGGTCTTTTTAATACTTTGTATATTATACCATAGGCTTTAAAGTGTGTGAATAAAATCAGTTCTTAGCAAAATTCTTCTTCAATGCTAACCCATCTTAATTTTTAAAAATGGATAGACTTTTGCTGTTTGTGGTGGTTGTTATTATCATCATCATCTTCATCATCAACTACTTGAAGGCAGCATAGATAATTGCAAAGTGTGACAAATTTCAACCAATGTATTTTTTGATACCTCTAGGTGGCTAAAAGTAAATTTTAGTATCTTAGTTTTATCACATTTGCAATTATTAAAGAAGAACTAAAGAAAAATTCTAAAATGGATATATAAAATGAAAAGCAACTAAAAACGTTACCAGACATAGCCTAAGCTTCAGATGTATGTTTTACTGGATTGAAGCTGATTTAGGAAGCATTCTTACTTATTTTCTTATGTTTAGAAGAGATCTGCAGAATTCCTGAGAGACGGCAGCCTGATTTTGAGTTAGGTACATCCAGTAAGATAACGTCCTAACGTATCACGAACAATAATAGCTAATATTACTCTTTGTGACATATAGCGGAATAGAGTCTCTTACTTGCTGAATCATTAAATTATCTTGTAAAAGAAACACTGAGAATAATGACATAAATTAAATCCTGTATCCTGAAGTAAAAAAAAATCTTTTCTAACAGTGCAGGGGCTGAATACTGAACACTCTCTGTTGTGAGTGCTGAAGAGTGTAAGATAAGGGGAGGTAAGGAAATAAAACAGGGTCAAGAGAAGCTACCTTTGGAGGTCTCTTTCAGGGCCATCGACTGGAAAGCTATAAGAGAGATTTTATTTTGAGTTCTGTTTCCATCCAGAAAATTTCAAAGGCAAGATCTCTGCTGTATCTAAAGAGACAAAGGTCCAGCGCATTCCTCTCTTATTTTGTGGTTTACTTGTGCTGTGTAGTTATAACAATAGTCTGGGGTGGCATATAGTCCAGGAAAATAACCAGGGGGCTCTTCAGAAGCTGCATTCATTGTAATGAATTGCCCTTTTTTTTTTTTTCTTAATCACTGCTTTCCATAGAGACTCAGTTGAAATTAAGCAGAGCTTCTGATGAAAGTGTGGAAGGCTGTGTCTCATTCCCTTCCCCTCTCTTTGGCAGAAGGAGAAATTAGGACAGGGTATTTTACACTGCTTAAATTACACCACCCTGTGCTTCTGGGTTATCGTGTAGAGCGGAAATGTAACCAGGTGGCTGGCATAGTCCTTTGGAGAAGTGTCTCTGTCTCCATTAAACTTGGATGACAGCTGAGAGGGAATAGCTCCTTCCTTCCTTCCTTCCTTCCTTCCTTCCTTCCTTCCTTCCTTCCTTCCTTCCTTCCTTCCTTCCTTCTTTTTTCCTTCCTTCCTCCCTCCCTCCCTCCCTCCCTCCCTTCCTTCCTTCCTTCCTTCCTTCCTTCCTTCCTTCCTTCCTTCCTTCCTCCCTCCCTCCCTTCCTCCCTTCCTTTCTTCCCTTCCTTTCCTTCCTTTCCTTCCTTTCCTTCCTTTCCTACCTTTCCTTCCTTCCCCTATCTGTTCATTCATTGCCAATTCATCTTTAGCAATAATTTGACTGTTCAGGACTTTGAAGTCACTTTAGACCACAAACTTTGTTTTCAAAATAGCAAGCAATCCAGCACAGTGCTGTTTCTTTTTACTTAAACCACAGCCACTGTATCTATTATTCAACAGCTACCACAGAACACCACTTGCAAGGGATCTTCTGTCCTGAAGCAAGGACATTTAGGCTGGCAGCTGGAAGGCCACCGCACCACTGCTCAGAAGCAACTCACTTCACAAGCCAGTCAGCATCTTCCCATTCTCCTTCGGCACTCCACCTCATTGATTTTGAACTGCCAGTGCCTTTCCGGGAACACCCTGTTAGGGGATTTGCTGCTTAGAAATGGGAAACTCATTGTATTAAGTATCTTTGCCATGTTGTACCACTGGTTTTTAAGCAGACCTCTCCATTGATCTCACTAGGGAGTCTGCTTTAAACCAATGGCATAATTTGGCTCTTTAGCAGTGGGGTTTGCTCAGATGAGAGCAATCTCTGTTACAGTCAAAGCAATGCTTTCACACTGAGGAATCAGCGCGCTTTCTATTTTAAACCTGACTTCGAATTGCCATCCTGCCCATCTCAAAATAAAAGTTTCGACAACTCCATATTTCTTATTGCATGCCTAACACATTTGAGTGTAACTGGGACAAGATAGCATTGAAATGCAAAAGCTTGGGAAAAGGAGATGATATTTTCTTTCTCAGAGCGACTGCAGCTTTCATGCTGAGAATCAGCTCTGTGCCCCACCATTAATCTCAGGAGATGGTACTGCAGCCCCGTGTTGTGGAGACCTGTGAATGTGTGCAACTTAACTCAGACCTTTGACCTCTATAAATACATGCTTTAACAAAAATTATTCATTTAGGGGATGGTCTTAATTGTTTTTCTTCTTTCACCACCCTGGCACTGTCATCTGTCTGCATATGGACCAGATACCCCAGAGGCACAAAACCCAAAATCTTTACCATGAGCTTTTGCTCCCAGGCTAAACATGAGGAATTAAGTGTTTTAAAGGGAGCAATCATAAAGTGATCCCCTAGTTTTACATAGCTGGTGGAACAAAGTACTTCCAGCAGGATGTGTAAGATGCAGTGCGGTTCCTGAGAGAGGGGTACAGCATACAGCAGCATATTGGTGGAGCAGCAAGCAGTCTGTTTGCGGTGTTATCTCAGCCCAACTCTTTATCAGGCTCCTTTATAGACTTGCAGATCCTGCAGAGAAAGGCATCATTAGTAGCTGTAATTGCTTCCTATGCTGGAGTAGGACATTTAAAGAAACATTATATAGAAAAGATAAGCATCAGAGCTGCATCTGATGAAGAATGGTGACAACCAATGACTTCCTTTTCCGTGGCCAGACTGTGATTTTATGTTTAGATCATAGAAAAATCAGTAATGTTTTAAAACACATCATCTCATGTATTAGGCAGTATGTATTAGACAAAACAGAAAGGCTCAACACTGACTATTCATATATTAAATTTGTAACTTTACTGGGAAGTCCTACCCCAACCATGTTTTGTTCTATTTATTTGGTTTTTAATTTATGCCCTCCCCTTGCAGTGGACTTGAAGGTCTGTTTAAATATTGCTTATTAAAAGGAGTGGGTATTGAAATTCTCTGCTCTAACAACTACCTACCACCATTTTTTAATTATTATTACTTTTTCAAAATTCAAAGTTTCTTGTCTAAGTTAGCAAAACCTTTAAAATAGTCAATTTGTGCAGTGAGATTTCATTTAAAAATGAGCACCAATATCCGAATTGTCTGTTGGATAAGCATTCTCGTTTATACAGTTTTGCAAACTCTAATATTCACTCACAGGTATAATTTAAGATATCCACCAGACTGAGAATTTTAATAAGCAAGTACTTTCTTAGGAGGTTCAGAAGGCTTTTTAAAGTGTGTTATGAAAATTAAAGAACAGAAATATTTATGTTCTGGTCTTGTGAGTCAGAGTTGCATTTTGGCAGGAGGTCTGAGAATATGGTGGGTATGATGGCAGTATAGTAAGTGTGATTTTCAGCTGAGGAAAATTTAACACCGTCTCTGTGGCTGAGAATCAGATGGAAGAGTGTCGGTTTTCACTTACCTTTTTATAACAAAACAAAGTGAGGATGCATTTCTCAGGGTGTGCCAAACCGGGCACTGTTTAGAGGGCAAAAAGAGAAAGATTCAGCAGTAAAATATACTGGGCAGGACAGGAGAACAGGCTGGTGAGTGTATTTATAGAAGCCATAGATTATCATTCCTGGTACATCTCAGGAGTCCAGCCCCATCGGTGGAGGTAGTCATGCGCTTATGCACCTAGGCTGGAGGTACAGCTTCAGGTCAGGGAGACAGCTGCAAATTCCTTAAACTCATGGATAACCTGATGCTTTTTCTGTAGAAACATTCCCAAAACAAGAGCTTTCCCAAATCTTCAAAGCATTTGGAGACAGCAGCTTTGTATCCATTAGCCATATCCAATATCCAATGGCACAACAAGCCCGATAATTTTGATATTTAGTTTCCAATCACATTTGTTTGTGATCTTCTCTACTCATTGCTTGAAGTTTTGGATTCTTTTTTGCTTACTTTTCACTAGTGTTTGCATTTTATCATGTCAGCCATTACAAACCTCTAAGCCAAAAGTAAATTTCAGTCCAGCAACCTTGCCATCACCTTGATACAAGAAAATTCACATTGCTTCTTTTATGTGTAAGAAAGTCCTAGCTCCAAATACTTTGTGGAATAATTGATAAGTTCTGGAATAGTTGATATCCAGCTATTTAATTTTAGGCTTGTTTTTCCTCTTTGTCATTCTCTTATGTGAGCAACAAGGGCTTTTTCAGATATCTGTGTGGTTTAGCAGGACAAGGAGACTCCTAGTCCTAGGAGAACAGAAAAGCCATAGTTCTTCTTTGTGCTGCTGTTTTTGTCTCATAAGGTGCTCCCCTATCCAAGGCTAAGACTTGTCTTTGGCAGTTCCTATCTCAAGGCTTTTTTGGGGAACAACCTATCAGATTTTCTGGTAGCCACATTAAAAATATTTTTAAAATTAAATACTAAAAATTTTTAAAAGAGCCTTTGAGCAACATGCTCTAGTGGAGACTGTCACTGGCTATGGAAAGGGGATTAGAACTTGATGATCTTTAAGGTCCCTTCCAACCCAAACCATTCTGTGATTCTATGAAAAAAGATGCCCTTGCTGTCTATCTGTCAGGAAAGGGGATTACTTAAGTGGGACCAACCCAGAGCTCAGTAAAACTGCTTGGTTAAATGAGGGTGCTTCATAACTTGGGGTAGTAATGCTCTTCATCCCAGAAGTGTCCCCTCTGTTTCAATATTACATTTGATGCCACTCTGCAGGGAAAGCATGCCTTTGGTCCTTTTATTGCCATTAGGTCACTACCTTTAGATTTAGTAGATTATCTTTGGAATTTCAGGGTGACATTAAGAAGCTGTAGTCAAAAATGCTGTGCCCCCAGGCTCTCCTAAGGTACAGCACCAGGATTTCAGTTGATTCAAGGTCCTAATTGTTTGTGGGTGGCACTCAAATATTTTACTGGGCTGTAGAAGTAAAATATCAGGCACTTCCAGTCTTGAGTGCTCTTGTAAACAGTAGCTCTTGTGCCTACTGGGAATACACTGCAAATGCACTGCTCCTTTCTTACAGTTTGAAAGCGCTTTAGAAATTGTCCTGTAAATCCCGTGCACTGCAACTTCAGTCTGTGTATTCTCATTCACAATTGGTGAAATTTGGAATAATTAACTTTTCACCAACAAGGAGGAAAAGATGAGCCTGAACTGTCTCGGTCCTACCAGTAATTCCACATTTACTTAAATTTTAAGCTCAGTCATTGTCATGTTCATCCAGGCAGAGGAATTTTCTTGATCAGTGTTAGGTATATTGGAAAGTACTGGAGCATCGAGTCTGAATAAACACCTAAGTAACTATGAGTGACGTGGAAAGGGTTCTGTTGATGGTTCTTTTCACTTGGCAGCAGCCTCCTTAGATGTGAGGTATCCCAAGCATTTGTTATTGAAAGGAGGGATGGAAACAGCCGTTGAATTGAGGGCCCTGACCATTGCCTTTTAGACAACATGAAAACCAAGCTGGGTTTTGTACACTAGGCACTAATAGAAGCCCTCCACTTTGTGGATATTTGTAGGGGTTTTTTGGCTAGTCCCTTTTTCTGGGAACACGTTATGGAGGCTTATGTAATAAATATTGTAAAACTGCTTGGTGCCAATGGGTGCTGCTCCCATTAAAACCAATGGCAAATCAGTCTACTTCAGCAGAAGATGGATTGAGGTTTAAAATTGTTTGAGAGGAGATGACTGTTCCTTTTTATGATTTTTCTTTCTTTATTACTCCTTCTTGTCCCTTTTCAGTACCATTACAATATGGATTTAATCCTGTTCCATGTCCATTAGCCACTAGTGCTGCATTAATGTGAGCTGGCTATATAAGTTCCTCCCTAGTGTATGGTCCTAGCTCCCATGGCATGTATAACAAAAGCAACTTGGTTCCCCCTGGCTTCTCCCATTCACTCCTAATGTATTTACCCACCCTGCCCATTTTTTTCTAATCAGTTTTATATTTGCTGTATTAATGTTGCCCCTGAATAATGAACTGGAGTTGGAGATACGAAGTATTGAAAAGTGACTCAGAAAAGACCAGAAGCTGGAAACAGATGGAAAAACCTTGCTGAGGGTGATGTGTTCTCCTTCAGAACTGTAATCTAGCACTATTCAGTGATTTTGAATGATCCGGTTATCAAAAGGAAGAAATGTTACTAATAACTATATGTTTAAATGATCTTATGAATCCTTTTTCCCCTCCCCCAAGTACTGTAACTCATTGCATCTGTTTTGATTACTTTTGCAACCTGCTCTTTTCAGTAGGCAGTTTCACTATACTTTGTGACTATAAAAGTAGTAGTTTAGCTTGAACACTTTTCTTAATTGGATGAAAACGAATTATTTGTTTTTCATTTTGTATTAGTCTGTGGAATGCAATATAATATTTCCCCAGTATTCATATTGAAATTGTCAGATGTGTATGTGCACTGTCGAAATCGTTGTAGAATGTTAAATAAATTGTGACATCTGTGAGCAGCCCAGAATGACAAAGAAGGATGACTACAAGTTTGTGGTGAATAAATGTAATGGCATGACGAATAGCCAAGGAAACGTGAAATAATTTTCAAACCTGCCAATTTTATCCCCTGTTCCGTGCCATATGCTCTTACCCTCCAAAATGAGTAGTGCCTATGTGGGAATTTGTAAAATGCAGAGCTGATAGCTTTTACTCAGGAAGGAGCTATTCCTTTCAAAACTTTTATATTTACAGAGAAAGGACAAAAACTTAAGAAGACATTGCTTGTGAATTATGCAGAGGTATCCCTGGATCACTGCAGCCAGAGGTGCACGTGTGTAGCCAGTTTGCATGTTCATTTCAGAGGAGACTGTACCAGCCCCCTCTGCCGAAGGCTGTAAGGGACCAAATCTAACCCACTGTCTGGCTGGTTTCAGGCAGGTCCTTCACAGGTTCTCGGCCACCTGTTTGCCTGGTGGGTTCACATTGCTGCCCAGCACTGAGTCCCACAACACAAACTCGCTGGAGAGCAGTGTGGGTCTCTTGGCAAAAGGTCACCCTTTTTGGGGGCCCTAAAATATAAAAGCAGCTGGTCCCATCCTCCAGTAGTTCTCAAATTTTGTGGAGTTACCGTCACACATTGACAGGAATCAATGCAGATGGGATGCCACTCACATGCATACATAGGGTGCATGTCTGTCAAGAAAATAAACAGTGGATTCTGCATATTGCATTCAGCAGAGAGCTTTAATTCAGGGTATGTTGTGATCCAAATCTGTGCTTTATATTGTGTTTTGCCGAGTTTATCATTTAGTAGCGTTATCCTTACTGAGGAACTCAAGGGAAAGCTAAAATGAAAACAATTCCAGTAGGTGTATTGTATAAAGATGTTTACTATTAAACTAAATAAATCTGATGTATAATATAGCTGTTATTGTATTAAAGTTGCTTTATCTATGAACCACATTCTGGTATATTTTATTGCTGAATAAGTTCCTTCTGTTATCAGAATATTTAGTGGAATTGGTAACCCAATACTTTTCCATGTTGTAATTCCTACAGTAGGGAATAATACTGATTATTCCTATATACATTTGTTTAACCTTCCCTAATTTGTATGTAGTGCATCTGTTACTGCATCAGGGACATGGTTCCCTGTTGTTAGTCTTCCTAAAATAAATGCTGAAATACTGTCACACAGAATGATTCGGGTAAATTCCACTTTGTTCATGCAACTGAAATGATCATTGCATCTCGGAAAGTCTCCAACTTGTATTCTTCCATGGAAACAAAATCTTACCAAGGGGTGGAGAGTTTGACTAGGAATTTAAATGCCAAAGAAAGTTTTGCATTTTGGTTTTGGTTTTGGGTTTTTTTTGTGTGTGTGCATACTCCTCTAACTGCAGCATGCCTTAATTATACACAAAATACAGGCAAAAGATTGCTACTGAAAAGATAAAAAAATAAAACAAATTACTTACAGTCTGAACCTATGATCTTATATACAGAGGTAGGAAATATTTTTTTTTTAAATATGCAGAGTGACAGACTGGAGGCTAATAGTAATAATTATTAAAGCAAATTCCATTGTATTCTGACCATTGCTATCATTACACTTCTGCAGGTGAAAGCACAGCTGCTGAAACCAAATGGGGGAAACCTACTAAATGCCTTGAAAAGGATAAAATTATTCCCTGGGAGTAATTTGATCTCTAACACCATTTTGTTCTTTGATATGGGATCTGGATTGAGTTATTATCTATAATATCTGGATAATGTTATGGAAACCGGGAGATTTCTAACAGCACTAGGTGTTCTTTGTAATTAATAATGTAGCCTTGAGTACTTTTGCATGAATTGCAGATATTTTCTGACAGGTGTTGATCAGACAGAATTTGGGTGGTCCTTGTAGGAGGCTGTGGAAGAATAGTCTCTACCAGGCAGAGCCTTATGCAGCAGCCTGTTTGTTGAGGTTACACTAGGCTTATTTATTTTACGAAAAATTACTCCTGCTGTCACAAGGTCAGTTCCTTGGCAGTGCCATCAGCAATATATGCAGCGTTCCTTGTAGTCAATAAACATGTGGGTTATTTTCTCTTTCATTGCACATGAAAAAAGAACCCAAAACTTTTCAGAGTTGAAGGTTAAGCATGGCTTGGGAACCTCTGTTTGAAATTTTTACGTGTGATTCACTCAGCTCATGAATTGTTCTCTCTTTTTCCTGTAAGACTTTTCAGCTTCATAACAAAGCTCTAGTGTTGTGCATAGGAGTATGCACATGAAGCTAAATCACATCTAGGAGGGGGGAAATATAATTTTATATATGTCAGAAAGCAGCAGAAGATTTGACTTGGGGATGTTCTCGGTCAGATCTGAAGAGCAAAGTAAATGTGGAGGATCAGCGATATAAAGAAGCAATGAATAGCAGATCACCCATAGTTGCCATAAAGCAATGTTTAGGCTTTTCTACTCGCTGAAATGGGATCATGTGGCTTAGTAAATGAAAATGCAGAACAATATCATTAATTTATATACTATTTTGCAAATTTCTGGCACGCTCTTTGCTTTACATTGCTCAGTCCATGCTCACAATTTTGTTCAAATTCAGCCACATTACAGATGGGCAGTAGGTAACAGTTTCATAGCATACTGCAAAACAGTGGGAAGGAGGGGGAATTTTGCCAAAGATATTGACATAAACCTCTAAAGAAAAATGCTGCCGAGAAGGCAAGAAATGCAGGTTTAAATACATATGGATGCATTCACACATGGGCAGGCTATATGTATCTGTAGTAAGCTGGTGGCATGAAAAGCTATGATGTTACTGATTCGAGGCATCTCAGACCTGAAGCATCCAACCCTTCCATCTTCCTTTGTGAAGCAGAAGCTTTGGAGAAAACTACTTTTCGGCCAAGGAGATTTTTAAAGGTTATGAATATGTAGCCTGGAAGGCTTAAGTTTATAGATGAAAACTATTATAGCTGGATATGGAAGAATAACCTGCAGCCAGAAATAGTGCACACAGCCTGGCATTTCAAACATATCACATTGCCAGTCATTTTTTCAATGTGTGGGGCTATAGCCAAGTGTCAAGTTTAATTGCAGTCACTGTATATTATCGGTATGGGACTAGAGGATGAATTTTTCACTCATGCTTGTGTGCAGTTAATAAAGTGGTAAGTTGCAGTGCATTCTCATGTACTTGTTTTAAACTTGCAGATCCTTAAAATTCTTCAGTTTTTCAATTAGAAATAACAATGACGCTTTTGTTCACGTCTCTTTCCCATTTACTCTGTCTCTTCCTTTTATCAGACAAGAGCAAGGTAATAAAAAGAGGCAAAAATGAAGAAACAACCACAGATTTTTTTTTACATTTTCAGTCACTCAGCTGAAATATCAAAGGTATTGTCCAGGCCTTTTAAAGTAATTCCCTTTTATCGAATAAGGAACTTCAATTTTATTTTTTTCCCCAAGCCCTGGTCATTGGTCTCAATGACTCGTTGTAAAGCTGACTTCAGCACTACAGTGGCTTCAGAAGTGCCTGTAATTCCTTTCCCCTAAGTAGATGCTAAAGGCTGAAGCATTGAGATGAGAATTGCTGATCATGTTTTCCTTCCATCTGACTTGGGTGGGATGATAGTACATGCATTGCAGAGTTAAGAGGCTGCTTTAAAACATAGCTTGGTATTTTGCCACAGAAATGGCCACAGACCAAATCTGCTGTGTATTTGTACTGGCTTGCGGTGATGACAGTGGGTGGTGGTGTCATTTTGTGCAGGCAAGGGCTGAATATCTAATTAATTTTGTCTGATTTTCTTGATTCTCTTTTGAATCAACATTGATTCAGTAGCTTTAGTATAATAATGACTTTGGGGAGTTATTTCAGCATACACTTTGACATGCGAATCTCTGTTCAGACTTAAATAGTCAAGTTTTATATGGATACTCTGTGAAACTGAGAAGTTGAATACAGTCCTGGCCTTATTCAAGCCCATGCCAAAGCCTGCACCAGCTTTCTGAGGGTTGGGACCTATTATCGCACAACAGTGATTTTAAAGAATTGCCACTACATCTTCCAGAAGGCATTCCTTAGGTCAACAGATATGGCATAGATATTTAAAAGACTTCACTGGAAAACATCACAGCTGTTTGTGGAAAATTTTCCAGCATTATCAGAACAACTAAAGCCATAGGCATGTCTTTTTCCTTGCCCTGACATAAAGCATCACAAGGGAAACATTGCTTTCACCTTAGAAAGTGGTAGGTGGAAGAACTTAATTTGGTCACCACAGGCAAGAGCATCCAGACTTTTTGGAGGTGGCTAAGGTGGCTACCGTTTATTGCTTGGGGATAACCTGGCAACAAGGCAAAATTCTATGATGTAGGGCAAAGGAAAGATGTACTATTCTGACGCAGTTTATATGGTCGCCTATGTACGCCAGCAGGTGGGCTGATACTACTTTCTGGGACAAGCAGTGGTGGAAAGCGAGACTTCAAATGGAATTCTTATGGACTGATGAACAATTTAATAACTTCAAGCAATACTTCTCCCTGTTTTCAGCTATTAGTTCATGTAACATTAGAAATGAATTATGAACAGGATAAATTAGGTCATTTATTTATATTTCTACTTTAAATATCACCTCTTATAAATAAAAGAGCCTGCTGGAATTATTTTATTTTACAGAATATTCAGATATTGGCAATTGTAATAAAGAGTTTAATTCTGCTGTATCTGTTACTCTAAGAACAGGAGGTCACATGAATCCAAGGTCTTCTGTATCCATTTCCAGGAAAACAGAAAAAATGCATTTACTGTCTCTGTAAATGCTCACTTAGTACAAGGTGAACATCAGGTGATTTTTTAACCATTCAAACTTTTCCCTTTTCTTTGTTCTCTTGCAATGAATAAGGAAGATTGGAAAGATTCTTAGAAATGTTACTTTTTCTTCTCCACTATTTAAAAATAAGATATGCCAGGAACACCTGTTCTAATTCTTATTTTTAGGATACTTACTGGAAATCTTAACAATGTATGTGGCAAGTTTTCACACTTTGGATTGAGAGACAAAAGTGTTAACAAAAAAATCTCTTCTCCAATATGTCAGTCATGGGAATCGTAGGATTTTTTAAAGAAACAAAGAATTTTTGTGTCTAACAACAACAACAAATTCTTCTATTTGCCCAACTTGTATTTCCTGGCTTTCATGCTGTGCTTTTTTTGAGTTGCCTTGTCATTGTAGTTTACTAAGATAAAAAACCTGAATTTTAAATGGAAAAAAAGTAGGAAAGTAGAATTTATTCTTGCTCAAAAAAAAAAAAAATCATTCTACTTGAGTTTTTACACAAGACAAAGAAACAGGAGAAAAGAAACAGGCATCCAGACTGACTTTGAATCCAATTGAAAAGATTTTGCAAGAAACTTCCCTGCCCTTTTGAGCATTCAGCCTTGGTAATGGTGACGGGTTAGGATTTGTCATTTGCCTGCTAGGTAGTGGACAACGTGTATTAGTAACATACTGTACGGCACCTGTGTCAGATACAACACAAGAACAAGTCATGATTTGTTCAAAACCAATCGCTGCTGCTAATCATTCATGTGGGATGAAACCTGCACTTTTCTGTAGGTCTTTCTGCCGGTGAAGTGAACAAATCAGAGAGTTTATTTCTGTGGAATATCTGCTGGGCTGGACCCTTTCTGGTGGTTTCTCCTGTGCTCTGCCAGAAACGGCACTTCAGAACAAGTCAGTATAAATATGCTGTGTAATGGATAAATGGGTAAGAGTTAATGCTGTAGACGTTACACAGACTACTATTACCCCACCTAGCTTGAGGCTTTAAAGGTGAAAAGAGAACAGTTAGAAAACAATCTTGTGTTAAAAGCAAACCAGAACATTTGTTTTAAATGGTAATTCAGATCTTTTACTTATAGATATGAGGTGTACAGTGGATGGTCTATTTATTTGACCTGGTTTTGACAAAATGGGGAAATAATAAAGCTGTAAAGAATAGCCTCATGTTGTTCATTGCAACAGGACTGATTTAGATTTATGCCGAACAGCATGTATTTTATAAGATTAGCTTATTTTTCTTAGTATCAGAATTGACTTTTTTCCTAGTTGAAGCCACAGTCTCATCTCTGTAAATAAAACCAGCTGTAATAACATATTCTTCAGTCCTTTCCTTGATTATCCTGCAACCCCATTTGTATTGGATACCAACCAGTTTTGCCCACTTACTCTGATCTCGCAGTAGTTTATTCAGATTGTGTGTGTCATGCCCATCATTTTCCTGTATTGTTCATGTTTCTACAGCTCATTCCTTGTGTTCCACTGTTTAAATAGCATGATTCATCTGTAGCTGTCAGACCACTTTAATAGGAACGTTACTAAGAATGACATTTTATCTTTAGAGAAAATAAGCCCTGGAGAAGTTGTGTGATGTGGAGGTCAAAGGCAGCAAAAGATTCCAGGACTTTTAATTTGCATGCACTGCGTACCCAGTAATGTTATTTAGATATTATATGGTATCCTTACAATATCAGTAGAAAACCTAGGGAAGACAGGAAGATTCAGGAAAGAAAATCATCTACCCAGAAACATGCCTCTGTGAGCGTGTAGTATGTTCTAGAGTTCAGTAATCAGGAAAAAAGATGCACCCTCCTTTAACCTTTAATAGTTTGCAAATTACACAACGGAGATATGGAATCAGGGTGGAAGGATGGGGTTAGATTAATTTGGGACAGATGCTGTGTCAGCATGCATAGAATTATTTTATTAAAATTGCAGACTATTGACATGAGTTGTAGCTACTTGTAACCTAGCCAGTAACTGAATGGAGTGGGGTTTTTTTGTCACAACAGAGTGGTAGAGCACCTCAGTTAGAAGTGACCACAGCCTCTGATTTAAAGGTACAAGAAGGAATCCCACAGTGATTGTCTTCAGACCACCAGTTGCTGTTCTTTTCTGGCTGAAATTGGAACAGGAGGAGGTTTTCCACCCCCTACAAGGCAATTAATTACTGACTGAGCCTGAATATTCTTAGTTATTTAGGTTTATGTTATATCAGAAGAAAGACTTTCTGAGTCAGGATATGCTTATGGATGCTCTCTATATCTTTAGAGGAAGAGGTAATCTACATTTGCTTAAATCAACTATATCTTCTCCTTATGCATCAGTTCATCATTTACCAGCATCTCTAAAATAAATCCTTGTAGGAGCTGGAGTCATCTATAGTTGGGTATTGCAAAAGAACTTTGGAACTAAGTTGTGGTTTATGTTTTCATGCTTGTAACACTGGAGTGGGATCTCTTGTGTGCTAAATTTATTTATACCTCTAATCTAAATATACATTTTGCCCTTTTGGGTCTTTTGAAAGTACCATTCACTAAAATATATGGGGTAGCTAGATTTATGGTCTGTTGGCTAATACATTTCTGTTAGACCTATTCAGTTCATGCAAGCTCCATGTAATGGGCCATTTTATTCCCTGGCAGACAGGCACAGAGAAATACTTTAATTTTAAGAGACTGAGGTATCTTAGATTTTTATGAGAAGTTTTTGTTTGTTTTGGTTATGTATGAGATGAATAATATTCACTGTAATACAAAATTTCCCATGAAGGACGTTTTTGACTCATCAGGACTTGCAAGACTAAGTCCCATGGATCTTAACAAAGAAGAATATACTGCAAGTGAGAATAGCCAGAACTTCACAAAATCATTAGCTGACACTTCACAGAATGCAGAAAAATGTCTCTGTTCCACTAAAAGCCTAATTATTATATTGCAAAATTTTGAGACACTAATAAGGACATATTGATCTTTTGCAAGCCTATTGCCAGTAGGCAATTTATTATTCAATAAATCCTCCACCCATGATCAGATAGCTAATGGAAAGTGCTCCAGACTTGAAGTAATAGCATGTTCTTCCTCTATTAGCACAATGTTTGCATTAAAAAGATCAATCAGAATATTTATTAGCACAATATCTACAGAATAATATTCTGATTGACCCTGGATTGTTTGAAAATTATGTATTTCACATCAGGCTTCCAAACAGTCCCCTGGGCTTTGGTTGTGGGCTAGTTTTTCTCCTCATTCTATTTTCAGGTAAAGAATATTCTTTGTTTTTTTCTGCATCTATTGCTAAAGGTATATTGAACTTCTTCCTCAGTAGTAAAAATCTGGAGTTTGTCCTTTACGTATTCCTTCTAGACATACACTACTCTGCACAGTTTCTCTCTATACATTCTTTAAACTGCTTCTCTGCCTGCTACCTCAGCTGTGGGGACAGCTCTCACATGATATTTTGTTAAGTGTAATGCCAATACAGAGCTGGAGTCTGGGACTGCTCCACAGAGATGCGTGTGACTCCTTTGTTGAAAAAAATGCAGAAGGGTATTATGATATATTTGGAGTCAGGGTGTTGTACCCAGATAATTATCATTCAGTTTCTATAGATGGATGAGTAGATTGTTTTGATTTTTAATTTTTTTTCCCCTAAGCTTGAGTTCACCATTTCATTAACTGAAGTACCATATGGCTCCGATTAATTAAATGTTAAATCTTGCATTTTATTAGTCCTTGCTTGCATTGGCAACCTTAGGCCACATCAAATTGAGAGCACAAACAAAAAGACCAGTTGTCCAATTCATTTGTTAGACGTGGTTACTTTTTGCATGAATCTGCTCACTGAGTTGTGTCTCATCTTGCAGCAGGTAGCCCAGAAACAGACAAACCAGTGACTAAAATGCATTCAATCAGTAATGGACAGTTTATATCTTATCCTCCATCCGAAGCTGCTTGTGTGTGAGAACTGTTGGAACTGCCCTTGCAACTAAATTACTGCGGATGTTCTTCATGTCTTGTAAAGAAGAATATGTATGCCTGTGCTGCCTTTTGAGAATTGCTCTGAGTCAGCACACGGTATTGCCAAAATGCCAAACAAAGTCCTAGATATTTCCAGAGAAGTATTCTCTCCAAGGTGTGCAGGACCTAGAATAGGGACTGGCTGGGGAAGTCCAATGCCTACATTATTTCTTTATGTGTGCTGCAGTCTTCCTGTGGTTGGATTTTGGAGAACAACTGACCTTGCTACTTCTGAGACATAATTGCCAAGTCTAGCTGCTGACTGAGAAGATAATTTAACATCTGTGGAAGCATAGTGATTTCTGGTGGCTGGGAACAGGTACCAGCAGTGAGGTCCATCCTCTCATACCAGTATGTGAAAGTTTGGAAGAAACAGGAAAGATGTGGTCCCAGATTGCCAAATATGAAAGGCAATTAATGTTATTTATTTACCCACTATTGATAATTTTAGATGCTTAATACAACAGTTTTCTAACATTTTGAGCTGTTTCCTATTTGCAAATATTCATTCTTAAGAGATCTCTTCATTCTACATGGACTCTCAGGAAAAATATAATATAGAAAAGAAGTGCACTACTGACAATGTAGTCCACGGCTTCATCATGAATGAACAAAAAAGATTTAAATGTTTTGGACCTGCTGTATTGCCAGATCTATAGGATGTGTGGAAGCTCGTTTTATAAGACTTCTCAATACAACTGAGCACGCATTATCTTGAAAGTTTAGAGAGATAATACACCTTCCATAGGATATCATTTGGTTTCCATATATCCTACCAGGCATTTGCTTTTAGGAAGCCATTTATTTGTTAGGCGGCACCGAGGGACATAAGGGTTCAAGTACAAGTTGCAGAGAATAGTTATTCATGTCTGGATAATAACAGTAATTTATTTCATTAGGGTTCACCAGGTATTCCCCTGACTATCATTTCATTTGCCAGAGTTTTCAACGGGTCATTAATGGCAGTGCTGGTAACAATGTGTCCGGATTACCTTGGAGATAGGTATGAGAGGAAAAAAAAGAAGAAAAAAAGTAGGAAAGATGAAAGTGTGCAAGAGCAAGTAAATCTTTATTCTCATTGTGTTGCAACTCAATGAGTCACTGGGCTTGAAATGAGATCCCTGGATTTGCACTTCTCTCTCATGTCTTGCTCAGATGAGATGTGAAAGCTTCCCCATCTTGAGTTAATTAAAGATCTTCCATTAATACAAATTCATTTGAAATTAAGCTTCCATGTTGAATCCACAGGGAAGAAAAAGTTGGCAGATTTCAGTGGCACATAACTATTCATGCATCTATGTGCATCTTTGAAGTACTAAATCACATTTGGAGTCCAGCTCTTATGCACACGTGAAAACCATCACTGAGATACAGTTCCCCCACGGAGTGCTCACTGTGGTGAGGTCTGGCCTGCATGTCCACAATAGCTGCTTCTTTTTGCATGTGACAATTAATTCCTACAATGTTGGAACAAGATGTAACAATTTGCATTAGTTTGCTACTAGTTTAATTTGTCCCTTGTGCAAGAAGGTGGTTTTCTTGCCAGTCATTTCTCACTCCTAATGTAATCCTTTTATGCTCTGTATGACACCACCAGCACAAGATTTTCCTGCTGTCCCATAGTGTGTATTCCTGTGAGGATATAGTGACTTTACCAGGTATCTAGTGTCTTTGGTCAGTCAGGCACTGATTTTACAAGATATGTCAAGCCATCTACCAAGATGAGGTTATCTCTTATGCGAGCACAGGATAAGGTGAGATCCGTAACACTGGTGAGAGGACTCTCAGAGATCTGTTTGGAAGCCATACCCTTTTTTATTCTCAGACTTAAATGGAGGGAAAGATGTGAGTGTTGTCACCCAGGTGAGGATACAGCTGCTGCACATCATTGACAACTGCACTGCTTTTCCTTCTGCCCTCCATTGTGTTGCTTTCTAGGCCACCTCTCATGAATATGTTGCAAGCATTATTTATGTTCACTGGGGGACTGTTTTTTCTGTGCAAGTAAACTTCCCATTCAAGATTATTTGAATGTAAATATGATGTGTCCTCCAACCAGAGTAAAGAAGTCTTTGAAACTTCATTTATCTATCAAGTGTTAATGGAAACCCTACACCAGCTAGACACTGTAGGCCTGTAGTTCTTAAAATCTGATAGGCGTTTTTCACCGTTTACCTTTTAAAGCACTCTCACAGATTATACTGCATCAAAAGACTTGCAATTAAGACATAGTTTGAGTATGGCAATGTTACATAAAACCTTTTGATTTTAAACCAAATTAGTAATGGAAGCAATAATTTTTCTCTCAACAAAAGCAGGAGGTAGATAGCCTTGCAAATATCGAATGGCTGGTTATGCTGGCAAAATCCTGGGGAAAGCATACCTTTCCTGTTGAACATAGCTTGTGGGCATATAAAACTGTTTTAGTGAGGGCAAATAGTCTGATAGCTGAAAGTGTTCACCTTTCCACTGCTATTTCTGGGTTGGATATGAACTATCCATGCTTCCCATTAGCATTGCCTGCTGTGGCATGCACCTCTTCAATACTAGATGAGGATTAGGTTTTCATTTCTTCAGTATAGCACCTGATCAATGTCATGGCTGCCCTCAGCCCCTGAAAATGTATTCCATACCTAAGGAAAAATAATACTTTTGAGCTGAAACATGTACAAGTGAGCTTTGTTCTCCCCTCAGACCAGGGTATCAGGTTTCAGTGGGTGCACAGCGGCTGAAACGGCAGCAGAATGAAGCCCTCTGACTGTTAACTGAGAGTGTCATCAGAAGGATGAAGCTGCTTTGGACTCCAAGAGCACAAAATGCGAGGTGCTGACCTCTTCTGAAAAACGGTCCTGTGGGACCTGATGCAGTTCTTCCAGTTCCTAACACTAAGGAGCTATCCAGACCACAGAAAAGGGGTTATGCCTAGTGCTAATTCATTCCCTTGGTAGCCTTCTTGCTGGGGCCTGTGCATATCTTGTGTCCTATTGGACCTGAACTCTCCACTGCGCTCAGAGGTGGAAGCTCTGCTTTGGTATAACCTGATCAGTCCCTAGCGTTTACATCTGTGCTAGCAAATGGCTATAACAAGTATAATTAAGAAGAATCTATCGTTATTTTGCATAGATAAATGGTACATTGTTTGGTGAATGACACCAAAAGGCATAACTGAAACAGATCCAGTTCTTGCTGGATTTGGACCGGTCCCAGTGGTAGAGCAATCTGTTGCTGTCATTGCCTTTGATGTGTCCAGCATGGATAAAAAGAGGATGTTGGACTCAATGCTGATAGAAAACCTAAACAGTGAGTTTCATTCACTGGGGCTTTCGTAATGGCTTAGTTCATGATCATTACATTCATAAGCAATAAAAATAAGAAAAGTAAATTAATGGATTAGAGCAAGCGAGTGGAATATGATGCTTGAGAGATTGAAAAGACAGTAGAAAATGAAATATGAAGGTTTTATTTTCCTTTTTGAATTAAACCTCAAAATATTCTCTGAGTCACTAAATCAGACAAGCAGATTTATGTTTTGTTTCTCAAGTTTTTGTGAGTGGCATGGCTACATGGGCATTGAACCACTTTGAAAACAGACAGGAAAGAAAAAAGTACTGAATGACAAGCCTCTTTATTCCTGCTGACCTGTAGAAAACTCAATCAAAAAGAAAGTCATTCTTAGCATATAATGAAGGAAGGTTGCTGTGCTATTTAACCAATAGGACATGATACCTCAAAGAGTGTAAACATATTCAGAAAATGTAGGAGCTTTTTTTATCATCCTTTGGCTCATTTTTTTTTTTTCAATATACCCAGTTGTTCCATGAATTCTCAGTAGCGCAGTACCCAAAAGTACCTTTCAATTAAAACAGATGGCCATACTACTGTAGGTTCCTCTGCAGCATAGCTTGAAGATGTTGATTATTTTTGCAACATGGCATTTGTTTCATGTTGAAAAAAAAAAAAAAAAGCCAATGTCTTTCTAATATGATGTCCATTGAGAATAATCAAATCATATTAAAAAAAAAAAATCTTTTTTTTTGCCCTTTGCCTTTCCTTGTACAGCTGTTAGACATCGCATGATGCTCATACAGCTCATTGAAAATTTTCTCTTGGAAAAATCACTGTGACATCTTGAGGAATATCTTTATTTTCCTCATTGGGCTGGTCTTTTATTCTGTCTAACAATAAAATAGCACATTTATATGCACACAGCCTTCCTGGTGTTTACAGTATTTTTTTTTGTATTTTTTTTCACTGAAAGTGCATAGTCTTTAATGAACATAGATAAGAAACAAATTAGAAGAAACAAATGAGTAAAAATAGACCTTTAAAAATAAACAGTTGGATGGCTGAAGAAGAAAGGATGCTAAGAGCTTAAAAGTAGTTGATGATGGTGGAGTCAGTGGGTCAGTGAATTTGGCAGAGATTTGGAGAAATTTCAGTCAGTGTGAATTTGAAGTGTCCTGTCAGCTTAGTTCATCTTGTACTTCCTTTTTGCTTTCTGAGGAGTGTATTTCACGCTGATCTGTGCCAGCAACAAGCTGTAACATGTTCAAGGAAACACAGCTCCTTGAGACGCTGGGAGAGAGCAAAGCGCAGCCTATTTCTCAGTACTTGCTCAAGCCTTTGCCAACAGACTGTGGCTTCCTCAAGGCTGAAGGCTTTTCTTCTTTTTGGAGGGTAGCATCACAAACTGCTAGATACAATTGGTCCAGCTGTAGGTTTTAATGCTTAAAATGACAAATCTAATAAGGTCACAAGTGGATCAAGCTCTGCTGAATCTTGCTTCAGAAGTGCAAAAGGTTATAGCATGCTGCAGTCTGTGCAATCCATCCTCCAGTGGACAAGAGCCCCGTAGCAGAATAACAGAAGGGAGCCTGTATCAGCTTCTCAGACACTGCAAATCACGGTCCAACGTAGCTGCTTCAACTGCTGTCGCATTAATACACCAGGCTGTCAACTGAAGCCTCTACAGAACAGGCCAAGTTGCTACGGGAAGATTAACATCCAAGAGAAGTGGGAAAAGAGAGGGTTCAGCCAGTTGACAGTTGCATCTTAAGTCTTTGCTGTTCATCTCTTCCTGAGACATTGGTAAAAGGCCAAGAGTAGAATAAGGGTAGTGCTGAAATTCAGTTGTACAATTAATGTCTTCTTTCCTCTTTTTTTTTTCCCTTTTATTTTATTTGTAGTTTTTTGTTGTTTCTATGCAGGAAAGGTTGACTAGCAGTTTTTGAGCTGTCATCAATTCTGCTTGTTTGGTGAGCAAATTTAATCCCACAAAAATCTTTTGTATACTCTTCATAAATAGTTAGAGGAATACCATCTTCTTTAGGGCTGCAGAGTGCACTCCTCAGGAGTAACTGAAAAGAATGTAATATCTATGCAGAACAATATTTCCCAGAAGTTTGAAAAGTCTTCAAAAAAGCAACTTTAACAGACCTTTTGCAATAGAAAATTTGTGTGTCCATCATGCTTATAAACATGGGAATTTAAGGAATAAACCTGAATAAGATGACACTTTTTCTCCCGCTACCTGCCAGTCTAAATATTATATGCAGCATGTATGTACTCCTGACCAGCTTCTATTTTGTAAAAAATGTCAGATGTTAATGACACAATATGGCTTTATCTAAATATTTCCTTAAGTTTCCTTCTTACCTGTGCAGTATTACTCAAAAAATGTATGAAGATTTGAAGGATTTATGCTAGCCTGACAATAATAGCCTGCTTGACCAACGTGCTAATGAGATGATGTGTTCGCTGACAAATTCACCGAAGACAGGGAGTTTCTTTCATTTTGAAAATACCAACATGCTGATCTTTCTTCATGGGTATTGACATCAGGACAAAGTTTGTGACAATAGTACTTCTGAAACACTGCAAGCTTTGTGCCTGCAGAACTTCAGGCCCATATCTTCTGCCTTGAACAAACTCAGAAACCTCAGTGGAAAAATCAGGGGATCCCTCAAATAAAATAATGGAAAGATTCTTCCACAGGGATATGTTCAGGTGGGATTTTTCAAGGAGCCTAAAGGAATTAGATGCCTTGTTTATGTATTTGTGTAAAACCGTGTTATCTATATGTACTTTCATCCCACAGCTGTTAGAGAGGATAGCAAAGCTCCCCTTTGATGCATAGATGTCCTGTAACTTAAATCACAGTTTGGGAGAACACATACATCAGTCGAGCTTGGCTGATCAAATTACTGAGCACACTGGCTAGGTACACATATTGTCTTTTTTAAAAATTGTTATTAAGCAAACAGAGCTACAGCCTCTCCTTTTTTAAACTCATTTTACTGAGTGAAAGTACAAGGTGAAGGCTGTAAGAGAGAAATTCAGTCAGAGCTCAGCAGCCCTTGGATTTGGCACAGGATGCTTTTTCACTCTGCTAATATTTTTTAATGGAATACAAGTCAGTAATACCTTGTGCGTGCTGGATTAGTAAGGCATATTCCTGCCAAAACAATCTCTTCTGTATGATTCTCTTGTTTCAGTCCCTCCTCTGTTTGTTCTGATATTTCCAAGACAGAAATGTTGACAATGATGTGGGCTAGGAAATGGGAGGTGGAAAAGGAGGTGGAAAAGGAGCTAGTGGATTACCAAAAACCCAACCAACAGTGATCCTGAGATGGTGATATAGTACAGAGAGATATTTGGTCCTGAAATTATTGAAGACACCTTGTGAAGCTCCATTTAAATTTTCACGTTCCCATTTACGTGAATGGAGAATGATTTAATCTTTTTGCTGGTGTTCCATCTCTTTGCTGTCCTGTTCTTGTCCTCCCCCTACTCATTTCATTACTGCCTGATTGTCTGAACGTGTTGCAAGCTAGTAGGTGTGGATAAGACTTGCACTAACAAGCACGTGTAACTGGCCTTTTCATTTTTGCTTCTGAGTGCATGTGGATTAGCTGTCACTCTTTCTGGTATTTATACCACTGGCACTGATTAAGACACTAGGCTTACTGCTTCAAAACCTCCATTTAGGGAAGACTTCTTTTTTTAACACTGTAACTGCAGTGCTGGTTTCTACTAATAAAACAAGAAGCAAATAACAGCCTTGGTAATTACAGTACAAATGATAATCCAAGGATAATTTCTATTACTGTGTCCTTCCACTTCTGTGCAGCTAGATGGGCAAATTATTCAACTCCAATGTTAATCCATAGAGAACCAAAAGGCATTTCTGCTAAGCTCTGCAGAGTGTATAATTTTGTGTTTGGACAGCTTCGGGAATGGAACAGGCTGCTGGGGGTCCCTACCTACTAACCAAGCTGCCTTTACTCACTCAGGCATCTTCTCCAGTGAAATGGGTCTTGTTGCACAACTACAGCTCAGTATATGAGTCACACAATCCAGCCCATTCTGTAAATATTTAGAAGTGCTACAGGGCCAGATTATGTTAATGATGGGTTTATCTCACCCAGCTTTCAGTGTCTAGTCCAAGCTATTTAATAAGTTCCCTCCAAATTAATTATTTTTTCTTTCTGTTGGTTGCAGCCACACAGTACAGTATGATACAAAATGTATATCTTTACAATTAGGTGGTTTTCTGAGCCTGTATCTATATATAGGCATTCATACATTATTGGTAAATTTAATAATTTTTTCCGTATTTAATTATTGATCATGTTCAATGTGCAGCTAAAAAGATTTATTTTTGAAGGGGCTATTATAGCTTGGGATTTTTCCATGCATCAGCAAAGTGAACCAGGTTAAATGTCTCCACTGAAATACGAGGATATATAAAATTATTTAATCACTTGCCTAATTTTGAGTGCAAAAGCAGTCTTGTGTCATTATTTCATTAAAAAAAAGTAAAATAAAGGAAGTACTGAAGGACTCACTTGGCTTACATTGGTAAACATACATACTTATATTTCATGGAATCACAAAATCACTGAGGTAGAAGAAGCCTCTTGGGATCATGCAGTTCACCCCTCCTGCTCAAGCACGCTCAGCTAGAGCAGGTTGCCCAGTTGGGTTTTGAATGTCTCCACAGATGGAGACTCCACAACCTCTCTAGGCTATAAGTTCCACTGATTTTAGTGATTCCCATTGTTATCAATTGTTAAATAATGTAGTACAACATAGGGAAAGGATGAAGCTAAGATAAATTTAAGAAATAAGCCTTCAAATGCATGCAAAATCACTTGATGGAAACTAGACATCAAAACCTCTACATGTGAACCTCACCTTGCTATATTATTCATGTAGGAAATAAGAAAAAATAATTTAATATAAAATAATTTAATTGATAAATTTTATGTTATTTTTTATGTCAGTGTGTGAACATAGCAGGACAAAAACTGATGACAAAAATATAGATGGAATTTTCTGGGGTCCCTGGGGCTTTCTGTGACACACAAAATATAAACAAATATATACCGAAGAACATGCTGAAAACAAAGAATGAAAGAATGAAGTATTTGTTGGGGCAGTAAATACTATAGGTACAAATGGCAAAGTATTTGCTATAATAAAATATAATATTTAGTGACAGCACTGTGTCTCTAAAACTGAATTGCATCAGTCAACTAGGTTATGCAACTAGAAGAACGAACCAGCAGAAAATGTGAGGAGCTGCTAAGATAAACAAAACCAGAAGTGTCTTGGAAACCAGGGAACATCCTCTCTCTCTCTCTCTCGGGGGCAAAGGTGAATAGCATGCATTTCAAAAGCAGGCATTTCATTTTGATAATTCTTTTAGGATTGTGCAAGTGATCCAGGGAGATGTGGGCAGCTAGAGGGTAACCTTGGAGGGACTTCATGGCTGGATGCCAGCCATCAGGCAGGCCGTCACAGGTCCAAGGGCACTAGTGCACCTCTGTGGGTGTACAAACTGGTGCTCTTCAGTGGAGGCAAGAATAAACAGCCTCTGTGGGCAGCTAGGCAGTGTTCCTTGTGATGGCTTGGTCTGAGTGAGACAGAAGCCACCCTTGTGCATGGTGGCACAAATGCCAGTTGAGGGCTGTAAAAGGACCTAGTCTGGGAATCTGTGAGTGTGACCCTGAGAAGAAGGAAGAAGGAGAACTTCTTGGGCACAGGGCTTGTTGTAACAGAAAACCTGATCAGAAGAAAATCATTATTGGTTTTCTTCCTCCTTCCTCCTGCATTCAAGGAAACAGGACTTGCCTTTTAGAGTTATTTTTCCCTTCGTGTGTGTGTAAGCAGAATTACAGTTTCCCAAAATGCTAATAACCTGTTTCTTACTTTAGTGGAAACAACATTATAAAGGCCTCAAATCTGGGTAATGTACAAGCCAATAAACCAATAATGGCAACTGTCGCCACTGCACATCTGAATAGCCTGCATTGAATGACATTAGAGTTCTATCAAAGAAAACGGAACCAGTCCTTTCTTCTAGGAGTAAGCCTCTGGAGTGAGGAACAGGGAGGACTATACAATGGCTAAAACCCAGGGCCTGTATTTGGGAAGCTACTCTGGCTAAAAAATGTTATCTTATAAATTATCCCAATTTATAGGAGAAGTATGCTGCTTGATGGGTGTAAATCCGCTAGGCTCTAGTCCAAGTAGAAAACCGAGGAGACAATATTTATTTGTTTATAACTCTAAGTAAATGCCTTAAAGATGTTCTTTAGTCTTGCTGAATAATTTTAAATCTGTGCTATGCATTGTCCTCCACTTTGAAAGCAATATGCAGGTAATAACAGAGCTCATCAGAGGAAAATGTCCAGAGGTCTGTGGTTGGGAAATAGCAGTTCGTAGCCCTGCAGATTTGTGTTGCTTGGGAAGTTACACATTTTCCACCCGGTGGACCACAGCATGAAATGGTGCCATAAGGTAAGATGGTAAAAGACCACTCTTAAATCCTGCCAGGATAACCATTGGCAACTGGCCTATTTGGGTGTTGTGACTGCCTGGGAAACATGCAAGTGGATATTTTTTTTTGTTTTCTTCAGAAACAGGAGCCAAAGTGGAGAAATGCCCGCCAATAGATTTGCTGATACAGTGGGGCTGGGCTGAGGACAGGCTGAAAAGACAACGTGCATTTCTACTGAGTAGAACTGGTGCCTTGAAAGGCACATACAGAAAAGGAATAGTTTGAGGACAGTGCTTGTAAGCCAGGACGACTTTTGTTGTGTGCCTCTGGGGTAGCCAAGAACTCAAATTCTGAAGCTTTGTTCCTGTCAGGCCACAGTAAGTGGGAGTCAAATCAATTCTTCTTTGTTTAAGAACAGTTCTAGGAATGCTTGATCAATATTCACTGCCCCTTTTGCCTCTTCACATGGCTAAGTGATTTGTACCTTTGTTGTGGCATATAGCATTTGTTCCTCACAGACCTCATTGTGCAGTGTTCATTACCTGAGAAGTCCAGGACTTAGAAGAACACTTTACTTGATCTACATGGGACTGTCAAACAAAGGATGCATTTTTCTTCAGAGTGAAATCTGAAGTCTCATTTTATAAAACATCCATATTGAATTACACAGAGAGGAGAGGGCAAATTTTCCACTTAACAAGTTAATCACAATGGATTTTTTTTTTTCCCCTGGAACGCATATGAGATGTAAAGGGCCATTCTCTCTCTTACAGGTGACAGTACAGCAAACCCACCACCTGTATTCTTGTCCCCTCTCAGGTCTTTTAGGTAGCCTTCAGCCCTCAACAATGATATGCTGCAGTCTGTAATCACTTTGAGTAGGAAGCAATAGGAACATCTAAATAATTGTTCACAATCACAGGGAGTTGTGAAAGCTGCTCTCTGCCCACCCAAGTGCTGAGTGGCAGAATAAAGAGGATTCACTCCAACCTGTTCCGTTCAAAAGTACAGAACAATTTAAGCTTTCCAAAACCCACAGGCTTCAGGAAGGAAAAGGTCTTGTCAGTCAAGCGTATATCAGCTAACAAAATCCTGCACAATCGACATGGTGCCAAGAACTTTTCCTATTGTCTTACCTTTGCTGCTTTGTACACTGTGATAACGCCTCTCCCCTTTTCTCCAAAAACTATCTTATATGTTACTGAAACTTCAGCCTCGTGAAGAGATAATAATATTCTTGAGGTGGCTACCAGTACAACAAACCTGTCATGGAGCTACTTTTATTGCCTGAATATACTTTGCCTCACATGTTTAGTGAAAGGGTGATGAGGTTTTTCTCCCTCTGAGATTTTTTGGTTAGGTAACAGCTGGTAATTCAGTCATGCCCTCATTCAAAGGTGAATTCAGTGAAAATAGTTCCTTTTAGTGACAGGCATTATTTTCCCACCACATGTCAAAGATAAAGCAATCTTGAGCTCCTCCACCTTGTTGGATCTCCCCCCAGAAAAGAAACTCTTAAAAGAAAAAAGGCTTCTCTTTATGTATTTCCTTCTGGTATATATATATATATATATATTGTTTATGGTGTTTGTATTTACTTGACTGAAAGGACATTGCAGATAAATATACCTGCTGAAGTTCTTCCACTTATTGTACATTCTCCTAGTACATAATGCACCATCTATATTTTAAGATTAATTCTGAGGGCAGAGGAGTACCTTCTACTCATCACTTTCCCATATACCAACCCTGCCCCCCAGGCCCCTTCCCCACATTTTTTTTTCTTTGTATCTTAAAAATTCATTCAACAGCTTTTGGAACTGTTTCCTCAGAATAGCTGAGTTCCCCTACTAGCAATGCCATACAAAGTAAGCCTGTGCAGAAGTCTTGATCCAATTCATCTTTGCTTTCATTCAGGCAATCTGATTTTTATACTACCTGTGCTTCTCAAAAAATTACTCTTTTGTGGGGACAAGGAGTATCACACACTGAAAACTCTCTTTGAAATGTAACAATTTCCAAGATTTTGAGGGGTAGAGTTACTCATGCAGAACAAGCATTCTGTCCACCTAGAAGGTAATTTAGGGATGTGGAATGACTTCTTTCTAAAACTATACCAGTGTCAAAGATATGGATTCAGATGTTCATATAATAAGGGTAATCTGTAACACAAAGGCCATGTTTTACAGTGCATGTGCTTGCTACTGTATTTTGAACCAGTCTTCTCTGGTTTATCTTCTGTATGAGAAATTCTTGTTGCTGGAGCAATGCTGTGCTGAAATCCTTCCCAGGAGGCTTCTTTACCTATGTGACTTGGCTATTGATGCTCTCAATATGATAGCTTGATACATGGCTTTTCTTATAAATTGCTATTTTCTAAGACTCTATTTCTGTCTAAAGTCAGTATCATTTCTTGAAGGGAGCAGTTTAGTTATGCATCAGAAGATAAACACTGAAAATCTTTGAAAGGCAGGTTCTTTGCTATACCAGAATAAAGCAGTGCTTTTCCATAACTCTTCACATGCCACTCAAAACCTTCCTTTTGAAGAAGCCCAGCTGCAGTCTGTTCTCTAGCTAGTGTGACTACAGGCACTTGCACTTACAGTTTTCAGAAGGTGTTGTCATAGACAATTTTATTTTCTACAAGATTATAAGGCCAGGCATCATTTCTGTCATTGTGAATCTAAAATATTTCCCACAGAAAATGATTTCCTGACAAAGTCCAGAGAATTATTTTCTTTCTTCCGAGTAGGTTTTTTTGTTCAATTAAGTATTGAGTCTTCTGGACATTCAGGAGGGGGTTTTTTGCATTATCATGGGAGGCTTTTAAAGATGGAAAGATGAATCAGGCCCCTGTGTCTCTCTGATTTTCACTGAGTTGATGTTTCCAGTGAATAGGCTCCCGAGTCTCTTCTGGTTCTTTGAAAATCTTCCACACGATTCTTCTCATTCTTTGTGCATTCATTTCCCTGGCACTGCTGCTTTTCAAACCTCTATAGAAACACTCATGTAACCTGGAGGAAATATGTGCTCTATAGTCAACTCCTAATTGCCCTACTGGGCCCATCTCATTAAATGTAATGTCTTACTATCCATCTACATCTTAGCCTTCAAATGTAAAACGTGACCTTGGTCTGTGAACCTACTACTAACTGTACGAGATCAGATTTGATGACAGCTTGCACAAAAGATCTTCACTTAGAAACTAAGGTGTCTAAAAAGGTTTTAAATGATTGAGCAGGTGACCCTGATCTCAGTGAGCCACAGGATCAAAGCAGCTGATGTGTACCGTCTCACCATTTTCTGAAGCAAATAGCTGCATTATGTACCAGTTCTTACCATTGAAAGCTTGATGCCTCTTTGCATGTCAAAGCACTCAGATTCAAGCATAATCTACCCAGTTGTCATTCTGTCCCTTCAGGGTAAGTAATGCCAATGGCTGGGTCCCATACTTGCTGTGGTCTTGGCAATCATAGACCGGTGAAAAATATGAAGCAATTTCTGGTGGAAGAAAGTTCCTCCACAGGATACAGTAGCCTCCAAAGCCTCTGTGGACATCAGCAGAAAATTTCTCCTTTGTGCTTGGGCATGTAAAATGCTGACTACATGCACTCATACAAATACTATACTTTCATTAAATGGTGATCTAATGAGTCTATATTTGGCTTCTGGAGTTTTAAAATGTGTAAAATTAGGAAAATGCCTGACTGTTTTTATCAAATACCTACTAATAAATAGTAAACCCGTCCTCCACGTGGCATGTTGAAGATACCATCTCTTTACACAAGTGACAAGACTAATAGAGCCAGAAAAATGCCTCCGTTGTGACTAAGAATTCTATTCAAGAACATCTGAAATACCATGCTATTTAAAAAATCCTATGTTGATTATCTAGCAATGTAGGCTAAGAACACCAGTATTAAGTACAGTATTTACTTTTATATAGGAATACATACACACACGCATACATACACATACACATATAAATACAACAGCTGTCAAAATGAAAACAAAACAAAGCAGTCAAATGTAAAATTGACAAGGAGACACAGAGAGGTAGGGAAAAAACACACATGCCTGACTCCTTATGGTTAAAGAATAATGATTCTAGAGATATGATATTAAAAACTGAAAGCTTTTATTTTCCTCTTGAATTAATTAGTCAAAACATACTGTTAAACCACAAACACACCACTCATTAAAAACAATGCTCCAGGAAGGAAGCATTTCCCTTGCCTCTCAGCGTAGCATGTAATAACATCAGAGGACAAAGGGATGGTAAATGAAGTCCTACAGTAAATGATTCATTAATTCCTCCTGTGGTATTTTCAAAGCCGGTGACTCATAGTCATACAGAAGAGAACTGTGTGAAGCTGGACTAGATTAACTGGATTTGCCCATGCATTTCCCATGGATTGCTTCCTCTGTGGCAGCTAGGTCGGACACTTGCAGAAATCCTCAATGCTTTCTTTATGCACTGTTACCCTCATGGATGACACAGTACAATTGCTTTTTTTCTGTGCTTCTTAGATCTTTCTTCACTTAGTTACCTGTAAAGGTAAAAAACAGCAGAAGTCATGTATTACAGAGAGACACTTTACAGCGGGCTGCTTGGACTCAGCTAAGTAGGGGATGTTCCCAGAATAGCGCATAGAGCTTAACAGATACAATTGGTAGGATTCAGATGTGACATAAATGGGAGCAGACAGAGGGTGTAAGCAACACTCTCGTGTGTTCGTGCTAGAGAATCTAAGGTGGCATCACTCACATAGCAAAGTGATTGGAGAAGAGGGCTGAAGCAGGAAAATTGACTTGTGAGAGAGCATAGTGCAGGATTCTTACTGTTTTTGGAAGGCAGGCAGATGGGAAAGAAGATATACACTATGTAGGCCAGAGGCTGAACCTTGAAATATATGGCTGTTTAGACTGTCTCCATAGGTTCTTCCAACATTGGTTTTGTGCAAGGTGCAAGCAGTGATCTAAATCAATGGCACTCTCGTGGACAAAGCTTGGCTCATGGGCTACCACATGAAGAAGCCTGACACAAAGACATGAAATTTAGCCTCTGTGCTACCTGTAGGGAGATGTTTGTGGTGACAAGCAGTGCTGGAGATAGTTGCAACATACTTGCTGAGCTCACCTTCCACTTTTACTGAGGGAGAAAGCAAGCTTTGCTCTACTGTTTTCTGGGGATGGTATCTGCAACTGTTTCCAAACATACTCATGCACAACACAAGTCACAAGTTTTATCCCCTGCTAAGTTAGGAGCTAATATATCATTTAGATATAAAAAAGAAAAAAAAAATTCCGAATGCTTCTTCAAAGATAAGAAAGATATTTGTCCAAGTATTAGTTTAATTAATGTCATGCAATTAATTCTTTTTGGAATAATGAAAAATCGAGTAGAAAGAATGAAAGAAAATATAACAGGTAAGCATGAAGACTTGAAAAACTATTTTCTTTTTAAATTGGAGACTTACCAAGGGGAAGTAGATAAGTCATGGGTTCAAGGCAAGTTCTGTAATTCTTTTTCCTCAATGTATTTTTTACTTTTCCAGGTAGTCTGTATGTCAATGGAAACATTCCCATTAGTAAATATACAGTGAATTATTCATATTGCAAGTTAAGTCCTTAAAACAAAGTGTTTCTTACAAAATTAAAGTAACTGATTGAAGAAGTGATATGTACAGAGCTTGTTCTTAATCTCAGCTGCATAGCATTCATTATCATGCTTCAAAAATGCATGGGGGGATCTTTCACTTGGTGCAGTATTGCTTCTGACAGCGCAAATTAAATCTACCTACAGTGGATGTTGCCTGTTACTGGATGGAAACATTTATCAGGCCTAGTATGCGCTGCTGCAACAGACAATGAAAAAGATAAACAATTGATTGCAATCAAAAGACAAAAAAAACCCATCACAATAATGTTACTTATTTGCATAGTTATCAGTAATCCATGGAGGATATAAAAAATCACTCTCGTTACATACACAGCTGTACAAGTGTCTGTGCAATCTGAAATTAATATAAAGGCCTGTGTACATAATCAATAACACATCTCACAACAAAACTGTCCAACTACATTTCTCCCAATATATTCATAGCATCAGAAGTCACATTCCTAAATACTATCATTTGTGAATTTCTCTGCAAAATAACATTTATGAAATAGTTTGCAAAAACTGTTTACTGTATCGTTACTTGTAAATCCCTTCTGGCATTTAGATCAAAACCGCACCACAGAATGTCCTTGATTCACCCTGCCCTGTGGATGTGACATATCGGCTGGGCTGAGCCGTGTGTTTTGCAGAATTCCAAACTGGCATTTTTACTATAGGATGTTATGAGGCAAAAATCTTGTTCCGTCTTCTTGCATCTATGAAGAGCCTCAGAGAAGAAACAGCCAAAGAGAGATGCACTTGTCCTCCTGCTGTCGTGGTTCAGAAACGTGAGCGGTGCAGCCAATGAACCCTCCTGGAGTTATTCAGCAAGTACATACATGCAACAAAATATGAGGCAGAGGGTTTTGTTGCCCTTTGTATGTGAGGAGTGAAAGACAGTATGTGAAGTAATGAGTCTTGTATGAGAAAATAAAACGGGAACCCTAGTGATAGGAGAGATGGATTTCCTGGGCACGCTTTTTTAACTGTCCTTGACATAGGGAATGAATTTAAGCAAAGGGCCAGGGGGGACAGACACCAAACATATTAGACTGCTGGCCTCTTTTGTGCTGTACATGAAAGTCATCCAGAGCTTGGCAAAAGCAAAAAGGGAATCTTGATTTCAAGCTTAACATTGAATGGACAACTAGTCTACCACTTGTGAGGAAAAGCGACTCTTTTCAGATGAAGGTTTTGGGGGGATTTCTATATGAAATTCTGTCTGTCTAGGAAAGATAAGAGTTGATTTCCCCAACGTAAGTGACTGGCACTATCAGCCCAAGACAAAGCATTCATGGCAGTTATTCCTCCCTAGAACTCCTCAGAAATGGTAATTCCCATTTCACCAGAAATTGTGATTCCAAGATTTTCCTTTCCAAAACAGAATACAATGCCAAGTGACACTTTGTTTCTTTGTCTCTGAAAAAAAGCTGATGGGAGAAAAGAGGGTGCAAAGATAATAATATAAATAAATATTTGATATTTTCCTGTTTGCAACAAGTATGCACAGGTCATTGTATGTAGTTTTGCAATGGAAGTGCTCTGAGGACCAAGCCTTTTTCAACCTGTATTCATGAGGAATAAAGAATCTAAGTCTGGAAATCTGATCCTGTCCCATCTCAGTCATAAATAATTAGTTTTTCTCCTTCCAAAGTCTTTACTGGAACTTCCAGTGACTCTAGTGAAAGTGGCATTGAAACCTAAATTCCTTTAATGTTGAAATTAAAGGACAATCCAAAAGAAATGCCCCTTCTCCTCCTGTTCCAAAATGGACTGATACATTGATCCAAACTGTCCACAGTTTGGAGAATCAATCACAGCTTATTTCTGTTGGTTTTGTGTTGGGTTTTTTTTTTAGTGAGTTTTTTGGTTTGGGTTTTTTTAGGAAGGAATTAAAAGTGTAGCACTGGGAGCATCCTTTAAATAAATTGTTTATATTATCTGCCAACAATTACTTGTGTAATTCAGCATCACTGATGTTGATAAATTAGAATTACATATTGTAAAATAGCATGGCATCTGTTCTTATGGAGGCAGAGGAATGCTGATGTGAAAGCTCCTCTTAATGAAGAGGAGTTGATATATGTGCAAGCACTTTTATAGTTTTGTCCAACAACATGAAAGTGTTGTTCTGTATTTGCAAGCAGGAAATAAAATCCAAACTGAAATAAGATTTTAAAATGGCACAAGATCACAATACTTTCCATGTCACCGGTAAGAAAACTATACAACCTGCTAAATATGAAGCCTTAAAGTTGCAGTAGTCTCTTGTACACAAAATGAAGAATATTATTTACACAAGCAAAACTCCTGTGTGTGTTACTGCCACTGGAAAGTTAACAATCCTCTGCTCTGTCTTTGTTACAATTTTATTGCAGCTATTGGTAGAAACAGTGGCTTCATCGTATCCTTTTAAATATATCTGATGGGGCTCAATCCTGGCATCTTCTCTTGACTTCCTCCCATTTTGAAACCTCAGTGAGGTTTTAGCTCACTAACAATTCACAAGCAGTTTGAGGCAGTTTCAGGACACTCACATTTTTAGTGTTCAGGTCTTAGAAGCATAATTCTGAATATTCTGCTCAGGCAAGTTGTGGTTTTTTTCACTTCTGTACTGCAGATGATAAGTCTTGTTCCGTTTTTTCCATTTTGGAATGGAATATTTATAATTAAACTCTACTTCTCTTTCTTTTTTGATCCATCTCATCAACTTTAATGGAGAGCAACAGACAGGTTTTGGGCAGTGGGCACATAACATTGAAAAACAGCCAATCCAGCTCTATCATGCTGCAGCACTTTGCATCAGTGTCTGCAGGGCAGTCATTTGTTTCCAGTAATCTTTTGTGGTCCACAAAATTTTTATCAATTTTGCTGCTTTTAGCTTCACATAGCCCACTTTTATTTTTTCATTTAAAGACTAATTCATCTCTGTCAGTGTTGATGCCAGCTCTAGCTTTAGTGAGTTTTAGGACAGAGGAAGGTGATTAAGGCAATAGCCTTATCAGAAGCAGGTCTCCTGTTTGGTGTGCTGCTTGTTTCTCTGTCAGTGGAAAAGTAAATCTACTTAGATGTGTCTTCAAAGGAAGACAAATTTCTCTCTTCCTCATCATCATTAATATAAACCTCTTAGTAGGGTGTGAGGTGGTTAGGACAAAATAAATGGTATTTTTATTAAAGTTACTCAACAAAACTGTTTTCTATAGATTGGGTTGTATTAAAAATTACATTTCTAAAAGACAAGCATGAAGACTGACTAGTCTAAAAATAATTCTATTATTGACAAACCATTGACAAAGAAGAGTTGTTGTTAGCCAGCTTGTGAACAGAATCTGTGAGATGGTGGGACCTGATGGTCTCTGTCCAGTAAGCAGATGCTCACCGACTTTAGCATGTAAATCAGCATAGTGTTGTTGTAAACACTGATGCAGGTCACCTCTTCTCTTGGAAAGATGACAATTAAAGCAAAATGAGGTCACAATACAGTAATTAGAGTAATTTATCTAAATCACATTGATAGGTATTCTTCTGCCATTAATCAGCAAATCATATTTAGAGGGAAGTCAAAGGCACCGTTTAGCCTACCACCAGTCTGTGGTGATTTCTCACATCCTAGGACCACAGGTTAGCCTGTACGCTGCTCTCCTGTCTCTCTTAACACAGAAAGGAAGAAAAGGAACTCTTTTTTCCTCTCCCTCAGTTCTAGAAGGAGGGAATAACTTCAGCCCGTGGAAGAAGGGTAGAATGGAATTTGATGCAAAAATCAGGCAATGGCTTAGAAAGCATGGCATGATATGATTTGGGTGAGGAGCCACAGGGGTTTACACCCCAGGGCATTACATTATTTTTTATAAGGATTGGTAACCAAAAGAAGTATTTTTAACCAGGATATAGTAATATTGTATGGTATGAAAACACAGTAAGGGCTGGCAGGCTGGAAAATCTGACTGGAGAAAAATTATTAATATCTTAGGGAGCAGTCTGAGTCCAGTCATGATTTTGATAGCTCTGACTAGGTTAGCCTGTTGTCTTACTTCAGCCTCAAATTGCCAGAGAAGGGAAGTGCTGAAGAAAAAGCAGTCAAACAGCTAATGGTTTCTGGCCTGGGAGATCGGGGAAACAGAGGTATTTTCTCTTCCAGGTTTAGCGAAATTGTTACACTCCCAGACAGCGTGCCATCACTTTGTTTCATATGGTCATTTCTCGCTGTGCAGCAACACTGGATTAATTTGTCCTAGAAACTGCAAAGTACCAACTCAGGAATCAGCTGAGATTCAACTCAGTCCATTTACTTAATCTGTTCCTGTGATTTATGGAGACAGTGGGCGATTTACCTTATCATGTTTGAAAACCTATAGACTAACCTGAAAACCGTTAAGGAATGTCAGGATACTGAGTTACAAACAGGTCAGTTTGAAGTCCCGGTTTAGTTAATATGGAGTTCTGTGCAAGGGTGGGTAGGCCCTGGCCTAGGTGATTTGTAGAAGTAAAATACCCAGAAATATGGCACATAAACCATGCTTTCGTTTCAGGTCTGATAAACTGATTTGTGTATAATCTGAATGGACCTGTTGCTTTAGATTAACCAAGCCTGATTATAATTTTCCCCTTTTAGTCTTCCTAAAAGCACCCCTAAACCCAAACAAAAATAATATTTTTTTTGCATCTTCTGGAGTAACATGCAAACGATCTGCTGACTCATAAGTGCTTGCGTCTTGCACAGATTCTCAGCCTGGGAGAAAATTACAAGACACTGTAACATTCTGTAGCTTTTGAATCTTGTGGTTGCCACTTGCTGATGCTTCTGTGGCGTTTATGTAGTGAAGGAATCAGTATTTTATCCTCTAGGCCTTCCATTAAAAAAATTAGCTTGTGATTAATTGCTGTATGCTTCCATTACTGCAGTGTAGATGGATTTTAAAAGCCTTCTGACAAAAAGGTGCACCTTGGGGTATTTTAAATGCGGTAGCTACAGAGCACTGTAGCTTTATTTTGTATTTTTTGTATTCATAGTGATTGAAAAATCAACTTCAGTTAGGTTAACAGGATAAAAACATCAGTTCTGTTCTTTTCCAAAGTTTGATTTCCTTTTTGTGTTTAAGAAGTTGACAACCATATCTGAAACTCATTGATTACCTGTTTATAATCGCTCATCGTCTTGACAGAACAGATCGACAAACCTTTTTCACTTTGTCAAATGTATTCCAAAGAGCAACAAAATGGGGCCAAAGATATAATTTAAAATTCAATTATAATGATAATAAGCTGGCTTATGTATGCTGAAAAAAAAGAAAGAAAAAAGAAGTATTTAAAGAGTAGCTTGTGATCCATTTAAATGGATTGCTACCTTAGATGAATTATTCTCTTCACTGATCTAATGAGTTTATTTATCTAGGAGTTCTAACATTGCCTCGTACTTTTATTTGCTATTTCTCATAAATGAGAGGAATATCTTAAAACAGTGCAAGCGTTCAATTATCTTTATTAAATCTAATGAGTCTAAGGTTTCCTCTCCTAGATTTGTTTTTGAAATCTTGTAAAATCCGTTACCTCACACCAATCCTTCGTGGTCTTTCACATAACATGAAATTGACTACTTCCTCATTAAATCTCACCAGATTAACATAATTGTTCAAGTGGGTAAGTGTGGTGGTTTGACCCTAGCTGGAGGCCAGATGCTCACCAAAGCTGCTCTGTCACTCCCGTTTTCATCTGGACAGGGGAGAAAATATAATTGAGAGGCTTAGGAGTCGAGATAAGGACAGGGAGAGATCATTCTGCAATCAGCGTCATGGGCAAAACAGACTCAGCACAGAATAAAGGAAAGAAAACTCTCTAATTTATTACCCTGCACTGCACACGCAGCGACACCAGAGTCGGGTAATGAGAAGTGTGACCAGATCTTAAAGCACCTCCCCCCACCCCTCCCTTCTTAGCACGCTTCACTTTAGTCATGATTTCGCTCCTTTCTTCCCCCTCATTATGGCACAGGGAGTGCCAGGGAATGAGGAAATGGGGATTTTGATCAGTTCCTCATGAGTTGTTTTCCTTCTTAGCCCCGTGGGGGTGCATTCCTCACACCCTTCCCCTGCTGCACCGTGAGGTCCCACCCACAGCAGACAGTCCTCCACAAACTTCTCCAACATGAGTTCTTTCCCATGGGGCTTCAGCTCTTCACTAGCTGCCCCAGTGTGGGTCACTGCTGTGGGGTGCAGTCACAAATTACAGAATGTCTCTCACTCCCTCAGGCCTAGATTTTTCCAGCCTGGTCTCCCACGGGGTCACAAGCTGCCCCAGCAAACCTGCTCCAGCACAGGTCTCTCATCTCTGTGTCTCTCTCTCACTCATCTCTGTGTCTCTTTCTCTCTCCATGGGCTGCAAATGCTGGCAGAGGCTTGCGCCAATGTGGGTCACAGTGTCTCCTGTATGTCTCTACCTGCTCCAGTGTGGAGCCTCTCCATGGGCTGCAGGTGGGGTCTCAGCCTTTTCCATGGGCTTCGGGGGGACACCCGCTCCACCATGGGTTTCTCCATGGGCTGCTGGGGCCTCTTTCTCTCTGGCACCTGGGGCGCATCATCCTGCCCCCCTTCGCTGGCCTTGGTGCCTGCACAGTTTCTTACATCTTCTCACTCCCTTCTCTGGGGGCCAAAATGTGGCTGCTTGTGTTATTTTCTCCTACGTGTGATTCCCAGAGGTGCTGTGACTGTTGCTGATGGGCTCGGCCTTGGTCAGCAATGATTTCAGCCTTGAGCCATCTTGTGTTTGCTGTGTGGGGCCTGCAGAGAGCTTCTGGCTGCTTCTTGCAGAAGCCAACCCTGCAGCCCCTCTCCTCCACCAGAACCCCACCACGCAAAACTACAAAAGTGGGTTTGGATGGCTTTCTTATTTTCTTTGTATTTAAAATCCAAATAATCTAGTATTCTGGTTCCTTGGCCTGCTAATTTGTCCAAACACACCAGAAAACAGAAATACATCTTTTCTATGGTGAAACCAAGGCAACACAGAGAATTTCTCTGCTGAAGAACACAACTGACAGTCACAAGTCAAAACAAATTGATAAATTACAGTTTACAAATCACTGCAATAGGAAATTAATGTAGTGGCTTGGAATAAAGCAGATTTCAGCACTTTTGGCCGATTGCTTACCACCATCTGCAAAAGAAAATTTTATTTCTTTATTAAATATACAGAGATTTTTATACAAACAACCGAATCCTTTCAGGAATCTACATTTGATCACCAAAAAATGAAATGATATTTCACAATAGATCTGATAAATGAGAGTCATATATGAGCAGGACCACTGAATTATCTCTGATTTTTGAAGAAGTTTTGAAAATGTAGAAAAAAAAATATTTATTTTGGGAAGCAAGTGTTTGAGCCATGTGCTGTAAATTACTCAAATCTGGATGTTTGAATTTCTTACCAATATTCTGACACAATGGATTTAACACATACTCTTAATATCAGTTAAAATTATAGGCCAGGGTGCCTGTGAATATAGCTCAAAGATCTGTGTCATCCTAGGATACTGCCATTTGGGTTTGGTACCTTATCACAGCAAAAAACAACAGTGAAATTTGGGTCTATCAGAAAAAAGATTTTGTTTGAACAAGTAACAATTTTAGCATTTGGCCCTATAATGCTAGTAATGAATAAAAATGTAGAGAGATTTTGATATGTCTGCCCTGCATTAGTTCATATAAACATTTGGAATAGGAAATTATGGCTGAAATGAAACCAGTTGGCATTCTGACATTCTTCCAATATGTTCTGTCTATTCCTGTTCCTTTACCTCTCTGTGTGTGGTGGGGCAACTTAGCTACCCTTAGCTACCTCCAAGTATGTGGGACAGGGAAAATGAACTAACCAGAGCTCTGCTGTGATGGGGCAGAATTTGCAGCATCATGCTCTGAGAATGCTACCAAGAAAATGCATGTGAGCTCATCTTTCACTTTTAAATGAGTCAGGTTTCCCTTGGAGTCTTTCAGTTAGAAGAAATAAATAAATACTTGCCATAGGCTACTGATAAAATTTACACTTTTGCTTCTTCTTCTTCTTTTTCTCTTTCTTTTTCTTTTAATAGGAGAATTTGCAACCTCCCTTCTGGCAAAAAGATGTAAATTGTGAATTTTAAGAAACAAATCCTGCTGCACAGCAGGTTTAGACAGGCAGATACAGTTGGGGCCTTAAGGCGTTCTGTGGCTTCCCTGTGGTAAGCCATGGTTTTCATTTGTAAAGCCAGGAGAATTCCCACTGTTGCTATAATCATATGCATGATCCTTCTTCCATCTCAGTGCTCCCAGCATCAGTTAAAAAAGAAAAATAGGCCAAATGTTGGCTGTTATGTAGTCAGCTATCCAAAAGCTTAGGAACTTCGTATATTTTTCAGGATTTAATTTTGGCCTCAGGAGAAGAATTAAGCTTTTTAGTGGAAATCTTAAAAAAAAAAAAAGAGAGAAAAAGGAAAAAAGAAAAAGAACTGATGAACCTCTGAGCTGGTGAATGACCTCCTGATTCAGACATGGCAGTGAAGGCATCAGAATTTATTCTTGTTGAGATTTTTTTTAGGTAAAACATTCTTATTCTCCCATGAATTGTAGTTTTCCAAATATGGAAAATCCTCTCCAAAAGCGCATGAGTATATGCTGTGATCCTTGCCATGGTATATGCTTCCATGTTCAGTCACCTTGGTGTTTCGTGACTTCCTGTCCAGAGTTTGATTTTCCATCTGTTCTATTAACATTCCTTGATGGACTCATTTCAGCATACCCTTTTGACTCCCTTTATTCTTCTGATACCCCCAAATTATGTCAGTGAGTTTCACATGTCAGTAATGTTTTATTGGTAAACGTACTTTAGTTTCTTCCAAGTCTTCTCTTTGAAAATTACATTTTATATCCCCTCCTTCCTGTCCTGTGAAAAACATTGACTGTCTCCTCCATACTTCACTTCTCTGGGTCTTTCATAAGGCTGTAAACCTCTGCCTTCTCCCTTTCTGCCCTCTGTTATTTCTTTTTCCTTGTAAAAGTGTACTAGTCTGCTGTGGAAGCTGTTTCAGAAATTTCATTGTGCCTGCTGCCCTCCTGTGTAGAAGCAGGGAAAAATCTAGATTGGAAGGGACCTCTGGAGATCATCTGAGCCCACCTACAGTTGAGCAGGGTTTTGGATTAGTTACGCATTGGCCCAGCAAGGCAAATCCTGGATTACTTCCAGCAAGGGAGATCCCACTACTTCTCTGGACAATCTGTTCCAATGTTTGCTTGTTCTCACAGGGAAGAACTTTTTCATGTAGATTGATGAAATTTCCTTTTGAAGCAATTGATGTCCATTGCTTCTTGTCCTATTATTGAAAATAGTACCTCCATCTTCTCTATAACTATCTTTTAAGTATTGAGAAAATGTGATTAGACTCCCCTCTGCCCCTTCTCTTCTTTGCGTTGAGCAAACTGAATTACTTCAGTCTTTCAACATGCATCAAGGTGTCCAACACACTAATTAACTTGGTAACCCTTCACCGGACCATCTCCAATTCATTCTCTCTTTGGAAGTCATGATCCAAAACCACAGACATGATTCTATGTGTGACCTAACAAATGCCAAATGAAACAGTGACAGTTTTTTCTGTTGGATTTGTTTTGGTTGATGCAGTCAAGGCCTCAGGTTGGTTTCACTGCTGCAAGGGTGCACACCCAATCCAGTCAGTCCATGGCCTGCACTGTTCTATCCCAGATGTAACATCCCAGGATGTTACAATTATCTTTGTTGTACATCGTTTAATTCATGTTGGCTCAGTCTTCCAGCCAGTTGAGATCTCTGTATGGTTCAATGTAATACCTTGTTGTGCTTTACTCTATTCTTTCTCACAGAGTGTGGAGCAGAACTGCGTGCATCAGTGAACATATGGACCCATGCTATTTTTGCACAAGAATATAATAATAGCAAATAATAAGAAACTAAATCAATAATTATATTTGATTGTGCTTATAGCATGTATTATTTTTTTTTTCCTTTTCTGTCTTGTTCTCTGTTCATTTACTTGTTATCAATATTATATTTGACTTTTTGACCACTACTGGAGCTGACTGGATGTTTTCACAAAACTGTCCAAGGTAATGAGATCTGTTTCCTCAACAGCAATAGTTAATTCAGAGACAGCAGTGTATTGGGATAGTAAAAGGGCATTTCCCCTTCCATACATAGTCTTTTAAATTTATCAACACTGAATATCATGTATTGTTTTAATGCCTACTTTTTCAGCTTTGAAAAGAGACAAATGAGACTGGATATGGCTTGAATAGGAAATGGTGATGTTAAACAAAAAAAAGTGTTCAGTGTTACAATGCAAGAAACAGAAGTAATCAAAAGAAGCTTTAGGATTCTTAAAACATAAGAAAAACATCTTTCTACACTATCTTAGATTCTGAAAGTATGTATGATTTCAATATAATTTTGAAAAATATACTTTTAAATGTTCTCTCAAAAGTAATTAAGGGCAAAACAGAAACAGTCCCAGCTCAGAAAGTCCCAAACACAAGGATTACTGAAATTTCTTTACTTGACTTTTTTTCTTTTTTGTTTTTCACCATGAGTATCTGTTAGCTATTGTCAAAAGTAGAGTACCGGACTGTATGTTGTGATCTAGTACATCCATTTCATGCTACACTTCTGAAGCAAAACATCAACTGCTCCATCCTTCTTGGATTGAAATTTGCTGAATAATTCTTTAACGTCTAGTTCCTTGGTTTCTAAAGGCCCTGAGGGAGCCAATTGTTGTTCCTAACTGTAAAACGCAGCCCTAGAAAACCGATGAACAGCATGTCATCTATTTTGAAGGTAATCGTGGTGAGAAGGATTCACTGCAGATTGCCAAATGGATGTGCGCAGAACTGTGTTGGAAAGATTCACGGCTCCTATACAAGTCCTTATAAGTGTAGTAGTCTTCAGGATATGTATAAGGAGCAAGCTCTTCCAAACTCATTGACATTTGAGATGAAGACTAGATATCGACACAATATTTTTAAATAAACTCTGGAGAGAGTCCACAGACTGTATTCCCAGCTAGTTCTGCGATGTAGAGTGAAGAATGCTTCTGGTGTGGGGTTGAGATATTATCTCTCCTGCATCCTTTTCTGCTTTTAGGAAAGAACATGAAGATGTCATCAAGCACTTTATACTTGTTACTTGCCACTGAAGGAAGAGATCTTGTCCTCCTTCCACCCCACTGCTTTATTCCCTTACCTGTGTTCTCTCTGATGTTGACACCAGTGTTTCTGGAAGGAATCAGCCTGGGTTAAACTCAAAAAGGCAACAACATTAACAGAGAAATCCAGGCCTACATTTGGTAGCAGCATCTGTTCATGCCAGATTAAAGTGTTAACACTATAGTTTAAACAGGCTTTATTTGCTAATATTTGCAACTTCAATGAGCAGCTTTTACACTTCCAAATGGCTGTATAACATGGTGATCACACATATTTGTGCCAGAACTAGTCCCTTGAATTGTCTGTACTGAATGTCTAAGCGTGATAATACTTGGGGTTTTTTCTGACCTTTGATAGAAAAATAAAAAAATGTGGCTTTAACAGCAGAGCCTGTAAGACCTCAAAAAAGTAGTATATAAGAGGCTAATTTCTGATTTTTTCCCCATGAAGTTGCTTGAATGTTCCCCATTGAGCTGCTTGTTAGTGTAGAATTCTTACTAAATACTAAGTAGTCTTACTAAATAAAATGGTATCAGTAAGTGCTTGTTAACTGAAGAGATGGCCTGTAACTGCACATTTAAGTTAATTTTAGCAACTATTCAGACAAATTCTCACCTCCTCCCCTTCACAGATATGTTCTAATTCCCTAGGAGAAAGGCAGAAAAAAGTCTGAAAAGGATGTTTCCAATTAGTGTGGCTTTCACATATTTAAATTCTGTCTCTCTCTGCCAGATAATTGAATAAAATGTGAAACATTCTTTTGATCTTCATCGGGATGATGTAGGCTGTAGATATTGTTTTGTTATACAGTTCATGTTGACACAGATAGTATTATGCCACTTAGAGCTTCTTTGGCACAGCTCTGGAATCAAGTGTTCAGCAGTGATTAATGACCAAGAATACACAGACCTACTGTTGAGCCTAGGATCTCTCTAATCTCTGCTCCTGTTCTTTCTCTCAATTCCAGCATTAGTTAATGTGGCTTCTGTGAACACAGCATTTCTGGTGACATGTCATACAGCTTGTACAGTTAGCATTAGTGATAGCATCGAGCTAAAGATCATTAAAATCTCAGTTGTCTTAATTTTTGCTTATATCTTTGATGCCCTGCCTTTGCCTTGCAATTTTTATTTAGTGTTTAATGCAGAAAAGATTTTAAACCTGTGCTAGACCTTTTTTTCAATCTTTACACTCCCCACAATCAATTAATACTCTTTGATATGTTATACCAATTAAGTGATATGTGTGTTAACATAAATATTTAATTGTTAAAGGAGAGATCACTTTGTCCTAAAGCTTTAATTAAATTCAATGCTTTTCAGATGATTGCCGAGATGAAACAGTCCATTATGAACATTTGCTACTGCAGGAGATTTCTGCCTATTGAAAGACAAAAGGGTAATTTCATCTAGGATTGTTGGAAACCGTACGAGTCCTTCATACTGATAAGGGAATTCTCCCTCTTTTAACCTTGATATGTACTGTAGTAATGAATTTATGAATCTTTAGAGTCAGTCACATCATTAAAGTGGGGATATGATGTTAGGACTGTCAAAGAAATCATAGGGATGAAAACTTACCTACATAACAGTTGAAGAGATCAGAGTCAATACCGATTTGTCAATAATTAGCTTTGCTTTTAAAAGCAAAACTAACATGATAAAGGTAGGCATCTGTGGGTCTTTATTGTATGCCAACTGGAGTTTGAATATTTTCAATGACATAGTCTTCACATGGCAAACTGGAGTTTAGGAAAACTAAGTATCCTCCACACTGGGCTGCTGAGCCACTGAAACTATAACTCCCATGAGATACCTCCATGGTAGTACGGAAGCCAAGTGTTTCATTATCAGTCCATTTTGGGTCAAAATGATCCTGCATGGCAGTTTGCCTAATTATCTGCAGATCTTCCAGAGATCAGAATCCTGTCTTTTGATATGCTGTAGACTCCGTAGTCGTGTATTTCTCCCACTGAAAACACGTCACAGCAGTTTCCTTCAAAATACAGTACAGCTATGCATAATGTATGATACGAGGAGAGAGATGTGCTATGTGAATCAAACTTTTAATGTCCTAGTTTTCCAGATATTATCTATTCACTGTGTTTTTAAAGGAGCTCTGATTAAGAATCATGTCAGCAGTGACAAACCATAGAGCCAAAAAAGACCTCTAGTGACAATCTAAAAAAAACCCTCTTTCTGGACATATTTTAATATTAAAATCAGTATTGGGGAACCTGGTATGTATTTTGCTGGAGAGAAAGAGGATCACATCAATAGAATCCTGCTTGTTGAGAACATGTTGTTACTGAAGATCTTAGGGCAAGGACGTGAGAAGCACAATAGGTTTTCTCTCTGCGTCTGACACAAAGTTCTTACTCAAATGGTTGGTCTGTATTTACTTCTTTGAGTTTGTTGACCAAGCCCCCAAAAAAGAGGATGCAAAAATTCAATCCTCAGTGTCACCTTAAGATATGCTGCTAAGTAGCTGAACTCCTGGCTTGACTTGAAGTCGTATCTGACTCGTTCCTCTGCAGAGCATACAAATGTCAGCAAGACTGTTTAATATAAAACCTCAGCTTCACATATGAGTGTGATCCTCTTGTGGGATAATTGGAACTGGATCCTCTTGGGTTACCTGAAATATTTTCCCTTCATCAATATCAGACTTCGTTACTTGGAATCTGCTTTAAATTTCAGGCTTAATGCATCTTACATAGGATTCAACCATATCAGTTGCTGACTGTCTGGGGTAGGCACTTTGAAACAGTCAACAGGGAGTCTGATGCTAGGTTTATTTCTACACGGTGAGAGAATCATAGAATTGTAGACTCATAGAATAGTTTGGGTTGGAGGCACCTTAAAGATTGTCAAGTTCCACCCACCTGCTATGGGCAGGGACACCTCTCACTAGGCCAGGCTGCTCAAGGCGCCATCCAACCTGGCCTTGGACACCTCCAGAGAGGTGGCAGCCACTACCTTCCTGGGCAATCTGTTCCAGTGCCTCACTACCCTTGTAGTGAAGAATTTTTTCCTAATATCTAACCTAAATCTTCCCCCTTCCAATTTAAAACCATTCCCCCTTGTCCTATCACTCCCTGCCCTTCTAAAGGTCCCTCCCCAGCTTTCCTGTAGGCTTCTTCAGGTACCAGAAGGCTGCTATAAGGTCTCCTGGAGCCTTCTCTTGTCCAGGCTGAACAACCCAAACTCTCTCAGCCATTCTTCACAGGAGACATGCTCCAGCCCCCTAATCATCTTCGTGACCCTCCACTGGACCTGTTCCAACAGTTCCACGTCCTTCTTATGTTGGGGACACCAAAACTGGACACAGTACTCCAGGTGATGTCTCATGAGAGCAGAGTAGAGGGGCAGAATCACCTCCCTTGATCAGCTGTCCATGGACCTTTTGGTGCAGTATATTACTGAAAGTATTTATTGAATAATAATTTTTTTTAAAAAAATCTGCATTTTTATAGTTGATGGTAACTACAAAAAAAAAAAAAAAGGGAGCATACTTTGACTGAGTATTTATACTATTTTATTTAAGAAAATTTAGTATCATTAAAGCAGTGAGCTAGAGAAGGTGGTATTTGGCTGAATGCTTCACCTTCCACTAGTAAAGCATCTGTTAAATCTCTGTTGAAAAATCATTTGAAAGCCTAATACATGGGATGAGTGCTTACTTGTTGACTTTTTTAGCTGTAGTTTTTTTCTCTACTGGGGACAGTAAAAGGAGAAAAAGACCAGTGGGAAAGCAGAGGAAAGATGGTCAGGCTGAGAAGTTAAGAAGAAATGAGACCAGTGAGGGGTTTTCTTATAAATGTGAGCAGAGAGTCAGCATGGTGTCTGTGTAAACACTAGAGGAAATGCATACAGTTTAAATGCATTCAAGGCTGACTTTTCAGTCTGAAGTTGCTGCAGCTTTGCATATGTTGGCTGAAGGGACAGAAATTAGCAAGTCACAAGGTAGGATACAATAACTTCATTGGGTTTTGGTTGTGCGGTTTTTCTTTTTGGAAAATTGTCCTGATTTTGAGTGGGATTTACTTAATGCTTTTGGATCTGCTGAAGTAGCATATAACGGGCATCTAAGTCCTTTGCGCAGCCCAGAAAGGTGAAAGGATGGACCATTTACTCCTCTGACTGCCCTGGGTCTCAGTGGCTGCAACAACCTGGCTGCAACAGCCTGGGCAGAAGGTGTTGGTAGGCAGAGGGCTGGGAGCTGCTCTGAGGGAACTCCCTTCCAAGAAGGGGGGAGGTAGCCCCCCGGAGAGACTGCTGGAGGACACTGAACTGGAGGTGCTGATAAAAACACATAAACCCTGGCATATCAACAGCATGGTGTGGCTGGTTTTGCCAGGGAAATCGTGTGCAATGGAATCTGAGCTGGGTGCAAGGATGACAGGGTAGTCTCTGAATCTGAGTGTGGAGAGAACCACCTGTGACCATCTGCAGAGATTGTCCAAGGCCACTAAAAATGTCTTTATTTTGGACATCTGCCTGACAGGTGGCTTTACCGGTGAACTAAGATACCCACCTTTAAAGAGTTTCCCTGCCCATAGCGTGTGAGAAGGCTGCATGGGAGCTGCAGTTGGGTTGTGTGTCACTTTGTCTTCCCTCTGCCCATGTTCTCATTGCTCTTCTTGCTGATGACCATCAGCAAAGTATCATCAGGGTGAGACAAAGTTTCAGTGATTCAGTGAACAGCCCTGACTGGCTCCAGACTGATGGAAAATGATGCTGCTCAGGGTAAATTCTGCACAGGGATGGCTCATGTCCTTCTTCCTCATGCTGTGCTGTCCTGGGGCTGTACAAAACAGCAGAAGCATTCACACGCTGCATTTAGCTGGTTGCAGAAAATAATCCATCCTGCTCTGCATAGTTGTGAACTGTGGGGAAAGAATAATGTTTGCTGTAAGAAAAGTGCCCTTTAAATTATAACTTCTTACCCACATAGTGAATCAGAGTAACCCAGATAAAATGAAGAATACAACTCTGGGAAGATAAGATATTTGGTTTATAGAAACATCATTCTTGCACATGCAGATTGGTGCACACTTACCACGTTGATGGGATTTTGTGCATACAGTCTTTGCAAATAACTGCACACACAAACTCTTTGCAAACGTGGAAGTCAGCTGAAAATTGAGCCTTAAGCAAATTTCTTCATAGCTATGTACTAAAAACTGTCTGGTGCCCTGTGTAACACAATGAAGAAGCTCAGGCAGAACATTAATCAGCATTGACAGCATTTGTATTTTTTTATAGTTACCTCTATGCTGTCCCTATGATTCAGGATGATGTGGCTGAGATGTTTGTACTAGTACACAGGAAACCCTTGAACATGGAAAATAGTACTTACTAAAATAGATCACGTTCCCAAGGGGGAAACAGCAAAAAGATTTGAGATTTGTAGAATAACTAAAATTGCCCAATTATTTTAAATGAGGTATTTTTCTATCAATATAAGATCTTGCTGAGCTTCTGGACCATAATTTACAATAGGCATTTTGCCTGCAGTTCACGATATAAATATTTTATATGATCTCCCTCACTATTAGAATAATAGAGGTAGTGTTATTTAATCCACTCCTGGCAAAGCAGATGCTTTCCAGAATGCATAAAGCACTCAAGGAACTGGTGGGGATTTTTTGAGTTGAAACTAGTTGGTAAAATGATTTATCTGAAGTTAGATTTCTCATTGTGGAAGTGGATTTGATGATGCTTGTGAGACACAATTTAAGGTTATGTTGAAGGCTCATAAAAAAAATACGCATTTGATGGAAATGTTGTTAACAGTAGAAAGATGAAAAAAGCCTCCCTGGAAGGTAAGCAGGTAAAGCAAGAGCAGGGCAGGAAGGGGGCTGAGAGAGACTCCATGCCTGTGAAATTTTGAGTTAAACTTAGTAGAAATTGTGACCACAGATAAGTGGAGTTGAATACACCTTTTGAAAAGCAGTTGCAAACGTAGGAACTACAAGCCTTAGTGGAGAGCATGCAAGTGCTGGGATTTCTGCATAATGGTCTCAGGAAGTGTGTTGCAACCCAGCAGGGATGGAAAAGTTCAAAGTTTAATAAAGCTCCTCCTAAAAATAAAACCCTTTGAGTATATTTTAATACCTCTCATGAGACGGTCTCTTATTCTCTACATACAGCATGCATGCATTTAAGTTGCCTATAGCTGATATACTCTGACTGCAGTCTTTGGGTCTGAGGTAGGTATTTGGGTGTCCTAGGAAGGTAAATGGTCCAAATGCTCCTTCTCTAGCTTCCGTTTCTATGAATTGGAGAGGAGATGAATATTGGTTGCTAAGCACCATCATTTTGCACACTTGAACCAGGGTTTAGTAATCAGAATGGCATTGTTGCTAAAATCCTATGGAAAACATTTGATGCTATGCCCTTTTCCCTGAGGCTTCTATGCATAGGGAATGATAAAAATGACAACCATTTGTTGTGTGCATTTGTTATATGGCACACGATGTCATTCTGCATTCTTCTGTTTATTGGCACTTTTTTTTTTCCCCCATGCTTATTGTAGCTTTCATTAATGTGCTTGAAAACATGGCATCAGCTGCAAGGCAGAAATGTTTACTCTGCTGGGGCTTGGCTAAACTTTTCAATATAGATTAAAAAACTTCAGCAGCCCCTGGATGGATAGGCTTGAGTTGGAAATTTACGTCTGAGGACCAAATAATATAATGCAGATGAGCCAGACAGGAGAAAGGGAAATTTATAATAAGGGACTCCTCTGGCAGAATTAATCTGCCTCATGTAGACTGCATGATGAATCATCCCACATCGCCACAAGGACTTCTGCCGCTGCTGCTGAGCTCTGTCAGCAAGTGGGACAATAAAAAGTGTGCATGGAAGGGTGGAGGGGAGGGTACATGCAAGGGATTAGGAAAGGGACAAAGAAAGAATTGCTATTTAAAACTGGACATCTCAAGCCTGGCCAGTAGTTCGTGTTACATATAATTCAGCCAATTTATTGGGTAAATCATTTCATATGCTCCATGAAATGCAATTTGCTTCCATGGCCAAGCATGACAAAGGTTTCACAGAATTGCAGTTGGCAAAGAGCTCTTCTAGGAAAGTTAATTCAGGGCCTGTGAGATTGCTGAGGCGTCTTGTCAGAACATTAAATAATCACACAATGTCATAAGGGAATATCTAATTAAGAGCCCAATTTCTCAAGGGTCTGAGTACCTGTTACAATGTGCTGAGAACCCTTAATTCCCACCGACAAGAGCGGCAGCTTAGGGTGTTCCCAGCAGGCATTTAATAGGATTGTGCCCTTACTTCGTTTGGCTGGGGGAAGTCCAGGCCAGTCAGGTGAAGTGACAGTAATCAAACCAGACAAGGTAATGACAAATAGGGTTACATCCCAGCAGGAATGTTATTACTTGCAGATGATGGAACACACCCCACTGTGAGGGCCCTGTAAAAATTAGGGCTATATTTAAGGGTGCCCTCTTAGGGGTTACATTTGTGCCTTTGAGAAAGATCTGCCTGTACTTACCCTATGCAAAAGATCTGTAAAAGGGAACATGAGTCCTTTACCAGCCCAGACTACGGGGACTAGTGACCAAGTTCCCATGCACAGTTTGGTCCCAAGCTCTTCAGTGATTTAGATGACCTCATGAGGGCTGTCCAACTTACAAAGGCAGACAACGTTTCATCCAGTGTTTGAGAAGCATAAAACTTCAGTAGAGTCATTTCAGGGAAATCTGGGTGCTGAAGTTCTGAGCAGCATTCTTGGTGTGACTCAAGATATAGAAAAAAATTTGAGGTGCACAGATAGAAACTTATCAGTAAGACTTTTTTCCCTTCTTATATACCCATAGTTATATAAAGGAGAAGAATGTTAGGTGCAATCAGAAGAGAATAGACATTGTATTTTGGCTTGTGCCACTTCTCTGAGGCAGAGATGAAGGTAGAATTGGTGTCCTGTTGGTAAGAAGCAGCGTAATAAAAGGGGTAAACAAGAAAGGAGCATGGCATTATGTTAAGTGCTTCTGGGAGAGTGAAAAGTTAAAATCAATCTCTGTGTTGTCAGGTTCTTAAGTGAAGAATGATGCATTAGACTACCTGATTTTATTTGATTTGTTGGGAAACCAGAGCTGCCGTGCTGTTTCTTGAACAGAATTACAGGCTTCATTTAAAGAGAAATGCAAAGCGCACACATCATTCTGGAGGAGATCAACATAAGCATTTTCTGTATCATGAGTAATGTTTACTGGAAGAAATCAAATTACTGTTACACAGACCATCTGTTTTCTTTGCATGCAATCATGTAAGTGTTTTAGGACAAGCCATCCTATTTAATCAATTTTAACTCTCTTATGGAAAGGCACTGTTTTCTGTAATAAAATCTATTTTTATGATAAATGTAAGAGTTTTAAATACTGGTTTCTTCTACATAAATACAGTATACATATTGTTCAAAACATAAAGTGTAGGGGCGTGCAGAATTATTTATTATTAGTCAAGTACTTAATTTTAGGGCTTTTTGGGTAGCCATTTTTGCATATATGTTGGATCTGCAACTCACTGGTGTTTAACTACTATAGAAAAGAAGATAATAAGCACTACGGTCCATTTATAGCCTGAGAAGTTGCTTCCTATCTACATTTAGTAAATGTAGGATATAGGGTCTCTATTTTGTAGCATGCCTACTGTAATGTAAATGCTGGAGAAGATGATTGTCCATTATCTAAATTCTTACTCTTGGAAAGACTGAAGAAAAAAAAAAAGGCATGGCTGGTTGGAAGATGACCCTGTGGAATGACATTAGAGAAACTGGAATTTATCAGTAAGAAGAAGTCGACAACAGAGTGTGGAATTTACTTCTTGTTTAAGGAGAGCACATTCATAGATGTATATGGTCCTGTTCATTTTAGTGGATGCTTAATTGAGCCTGCCGTTCTATTTTTTTATCACTTCTATCGGCTTCCCTGATTCATATATTGTTTTTGGGTGCACATAGGTTGCTCTTGAATTCAGAAGCTAAAGGTCTGAATCTTAAGCAAACTCTTCTCTTATTTCAAAAGAAGCCCTGTGTGTGCAATACCAGAAGCTGTGCTGTGTTGTATTAAATGCCCCTGAAATAAAAGAAAGGAGCAAGACCTGTAAGTAATGCAATTGAAAATTCCCATAGAAGGTTACCTGTCCTTCTCAAGGAGGTCAGCAAGCCTGAATTTCATTTGTTCAGACATTTTAAAATCAATGGTATTTTGTCTGAATAATTAAGCTGCTTAGTCAGGCTTGAAAAGTATATGGTGATAAATTCTTTTTTTTTTTTTTGGGGGGGTGAACATGAAGAGGCAAAGAGGGAGAAGTAGATGGAGTATGCACCTAGAAAAATTATAGTGCCTACACTCTGGTGCCATCCCACGGTACACAGGAAACTTTGTGGCCAGGGAAACATCATCTGAAATGAAAGCAAGATCCTAGTGTCCTATTTATTCCCATTTATTATGGTGTCAACTGTGAACATGTATCTGGCACAAGGAAAGCTGCCTACCAAACTCTGTTAATGACTCCTAGCACCTACCTAGACTTGGAGCTTACCTAGATCAGTCATCAATCTGATGAGAACTAGGTTGTCAGTTAATCTTTTATCGGTCTGCATTAATTCAGTAAATGGAAAAAAGCAGAAAAAGGTGAATAGCTTAAAAATAGTATTGATAATAAAGAATGAAAGATTAAAAAAAATGCAATTAGTAGTGGTCTAAGAGTTTTACCCAGTATTTTCTATTCTATTTTCACAGTATTCTCTATTCAAATCCAGAATTTCTTCTTTAAGAAAATTATTAAATTAGAGTTAAAATGTGACTTGTTTCCTCCCATTTTTTTCATTTTCTTCTACCTTTCTTTTACTCAGAGGGAAAACGGCAAGCAAATTAAGCATTTCATAGAATCACAGAATCACATAGGTTAGAACAGGCCTCTGGAAAGCATCAATAATGTCCTAGTCCAAGTGAGAGAAATTTAGATAATGCTGCTCAGGGCCTTGTTGAGTGTGGAGTGTCTGTAAGGATGAAGATTCACTAGACTCTCCCAACTACCTGTTCCTTATTCTGCCTTTTACTGCTGATGTTTCCCTAGAAGTTCATTAGGTTCCTGTCCTTCAGCAGTTTCAAGTCAAGTCAAGCTCTGACTTCCTAATTTCATCCAAGCAGGTCAGAACAAGGAAGTTCTGCATTGCTCCCAAATAACCCTCCCAGCTTCTCCATCCTCTGTCCACTTTGCCCTCCTGGTGTGCCTGCGTGACTTTCCAAATGGCAAGCTGGGAAGTGCCTGTACACTGGGGAGGTTGTCCTCAGCAAGCAGCTTGCTTTTCTGGGCCCCTCTGCCATCTTGAGTTTCAGGAGACATTTCATTTAAGCTGTCAAAAAACTGATCAATTCTTTAGATTTTTCAGGTCATCTTTCATATTTCTCACCCTTCCATCTTCACACCCGCAATATATATATCTCAAAGATAGCAAAATATGGTATTTCCACAAAGTTTTCTTTTTTTACCACAATTTTTCCTTTGTATGTGAGTAAATTTACTACATATTTTAAGTGTTTGTTTAGAAGTTGTCAAGTTTTTTTACTTTTTCCTGGTTTGTTTGTTTATTTGGTTTTCAGCCAGAACTTTGCAACAGTCACTGAAAGTTCTCTAACAGCTTCAGTGGAATAGACACTATATTTTCTCATTGTATACTCTGGTTTTATCCAAGAAAGATATATTGATGTATTTATAATTGTCATAGAAGATATCATACTCCTTCTAGGAACAGTAAATGCTAACACTGCTGCTTGGAGGTTATCATATTTCTATTACTAAAAAATAATTCATCAGAATTACTTAATTCGCTTAGTGGTAAAGTGGTAAATTATGAATTATTGTTATAGTTACACTGTATTTTGATATAGTAGTTGTGTTCATCTAAACAGTAATAAAATATTTTTCTCACTGAGCAATTACAATGAATATCTTAAAATAAAAGTACAGGACTCCTGACTCCATTTAAGTGCAGTAAGTAGAGAATACTGCTGTTTATTTTAAGAATTTCCTGTGTCTGATTATGCTGAAGTGGGAATCAATGACAAGGTGCTACATAGGATGCTGTATTTATAGTTTCTTTATATCTGATCTAAAGGGAGATGATAGATTTTGATACCCGTGACCTTTAATAGAAAAATCTCTGAAGAGAAGTTTCCAAATTCACCTCCAAAGTTACTTCTAGTGAAAACCCTTTGTATTTTAGGTTTTGTGAGAATTTTGAAATAATTGTTCATTCTTGGTTGGTTTCTTTTCTCTGAATTACTCCAGTCTCTTGCCTGTTCAGTTGATAAATCAGAAAAAAATATTCAGGGGAGATCTGAAATCCTTAAAGCTAGATATTTGCCTGTTTCTGCTTTTAACAATGTTATTAAGTGCAGTATGTTTTGAGGTTTGCATGTTTGCTTTTCTCCACTTGATCTGTGGCAGCCCAGTGGTCGTAGAGCTTGAGAGTTGTGTGTGCGTTCTGAATTCTCCTCTTCCACTTCTCTACTTGATGCACTGATCTTCTAAAGGAAACTGAGCAGAAAAGTGCCATAGATGATTATCATGCTTGACTTTGGGCTGCTCTCGCACAGCTCACTTGGTGGCACAGGGACGAAAAGAGGGGAACAGAAATGCTCGCTCACCATTCTGAAATATATTTAGGTCTGACCAGTTCATCCTTAAAGATGAGAAGTCTATAGGTATTCTAAAAAACCCACAAAACCAGTGAATAATCTTTAAGGAAGACATTCTGGAGTGCAAAACAGGTAGAGTAAATAATTTAGAGAAGGTACAGGACAGAACATGCATAGAATGATAGGACTGAATGAGTATTCAGAAAGGATCACGGTCATTCCTGTAGTACCTGAACGGTTTGATAGAAACTTTAAAATTAAATGTGTTTAACACATCAAAGAAAAACTTCTCAGTCCTCAGTTAACAAGCAGAACTGATTGATATAAGAAACTATTGAGTAAAACACCATAAACTCTCCTCACACATATTCTTTCTCTACAACTAAACAGGGCAGCACAAAAGATTCTGTTACTTAGTAAACAATGATCGCCCTAGATCATTTATTTGGAAAACATCTCTTGTGTTTTTGGGTTTTTTTCCCCTCAATGTTGGCTACTGTTGAAGGCAGGAGGTAAAACTATTTGAATTATAGCATTATTGGAAATTATTCTTCCAGTGCCTTCATATGCCACGTTTGGTCTCTATATCCTCTCTGTCACAGGAAACCATCTTACTGCCAGAGCAAGAAACGTAAATTCACTTGGCTGTCCCATATCTCTAAGGGACCTGATGCATGAGTGGACTAGAGAAAAGCTCCAAAGACCTACAGATCATCTTGCTGGCAGGGTGAGTAAATGTCCTGGCATCTCAGTCCTGCGTTGTCAGGTATGCAATGAGTGATCCTGATTTAAGTGCTGCCTCAGGAATTTCCTCTCCAGTAACTTTGAAGAAAAAGACAAGAATGTCTCCTGCTTCCAGGTCTCTGACACTGGTGCCCCATATGCATTCAGAATTACTAAGCCAAACACATTCTGTATTTTCAGTTTAAGCCTCGGACATGGATTTAATAGAATAGGGAGTTCTGTGTTGTGGGGGTTTTTAATGTGTGTTGTGCTGTTGAGCCACTTTTCAAATTGGGTGGGTGAAACAGAAATACCTATTACCAAATCAGTCTGAACTCCTCATGATTCAAAAGGAGATTAAAAAGAGGAAAGAGAGGATTGTACTTTGACTCCTACAGATCTAGGCCTGTGTTCCCTGTTTTCCCTAGGTAATTCTTTCTTGCTTACAAAATGCAGTGGAAAATATTATCTGTCAGGGAAGCAAATGTGTAGTAGACTTATGTGATAGCCAGAATCTAATTATACAATCAACTTTTCTTTCTGGGTTTGCCTGTTCCAAAAATTGGTGGAGGCTGAGACCACAGAAAAGTCTGGAGTAGTTCATAGCAATGAGCCAGGAGGTCTGTCCTGTCAAGTATCAACAAGCCAGTCCAACAGATTCAAGAGTCCCATGACAGGGGATGATTTATTTTTCAAAAAGATGATCCAAATAAAAACAGATGGCAAACATGGCAGAAAATCCAAACAAAACCTGAAGATTATCTCAAAGTCCTTTATCTGGAGATTTGTGTCTCTATAGAAGACAATAAAAATGTTTCCCTCTACCAGTGGGATGGCTGAAGCTCTGTCTGAGTGTGTGCTTCCCCACTGTATTTGGTCCTGCACATTTCTGCACCCTAAAACATTGTCAAAGACCCATCTGCTTCTGTCTTCTGAGCTAGGGCAACAAAACATGAGCTAAGTAGAGCAAACCCATCTTTACTGCAACGTGTGTCCAGTAGACACTTCCCTTTTTTAAAAGAAAATGTAGAGCAGCTGAATTATGGTTTTAGCTGTGTGACAGCTCACCCCAGCTAGGAACCTCAAGGCAATTTTCCAGAGCATGCAACATGATAGAAAAAAGCAGAGGTTGTTCCAGAGGACAGGTACTTTCAAGCCAACAGCTCTCTGATATGCAATGCCATATCTACCAGTGTTAGTGCCTTTACAGCTCCTACCAGATGACGTGTTTAATATAATATCAGCCTGTTTTTCTTAGAAAACTAGCAGTGTTTTGACTTTGATGAAAGTCTGCTTTTTCTTACTGCACAATATTTGAGGGGACCTGTGTAAACACGAAGGCTGTCTGGACTTTGCCTTGCTCTCCAGTTAAAAGAAGAGGAATTTTGCTGATTTGAGGTTGTTGTTGTTAGTCTTCAGTAAAAACTATTCTGACTATGCTGAAAGATTATGCTGGTGCACAGAGTATTTACAGAAATGTGATTATTCCTTTGTTCACTTTGAACCTGATGTCAAAAGCAACAGCCCTGGTCTCTGTTGCTGGAATTTAGGATCCATAGGGAAAGGTGTTCAAGGGCTGGGGAGTCTCTTTTCTGCTCTAGCAGATGCTTCTTGCCTCCTTGTGGAAAAGGCAGTGGAGCACATACAGCCTGTGGGCACAGCTTTGTCCATACTTCGAAAATAACTCAGTGTCTTCTTCAACAAAGTAGCTGAGCTCCCTTGTTTTAATACAGTCTTGTACTTTCTGAACCACCACTTATTTCCCCCTTAGTTCTACTTTATTTTATATAATATCTGTGAAACTGAGATGGGCTTTCCATTCCTTGACACAGTGATGCCATTAAGTGAAGGCCAGCATGACTGAGAACAATAAAGGTGTTCAGGAAAGGTGTCAATATAGTTGAAGATTAAAGTTAAGACTATTTTTATTCTTAAATCCTTTCTATGTGTATTGCTTTTGCAATTCACATGTAAAATACAATCGTCCTCAAATCTAATTGAAGCTTCATGAACATTACTACAGGGAAAATAAGAAGTTGGTAAATGATTAAATGTATAATTAAAGGTTTCACATTTAATCCTGTCACTGCCGTGATTTATGGTTTCCATTATTTTGTCTAAGTAATACACTTTTTTCTAGTGTTTTTTCTTTTCTTCATTGTTGTTAGTGTCTGTAATCTGATGGTAAGGAAATTTATCACAAGGACAACATTTTTTTCCTCAGCTGCAAAATCCAGAGGAGAGTTAAATCAAAACACAGAAGATGCAATTCACTTCTCACTGCAGTTGGTGGGAGAATTGTGACATGTTTACAATGTTGGGCCAGAAATGCTTTATGTGCAAGAACAAAGGGCAGAATGTAGTCTCTGCTTCTCTGTGGTCATATTTAGAGCCAAAACAGGTGTCTTCAGTAGTCAGTCCCAGTAAGGCTCAATAAAGACATAATGCTGGGACACACGATCTCCCTCTGTAGTGCATGCAAGGATTGGGTGGAAACCTACAAACGCAATGGAAACTGCCTTGAAATAGCCCATGGCTCAGTGCCTGCAGGCTGCAGTCTGGGCTCTTCTCCAGAGGTAGGTCCACATAGCAGGTTTTTTTAAAAGGACTCATCAGGCTCCATCGTCAACCTTGCAGCCCAGCAGAGATGTGGAAACTCATTGTTTGTGTGATCCCCAGGGCTCTTTCCTTCTCCAAGTTGCCCAGCTACTGGACTGTGCTATCCTCCCACAAAGCTTTGTGCCAGTTGTATGAAATTTGCATCTTACTTCATTTTGGCAGGGCTGTAGTGGGACTAGTGGGCCACACTCCACTCCTGTTATCCAGACCAGCTTGTAGTTCTGCTGGAAAGCTGGTGTCTCCCTCAGGTGGGGAGACCCTGGAAAGGAGATTCCCTCACAGTGAACTGAGTGCTTATGTAATACAGGATATGACCTCTTCTAGCTGCACCCTAGAAAATAAGACTATTTTTCTAAGAAGTGTGAATTTGCCCATGGCTGGTAGATGTACGCTGAGCAGGCTTTGATTTTGGGGTTTAGGTGTTATTTCAGGGTCACAGGGGCTCCTGAATTTCAGATGGCCATCTTGTTGCCAAGGTGGAGATATTTGTAGGACTTGAAATTGAAAGACAGAGTGAGAAATGAGGTTCAGCAATCACTGAACAAGCGTTTTCTGGCGGCCATTTTCATATTCAGACACATAAATTTTCAGGTCATCCTAACTTCCTCTTGACCAAGAACTCAGCTAAAGAAATAAGATCTTTTCTACTGATATATGGTACTAAGATTCCTCTCTGAGAGTCATTTCACAGGAGAGCTGTGGTTCTCTTCCAGACTATTGCAGGATTAAATAGCTTGGGTTTTATTTCTGGTTGGGAGTTTGAATTCACACCTATGTTAAATTCACCTGACCAGAAAAAACACGTTGTCTTGTCTTCATTGTTTAAGCTAAATATGACTCGTAGATTTACTTACTGACAGTTCACAGCATTGTTTAATACAGTTTAATTATGTTCTGTTGAAAGTATTGTAATCTACATTCTCGATACTGCTGCATAAAGTTACCGTGTTTCTTCTTATTCTTGGTCTCACTGAAAATATTGGGCTATTTTGGTTTAATTCTCTGCAAAAATTACAGTAGAAACTTCTAAGAAGAGATCTCTATGGAACTGAAGCAGAATAAAAGAGCATAAAAGTGAGTTTTCTTGAAAATTGGTTATGTAGAAAAGGAATTCTGTTTTGTCTTTCTGTAGTATGTCTCTTTGTCTTTTGGACCAGATTTTCATTGACTTAATATTTTTTCAGCTGTTTTTTTTTCTTTTTTGAAGAACATGATGTTCTAGGAAGTTATAAGAAGGCATAACTCCAGTACTGCCTTTCTTAATATTTTTGGGGGGAATTATATTGCAGCTTTTTGAGCAAATATGGTTTTGTTTTAGGGAAGGAATTTTTCATGTGAAACTTTGTGATTTTTACTTGAGTGATAATAGCTAGTTTTAAATCTAGCAATCTGTATGAGAAATTCCTGTTACTCCTCAATCATCAGACCTTTAATTGTCTGCCTGACATTTTTCCCTGTCATTAGAGGATCAGAGGTCTCAAAATTTCCTAACAGCTTACTTCAGCTTTGACTAACCTAAGTTCATCACTACCACTCCTTCAGAATAATAATTAAATATGTATAGCAAATCCAGGTCTTCATCAGTATTGTGTACTCTCTTATTCTGTTCTTGCTGTTGCTGAAAGTCTCCTAGTGTAACTCATTTTATGGGTACAAAAAATAAGTGTATTATCAGATACCCTTTAGGATGGGTTGGGGTTTGCTGTATTTCTAGTGTTGCACCGGGAAGTGCAGGTGAAGGTCACCTCACAGTGAGGTGAATGATGCAGTGTTTTCAGCAGGCTTCGTTGTGTGGAGTTTAAAGAGTGTAGCATCTGCCTTCCTCATGAGAAACTTCCAGAAGATTATTGTTGTGTCCAACCATCCATAATATTTACCTTTGTCTGTGGTCAGGAGTGAATTATTTGTATTTTGGAACCCTCATATACACTCTTAGTCTGACAACACTCTGGTTGGCTTTCTCTTTCATTTATCAGACAAATGACTTCTTTTCACAGTAGACCGAACAGCTTTTGCTTTTTCTGAGCCATAGAAACCTAGTGTGTTAATTCATTTGAGCTTGAGGATTACTACACTTTTAGTGTTTACGATCAAAAGTCTTAGCAAGACCCTTGGGGCAAACTCTTTGCTGGAATGAAATGGCAAGGGTTATTTGAAGTCAACTGGTTGAGCCGTTCCAATATACAGGAGAGAGGAATTTGGCCCCTGGTCTGCAAACCAATTGACTATACTGGAGTTCTTACCTACACTACTGGTATATAAAATAGTACAACTTTGCAGGAAGAACATATTTTTCTGTCATCTGTCTGACTCAGTATTGGTTAGACTCTCTAGATGCCACAGCATTATGTATGCTATATTTAAATTGAAGAGACAGAATAGACATATTCATGGCCTGGGGAATCATGTGCAAAGTTTGAGGCCTCTGGTGTGGGGTACAAAAATTACAGCTGAGATCTCTGAGAAAATAAGTTCAAAACAGAAGCTTTGTTGCTCAGACGTGAGTCCTGTCAAGAGAGAAGAGGTCCTTTTTAGTACCTCATAGCACATCTTTCTGCTGTTTTAGCATGCAGTTCTTATGTGGCATTACAGCTGTTTCTGCAGAAAATCATGAACAAAACCTACTTTTGGTAGAATATAAGGAAGAGCAGACACAAGGGAAATGGTGCTTGTTTTCTGAAATGCATGTATTGGATTATGCATTACTGAAAAGTGGGGGCAAGCAGCCAGGAAGAGTTGGTTCAATGAGAAGTTTGTGCAGAGGAGAGTTAGCGTGGTGATGTGAATGCATGTGCAAATCTTTACCGCTTTCTTGCTTTAAGAATAAACTTTCCCATCACAAGCACCTCAAGCCATGAGAGGCCTCAGGATCAGCACGGGGAGAGTTTTTCTGAGAGGTTTTATTGCTTTCTTGATCCAGTTCTTTAAGAACTTTGATAGGCATCACATAAAGATTCTGGCTGAAGCAGTGCATCTGCAGTTTAACCTGGTAAGCGGGAACATGCAGTGAGCTGGGCTGCCACCCAACACCTCTGATACTGCGTCAGGAAGATGTGGCCCAAAAGTAGCCAGCAGCTGGTTTCTACCATTTCAAATACAAGACAACACCAGGCAAAACCCAGGCACTGAAGCTGGTCCTTTAATTCTCCCCGATCTGCTGTGATGAACCCAGATGATATAATTCACATGCTGCCCTCATATATTTACTGCAGAGGAATAAAGTGCCATTCCCAAGAGCTGCTGGAGTCATACTGTCCTGCAATTTGTGGTAGGGGCCCTGCTTTCTTGTAGGAACATAATGTAGCAGGATGAAGATTTGTAGCAGAATGAGATGCACTTGGAGAGAGAAACAAATCATGTTAAATTTAATGATTGTGTGATACAGCCTGATTCCCACTTTCCAGATTTTCAATAAAAACCCTATAAAAATTATTGTAAAGACTTTGTAAATATTATTGAGTTAACCAGGACTGTTAGTATTCAGGAAAGCAGTGCAAATGGTCTGGAACTTCATAGTCAGACCTTTTGATGTAACAGAAAGGCAACATTTTTCTTTCTAACTACCTAATCCATAAAAGAAAAAATGACTGAAAGGCTCAATTTATTTCCCACAAACCAGTAACAGCTACCTCTCCTTGACTACCTCCCACTGCATCTGCTTTGATAAAATAATTGCATTCATTCTTGCTGAAATATTAGCATGAAATAATTAATATTTGCATTTAAAGCAATGTGTGTTTGAGCATTATAGTTAATACTATGTTAAGGTGGAATATGTTAATTACTCACTGTTTCTGGCAGCCCAAGGTTGCACATAGTGCTGAGGTTTATTAAGTTGCTTTTCCAATTGCAAGCAATAAAAAACCACTTCTGTTTTTCAAGACAAATAGTGATCTTGAGGTACCATTATTTAGCAGCAAGGCTGCAATTGCTCCGTGTTATTACAGAGTTTTACAGTCTAGACTAGGACATAATAATGTTTTTTGATGGATACAAGATAAGACTGAAAAGTATGGCAGCTGTTTGAGTGAGGCTTATTCCTTTTTTCTTGGTGCAGAGTTTTCTGGATTGGGAGTGGGGAAGAATGAATTGGAATCCCTGGGGAATTTTTGAGGCTGAATGGAAGTAGAACAATTCTGATGGGTTCGATAGGAGAACGACCAACTTCCTCACTTGTGTGATTGCCTCTGGCTTTTGTATTTAAGAGGCAAGAAAGAATTTTTGGACCAATAATGGTTGAAGGTTGAAGGTTAATGAAAATGAGAGGTATCTTCTGTAAATGAGGAAAGTCTGTGGGAATGGCTGGAGCAATATGCAAGTGAACAAAATAAATCTGGGAGATGGGGAGAAAGAATTGCTGTGATGCAATAGGTAATATTTATTTTTCCCAAAGTCATTGGGAATTATTCACTCTTTTGTCTTTACTCATACCTTCTGCCCACTTGTATTTGAGCGTATCTGACTCACTACCTAAAATTTTTCTCCATACTCACCAAAGCCTTCTGAGAAAAATACTCTAAATTACAACCCAAGGCAACTTAAATGGGTTTCTGTTAAAATGGAGAGTTCCTTAAGTAAGCAAATTGAATATTAAATCCATAACCACACGGCTCTCTAGCCTCCTGGCTTTCTTTTTCCTCAGGCAACCCTAGACTAGCCTGAGAGATTTTACTGACTTCAAATGCATTAAATATATTGATCTGCAGAAAGCTTTGGCGTCAGGCTGTCTGTAGCCTGTGTCACGCTGTTGGAAAGAAAATACTTTTGCCTCTGTCTACAGAAGAAACAAAATGAAAAACATTATCAGGGTTTCAAATCACTGTAGAAGCTGGAGAGGCTGGGGGAGTTGGCTAATAGCAGCTGTGTCGCAATTAGTGCGGAAGAGCTTGGCTAGTAGCAGCAATGATTCCTTTTAGCATCTCAGAAAACTTTAAACCGTGTATTTTAGGAAAATGTTTAGTTCAAAAATAACTTATATTGTCAGTACGCACCTCCTCACCAGGGCCAGCAGTATTTTGGAGGGGATACTTTACTTGTCCTTTCTGATTTATAACATCTTGTTCTTTCTTCATAATGGGGTTCCCTTGAACAGTCTCCATTGAGTTTCAGACCAGCTTCAAGCTCTGAGGAGACCATATGAAGCTACTTTATTTTGTGTCCTATTTTCTTTACTCTTTCAGTAAGTTGCCTAGATTCAGTGACTTGCCCCCATGAGTCTCTTCATCCTTAATCAGGTGAAAGGTTATTTATGCTAATACCGCTCCCCTTTCAATAACACCTCATGCAAATTGTCCTCCACCACCTTCTCACAACATCACTAAGTCCAGGCTCCAGCCACAAGGACTGAACGGTTGCGTTTTTTCCATCATAGACTTTAGCTGAACAATACAGGACTTCAAACACTGAATCCAATCTGGGAATAGAGAAAGGATATGACTGGTGTCCTGAGTCACTTCCTACTCCTTTGAACAATAAACCTTTCCCTCAGTAATTGTTTGAAGAAACTTTTCCTGCAATTGGGCCCAAATATGACTTCCGAACACCTTTTGCTGCACTGCATAAACACCTTCCTTTACAGTACCCATCACCTTAACATTACACACTGCACAAACCCCCCCTGCCCCCATCAGCACCAATCCACATTTCCCTGGACCCATCATGCTCCTATCTTCCCTGCCAGAGATGCTGAGCTACTCACCCCTCTTTTGTGGCATACTGAAAGGCACAGAATCCGTGGTGGATCAAATACATCTTTAATGACAAATGAGCAAAATTTATGCCCTCTTGATGGCTGAGACAGCAGCCTCAAGACAGGTTTCAGGACTTTTCATCAACACAAAACCACAACTCTCCTATACAAAAGGTTGTCCCATCCTGGAGAACTCCTGCTGTGCAGGAGTCTGTCTGTTTGTCTGTCTAGGCGGCTTTCTGTCTACACAGCTTTCTGTCTACACCTTCCTTAACATTATCCTGCCACTTCCCTGCTGAACAACACACACATTTATATCCCTGCAAGATCCTCCATTTCGTGCTTCACTGCTTTTTCTCTTCTTTCCCAGCTTTTCTCCAACTAGCACAACGGTGTGTCCCTCCAGGGCTGCTCTTCTATTTCCCACACTCTGCTGCATGGGACATCTACGGCTGTTACCAGCAGCCCTTGCACACGCATCTCCCTGACATGCAGCCTTCATGCAGCCACAGGTGCCTCAAGTCCCGGCCTTTCCCCTCCTGAGTGTAGTGTAAAGTGGTGTATTGGGGAGCACAAAAGGAGTGGCAGTGACAGAGCACCCCCTTCCTGAGCTAGGCACATCAGATTTGAAAATTAGGTGTGCCTCTTCAGAGAGGGGATTTGGTCTGTGTTTTGTTTTTAAAATGTTACTTATAAACGTTCATACTTTTTTTTTTCCCCTAAAATGTTTCTGCTGTTATGGTAGTTCACACCTCAGTGCGGACATTGCAGCTGCTTTATGTGCCTGTTGTTTTACTTTAGCAATATATACTCTCATAAAATGCTTGCAGACTTCCCTAGGAAATGTCTTAGGGATCCATTTTTCTGAGTGTCAGTGCCACATCCACAGGTGCTGCTGAATCACATTCTTAATTCTGATATCCAATTATCCTCCCAAAAAGGAGGAGAGCTTTCTCTGAAGGCCCAAGTGAAAGCTGTTTTCTCATCACAGCCAGTTCTTAACTGGTGCCTACCAGTTAGTACTAGAGTTTATCTTGTTGTGGAGCTGTGCTACAGTGCAAAAGGAAGTGAATGGTGTTGGTGAGATAAACTTGCCTTGAAAAAGGAGGTAAGATTATATCTTGTAGTTAGTAATGATAAATACATAAAATAATCTTGAGTCTCCTAAAGGGGGTGTTTTATGAGAGTGATGTATTTGTGTTATCTTTAAGACTTGAAATGCAATTTTGTAAGGGTATTGGTGGGGTGAATTGAAATTATTTTCTGTTATGTAGATATTTAGTGTCCTCTCTATGGTAATGAAGCAAATGAATTATAAGTTTTCTTTCTTCAGTGTTAGGGTGGAGGTGATCTACTGGAAGAAAACAATAGGGCTGCTTAGTCTGGCACTAGTAACTTAAGGTCAGTTGAAGGGAGGGAGCTGAGGTTGGTGAGAGAGGGGAAGAAGGGGAGAGATTGGAAGTTGTATCTTAAATTGCATGAACACTGGTGTTGTTTGTTCTTTGTCAGTGTGGCCTCTGCTATTAAGTAGAAGCTTAAATTTGGAGTGTAGGATTGGAAAGGTCTTCCTGAGTCATCTTGTTTTTCCTTTTGCTATCACAGCTGCTGTAGTACATAAATCCCTCTGAGAAGGCTGGTCATAGTCCATCTTCAATTTACCAGGGTTCTTTGCCCTGTTATATGCTGGTTGTTCTCCAGCTGAGCTCCTGTGAAAATTAGAAGCTTTCTAATTTTTGGCCAAGAAAAAACTGTTTGAAGCCAGTTTATACACATTGGTCTTGCTGTCAGTATTGTTATTTGGCTTAAATGGTATTGCCATTCGGTTGACTGTGAAAAATTCTCAAGCTTTATTTTTGTGAGAGTAAACAAAAAGGGAGCCTTTAAAATGTGTCTTCTGGTGTCAGCAGGGTGAGGAGGTGGGTTTTGTTGGTTTTGCTATTTTTATTAGACGTTCTGTCTATTTTCTAATTGTCTTTGGTTTTGTGTAAAAACTATGGTCACTAAGTAATTCAAATAATGTTTCTCAAGGATTGGTGCTTCCCTGTGTAAATACACTTCCCCATATGTCTTAGATTCTCCTACTGTTGTGGTTTTGCTCCAGCTGGCAGCTAAGCACCGCACAGCTGTTTGCTCACTCCCCACCTGATTGGGATGGGGGATAGAATTGGAAGAGCAAAAGTGACAGAACTTGTGTGTTGAGATAAGTGTTTAGTAGGTAAAATGAAAGGTCCACGTGCAAGAAATTAATTTGCTACTTCCCATGGGCAGTCAGGTGTTTAGCCATCTCCAGGAAAACAGGGCTCCACCACTTGTAATGGTTGGCTGGCTTCTTCCAGCCCCTTTCATGCTGAGCATGACATCATATGGTATGGAATGGTTTGGTTGTTTGTCCTGGATGTGTCCCTTCTCAACAGCTTATGCACCCCCAGCCTACTTGCTGATGGGGTGGGGTGAGAAGCAGGAAAGTCCTTGGCTCTGTGTAAACACTGCTCAGCAGCAACAAAAATACCTCTGTGTTAACAATACTGTTTCCAGCATAAATTCCAAAAACAGCTCCATGTAAGGTGCTATGGAGATTAACTCTATCCCAGCTGAAACCAACACGTTTACCCAGAGTGGGTATTGGTACTTTGTATGTGTCTCACATAAGGTGAATCTCGCCTAGCTTTGTATCCAGTGTCTGAGCTAGTCACCTTGGGCTGTCTGCATATCCAATGGAAAGAAATGGGGAGCGCTAGGGTGAGATTGAGCTGCCTAAAATATGTCAGATAACCTAGGCAGAAAGGAATGACACCCTCAATCTCTGAGAGTCGTGGAATCCTAAGGTGGCTTGTGCTGATGGGAATTTCTGAACTTAACCAGAATAATCCTACTCCTGACTGGCAGATTAGCTCCTGGTTTATAGTGAGAATTTTTGTTACTGACTATAAATGCATGCCCTTATGTACGTAATGGGAACGTGCTAGAATAAGAACTCAGAAGCAGTACCATTATAATGTTATGAAACGACAAGGATAAAAGCTGTAACCTGCTGTTGTAAAAAATGGACCTATTTTATGAATGTTTCTGGAATAGACATGGAGGGCTGATTCTGCACTTAGTTCTGTAAAATGCACAGACCCTTGAACTGTCTCCAAGACTTGAATGCAGTAGTTTATTGTTGGCAAAGCAGGAGTCTCTTGGACTAAGATGCTTTTTTTTTTCAGCTACTTAAAGCTGTTAGACATTGGATAGGGCAGTGGGACTTCTTGGCTGCTGCCAAAGAATAGGAAGGCGGACAAAAGTACCTCAGACAGTGTGAAACTTTCTTGTTAGTGGCTTCACTTGAATAACACTTTCTGCAATCTGACCTACTAGTTAATATTCAAGTAATATCATGAGGACTTGGAAAAATTTCAAGGTTGGCTAGTGCTATGCAGACCTTGAAGGAGGTACAGAACTGTTCAAAACACTTGAAGGCCAATTTTCAATCTCATGCTAAAGCCAAGGATCAGCTTGGGCTTGTATTGATTTAATGTTCTCAGTCAATCTCTTTTCTAAGGAGGCAACAATGTCTGTAAAGGCTTGCTGAATGACAGTAATTCAGAATTATTTGTAACTGTCTATTTGGAAATGTTTCACAGTTGTCCACAAGCCTTGTGAGCAGTGTATCAGCAAATCTACTCAAAGCTCGTACACGGTTATCAAAAAGTGACTTCTTCAAAATGTACACTGGTGGTCAGTGATGATCATAAGAATTAATGAGTCTACCCATGCTTAAAAATGTACTTAGGCTCATCCAAAGTCAGATTCCTCACCCAGAATGGCTGGCCCTCAAAGCAAGGATCACTAGTTCTTCAGGGCTGGAGGGTGGTATAGGCTGGGGAAGCACTTTCCACTTTGCTGGGGAAAAGGAAAGCATGTTCCTCTGTCTGCAAACAGTATCTATTCAGAGCTGCTCAGATACAGAGAGGTAAGATACATAAGAGGAACTAATTCGGCCAAGACAGTCCAAAGACATTGTAAGAGCTGGTGTTCTGCGTGGGGCAAACAGTTGGGTTTGGGGGTACATGCATCCAAACTGAATGGAAAGACTGTTATTTATGTAAAAGATAAAGGGAACAAAACACTGTGGGGGGAAAATATCAAAAGAGGTTTAGATTAGATGTTGCGTCTTGTTCACGCCATCATGTGTAAATGGAAATCCCACTTACAGGCTTTTCTGTCAAGGCAGAAAATTAAGTGTATCACTTCTGTGCATTTCCACTTTATAGGCTTTGAAATACTGGTTTGCTTACTTTCATGATAGAGTTGCACTTCCTGAAATGATAATACCATCCACCTAGTTTGCATCTGCCATGATGCCTGTGCATCATCTTGATGGTGTATGAAAGGACAAAATTAATTTTATTACTAAGTCATTTTTACTCTCAAATCACTCTGCTGTTTGACTTGGCATGCATGGACTTCAGTGTACAGTTGTGCTGTTTGAGGGGCAGAACTGACTGATGCTGTCCAGAGTCTGTGTTCCATTGAGAAGCAGTTGCCAGAGCCTTTTGATGTCACTGTAGAATTTCCCTACACCCTTATCCTGGCAGCTGCTCCTATGGTTGTACAGGTTGAAGAATTAATTTTAGAGCAGTGTGGCTCATCAAATACTATGTTCTGCTTATGGACCTTGTGTAGGATCTAGTTCTTAATTAAGTTCCTATAGACTGAAAAAGGGGAAACAACCCTTATGTTTTTAAAAAGAGGACAAAAGGGAGGCCCAAGGAACTATAGGCCAGCTGGTCTTACCTCTGATGGGCAAGATCATGGAGCAGATCCTTCTGGAAACTATGCTCAGACATATAGAAAATAAGGGGGTGATCAGTGACTGCAGACAAGGCTTCACTTAGGGCAAATAGTGCCTGAAAAATTTGGTGTGTTTTATGACAGTGTTACAGCCTTGGTGGATAAGGGAAGAGAGACTGATGTCATCTGTCTGGACTTGTGCAGAGCATTTGACACTGTCCTGCAAGACATTGTCTCTAAATTGGATGGACATGGGTTTGATAGATGGACCACTTGATGGATAAAGAATTGACTGGATAGTGGAACTCAGTTACAGTCAATGGCTCAATGTCCAAGTGAAAATCAGCAAGTGGTATTCCTCAGGGGTCAGTACTGGGACCGATGCTGTTCAACGCTTTTGTCAGTGACATGGACAGTGGGATTAAGTGCACCCTCCCCAAGTTTGCTGATGGCATGAAGCTGTGTGGTGTGGTTGACACACTGCAGGGAAGGGATGCTATCCAGAGAGACTCTGAGAGGTGGGCCTGTGTGAACTGCATGAAGTCCAACAAGGCCAAGTGCAAGATCCCACACGTGGGTCAGTGCAATCCTGAGCACAGCTACAAACAAGGCTTTTTTAAGTCAGATATGAAGGATGACAGCTTCCTTCCCCCGTTTTTCTTTCCTCACTGGGTTACACCTGCTATTATGGCATGAAAGCTTTACAGTTTTCTGGCAAGCAACTGTTTTTGTTTGTTCATTGAAGCCACCTGTTTAGGGATTCCATAGTGCTATTTTGAGTATATATTTTTTTAACCTTGGGAATAATGCCTGTTTTAATTCTAAGTATTGTAAGGGTTGGAGCTTCACAGGACAATAATGCTGGTGTTATCCATCTCTGCTCCTCCAGTATCATCTCCTTTTGCAGTCTAAGGTTCACCGTCGGCTTTTAGAAGAGCACTTTTGTACTTAGTGATAAGGTGTTGACCTTGATGCCCTTTCCAGACCTACAATACTGCATTATTTTGCTGGCTTTTAGGGCACTTAATTCTTGAAGGGAAGCAGAGTCTATTAGTGAAGTTGTAGGGTGTGTTTTAAAACTAGGTCTCACCTAGATCATCCTACTCATTGTGACTCCATCTTACAGTCACTGATTTGTGAGACACTCTTGAACAGCAAAGGTGAAATGCTTTCCTTGGTTTATGCAGACCAAGCCTCATCAGTAACCCCTTGCCCTGTGGTGTTACAAAAGGGGGTCTACCTCCTGCCTGCATTACTAAATGCAACTAATTTGAGCTGCTTGTACTGGAATTACTAAAAATCTGACTAATATGTGTAAAATCAACTAAAAATCCAGACTTTATGATGAAATTCTGACAGTATCCTAATTAGATTTATTATTGTTTACAAATATAAACTAGTATTAATCCCCTACTTTTCTCTTTTGTGTTTCCTTCCCCAAACCAGTATGCTCCAAACAAACTTAAAAACCAGAAGATTTTTCTTTTATATCCAGGCTGATGCTTTAAGGGTGATTTAACTTCTTTTGAAACAGAATTAATAGTAGTAAACTGTACATCAGCTGAGAACAGCAAGAGCTCCTTGTTAAGAATGCTCATTAGGTAATTAGTGTTGTAATTTTTTCTTACTATTAAATTAAAAATCAAACTAGAATACAAGTTTTCAGAATCACAGAATGTTAGAGGTTGAAGAGGACCTCAGAAGATTATCTAGTCCAACCACCCTGCCAGAGCAGGATCACCTAGAGTAGGTAAGGTTTTTTGGTTTAACTGTCATTCATGGAACTACTGTGCATACTCTCTGATGTTTGAGAGTTCACCACATAAAAGGCTATTTTTACCTATAGTCGTATCTCAATTTACAGACTTTAATATGTCAAAATTTGACAGGATGTGGGAAGAATAATCTCCTCAAGGTGGATTGGAGTATGGGATCTATCTATCAAAACTTCCTAGCAAGAATAGCATTTCCTCAGGAAAATGTATGTACTACTTGGTTGTTGTAACCAAGGTAATCCCATGTCTGAAAATGTTAAAAGCAGATTATTGGAATACAAATACACATTTTTTTCTAGAGCTTGCATACTTTGAGGGAAAAGGTTTAAATACAATATATTGGATTGGTACTTCTGAGTGTGTGGGATGTGTCATATAAGAGCTTCTACAATTATGCTCTTTAGCAGCAAGTCAAAGAATCATATTCATATTGCAAGACTGACCCATAAGATCTGTTGGACTTCCATCTTTTGGGACATGGAGGGAGAAAAAAAAAAAACAACTTAGCTGTGAGGTCCCAGTGAATTTAGTGGCAGAGGGTCATCTGCCACATCTGAATGATCATGACTGGATGGGGCTGGGGGGAGAGAAGGGGAGAAAGTGGGAAGTCTGTTTCATTTCATCTGCTGTTTTCCTCCACAAATCTCCTTATTGCCTTCAGCACCTTGTATCTCCTGCAGTACATTGCTCTGCATGGCATCTGCAGTAGCTGATACTGTGAGGAGCTTTGGTGTAGGATTCCACTAAAGGAGTTTTTAAACCACGCACTCACTTCCTTTGTTCTGGTTGTGCTGGGTTACAGGGATGGTCTCAAGGGGTGATCTAGGCAAAGTCTCTGACATAGCTAGCACGAGACTTGGTATGGTAGGAATAAGGGATGGATGGAGAAAGTAAGAGCAAAACTGACATGGAGCACTCCAGCTTCTTGTCTCCTTTATTTGATAAGTGGATTGGGAAACCCTATGTGGTGGGACCAGGGATATAGGGGAAGTAGAGATCAAATGGTAGACACAGAGGTATATTGAGCCAGGATGCTAGGAATGGATTTGTGAACTTCTCTGATACTAGACTAGTATGTGCCTTATTTGTTTTATCTGATCCTTCAGACTGGAATCTCTCAGGATCTGTTTTTGATAACTTTTCTACAACTCTATTTGAAGTTGTTTTTCTTAGTCTTACATATGCTACTCTAGTATCCAAGAATAACTCTGAATAAAGAATGTAAAAATTGCTAAAATATTTTCTGTTATACTTGAACCTTCAGGTCTACTTTGGATAGACTCAGACAATCAGCTGGACTTGCTTTTTGCTGATTAGAATTTTAAAGAAACTGTCAAACTGCAGCAAAAAGCTAGTCAAACTGTAAAAAAACCTTGAATGAAATTTAAGATGTGTGAACAGAAGGTTTCTAGTCTTCTCCTTCCCATTACCATACAAGACTACATTTTGCAGCTGTTCTGTAGCTTTTTATGGAGAATTTATTCATTTATGTGACACAGGCTGTAGTAGTAGTCTGACCATTGGTAGAATGCTATTGAAATTAAAAATTCTTCAACTTCTAAGACGATAAAAAACTCCCTTCAAATGTCTGAAGGCCAACATCACATAATGCATATGTGAAATTCTGAGCTATGGAAACCCTCATTTGGTGCATATGTAGGTGTCAAATATGTTTTATAGAGGCTTACAACCTCTGCGTGCCTTCTCCTACACCAGCCAAAACGATACCTCCACAAACAAACTGTAATGCTTCCCTGTGCCAGGCAGGGACATGTTAGTACTGGGATTCTGCTGAATGAAACGCAGTGTGTCGTTCTTCATGTAAAAGAAATATTTTCTATAAGTGTCATGTCTTCATGACCCTAGTGACCTTGATAATTTTAGTTCATAATGTTGTTCAAAAAGTCCCTCGGAGTTGCATGGTCTGATCACATACCTGTTGCAAATTTCAAAACCTAATTTTTAGGAGTGTTACTTAACTGCTGGACAGAAACAGATGAACAGAGGAAGGCAGCCTCTGTTCCTGTGATGTAGCACCAAGAGCCAGCCACATTTTTCTCTTAGAGTTGGGAGTTGTCCTGGTTTTGGCAGAGATAGAGTTAATTCTCTCTCTAGTAGCTGGTTAGTTAGGATGAGACTAATGTTGCCAACAGGCTGATGTTTTTGGTTGTGACTCTTCAGCTTCCTGTAGTGGTCTGCCAGTACAGGTGGAGGGCCAAGAAGCTGGAAGGGGTCACAGCCAGGAGAGCTGAACCAAATAGGCCAAAGGGGTATTCCATACCTTATGACATCATGTTCTGTATATAACTGTGTGTTGCCTGGGAAGTGGGGCTGAGAATTGGCTCCAGGTGGTGAACAATTGTACTATGCATCACCTGTATATTCTAACATTAGTATTGTCACTTTTTGTCTTATTAAACTGTCTTTAGCTCAAAGCATAAGTTCTACTTTTTCCTTTTTGACTCTGTCCCCCAGTGAGCAACCAGCTGTGTGGTTGGGTTTGTGTTCTTTTTTTTAAACTGCTAAACTGCAACAGGAGTGTAAATCTTCCAGCTACAAAGGATACCTGTGAAGTTGTGGCATCTTTGTTTCATGTTTATACAGCCTGGAGTATGGTGGAGTCTTGGCCTGTCACTAGAATTCCTAAATGCTATGGTATATCAACAAAAATGGTTTTATGTGGAAACTTCCAAGACTGACTGTGACTTGGACTCATTCTCACTGACAGGGCTTATTGAAAGTGTTTGTTTTGCATTTCTCAAAGATATCCATGTGACTCTAATGTTCCTTAAGGTGTAACTATTAAAGGCTAGGCCAGTGTCAGTCAGCAGACCCAAAGTGAGAGCTTGTGTTCAGAGTAGGTTATGTGTTCGCTTAGTCCAAAGAAACAGTCTAGGATCTTTTCTCAAACTAATCCCTGCTGGTTTCCCTCCACTGAGGGAATGTGAGCCCAGTTTTATAATATTTATAGAATTATCTTTTTAAGATGCAATTTGTGTCCACACTACCACATCTTTTGTCTTTGAAATGAGCAGCTTAGGAGATGATAGAAAACCCATTAACCTTTATTACGGATTTCCAGGAAGACTTTGGAACAAGACACAAAGAGAAACAAATAGCTCCATTGCAGCCTTAGATAATGGAGCAATTCTTAGAAAGTATACAGACAGGTTGTGTTTGGGCGTGAAGAGGTGGGTGTTTTTGGAGTGCAGCATGTTTTGGGGGGGTTTAATAGATATTATACGGTATGCTTTGGGATTCCATTAGACAGTTTGCATTTCTCTCTTTGTTCTTCAGTACAAAGAAAACAATTATAATATTGTCTCACTTTCCTTCTGGCATTATTATATTTCCTGGGAATCTTCTGAGATAAATGTAACAAGTGTTAGCACACAGTTATTAAATCTTTTAAGACTGTGAAATAGCTGTTCCTGTCTGTCCATTTGTAGGCTTTTAATAAAGCAACTCTTAACTATGTGGTTGGGCTTGATGATCTAAAGGGTGTCTTCCAACCCAGGTGATACAAAAATCTGAGAAGTGTATGGAAGTATACCTGTGTTTTACCATTCTTCTCTGTTAAGTCTTGAATGTACAAAATAATATCAATGTCAACTGTTACTTTAGGTCTGTGTATGCACAACTGAAAGTGTAATAGGATCATCTCTTTTTTTAAATGGCTTCATCATAAGACTCAGTACAACCCTTGATGTTCAATGCTTGTTTTGATACCCCTGAAGCATGAGAGCTGAAATCCAGATGTTTCAATCAGGTATTGGTAACACAGATTACTACTTGGTTTAAGTTTAGAACTGTTTCTACCCTGTATGGCTTAAAACCTATCCCCCCAGAAAGATCTGTTCTGTGTTTGTGCATGGCAGATCTCTTCCCTACTGCATGCGCATAGTAACTTATTTTTAGCCTATTACACTGTATAATGCAATGTGTGTGAGAACTCTCAAGTGAAGCCCAACCTCTTTGTTACACATTTTGTGGAGGGAAAACAGTCTAATGTTAGTTCAGTGCTTTTTTGTGATGTGGGCTTTTTCTCTTCTGTTATCTCAGCTACAGAGAAGATTTGCTTTTAAGGCATCAGGGATGAAGGGCTTAGTCCTAATATATCTTTGAACATATATGTAACCTTCTTTGACTTAATTCTAAACATCTTCCTAAAAAACATACTCCAATAAAAATAAGTCTCTCGTAGATGTGAAAATGTCTGTTAACTTTGTTAAACTGAAGATTGGAAGGGTTTTTTTTCTCCTTTCATCCTGCATCTTCAGATCCACAGATGATGTTTTATTACAGTGCTTTGTTTCCTAGGGGTAAGGTAAACAGTCCATACTGAAATATATCTTTTAAATCTTCTGTCTTTCCTGCTGTCTTGATTATGAAGAAATAAAGCTTGTCCCTGGAAAATTTCAGTGAGCATTTTATTTTACTGATAATTCCCATTCAAGGAAATTTTGAAGCCATGTCCCCTTGTTATCTTGTAAGGGAATAATGTGAGTACTTCCGGAACCAAATGCCTCTATTGATAAATGTTAACCTGAACTTAATTTCTGAAGTCAGTGTTCCACCAGTAAACTGAACAATTCTACACTACATTTTTGCTTCTTCCTAATGCATTGTTTAAGGCAGGATGTCATGTGGAGTGGGATGCTGTTATTCAGCTATCAAGTGATTCTGTTCATCGCTTACTTCATTTGGGGAATTTGTAGAGATGAGCAGCTATGCCTGGATTCTTCCCTCCTCTCCCTGGCAGTATCTGTATCTGCTCTAGTCAGATGTGCACCTGCAGAGATCAGAGCAGTCTGCTCTATGTCAGTCAGATATACCATCATTTCTTGAAAAATTAGGCGGGCTTAACAGTAATTTTAAGATACAGTATTTAACACAGGCTGCAGGGAAAATAAGTTTCATACTGTCTTCTCTGCATGTATTTTTGACTCTTTTATAACCATACCACTCAATTACTTCTCTAGTAAGCTAGTTATAAACTGTCCAGTAAAAGAACAGGCACGTGCTCCTCAGACACATAGAAAAGAGAGCCTGGCTTTGACCCCCATCTTTTTCCTTCCTTGTTCCTCTTGAAGGGCTAAGCCCTAAAGTAGCAGCTTGATATCTCACCTCAGCTCTGAGCACAAGACCTGGGCTGGGATTCAGTGGGATTTCAAGTTACAGCAGGGATGTATCATCCTTTCTTTACCTCTGTTCTAGCAGGTATATGTTTTCATGTGTTTCATGGCCCCACAATAACTTTCTTACTGAAGTACGGAGTATTTGTTTCCATCTCAAACAGGGAGAAAAATATCAGTTTCATAATGTTGCAAATCACAATTTCCAGAAAAGTGATTTCAGATCATTTTAGGGAGTATAACAACGTTACTGCACAGTTCTTGACAAATTGTACCTTGGATGCTTGCAGACTATAAGATAAAAAACACTATGAAGAAAATGAAAAATGCTGATTCTGTAGTATTTGACTGTTTTTAGCAATGAAATACTTGGAAATATTTCTGGAAATGATTCTGCTCCTATGATGATGTGGATCCAGTGATTAGACTTTGAATGTTCACTATTTTTTTTTTTTTTTTTTTTATTCCAGAACTGAGCAAAGTCTTGGTTTCAATGTCATCTGAACTGTGGCATTCATTGGAGGTAACTCCTGTGACTTGCTTCTAACATTGATGTGTTCAGTGTGGCTAATGAGGTGTCCATAGAGTCCTCCTCCTTGCCCAGTCTGGGCCTAATCTCTGAATTAAAACTCTAGGTTCTTCTGGTATTTAAAGTAAATCAGTAAATTTATGCTGATACAAGTTAGACCTCTATTCACACAATCTCATGCAGTGGTTGACAGTTGAAGAAACTTCTTGAGGTCAGCTAGTGCAGGTTTCCAAGGATCTGCTGACAATACTTTTAATGCAGCCTGGCATACTGTTGAACTACTTTGCCATGAGGTGCATTTCTGTCCTATGGTCAGCTTGTGACCCACCGGGAACACAAGGCTGTCCTCTGTAAAGTTGTTATCCAGCTGGTTGGTCCCCAACACGTACTGGTGTTTGGGGTTATTCCCCCTACCAAATGCATGACTTTATACTGCCTCTTGTTGAAGTCCATGACATTCGCCCCCACCTATTTCTCTGGCCTGTCCATGTCCTGCTGAATGGCAGCACACCAATCTGGTCTATCAGTAACTCTTTCTACTTTCATATTTTCTATAAACTTATGGAGTACACTCAGCCTCTTCATCAAGGTTATTAATGAAGATTTAAAAATGGTACTGTTCCTAGTATGAACACCTGGTGTATATCACTAGTGACTTTCCTCCAGTTGAGATCTATGTTGCTGAACATAACCTGGCAGTTAGCCAGTTTCCAATCTTGCCTCAGTGCCTACTCGTCTAGTCAACATGGATTCACCAAGGGGAGATCGTGCTCCACCAATCTCATAGCCTTCTATGATCTCATCACCGGCTGGGTGGATGGAGGGAGAGCAGTGGATGTCATCTACCTTGACTTCAGCAAGGCTTTCGATACTGTCTCCCATGACATCCTGATAGAAAAGCTGAGAGATCATGGGATAGATGAGTGGACAGTGAGGTGGGTTGAGAACTGGCTGTCGGACCGGGCTCAGAGGGTCGTAATCAGTGGAGCAGAATCTGAATGGAGGCCTGTGACTAGCAGTGTTCCCCAGGGCTCGGTGTTGGGCCCAGTCCTGTTTAATATCTTCATCAACGACCTTGATGAGGGAATAGCATCCACCCTCAGCAAGTACCCCCATGATACAAAGCTGGGAGGGGTGGCTGACACGCAGGAACACTGCGCTGCCATCCAGCGAGACCTGGACAGGCTGGAAAGCTGGGCAGGGAGAAACCAGATGAGGTTTAATAAAAGCAAGTGTAAAGTCTTGCAGCTGGGGAGGAATAACTGTCAGTATCAGTACAGGCTGGGGGATGACCTGCTGGAGAAGAGCTCTGTGGAGAAGGACCTGGGGGTCCTGGTTGATGACAGGTTGGCCATGAGCCAGCAGTGTGCCCTGGTGGCTAAGAGGGCCAATGGGATCCTGGGATGCATCAGGAAGAGTGTGGCCAGCAGGTCTAAGGAGGTGATCCTCCCCCTCTAGTCTGCCCTGGTCAGGCCCCACCTGGAGTATTGTGTCCAGTTCTGGGCTCCCTGGTATAAAAGAGACAGGAATCTCCTTGAGAGAATCCAGAGAAGGGCTACGAAGATGATTAAGGGCCTGGAACAGCTCCCGTATGAGGAAAGGCTGAGTGAGCTGGGGCTGTTCACCCTGGAGAAAAGAAGACTGAGGGGGGACCTAATTAATGTTTATAAATATCTTAAGTATGGGATGCAGGGGGAATTGGCCCACCCCTTTTCAGTGGTCTGTGCAGACAGGACAAGGGGCAATGGCTGTAAACTGGAGCACAGGAAGTTCTGCACCAACATGCGGAAGAACTTTTTCCCAGTGAGGGTGACAGAGCCCTGGCACAGGCTGCCCAGGGAGGTGGTGGAGTCTCCTTCTCTGGAGATATTCAAGACTCGTCTGGATGCCTATCTGTGCAATATGAGCTAGGGAGCTGCTTTGGCAGGGGGGTTGGACCCGATGATCTCTCGAGGTCCCTTCCAACCCCTACGATTCTGTGATTCTGTGATCTAACTTGTACTTTGTCTGCTCGTCTGAGGATGTTACAGGAGGCAGTATTGAAATCTTTACTAAAGTTGAGGTGAACACCTTTCACTGCTCCAACTAAACCTACCGAGTTGGTCACCTTATTGTAGAAGTCGATGAGGTTGGTTGAGTGTTATTTCTCCTTCATAAAGCCACTCTAATTGTTTCTAACCACTTTCTTGTCTTTTCATGTTTGTGAAGTATTTCCAAGACAAGTTGCCCCATCATTTTTCCAGGGCCTAAGCTGAGGCTGGACAGCTTGAATCCAAGTCCACTCTCAAGTACACTTTAATAATCCGTTCTGTATACACAGCACAGATCACACCTTTGATTTAAAATAACAATACCAACAATAATAACTGTCAAGTCTTTAATTGTAACAGTGCCTCTGTTTCAGGCTGGATTTTTCTGCTCTGGTGTGCAGCGCTGCAGGATGATCTAGTTTGGCCAGAGATGTACTCCAACGAAGGAAATGTTAGTGCTTCCTAGCATTCACAAGTATATAAAAAAACTGGACAAACTTTATAGTAAAAGGCATTCCTGTCTTCATCATGACATACTCTTTCTCCATGAGAAATAAACAGCACTGGGTTGATCTGACCCTCCTGCCCTATTTGTTGTTACCTCTAAGTGTGCCCACCACCTGAGCTACAGAGGTGGCGATGGGTCAGTGAGGTCTCCTTGTTTCCCCTTTGTTATAGCCTTTTATGTGTCTTGGCCTTGAATGTGTTTCTGCAACTGTAATTGGCAGATTGATGTACTTGAAGGCAGCTACCCTTCAAGTAGAGCACTGTGCCTCATTATGATTCGTTTCTAGCCCAATGTAGCTGTTCCTCATCTAAAAAGTACAGAATTGAGGTGGTGTTCCAGTGAATTGTGCTCCTTACCTAAGGAAAGCTGTGGGGAGAAGCTGTTTTGTCTGTGCCCACAGTTTTACCACAGCAGCATGTTGTAATATAAAATTTAAGAGGTCAGTAAACAACTCGGCAATAAATGAGCAATTTAAACAAAAGCTGCTTCTCAATATTTGATGCTTGGCAAGGGGAGAGGAGGAAAGAGCCAGGGATACATTGTTCATTGTGTTACCACAGTTGCCCCATTTTTAAAGAATTATGTTTAATAAGGATAGTAACCATTTCAGAACAATGGCAAGCTGCTTTTTTTTTTCTTTTGAGACCATCTTTAAATTTTGTTTTTTGAAGTGGATTGTTGAAACATTGCCACTAATGAGTCCTGTGTCCTCCAATGAATAAAAAAGATTTCTCTGCATTGGGAGATTTACAAGTCTGCATTGCTTATATGCCACAAAACTTTATTTTTTGAAATTTGATTCAGAAAGCTATATGATGTACAGCTAATGAAAGTACCAATTCATGGGTGGGGTTTTGGGTGGGGGGGTTTAAGGCTTTTGTGTGCTCTTTTCCTGACCTAACAGTCTCTAAAAATATTCAGTCTTTGATAAAACTTATTTCCATTAGGGGAATTGCAATAACTTAGTGATTTTTATTATTTTTATAAAAAATCCAAACAAAACCAAACAAAAACCCCCAAGCCCTGCTTGTTAGATATTAGAAATCTGAATGTTTTGGTTTTTACAGGCTGTTAAATTGTGCTGTAATTAACAAATGGATGGTAGATTGAAAAATTCAGGTTTGTTTTTTTTTTTATTTATTTGCATCTCATCTCCTGTGGTGATGATTTTCTAGAGTCAGGTAATCTTAAATTTTGTATTATAATACTGTTAGCTGGACAACACTTCTAGAAAAAATCAGTGAAGTCATGCCAATAACAGGCATGAATTTTGGCATAATAAATTATATTTGCTTCTGTGGTTTGAAGGGGAAGATTAGAAAGCATCATGGACTAAAGCAAATATCACAGTTTTTGGAAAGAGCCAAACACAAACCATTTTCAATTAATTGGGAATTTGGTGGTGTTTGACTCTAAGGATTTTGGTCTGCCCCTTACCTGCTGTTTTGGACTTGCAGTGTGAGCTCATGTTTGTAAGCACGTGGAGTTGTGCACACATAGGGATGTGGGCCAGCAGATGCTGGAACATGGCTGAGCAGGAAGATGTCACCAGGATGGAAGAGGTGAGGGGGCTGTCAGCCAGGGCAGGCACTGCAGTGGCACCAAACCCCGTGACTGTGCCATCAGACCCCTCCTAATATCCTACAAGCACATCAGGCTTTCATCTCTCCACCCTGGGAGAGACTGGGCCCTGCTCAGAAGGACCAGTCAATGGCACAGGTTACATCCAAAGCCATTGCTTTAAAATTGCTTTTTAGATTGAGGGTAAAAAGCTTGGTACAACTGCTGCTCAGTAAAGTAGTTAGTGCTGTTTCCTTCTTCCATATATGCATGTAGATTTACACATTTAATTTTTTTTAATATGTTATACTTATTGTCTTTGGTGTTTCAAGTGGTTCTTAATGTAGTATTTCCTCTAACATAAAATTTTAAATCATGGGTTACTTTCCCTCGGGGTTAATGAGGTACAAACTGGGTAGTTTTCCAAGTGCACCTGGGTCACTGATGGAAGGCAATCCTGGGAATGGGTTTGGCTTTTCCCAAGGGAGGAGCCACCCATGCTACTTTTTCCAGCTGCTTACCTACATACGCTATAGGATCTTACATTCTGAAGGAATGGGTAAAGAGCTTTGGACAGCTGTCTGGGATGGATATCACCTCCACTAGCCCTGAGGTTTACACCTGTGTGGCACTTAAACCTCTGATTCATTGAGTTGAAGCTGAAGAGAAAAGCCAGAATAATTCCTTTGTTAGGCATCTTTCTGAAAGAAAGGTAGAAGTGATCCAGAAAGAGAGTATTACCACCTCTCAGCTGTCACTTGGCAAGGTTTGTGGGTTCCTGGCCCAGACTAATTGTTAGGGGAATAGGGAATACCCACCAAAAGGTGTTTCAACTTGGCTGCAATGGCTGAGACTGCTTTTTTGGTTTTGTTTTTGTTTGGGGTTTTTGTGATGCAGTGCCACTTTGAACTGAACTCCCTCCTTGTCCCCACTTGTATTGCTTACTGGTTTGTTTTGCAAAGTGGTTTTAGTGAGTACAAACAAGTTTCTTTGAAGGAGGACTGTAGAGGAAACTTCAAAGTGTGGTTCAGCCTCTAATGGGGGAAAGGTCCCTTTAACCTCTTGTTACTGCTTATGTACTGGGAACAACTGTTAGAGAACCAGGTGAGATGTAGATTCATCTAAAATACCAGCTAGAGACAGATGTAGTGTCTTCAGTGCCAGCTTTGATGTACTACTCTCCTTGGACTGCACTAACTTCCTTGTGACTTTCAACAGAGCTAGTAGGTACTGCAGAGACTGCAAGGAGGTTTAGCTCTTGGGATGATCTACACTGTGGGGCTCTTTCCTGAGGCAGCTGTAGAAGCTGCTTGCCCTTAGACCTGTATTCCACTCTAGGAGGGAAGAGTATTCCACTCTTTCCTGTGAAACACTCCAACCTGAGACCTGCAGAGAAGAAAAGGGGTGTTGAATTGACAATTTTTACCTGTTAATTTCTGTGAGCTGATAACATGCTTGCTGCTGTCTGCCTTGGATGGTAATTGCATGAAAGCTGGACCCACTTGAACTAACTAATCACAGTAAATCCAGGACTAATGGCAATTATGGCACAGTTGGGTCTGTTACCTTCCCTATGTGAAAAGCCAGTATGCAGATAGGTAAGTTGTGTTGATATAGACATACAGATTTTTTGCTACCAGGTCCCTGAAGGTAGGAGGTCAGAAGGGAGAGAGGATGCATAACCAAGGCAAGAAGGGTTTTACTGGGCATGAGACTGATGGCAATGACTAAAGCTAACCCCTTTGAAATGCAAAAATATTTGTGGACCTGGAGGAGGGCTGACTGAACGTAGAGGAGCTGTGTGTAAGGCAGCCATGACCTGCCAAGGCACACAGCACTTCTTGCAGTGAAGATGTCTACCTGGAGGAAAAAGTGCTTAACGCTATTTTGTGTTAGTTCAAATGCAGGGGTGGGGAGTAAGGTGAAGAAATGTAACTCTGTGACCAGTGGTGAACAAACCTGTATGATGCCTTTCTCCTGAAGGCTTTCTTTAGCTTAAGTGTGGGGCATGGTGCTGGTTGGCTAGAAGGTGATTCCTGCAGCTCTCTGTCCTGATGGCAAGCACACAGGAAAACCCTGCAGGGAAACTCAGTGTGGACAGAATGACAATAGCTGGTCTCTGTGGCTGAGAGGGCACATGCCTTGCTGTTGTGAGGCTGTGCAGGGATAAATAAGGGGACAACCTGTTTAAGCAACACAGCTGCATGAACTCGTCTCATAATGTGTCTGACTCTATGCCTTTCAGTGCAGTGGCCAAGGTCAAAAACATTGCAAGGGTTCCTGAAGTGCCGTGTTGCTTTGACGCATGGCGAGCGGCAGGCATGCTGCTTCATGTCATGTTCCCAGGGGCAGGGTGTCCCTCCACTGCGGATAGCTGCTTCTTGTTACATGGATGTGTTTTGGCCAAACTCTGTGGAAGTGGATCCAAATCAACAGGTGGTTCAGGATAAGTAATATCTCATTTTTATACTGATATGCTGAAGATAATCTGCACATTAGCATAGGTACAGGCCTTCCACTATATAAAGGTGTAAAATACTGTCTCTAACAGGAGGAGGGTATGTCTCTCTAGTCCTGCACACTCTCATTTTGTGGAAGGGAATTTTACAAGCATCATCAAAACAATCTAGTGCTTCAAAAACCTGTCGTAACTGTGGTAACCAATTTAATTATGCTTTTGTATTTAATTTGAAATTGGAAAAAAGTTTCGGTTTAAAAAGAATCAGATTTTGGCTTGTTGCTGAAATGGAAGAAACATGGGTGTTTTCATTGGCACTTCTCTTCCATCCAAGTTCCTGTTTCCTCCCCTCGCACATAAGGTGCACATAGCATGTCAGGAGCAGGTAATTATTGCAGAGACCCAGATTATTCGTGAACTCAAAATGAGCAAAGCCCAAAAGAGTAAAATTGTTCCCATTCACTGTCAGACACACAGTTATCATTAGTGATGATTGACTTCTCATTCTTAGATCCTATGGGATTTTTTTCCACATGTTTCCTCATCGCTGCTGTGTTGAATCTGACCACTAAAAGTATAAGGCCTTTTTTTCAACACATTAACTTTTTTAATATCATTTTTTTTTTTTCTTGCACTCACTATTTTACACTTCATAAGGTATTTGTACATCTATGTTGGCTCTAATCTGGACAGCCTCCTCTTTTCCAGTATTTCTTATGTGTCACGAAGGGGCAGGAGAAATGAAACAAAATCAAGGTATAAAATAGTCTCTTCATCTTTTCAAAATGTGTTGTTTAGGTTTTGTGATATCCTGTGGTGGATAGGAGGGCCCAAGGCCTGTAACCTCACCTCAAATACATGAAAACATTTCACTCTTCAGACAGCTTGCTGTTCAGTCATGTTCCTTTCATTCCTGCTGGAGGTGGGATTCAAAGAGGGAGGGCTTCCTAGTGTGGTGCTCCAGAGAACAAATTGAGTACATGAGGTCAAATATAGGTTTCAGAACAGTACATGAATCACCTACGATGGGTGCAATTTCCTGGTTTTCCCCCATGTACAGCACAATGTATACTCTAGCGTGGGCAAGTGATACAGAGCAATTAATGTAAACTGCTTTTACGCTTCTGTGCTTTGTACCACCACTGCTACTTGATGCTTGTACCTGATATATGGAAGACTTTACGGCTTTGTATGAAGACATTTTATGGCTTGCTTTCCTCTGACAGAAGCTCTTGGTCTAGGCCACACCAATTCTCCTTTAGTTCCTCATGGCACTCTAGAAAACCTAAAGGGCATAAATATCATTAGTGGATTCAGTTTTAATTATGAAAAAAATTGGTTGTTATGATATTGTATTTGGTACTTGAACAATTGTAGAGTAGGAACTGAATAGCCTTACGTTGTTGTATTGCAAGTGTAACCGCTAGTCTGGGACTGAGATTTTTTTTCTCAGTGATGGGTAAAAGATGGTAAATACAGACGTGTGGAAGTTTGAGCAATGAAATATTCATTTGCTGAGGACAGAAAAGGAAGTGAAAGTAGGAAAAGTACTATATCTCTATAAATCCATTAAAGACTAACCTTTACTCTCTTCTGCACCTTAGCACTTGGCCTAACCCCTAATGGATGGAAATTGGTTTGCTAAGTTTTGCCTCTAAGTTACTTCTCTCATTCCCCTGCAGAAGCCCTAGCATTAAACTTAGCATTCTCAATATAAAATCCATTTTCATTGCCACTTGCTAATGCCTCTGCTCCTGCAAATCTCCTTCCAGTTTCACTTGCTTTCCCTGAATGAACATTAAAAATGCAATGATGGTGGTATAGAGTTTGTAGAACTGTAATTTCCCATCTTTGAACATCAAGATTTTTTTAAAAATAATAATAGTAATATGACAGAGAGTGGAAGATGTGGAATACTCTGTTCTTCAACTGCTGATTGGAAAGGGTTGAGAGAAGAAATATTGCTGATATTTGACCAAATAAGTGCAAAATAAATTCAGGAGTTTCTGTATTTGGTGAATTTGTGTGTTACTTGTAAGTCTGGACTGAATTGGTGTAATAAGCTTGGCTCAAAATAATTCCAGGTCACTCCTATTGGTGGAATTGGAGTTTGGGGGTTTTTGTTTAGGTTTAAGGGGAGAAAAAAACATTCGGGATACTACTTTTGTCTGAGGTACAGAAGACACTAGCTGAAAAACCTCTCTTGCCTGGAAAGTCTGAATACATGTTGGTCTTCTGACTTCTTGGTACTTCAAGGAAAGGATGCTCTTAGCTGTGGTTTTCTTTCCCATTTTGCAGCTCTATCACATTGAAAACTGGGATATTTATCAAGAAAGACAGCAACTATTTATGTTGTCTGAGAGGATGAAGATTTTTGATTTTACACATCTGATCCAGTGCATGTATAATAATAAAATTAGGAATTCTGTCTTGAGCTTTATGCCACCCTTGAAAAGCTAATATGCAGGGAGCCATTCTCCTGGGATGTAATGGGTTTAACCTACCTTGGACTAAGAAAATGCTCTGCACAGTGGGATACGGGATAAAAGGGAATGACTACTGCTTTCTACTCCTGTATTTATATGGATCCTTCACTTCTTTCAAAATGCTAATACTTCTATACTTAAATTTAGATTTGGTAGAATCTTTTGTTTGATCTGAATTCATACAAAAGCTTTGAAGTTTTGTGCATCCTTGTTAAGGTTTCTTCAGCGGGATGACAAGAAATGTATTATCTACACAGCCTTATGTTTGACTTTCTTTGCAGAGGCAGTAGTGCAAAGTTATGCAGGAAATATTAGTGCTCTCACTGCAGTTCACCACCAGTGTTAAAAGATCTTAAGCTGCTGTAACACATCTGTTTTTCTACTAGAGAGAGTCCAGCTGAGGTGTGGGACAGCTTCTAGAGCAAATGGTTGCTTAGATTCATCTTCTATTAAGCGCAAGAGTATGAACTTCAGGGTAATGATGATTTCATTAGAAAAGCTCATTGGATGGCTTGTGTAAGACTGACTGTACCTACAAGGGCATGAAAATTATTGCATAATAAAACTCTAATACTCATCTTCAATTTACACTTTGGGAATACAGCATTAAAAGAAAAGTGGCTAGAGTAGCTGTTCGTGAATGAAAACTTCCATTAACCCTCAGTTCTGAAGTGCAATCGTCAAATTGCTGGTGAAACGTTTTGCTGTCAGGGATGCTTGCAAAGATCTGTCACTTTGCCAGAGAGCCTTTAATAACTCTCTTGTTTGTAGAGCACTTTGGTTCCAAACTCTGTGTGCTCAGAGAGAATGCGAACTAGGTACTTGTAAAGCACAGTCATTTCTCAGTCAGAGGCACCCAGAACAAAAGGACACTTTTGTTTTCTTCTTTCTGGCAAGATGCTGAATGGTGACTCTGAAGCAGTTTGGGCCACTCTTTGGAAGGCTGAACTATCTTTTGAACTGGCTTCCACACATTGGGAATATGAGAATAGACTTACAAAAGAGAACACAGCAAAGTCGATGTGATTATCAGAGCGAAGGATGGCTTGAAGTTTGCATTATGCTCACTGAATGGCTCCCTCAACTTCAGCAGAGTATTTTTGTTACATGGAGATGTTACAGGCCTTTCTTCACCCCTATCCCCACTGCTTGCCAAATGAAACTTCATTTATGCGAGGGGCTCCCGGTTATCTGTGGTGGCAGGAGGCAGAGCAGAGAGATACAATGACACTGGGTAGCTGTGGAAGGAAACAAATAGAGATAATACAGAACACGTGCAAATCGCACTGTAGAAACGCACAGTAAAAGTGTGAGATGAGATGTTGGTGAGTTAATACCTGCGCCAGTTGGGCACTCACCATAGAGGCCTGGTTATTCAACTGCAGAGTCCAAGCTGGCTCTGCCTGGAGCCAGCACAGATGCTGCTGCACCCGTAGCCCGCGTAGTCCAGTGCCTGGGTGCTCTGCCCATGGGTGGTGGCAAGTTGGCTGAGTTTCATGTAAACTTGTTTTCCAGATCTTTACTGGGTTCTTTAACGCTACGCTTTTAGTCTCAGCTCAGTGCATTTAACCCACTCTTAAGGAAACAAAACCTTTTCTCTTTGGTAGGGCATTTTCTGTCTCTGGGGTGAAATTTGTGGCTGTGACATTGCTTTCTACAGGATGGGGGATATCGTAAGATTTCAGTTGTGAATACACATGATTGTATATGAGTACTGTTTGGAGGAAACTTAACAAAACAAATCCATGAACAATTTTTTCAGGCTGCAAAGGAAAGGTAGCAACGTGGGATAAATTGGAGAGGTGCTAGGAGATTAAAGGGAGCAGTAAGAAGTTACTGCTTTTGCTTAAATGTCTCAATTTCCCATTTCAGTTGGACATGAATATGCTTGTTCATAAATTTTTGTTAATAAAGTTAACACACTTTTTATTTTTTTATTAACAGCTGTTAATAAACATCATAGTTTTTTGTAGAATAGTAAAGGTCTTATAAATTCACAAAATTAAGTCTTTTAATGATAAACTTAGTGTGTGCATGTGCACAACTTTTCATAGTGTGAGTGAAATATTGAACATAAATTCATGACTGGAGTGAACCAAAACATTGGATAGAGAGATGTATCCTTGCTCCCCAGCATCTGCTGTGGACAGCTGGGTTGATGCTGAGTGTAGTCATCCTCTGACCACGTGCAGCTGCCTTTTACTGTTTGGTTTTATTTTTTTCCTCATCCTAGTAAGCTGACTTTCAGCACAACTTCAGATCAGATGGATGGTGTCTTGTGCAAGGCTCTCTTGTATCTTGTCCCCTACTTCTAGAAGTAGTGGATTTCTGCAATTATATTAGCTGAGATAAAATTTTAACATAAGGCACGAGCTATGTCTCCTGCCTTTGAACTAGAGCAAGTGTCCATCTGTTGTTTGAATGCCATTTGGAATGCTTAACCCCTGCCAAATCCTGTTGTCTTTGAAGTCTATGGGAGTCTTGCCACTGACTCCAATTGAGATTAGGATTTAGATGACAAAATTTTTGTTTGCCTTTATTTCACGTGATTTGTATGTGGACTCTAACAGATGATAACACTTACTTATGATTAGGGCTGGGTGAAGGACGAGGGGATTGATAAAGCAGTATCTTTGACCTAGATGGGGAATTCTATAGTTCACTGTGGGGCTTTTGAAATTACAATATCAGTTAAGTTTTGATGCTATGTATTTTCTCAATCCCTTTTAGGAATCACTTACTGGTGGCGTGCTTTGACAAAGGGAAATTTAATTTAAATTTAATGAACTTGGACATCATACCAATTGTTTAAAAAAATCAATTATTCATACAGTGCTGCTTTCCCCAAACAATGAAGAAATATTTACCCTTGTTAGGGAAGACAGATGAATGACTGCAGACATTCCTTGTAGCGAGTGACTGCAGGAAATGTTGAATTGATCCTCCAGTAATTTAAAATCCCATGCTTCTGGAATGCACAGTCCTCTATTTCTTTTGTACTTTTGCACACTTGTTATGCATGCTACACTCCTAAGCATCTGCTTGGGTATTGCCTGCACTTAGCATTTTCAGAACCTGTGATTACACCGTATGCTGCCATGGAGAGGATTATGCTGTCAGTGTGGTGTCAGGGTAGCATGGAATTGCAGTCTGGTGCATAATTAGAAGGATATATTCGGGAGCATTTCTTAGGTGACTGAATTTATATTGATTATTCAGAATAAGTGCGCATCAAATTACAGACTTTGCATGTATGTAAGAAGCACAGGTGTACTTAGTATGTCACAGGCTGATAGGACACTGAAAAAGTATGGAAGGATGAGCAGAAATAGTCTGTGGACCAGATCAAGTGCTCAGAATAGATTAGGGAGAGGTGTTTCATGCAAAGTGATTTTGTGCTTAGTGGCCTCCTCATCTTTCTTAGTGCCAGACTGTTCCTGTCACACAGATTAGAGATGACTGGAGGGTGGATTCAGAGAGCTCCGAAGAGGCTTTGCCGCAGCCAGCACCTATGAGACACAGCAGCTATGTCTTTTCAGTGCTGAGTTAGCGAGGTTCATGTTGAATATTTTGTAGATGGAAAAAGACTATGCTTTTTTTGGTATGTGCTTGTTTTTATGCATGCTGGGATAAATCAAAGCTGCCCTAGAGCTTCCAGAAAGCTGGCCCTATCAGCTGCTGCAGCTTCAGTGCTGGACAAAGAAGAAGAAAGGGTCTAAATAGCCCAAGATAAAGGCTACTCTGCTTTCTGCTGGCAAAAATAAAGAAAGGTCTTTTAGCCTATGCTAAATCCAGAAATGCAAATCATGACAAATGATGTGGTTTGATCTGGAATCTCTAGCTAGTGTTTTAGGGAGACCTTGTGAATGTGGGCTCATATTGAAAACAATAAAATAGGTGGTTCCAGATAATGTCAAACTATAGCTCTTTGTTTAGGGTGCTGCAGAATTTAATGTGACTTAAGCATGCTTCCAAATGTGGTACTTTGGTGTCTTAGTGGCTGTCCCTCACTGATGAGATACAAATCCGTGTAAGTGAAGAGCTTGTTCTTGTATTTACCTATCAGATGCGAGTTTCAGGTGCTTATCAATGTATCATTTGATCACAAGGAAACATATTATGTGTTTTGAGGAGGAATCCTTGTAAATGTAAAGAGGAAAAAGAAATTCAAATTTACGTAGGATTGATTAAACTAGATTTCGTTGACTGTATCTCGCTGGGCTGTTGTATTGCTGGGAAGCTGTTGGACTCGCTAAGCTTTCAAACCTGAAAAGAAGACAATAGTCCTGGCCTCTGTTTATAGAGGTGTATGTAAGACTGAACACAGCACTTGTCGTGGTTGTCCTATGCAGCTACTAAATATTTCACATGAAGTGCTATTTTGAGAATCCAATTAATCATTTAAAGCTAAACGTGGTTTCTCTTTATGACCTGTGGAGATCTGTGAGTGGCAAAGACTAAATAGTACAGAATATTATTGCGAAAAAGCAATTCTTGTTGGCAGCAATCTGCCAAAGCCAGATGTACGTGAGCGGGGATGATAGTAAGATTAATCTCTTAAATAGAACTCGTCACTGTAACAGGGATTTATGAATGACCATTTAGTCCAGCTTTGTTGTCTGTTAGTTTGTGTCCTGTCAGTGCTACTAGTCACTCGCAGATGTTTGGAAAAAAGAAATACATCTATGGAACTGATGATATTTATTTAGACAGTACTTAAAATTAATTCATCAAGCTCATTAGTTTTGCATTATCTCCAAATATATCTTGCTGATTTATTTTCAGATGTGTTAATGCTGCTGAAATAACACACTGTTTATTGAAAGCTTACCCTTAAAAAGTTGGGACACAAACTATTACTAAATATATAAAATATTGAAGTGCCAATTGACACCTACATAAAAAACCATGATATTTTCACATTGCAGTCCTAGCAGCCCAATCATAAAGATTTTTTTTTAATCTCTTACTGATAGTCTCGTTTATCGACAAAATCACACTGCAGGTTACACTATATTTCTGGTTTTTAAGGTTTCTGATAACCTTTTCGTATGCGTACCTCACCTAATTTCAAACTGGTGTACTCATAATACTTGAGTTATATATATTTTCCAGCCTATAAGAAAGTAACTAGTTTTTTCAGTTGAATTGATCGGTATGCTTTGTAGCACATAGTTTTCTAAGAAACGTGGGAATTTTCTTAACCAAAAAAAAACTCCACAAGAAAGTAAAAATGTACCTAATAATGTTCAGCATGCTGTTCAGCTCAAGGAATTGAAGAGGTTGATAATCTGATGTAGAGTTCATGTAACCAAATCAGAGCTGGGGTGCTAAATTAAATGCATGCTTAAGATTTATGGGAGAGGAAGCTCCATATCAATATGAGGAAAACTTCTTTACTCTGAGGGTGACAGAGCACTGGCACAGCCTGCTGAGAGAGGTTATGGAGTCTCCTTCTTTGGAGTTATCTGAAAGTAATACTGTGTAACCTGTTCTAGGTGGTCTTGCTCTGGTAGGGGGGTTGGACTACATGATCTCCAGAGGTGTCTTCCAACCCCTGCTGTTCTGTGACTATGAAAATAGACAGTTGAACTGAAACATGAGATGTTTTTGACTACCCCTCCATAAATGTTTCTGAAGCTTGAAAGCAAGCATGTGTGGACCCTACAAGATTCTTTTATATATAATTTGTGCCACTACATAAAAAGTAACACCTATTTGTTCATTGGTGTAAAAAATATATTACTCTTGTTGTCTGTGGATCTTCTTTTGCTCTGAAAATAATTTAAGACAACTGAGCTTCAATGATTATATTTGATACATTAAAAGAAAAAAAGATTTGGATTATAAACTGATTATTTTTTCTTATGGCTAAAGAAGCATGTGATTTTTCTTTCTAAATAGTAGTGGTGCATGCTGCTTCTCAGGGCTGCTGCTGCTCGCTGACAGGAAGTTTCTAATAGTTTGAGTGGTTTTATTAATAATGCTTTGTAGAGAAGCAGATGAAATCTGTGAATATGCAGTAGTTAGTCTCAACAGCTTTTCTCATGTGCCACTTTTGAAGAGCACAACAGTCAAAGCCATGCTTGCATACTGCTCTCAGGATTGAATGGTACTGTCTTTCACTTAGCTTGTTTCTTCTGGATGGTGGAAGTGAGCAAGTAATTCCTCACTGAGCTGTGCTTCATTTGAATGTTTTTAATGACACTGAAGTGGTTTTAATTGTAGGCTGCAGTGAGTGCGGGCTATGTTTGAGAACACAGATTGCTGCCAGATCTGTCTGTTTTATCTGAATACTTTCTGTGAGGGAAAGGTGCAAGTCTTGTGAAGCTTTCACACGTTGTAGTACCCACCATTGGTCACTAGTATTAAAGGGAAATGAGCTTTTTCCAAAAGTTCTGTTTCATATGTCAAAGCAAATATATTTGAGGCCCCTTAAAAATTCACCCTTATTCAATGTAGAAATTGTCAATGTGGTGCTTGCAGAGCCTGAAAAGTCTGATTAAAAAATAAAAATAAGAATTGGGGTTTTCCACATCTCTATGCTCTTTATCTTTCTTACATTCCTCTTTCTTTTTCACTTTCCTTCCTAGTCTTTCTGCTTTTACCTGTGACTTTTTTTCCTTTCCTTTATGTTGTATCACTTCTCCTGCTAGTTGCCTGCCAGCTGGCTATCAGTCTTGGACGGGGTTATCCGTAGGTGAGGCAGGTCAAGGTGGTAGGTGTTCCCAGTCTCAAATGAATGTCATGGGAGTAAAAAAAATAAAGCTTTTCTTATTTCTTTTGGTGTCATAAGTGGCCTCTTCAGGATCAGGGGCATGAAAAGGTTTTGACTCCTGTTTTAGGCTGCAGGACAGGTCACACTGTTAAAATGGGTTCAGCCTTGGATTTGGTAAAACTTCTTGCCCACACAATTCCTTGCAGCAATTCTTATCCTGTGGATCTGAAGCTCTTCTCACCTTTCCACCTTCTCTTCCTTGCTCCCTGGAGGACTTGGGTACGGCAACAGCTGCCTATGTGGGACGTGATACCTGCAGAAACCCAACGGGGGCTGCCTTCATAGGAAGCTGGAAACTTGTGGAATAAGAAGAGGTGTTATCATGGGGATGTGGTCTAACAAAACTAGACAGCTTTCTGTTGGCTCTGTTATGAATTCACTGAGCCTTTCCCTAGCAGCACCAGCTGTGGTGAAGTGTTGGTAGCTGCGGAACACAACATGCAATTCTTCTTCACCTGGTTGTGCTTGCTGCCATCTGTTAATAGCAGAGGAAGCCTCAAGTGGATACTTTCAGAGGTGAATGTATTAAATATGTCTTACACCTAAAGTTGTCTGTGTGTTGTGCTGTCAACTGGGTGGGCAGTTTGGAAGGGGAGGGTTTTAGTTGATTTGGATTTCTTTCATAATCTGATCTATCCTATTCTGTTATCCCTCACAACTGAGTTGAAGTGCTGCCTTTTGTGGAAAACTTTGCCAGGATTTAGTAAGAGCAGCAGGGCATTCCTCATTGGGTGCTGGGCCTTGAAAAAACACATCTAAAGATCCAGCAATGCTCCTAAGTGTTTCATCACTGAGTTATGGCAAGATGGGGGTTTTCATGTGGCTTTAAAGAGAGATTTGGCTTTGCAGTTGTTGGTCTTTTTGTGCAGCTTGTGTATTGACCTGTGTTTAACCTGAGTGTTTGTGATCTGAAGCTTTCTCTATAGGCTCCCTGGTTTCCTATGTCTCAGTTTGGCTGCCTAATCAGGAAGGGGATTTTTAAACAATTCTCTAGTAGGCACAAGAAACAAGTGTGCTTAACATAACTGCAAGTGTGAAATAAGTAACCTTCTCATGAAAGTTCATGTGCCAAACACAGCTAATCCACCATATGTGCGACCTAAAAAGTACAGACACATGAATATTCTTCCCTCCCCCGGTTTCTTAGCCTTTTCATGGCTGCTGCAATTGTAAGTAGCCCAGTAACACTATACGCTTGATGGATGTATGGGATCTGTGATGGTATTTTGCAGTTAGGGTTGCCACATTGCATAGCGTGCCTCTGAGTAAAATGAAAGGAATACCATAAGCTTCTCAGCTGTGATGTGCTGCGTCAGCAGTGGTATGCCTTTGGGAAAAACAGAGGAGTGTGACAGCCTTTCAGTAGCCCAGGAAGCACGTTGCATACCAGCAAATATTCTGATCTTGATTTTTTTTTACTTGTGTTCTGTACCCTCCTGGTATATAAGGGACGTGAATCTGCCCTTGCTCTCCAGTTGAGTCTTCTGCAGCCCCTGGAGTTACCCCGGTTCCAGTGTGTAGGAGACTGTATGACTCGTAGTGTCCTGGACTTTAGGAAAAACAATAAGAGTACATCTCTTTTTTTAGAAAAGTAGTAGTTCTTGGGCAGAGGTGATATATGGCTGTCACGTTCCTGGCATTTGTTTCCAAGGACCAGTCATAGAAAATTAAGTGGTGGCCAGGCCTGTGCCCCCTGAAGTCACTTGAGGTCTGATCCTGAGCAGATGGTGTCACATAATGGCACAACTTTTACTCACTTGCAGGTAGGTCAGTGCCCATCATGCGTCCAGTTTTGTGATACGTAATTTGTTACTTAGTCTGTTGTTGCCAGATGTAATATATGTTATCTTATGTCAAGACGTAATGTATATTATCTTATGTAAAAACAGGCGTGGTACGTACTGTGGCACAGCCAATGTGTGGAGCACATGCTTACAATGTTGTTGTAGACTGAATATAGTTTGGCCAAAGGGAGTATAATCTGTTCATTTATATGCGCAGTTAAATTACTGAAGAGTAGCTTCCAGATAAGAATTCATTTAGGGAACTGTGGCAACTGCCTAATTAGCTATAGGTATGGCTTTAATTGCAGTCTGTAGCCAATAAAGAATGTTTGGCCTATAGAAAGGACCGAAGGAATGGAGTATGTGTGAGGCAGTTTAATGTTTAAAGTACTGTTTGCAAATAGAAGCTATTAGGAAAAAGAGAATCATGTTGTAAAATGGTCCCAAGTCATAAAATATTAATTGATCGTTAAGTCGTCGTAAGAGGCACTGATATATGCCCTGTATCTAAATGTCCCCCTTTTAACTTCCCTCTACTGTTTGTGTATACCGGTGACAAAAAAATGTTGGGTTTTTTCCCTTAAGCGGCAGAACATAACAAAATGTTTATGTTTTCTGGATGGTGTGATGCATAAATGCTGATCAGCATTTTGCCACTAAGAAAGTTTGTATTGAGGAAATGACTGCATTAATATTTAAGGTTTTTCAAAGCTACTTGGAAAATGTCCATCACCTGTAAGAGAAGATAGGCAACCATTTCTCTTGGGGCACTCGAACAGTCTCAGTTCAACATCATAAGGCTTGGGGACCCAGTAGGTATGGAATATGGTATTACTAATGTTATATCAATCCAGGGTGCTTTATGTGCCTGGATAAGGGAAGAGCCCCAGCTGCTAGGGTGTATCTGAAGGATGTAGCAGCAGACACAATATCTGAGACTTATTTAGCAATATAGTGATTATTCTTTATGTGAAAATCTGATGATCTGACTGAAAATGCTGATGTCCTTTTGTTCAAGCTCCCCAGGGGGGCAAGTTAAGTAGGGGAAAAGGGAAGGAGTGGTCTTTATCTGGTGCACATAGCAGTGTGTCTGTAATACTCATTGACAGTATCCCCTTTATAGCAGGTAAATGGTTGCATTGAACTGCAATATGTACCTAAATCAAGAGAAACATCAAAGCACGTGTTGAAGTCTTCTGGACTCTTTCTTGTGCTGCTTATTGTTAATTCCTGGGAAAATTTGAGTTCAATAACAATCAATCTGCTTTGAAAGTGTATACAAAACAGGATAATACCTACTTTGTTTACATACTTAACATGTAAGATCTGCACTAAAATACTATCCACCGGCACCAGATGTACTGTATTACTGTATATTTTCTAAACCTGAAGCCTGATGGTGATATGTTAACATAATGGTGTTCCCCAGCATTTTCTCTTCTTGCCACAGCAGTTCTCTGCCTGTAAGAGGGAAATGGTCACAACTGAGAGATGTTGGAACTAGGACATTAAGTTGCCCACTCAGAGGTCTACATTTCTCTCCATTTTTTTTTTTCATTTGCAATTTCTAGCCTTTCTGAATACAGAGAAATAACTTCCGATTGAGCTGGAATACATTGGGACTTACTGGTAGTGTTGATCTTTCCATAAAGAAGTAAAACTTGACAAGTTATTCTAATGTAACTGACCCAAGGAATATAAAAGTATGTATTCCAAAATTAATGCCTTAATTTTCTGAAGTGCAGGAATATGTATGTTTTGTCTCAAAATTGTCAGAGAAAAAAGGAAAATTTTCATCTTTTTTTTGTTTTAAAAATGTAAGTCCCCAAATTAAGGAATAGATGAAAACAAAGGAGGAAATGTCTGCTTGACCTACAAGTGCTAGATAATGTGTATTTGCATTTAAATTTGTATGACGGCTAATGACACCTAGATAACTTGTATTTATATTCTTCTTATGGCTATTCTCAGTCTTTTCAAAGTATTTCCCGTTAGAAGCTGGATTTATAACAAAGCATGGCCACACAATAGTATTATAGACAATTGTGTCTTCCTTTATATAGTGCATTACAGATACCAGTTGCATTGTGTATTTGGAATTTTTGTAGAACAACTAAGAGAAATCTTATACTTGCAAAAGTAATCATATTTTATTCACTGTGGACTGTTACTGGGTAGTAGTAACAGAGGTGCACCCTTCAGTTTTCAATGTTTTAAGTGGTTCCTTTGGAAACCTCAGTTTTGTTCAGTTTCCCTCTACCGGAATGTCTTGGTTTCTACTTGTACTGCAACAGAAAAGGGAATGCCTGGAAGGAAGAACTTTAAATTTTACCTTTTAGCAGGACAAGTCAATGTTATCATCCTTGCTGTGCTGCATGATGTATACCTACGTCTGTCACAGATGGTGCAGGGAATGGTGAGATCAGTACTTTTCCTGTGAAACTTGGACATGAGGAGTGCAGTGAAGCAGGTATAAGTGTACCTGTAGTACTCATGTAGAGCCATAGAATGCTTTGGGTTGGAAGGGACCTCAAAGACCATCTAGTTCCAACCCCCTGCCAGGGACAGGGAAGCCCTCCACTAGACCAGGTTGCCCAAAGCCTCATCCAACCTGACCTTGAATGTTGCCGGGGAGGGGGCTTCCGCAACTTCTCTGGGCAACCTTTGCTGGTGAGAAGCTTGGAGAAGAGGAGGCTGAGGGGAGACCTTATCACCACCTACAACTACCTGAAGGAAGGTTGTAGAGAGGTGAGCTATGGTCTCTTCAGCCAGGTGACAGGTGACAGGACAATGGGGAATGGCATGAAGCTGTGCCAGGGCAGGGTCAGATTGGACATTAGAAAAAAATTTTTTACTGAAAGAGTTGTCAGGGCCTGGAACAGGCTGCCCAGGGAGGTGGTTGAGTCACTTTCCCTGGATGTGTTTTTAAAAAAGCATAGATGAGGTATATAGGATATGGTTTAGCTTAGGATGGGATTGGTCGGACTTGATGATCTTCAAAGGTCTTTTCCAGCCTTGTGATTCTGTGGTGTCTCGCCACCCCTGTAGTAAAGAATTTCTTTCTAACGTCTAATCTAAATGTGCTCTCTTTCAGCGTGAACACATATTCCCCCTTGTTGTCCTATCCTTAGTCTCTTGTCTCTCATAGATAAATCAGTTACTGCTGTGAAGCTCGTAGTATCTATTACATGTGGGCAACTGTTGTGGCTTAGCCCCTGGCTGGTAACTAAGCACCACACAGTCATGGCATGGGGGAGAGAATAGGAAGAGTGAAAGTGAGAACACATTGGTTGAGGTAAAGGCAGTTTAAGTAAAGCAAAAGCTGCATATGAAAACAAAAGACAAATAATTTATTTGCTACTTCCTGAGGTGGGCAGGTATTCAGACATCTCCAGAAAAGCAGAGCTCCATCACATGTAATGTCTACCTGGGAAGACAAGCACCATAACTGAATTCTGTGCACACACCACACATACCCCCACCCCCCCATCCTTCATCTTCCCGGAGATCCTTACATGCTATGCATGATGTCATAGGATATAGAACACCCCTTTGGCCAGTTGGGGTCAGATGTCCTAGCTGTGTACCCTTAAAACTTCTTGTCCCCTCTGCCATCCCACTGGTGGGGGCACTATGAGTAGCAGCAAAGGACTTGGTTCTCCTTCCTCCACAGCTTTTCTGTGTGAGAATTGCTGGTGTTGTGGGGGCATTATTCAGACCAGAATCTTAGAAATGCAAAATGCACAGTAATGACAGGGACTGTCATCAATTAGTGACATACAGAGGAAGGAGGATGATTTCTGCCATGAAGTGTTGACAATCACAAGCAGAAAAGACTGACATAGGTCAGCTTTGCTGACTTTTATGCATCTCCCCACCACATAACTAAATTCTTCACCTGAAGCAGGGATTAAAAAATTGAAATAATACTTTGAAATAAAGATTCTTCTCCCAGAATGGTCCCAATTAAATAAAGCGTTTTGCTCGGTCTTTCTTTTCCTTTTTTGAGCTGAATGCTTACTTGCCCTTCAAAGAGTTTAGTTTGGGTTTTTTTGGATGGGAGCACTAAAGTTGTTTAAAAATTTTTCATAATTTATTTTTGCTTAAAAAGAATTTATGAGAAGAAATAAACGATAAAAAGCCACTGATAGTTTCCAAGCTAAGTGTATCTATCTCTAACTTCTGAGGCAGCAGCAGGATACACTGCACGCTCCTCTCAGATTAGAGAAAGAGAGCGAGCGAGCTGTCATGAAGAAGGACTATAGAAATTACCAAGGCAGTTTGGGTACTGCCATCACTGTTACCATGCTAAAATGGTGCTGCAATGTGTTCAGTTCATGCACCCATTACCTTTCAGCCAAGTGGCACTAGCTGTAGGGCAAATAACTTTCCCTAATCTGAAATTCCTGCTCTGTGTTGAGGGAGCATATTTTCCTGCTCTTTGTTCTATGTTTAGCCTCTTGTTCTGAAATATGAAGGTGCATGAGTCCCTGGTGCAGATTAATCTTCTGTGGTTGTCTTTCAAGTGAAACTAACTTCCATGCTAATCCGCTCTGTGCAGCTGTCAAGACGTTTGGAAGACTTATTGATCCCTGCCACAATAGAAAAGTAACATTTGAGCAACAGACAACTCTGCTTTTGAATGTTTTCAGATGCGTTGCTGGCACTAATGATATTCACCTTAGTACTTGGCCAGAAATGCTGTTTCATTTCACCTGTTGCTCCTCTGTTCTTTGTATGTGGCCTTCAAATTGGAAGATGCCCATAATTTACTTTGGGTAGAACCTTAGAAAAAGACCTGTATTTTTTTTTTTTCCAAGTAGATTTCATGTGCTACTGTGGCTTTCACAAAGAGGGAAGCAAATAAAACCTAGCATTGCAACTTGTTCTAGTGCTGAAAAAGAGAAATATTGCTGGAATCTGTATTATGTACATGAAGCCTAGACAGGGCAAATTCATGGGTCACTGAGGTGCTCTAGAATCACTGGACGTATGGGGGTAAGACAGGTACATGTGCATATATACATCTTTTTTGGAGTCTCTGGCTGTAAATGAGTTGAAAGGAAGATTTGTAATGACTGAGACCTGGGAACATCTTACAGCAATTTAGAGAAGCAGAACCTTGCAGAGCCTGTTTCACACTGGCTGGTCAGAGATGACACCTATTCAGAGATGTTTTTATGGAACTACGCTGAAAGATGCACAAGAGATTGAGGGAGACCTGATAGTAAAGGAGGAGGGATGTATGGCAGTGACAGCAAGTATGCATCTGACTGGAAGCAGTGATACAGTTGTCATACTTATTTGTTGGTTTCAATCCTTTTCGGAAAAATGTCTGGGGTTTTTTTGGAAGCTGAGTTAATTGTCAAACTACATAAATAAAAGAAGAAAAATTCAATATGTAGAAATAAGTCACACCTTGAAAACACTCCAGTTAGAGACAGTGAAACTCTATTGTAGTATGCCCAATATACCAAAGTTTTTATGGAGAACCCCACAAGTTCTCTGGCATTTCAAGCCAAAATTTCATGCTTTTGGGTGGGATTGTTTGCTCAAGGGTATTTGGAAGGATCTTGAAGTCACAAATAAATAGCTAGGTGTAGACAGTGTCCACTCTCAGGAACTGATTATGTGAGAGCCAAAAATGGTATAGATTTTTTTTTTTTTTTTTTTTTTGTTTTGGGGGGTCTTTTTTTTTTTAAGATCTCATGGGTAAAATACTACATTTTCAAGAAGCATAACTCAGTATAGCATTCACACAAGTCGGGTATTTGATGTAGTTATTTTTATACAGCATGTGGTAAATGTACTGAGTTACACTCTTATTAACCAGTCTACTGTCCCTCCAGACCTACAAGAAATGTCTTTTGTTTTCTGCCTGGGGCTGAGAACAGCTCACAGATGCAATTTGGCAGACAGAAGATGGGTAAAACTCTTGATATCTTCTCCAATGACCACTCAAAAATGCTTGCTGTATCCTCTGGCCACAAAGAAAAGAGGCAGGACTCTTTTCTATAGAAAAAAGAACCCTATAAATAGCAGCAGTTTGGAAACAGCTTTTTTTTCCCCAATAAATGGGTAGAGGGGGGAGGGATAAGGAAGGGAAAAGCACAAGTCTCTACTGCATGATGGGACCACAGGTTAGAGAGTAAATTGAAGACTTTTCTTGAGGCCAAGGTGAGGCATCTGTAAGTGAGGAGAGGAGGAGACCAAGCATTGTCAAGGGGAGCAGGAGCTGGAGACAATGAAGGGGTCTGAAGATGGCTACTATAGGAAAATAAAAGTATGGAGGAAAAAGAGTCATCCTGTGTGTCTTTGTCAATACGTGATCCAAAATAGGAACAGCATGGATATACATTGTATCTGGGTTGTGAAAAAGCAGATTGCTTAATCTTCTGATGAAGATGTAATACAGGGTGGTTATTTCCCCCTCTATTGTGCTGAGAAACTCTGAAAAGTGAAAATACCAGGGAATTGCTTGTGTCAAAAGAAAATTTCAGGCTTACATTTTTTCAGTCTACTGCAGTCAGGTGTGTATCCTGTACTGGTATGTGACAGGCTGTCAGAGAATGAGTGCTTTAAGTACTAGTTAGTTTATTGTGACATTCGTCTGTTTGAAGTGATTAGCTTTCTGACAGACTTTTTTTTTCCCCCTTTCAATTAGCACTGCAAGAATTAAATGCTTCATGTGGAACAATGTGCAAAAGCAACAGCTGCAGGGAAAAAAACCCTGATCTTGTCAGGTTATTTTGAATTATCCCAGGTCTGGTTTACAACTGTAGGTGCAGAAATACATATGGTATTCTGTAAGCGAGCTCCACCCCCAAGTTCAAGTAGTGAATATCCTTTTCCCAAAAGCTAAAGAAAACCTCTGCTGCCTGCTTGAATCTTTCCTACTGCCGCCTTCACCAATGTCTCCTGGGTGGCATTGCCTATAAAGTCACTTGGTGCTCTTCAGCATAGAATCCTAGAATCACTTCAGTTGGAAGAGACCTTTAAGATTGAATCCAACTACAGACTAACCCTGCCTAGTCCACCTCTAGACCACGTCCTCAAACACAACATCTAAACACAGCATAGGCTGACAGAGTCTACTGCTGCAAGAAATAAAGCTTGTTTGGCGTTGCTCTAAGTACCTTTAAATATATTTGCAGAAAATGCTTTTGAACCCATTAAGAGCCCTCTATTTTTAAAGATAAAAATGAAACATTTTCATAGTTTCTAATAGCCTTTTTACAGGCATCTAAAAGCTCTGATGCCTGATCATTTATTTGTTTGATTATTTATTTAAGAAAATTAAGGTTTTTGTTTCTTCCAGCTTGGACTGAGCACCTGGGTTTATGGAAGCCCATAAACCTCTCTTCTTTTGGAAACTGAAATTCTACAAGCTGACTAAAATGTTGGGTTGAAATGATGTCTTATACCCAGCAAAAATGACCAAGAGATCAAAGCTTTGAATATCTTTATATAGAACTTATCTTTATGCAGGTTTCTTAAGACTTTTCACTGTTAAAGTCAATTATGTCAGCTGTGCTAGTAATAAAGTGCAGGGAGATCTGAACATGTAGGACTGTAATGCATGAGAGGTGACATTTATAGGGGTTGGGGCAGCTGTCTGCCCAAATCCATGTTCAGCTGTCCTGGTAAGGCTGCACCCACCTGGATCTGCTTGCAAGGGGAGGACAGGGCAGTTGTCACCTGCCAGGGCCAGAGGGGTGATGCTTCTCCATCTGATGCCCTCTTGCTGATAGGGGGGGCCAACACAGCATGGTCCTCTGTCTCTTCCAGGACCGTGTGGGTCAGACCACAGTTGGGAGAGGCCCTGCCTGGTGACATGAAGCAGGACAGAGCAGTGATGGAGTGAGGAGGTTGCCAGGATCTCTGTCCCTGGAGCCTTACAAATTGAATACTGTTTTCACCCTGCTAGGAAGGATCCTGCAGGCAGCAAGCACAGGGGAAGCGCTTTGCAAGTAATAAAGAACAGCAATAAAACTGATTAGATCTGGGCAGGTAAGGAGAGGGGGGAATACTTTGTGAATATTTAAAATCTTAAATGTACTACAAGCAAATCCCTCCACGCAGTATTCTTAATTACCGCAACGACATAATTGATGCAACCACCTTCAATGACAGGCTGCTGTTTAGTGAGTTTATTGTACTGTAGTGCTGTCTAACAGTTTGTGAAAATTTCCAGCTCTTTCTCCCAGGGCAGCACTGCAAATCAAGCTTTAAAATTCATTAGTAAAGCCACTTTCCCCTTATTAAAGTAAGCGGGTGGAAATACCAAGTGGCAGAGCTGAGGCTGGCACCCTCTTGGCAGTGCTGGACAGTTGTGTGGCATGGCTTAGCCAGCTAATTGCTAAAGCTCTTGGGGACATGTCTCAAACCCAGCTGGACTATTTGCACGGTCACAATATGCTTTCAGTGGCAGGTACCAAGTCCTACTTCTTGGTTAAGTAACTTCATCGTTGAGTGAACCGAATTCTTGCTCTGTTGTGCTGTCCCTGCTCAGAGCAATCCTGTTATGGGAAAGAAGTTGCTCCAACTGACACCAGAAAATTGAGACCAAAGTTTATTCTAAGGAAGTTCCTTCTGAGATGAGTTTGCCTGTTTCTGTTCATCTGGCGGAACCTGTTTCTTATGTTTATCTGTAATACAGCATCTACTCATGAGATTCTGCTGGCAGACAGCTCTCTTGTGTGTGGCATTAAAAATCACAAAAAGCAACTAATGAGAGGGAACATTCAAGAATGATACTGCCCAGGAAGCCATTCCTTACAGGCAGGCAAGTACTGTCTAGGATATGACTCCTTGGATGTTTATGATCATAAATTTCCTATCTGACATTGTTTTGTTCCAGATTAGATTTAGACTGTGCACTAGAGTAGAGAAATAAAAACATCACTGTAGTGCTTAGACCCCCAGCAATAAGCAACAAATCCTCTGAGACGTTCCTCCTGTCCTCCTAATTTAGCTAAACCATTTAGAGATTTTTGCAATATATTTATGGAGGCAAAATATCTGCAATAGTCAGGTGAGACACTTTACTATTTTATGAATATGTGTGTTTGATATCTGAAGATACTGTCCTATGTAGTATCAGAAAATATAAATACTACATGTGCTGTTTGTGTGTGTGTTTTTCTGACTTGGGCTGGGGGTTGGGAAAAGGAAGGGAGGAGATTCTGAAAAGAAAATAAAAGCAAATAGGCAGTTATCACTGTTGGCTCATCTTTCTTTTCTTGGTAATCTCTAAGCACAGAGCTGTTAGTTTTGGGGAAGACTGGGCCTTTGTGAGGAACTCATACAAGAAATGGTACAAAAGCTGCCATCACAGGCTCTCATAACAGGTCCTGGTGTGACAGAAGCTGTACTGTGGAAGGGCTGAAGTTTGGGGTGCCTGCCCATGTCATGGGCCCTTCAGGAGTGGGGAGTGCTTCAGCTCTTTCTGGTGTCTCTGCCCAACTGTCTTCCTGGGGTTGTGGGCATGAAGGAGGCTGGGGTGTGCACAGGAGGCAGGGAGGGGAGGGAGCAGCATCAGGGCTCAGGCCTGAGCTGGAGGGATGGTGTTAACAGGACTGCAGCCAGCTCCCACCACAGGTGGACACTTGACAGTCCAGTCTGTCTTGGCTGCATGTCCAGCCACTGGGGAAAAACTTCCTCTTCCAGGAGAAACTTGAAAGCTTCCCAACTAAAATGTTTTGTTTGTTTCTAATGCATTTTTTTCATCTCCAAGTAACCGTGCTTTCAGATGCTCGTTTTTGGGGGAGGTATTTTTTGTTTATTTGTTTGAAAGATACTAACCTCTCCCCCATGGAAGTCCTGAGTCAGTTCTCTTTGAACAGTTTCTTTTCTGCTCTGGAGGCACAAGCTTCATTTTTAGAGGGACCAGCTTCTTCTCTATTGAATTTAGCTGCAGCTTTAATCTTGTTTCCATTTCCCATTTTTGCTGGTGACCGCTGCCTTGAGTTTCATCTCAATGTCAGCAGTTCTTTAACATGATCCCTTCTGTATTATATAGAACAGTCTTAGTCTCAGAAGTGTTTTTTATTCTTGGAGTTGCTTGGATTTTTTTCTGAGCTGGAATGGTTTTTCAACTCCATTCAAAAGGGAGCCAAGGAGCATTGGTGCTGTCACAGGTGCCTGCTGGACTGTCACAGGGGAATCCACAGCCCAGCTTCGCGGTACAGCCTGACACCCATGCACAACATGGCATGTTTTGCCCACATGCAAATAATGGACGAGGCCTCAGGCTGCAGAGGGTCAGTCCAGAGTGCGTGCACATTCATGGCAGGTACAATGGCCTGAGTCAGACTTCATATCTGCACTATAGAACTGCCTCAGTATTTCCCTTCAGATAGTAGCAAAGGCGAGAGAACTTTAATTGTTTAGGTCTGTGAGACTAGGCATGATTCAAATGCACTATGAATCCCTGTCTAAATTGGAGGGCTGTGGGTTTGACAGATGGACCACTTGGTGGATAGGGAATTGGTTGAATGTCAGCAGACAAAGAATTGTAGGCAATGGCTCAGTGTCAAAGTGGAGACCAGTGTCAAAGTGGAGACCAGTGTCAAAGTGGAGACCAGTGTCAAAGTGGAGACCAGTGTCAAAGTGGAGACCAGTGTCAAAGTGGAGACCAGTGTCAAAGTGGAGACCAGTGTCAAAGTGGAGACCAGTGTCAAGTGGTTTTCTTTAGGGCCCAATATTGGGACCAACGCTATTTAACATATTTGTCAGCAACATGGACAGTGGGCACCTCCTCAAGTCTTCCTGAGACACCAAGCTGTGTGGAGTGGTTGACATCCTGCAGGGAAGGGATGCCATCCAGAGGGACCCTGAGAGGCTTCAGAGGTGGGCCTGTGTGTGCTTCACAAAGTTCAACAAAGTTAAGTGCAGGGTCCTGCATGTGGGTTGGCACAATCCCAAGCATGACTACAGGCTGGGAAAAGAATGGATTGGGAGCAGCCCTGAGGAGAAGAATGTGGGGGTGTTGGTTGATGAGAAGTTTAATGTGAGCTGGCAAAGCATTCCTGCAGCCCAGAAAGCCAACCATATCCCGGGCTATATCAAAAGAAGCGTGACCAGTAGGTTAAGGGAGATGATTCTGCCCCTCTGCTCTCATGAGACCCAACCTGGAGTCTGGTATTGAGCTCTGAGGTCCCTAGTACAAGAAAGGTATTGAACTGTTGGAGGCAGTCCAGAGGAGGACCACAAAGGTGATCAGAGGGAGCTGGAGCACCACCCCTATGAGGAAAGGCTGAGAGTTAGGTTTATTCAGCCTGGAGAAGGCTGAATAGTGACCTTCAGGTACCTGAAGAGGTCTATAGGAAAGCTGGAGTGGGGCTGTTTAGAAGGGCATGAAGCAATAGGACAAGGGACAATGATTTTAACCTAAAGGAAGTTTGGTTTAGATTAGATATAAAGAAGACATTCTACTCAAAGTGCATTGCAAGGCCCTGGCACAGGTTTCCCAGAGAAGCTGTGTCTGCCCCCTCCCTGGCAGTGTTGAAGGCCAGGTTGGATGGGACTTTGGGCAACCTGGTTTAATGGAGGGTGTCCCTGCCCCTGGCAGAGGGGTGGAACTAGATGATCTTTGAGGTATCTTCAAACCCAAACCATTCTGTGATTTGGGAAGACGTGAGATGCCTAGCACTTATTATTGCCCTATCCTTGGTCACTGATTAAACTTGTTTCCATTGCAAGCTTTGTTATTTTTCAAGTAGAGTTATGGTAAGTATGCCTTTTCTGTTAGTTTTTTTTCTTTTCTACTTCCTTATAGAGGGAAGTCATATGGTACATATGACTATTCCTTATACAGAGAAGAAGAAGGTACATAGTAAGAGACATCTAGATAGAAGTTATGAGAATCCCAAGATTTCAGTGGCAAATCGTGCAAGGAGTTCCTTCATCTTCCAGTTTCTGATTTAGCTGAGAGAGAGTGATCTTGAAGTACAGGATTTCTGCATATAACCGAGAATAGTGAAAAATGAATTGTGCTAAAATTAGTGTCCTAAAAACAGGGGGGAAAAAATAATTTGCCAGTCTTGTATGCTAGGGTTGGAAGTATAGGATTTGATTACTGGCAATGCTTAACAGATGAATATTCAGCTTATGTATATATAAAGTCCCTGGCATCCTCATGCATATATAGAATGCTTTGCTTAATAGGAAAATAAAATCTCATATTGTGTAGGTTTTTAAGACATCTCTCTTGGCACATAGATGCTCTGTTTTGAGAGAAATGCTGAGATAGCAAGGATACAGAATCAAAATTAATACCAGATAAATACACAAAGATATCTTTCAGATTCCTGGCTGGGAAGCGTACGGAAGCGTGTGTAGTGCCACCATGTTTCTTTTTCCTAGTGCAGAACCATCCTTGAAGTCAAACCATGCAGTGAAAGAATGATGTTCATATTCACCCACCAGACATTGTTCCTTGCAAGCTTATTTGTAGCTGGAAAGAGAAAGATTTTGAGGTACACATCAAACAATGGTGTTTGTGTGGCCTGTGGGATGTTGTGGTTCTTTATAAGTAATACTGATTAAAAGACTTCAGATAAACAACTCTGTGAAACAATGGTTTGATATCACAATCTTTTTGGAAACTGCCTTTTAGCTTAAGCCTCTGAATACCTACAACAAAGAGTTTGTACTCAAGAACAAGCCTTCTAACATGAGGAAAAAGCAAGATCCACTGTCTGGAAGATGAAGGAAAGTTCAGATTGGGAATGTGGCATAGTTTAACAACAGTGAGGGTTGTTAGAACAGTAAAGTGTGTAGGTATCTTTAGCATTGCAAGACCTTTATTCTCTGTCTTTGGGAAAGGTATTTTTTGCTCAGGCATGTTGTTTTCTGAGAAAGATATACTTGTCAGTGTATTGAGACTGAACACAAGAATTAGGAAATTAATTTCACTGAAGAAAGGTATTGTTAAGGGGTTTGTTTACAGTAGTTTTGTGTACTATATGGCTTGTGCATGCTTTATGTACTCTATTTCATACTTGCACATGCATATATGAGTTGGAGGCATGGTTTTTTACACAATACCAGCTGTCCTGATAAGAACTCCACCTTTTGGATGATAGCTGCTGTTTCATGTAGGCCTTGACAGAGATTCTAGATTTTCCTTCAGCCCTTAAGATGCCTGTTTCCTGACAAGGTTAACACCATGACCAGAACCCAAATGTCTTTGATAACTGAACAGAAGAATGTGTCAGTGAGCAGTAGCAAAAGTAGCAAATTTCACTCAAAGTAGAACGCCATTCATGAGAAATCATTTGATTCCCTTCTTCTAAAGCAAAGATATCCACTCTGGACACCACAACTACCTGTATCTCTCGAATATGAGTGGAGATAGTGGTTGTTTTAATTTCAAGTCCATGCAAAATCTAGCTCTTGAGGAAAGAGCCCACGTTGTAGGTAGTGTGGTACAAAGGAAGGTCTGAAGAACTTGTCTTGCTTTTCAATCAAATATTCTCTTGCTCTGATGCCCTTTTGAGAGGGGAGCTGGGTAAGTTTTCTGCTCTCCTAGGTAAAGGCAGGGTCTCTCAGTTTTGAGGGCTCTTGGGTTTTTCCTCCTATTCAATTCCCACTGACTCTCCACTTTGAAACTCGGGCAACAAGAACTTGATCAGGGTAAGATATTTTTGGTAAACCTAACTACTCCTCCTAAAGTCTTATATGTGTTCTTGACATATCCATTTGACTACAATAATCTGAAAGGGATGAAAACGACTGATGCTGTGTGGACACTTATGCAGCCTAACAGACTATTGGTGTGAATTCCTACCTACTTGAGTATATTAAAGAAAGAAAGGGTGAGGGCAGGGAACCCACAGCCAGAGAGCAATGCAAACTTTTATATGCATGAAATGTTAGAATTTATGTCAACACTTCTACTATAATGCATGGTATAAAGAAGACCTCATTTCAGAGTTACTATTACCTGAAATACTGGAAATACAGGATCAAAGCTTAATTTCTATGCCTGGGAATTAGCTGGATACGCTGGGGCACCCTGGAAGAAATGAATGGAATAGAAATGGAAATTTCATATGTAAACCAAGTGTTAAGTCTGTGTTTACTTAAGGTATGAATCTCAAATGCTATTGAATGCAATTACTATTGCTATATAGCAAGGTTTCAACTGGTTTGGGGTTTAATCACAGTTGAGAAAATATGCTGTATTGAATGAATGTTTGCTAATGTGGAAAAACTCTATGGTCTGAATTTCTAGGTACTCATGAGCAGACTGTCTTGTCTCTGGGCTTGCTATAAGTTCAGCTTGCATTTTTTGGAAGGAAGATGAAGGTGCTCTTAGGGAAGCTGAGACATGCAGATAGAGATCGCAAGAGATACTGGTTTGTAGCAACATCAGAGAGCCTGATAACTAAAGAAGCATCACACTGATGACAAGAGTGAGAGTGCAGAGATTTCTTAGAACTGTTACCCAATGTTCACATTGACTTGATTGTGTACATGTGCATGCATTAAATTCTTTAGCTGAAAGAAATTTTTTTCCTGGACTCTGGACTGTGAGGCTGAGAAGGTTCAGATACTGAAGATGTAGAAAAGAGAGAAGGAAAGAGTAAACGGTTGTGTGTTCTTGTTGTTAATTTCAGATACTTCAATTCACCCAGAACAGCACATGTACTTTTTTTTAATACCTGTTAAAAGGAAGTGTGGGCTTTTTAAATTCTTATCACCTGAGAATTGGGTTATGTTTATGAAGTGCTGCCAAACTGATTAAAATAGCATTTGCATTTAAACTAGTGGAATTTGGGGGTGGGGGGGAATAATCTTTGGAGTTAGAAGGATTAGAGACCTATTTGTCTTCATGGGGGTTTTTATTGGGGGGGGGGGGGGTGGGGTGTATGTGTGGGTTGTTTGGGTGTTTTAGTTCATGAATATAACACCTGTCTAATATTGTAAGACTCTATACGTTAGGGCCAATTTCAGGATCTTCTTTAGTTTTATATCTCGCAGGTTACACGAAGGCAACAAGGTTCTCATGAAAAATTGAAAATTAAGATATTTGTCTTCATCTTTCATATTTACTTTTCCTCCTTCCAGAGAGAAGTTCTCTTTTAAAATTGCATAGGTATCTAGCAAACTCCCTAAACCCCTCTTAAATAACATGGAATTAATCTAGTTACCTTTGTTTTCATAGAAGTATTTGTTGATATGCACAGAAACAGCTATAAATATCATAAAATGTGAATAAAATATGATTGCAGTGGAAAACTCATTTACATTTTTTGGGTGATGATTTATTTCAGATATTAGTTAATCTACTTTAAGTGCAATGATATACTTACACATCTATATACTAAGGAATTATTAATTAATCTCTCTGTTTTAAATACATCATAGTATTTTTTAATTGCTGTATTTAAAGTTGTAACTGCCTCCAGTAAACAACAAAAGGAACAATGGCTGTGGTATCTCAAACTTCTCTCCCAGTCCCAAAGCATCTCTGTCCTTGTACTACAAAATACCCTTCTAGAGAACAGGCAAGTTGCAACCAAGACACATTCACTGGCTTTGCAGTTCTAGAAAGGCTCAGTGACTCAGTTTCTTCAGGTAGTGTCCCCTTGTCTGAGGCTTGAGTCAGAAGAGATCTTGGACTTCAAGTAAATAATACTTAGCAGAAGTTCCACTAAGGGTTTTTGCTGTCCTAAGGATGCTGAATGTCACATGTTGTTGGTTACGGTCAATTTTAAGCATTTTAGAGCTGTGATCTCTAAGGCTTTTGCTCAATTTAGGTAAGTACTGGATTACAGTAAGTGAAAACTTCAGACTTAGCCTCTTCAGGTGGTACTGTGAGACATTTGGGTACTGAGGTTCTACAGAGGCAGCAAAATTAAAAGCTTATCCTTCCCAGAATGGGAAACAGGGGTTTTGCTTGTGTCTGGTCAATTCTAAATTTAATTCTAGAATGTGCATCACTGAAAAATAGGACAACATACTTTTTAAAAAAAAAAAAAAATCTATGGACTCTGATGTCCTCAATTTTTGCAGACAGCTTATGAAGGAATTTTGCCTCCTCTTGTTTACTCATCAAAATCTCCAAACTTATTTTTGTCTTCCTACCCTCTGCCTTGTCACAGAAGTATGAACGGTGAGATCCTTGACCTTAAAAAAATATTCACAAGATATTGTAATGAGCTATTCTGCTTTCTGGGGCAGAGCATGGCAACTTGGGTGCATAATGGGATGCATAGGTACCAGTATTCTGACTTTCTGTGGACTATTGGTTTTGTGTAGTGGATTGTTTGGCAGGGGGTTTTGGGGAAGTAGGGATGGGGAGGTGGGGCGCTTTTTTTTTTTTTTTTTTTTTTTGTTGATCTTAAATTAAATTGTTTGAGATGCTTGGCTCTTAAAAGCAATAGTTGCCAATGCCTCTGACAGGGTGAATTTGAAATATGTAAATGTGAGGAGGCAACTCTACTGAAATGAATGGACAGCTTGTTCCAGCTGAGGATTCACTCCAGTATTTTGCTTTTAAAATTCTGTACGCCTGCATGAAAATGTGCTTATTTTTACACCCCAAAATAAACCTTTTTGCTGATGCCTGGCAGGCTCATAAACAGCTTAGAAATAATTCTGAGAGCTGATGTTATTAGTAGCTGAAACTCTGTTTTGATTGACTGGAAGTATGAAATCAAGCACCCTCCACTGAAGCTCATAGGGTTACATCAGTAACTCTGATTAAAAAATGAGATCATGCCATCATCTCAGCTGCAGTCTCTGCTTCGTATTGTACTCGCTGCACATGCATTTTTTTAGAGTTGGTTAGTATTGTTATGCCTTTGCTTTCATAACATCTGACTTAATTGATAAGTTTAATATGCAGATGTTGTTTTCTATTGCCTCATGTTTATTTACCATTTACACTATGCAAAGTGAAAGTAAGAAGTCCGTATAGTCAGTCAAGAGTGAGCAAGAAGTGAGGAATGAACATGCTTCTAATTTTATTTTAAAAATATTTAACAATTCTCTGATCCCTTGCTAGTATCCAGGCTTGTTCAGGGGAGAATAGGATGATACAGTAATCATGACACAACAGGCTGATTTTAAAGTCAAGGATCATTTCTTATTGCTGCTATCAGTGTTATTTTGAGACTCTTAATCCTTGTGCTCTCAGGTCCCTTATGTGTAAAATATGGATAGAAATACTTTCTTCTCTTGGGTGGTTTTAGGGTAAACTGACTTATTTTATAATGTTTGTTTGCATCATTGAGCTTTGCAGTTAAAACTGTAACAGGAGTTTGAAGTATGTAACATACTACAGTGTGTAACAGGTGACAATCATGTAGATGCCACCTGTAAAATACTACCCTGTAATATTATTTTTTTTTTTCCTCTTTTACACATTTTTCAACACCTTCCTCTCCCATGCACAGTCCCTTTCACTCTCTGGAGTTACTCTGTTTTAATGCTTGTTACCCAACAAGAGCAAAGTATTAGCCATAATGCTGAGACTGTGCCCTTACACTTCTGGCTCTGTGACGCCTGAAGTCTTGCACAGATGCACCTACATTCATATGCAGACTGTTTCATACCATGGCAGCTCTGAGCAATCAGTAAAAAAAGGGGCAAATAGAGCATAAAAATCCTGGCCTAATTACTTTTTGCCTTTATTGCTATCTGTTATGGGGGGGGAGGATCATGACTAAAGTGTCATATAGTGTCATATTTTCAGTGGTGGTATTTTAGGTTGGATGCAGTTAGGATTTATATTGAGAGTACTTGTGGTAGAGGGGAGATGGAACTGAACTATGGAGGTTTATATTTTGGTTTTAGTTTTCCCAGTAATTAGGAGTGGTTTTGATCCTCTACGGAATACAGTTTTAGCATAAGCAGCAGAATTGATGGGTGACTAGAATGTTGAAAAGGAGTTTACTTTTGCTCACAAATGAGCAAGGATCAGTGAAGACCAAGTTTGAAATTTATACAAAGCTTGACAAACAGACCTCCTATCTTTAAAATTATTTGTAGTCTGTGGTAACTTTTCCTGCAGCTTTAAAACAAGCTTTGGATCTTGAGGCTTCGCACCCTGGCTTTTGCATAATTCTGAGAAAATGTATGCTTTTTCTGAAAGCAAAAATTGTTTTCCTACTCCTCCTAGTTCTGAAACTGAAGTATTCCTCAGTACAACAGTGTTGTATGGTCCTGAAGGACCTTGGGGATGACTAGGTATAAACTCAAAGACTCTGCGTGAGCCAAAGTATGTGCCTAGAAAAAGCTGGTTTGGGAGGTAACCTTCTCCAAGAGCTCAGGAATAGTGCGAGCAGACAAAACCGAGATCCAACAGATGGTTATGTGTCTGTGATTCACTGTCACAGCTCAGGTTAGAGCAGCCTGAGGGCTGGTTTAATTTTTGTTCTTTGGATATGATGACTAAAGGCTCGTAAGTAGCTGGGGTGACGGTAGGAAAACAGTGTGTTTGAATCATTTCCCATTTTCATTTTCCATGAGACTTCAGAGGCAACATCTAAGAGAGACCTGTAGGAACGTGGGTATTTGTAGCATGATTGCCACAGCTTCTTTCTTTTAAAACTACAAAGTAGCTTAAAAGATTTTTACCTCAAAGTATCCATTTTCTCATTGATTTTCAGTATGTTCAGCCCTCAGGTAAATACTTGGGACATCACAATTTCAGCTTACCAAAGGGGAAAATAAAATAAATCTTTGATGCTGAAAAAATACCTAGGGCTTCCAAGTGTCCTAATAGGTCTTTTTCATTCCAAGTATCTTCTCTGAAATTTTGGTAAATGTGAGTTTGGCATAGCAGAATCAGGTGTGCATTTTTGAAGTCACAGTGTATAACTTTAAAATTCTTGTCTGTTTGTCTAATTGATGTTTTTCCCCAAGTTCACAACAAAGGAAAATAGCAAGACATTTATAGCATAGTTTATCATTCTCTTCTGAGCAAGTGTTCTGCTTTTTCCTGTGTTTCTTGATTTTCTTCCCTGGTCTGAAATCTTACTGCTTGTTTTAGACTGATAAAGCAATACCTTGCTAGTTTTGTCTTAGTCCTCAAGGTCTAAGGACAAGACCCAGACTTAAGACTATTGAGTACGCCCTTTCTAGGCTGGAAGGTGCTAAAAATAAATTTTCCTGACTGTCTTTAGTATTACTGGTGAATCACTGGCCTCAGTACAAAGTCTGCTGAGTGATATGAACTGAAACCAGGTAAGTTGCCATGCTTTATTAAGTAAGCTTGCCACACAGCATCAGAAATATTTTTCACCTTTGAGCTTTAGTGCTTAGTTCCTACTGTAGCTTTCTGGTCCCTCAACAATTCCAGTAAATTCAGTATTGGATTACATCTACTGTACCACAATAAAACATAATATACAGATGGATTTTTCATCTACAAAGAACTGGAATTTTCTCAAACATTATATGTGGAACTACTCCATGACAGTCATCCTTTGTTAAATTTCATCTGCTGCTGGTACAGTATTTGTTTTTTCTTATTATTATTCTGTATGTGCATCGTGTCTATGGCCATTTTAAACAAAGTGGAAGGAACTAGACTCTTCCTTCCACATTTGCATTCATCAGGGATCATCTATTTTAATTGGAGATTCTTGGAGGGACTTTGCAGCTAAACAGCATTTAAGGCTCAGGTAATTCATCCGGTGCTGGATTGGTGACTTGTATATAACAACATATATAGCTGGAGAAGTTGTAATAGTTACAGTCTCAACTGCCCACAGTGTCTTTTTGCTGGAGGCCATCCTTGTATGAGAGAGTTCATTCTAGTCAATATTCCTTAGCATTACCCATTTTATTTTTGCTTTTCTACAGTTTCCAAAACATGCCCTCTTCCAAATTTTGTCTTTGTTCTGTTCGGACAAATCACAATCACAGAATGTCAGGGGATGGAAGGACTTTGAAAGATCATCTAGTCCAATTCCCCTGCCCATGCAGGATCACTTAGATTAGGTCACAGAAAAACTTGTCCAGGTGGGTTTTGAATGTCTCTAGAGAAGAAGACTCCACAGCCTCTCTGGGCAGTCAAAGAAGAATTCTGTCCTGTAACACAGCCATTTTTATTCTCTTTCAGCAAGAAAAAAAGTCTTTGGCCAAGTGAGGCTTGTTTTTTGTTTTGTTTTGTTTTTGTTTTTTACTAACATGCACACAATACAGCATCTTGCTCAACAAAGCACAGATTCCCAACTGGCACCTACTGTCCTAGCAGAAATATTAATATTGTCTAAAGCTTTTTACTCTTATTCAAGAGTTCATTTCTCCTAATGATGAATCCTTAATTAATGGTCAGTTTCTCATGGAGATGCTGGTTTTGATTAGCATGTTACATCCATCAGCCTAGATAAGTTACCTGTCTGGTTAATATCTATTAAGGAATCTTGTATTTAGATATTTTTATTAGTAAACCTATACTCCAGTAATATAACTTAACATGATTCTTTGAATTCCTGTGTGTGCAGTACCAGACACTTGTCAAGTTGATCCCTTTGTCATCAAGTGGTGTAGGAATTCTGGATGTGGAGTCAGTCTATGTATACTCCCTTATCCAGAAATAAGCATCAGAAGCATTTGTTTATGCAGGAGTTCTGGCAAATCTGGCTATCTTCTGCAAAACATAGCATATCTGTAAATGCTCTAGGTATGTAGCTTCTACCCTGCTTGAAGTGCATGGCGTGTTTATATGAAGAGGCATAAATTAATCTTCACTGTTAGGAGCATGGCAGTCTTCCAGATAGCTTATTGCACGTCAAACTAGGTATGCCCAAAAAGTACCTATGTCCCTCACTCCAAATATGAAATGGTTCTTGCTAGAACATGGCATTTGACCAAAACTGACACTTTGAATGCAACCAAGAGACCTGCTAGACTGAGTTGATGGTTTGTTTAAGAAGAAAGGCAGGAGAATTTATTTTTTTTTTTTTATAAATGCAATCCAGGCAGAAGTGAACCAGTCATGTCAGTGTTTCAAACCTTATTCTTTGTTTTAACCTGACCCTTTTTTATCAAAGCAAACTTGAGAACAAAAATGGCTCTTGGAAATGGATATGAGAATCATCAGCAGAACCAACAGCTTTTGTAATGTGCACTACTGTAATTAACTTCAAAGGAAATGTATTAGTTGGCAGCGGGACAGAGATGTTGCCTCTTAGAATAAAACAACACTGAAGGTGGCCTTTCTAGTCACGTTTCTGATGTGGTTAGAACCTCTTCCATTCTCTGTTCTTTAATCCTTGCTCATCTCCATATCCTACTTTCTTTTAGTGCTATTAAGCACGTCCTAGGAAACTTTAATTTTCATAAAATGGACACACATACTTCCCCTATTTCTTCTCTAGCCTCAGCAGTAGGAATTTTTGCCAGTTGATTGCTGGCTTATTATGTAAGTGTAATAGGCACAACAAAACTGGTAATTGCATTACCAGTAGCCCCTCTCGTTCAAAGATGCATCTATCATAAGTACTCAGACCTATTTAGGCTAGTTCATCACGTGCTGATGTAACTTCCCTGACTTTTAGTTTTTTGTGTGTGTGTACACATATATACACATTTTGTTACAGTAATAAAGTAAAATATGGCTACCCATATGTTAAACTGACAGATTGCAAGTTGTACTTGCAAAGAATCTACAAAAAAGAAAGGGTGTTTTGCTAATTTTTTATTTAATCAGTCTGTCCATTTCTTTTCTATAATGATATCTGTAGATAATACGGGGGGTTTTCGTAATTTATACTTGATTCAAAACTCAGGGTTAATTGAAGGTTGCAATTAAAACTTCTGAATTCCTCTCATACCTCTTCATGTGATACATATGTCCTCCTGAATGTGTCTTACATGAGAATTACTGTGGTGGATTTTTTTTACCTTCACACAGTTTAACCATTTTGACTATATGGACATCTTACCAAATTTTAACTTATTTCAGTGTTCTGTACCACTTTCTGAATACCAGAATGACTTCTTTGTTAATTTTCCTGTGTTTCAAATATACCTATATCAGAGGCAATAATGAAAATTCTGCATAAGAACTTCCACTGACTTCGGCAAATGTAGAACCATAGAATATCTCAAGTTAGAAGGGACCCATAAGGATCATTGAGTCCCACTCCCTGCTTCTCATAGGATTACCCAAAACTAAAAAAAAAATAGAACGAAGAACATTGTCCAGATGCTCCTTGAACTCTGAAAGATGTGGTGCCCTGACCACTTCCCTGGGGAGCTTGCTCCAGTGACCAACCACCCTCTCACTTAAGAACCTTTTCCTTATATGCAATTTAACCTTCCCTGATGCAGCTTCATCCCATTAGGATGTGCCTGGATAACTTAAAGGAACGACAATGTTGTCAACTGTAAACCTTCCTTTGCTTTTTGCTTGCTTTTTTTACATTTTTCCTTATATGTGGCCAGATTCTTTCCTGTAAATAATTAAATAAAATCTTAATTCTAAAATTGTGGTTTAAATACAGTACTTCACCTGTTTCAATGAGTCCAAATTCTTAAAGATCTGAAATTACTTCCTTTGAAAATTAATTGGATAGAAAATATCTCAGCTTGAGGGATGTGATTTATTTTTTTATATATATAATTAGATTCTTGTGAGACTGAGCAGGCTTGACATCTCTCTTCCAGTCACGTACAGGTGTACTCTCTACAGATATAAGAATAAGCCTGTTGGGTTTTTTTTACAGAATAGTTTAAAAAGTATTTTTAACTATTTTTCCCATTTTGGTCTGTGCCATATTGAAGTGTGCTTAATCTGAAATGAATTTTATGCCTCAAACTTATTCTGTGTTCAGCTTTAAAGATAGATAACGTCTTTTTAATTTGAACAATTTACTTAAAAGGGCTTCTTTTTTCCTAATGTTTATTGAGGAAAAGCAAATCGGCAGAAGGCATGCTCTGTAAAATTGTAGTGAAGAGGGCAAGATATCATCATGTCTTTACTTGTCCTGCAGAGGACAAAACAGCTTCCTAGGCTGTTTTGGGTGACTTTTTCAACAGTAACATTCAAACAGACTCTGAAGTTTGAAATAGTAACATTTTGCAACCTGAGAAGTTGCACCTGGTAATCTTTTTTTCCTCTCAAACCAAAGCTGTGGCTATGTGGTCTTGCTTTGACCCTGCTACTTACTGGTCAGCCAGCTCACTTTGCCAACAGAACAGATAGTGATGGCTGTGTTTAGGCTAGCTGTTTTTTTTTTTTTTTCCCTTCCCCACTGGTTTAGCTTTCTGTCTAAGAGGATGGATTTGGTTTATTCTGTTGTCAGTCAAGCACACAGAGCCAATTCAAAGTGTAGAGAAGGGATGCTTATGAAGAAGTGAGATGAGGAAAGGGAGCAGCAATGCCTCATCTGCTTGTGCTGGGGGTCTGTCTGTGCTACTCTGTCCTTGTTCTCTAAATCCAAGTTTCTGTTGGTGATCTGTTAGATAGGTGATGCTGTGGTACCATACTTTTCGGGCATTGTAGACCTCTAAGGCACTGTAAATCCAGAGCAAACAAAAATTGCTTCTTGCCAGGTTATGTAGGTAAAACATCTGGGCACTGACTCAGATAAATGCCTGTGTCAGTGGTGAGGAGGAAGGTCAGTAGCTGGTAGGTGGTTGGCAGCATCTACTAGTTCTTGAAGTTAGAAGATCCTCTCCTACTTGGAAACAAATGATGTATCCCAAGAGAGAGCTTTAAGTCTTCTTTTACCCACTTACTACTTGTCCTCATCTTAGCTTGATCTACTGTCCTGATTTTGGTAGGGGCAGAGTTAATTTTGTTCCTAGCAGCTGGTTAGTGCTATGGTTTGGTTTTAGGATGAGAGCAACAACACTGATGTTTTAGTTGCTGCCAAGCAGTCAAGGATTTTTCAGGTTCTCATACTGTCCTGCCAATGAGGTGAGGAGCACCCAAAAATCTGGGAAGGGACATAACCAGGAAAGCTGATCCAAATGGGCTAAAAGTATATTCTATACCATATGACATCATGTTCCACATAACTGGGCATTGGCTAGGAGGCAGGCAGCTCAGCATCTTATTTAGCATGGACTTTGGGTGGTGAGAAATTATGCTGTCCAACATTTGTTTTGTACATTCTGTTACTACTAGTAGTATTATCTTCCTTTTCTGCCCTATGAAACTGGTTTTAGCTCAACTCACAAGTACATTTTTGTTGTGGGATTCCTTTCAGTTCTCCCACTGAGAGTGGGGAAGTGAACAAATGTCTGTGTGGTTGTTTCAGCTGCCTGTTGGGTTAAACCATGATATCTACCCAACCTTACATTCTGATTTGCCATGTATAATCGAGATGGATACTGGATTCTGGACAAGGTGCCATAATTCAGAAGAGCCTGTCTCTAGCCAGACTTCTTCAGATGTGATTCCAGAGCTGATTTATTTGTGTCTTAATTATGCAGAATTCCCTGGGGCTTCAGCAGGAGTTTTGACTGTGCAAGCGGTGCTAAATAAGGTCTCTAGTTTACAGGACTAATTACTTCATACTTTGATTTGGCTCAAATACTCCAGCAAAATTTTGCTGTTGGATACATGTGTGTAATTACTGGGTATAGTACTGGAAGAAACCATCTCAAGGCAAAGTTGGTTTTATTAATATCTTTATAAATTAAAGCTAGTGATCCTTTACTCTTTCTTTCTAAGGTTTTATATTTTTCCAAGACATAATTTATATCAAAAAAGAGAATAATTTAAGGAAAACTCTGTACTTTATACTACATTTTTGCCTCTATGATTTTGTTTCTAAATGCTATCTGTAGCTGCAAATGACTTGTTATTAGGCACTTTGTGTGTGTATGTGTATCTGAGAGTGGTGCATGTTGGCTTTCCCAGTAGACTTTTACCTTTGGTTTTCCCAGAAGGTTTCAGTGTCTTTCCCAGCATCAATAGCAATTAAAATATCTCCCAGAAGGACAGATTTTGCTTCCAGCTGTGTTCTACAAGTGACTTGAAAAGACTTAACTCATGCAGAAAGTGGCTTATATTCCAGGGGAATTACTTAAATGACTTCATTTCTTACTGCAACTCTGAGTTCAGAGGAAATTCATATTGCCCCCACACCACAAATTCAGAGGCCAAAATGACATCAAACGGGAATGAAAAGCCCCTCTGCTGTCCTAGCCAGCAGCATGGGGAGCTTTCAGCTCAAGGGAACTGTGGTAGCCAAAAAAATTCTTAGAGGCTACTTGTTCAGCAGCCCTTCCAGCTGCCTGCTGCTGGACACTGGAGAAGTCCCGTTATGATAAATTATACATGCTAGTGGTACATGCTGCTCCTGTATCTGATGCACTTGGAATTCAGCTAGAGTCGATCTGAGGGACTCAGTACCTCTTGCAAACTCCCCTTTCATAAATTATTGCTAATTGAAAATAGCTTGATGTTCAGTGGTGCTTAGAACCTCAGTTGCCAATGAAGTTTGTGAGTGTACTTACAGTGTTAAGAAGGTTTTCCAGCAAAGCTTGTGGATCAGGTACCTGGTTCTGATATAGTTCTGGGTTTTCATTTGGTTTGTTGGTGGTTTTTGGATTGGGTTTTTTCCTCCTTTGTTAGTGGGCATGTTAGCACAACAAAAATATTTTGGTTTAAAATCTCTTGTGTCTTTGTTTTATAAAAATACAGCATGTGGTAACTTTTTTACATGGTTAGTGAATGATCCTTTCATCCTCATTTCACATGTAAATGAAAAATGATCCAATTTAATCCTATAAAGGACTTAGGTTGTAGTGACCCTCGGAAGTGTCCCTATTGCACTTCATCAGATAAATGTTGGAAGCTGAAGAAGTTAACAAAGCTGGAGACCTTTGTTTAGGGTTTTCAAAAATGAGATCTTTTCTAAATACTTGTTTTTCTCTTCTTCCTTTCTTTTAAAAAAAAAAAGCAAGCTGTAAATTCCAGTCTATTTCCTTACCCTTGTGCATTGCTCCTTTCAATTCTCATCCCAGATGTCAGTGATAAATCTTAGAAGCTTTAAAAATGCAAGATTTAATTTCTCTTGGTTTTGGGTTTTTTCTCCCTCAAAACTCAGGGTAGTAGATTTTTTGCATATCATCATTTTCTCTTTTCTATCTTAGCCCACTGGCCTTTCATAACATGTTTGATGCAGTCATCTTAGAGCAGAAAAGTTATGATTTTGATATATGGAATAGCTAGCTACCTAGTAAGCTATAATGATTTTGGTTTAAATTAGTTTAGATAAAAAAATATGTTCCCTGAACAAAATAAAATGACACGTTACCTAGTGCAACTGACTTCTGCAGAACTGGGGAGGGGGGGGGAAGACAGACAGGCACAGCCCATCATTTCAATCTTCTGTTGTTTATTTTTCTCTTTCTCTGTCTGTCCAACCTGTTGCTGTTGGACAGTGGATGGAATAGAAGTGATGGCTGTGATGTGTCAGCGATGATGAAGTGAAGTGCTATTTTGCTATTCACGGGCCATTCAACTCCACATTGTTTTTTCTGGTCAGTTGTTCCTGTCATTCAAACTATTATGGTAAACGTTAGAACAATGCCACTTGATACTGCAGCTCACTTGGTATGTTTAACTTGATTTATTGTGCTTAGTTGTTAGGGTGCTTTGAGGGACAATTACAGCTACCCATAGCAATTTTAAAAACGTAAAAATGTAGTAATTAGCATAAATTAATTTATGCCCAACTCTAATTTCTGGATGAATTGCAGCTGTTTACTGAGGGATATTCTGGCAATTAATTTTCAATGATCTTTTCTCTTGAGCCTAATGAAAAGGTAACAAAGGTTCACAGCTTTCCTGGGAGGACCAAACCCACACCCTCACCATCTAGGTGTTTTGGCATAACATGAGACAAGCAAAGCATTAAGATGGAAGAGTCAGTCTCTGAGCAACTGCCAATGCCTACAATGCAAAAGTAGGCTCTGGTTGGCTGGGGGATGCTGCTGCCATTTTACCTCATCCCCAAGGTGAAATTCCTTCTATCATACTATAAGGACAATGAAGTGTTACTAAGGGGTTTTTTTGCATTGATTTGGTGTCTGGATGTCAGTGCATCTTCCTTTTCAAACAGAAAGCCCGTGAGTATTGGTTTGGAAAGAAGTAGTTTAGTCTGTGGTGGGAGGCTGCTTGGTAGGATATGGGGTGTACCCTACCTCAGGTTTTCAAAATGCTTTTGCATCCTGTATCACTCATTGAGGCAGAGCTCAGTCACTTGAACCTGAGCTTCCAGCATCCCAGCCTATGATACCTGGCTTTGCTTGTTTTTCGTGCTCCTAAAAAGTAATGTTGCTGAAAGCACTATAGAAAAAGAAAGCATCCACATGAAGCATACTGAGTTGGATGACTTAGCATATATTCACCAGACTGTGCAGTTCAATCTTAGTGCACAAAGTTGGTGGGGAAAATGCGTGAACACAGTAGCAAACAGACTGCAGTGGAGTTAATTTTGCACAGGAGTTTTTGCAGCCAGTGAGGGAGGTGCTGTTTATTTTGAACTAACTCATACTTTGCTAATTCAGTTACTGGTAACTGATCTGGGATTTGAGCTGCTCCATTTTGACTCATGAAAACTTAATTTTCCATGACACAAATGCGGAGTGATGAGTATGTGTTTCAAATTTTGTGAAAGCTGCTAAGGAGGACCCCATCCTGTGCTAATGGAAGTCCTGCTGCTGCTCTTGTGTAGTAGGAAAAGCAAGGCTTGAGGAAGGGGTATACAGTTAAGTGCTCCCATTAGCATTACGTAGGGGATAGTATTTCTGCTAATGTGCTAAGCTCACTTTCTGCCAATGCCCTCTTGTGTTCTTGGTTTTTTCTCTCCCTTCCCCTCTTGGTGCAATGTTTATTCCTTGTTTTTAATGCTTATTGCTACAGTCTGTGCCCACTCCTCAGCCTTTATTGTGCCTGTTGGTTATCTTGTGCTGGTATGCATGAACTAGCTCATAGAGAATATCAGAACCCTTGGGTTCTTACTACTAAGTGACAGGGGCAACAGGAGATAGCACAGTATTCCCATAATTTTAATATTTCTATTATAAAATCAGAGAATCAGAGAATCATTAAGGTTGGAAAGGGCCTTGAAGATCTAGTCCAACTGTCCACATACTGCCTATATTACTTACTAAACCCTGTCCCTAGGTACCTCATCCAACCTTTCCTTAAACACCCTGAGGGACAGCGACTCCACCACCTCCCTGGGCAACCCGTTCCAATGCCTGACCGCTCTTTCTGAGAAGTCGTCTCTCCTCATTTCTAACCTGAATCTCCCCTGGTGCACCTTGCAGCCATTTCCTCATGTCCTATGGCTAGTTATCTGTGAGAAGAGGCTGACCCCCATCTCACCACAACCTCTTTTCAGGTAGTTGTAGAGAGCAATAAGGTCTCCCTGGAGCCTCCTCCAGACTAAACAGCCTCAGTTTCCTCAGACACTCCTAGCACTTGTGTTCCAGACCCTTCACCAGCTTTGCTGCCCTTCTCTGGACATGCTCCAGGCCTTCTGTCTGTCTTGTAGTGAGGTGCCCAAAACTGAAAGCAGTATTTGACGTGTGGCCTCACCAGGGCTGAGTACAAGGGTAAGATCACCTCCATGGTCCTGCTGGCTACTCTATTCCTGACACAAACCAGGATGCCATTGACCTTCTTGGCCACCTGGGCGTACTGCCAGCTCATGTTCATGCAAGTGTCAACCAACACCCCGAGCTCCTTTCATCTGTACAGCTTACCACCCACCCTGGCCCAGGACTGTAGCATTGCCTGGGTTTGTTATGACTAACGTGCAGGACCCAGTACTTCGCCGTGTTGAACTTCATCCCATTGGCCCCTGCCTATTCTGTCCAGGTCCTTCTGTAGAGCCTTCCTACTCTCCAGAACATCAATATTTCCCCCCAGCCGTTGTCTGCAACTGGTGTTTGCAAACTTACTGTTGGCCCCTGCCTATTCTGTCCAGGTCCTTCTGTAGAGCCTTCCTACTCTCCAGAAGATCAATATTTCCCCCCAGCCGTTGTCTGCAACTGGTGTTTGCAAACTTACTGAGGGTATGCTCAATTCCCTCATCCAAATCATCAATAAAGTTAAAGAGGATGGGGCCCAATACCAATCCCTGTGGAACACCACTGGTGACCAGTCATCAGATGGATTTAACTTCATTCACCACCGTTCTCTGGGGCCAGCTATCCAGCCAGTTTTTAACCAAGCAAAGGGTGTACCTGTCCAAGCTCTGGGCCACCATCTTCTCCAAGAGAATACTGTGGGAGACTGTGTCAAAGACTTTATATGTGCCTTGCATCTGTCACTGAACTGGTGTGGCTTATTTTCTTCTGTAATATGCTTGCAACATGTAATGGGTTGATGTACATTTTGGAGCTTTTTATAAGCTTAGTTCTTAATTTTTGGCAACTGGAATGACTTTTTTAAAAAATGGAAATATTCAAAATCAGGTAATTAATACAAAAATGTCATGAAATGCGTCTCTGTTATAAAGGGTGGGCATGTAAATCCTTTGCAATCTGGTCTTTACACATTCTAGAGTAGCACTATGTGTGTTTATTTGGGCCCTTAACTTTTAAATTTATTTGAATTGCATGCAGAAAAATCTCATCAAAATCCCAGCAGTGATGAGGTCAGATGCCTAATTGTGGGAGTACAGTTCAAGGGATGCCACTTTCTGAAGACTGTTTTGCAATTCCAGTTTTGAATGTCACCATGTTGTTTTTAATGCCAGGAGAGAAAATTTTGCCTTTTACTTTTCAATTACCCTTACTGATTTCCTCTGTGTGTTTATCTTTCTAGTGACACTGGCTTGGCTGCTTACTGCTACAAAAAAACCCCAAAACAGGGCAAATTCTGCCCTGCTGGTTACTTGGATTTTCTCCTTTCATTGGCTAGTGTGCTGTGATGGCTTATCAAGCCCTTCTGATGTTGGTTCTGTGGTTATACACACGTTGGGCTTCCTTAATTTTTAAACCTTTTTTGCCATGGATGATAGAATTGTTTGGGTTGTAAAGGACATTAAAGGTCATCTAGTTCCAGCCCCTCTGCCATGGGCCACTAGACCAGGTCGCCCAAAGCTCCATCCAACCTGGCTTTGAACTTTGCCAGGGAAGGGGGCAAACACATCTTCTCTGGGCAGGGGCAGACTACTACATTGATGCTGCAACTTCTGTGAAATGATTATAAACTGTTCATAGGAATGTCAGAAACAAAAAGTTATTAATCTTGATGTGGTTCTCTGCTGGCTTCTGTTGCACTTGCTCTTCTGATCTCCCTTGACATCACTGTTCCTGTTTTACTTGCGTAAGTGCCAGAGTTTTGTTTTTTGTCTAGCTCCTAATTTTCTCAAGGACTTCTTAAAATAACATCCCCAAACATATCCACCATCCAAATGTGATCATGCATGTGCCCACTAATCCCTAGTGGACACCAGCTTAGTGAGTCATTTCAAGCACTCCGTTATGATAAAAATGTGACACAACCATCTGCCCTTCAAGATCCTCAGCAAGAGACATACCTTGGTCTTATTTGTGTTGGTGTAAATCCAGAATCACTTTATATCCATTAGTGGCTTTAGTATAGATTAACTCTGTTTTTAAATGGAATCAGGACTGGGCCAGTTGCATATTGGCTTTGCATCCTAAACAGCGTTACTAGGCTAACAGGGATTTTATCAGTGCTGAGTTTTCTCAGGTGGGAGCACTCTGGCCATATTTGCCTTATGAAGTTTGAGACTGACAATGCACAGCATACCTTTAGGTTACAGCTGGCTGATCCTGCCTTTGGAAATATGATCCTGGCTTATGCACCTTGTGAAGCTGTGGTTTTAGTGCATTTTGTTCCCAGTTATGTTCAGATAGCATTGCAGAGGAGTAATTTGGAGCAGTGCTTAGCTTTGTTCTTAAGAGATGACAGTGAGTATAATGCAGAGCAGAATTTGAGGTCTTCTTATTACTTAGAGAAATTTATTCTAATATTTGTCATTTGAAATATTTAACACATTATCTGTGAACTCTATAGGGATGCCTCCTAACACTTCATGATTTTTGTTGCATGTGTAGACAATTAAACAAAAATTGAGAAGCCTGTTCAGATTTGACAGAAATTAAATATCAGCAGGTAATAACAGAATGGATGATTAAAATCTGACTTCTCAATGACAGAGCACATTACATGAAGCAGCTAATATTTCTAGTGCCTCTCCCCTTATCTGATATCAGGGAATCAAACAAATGCAAGAGATGCATATCTCTGTGCTCATGGCATAGGGCGCTGTGAAGAACACAGTTTTGCTGCTGTGAAATCAGGATAAATGTAAAAGGAGACTTGACTGGTAACACTTGGGGTGTCATGTCTTTTGGGAGGCATGCTTGTGGGCTGTTTCCCAGTGACTTACAGGAAAGGGCTTGAGCCGAGCTGGGGACAAGAGAAGGTGTTCCTGGAAGATATGGTTGCTTCAATGATTAGATTAATAGGATGGGTAACTATGCAATAATCCATAACTTTAATTTAAAGTAAGAACAGCCCATTTTTCAGTCAGATATGCACGATTCTGAATATGGAGTTATGTGGCTTTTACCCTCTATAGTCATTTCTATTAAAAAAAAATTGTGTTAGCTTCTAATGTAAGGCTTGTGAAGTTTCTAGAGGAGGGTGCCTGAGAGAGTTTGGTTATTCATCTGACATGCAGGAACTATATAGGTATTCTTGAGCTCCACCTACAGGCAAATTAATGCTATGCCTAAGAATGGGTGGGTTTATGTGGGCAGCATGCCCACACCTAACATTGCTCGCATGTTTACTCGGCGAGGTTATGTTAGGGTGATGCTCTGGGGGCTGCTATTCCTTGTTTCTCAACATTGCCTTGAGCATTGTGCTGATAACTTTATCTTGCTGCCAGTGTTGCTGGTGGCACGTTCAAGCCTAGCTTGGATATCTGCATCTCACTTTCTGTTGCACATCGCTGTGCTCAGCCTTGACCGGTTTGCACTGGAAACAGGTGCAGGTTGAGAAGCTGCCTTGGACAGATCTCTTAATATTTTCTTTCGTGCCTTTTTGTGTATGAGTCTGAAAAGAATGCTTTTCAAATTGCTTTGAACATACAGGCACAAAGGGTGGTATGTAAAAGCCTCAGTCTGTTTTAAATGATGTAGCCTACGTGGAGATAAAGATCTAATGACCAAGTGGACTGTGTCCAGCTAGGATGGTGAGCCTCTAAATTTAGAGGAACTGCCTTTTGGAAGCATCACTGTTCTTATTTTTAAATTGTATGGTGGCTTTTAGACAGTCTTTAATGCTCAAAATCTGATCAGACTGTAACTCTCCAACTTTCTGTGAATTCTCTCCTTTCTACATCTTTTTTGAGCAAACTTCTTTCCTCTTAATTTCCAGCATGCACATGTAAACCTAGCAGTAGTCAGACAGGACAGTAAAGAAGGAAAAGTTCAAGCTTTTACCATTGTTGTTGTCTTGGACTACTATAAAGAACCCCCAGGACACATTTTATGACTTCGGCTGCTGAGTCCTCTACTGAGGTGGTTAGTCAGAGTGATATCCCTGCCATGGAGAGCCACAGACCACTGGCAAAAGGGCAGGTTAGTGATTTCTTCTTCTCAAAGTCCCTAGAAGATGTTGCTTTCTCAAGATGATAGAGAAAGGTAGGAGAAGAGGGGTAATAGTTGTGCACTGACTGCATCAGCTGCTGTGCTATCATCTGAGCAGATGTTGAATTACTATTCTAGGACTTCAGAGGATTACCATCTTTCTCTTCATCCCCTCACTCCCTCCCTCCCCCAAAATGGTACTTTACACTTTGCCCTTGTCTTTTGCCCTGGTGCTTTAAGGATTAAGCTGAGTGACATGACTCCAGATCTGAGAATTTGAAGGAAGATTCAACTCCTGTTGTTGGGATTTTCTCTTATATACACGGTAACTACCATAGTTTTGACCTTGTTTTTTTTTAATAATTGCTTCAAATGTGTTTAGTTGCTATAAAACATATGCTTAATATAGACTGCTATACCCAAGGCTTGTTCTCTGTTAATCAGCAACAAACACAATAAACCAATGTGGACCGTGTGTAGAGAAAAGTGAAATGGATGATGACATAATCAGAGCTATTCTTCTGCTCAGAGTGAATATTAACATCAGTGTTTTATGATAAACTATAATTGAGGACATTAACTTACTGGGGAAAAATCATCTTCCTTGAAAAAACAGGCACATGTTGCTGCTGTATCAGGTGCTGACAGAAGCAATATTAGCTAGTTTTCAGTAAGTCTGCCTGCATGCATATGTGTCTCTAAAAGAGTATTTTATGATCTAAAAGAATATTTTTGTGGAAGTATTCCAGATTCCAATTTGATTTCCTGACTTGCTCTCTCTTCTTAGAGAGTTAAACAGGTTTCATCTCTGTACACATTTTTGCAGCTATGAACATAGACTATATACATATTTATCTGTACCCATACCTATTTAGCTAAACCTCCTTTGCCAATTGCAATAGTATCAGATGCTTTTATGTGAAGGAAAACCTGATTTCTGCTCCAAATTTAAATTTAGATTATTCAGACTTTTATTCTTGTACATCTGAATCTGAGTTATTCTGTTGGCATTAGTGACAGTGCATCTCAGTCTCATAGTTTAAATAGAAGCAGAGTATGACTCCTAATCTGTTTTATTGTTCTGTTGTGTTTTTAATAGAGCAAAGAACTTTAGTACCATCCGTGGCAACACAAATGGAAATGTTAATTTTAAAAACACCCACATTCACACATATACACTACCCCCCTCACACACCAAACCCAAACAAAACCACCAAACCCCAAACAAACAAAACCCCATGCCTTTCATTATTAGGAATGAAAGTAAGGCAGCACCAGAAAGCATTGGTTCCATTTAAGATTATACAGAGGAAAAATTGTCTGGTTTATTTGTTAAATTTCCAGTGGAATGGGCTCTAAGCATGGAAATGTTATTGTTTGATACAGCAGCCATGAAAGCAGGAACTGACCACTGTGAATTCATGTAATATCAGAAAGAAAACCAGAAAAGCACATGGAAATGGGTGAGATCCTTGTTCCATAAAAGAAATCCTAGTAATCTGTAATTTTATTTTGTCTGTGGTGATTCATGTCTCTTCAGAAGTTTCTCAACAATGGCAACTGTTGTATGCTGTCTTTGAAGTCTACATGCTCCTGCTGGAGCAGGGTTTGAATCAGCATGGAATTTGGCTTATCAGACTGTGTCTGGGAAGCCAGCAGTTTTTTTCATGCCAGATTGCATCTGGATTAAAAACTGAACAAAAATGTAGCGATACACTGTGAAATGAAAAAGACAAGCTTTAATGGCTCCAGTGAAATCTCATAATCAGATAAATGTTTCATACTTTGGTTATTATAGTTATTTAAGAAGTAATTATATTCCTTATATGTGTGCTTTAAAGTTAGTGTTGTTGGAGATATTTCAATTATTAGAGATACACGTGTAAGTCACTTTTCATATTGAGGCATATTGTGATCCTTATAAGAATTTTCCATGCTTTTTGATGTTTTCTTATGAAAATCAGGACAGAAGAAGAGAATATTTTGTCTAGAAGCCACAAACACCAAACAGTTTTATTTGTGATCATGCCTTAGGAGGACACTGATCTTCAACCAGTATGGTGTTAACTTAGCAGTGGTTTATTTATCTCACTCCTAAGAAAAGCCGAATGCTCTTTAAGTGTACATTTTGTAGTCTGGACAGAATATAAGTAAAAGTTCATATCTTATTTACTGGAGGTTAAGTTGGTTGAACTAGATTCCCTTTCATGAGAAGAGTCTGACCCAGCAGTGGAGAACACTTCAGTAGCTGCAAACTGAATACTCTCCTAGGAGAAACTGGATGAATGCAAACATCCTCTTTGGAACATTTGTCAGAAGCATAGCTGTGGAAATTAGCTATTTCTAGCTAATCATATCTAGATTATAAAGAATGTCAGTTTGATGGGGATGAGGGAAGAAAGGGGCAGGAATGGGACTGTCAGAGTTATTTCTGAGACAGACATCTGGCAAAAAAAGCAATTAGGGTTATTTGGGCAGCTGACCCATAGCAGTAAGTTTCTAGTCTTCATCATTAATGGAAGGACTGGCTGCCAGTACTAGATGTGGTTTTGTATAAAGCTGCCAGGATTGTGCTGCAAAAAATATAGGCCACATTTAAGCAGGTTGTTGTAAAGTGCAAAACTGAATGTGTAATCCTAGCCTAATAAGTAGGTGGGTTAATCATTACTGACATATTTAAATAAAAAAATTGTGCTACATCAACCTGCATTTTGTGTTAAATCACAGCACAAGACCAATGAAACCTGACTTTATCACTGTTGGCACTGTGCACTGAAGGGCTGAAGGCAGAGATGTTTTGAATGTAAGAAAATAGTGTGAGAGTTGCAAGGCTCTTGCAGAGATGAGAAAAGATAGAAAAGGGAAAATTAAATCTCAGAGTGTTCTGAAGTCTTGGGTGGGGGAGGGGGGTTGGCCCACTTTGAAGAAAAAACAAAACAGAGGGATATGGTTAAATCCCAGAGCATCCCACCACTGGAATTAATGACAGTGATGCCCATTTTTAAGAATGCCTATATAGAGTGCCCCTAGGATTAAATTGCAGATGAAATGATGGAAATTCAGTTCTGTGAATATTGATGGGAGGAGCAGATGAAATTGTTGGCTTATGCTGGGGCTTTTGGAAAGAGCTGGTTGACGGAGGTGGAGTAACAGCTTGTATAACGTAGCGTGATCTGCTTCCTTCCATGTCCCAGATCTCTCTGAGCTTTTTCAGCACCAACAGAGTCCCGAGCACAGCTGGCCTGCCTGTATTCATGAAGGTTCCTCCCAAAGTTAAAGCATTTGCTCTGCTACTTTTCTGTAGCCCTGATGCTCTTCTGAAGCTTTCTGTAAATGACAGTAGGGTTTATCAGGCTCTTAATTCTTCAGCAAAATAGTGCCTACTGGGACATGTGAGGACCTGGGCTCATCTCCCACTAACACAGCACTTTGCTGTGAAGAGAGTTAAGGCCAAGCACAAGTCATGATCTAGCACTAGTACAGTCACACAACTTTGGATTTTTGTTGTTCTTGGATTTTTCAGACAAGTTAAACATATTCTATCCTTTTTCTCTCTGCAGTGGAGGTAGATTTTCCTGTTGCTTTCCCAGTAATCAGATGGTACCATGGACACAGAGTGTGCAGGCTCACCTTGGGTTAAACTGTTTCCTCCATTTCAGATTCTGTGCAGACCAGATTTAAATTCAACTCTGTTTGTTTAGGATTCTATGCTCAGCACTTTGTACTAGATGAGGAGAAGTCCTGCATTTAAATTATTCAGTCTTTAGGACTGATGAAAATTGTCAATCACTTTCTAGCATATTGAACTTATCCTAAAGGATGCTTACAGGTGCAAAAAATCACATCCAGTTGCATTTATAAATTGTTTGGTTTATTTTATCACCGAGTGACTCGCCAGCTGCCGCCTTGCCTTCTGATGTATTTTCATGTTGTCCTGAAGACATGGGGCAGAAATTATTTTAATACCTAAAATCTTATAAATTCTATTCTCTTCAAACTGACCAGACTGACAATGAAACAAATGGCACAGAAGCACACAATTCACATTCCTTGACATTAAAACACAAGAGCTGGCATGTCTTGCCTAAAGCAAGAGAAATACCACCATGGCAGGTCATTCAGTTGGTGCTAACTGCAAAATCAGTAAGTAGTATTAGTATTGTTTCTGATACTTACTTGCTGTCCAGTTATAAGGAGAAGAGATGGCGCTAAATACAAAGTGACAACAAGGGTAGGGGAGAAAAATCTTGCACGGTGTGTGCTAAGTACCTTAGTTTGCTTATCTTGGAGAAGAGGAGGCTGAGTGGAACCTCATCACAGTCTATGGCTTCCTGATTAGGGGAAGCAAATGGGCAGGCACCTATCTCATCTATGTTGACCAGTGATAGAACCCAAGGGAATAGCATGAAGCTGAGGCAGGGGAGGTTTAAGTTGGATGTTAGGAAGAGGCTCCTTACTGAGAGGGTGGTTGGGCACTGGAACTGGCTCCCCAGGGAAGTGGTCATAGCACCAAGCTTGGCTGAGTTCAAGAAGCATCTGGACGATGCACTCAGTCCTGTGCTCTGACTTGGCTGGCCCTGTGTGGAGCCAAGAGTTTCACTCTGATCCTTATGGGTCCCTTCCACCTCAGGATATTCTATGATTCTATGAACAGACCTGAAACAGACACGTGCCTTTCCCCATTCCACAGTGGAAAAATGCTTCCACCCTACATCAGGATAACTGCTGGAGCCTCACAGTGTTTGATTAAGATAAATAAGCAAAAAAGCTGGCAGGACCCTTCTAGGACTAGCCTTTTCAGGAGCCGCTCTGGGCTGTAGGACCTGGGTCGTCTTGGAGAGGGGCACAGGGGTGGCTGCCTGCAGCAGTGTGTTCCAGGTGCCTGGCCAGCCTGGGGATAGAGATGGCTGGGGACAAAGCTGAACAAGGCCAGGTCAGCACCACAAGGTTTACCAGAGTAGGAGTACTGCAGAAGGTGTAGGCCACTATGTGAAATGTGCCTCCATGTGCTGGAGGTGGTGTTGCCCCCAAAACAGGGGTTTGCACTGGGGGCTGGCAGACACACCATGTTTGTTTACTTGGTGCTCAGTGGAGCAAGGAGAGCTGTGCTGGTGTGGATGTGGCTTCACTGGGAAGATTCCAGCCTGCTCAGTTGTTCCCAAGACCAGTTTGATCAGGGAAGCTACACTTCTCTCTCCAAAGGGAAGCCCCGTTGATCATGGTGAGCAAACAGGGAGAAGTTTGTGTTCTTGCTCTGGGTTTGCTACTACTTCAGCCAAAAAAACCCCAAACAATCCCAGATAAGTGGCTGCTAGGCCAAAAGTAATGTTCATTCTTGATGTATTTACCCTTCTGCAGTTGAAGATAATCACCCAAGAGAAAAAATTGTCTTTATGCCATGCCCCAGTCCTGAAACTACATGGGGAAAAAAAGCTAATTGGTGATCTCCATACGGTAACAGCCCTGAATGAAAAGATTCTTGAAAGAGGAGTGATGGTTGAAATACCAACACTTAGAAGTGATTTATTGAGACAACACTTTGAAACCCTTTATGTAAAACCAGTTAGCAAAACTGTGCCATCCTGTGCCCATCAGAGGGACAGTAGCTTCATACTGTAGTGGTCTTATTGAGCTCATGGCTACTGTGGCCTTCCATGGTGATATGCTGTTCTGTGAGAGCCTCTTTATGCACTTTGGGTAAAAAAAAAAAACCCCAAACAAAATGAGGAGGTAGAAATACCAGCCTTCAACTAAGACCTGCATGCAGGTCCAGAAGGACTGTATAGAGATTACATTTTATTTCTTCATGTATAGTAGAAGCTTTCCCTAGTGCTATTGAGCAAGGGACTGAACTTCCAGGCTATGCATTTTTTTCTACATCCTGCATATGTCTTTTCTTTTTTTTTTTTTCCTTCTTCTATAGCTAAATAGAAATTTTGAAATATCATTTTCTGCCTGACTCTGCAGTTGTCTGTATGGTAAATCTGAGGGACAGGGGAGGGGACTTCTTTTTATATGGCAAAAATTTAATGAGGTATGCACTTCTCTCAACTCATAGTGGGAATAAAAATTCCTTTGTAAAAACCTCTGAGAAATTTATCCAACTGAGAGTTGTTGGATTCATGCAGACATTTTTTTTCTCATTTTCTGGCTTAAAAAAACCCAGGCCTACCAGTCAGGTATATGGTGTAGATGTGTAGTATACCCTAGAGCCTTATGGAGCCAGTGAATAGATATCCATGCGTAATGCCATCCATAATACAAAATTACAATTCTCTTTTAATAATTTCATAGTCTCACACATAAGGGAACCCAGCAAATTCAAACCATCCACGTAAAAAATAAGTTGCCAAGTACTTTTAGATATATTTTTCTTAATTATTCTCAACTATTTATTATAAAGTATTTTCTATTTTATACATCTGTTTATGACATTTCAAAATGAAGAAAAATTATAGGTACACTACTTGTATGTAAGATTGTGGTTTCTTCATCAAGGTTCGCTCTTAAAATATTTTTTTATTTTGAATTTTATCAGGAAAAAATGAGGAAAGAAATATAGGATTGAATCTTTAAAGTTAAATGTAGTGTGGTGTCTGGGGGGAATAGCTGACTAATGGTTTGACATGCTATCATTGACTTTGTCATTTATTACTATCAACTCTTGTGAGTAAAGGCTGAGAGAGCTGGGACTTTTTAGCCTGGAGAAGAGAAGACAGAGAGGGGATCTCATCAACAGTTATAAATATCTAAAGGGTGGGTGCCAAGAGGATCAGGCCAGACTCTTCTTGGTGGTGCCCAACAACAGGACAGGGCATTGGGCACAAACTGGAACACAGGAAGTTCCATGTCAATATGAGGACAAAATTTTTTCACTGAGAGTGACTGAGCACTGGAACAGGCTGCACAGAGAGTCTGTGGAGTCTCCTTCTCTGGAGATATTAAAACCATGTGGACACAGTCGTGTGCAATAGGTGATCATGCTTTAGCAGGGAGGTTGGCCTAGATGATCTCTTCCCTGTACGGTAGCTGGGGTTTGCTGGCAGGGTTCTGTAGTTCATGCTGAGCTCTGCTGCTCTGGCTGTGTGGTTACTGATACCTGAGTTACTGTAGGTGTGCCCACAAGAAGGCTTCAGTCACGCTTATTTGGGGTACAGTCAAAACACTTGGACATTTGTGAATGTATGCATGTCCTTGCCTATGTGTGCCAGCAGCTTGCTGCAGATGAATTACAGGTGAACTAATAACAAAAGTTACCTGAATATCAGGATGTGGTCAGACTTTTCTGAATTTGTTTGAGGTATGTTCACCATCTCTGTTCGGGGCCTTATTAATGATGATTAGAGATCACAGAATCACAGAATTGTAGGGGTTGGAAGGGACCTCAAGAGATTGAGTCCAGCCCCCAAATCAAGGTGCTGTATTCATGTATTGCACACGGGAATGAGAGATATTTTCAGGGCTAAAGCATTAAGTGACATTAAACATTGCTATTTGCAAGAATGTTAATCTCCCTCCACATACTTCTCCTGTGATGCTGAACTCTAGTTGTTGCTGCTTAGGTAACTGCAAACTGATATAGTAATACCATGCCATTAACTATCAACATAGTAACATGGGAAGTGTGCAGCTGAAAACCTTAATCCTTACCAGTTTCCTTTTTCTTACTTCAGAAGAAAAATCTTACTTCAGAAGAACAATATTTCACAATGAATCTACGAGCAACTTAAGCCCACTGTTTTATGGGGATTGGTTTTATTTGCTAAAGCACCCCAATTTTCTCCTTTTAGGTGAATTTTTTTGAACTATGCTACGTTACAAATATATCTTCTATTTTCTTTTTCTTTTGTTAACACATTAGAAAACTGTGGCAAAAGATAGGGCTTATGTGGGAAATGTGCTTAGTTCCGTGTCTGCAAAGAGACTTGAAAAATTTTGCCTTCTACAATGCAGAAGTAGGAATGAAACAACAAAATAATTATCCCCTTATTTTTGCTTGCCTGAGGTATTGGTATTTCCATGCTATGAGCAAAAATAACTGAAGAGTAACATAGTGTGAAAGTATATAAAAGCATCTTTTTCCTTCAAAAATTAGAGGAAAAATTTTGTGTAACCTAGCATACTTAGGAAGTTCATCAAACAATTTAATATATGTTTGGGGGGATTAACTGGGGCTAGTTAAGACAATGTTTTGCTGTTAGTTTTCTGAGGCCATTGGGTTTTCAATGAATTTCCACTTCCTCAAAAAGCATGCTACTTCAGGATATTTTATGAAAAATATCAAACCAAACCAAAAAAAATCAGGTGACCAAAGGTATAATCCTGGGGTTTTTTCCTGAACTCAAATTCAAATGCTTGTGTCTCAGTCTTGCTGCTATGACCCCTGAGAATTGCAGCTCAAGTCTTTCTGTTGGCTTCTATGCTCTGCTCTGTAAGTGGGATAGTCTTCCCCAGAGTATCCTGTGGCACCCTGATGTTTTGCTCCTGTGCTGTTTTTTGCTGGGGCAGAGTTAATTCTCTTCACAACAGCTGGCATGGGGCTGTGTTTTGGATTTATGCTGACCATGACACTGATAACACAGGGGTGTTTTTGTTACTGCTGAGCAGTGCTTACACAGAGCCAAGGCCTGTGTTGCTTCTCACCCCACTCCACCAGCGAGGAGACAAGGAGTTGGGAGGGGACACAGGCAGGACAGCTCAGCCCAACTGACCAAAGGCATATTCTGTGCCAGATGATGTTATGCCCAGCAAATAAGGGTCTTCCCAAGCAACCATTGTGGGTGAGAGCGCCCTGCTTTCCTGGGGATGGCTGAGCATCTGTGGGTCCATGGGGAGTGGGGAATGAATTCGCTGTTTTGCTTTGCTTGTGTGCATGGCTTTTGTTTTACCTGTTAAGCTGTCTATGCCTCAACCCATGAATTTTCTCACTCTTACAATTCCAGTTCCCTCTTTCCCCTTTATCCTACTGTGAGGAGAGTGGGCACACTGCCATGTGGTGCTCAGCTTCCAGCTGGGGTCAAATCACAGCAGCTCCCTTCCTGCTGTTACATAGTCAGGGCTAGAGAGCAAGGCTGACAGAGACAATTGTGAGTGTAAAACAGCTGAACCACCACATGAAGTGGGGCAGGGCAATTTCTCTGGAAATATTCTACCTTCCTTGGTGGGGGGAAAAAAATAATCTAGCCAAGTGAAACCTTGCACCATTGATGACAGCAGGGCAGTGGCAAGCTCTTCCACAGATTTTTCTTTTTGTTGCTGTATTTAACTTTCAGTTCTATTGATGGAATACTCACTGGGACAACTTGACTCAGTACTGAAACATGCAAATGGTTTAAAAGGTTTGGGGCTGAGGTAATTCAGAATAATATCCTTTTTTCTTTTGCCATGTCTTGAAGAATTTTTGAAGTAGGGCGTAGTGGGTTGTTCCTCCAATTTAATAGGAATCTCTAGGAAAGATAAACTCATCAGAATTTAAGTTCTCAGAACATTGATTTGAGTTCACATGAGATCAGGGAATCCTTAGTTGCATCTACTTTAAGTACAGAATATTTAAATCAGAAGACAATTCTTATTGGCTCAAAATAGAACTATACAGATTTGCATTGGTTATTTTTAAATGCATAAACCAGAATGCCCACAATAGCCAGGTTTACCTGCTGCAGTTTTTACTGTGTATGTCTAGCATGGTGTTCATTCCAATTGCTCTTGTTCCGATTAACATAGTCTTTTTTGTTGTTGTTTTTGTTTAATGAGTAATCTATTACTGTAGGGTTCTATTTAGCAGGACACAGAACAGAAGCTGTGATTTGTAGAGTGATCCTTGCAAACTCAAACCTTTCCCAGTAGTGTCACTCATGTTATTTGGTTTACCCTCAGCTACGCCGGTCTTTGAGGTTTTACTGGAAATCTACCAGTAGCTGTTGACTAGGAAAAGAACTGTATTTCTTCACCATCTCCTATCTCCATGCTTGATTTATAGTCAGATCTTCATATTTAGGCTGAGAGAGGCTGTCTTGAGGTTTATGGAATGTGATTTGACAGTAACAATAAACCCCCAACAAACAAACCAAACCCCAACAACTCTCTGCCCACCCCCTTCCCCTCCCCGTCCCCCCCAGCCCAAAAAAAAAAAAAACCAACCCAACAAACAGAACAAACCCAGACCTCAGTAACCCAAAGTGTACTATTGCAAGGTTAAAGAAACTCTTGAAATTCCCCCTAGGCTACATTCAGAAAGCAGTCAAATGGTTTAGCATTCCAAACTTGGGTGTTACTGTAGTGGCCTCATTGCTCTTCAGCAATGGTGGTTTATGACCTTACTAGTAACTACTGTGTGATTTATTTACAAAAAAACCCCATACACGTGTGAAGTTCACACTCTTTTTTTGAAACTGCTAATTCAAGTCAAACACCCTTAGCTTGGAAAAGCTTTCCTAATCCCCATCTTGTAGCTGTTTAAAACTGCATTGAAAAGAATAGTGTTTTTTGTCACGGAGACAGTTAGAGCGAGGTTTTGACCTACACTTTTCAAAAGGAAGCAGGATCAGATTTTCACCAGACTTTCTCAAACATGGTTGTGATGCCTGAAAATTATGTGTGAAACTTTCTGTTCTAGGAGATATTTCATTCCCTGTATAACTTGCTAGTACGTCTGTGTACTATTCAGAGAAACAGTTTATAGAGTTGTGGTCCTTAGGCTTGAAGAGCTTCCTGATTTGTCTACTGTTCTGTGATACTAACAAATGAAAAAATAAACTAGAGGATACATCGGGCAGAGAAAGGGACAGAGATCACAGCAAATAAAGTTAATATTTTTATGGTACTGCAAGTGCTAACAGTAATCATTGTTACTAATGACCTCATAGATCAGATTAGGGGAAAAGTGAATAAAAGCCCCCTGGATATGAAGAATTTGGTTTTGTAAACTGAGGAGAGAAACATCCTTGGATTGTGTTTCAAGTTCTCTTTTGTTGAAGAAAGAGGTGACATCTTTAACATAATAGAGAACCTTTTAACATCTTTGCATTGTTTTTTTGCCTTGAAATGTAAGGTAGAAAGACCTTTATTACCTGTTATTAACATTTTAGAGGTTATTGATCTACACCATTTGATGATGTAGGCTTTCTTTCAAGGAAAATTCTGTGCTGAAGCATCTTGATAGTTTTCTGTCTTTTGCCTTTTCAGAAGTACAGTGCAGGTTTGGGAGCAAAATTAAATGAAAAGTAAGAATGCTCTAAGCCATTTTTGTGTTTTCCTGCTGTGATGATGCTTTGGAGGCAGAACAGGCCCCTAGGGTAAACTGTCCAGCTCTGGACACCCTGTAAATTCTAGCAATCTCTCTGGAACCATCCTTTATGGCTTGGAGCAAACAGCAATCACGTTGCTGAGTGCTGTGGCCTTCTCCATGTGCCAGTGCTTGCAGCAACATCTGTGGGGGGCAGCTTAGGTCATCTTCTGGAGTTCCTGGGAAAGGAAAAATTTTCCCATTTAACCTAAGGCTTCAGAACTATCCTTTCACCTTTTGGGTTTGCTTAATTATTGTCTAATGTTTTTGTCTCAACCAGATAAAGAACTTCTATGAAGCTACTTGGAATGCTCATTCATTGATAAAGCCCTATTTTCCAATACCTTCAGTTCCCCAAAGTAACCAAGAAATGTCTTTGCTTATGGCAGAATTTGTTGCCCTTAGTTTCTCAGCTTTTGTTGTCTTGTGGGCTAATCTCAGATTAAACAAAGATCAAAACTGTAGTGTTTGATGATGGGATGTGGGGGGACTAGTTTGCTTTGTGGATAGAGACAAGAGAGATGTTCCTTAATCTTTAAAGTTTCAATATTGATCCAATAAATTTGTTTAGATTACATTCACTTGTGACAAATATTTAGCATCTCTTTAATAATTAAGGACCTGTTCTTTTTGAATTACACTTATGTGGCTGTTAGTGCAGCATATATGTTGCAGTGCCTTCATTTTTAGTCCAAGATACAAGGGTTTATAGTGTAGGATTTCTTTTTGTCTTTGTTTTGTACTACTTAGAATGCATTTCTTGTCACCAGAACAGTAAGAAACATCTGACATTGCATAGATCTTCTTTCCAAACTTTGTCTTCTAAAACAAATTCTTTGTGGAAATGACAAGAATATTTCCTCAGGAAAAGTCTGGATATATAAATGTTTGTGAGATGCATAAAACTTTGTTTGTTTTAGAATTTGTGTGTTAATCAAAATGTGACAGATTTGTGTCTCAAGATAGAATTAATCAGGCTGTTTTATGAAGTATAACGAAACAGCATGGTTTTAGGGGATTCAGAATCCCCTTAAACCAAGCCATTAAAAAAAAAAATCTAAATACACACTTGTATTTCAAATTTTTAAGCATACCATAACTGTGCCACATTATCCTGGATCACAATTTCCTGTGCAGTAGTTCCCCTCAAGGCACAGAAATCTTGTCCTGTTCTTGTAATAAGCTAATGGAGTCTATCACCTCATCGGACCATTGCACTTCCTATTTTCTTTCACTGAATGTTCATAAAGAAAAGATCTATGAATATACGTCAGATGCTGAGGAAGAAGGTTCCTTTCCCCTTCTTGCCACTTTCCTCCTGAAAAGATGGGACTGGGATGCTAAGCAGCAGTGTGGCTGCAGCTAAAGCCTATGAATGGGAAAAGCCGGTTTCAGTTCCAGTGATCTTTGTCTTCCCAGCCCTGAGCCCGAGGATAAGGACACCTCCTTGTCCTTGCTAACCTGCTAAAGGCATAGAATTGCGCTCCCTCGAGGTGGCAATGCTTTGGTGCAGTGTAGGAGGCGGTGCTGCCCACTGGCACTGTCACCCAGCTCTGTGCCAAGTCAGCTCCCATCTGACAGAGTGCCTTCAGATACGTGTGGGTGTGGACAGACTACTTCCAGAGCCAGCTTTGGGGTGGAAGCAGTATACGGTCCCTGTCTTGCAGCATGAATCCTGAGGAAATAAATCTGCCTGGGAGCCAAGTTGGCTCCATGTGCATCCATGGCAGGTGTGTGTGATGTACTTCTTTTCAGACCTCAGTATAGGCATAATGAGGTGTCTCTGTATGGAGATAGCAGTGGTTCTCAGCAGCCTGTGGTCGTCTCAGTGGCGTGATTGGCCCCAGCCTTCTTCCTCAAGACCTACTTCAGTACAAAGGCACCATGCCTCCTAGCTTTGCTAGTTCTTGATTTTTATTTTTTTTTTTCATTAGTGGAACAAACTGTTGGGTCCTGTATAAAAGCATCCTGGATCACTTAGTAGACGTTAGTTCAGAGGTAGCACAGTACCAAAAAGAAGGAAAAAAGTCCTGTTTCGTACAAGGGAGGTCCTGCAAAGAAGGCCAGCCAAAACCCACAAGACTTGAAGCAGGGAACAATTAATATGGGGGGGGGGGGGGGGGGGGGAAAGCATCAGATAAATGGCTTTAACGAAGTGGTAACAAATAAGTATGAGAATTTAAGAATTTCTGGAAAGTAACATGCAGTTAAGGCAAATGCCAGTGTTTTAATTTTTTTTTTTTTCTCTTTGTTAGATCATTTTATGCTTTTAGTGCTGGAAATATCCTTGGTTGACAGCCCAGAGGAGTATTGATAGGCCCAGAAGGGAAACTCTGGCTGTCTTAACTGTGACAAAATCTTTGAAAGGAGACTACAGGAATAATATCAGCATTTTTCAGAAAGGAGAACAACACTCCAGAGTCCTGAAAATGTTTCAGGAGGAGTGTCCCAATGGGGAGGTATGTGGAGTTTAAAGAGGCCACGTGAATTCACAGAAGGGAAGTAGGTTGCTCTTTCTTCTTGCTGTAAGGTGGGGAGTTACCTGTAGGGAGCTGTTCTCCCAGTAAGCTGGCAAACTGCTGTAGGAGGTGAATAATTAATATGAGGGCGGAGAGAAGCATCCAGTGATGGGGCTCAGTTCCCAGAATCAGCAGGCACTTCTGCTGAAGACCCTTTTGGGGCCAGGCTGAATGTCAGTGTGGGAAATAGAGATCCTGGAACAGTAACACTGACAGGAGGCATCTTGCAGACAAAACCCCTTGTGGAAAGCCACCTGATCTATAGGTGGCAGAAGCAATCAGAACCATGTCCATGAATTCAGGCTTTGGAATCGATGATGTATTTCACATATAGAATGAAAAATACATTATACTGTTCATTTTCATGTTCTATAGTGTTTAAACTCATTTATGCATGATGTGCACAGTCAAAATATATGACAAATGGCTGAAATATGTATTTTTGTGTCTTACAGTATCCATGTTGACATGGATGACTGTCAGATACCCTACAGCCTCTAAAATTATGCTAATAACATGTTTTCTTTTGGTGATGAAATCACATTTCAAGAAAAGAAAGGATTGTGGCAAATGTAATCTTTACATATGTGTTTATTCTGCAGACATGAACATGTCTTTTATTCTAAAAGAATAAGAAACCAAAAAGACTGACATTTACCTTAACTGGATGTTACTTTCCAGAAATTCTTAAAGGCTGACTTAAATTTCTGATGCTGACTTGTAGCGTTTGGTGAAGGAATGTGTATTGGTTGCTTCCAATAACATATTACCTCCCAGCTATCAGTAAGGACATGAACCCCAGCACAGAACAAAATCTAATATTGGAGGAGTGACTCCTCCCTTCTGCCTTTGCTTTTTTCTTGATTCAATTTCATGTCTTTCAGGAAATGCTTTAGCATGTTCTGTTAAAATTGATGTCATTGATTTTTATTTATTTATTTTTATTTCACATGTTGTTATAAATTCAAATACATAGTGGTTTCTCCAGGCTCCTGACAGAATCACATTAGGGCTCACCGGCTTGATGGACTTGTAAATATAGAGTTCTACTTTCACCACTATTTCAACCATTGAATATCCATTAAATAAAAGGGAAGAAAACAGAATGTGTTTTTCCTTCAATTTTAGACTGCTGGGTTGTCTGAGGGATGGAGTGGAGAAATGTGAAATCCTTTTGTATAAAATCAAGTAAACAAAAAACCCCATCAAAATCCCAAAAACTTATTGTGCAGAGTTTTGGTGCAAGATTGTTCAAGGAAAGAAGTGAAAACTTCAAGTTCCTGTGCACTGGCACACTGCTTTTTAGAGAGAGATTTTGTGATAAAGGTGTTGGAGCATGAATATTTTTACTCTCTTGAAATACTTCAACTTTGTGAAGGAAGCTAATGTATGTAAAATGTGGCAATATTTGGGTGCTTTTTTCAAGGATTGATCTAGAATTCTAAGTAACAGCTATTTCTCTACTGTGGCTGGGTGTACAACCACACATAACTGAAGCCTTCCAGTTGTATTTTTTTTTTCCCCGATATTTTAGGAAAAGGTATTAACTTATGCAAAGATCTTATTGCTCATGCTCCATTAAGCTATTGCAAATTCAGGGCTTAAATTAAATGCATACACTTTGGTATCCCAAACACCTACATTTTTCTGGACTTTTGAAAAATTAAAAAAGATTTTTTTTTTTTCCTGAGACAACTGGAAGACCCAATCAGAGAATTCCTGCACCTGGTAGCGCTGCCTGTGAAAGTAATAGTTAATCTCTGCATGCATAGTAAACCAAGATCAGTTTGACCTGTTTAGTATGTCTAGCATCTGAAGAGTAGCAGGATTTCTTTCTCAGCAAATGTTCTGATACCTAATGCATATTCTTTCTCTAGTGCTTTCATATCTGCTGTCAATTTATACCTCTGGTGGAAAGTGGCCTTTATCAGTGACGGTGATAAGAAGATTCACTCTTTCATTTTAAATTTGACAGTCGTGTATCTACTGTTTCTACCACCTGCGTGTTTTTCCATTTGGATTGAAACAGGTACACTATTGTTTAATCATTCTTGCTTACAAACACTTTTAACTTTTTTTCTATAAGCCATGGCTAATTCTGTTAGTGATACCACTTCTTGAGAGGGATTAAAAAAAAAAAAAATCTTCTGTAGCAGTTCCTTTATAGTAGACATAATTTTCTTATATTATGTGGATATTCTGAAAGTGAAAAGCCACACAAACTCGGTGATTTCTGGAGAAGTCATCCCAGGATAGAAATCAGGCAAACACCCCTTTAAAGCATATGAGCAAAACCTGAAACATCACACCAGTTCTGACTTTAGAGAAGTATGAAGTAGAACCAAGTACAAATAGAGCTAGTGAAGAGTATTTCAAAGGTGACATAGTACATGTATGAAAGAAAATTGACCCAAAATTTAGGATACAAGATACTTTGATTATTTTTTTTTTTAATATTTGGTTTTTTCCTTGGCTGGTAAGAAATGTGCATCTGTTCTTCCTTTCTTGCTAGTTTTAATTATGCCCCTGCCCTGCTTTTCCACTGCCACTCAACAAGTGCTTACTCTCTGCTGCTGGTACCTAATTTTGTGCTTGCAATCAAACCAGGTGAGAGCAGCTCAGCTACCTGTTTGTTTAAAATGCTGAAACACAGGGGACATCATCACTTCATGTATCAGGCAGCTGCTTATGAACAGTGGGATCTTTATGGAATTGCTGTCAGGTAGTGTGCCCAAGGTACCTGAACTCAGAATGGTCATTTCTCTTTGTTATGGATCTTGTGTCCTCACGCCTACTTCCCTCAGAGTGAAATGGAAAGGAGGAGAACACTTGAAATGTTTGCATTTCTTTGGAAAAGCCAAAATGTGTACCTCTTATTTTTTGAGGAGAATCTTGTATCAAGTATGACATTGACAGCAGGTCATGAGAGTTGATTGTTCCATTCTACACTGCACTTGTACGGCCTCACCTTGAGTCCTGTGTGCAGTTTTGTGTGCCACAGTGCAAGAGGGACACACAAATACTCAGGAGCGTCCAGAGGAGGGCAATGAGAATGGTGAAGGGTCTGGAGGGGAAATCTTATGAGCAGAGGCTGGAGTCCCTTGGTTTGTTCAGCCTGGAGAAGAGGCTGAGGGGAGACCTCATCATGATCTGTGGCTTCCTGACGAGGGGGAGCAAAGGGGCAGGTGCCGATCTCTCTTTGGTGACCAGTGATAGAACCTAAGGGAATGGCATGAAGCTGAGACAGGGGAGGGTTAGGCTGGATGTTAGGAAGAGGCTCTTTACTGAGAGGATGGTCGGGCACTGGAACAGGCTCCCCAGGGAAGTGGTCACAGCCCTGAGCTTGGCTGAGTTCAAGAAGCGTCTGGACACTGCGCTCAGTCCCGTGCTCTGACTTGATGTCCCTGTGTGGAGCCAGGAGCTGGAAGGCACCCACAGGGATCATCAAGTCCACCTCAGGAGATTCTATGATTGTAAACATGGGAATGCCAGTGCCAGAGACTTGGCAATAAGAAGGGAAATGACCTAAATTTTAGAAGCATCTGATTTACCAACTTTAGTAATTTGAGGTTATATGCTCTTGTGGCTTATCAGAAGGCATCTATTCCGTCGGCAGTATTGTTCCTGTTGCTGTAATGAACACCAGTGCTCAAGGTGAGGTGCACAGATGCTCACTTTGGGAGAGGCTGAGCACCTGGGGACGGTGCCTTGAGAAACTCTGCCAGCTATTTTAGCTAGGGAAGTACAGCATATAGAAATTGGGTCAGTACCTCCGGGTAGGTCCAGGGATCTGGAAGCTGCGGGAGATCTCTGTGCTGGGAATGAAAATGGTGCTGTGGGCTGTGCTGTGACTGCGCGTTGCTTTTCCCTGTGGCCCCACCGTTGGCCCCAGACTTCTTGAAGGTGACCAAGAGGATTCATGGCTTTTTGACAATCTATGTGGGCTGCCTCATTGCTGCACCTTTTCCAGCTGGCCCACTGTTTCATTTAATTGGGTACTGCATGAATCTTATTTAATGAGTTGGGCTATAGGAAATCTGATTTTTTTTTTTTGCTATCTGATATTTTTTTTTCTTTAACACCATGCAAATGTTTGTATTAAGGTCCTAGTTTGAAGGATTTTTGTAAAAGATAGTGTATAAAACAAGGTTGTTTGATAAATAATGATGAAATATTTCCTCAGGATCAAAGAAAGTGATACTGCTATTATAATTACAAAGTTATTTTAAAATTACATACTAAACTTTAATTTTGTCTTCACTTTCAAAACAACATTTATACATATAATAAGCTCAAGTGCCTTTTTTTCTACAGCCACTGACTCTGGTTAAGGGACTGTTTAGGAATTGATGTGGAATAGTGAGGTTAATTGACCTGAAAAGGTGTTTGCAGTAGTTTTATTGGTAATATTGTTTAAATTAATCATAGTTTTAAACCAACTTATTCCAATTTGGGAAACTGTCCAAGCTGATAAGATAACTATAGCTTAGATATAGTAGATTTCAGAAGATGACTATTTGAGTCATCAAGCACAGGGAGAGACATCCTGCTCTACACATGCCTCTGAATGCAAGAGTTTTAAAAGCATGCAAATGCTGCAAGAGGATGGGCTGGGGCAGTTCAGAGGATGTGAAGCCCTACACCTTACAGCCTCCTCTTAAACCTCAACCGCTAGCCACACTGAAAACCTTAAAAGTGTCATCATTTCAGATCATCAAGGTGTAGTATATTGATTCAGAGTAAGGTTAAGCTCTGGGTTTTAAAAGTCAATGCTTTACAGGCAGCCAAGAGCAAAAAGAATATCAGGTTGGGTGTAGGCAGTTGTGTGCTGCCCTCCACTGATGGGCAGATCAGTGGGAACATTTCTGACAGGGGGTTGTGCTACCAGAGGTCCAGTGATTAAAAGGCCATGCTTTGTGGGTGTGAGGACATGCGGACTAAAGAGATGAGACAGAAATCCTACCTCGATGGTGTGCTTGAAGGGAAGGGAGGAGCAAAGTGGAGGGCTTTGTCACATTTGAAAACAAGAATTTTATTACTTTGGAAGGTGTGCCCAACAAGTCTGTCCCTATTAAATCAGAAAATGAGTTTTATGAGTGACTTTGGGGCTTAAATTTCTGTGGCATTATATTAAATTGCTGAATAAAAGTCAGATTAGCTTTCACGTGATGGAACAGAGAGAGAAAAGAATTGTTGCTCTTTGGAGGTGGGGGAAGAAGAGAGGTTTGTGTAGGTGTTTAACAGTGTAAGCACTTGTTTGCCAGTAAGGTTCTTGCTAATTTTAGTGCCACTACAGCGAATCCTGTAGTATCCATATAGGAATAAGAACATTACCTGCTAATGCTAGCTGCTTTGCACTTGTTGTCATGGGAATTTTGGGTAGGCAATATATTCAGAAGCATCTGCCAACAAGAAACACCCTAAGAAACAGGAATCACAAACACCCTGTGCGATTTTGAACTAAATCTTTTTTCTTTCTCCTCCCTCCTCACTTCCTTTTATACAAAGCACCTTTTTTTCCTTCTTTCTTCTTCACAGGTTGACCATTTCCATTACTTTCTTATTTCTGCTGAGGCTGGTAAGCTGGTTTGATGCATTCAGCAGTCAAAAGTGCAGTTCTATGTGCATTTGTGTTGGCTGAGTAAGCAAAATGAAAGAGGCTGACTGTGAAAGTGAAAAGGTGATTTACTTCGGTGTCATAGTGCTGTGCAGTAATAAAAAACAGGGATTGTTGGACACACATTATATTGTACAATTATATAATTATAAACAATATAATTGGAGGCAGTTGAGCTTGAATGCAGCAGGCTGTTATTTAGCAATCATCTCTTTCAAGGCTCATTAAACGCAGATTTATACACAAAATAAAAGCTTTGCTCTCTAAAGGCTAAATACGTAGTGGCATTTATTCACCAAAATGTAACGCATAGATCTAAAGCTGTCAGCATCTATAATGGATTTAGTCAGTGGTTGTAAATGAAGTTGTTCAGTGGGTATGACGATATCAAGCCCCTTTGCCTTTATTCAAGGCATTAATTCTGTGACTTCCTTTGTATGTCTATTTTGGAAGGCTAAAGAGCCGTCATATATAGCTGCTATCTTAGATTTTGAAATCTGACAAGCAGGGATGATACAGATGGTCAAGATGTTTTGAGAGGTAATGATATCTAAAAACTTATCAATATTTTGGGCCTATGTTAACCCTTTATAATTTTATAATTCTGCAATGAAATAGGGAAGGAAATTAAGATGGAATATTTTGCTGCTGCTACACCAAGTCATTTAATATTTTGGTGTGATTTTTAAAATATATTTAATTTTATTACCTGAAGTAAAATAAGTTTATATTTAAAAAAAGGGGGGGGGGAATAATCTTGTGAGCTTAAGAGAGAAAAACATAGCAGAAAGAACCTCTTGGGATGCAGAGATCCACAACACATACCATGGTACAGTCTGGCTCAAATTTTAGTAGCTGTCAGAAGTTTGGAACATAAACATGAATTTAAAAGTGTGTGTGTGTATATATATATACTGAAATTTAGGTGCTTAAATATTTTCTGTTAGGCTTTTTTGAGTATGTAGAACTCCCACTGACTTGTAAACAGAGTTGTGAAACAGCGATATAAATAACACTCTCAAAGCAGAGCCTACAGGCCTCACACCCGAGTGGCTGCTGTGGGAGAGTACAGCTCAGCGCCACGAAGCACCTGACTCACGTGCACTAGAGACATCTCGTATTGGCTTTCAATCCACGTGTGAAACGTTAAATGCTCTGCTTCAATGCTCTTCCTGACATGTCATTAGCTCCTGTCTCATTGAGTAATTGTGAAATGTGTTTAATTTTCATTCCATCTTTAGGGGATTCTCAGGAGCCTGATAGATGCAAGGCTCCTGTGAGTTTCACCATGTCTACGACTACACAAATGGCTTGGCATGACACAGCCACTGCACCGCTCTTCTTAGTACGTGGTACCTGACCTTAGCACTTTGCAGATGTCAGCCTTTTAAGAAGTTATTGCATCATTTTACATCGCTAGCTTCCACTTTGCTACGTCAGAAATGTGTCTGCACAATAATTGCAGCTTGCTTCAGTTTGCTTAAGATAGTGGAAAATGTTAATTATTGTCGTATGAGTTATTGTAATTAAATGTTCCGACTGCCCATGAAGTATTGCAGTGCTGATTCCTTTAGCAACTGTATCTTAGTTTTAGCCCTTGGTAACTGCAGTGCAGAGCTGTATTTCAGAGCTGTTTTCCTTCCTCTGCCTCTGTCTTGTTTTGCTTATTTATTCAAAAGTGTTAACTCACAATGTTTTTCAGAGTCATGTTAGTGAATTAACAAGGTCTAGCTTCAAGTAACACCATTCTAAAAGACTGAGGTCTTTTCAATGCTTAGAGATAAAGAATTCCCAAATGCGAGCCATGAAATTTGAATCTTGCTTGGCAAGGTTTCATTTGTTTGCTTTTCATTCGGGGGGGGAGGGGGGAGAGAGGAATGAGAAGAAAAAAGTGAAAATTACTACTTAATAATATATGGGCAGAAGCTGTAGCAGTCCTCAGTGGCTCCACTATAAAGTGGTCTTACAACATTACACGCAGCATGCAAAGCAATGGAGATCACATGTTTATTAAGTTAAGGAGTTTCAGGTTTAAATCTTCAGTGGTGAACTACTGTTAGCTGACAAGTTGCAGGAGTTCCTCAAGAAATTGGTTTTGGTTGTGTAATTTCATTACTTTGTGGACATACGTTTATATTTCAAACCTGCCAACTCGTGTGTGTTCTGCAGAATGCCTGGAAACTGCTTAAGCAACATAACTAGCCAATCTCTTAGTTTTGGGTAGTTTGTTTGGTCTCTGGTTGGTGGTTTTTTGTAAGTTTTGTTTGGGTTTTTCTTCAGAAGTCCACAGATAACAAACCTTAGCTGGAAACCTTGTATTGCTCATGTTCATTCTGTACCTTCTGAGCACATAAGAAATGTCTAACTCTGATCTCAAACATTTCAATTTTTGAATTTATATTCTATTTTAAAAGAAAATATTGAGTTATGTTAATCAACATTGCCTTTTTTGTTTCTATCTAAAGTCTTCTCAAATTGCCACTAGCCTCCTGGTGTGCTGGATAAAAGTAGTAATCCTTATCTAGTGTTTTGCAGCACTTCATGGCTAGGAAATAGAGAAAAGTGAAAATCTATCTTGGTTGATCACTACAGTGGAGTGTACTTGTTTGTATGATGTGCAAAAATTAGACTTCCAAATCAAGCACTCATCGTTCCACATGAGTTTTGGCTCTTTATTTTGGCTTTTGAGTTACTGTCTCCTGATGTACCGCTGCTACAAAGCAGCAATTGCTGTATCTCAAGGTTTTATCATCCTGTGGGCTGGAATAAAAGAGAAGAAGCACTGTGGGATTTCTCTTAAAATTCATGTTAGCAACATCTCCCCAAGGCGTGCCATCCCTTGGAAGATACAGACAGAGGGATATCCATCACTGATCCCACAGGGTCTTTGGCTTGCATGACTTTTGGTGTCCATCTGTGCTTTCTGTGAGGGGGAGCAGTTTATCCTCTAGGAAGGACAACTAGATTTGCTCTGCTTAGCCTATCATGACTGTCTTATTGGGAAGTTCTGTGTGGGGGGCAGAGCAGTGCCTGAACAAGTCTGTGTCTTTAGAGGCAGTGAGATATGTGAACTGTTGCTGTTTCCCATATTTGAAACAGGAGGTTAATTTCTTGTCTCAGACATCATGGAATAATAACTTAAAGTTGAGGACCTTTAAATTGTTATGTGAGGGAGTATAAAAATCTCATATACTCTAAACATAAAACAACCTTAAGAAGAAAGTGAAATTATACTGCATGCCAAATTGTTCATATTACTCACTGAGCAAATTATTCTTTTTGGAAGATTTAGCTCTTTTAAGACTTTGGTTGTTGGTTTGTTTGACTTGCACTTTTTTCTAATTTTCTTCCTATCAGTTTTTGCATAGTACATTTCCTACTCTTTGGGTCTAGTCCAAAGATGAAATGTTCCCTATTGTAAACAGAGTGCAAACAGCACTGGGCACATCTAATAGGATTCCCTGAAGGACCCGTTTTCTCATTAGTATTGCATAACTGCATGTTGGGTTCTGAAAGGTTGTGGTCTTTTGAAAGAAAGAAGCAAAGAGAAGATCGAGCCATGAACTCCACCTTGATCTCAAAAGGAAATGTTATTTCAGCTCTGTATATGAGGAAACACACTGTTTGAAATTAAAAGAAGAAACATGTTATGTATTAAACTTAGTACATGAATTTTCAAGGTTTTTTTATTCAGATCAACATATGCATCAATAACTAAAAAGGTTGCTAATATATTTCTATTATACCTATGTCAGTTAAAAAACCTTTGTCTCATCAAACATACAAATAGAAAAAGGCACTATAGATTAAAAATGCAGTGAGTAATATTCCTAAAGCTGTTATAGATCGTAAAACATTAAAAATGTATTTATTTTCCTTCTGTCTTTAGCAAATAGATGATAAAGGAATAATAGATGTGCTGGTGTTTATCCTGCCACTCACCATCTAAAATGTTTTGAGGCCCTCATAGGAAGAGGGTGTGAAAGCTCTTCTCAGTTATGGCTGTTACTAAGGCAGAGCCTGCTCAGATGTGTGGGCTACCTGCTGAAGTCCACAGGATCTGTGCAACTTCAGGGAAAAGTAGAGAAAGACCCTTCTGAAAGCAAATGCAAATATTACTTCAAAGGTATTCAAGCCACAGAACTAAGGAAATATATAACTATAGCTCACAAATTGGATGGGGAGTAGGGAGAAATCAGCTTTGGATTGTTTGCTGAAAGCCGGGGATGCATTTAAGCTGAGTTGCAAAACACTGTCCAGCTGGCTTCAAATTCATCTATTTTAATGAGTTAAATGTTCCCTAGGAAAACTGTTATTATAGAAAACAGTGATGTAAATCAGCAGAAAGGGCTAACTGTATCTTTGCACCTATGAAGGTGTGTGTGACAAGGCAATTTGCTCTCAGGCTATATCAGAAACTTGATGGTCTTTAACTGATCCTTTAGAAATCTCCTCCCCCAATCATTTATTCAGTACTGCATCTCTTTCCTCTTTATGCCATGCAAGCATGCTGTGACAGCAATATTCCCAAGGAAATCTCCTGATGCATTTTAGAACCAGATTGTCGTTTTTTTCCCTTGTGGCACGTAACACTGTTAGTTTTTGCTTTCTTGTTTGCACTTGGCTATGTGTCAGTATGGCTCAATACAAAACAAACAAACGAAACCATGGAAATAATCCCCTTTCTCATCTCTTCCAAAAAACACTTTTTTGTTTTTTCTCTTCCTCTTTTACATCCTAAAACACTGACACTTCTCATCCATGCCTAAGGCAAGAAAAGAGGGCCTGCAGGATATCTTTTGCCACTCGGGCACTGCTATAGCTCCCTAACAAGTTAATCGAAGTTCTGCCACTCGATTAGAAACGGGATTGTGTCTTTGCTTACTGGCCTCATTATGATGCAGTGGTGTTCTCTGCACTCGTCCAACCATGGGAAAAATAGGAAGGCCAATGTTAATATAAATTGCATAAAAAGAAGAAAAAAATCACTGTTAGGTGTCATAGGTTAAATGTTCCAGACTTGGGTATCTTTTCCTAGCTTACCCTGAAACCAGATCTCTTGCTTTGCCTAAGTGGAGTCAGTGAAACAACTTAAGTCAGTAATGGTGGATTCATGTGTACTGCTTCATATTGGAGGTGATTTATATAGCACACTACAGTTCTGTACATCAAAAGAGGTTGGTGAAATTTCATCTCAAACTCAAAGTGTAAAACTTGATGTTATCTTGCTGTCATGCTAGTAGAGAGTTGAAACTTGACCTGCTTTCTTTTCAAGGACAAGATTAGCATTAGCAGTATGTTTTACTTACATGAATGGGGGTTGGACACCTCTAACTTCTGCTTACTTCCTAATGAATGTAAGCTGTTAGTCTTATTTGATTTGTTTTATAGCTCAAGAAATTTCAGCAAAACTGTTCTAAATCTCAGGTTGTGTGAATATAAGAAAATTGATTATTTGACAGCTATAATTTTGAGAGCTGATTTTATTAAAATGTAATTAATATAATGGTACTGTTGGCAGAAAATGGCCCCCTCATCTCTCTGATAGTCATTATTTCTTTCTTTCTATTTACCATCTTTTCCATTCCTTTCTTTTGATTTTACTCTGAGAAATAATATCTACAAAGGTAACAAGATGAGAAGTGGAAGTAGAGGAAAAAGGGCATGTTTTACTTTTTGGTCTTTGCAGATTTTTTTCAAAGGGGACTGTAAGAATTTGTGTGTACTTTTTTTTTTTTTTCTTCATTGTTGGTAACCTTCAGGGTTTTTTGTAAATGTTTCCAAGATACTACTTAGAACCAAATTCTGAACCTCATTGAATACTATGTAAGGATTAAAATGAGATCCATTACTGATTGGGAAAGCTAAGTTATCTGTACATATTTGAATTGTAACTTAAAGCCAAAAGAAAGTTGTGGGATACTAATCTCTCTGTGGCGACAAAGTGCTTTTGGTTCCTCCACACAAAAATCAGTTGGCTTGTTAGCCTGTTTTAAAGAGCACAAAACTTCATTGTGGGTGAAAATTTATTGCTTCATATTCAACAGGTCAAGCTTTCTTTGGATTGAGGTGGAATTGTGGCTCGTGGACATCTGATGCGCAAGGTAAGTTGACTCTGACATGTCTTATTACATTACTGCCGTGTTACAAATCTTATCTTGATTGTGCTATTGTAAGTGCAAACTCTAGACACATTAATTTACTTATTTTGTGTTTACATTGGTGGGAGTGAAATGCAAATTTCTCTCTCTTCTGCCTCTCCTAAATGACACTTCAAAACCAAAATTTAAAATTTTATTTAAAAAACAGTAACTTCAGTATACCCTATTACTTCAAATAAGGTGGTAAGATATTTTAGTGTGAAAACGGATATTTGGGTTTATGGGGAGACAGCTCAGAAACAATGGTATAACTGATACATGGTCCACATGCTCCCAGAGTAATAAATAACTATTTGGTTAAAGTAATAGTCGATAATGTTACATTACTTAGTGGCACTCTATGTCTTTTCTCCTTAGCTGTTCAGTCAGATGGGCAGTTTGTAAAGAAGGTATCCAAGCATGTTGTTAGTACATAAAAAAGAAGCTAAAGTAAGAGTAGAGTTTTATATTGTGCTGTTCACTGAACCTTATTATTCACAGCAGTTGTTTAATACTTCGGTCATAGATCTACAGATCTGTTTGGTCTTAGAATCATAAAACAGTGGTGTGACTGAGCAGGAGTTTTGCTTACCCTTGAGTATATGAGGCTTCTCCAGTTCCAGAGAAGATGTGGAGACACATGTGAAAAGATTTGATCTAAGTTTGCATGAGGCTCTAGAAACCGTTTTTCTTGGGTATCTGCTGTGGAAGTGTTTACTGGAAGGTTTGAGGCAGTCAGAAGAAGTTAGGCAGCTAGTGACCTGCACTACTTGTTTTGCTTCTAGCAGAGGCATTGCGAAGAAGTGTATTTAGTTGGGCAAAGTTGAACTGAAACTTGCAGTAGAAACTTATAAGTATGAAAAGAAGAAAAAAAAAAAAAAAAACCAACCAAAAAACCCTATTAGTTTGTCATCTCTAAACTCCAGTTTAAGAAACTATTTAACAGTGTCATTTTTGTAGTCACAGTGTAACTTGTTCTGAAATAATCTGGAAAGGATATATATTCTTGGCAGGATTTTAAGTCCTATTTACAATATATGACGTCTAAAATTGTGGTTTTATGGCTAAGACTTAAAAATGAAGGTAGAACAATATGTTAGTGCTTTACCTACCTGTCTGAACGTGGTGAATTTCTGAAATTTCGTCAATGCTTTGGAGTTTTCTTTTTATGAAATTCTGCAAGAGAGAGTTTAACTCAGCCTATTTTACTTCTATCACTTCTTTGCAAGGTATCAAATATGTTTGAGGGGTTTTAACTTGCATTTTTCATTCATTTTGGTACAGACCATCAAAGGCAAACTAGTAGCATCAGTCCAACACTGGGATGATGAAGTGACAGTAAATTTAATAGGGAATGTAAAACATACAAGATTTTAACACCAGAACAGTTTGCCATCCAGACCTATGTATTGCATGTGGATTGAGAAAGTTTTAAAAGGTCAGTATGTTCAGATTTATAGTTTGGAAACTCATTGCTTCCTACATAAAATGAACCTTAGTTTAACTTGCTGTGCATGTGCAATACCTTGTAATAATTTATACAGGCAGGCACTTAATGAGGTCTGAGCATGAATTCCTTAGTTAAGTGCACTCATATTGCAGGAGTGTATGAGAGAAACTAGTGAGGCATGTGTGTGTTGTGTGATTGGTAACGCTGGATCAGATGGATATATTTTTCCATTGCAATGTTGCCTTTTATTATGGATTGGATAAATAATACCCGCTTGCTTGTGAAAAGCAGAAAAAAGGGGAAACGGTGCTACAGGAACATGTGGATCTTTCCTTCCTTGCAGAAGGGGGAGGATTTATTTTGGCAGATGACACTCCGTTAGCTCATCTTTTCAGAAGAGTTTTACTTTGTGTGTATCTGTGTGTCTATCTCTGTACCATAAAAGATCTAGGAATATTATGGATAGATTTTACCTTAAAAGAAGCTACATTTACAGGGTCAATTTTTCCCCCATTGTGTCAGGAGCAAGTGTCCAGTGTTTTGGAAAGTCTGATCCGAATGATATGGAATATAAATTATGCCACAGGCTGCAACTGGAAATTGGACGGTGAGGGAATAATAGCCTGTGACACACATACAATGCTGTCAAACCATGGACCACACTTGAAAATTTTCAAAGTAACATTATTAATGTCCTTAAAAAACCCCAGGTAAATAGATGTCAGCCAGTGGATTTGATTTGATGTGTATATATCTCATTATGTGGGGACAGGGATGGAGAGACATATTCTCTCGAACAGAAGAGGACTTTGCTGAAAAACGCAGGCGCAGGGACCTGCTTCAGGGAAGGAAATTCCAGCCATTTGGAAATACAGAGCTAAGAGGGAGATGAAGAGCCCAAAAGTGAGAACTGATGTGGATGGGAATGTGAAGAAATTAAAAACATCCTTCATTATCCCTGGTGCTATGCATTGGGTTTCTCTTGTTCTTAGTGCTTCATTACCTGTTGTGATGGTAGCTCCCTTTTTGATTAATTCAGCTTTAATTGCCAGCTGCATGGCTTGAACAGAGCAAAAGGACAAAGGGGATGAAGTCAGAGACATAGGGGCCAGGCTCAGACAGGTCCTCTAAGGATGGTAGAAGCGAATCTAATCTTCTGAAGGTAATTGTGAGAAGTTGCTTATCTGTTAGGGAATAACAGTGACGACTGGTGTGTTTAGAAAATGGGGCAGCACCATCCACATGCAGTTCAAAAGCACAGGGGAGGTGCTGAATAAGGCACATTTGTAGGAAACATGGATTCTATGTGTAAGAACTCAGAACAAATTCCTCTTTAAAAATTAGTCATCACAAGATGATCATCATCTTCACACATTTTCATTAAAAAAAGAGGTTGCCATAAAGCATATCCTGCTGAACATTGATTTCTTAATTTTTTTTTAGTTGGGTTGTGGGGTCTTTTTAACGCTGTCTTTAACATGCTTAGCATGTGTTAACCAGAATAACTGAAGCCATGAAGGTGTTACATGTATCCAAGTTTTGTTCTTAATGACAGTTTTAAAGTTGTTTTTTGGGTTTTTTTTCATATATTGGTTAACTTTTAAATCAATAACTAATATTATTTCTTACAACGATGTCAGTATTTATGGTTCAGCAGCCATACATTTAGTACTTTTCCTCATAGAGATGAACTGGCACTTGAAGAAACCCAAAATAAACTTTTAGTGGAGATAGAGCTCCTGAAAATGAGGCTATTTCTGTTCTGCTGGTGCTGTTTCTATTAGGGAGACACCGCAATGTGCAGAAGCTCAGAAAGATGTCAGTACAAATAGCAAACTGTCATTGCAATTGTAGTAAATACTGTAGTAATCGTGTGAGTTGTTGGCAATTTCTGACTCAACTAGGTCTGCACAAGAATGAAAGGCATCCATGGGGTTTTTTGGTTTGGGTTCTTTTCCAGTTAAGGCTATTCTGCTTGCTGTCTCGTTATTTTTCTCCTTTGGTTCAATGGCAGTCTACAAGCTTACATTAATGGCTCTTTCTTTACCCATCTCATAAGGCTATCATCTGATGATGGTAACTTAGTTTAGATAAGTGTTTCTATAAGTTGATATCTCTCTTCATTTAATATGGGCACACTGAAAAACTGGAGAGCACTTACTTGCATCAAATGGTACTGATAATTCAATGCAGTCCTCTGAGACTTAGGTGCAAAATATTCAGTCTATTAGATTGGAGATCTTATCAGAGTTTATGACAATAATGTAACTATTTTTGTTTTAGAAGGCCACCAAAAAACAGACAAAAATAAACCTGACTTGTGAGGATTTAGTCAGTTTAAGAAAAGCAAATACCCTTCTTCTCTATCTCAGAAACCCTCCAAAGCTAGAATTTGCACTAGTGTAGTCACTCCTGCAAATATCAAAGTACATAGGTGTTAAAAAGCAGTACTGTAGTAAATGCTGGATTGCATCTTTTAAAAAATGGGTGAGTGGGCAGTGGAGATGGTTACTGACTTACTCACGAGACTAAATTTAAAGTCCTTTAGGCAGCTACATGAGAAAGTACTTGGTTTGTATGTTGAATGTTGAGCAATTCTTGGATGTGACTGACGAATCCTGTCTCATGAATGATCCACATGGTATTGGCTGGGCTGAAGTGGCAGGATTAGGAGCCATAGTGTCAGCTGTCAGTATGTGTATTGAGTGGAGCTGAAAAACATTGTTTTTGCAGTAAGACCTCACCTGTAGGTGTATTGCTCTTGTTCTGTAGCATTGAAAAAGATGGAGGGCGAAGAGCTGAAAGAGAGAGAGGAAGGATAGAAGTGATTCTTGTGCAGTCAGGTTTGTGCATGAAAGTTTTCCTTATGTGTTTTCTTGGCAGTACCTCATCCTGTGGAATAACACACAGAGCTAGCTGATTGCCCACCAGGAGAGAGCCCTTGCTGCTCTCCCTGTTTTGTGGCATCAAACATGATGATCTGGAGCAAGGACAGGGGTGCATTTTAATAAATCGTCAGAGGGGTCTGTATCTTCTATAATGAGGGCACCTCCTTCCCTTCTCATGTTGGCTAGGAGGATGTATTTGTGTGAGCCATTATTCTGATAATGCTTTCCCATGTGTCTTTGCACTCAGATCCATGAATGTGGCAACGCCTGCACTATGCTGAATTAGCAGAGATCCTCTGTGATGCTTTGGTGCCTGCTCTAGCAGTTCTGTTGGGGTGTATGGACCTGAAAAGAGTGATAAATCTTGTTATTTTAAAGGAAACAAAGATAGGAAATCTTATAACTTGCTATTATTTCCTAATAAATTGAACGCAGTGTGAGGGAAATCCTCCTGAAGAACGAGGATAGCATGCTTTACTTTTCTCAGCCCCCTACTCTGCTGCCTTGCTGCTGTGGTTATTCTGAAGATCCTTTGAGTTTGGCTGGTGAGTTGATTGCCGATGCCATGGCTCAGCAAATCACCAGGCTCACATCCTTGAGAGCTTAATGAGACTTAAGCATGTGCTGAAATGCTTCTTGCTGAATAGTCAGGTAAGCCTGACCAAAATTTGTAATGTGCCCTTAACTGTTGTCATAAAGCTAGCTTTTGTTTTAAATATTCTGTGTGTGACAGTTGAATACACTTTAAAAGTGCTAGCTTTCACTTACGCATATGTGTCACATGTATACCTCACAGACTAAGTTTGGAAGTATTACTGCTAATACCTCTGGGGAAATGTCATTCAACAAGTTTCAAGCTGCTACCAATGCTAGGTCATTATCCTTTTTGTGCACTTTCATTAGTCATTGAAAACTATGATGGTTTGCTGTAACTTCAGACATTGGTAAATGCAAACAGATGTATTGTTTGTTGTCTGTAACTGCTTTAGATTTCCTTTCCAAAGCCAGACAAGGAGAGAGAGCAACTGTGTGTGTCTGAAAGCGTGTTCTCTCACAGCGTGACAGTTTTGGCATGTGACAGGAGGGTCCTACCCAGGGCAGTGGTTCTTATACATAAGGCTTTTCTTGACCCGCTGCTTCTCTTCGATGCCAGCTCTCTTGCTAACCTCAGAGGAAGAAATGGGGGAACTGGAAGCTCAAGTCCTCCTGAGCTTGTGGCATTTATATTGTGAGACAGTTGAGATCGAGTTCATTTTGCTAAGCTGCTCACCCATAATGGGGCTGTCACAGTGGCTTGACAACGTATTTGTATCCATTTTGGACAGCCTTTGCTGCTCTGTGCTCTCCCTGTGAAAGTTCCCAGCAGACCACTCGGATTTAACGTTGTCGAATAGTAACACCTCCTCTCCCCCTCAGAAGGCATCTATCCTTTTTGTAGACTTAATAGGCAGTTTTCTGTTTCAGCCATGCTTTACCTCTGAATTGGTATCAAGTAGCTCAGAGCACTTCTTAATTTCACCCCAATTTTCTCTTCTTCAGCTGGCATAAAGGTGGCACAGCCAAATAATGGAGGGGATTTTGTGTCAGAAACTCTATTCTGTTTTTTTCTGGAATTAAAAGTCAGTTTAAGTTTTTGGTTTGCTGGGTTCTGCAAACAGTTGTTGGTTTGTTTCTGATGTAATGATGTGTTGGGGAGGAGAATAATATCCCACAAACTGAAAACCCGACTTTCCTGCCAACTGTGCTTGCAAAACCAAGTTAGCTTTCAGAGACTGGAGCTGTTAATAACCCAGGAAATAAACAACACTTTTTTCATGTCCAACCACTAGTGCTGAAATTACATAAGTGTATTTAACTCCAGCTTCAGGCTCAAAACTGGGTGTATTTCATTCTTGTGGAGACCTAGATGAATCTGAAATATAGTGGAACTGGACAATGTTCCACCCTCTGTCTTTTCTTTCCCCGGCAAGAGAATATTTTCCAGTTCAAATCACCAAATAAACCTGCAGGAAGACATCTACTTCTAATTATAGTAAGCTGAGCTACCGGCTTTTACCAAGGTCTGCAGAGACAAGTGAAAATGAAACCACTGACTCTCTTCTCTCCTAATTCCTCTCCTGGGTCTCTCCTTTTCAGATTTCTTTTCCTTCCTTCCCCTCCTCCTGCCCCCACCCACCCTTGACTGTTGCTTTTTCTTTAACAATAGTTCTATAACACTGCCTACTCACCCAGACACAACCTATATAGTGTAGCATATACATGCATTAGTATCTGCAAATGCTCTACGCTTTATGTGCACCTTAGAGACTTGTTTCCAGGCTGGAGTTCAAACCAGCAGTGGTTTCCCAGGACAGTGTCAGCTCCCACCACTCTGCCCCAGTGCCCGGTCGGTGCTGCATCATGCATGGAGTGTAGGTTTAATAGGGTGTCCTCGTGTTCCCCTTGTTCATTCGAAGCACCCCTGTCTCTAATAACATAGCATCTGAAACACTTTTTTGAGGTTGCTGAGCAGATAGAAATATTCATACTTGTCAAAGGGGAATTTCTTTTAAAACCAGACAAAATTAATTCTACCATCAAAGTGCAGTGGTTGAAAGTTAGCTATGAAGAGAGAGTGAAGCTCACTTCATTCTCAACAAGGTGCAGTTAGCGTAGCTGTATTCTGGAGACTTTTTGTGCTAGTGAAATGTCCTGCAAGAGATAAAAATGTTCTCTACCCTGTGCTTGTGTGGCATGTTTGTACCATTCTCTCCCAGAACTGTCCATCTGTGGCTTTGAGCTGCACAGTACCAGTATACTTGCTGTTGGTCTTCCATTACCTCCCCTTATAAATGCATGTAGCAGAGAAGGAGAGTGCTTGACAAATTCACTGCTCTTCTGAGACCTTTCCAGCACTTCCAGCATGTGTGTTAATTGTAAAAGCTGAAATGAAATACCTTGGGCTGCACTAACCTCATCATCTTTTTTTCAGCTAGCATTTCCATCCCATAAATCGTCTTGGAGATAAATTAAAAATGCCTGTAGAAAAAGTATAGCCTGAATGTGATAATTAAGCAGGTGTTAAGCAGCAACCTATTATTCATGTATCAGGTTTTTGTATAATAGCTTTTTTAATCTCTTTATTACTGCTTGAAGAAAGACTTGGCCAAACACCATCTCCAGCTGCCAAAGGGCAGGGTTGGGTGATGGGAAACAAACCTTCATAAAGGGACCCACCATCAGCAGAGCTGAGGCTTCCTGTAAAGCAAATCAGTTTGGGGAGTTTCTTCCTCTTTGTTAGGCAGCGCCATTTACATATTTTTTTTTCCCTGAATGCCATATTAACTCTGCAGGGCCAAAAGCCTTCCCTGGATACAAAGTGTGGATGGAGACAGTACTGCTTCTATATCAGTGTCATTTAAATACAGTTGCAGTTATCCCTACAAGACAAAACTCGCAACCCTGTGGTGGTGTATCAGAGACTGATCTAAAGATTATGAGGAGATCCCAACCTTGCAGATGAGCAACTATGCAAAAACTTTTATACCATTTTTTAAATGGAAGGTGAAAACAAAACCAGATCATTTATTTAGCATTGCCATAAATTCAGGTATTCAGCAAGCACCTTCAGTAGCAAGGTTATAATTTTCTGCATAAGGAAACTATCCCACTTGTGACATGGGTTTTTTTCCCCTTTCTAACTGCTTCTCATGAAATTATGATCACTCTCAACTTGGAATCAGAAATACTGCACAGGGAATGAAAAGCCTCAGCTGCTTTTGCCAAATTAAATAATTCTGTCTAAAAGGACTCTGCTTAGACCAGCTTCTGGAGGTCTGTGGAGCACGCTGGTTCCGTGTACATTGCACTGGAGAAAGTAGAGCCTGGAGGCTTGGAAAGGTGTTGGTTTCCTGGGTAGTCAGTGGCTGGAGAGATTTCAAAAGACTGATTGTCTTTGGAATTAAACATTTCTGCATAGGATTGATAAATAATACTTTAACCCTTTTTGTGAAATTGTGTTGATAACTGGAGAAGGGCCCATTTCACAGCTGCCACTGTGCAGTCACCAGTCAACCCTGTGTCGTGGCCACTGGATTATAAGCAATTTGGGGCAGATAAAACGTCTGCCATCGTGCTTTGTATTGTGGCTGGTACAATGAGGCCCTGCTGCTACCCAGCTCTGCTGGGAGCTATCACTCTGGGATGGATTATAGCAGCTAGGAAAATTGTAAAATGCGCAGACAAAGATGTTCAGGTAAAAGAAGTATTGAATTGCTGTGAAACTGAAAACACTTCTTTTCCTGTTTAAACATTTTCTACTCCTCTGTGTTGTTTCATCCCCAACAAAAATTTGTTTTCTCATGAAAAAGATAAGTATTTCTCTTTTTTCCTGTAGGGAATAAACATGACTGCAGAATCAAAACCAGTTCTTGTTGAAGATAGATATTTTTCTCCTCCCACTTTTCAAATTGTTGAAGACATAATTTTAGCTCACTATTATGTAATGTGGAACAATAAATAAAAATGAAACATTCTTGATCATTTTGTGACTTATAAAATTTACTTTCAGATACCTTTTTTTTTTCGGAAGCAAGTTATATTATTCCCCAATTTATGAGTGGAGTTTCAAACACCCTGGAAGTCTTTGCTTTGTGAAAATGTGGAGTTTTTTGTATTAAAATAAGAATTCCCAAGGTGGAAAACTCTTTAACTAATTCCAACTTCTCTTTCAAATCTTAAAATATTTAAGATTATCATTAGTACATTAATGAACTTCTTCCTTTCAAAAATATTTCCTGTACTTATAAAAAAACCCTCACTTTTTTATTTTGAGGATTATCTTTTGTATAAAAAACAACATATAAGTATTTCTTTATTATCAGGACTTTACGGTTTATTCATTTGAACTTGCAATGTAGTAGTTTTCTTGACCAACACACTGCAAAGCTGTGAGTTGGCAATTAGAAAGTTTTCAGTATATTCCTGGTAAATTGTCTAGATGCTGAGGACTATCTGTCCCATACATACCTCTCCAGATGACTGTTTGAATAAGAGCTAGGTCCCTTTACGCACCCTCCCCGCCATAGTGTGACCCATTGGCTAGCTTGGGTGGAATCACAGCAGCAGCTTTTGAAGAGCCTTCTTTTTTTGCAGACACTGACAACACAGCAGTTTGGGGATTTGGAGGAGCCAAATGCACTGGTAAACTTGTTTTCCAGGAGGAAAAAATGGGAATAAGGCTTGATGAAATGGAGTGGTTGACAGCAGTTATGCAATTTCCTTAATAAAGTCTCTGACTTCTCTAGGGAAGGACAGCGCTGGAAGCTCAAGTCAGGGCTAATTACTTGTAGCATTCACCCAAGATGAGTACAGTTGGGGAAGCAGAGGACCTGCATATTTATTTCCCCCTGCCCTTCCCCAGAGTGAAAGGAATTAAATTAATCCAGGTGTCTCAGATCTAGGACTAAAAGCCCTCAGTACTAACCTATGTCTTTAGTTCTGACCTGGGTATCTGCAGGAGATCACCTGCAAACTCCCCACAGCTGGGAAAGATCAATGGCAGGAAAAACAACAGTTGCCTATCCAATGGAGAGATGTATTTCAGCCTAAACTGTAGTTAAATGTATACAGTCTTTACCAGGAATGTTTCTCTTAGCTGGAGTTCTGTCCCTCATGTACTTTGAAGGCTGAAGATATTGCAGTCTGTGGTGTCTATCTTCTCCCTTGAAGGTTTTGAAATACTTCTAGAACTGTTCAAAGAAAGAAGAAAGTGAAATTTAAAAATATCCAGCATTTCAGCGTATTTCAAATATTTTTAAAGCCTACAGTTTTCAGTCAGTGTGGCTTTGTTTACTGTTAGCAGAGTCTGAACCTGAGCATTTTGGTTTGAAGTGATGGAAAGTTTTAATATCCTCTTTTCTTTGCCTTCCAAGAGATGACATTGCTTTTAGTTAGCAGCAGTCTCTCTGCTAAGTAGAATGAAATCACCCAGCTGTGTAGGAGCTGTGGGCCAGCAGTAGGTATTGGAAGCTGGAAGCACCGAGGTTTTCTGATCAAAGCATTTGTAAGCCAATTTCATGTTGAGAGTGTTAAATAACAGTGAAATGCTTAGTTATGTTTGCAGACCTGGACCATAACCACATGTCTATATCTAGCCAAAATGTGTTGATTTCTGGCTTTTAAACCTTATTGTAGTAAGACATTATCATTGTTGAGAGGTTTCGTATTTCCCAGTGCGACTGAATACCATGATCTGAGCAACAGTGCCATTCCTGGTTGTCTTCTGTGTTTACCAAGAGTGGGTAGTGTTTTAGCTTGATCCTTCCCTGGCATTTGCTTGATGGATTCACTTGGGGCTTTCTCTAGAATCATTTGTGGAATATCAAATGGCAAAAATCAGCAGGGTCCCTTCTGCAAGCTGATGATCACTTACTGTGTACGTACATTCCTTTTTCTGCTCTGTTATGTAGTCCTCTGAGTGAGACCACATGGTTTCCTCATGCTTAGAGCTGATTTTACTCTACGTTGCAATCCATGCATAAGTGGACAGCATGTTTTGCTTTACAGTTTCTTTATGGCATCTAGGGCTTCATTTGGAAACATGAGCTGGAAAAAGGTGGAGAGCTTCTAAATTTAACTTCAGAATTAAGATTAAACTGATAAATTTTGTTTCCCTTTTTGTGCATAGTTTGTTCACTCTCTTACATTAGTCACATACAGTTCTTCAATACTTGTTTAGAGGAAGATATCTGTCTTTAGTACTAAAATCATGTGACTTCTAACAACTTCCTTCTTTCAGATGTATAACCTCATCATAACACAAACAAGATGCCAGGCTTAATGTTATCTTGTAGGGAATGAGCCTCAATGAGCCATTTTTTTAATATCCTTCTTAGTGCAGGAAGTGCATAATTTTTACTTTTTTTAGTATATATGTATGCATGATCCTACAGGAAAAGCAAGGGACAATATTCTGTTGATTTAATATAACTTAATAAGCACTGCAAACAATAACAATATTTTTACTTACCATCTGCATATTTGCTTATGCAGGATTAAATACTTATTCACAGTAAATCCAAAATGATTGTTTGAAAATGTTTTAATATTTTTTTCTGGTTTTTTTACTTACACAAGCACTGTAGTCCTGATATTAAAAGTAAAGAAGTTTTCTTACTCTATAGTTTGAGCAGCAGAGATCAGATGCTCTCCATGTCAAAGACAAATTGTTCTCTCATATGTTTACTATCAAAATGTTTAGTTCACTAATTCTTTGTTGTCTCCAAGTCTTAATTTATGTTTTCATTAGGCTCAGCAAATTATTAAAATAAGTCCTTCGAGTGTGGATAACACAGAAGTGGCCAAATTGGCTGATGAAACCAAATGATTAAGGGCAATAAGAGCTAACTCTTGCTGCAAAAAGTTATAGGGAAACTTCGGTAAGGACTGATTTTTTTTTTTTTTTTTTTTTTTCAGTAAAGTATCAGATGAAGCTTCATAATCAACTAATGTAATTCATATCTGGAAACAGCCTACAGTATACATCCTCCATTGATGGTCCTGAAATTAGCTGTTAGCATTTAGGCAGTAGGTCTTTAGATCAGTGCAATATATAGCTCCTTAAAAAGTTCTCCAACTTAGCAAAAGTGAAAATTGGGCACAAGTAAGCAAGAATAGTGAATAAACCAGAAAATCTTGTCATGATGTTGCAGATACGCTTTCATAAATCCCTGGTGTGCTCACGTATTGAAATTTTCATTCTGGTGTGGACTTCTTTCTCAAAAGTGAAAGAAGAAAATTAGATAATAATAAAAAGGCCAGCAATCCAGAGCATGAGACAACTTCCATATAGGAGGAGATGAAGGTCACTGATACATTTCAACTTTACGATAAACATAACTGAGCAATAACCCAGAGTTTTATCTGACCTTGAACAGTGTGGAAAAGAACAATACAGGTTATTTATTCTTTTTCTCATGGTGCAAGACATCAGGGTATCAAACACAATTTTTCAACCTGAAAGCTTTCAAAAAAATTTAAAATGGTTAGAAATTCTTCTACACAACCAGGTTATGAAATCATTTCATGAATTCTTGGCAAAAAAAGGCTGAAGTGCTATTCAAGCAAAAGTATAGACACAAACTTTTGCTTGGGAACTACCTTTGCTATTGAGAAAATATTGCTGCTGTTCCCTTGCACATTTAGCCTTTCCTTAGGCATCAGTTGCTGATAGTGGTAGTCAAAGGCAGAGTAGGGCATAGTGGACATTACATCGGTCTGATTTATTTTTTTCCCTATTAATTCCATACACCATGCACATATTAGACTTTTGAATGAAAATATATTTTAAGGGTTCTTTACAGCATTTAAATATTTGATTTAGTGGATAAAAGGAGCCAGTTTTGTTTAAAATATAACATCTGTGTATTTTTCATTAAAATTTCTTAAAATCAGAAATATGCTGAAAGTGTATGTCCAGACAGAAGTTATTTGTTATTGATTAGGCAATACTTGTTAAGGCCTGATTTTCTTTATTATCCTTGCTTTACCTTTTGAGCACACAGGGACAAATCATTTGGGATACAGCAGGAGCTCATTCACATTCAGGTTGTGCAAGACTGAGTGTTATTCTACCTGTCTGTGAGAAACAAGAACGTTTTAGAAGACTGATTTTTAATTGCATCTTTTACTTGGGTGCAGAGCAATCCCTGGAGGAAGCCTTTTCAGTTCTTAAGAAAGCAGCAGTGCAAAAAAATCGTGTTCAAAGAAGTGGATGTTTGGAACCTGCTTGCTGGCTTATCTTCCTTGCTTATTTTGAACTGAAGGAATATTATGTCTGAGACAACCTTGTAAGAAAATAGCTTTTTTTGAAGGGAGTTTTCCATATTAGAGAATGGGATACTTTTTAAAATTCTAATTCTACAATGCAAATAATCATGATAATGACTTCCCAGCTTCAGAGTGAGACAACTAAAATTTATTCAATTTTAGGAGCCCTTGGATAACTAATTTGTATGTATAATATTATTATGTTTGATTTCATTATTAATATGTCTACAGTATGCTTATTACTGATAAAAACCAAAATGCATCAAACTGAGATTGGGAAAAAAAAGGCCTCTTATTTCACTGGGATCGTTTTTCATTGTATGGTTTACAGAGGCTTGGAGATCGATGAGCTACTACTAAAGCTGAAGAGAGGAAAACAAGTTCATTGTCAATGAGCTTGAATTTACAATGCTTACACTGAGAAATTTTCGAGTGTCTGTTAATCTCAAGTTGGTTGGGAAAAGGTAATTGAATTTGGGCACCTTCTGTCTTCTACTGTTCTTTGCTAGTAGGTGGCAAAGTATGCTAGGTTAGACAAGAAGTAGCAAAGGGGCTCTTTGGTTTTGTCTGCCTCCAGAACCACTTTGGACTCAGTGGGATAAGTGCCAGCAAGCCACATATGGTGTTACTGATCCTTTGCTCTAAAAAATAAATTACTACTAATGACCAATGTTTTTAGCGTGTGACCTGGCTGGAAATGGGAACAGCAGATACATGAAATGTTTGTGTGGTATTATTCCAGAGTATAGGTCAGGATTGATGGCTGCTGGCAAAAATTGATGGTTCAGTTGAGAGACAGCAGGCCAGGAAACCTGTCATGGTTGCTGAGATCTGGTGAATTTGCTGGAGGGCTACCCAAAGGTATATATACTATTCAGATATTCATGACCACTCTTAACTTTCTTCTTTTTATGGACCACTTACAGGATGAAGAAAGGTCGGTTGGTTATATCTTTGGTTTCATTTGATCTGATTTGATCTACCTGGAGTTATGCTCTTCTGCATAGTGCAACAGAAATAAAAAAATACTTCCTTAGGTAGCCCTATAAGGCTTGTTGGCCTGACGGTATTTAATTGAGAAGTTGTTGGATGGTATTCGACTTGGAAGTTGGAGGAGGATCTAGCATATTTTTTCCTTGGTAGAAACCCTAAATATTTTGCTTGGGTTTATTTGAGAGGGAAAACAGAAGAAAACACAAAATTTATCATAGTGATTATTTTTCTCTGAGACTTGAGCTTATGGCTGTGTGGTGGTTTGGCCCTGTCTGGAGGCCAGACACCCACCAAAGTTGCTCTATCACTCCCCTTTTCGGTTGGACAGGGGAGAAAGTATATATTGAGAGGCTCAGGAGTTGAGATAAGGACAGGGAGACATCATTGTGCAATCAGTGTCACGGGCAAAACAGACTCAGCACAGAAGAAAGGAAACACTCTTATTTATTACCCTGCACTGCACACACAGTGAGACCAGAGTTGGGTAATGAGAAGTGTGGCCAGATCTTAAAGCACCTCCCCCCACCCCTCCCTTCTTTGCAGGCTTCATTTTAGTCATGATTTTGCTCCCTTCTCCCCCACATTGTGACATGGGGAGGGGCAGGGACTGGGAGAATGGGGGTTTCAGTCAGTTCCTCCTGAGTTGTTTTCCTTCTTAGCTGGTGGGCCATACCTCACACCCTTCCCCTGCTGCACCGTGGGGTCCCACCCACAGGAGACAGTTCTCCATGAACTTTTCCAATGTGAGTCCTTTCCCCATGGAGCTTCAGCTCTTCACCAGCTGCCCCAGCGTGGGTCACTTCTACGGGGGCAGTCATAAAATCACAGAGATTCTCTCAAGCCCAGACTGCTCCAGCCTGGTCCCCCAGGGTGTCACAAGTCCATCCATTTACCGCCCTGCCCACCCCTAGCAAGCCTGCTTCAGTGTGGACCCCTCTCTCACTCCCTTCCTCTCTCCCCCTCTCTCTCCCTATCCCCACCCCCCTCAGGCTGCAGATTCTGTCAAGGTCTGGCTCCGATGTTGGTCACAGTATCTTCCATATGTCTTCTCCTGCTCCAGGGTGAGGTGTCTCCACAGGGTGCAGGAGGGGTCTCAGCTTTTTCCATGGGCTGCAGAGGGACAGCCTGCTCCACCATGGTCTTTTCCACAGGCTGCAGGGGCATCTTTCTCTCTGGCACCTGGGGTGCCTCATCCTGCCCCCCTTCCCTGGCCTTGGTGCCTACACAGTTCCTTACATCTCCTCATTCCCTTCTCTGGTGACAAAAAGTGTCTGCTTGCAATTTATTTTTTTTTTCTCCTCTTAAATGTGATTCCCAGAGGTGCTGTGACTGTCACTGATGGGCTCAGCTTTGGTCAGCATCTGGTCCAGCCTTGAGCCAGCTGGTGTTTACTCCATCAAGCTAGGGAAAGCTTCTAGCTGCTTCTTGTGGAAGCCACCCCTGCAGCACCCCCTCGTCCACCAGAACCCTGCCATGCAAAACCACAGCAGGCTGGAAGGTTATTTAACCATTTATGCTAAGTGGAATAGCTGTAGCAGAAGACAGAAAAACAAGTAGAATGTTGATCAAACCAAAGCTGCCTGGAAGATACTGTTTTGTAAAAATTTCACTGGTAGAAAAAAAAAGTTTGAATATTTCCCTATGGAAGGTGTTGAGAGACAGAGAGAAAGGCTGTTGTTTGTTAATGGGATTTTTCCTTTGGAAAACACATTTGATGGGAAGCTAAATCATTTTGAAGGAAAAACACCCCAGACAAGTCTGACATCTGATGTGTGAGGACAGTAGTTCAAAGCTGTGCCTTTGTGTGCAAGCCTTTGACGCCTTCAATTTGACGCATTTAAGTCTTTTCTAAAGCAGAGGTGCTGGGGGATACTGTATGTAATGTCCTCATAAAATCATAGTAACAATGTAAGTGGTTACAACAGTTTGAAGAATAAAAATGTCTGACTTTTACAAAAAAAAGAGATACCTCATAAATAGTTTTGTCAATATTCACACATTATTCTAGCTGTCATATTTCAGATGCAGTCATATTTGTGTGTCTGAAATACTGACTCTTATATGGTGATATGAATTACTCATCTAGTGTTCTATGTATTTATGTCACATAGGATGAGCATGGACATCCGATCCTGGCTGGTTTTCAGTCCAAGATGGTTCCTGTTAGTTATGTTAACAAGGACGCTTATTTTCAGGTTTTAAACTGTCTTTTTCCATCTGTTGTGTGGTATGAAGAGGATGAAAGCACAGCGGTGTCTGGCATCTAGGGAATACTGCAATTCACACTATTAATACTAAATAAGAGGTATATATGAAGCTAAAATTTTCCTGGTTTGGCCCTTTCGTGTGTTACATGTCTCAGATCGGATCTCCCAGTTGAGATAGGGCTCCTTGGAAAGCCAGACAGAAAGGTTTTGCCTGAGTCAGGAAGAAGGAAGAGCAGCAGAACTCCCTTCCTGTTGTGCAGAGTATGAGCAGGGAAAACATAATATGCCATCACAGGAAAACTATTCAATTGATGCTGAGAAATTGAAAGTGGGATGAAAACTACATTGATGTAGCCTGACTGTCTTGCTTTTTAGAAGTAAGGCAGTCCAAAAGTATGTTGAGTGTTATCAGTCTTTCTTAAAGAGGGAAGTGACAGGAAAAGCAAAAATACAATGGTCACTGTGATTCTAATAGAGGCTACATATTAGGGTGTTACCTGTTATTTTTAAGGAGAGAGAAAATAAGTTTTTGGAAACTTTATTTCATTACCCCACATCCAGACACAACCTGCTGAGGGTACTTCCAGAACAAGGACTGATTCTCAACCTCTCAGGCTCTGTGCCTGAATTTCATAATCTATCAGTAAGAGACTATTAAAAACATTAAAGTTTTTAATAGTTGTAGACAGTATGACCTGCATTTATTGCAAATATTGTAATTAAAATTAAAAGCATTTTTTAAATACTAGAGGTGTTGCAAAAGTGCAAGTTCTGAAAGATAATACCATTTTTTTCAAGAAAATTGAGTAGCATCTTCTGCTAAAATTTTATTTAACAGGAAGTACAGTATGATTTAATGAAATTCCTCTCTGGTATTTGAAACTCGAGATTGAATGCTTGTTAGTTCTGTAATTCCAGTATCTCACTCTTGTATGTAGCATGTAGCAAAGGATTTTTGCAAGCTCAGAAATAGTAGCTCTGCAAGCTCTGAAAGAATAGTAGTGGTCTTCTATAATTTTGTTTCTTTCCAGTGAGTTGGACTATCTGTACATTTGCAGGAAGGATTTAGTATGATGGAAGGAACTCTCCCCAAACTTAATTAATCAGTCCTTTAAGTGACTAATTAGACGTGCTGAATTTCCAGTAAAGTGTAATGTTTCATCCTAGTTCTTCACGCCTATGTTACCCAGCTGGTATCTGTAAACTGAAAGAGGATGTTGCTACAGTGCATGGTTCCTAATAAAATTCAAATTAAATAATCACCTCAATTATAGATTAAAAACTCAGGTTAAACAATTATCCAAAGAGCTCTACTTCACTGAAAACCTGCAGTGATGTACCTATTCCTTTCTTTTCCTGTCTGAATTTATAGCTCTCTCACACAGACATCATTTTGATTTAGCTTAAATTGTGCCCTAAACTGTTTGCATTATGTCAGCCTGGAGTAACCTGTGTCTATTCCTGGAATATCACAGAATCATGGGGTTGGAAAAGCTCTTTGGGTCATCAAGTCCAACCATACTCATCCTCTACTAACCCATATTCCTGAGCACCTCATCTACCCGTCTTTTAAACACATCCAGGGTCGGTGACACAACCACCTCCCTGGGCAGCCTGTTCCAATGCCCAATAACCCTTTCAGTGAAAAACTTTTTTCCTAATGTCTAAATGATATCATTGTTCTTGAGCTGCATTGCCTAGAGTGTGCACTGTCTTTTCTACATAGAACATTTTCAAGGCAAACCTTTTTCAGTTCCTGTTACTGCTTATACATTTGAGCCAGTTAAATGTGGAAGGAGGAGGACTGTGTCTGATGTGTTCATTCTAGTTATGGTAATGGCCTTTGAAGAACACTCTCATATTTATTCATAGGTTATAGCTATGACTTTTGGATGTCCAATCTAATGTTTATAATAGAGAATTATGCTGTTTGTAGATCAATGAGCAGTGGTGATAGGTGGAATTATTTGCCATGTAATAGTAATAAAGCTTTTGGCCTTATTCAGAATGATTTTGATAGGAATACCTGAAAATCTTTCTTACTCCTGAATCACTGTCTCCATAGGAATCCCAATGTACTAGGTTATAATTTCTGGTGAAAAAGTTTCGGTTTTCAGAGGCTTGGTTGAAACCCCATGTGTGAATTCCTTTCTCACAAAAGCATTTCTTTTTTTTTTTTTTTTTTTGGTCACACACCCACATACCTTATACTATCTCCCCTTTAGTGATCCAAGCTCATTTTGATTTCTTGTCATTCTCTGGAGGGCCAGATTTCCATAATACAATGGAAATTCTTTCCCTATTCCTACTCAAAAATACATCCTTTTAAAGGCTGTGACTCTGCAACATCTGGAGAGAAGTCCTTGGAGTCAAAGGCTAATCTGTGTACCAGAAGACAAGAGTAAACAGGTATCACAGATTATTCACATAATAACCACCTGAAACCAGGGAGTTCTCTTCTGCTTCTGAGCTGTGGATTTACTTTGTACTCTTTGTGGGATAGTGTTTTGGTTGTTGGTGCTGAATTTATGGGTGGTGCTGAAGTGTCTGATGTGTGGTACTGACCGCGTGCCTGACCTGCAAGGTGTGTAATGGCTTTTGGGCCCTTTCGGAAGTCATCTTGCCTTGGTCTTTTGTGGGGGTGCAATGCCAGTAATGTCACTGGACTTAAAAACTCAGCTTATTGACTCACAGCGCCAGCATGACCTGAGCACCTGAGGGAATCTCTGGTCCTACTGGTCAAAGGTGAAGTGCTGAGGCTGGAGCAGCTACTGGGGTTGAGAAGAAACTCAAGAGAAACCAAATAAAGAAAAACTGAAGGCCTAATTTGGTTTTCTGTCTGGAGCTGGTGCCTTGAGTCTCTGTAAGCCTAAGCGTTAGGAGCTTATGAGTAAGAGTAAGGAAGGAAGGGGCAGAGTTGTAACTATCAAGGAGACAGTTAATTGGAATTTAATTTACAGGCAGTGCTATCAGTCCATCATTGCTGCTGTACGCATAAGTGACAGGATAGATCACTCCCAGTGGTGAGAATCACTTGGCCTAGGGCCAGGAGAAGGAGTGCAAATGTGTGTGTGGTCCTCTTTCTTTCCTAAAAGTGTAATTGTAAGGAAGATTTAGAATTTTTTCCAAGTTGCTCTAGAATTTGAGGTCAAATTATATCCACAGCTAGTCATTCATTTTCCTATTTCACTTCAAAGAAAGCTGGAGGAAGAAGCATGTGGCATCAGGAGGTGTCAAGAGCTAGAGGCATGCCCTGATGCTGCAGGGTTGCTGCTGCATTTGTTCCACAGATTTTCAAGGAGAAGGGGACATGGACTGGGTCATGGAACCAGTCAGGAAGGTTTAGGAGTTGGTGGTTTTCTGTGCTAAAAGGAGAATACAGCATGTCATTACATGATTTTCAAAACCCCAAAGGATGCAAAACCTCTTGAGTTAATCAGTATAATGTGGTGTTTGTAAAGTTTTCCTATTTTTTTTAAGTTTCCAATCTTACCCCTCTGTTCTTAAGGATTTTGGAAAAAATTAAATGATTGAAAGTGAGCAGGGAAAACTATTTTCTCTACCAGCAAAGAAACAGAACTGATGGTTTTGCTTAAAATAACTCAGTTTGGAATTCCATCCTCCTTGAAATTTTCTTTTGTAGCTGCCCTTTATGTTTCTTCATATCGTCTTGGACAAGAACATGGATGGACTTGCATTCACCACCTTGTCTCAAGCTGTTGATCATGTATGTTGCTCTGTGAGTAAAAAGTAACCAGTAAAAAGTTGTGTTTTCAGAAGGCGGACAGAGCCCAGGTGGCTCATAACACACTGTATTACATTTACATTGAAACACAGTGTAATAGCAGAGATCCAGTTTTGGTACATTGCTCAGGTACGTCCTTATAACCTAAGGACCATGAAGGTGTTTCCAAATGAATACTAAGCATGCACTTATGTACTTTGCTAAATGATACTAATTGATCAAATGCTGTCCGGGGTGATCAGGTCAGATCTGTTGAAGTTGAGTAACTTCTAATTCACTGTCAAGAGGCAGGTTTTTTGCTGATCACTGAATATTATTGCATTACTTTACCAAAACTTCTCTTGATTATACAGATTTTGATGATGATGGATTGATTCATCATCATTCTGCTCATCAGGGTGTGTACTGATAGGACAAGAGAGCATGGCTTCAAGCTGAAAGAGGGTAGGTTTAGATTAGATGTTAAGAATAAATTCTTTACTATGAGGGTGGTGAGACACTGGCATAGGCTGCCCAGAGAAGCTGTGGCTGCCCCCTCCCTGGCAGTGTTCAAGGCCAGGTTGGATGGGGCTTTGGACAAGCTGGTCTAGTGAGAGGTGTCCCTGCCCCTGGCGGGGGGGTGGAACTAGATGGGCTTTGACGTCCCTTTCCAATCAAAACAAGTCTGTGGCTGCATGATTTATTTATTTGCCTTACTAAAGAGTTGAAAGGGTTATTTTGGATTTTATACAGTTTGCAGAGAGGAAAAATAATGACTTTAAGTGCAGGAAAAGATTCTCTTTTCCCAATACATTTGAAATGTAATTTTGTCTGGCAATTAGAGCCTATGAGAGACTGACTGGCTGGGTAAATCAGGTTATGGCCATAATCAAACAGAGTCCACTTTAATTAATCTGATTATTATACATTTTGTGGTACTCTAAAATTGTTTAGCTTCCCTGTCATTTATTAAGACTAAACTTCTCTTTTATGTAGGGATGATTGCATAATGTGGAATTATTAATGGTTAGTCATAAGAAACTAATCAAGTTAGAGGCAACATGGAGTGAGGGAATGAGCACAGAACCAGGAGCTGAGTTCTTCCGTTAATTTGATACATGGTCTTGGAAAAAAATCACTTACTGTTCACTGCAGTATCTCGATTTTCCTTCAGCTAAAAAAAGAATGTTAATACTTATTTCCTTACTTTGCCAGAGCTTTGGGAGAATTAGCTAATGCATATGTTTGTGATTAAAATTCTAATGTTTCCAAAATGTCCTTTAAAAAAAAGCCTGCAAATGTTTATGTGTGTATCTGTGTTTACCTGTGTATGCAGATAATTAATAATGAAACTGGAGAACTGATTATGCTATTTATATCTTTAGCTGCCAATATATTTGCTTGGAAGGAACAGTATCTATTATCTACTTAAATTGCTCCTATCACCAATAATACGCAAGTGAATTTATCCTCACAAAACCTGTGTAGGGAAGTGCAGATTAAGACTCATGACAGTTTAGTCTGACTCATGGTACGCAGAAGACAGAGAATTCTCTTCCAGTGGTTTCTGTGCCAAGGCCGTGTTGCATTTCCTGTTTTATAAGAGGAGAAATAAAGCTCAAGGAGAAATAAAGCTGAAGGAGAATCAAGTCATATTTTTTCAGACTTTTAGATATACTTGTAATTCAGATTAGAATGCTCTTAATGCTCTTATTTGTCATGAAAACAATTCATGTGTATTGAAGCACTGATGGGGATTTTTAGTAGTTTGCCTCAGGTTATGCAGCATAGAAGGAGGCAAGGAGCAGAACTGGGTTCTGCCGGACTTCCCGTTTATTCCGTGCAATTGCAAGTCTCTATGGGTGATAAATAACTTGGGCTCACCTGTGGTGTAAGCTTTTTTAAATTAAAGGCTCAAGCTCTGAGATAAACCTTATGTATTTGTGTAAAAACTCATTTGCTTTCATTCCAGTGAAGCACTGTAATTTTTTGCCACCAGACTTCTTTCCTCCAGCATGTGAAATACGGTTTGAAGAAAACACTGAGCCCTGAAACAAGAGAAGGCCTCACTGGCATTGTGTATTCTATATCAAGCAATTTTACTTTTCCATTAACAAATGTTAAAAATTGTGGAGTTGTAGAATAATTCAAGGTATACGGGATGTCTGGAGGGCATCTGGTCAAACCTGCTCTCAATCTCAGCACCTGCCCAAATCTCCAAATTTGGAGCTAATTTCAGAATTAGATCGTGTTACTTGGGGTCATCTATAAAATGTGCGCTATTTTCTTCTTCCTAACTTTGTTGTGGTGGGATTTCTTATCTGATATCTGAGGATCCTTAGGATTTAGTCCACTCCTATGAAACCCAGTAATGGCATGATCCAGCTGTGTCAGTCCTGGATCATCTTGTTTACAGTTTCCCAGACACCAAGCTTTGCTCAATATGCTTGTGTTTTGGGAAGTAATCTTTGGGCAGGCAACAAAATAAGAAAAAAAATTTCATCTTACACAGTGCTTAGCTCATTTAGCCAAGTTACAAATAATAACCTGTAATATTGTTTTGCTATTGTGCAATCAAAAGCAGAATTTAGTAACCTATGTCCAAAAAATGGGTTCCAAGAATATTTCAGACCATTTTTCTTAAGTTTTTTTGATGTTCAAAGCCACTTTCACAACCTACTGTGCATGCATGGGAAATACATGTTTATCACTTATGTGGGAACTCTGCAGGTTATATGCATTCCCTTACTCTGGTTAACCTTTTTCCACTTGTCTTCCATGCACTCAACATAGAAATTTGGTGAAAATTACCACATTTTTAATCCACTTCTTATCCTACGTTTTCCCACTCTGCTTGAAGTTTTGAGCTTGAAGTTTCTTCCACAATCTCTTTAGTGCGTTGTAGCTTCATTTAGAGAATGCTTCAATTATTGGGTGTAGAAATGGCATGAGGCTGTCTTGTTATAGCAGACTCATCCCATCAGGAAGATCATGAGTCAGGAGGATCGAAACACATTGAACAGCAGTCACAGCAGCTGCATCTGTAGGTTTACTTAGGTCTTGTTCTACTGTCATCCTTTGGACTGAACCCCCCCTTATCAACTGGATGCATTAGGTGCGCTCCCGGAGCACATCTTCTGATTTAGCTTCATCGATGAGAAATCCAGTTCATTAGCTTTGAGAATCCTCTATGATGTTGAACTAAAGTGCAATGTGGGGGCATCTGGGAGTTCTGCTTCAAAAATGCACTCCTGGTAAGGACAAAGACACTACTGTAGACACTCTCTTAGTCATTTAACAGAAAGAACTTGGAAGAGCTGGAATACTTGCCTATGAGGTAGCCTTAGGACTGGTCATGAGGTAACCTGAGGTGATGCATGGAAGAAGCCATGCATCAATGACATCAGAAGTAGGCTGTTTGTTTTTACTGTCAGGACGGATCAGAACTACGAGAAACCTGGGCTTTTGTGCTAAGTAAATCAGGTGGATCAAATAATTCTTTCTAGTAATTGTGTTGGGTTTTTAATTAGAATTAAAATTAGTGGAGCTGTGCCAGAAATGCTCAGGGAACCTGTGGTATAGAAAAACTAGCTTTCACATTTTTCCTGCCAGATCAAGTCCACTGCAAGCACATGACATGTTTTCTAAACTCACTTAGATAAGCTCACAAAACATTTACAGGAGCTTTGTTCCAGCAGGCTTCATGCCTCATTGCATATCATCTGTTCTTCTGCAGCCAGCATAAACACATCTACAGTGTACAGCGTGCCTTGGTGAATTTGAGCTTGGTGCCATGGTGGGTCTGTGCCTGCTTAGGAACATGCTCCTGCTGCTGAGTAAACCAACATTGCACAGATCCAGCCTTCAGAACAGTGGCACCATTACTGCAGGACACTCATACAAACCTACCTCAGCTGGGTAATGCTGTTTATTAAGTGTACAGTCCTAATTTCTCATAATAATGCTTGTTAAACTAATTTTTAATGACACATGGGCAGGCTTTTCTTTCCAGTTTTTCATTCTATTGCTTTTGCAAAATGACTTTTTAACGACTTCTAAGACATGGAGCTATAATCAGTATTAGCAGTTCATACTGTTAGAAAACATCTTTGCCTGAACAGGAAATGCTGTACTGTACTTCTAGAGGATATGCTGCTTTCCTCAGGTATGAAAATGCAAGTGAATACCCTGCTTTTGAAGTAAAAAATGTCTCTGCTTTGAAACTGAGGGAAAAAAAAATAGCAGGAGATAGGCTTAATAAGCAACTGTGCAAGGAATAAAGTTAATCAAACTAAAATTTAAATGCATATAGATTTTTTTTGAGCTGAGTTGTTTCTGAGGATGTGGTTTTCTTCTGAATGTTTAGTGATTAAAATATTCAGTGTGTTTATTAATTTTTGGCAAAATGTCTTTACCTGATTTCACAGTTACACACAAAAACTTTTAGAATCAATCACTTATCACTTATGTTGGAAAGAAAAGGTACAATATTTTCTGAGGGCTCTTATAACACAATAATTCTGGTCCAGCTAGTACAATGATATCTTTCAGTGGTAATGTTGTGACAAGTAACTTCCCTGAAATCAATACAATAAGCTACTACAAAAATATTTATGTATCTGTTGTCTCTTTGGGCACTGACTTGTGAGCCCTCATAGTAGCCCTATGCAGAGATATTAGGCGTTCTCGGAGGATTCCATGAACTATGCTATCCCTATTTACTCTTGCATTGAATTTGGCATTACAGTTGCATGTGGTGTATGAAAAGACCTATTTTCCCAGTAATGAAAGCTTTGTATGAATATTAAAAACAAACCATGAACCAAGATATCTAGAATACTCCTTTTTATTCTTACTAAGCACTTAAAAACCAAGGATATTCTGCTCTGCAGAATTAGTTCAAGGGACAGAGAGTCCTTGAATTTTGGGCAAATTTGAATCCCTTCAGAAATGAATGATCTCTGGCCTCTAAAACACAGTTAGTGTGGGTATGTATTTAATTGCTTCTGATTTACAGCAGTGTAGCCACTTGCTGACTCCGTGGTCATTGTGCGTGGTTTTGTACTTGTAGTGTCTGACTAGGTTACGATCCTTAATTAAGAGTTTATCATCACAATATCCCTCTGAGTGTGGAATTGTAATTTTTACATTAAGGGAGATCCAAGGCACATGTAAAGCAAGGTCATTCCCTGTGAATACAGAAATAATATATAGTCAGGATTCAGAGTCATAGACCGAGAAATCTTCTGTAGTGTTTCATTCTAACTACATCCCTTATCCTTTCTCTCTTTATCTTTTTCTTTTCTCTCTCTTTTTTGTTTGTTTGTTTTTCTTTAAACCTAATTTCCTAAGGAAACGAGACTTTCATGACCATTCTCTGGATATCTCTGAGAATACTCTTCTTAATAACTTCTAAATCAGCTTTAGCTAAACATGACAGGGGGGTGTATTTCTAAAGCTATTGAGTTACAGTGACTGTCATAAGAATAGGCAGCCAGGATGTGTTTGTGCTCTCACTGAACAAAAAACATCAGTCCATGCTGTACACTAGACAAGGCACGCGGTCACCTTGAGAAATCTGTGCTTCTTGGCTCTGATCCCCATGATATTACTATTTTATTATCTATTTTATTATTATATTGCTTGCACTGGACATTTTCTTGTTGCTGACAAGCTGTCAGTTGTACTTCCGTTCCATGTGTGTGTGTTATACATACATGAATTTACATATGCATGCATACTTGTACATGTGTGTTTCCTAACCAAAGGATAGTTGAAAAATGGGATAACCCATCCTATTTCCCCATAAATTTTAAACCGACTCTAATAAATTTTCTAGTTTCTGGACTGAAAGGAAGCCAGTGAGCTTTCCATGAGCTCACTGGGTAGTTGTATCCTAGGCCCAACTGTTTTCTGCAGTTGCTGCCTATTTATGTCCCACGTGTTTGAGTATGGTTCTGTGTGAAAAACAGTGGGCTTTGTATGACAGAGGTTATTAAAATGGCTGAACTAACGTGTTTCTGGTATGAAAAATTTGGGCTAATAGCATAGATATGCTTACACAAAAAAAACATCGGTGGTGATGGGACAAATAGAAAAAACCTCAAACAAAACCAAACAAAAATCCCACAAAACCCCCCAAGAGATTGGTGCAAACCATTCAAATGCTGAAGCAAACTACAGCCTTAACAGAGTTGCTTGGATGGCAATATATATTGCATCTTCTTTCATTTAAGCCATTGAAAAGTTGTTCTCGCTTAGTGAAGCCTTTACTGAACAGCAGAATGCCCTTGTAAGCCTTGCAGGTTTTTGGCATGAATTGCATTGTGTTTCAACCTACATTGCAGTTCTGGTAGAATCAACTCTGTATTGTGTGGGTGCTGGAGGTTGAAAGGTAATTAATAATCTCTAAGAATATGTCTGAGTTGTATTAGAACAGTCAGAAGCAAACTCTTCTGTTGTAGCCTGGCAAGAATAGTGCATTCTTTGGGATAAACTGCTACTGTCTATTATTTGTATTTTGAATAATGCAGGTAACTCACTATTCTGGATGAGAATCCTCTAGAACTGACAAACCGACACCCAAGACCTTTGGTGCAGGAGTCTCTCTTGATGTTGAAGGAGATGCTTGCATGCACTAGCATAGCAAGCTGCAGTCCTGTCTGTTAGCTTTCCAACTCCAGGTTGAATCCTGCCCCCTGAGTTAGTGAACACTTGAAAATATTCTGTTTCTCTTTTCTGCTGGCTTATGTCTGAATACAGTTCATCCTCTCACCGGCACATACCTATTCAAACTGATCATGCTGCTCACGCATGCTGCGGATAATCTCTGAAGCTGGCATGCTAACAGCACTCTTGAGAACCGCAGCTGCATGTCCAGCCATGGAATGAACAGGATAAGAACTATGCAAGCAATTCAATGGCTGGATATCTATCAACTGTTGTGGTGTATATTAGGATGAAGAGAATTAGACATGGTTGGGTTCTGTTCTTAACATTCCTGGCTAGTGGAAGGGGATGGGTGCCAGGATGCATTTGCAGTATAAAGGAGAGGCACTTGAAACGGGATGGAGTCTGGCAGCCAGGCCAAGTGGAAAACCCCGTGTAAGACACATATATAATGTGCTGTCAAGAAATAACAAGCAGGGGAAGAATCACATGCACATCCTCTGGATCTAAGAGACCCTACATTAGATTGAGGCTGGATGCATTGCAGGTGTGGTACCTGCTCATGGTATGGTCTGCAAACGCAGCTCAGGGCGCAGAGCGGAGACACACGTGAGTGGCTTGGGTTTTGGCAGCAGATCTGTGTCAGTAATGCTATATTGGATAATGTTCTCCAGTGCTTTTTATAAAAGAACAGCTATGGTTTTAATTTTCAGTTGCTTATAAGCTGCCATAATTTCTTTACTTCAGACCTAGTTCATTAAAAGCGTTGACACTGCCCAGAGGTAGTACTCTTGGCATCATGCATTAAAAAAAAGCAGTAAAAACTTGTTTGTGCAAGCTGACAGACTAGTATGCCAAGCGTGGGAAGAAGAGTTCTGGAAGAAGGACAGGAGTTCATATTTGCTCTTTTTTTGTACTTGTTAAGCAGTGATGTGTATTGAGTCAGGAAGTCATGTTCCTGTGGGGAGAAAAAAAGAGATTTGACAGACCCTCAAACTATTTGGATCATGGGTGGATAAAAGAGTTTAAGAGCTATGGGGGTTTTACTGTATGTTTAAAAACATTATTTTGTGTGCATACACACACAGACTACTTTTTGTTTTCATAGTAAATTAAGGACAGCAAATTATTAATGCTCTTGATTGCAGAAAAATGGGAAGGTTGTACACTGCAAATGGTTTTTAAAGCCTTTCTTTTGCACCTGGTTTACAACAGATTCAAGGCAGTTGTTTTGAAAGCAAGTATGGGATCATGCATGTATTAAACAATCTGTGGTTTGACTATTGATTGGGTTTTATGAGCAAACATAAAACTTCAGTGATTTATGAGTTCCTGAAATGTTTCATGGCTTTGTCACCCTTTAATGGCTTGAATTAAAGTAAATGTGGCACAGAAGATTGCATAAGTATAAAGGTGGGTGCAATTTCACCAGGTTTAGACACTGAATTTAGTTCTCCCAGCTTGCTTTATAGTTTTTCCATCTAAGTAATCACTGCAATTGGACAGTTGCTTTAAACAGGGCTTAAACCACTATCTAAAAGTATCCAAAAAGAGACAGGATTATAAGTGAGATAGTTTTACAAGAAAGAAGAAAAACACCAAACTTTCTAAGGCACATCCAATTTCTGACAAAACACAGAGCAGTTGAGTTTGTTACGTGGTTTGTTTCATTGAAAGACACGTGTGAAAGGCATCAAAGAGTATGGCAACCTCTGTTGCAGTAAACAAAGTAGTTCTAGCTTGTATCACTCTAATTAGTAATTAATTAACAATAGAAGATTAGGTTGAGATTTTTGTACGCTGCATCTCAAATTTCAGGCTGCAGAAGACGAAGGCATTTATAATGAAGTCAGTGCTCTTGCATTAATGAGTGCTGGAATTGCTTTGCAGGATTGCTGAATGTGGCTTTCATTAGTACTGCTCCCAGGTAGAAACGAAATAGTTTGTCTGTACAGGTTATATCTACTAAGTTCACAGGCATTGCTTCTCTGGTATTGTATCCTCAGTCAGTACAAACCAGTGAGAGAGGGTAGTATTTCACATAGCTTTGGCTGAATCCCTCTTGCAGAACCACAAATTTCAAGATCTTAAAAAAAAAAAAAAAAAAAAAACAAACCTGCTTGCATTTAAACAAACTCACATCCTAGTCTGGTGAAGCAAACAGTTCACATCAGCAAAAGCAATACAGACTCACAAAACATAACATGATCTCAGTGACACTGATTTCAAATTCATAGTTCAAATTCAGAATTGTTCACTGTTCCTCTGAGAGCAGTCAGTCTTGGTCTCCACTGATAGCACAGTTTCCTTGATTTGTTGTGCCGGAAACAAGCTCATCCTAATCCCCTCTCTCTGGACCATTTCCTCCTTTTCTACACACAGAAAAGCAAGTGCTGTTGTACTCAGCACTTGCACATACAACTGGAAGAGCAGGTGAACAGAGCCCTGCAAAGCTGATGCAAATTCCAGCAGAAAAATCAGTTGCCAGAGGAATGTTGAGCAACACAAAGGCGACGACTCCATCCTCCCGATAGATCTGCCACCTTCATTTAGGCAGTAGAAAGGCTTGATGTTTGCTCCCCAATTAAAGTTTCCAACTTGTCAGGTATCATGCAGCCTTGTGCCTTTGGGCCAGCTGTCTGATAGACTCTACGCATCAGGCTCGCACAGCTGTTCTGACATGAGAGGAAGTAAATCAATCCCTGCATATGCCACCCCACCGGCTCTGCAGTTGTGGCACCTCTGTATTAACTTTAAATATTTCACCGGCAAGGAAGATCAGAAGGCAACTAGGTTTTGAGATGCTATTAGAGGTATTCCTTTGTTACTTAAGAATAAAGGATATGTTTAAGTAAGTTGAAGCCTAATTACCTTAGGCAGTTTTAAGTTGTCTGTTTTAAACGATTCCTTCCTGGGTTACCAAGTTTTATCATAGTGATAAAAAGTGATGAAATTCACTGTTCATTTCAAGATTCAAATTAGGAACTACCAAGAAGTTTTGGTAATTGTCTTACTCCATTTAAATTTTATAAGGTACTCTCCTATTTCTGTCATCCTGTTGTCACTTTCTGTCACTTTTGCTGCCTCTTTATCTAGAGAGCAGTTGGAGTGTCATACCTCAGGTTTGCTGAGAGCTGCCCTTTTGATATGAGGGCACCTGGGGAAATCTCATGTCTTTAAAACAAGCCAGTAGCAGGTGAAGATGTTCAGCTGGCTGAGCATGGTTGGAGTTTCTGTGCCTTTAAACATGCTGCTATTTCTGTCACTTGTGCTAGGCACCTCCCAGTTTGGTCAGAAAAAACAGGACACTTTCATGAGAAGGATGAAAAGAAATGAAATGTGCACTGAACAGGTCCTAAAGGTCCTATGATCTGTATTTTGTTTTTCTGGTAGCCAGCTGGCCTTGCTTTAAGATGACTGTGGCAGCAATGCCACTGAAGTGGAAAAAAAGAAGTTACTGTTGGCTTCCTAATTTTAATGAATCAGGCTTCACTAAGATGATGAGCTCTCTTTGCAACTCTCTGTCTCTGAAACGTGGCACAAGTGAGTGCTGTAGAGTAGTTGGAGGTGTGTGGTTTTGTTTTGGAAAACATTGCCACTGTTTTGATGGATTATTTTTTTTCTTTACTATCTGCTTCCTCTCCTGCTATGATTTTCTTTGAAAAGCAATATTGTGTTTACCTAGTGACAGTGAAGGATAAGTTGTTCTCAGCTGTCAGACAAGAAGCTCCAATTTGTGTTTGACCTAGAAACATTTAACAGCAATGTCTTTCTCAGTACGAGATAGGAAGGTTGGGAAAGCTGGAAGCAACCTATGAGATATTAAAAAGGGGTCTGCTTCACAATGCATGAAAAAATAAAACCAGGCGAGAGGTAAAATAGATCTTTCATTACTTGTTAGAAAGCAATAGAGAAAACTGGAAAAAAAGATTGATAAAAGCAAAGTAACAAGAAGTAGATTTTTTTATCTTGGGGTAACAGACATTACTTTTCCTCCCAAGTGGATGGACTCCCTTGAGACTGCTGTATAGAAAGCAAAAATATTTGCTGTCCACAGAACAAGTTACAGGGGGTGGCAAAGTCTCTGCTAGCATTTCCAACAACAAGGCCGAGGTTGTGCCACCCTCTGCCTTAGATTTGTGGGTTCAGGCATACCAATGTCTGCTGGGATGTCCTGTGCTGTATGGAACAAGTCTGTCAGGTCTTGCTCAGACAAATATTGCTGGATTTTAACACTCTAGATTATTGCCTATTAAAATCCAGTTCTTGTTTCTGAGTAAATCAAGGGACAAAGTTACAGGTGAAGCACTTTGTGCCATGTTACATGGTGACAGACTTGGTTTTATCATAGTAGTACATTTTGAACGTTTTGTTTGTTTTTCTCCTTCCATCACAAAGTGCCATGGCATGTATTTATCAAAGTTCTGTCTGAACATGAACACTAAGGAGTTTACTCTTCTTGCCTTGATTGTGAGTGCTGCTCTTGGCATGCTGCACAGCAGAATTGTGAAGACTCTAGCTAGTGATAAAGGTGTGATCTCGTGGGGACAGTTTTGCCTAAACCTACTAGTTCCTTGCACTGATCTCTGCATAAAAGCTTTTACAGTCTGCTGAGTGGTTTTTCTTCTTTAAACAGTAACTCTAAGTAGCTGTTAGGTTCACTTTGTTGCAGTTAATAATGTATACTGATATCTAATTACATAGCAGAGGCGTTTGGTTTGGGTGTTTTATATTAAAAAAATAATTTTCTGGTCATGCAAATAATGGTGTTTCTGGTTGCGTGGGTCTTGTACATATGATTGTGAGAGTTCTAGGACTCGTGCCTTAAGGCATCCATATATTACCCTTCTTTCTTAAGGCTAGACACTTTATACCCTTTTCATTATACATAACTGCTGGTCTGTGCTTATAGACACACTTATGTTGCGTAGATATAGATATCATTACAGGTTTTTATATTTTGTATTCAATGAAAGGCTTTTGTCTTTCAGCAGTAGCTGTTCAACTGATATTCTCAAAAGAATAGTCAGTCTCTCAGAAGAGGACTCTGATTTTTTTACGATGCCATTGACTGTCCATGAATAATTTATGAATATGTCAGTCCACCTCTAGTATTACATGCAGGCTGCAGTGCTTATGAAATTTAATGACATTTTTAGCAAAGCAGCATTGAATGCCATTGTGGCTGAAACAATGGTTCTTGTTAGCATTTTGAAAGTTACTGGTGTTAACTTATGTTTGTACAGCTTCCAACCAGCCAGTGTGTTTAATCCAGCTTGGTTATTTTACAGTCGGGACATTTGGCAAACCACAGTAACTAGAACAAGCAGGACTGCTAGATGTAGTGCAAGTAGGCTCTGATCCTGATGACTCACATTCAAGTGGAATAACTCTAGGTTTCACTAGAATTGATCTCCACATAGCACGTGCCTGAGATCTGACTCCATTTCCCTCAGCACTTTAGTCAAATAAACAGTACCAATTGTAATGCAATTCAGGCTGGAATTTCACGTCTGAATGGCACAAAGTATGAAGAAAGGTAGTGATTAGTGTTTACTTTGTGGATTGTTTATAGATTTTACTAGAACTCTACGAGCAATAAATGATACACACCAACAAAGCAAAGCGTACATTATGAAGGCTAAATAAATCTTTTTTTATATTGGTTTTGAGTCAAGCAAACATAAATAAGACGGCTTGAAAATGTTAAAAATTAGAAAGGAGTAATGATATTCAAATGGTATATGCTGACAAAGCTTGCACTGACAGTAAAATTAATGCCAGAGGAGCTTTCTGGTGTCTAAAGCAGTGATAGGAACTATTATGTGAGCTTTTGAAAATAATTGAGAGATAAGTCATTATTAATGAAAATAAACTGAGTTTTTGGTGCTGCTGAGGATTTAGAGGTACTTATCAGCAACAGGAGAAGCCATCAAAAATGATACCATACTTGCTGTTGACAAAGATCTGTTCTGGAGCTTTGCAGAGCACACACAGAGATGAAGAGCTCTTGGGCAGCTAGAGAGTGCAACAGAGAGGACAGTTTGTTTAATAAGACTGAGGAAGAAGCAGGGGATTTGAGTCTTTAATGTCCTGAATAAAGAATCTTCATTATGTTCGTCATAACTGATTCTTATCCCTTTGCTCTAAGCAGCACTGCAGCTTGCATGCAGCTAATCACACAAGGAGACAGGAGGTTTCATCCTGCTCATTTCCTTCTTCACTCAAGTGCAATTTGGCCTGAGATTATGATGATTCACAATACACTTTATTAAAAAAATTAAACAGAAAAATGACAAATTCATGTCCCCGTCTAAGAAAGCCATTAGCAGCTGATTCTCCAGGAACCCATGAAAAGAAATAAACAGCAACATAACAGAAAATTCAAAAAGGTCTCTCAGAGAAATCTGACACACAGAAAAGTAAGGTGCAGATGTAATCACTTAACATATGCCATGTGCACTGAAGGTGAAAATATTTGGAATTCATTTGCCTTAAGTAAAAGAAAGAGATCTGAATAATGGTGACCTTCCTCTTGCAGAAGTTAATCTAATTCTGAGGCTGGAGGTAACCCATGAATGGGCATGTTTTTAAGGGAGCATGCAGAGGCCTGGGGAGAATGTGGAAGTCCCTGAAGAAATGTATGTGATCAAGTTGGTATTTTGAGTTCAGTATGAATAAGGAGAAACACATCAGAATTGCCGGGTTGGTATGACCTTAAACAAGGACCTTTCAGATGAAAGCCCACTTTGATACCATCAACCCACTTTGGGTTTAGCTTAGCTTTAACCTAACAGAAATGGAATATGCAGCATAGGCTTTGTGAAGATCACTCAGCTTTTAGAAGTCCTAAAAGATCTAAGAAAGAATCTGTGCCTTACAATGTGATAAAATCAATGTTGAACCCTCAAGTCCTGCAAACTGCTCTTTACTACTAGCAGACATATCTACGGTGATGATCCTAAGGCAAATACTAAAAGCTAATTTTGTGACCAACCTGAAGGTACAGATTCTTAAAATTACATTTCTATTAAAGATGACTCAGGACAGGGAATCAGAGATGCCTGGGCCTTTGATTCAGTGATGTTAAGTTAAACAGTTTGATTACCCTTCCCTCTTCAGTGCCTCTGATGTATACTTAACGGTCACAAAAAACCCCATCAAAACAAAAAACCCAAAAACCAAATAGATCTTAGTTTCAGCAGAATAATAAGCCTGGTAAGCTGTGGCATGTTAAGTGAGTAAGATTTTCTCCCCTTGTCCTGTTAGAATATTTGAAATATTCAACTATTATTTCCTGTAAGGTCTTAGGGGTAATTACCAGTAGAAACAGATCATCAATACTAAAGATTAAAAATTGACACAGGTATAAGTAACTATTTATCTTGTTTTCCTCCTTAGTAGTTACTGTAGTTATTTTTTCTTAGAGTTGGATTTAGACATTATTTCACTTCTACTGGTATGCACTTTTTACGCATCTTTTCCATCACAAACATGGATCAAATTAATCTATGACCTTCCTGGGACTGAGTATACTTTCATTGTTTGAGAACAGGTTTGAATGGCTATAGTAAAGATACGTGGGTTAGTGTATTTAAGCTATTTCTTGTCCTCCTTTGGAAATGGATTGTTCTGCTACAGCGATGCTACCCTTGACTCTGTGTTCAGGAGCACCAAACTCTTACAGACTGTGTTCCTGCAAGAAATTATTTGCATCGAAAGGGATAGAAAAAGACTAAGAAGCATGTGACTGAGAACTTTTGATGGAGGGGAAGCTGTTTGTGAGTCAGCAATGTGCCCTGGCATCAAGGAAGTTTGGCAATATACAGGGTGTCCTGGTTTCACCTTGGAAACATTAACAGAACTGCAGTTAGATCAAATAAAGTGGTTATTCATCTTTAATTGGCCTTTCTAGGCCACTTCTTGAGTGCTTGTGTAGTTTTGGGCCGGTAATAAAATAAAAATCAGAAACTGAAGCACCTTGTGAAGAGTCTCCAGGATGGTTGAGGAGCTGTTGCATTTACCCTGTGAGGAGAGGCTGAGGGAACGGGGCTTGTTCAGCTTGGAGAAGAGTGGAAAGCTAACAGTGGTCTGCCAACACCTAAGAGGAGGTTAGCAAGAAGACGGAGCCAGGCTCTTCTCTAATGTGCATGGCAAAAGAAGAAAGGCCACAGCTGCAAACTGCAAAGGGAAGATTCAGACTGATAGATTTAGGGAGAAACTTTAAAACTTGGGAACAGCTAAGCATGGGAACAGTAATGCTGCGCAGTCTCCATCATTAAGAGGACTTCAAGAGCCTTCTAGATAAAGACCTGATCAGCTTGGTCTGACCTCATCACTGACCCTGCTTTGAGCAGGAGGTTGGACCAGAGACCTCCTGAGGGCCCTTCCAGCTTCACTGGTCCTATAGGTCTGTAAAATAGACCAGGTGTCAGTCTTGGGACACTTCTCCAGATGACTAGTAATAATGTATTACAAGCTGAAATGAGAAACTTTGAGTTACACAATGAAGTCTACTGCTTGTGAAGAAGCAGTTACCTAACTTCCATCCCACCTCTGCAGAAAGGGCAATGCTACTTTGGAAGTCTGTTTGTTTCAGAGAAGCTTGATGCTAATTAATAAAAAGACTCCAGTCCCCAGGCTTGCACTTTTGGTAGTTCTCCATAGCCTTGGCATCCTGCTGTGCCCACGCTTACAGCTCCATCCTCCTCTAACATTTGGTGTCTGGCTGACTGCATCTTCACATTCACCTTTTTAAACTTTATTTTTTCAGGACTGAAGTAATATATCAGAAACAACTCACAGCATTTGCATCCTATTAAGAAACACTCTGAACTCCTTCTTTATGACTGGTAACAATGGTGACAATCATTTTCATTTGCACAGAAATTCATTCCAAAGCTTCTAACAAATTGATATGCAGTGATAGGTGAAGAATTGTAATGCCATTACTAAATTGCGGTCATTTCAAAGGGTCAAAATAAGCAGCTGTTTAATAACCTTGCTCTTGCCGAGAGTTATGTGAAAAGTTTGAACGTGAGAGATTGTAAATGTTCCCTTTTCAGTGCATCTTAATAGAGAAAAATAATCTTCAACTGAATAATAATCTTCAGCATCCTTAGGCAGTTACGATTCAGTCCTAGCAAGATATAAAAATTCAAGTGATGGGGAAATATTCTCCATCACAATACCACATAAGTATTTGCTGGAGGTGTTAATGTATTTGTCTTGCAGTACACTTGGAAAAGAAGCCACTCACAATCCCCAGATAGCATGGCTTTTGTGTGTAATGCCTTCAGTTATGTGTGAGTGGATTCAGAGAATCCAAGTAGACTAACAGGAGACATGAAGATGACCTATTTACTCATAATCTTCACTCAGAAAGGAATTAAAAACAGATGGTAAATCAAGTTTTTGTTGTCTAGTCACTGGGAAATTATGCTCAGGAGTGATGTTTTAAAGATGCACTTGTAATCAGAACGATGTTTCATTTCATCTGCTGAAAGGTTGATTACAAAATGAGTACAGGGATGAAAGAAGAGACAATCATCTTGAAACAGTGAGGAATACATCAGCTCTTCTCTCTCAGCCAGCTGAAGGCTTTGTGACAGTGTAGACAGAGCTTGCTATTCCTGATACGGTCACAGACAAAGTGTGAGCTGAAATTGTTTATGAGGACCACTCTCCCCCACAGTTGCTGCTGTGTTCTCCAGCTCAGCTTCACCCTCTGTGGTGGCAGCAGGACTGAAGGGCTGTTCAAGGACAAGAAGCTGCATGTGATACTGACCTTGCTGGATCACTTCTCTAGCCATGGCCACCTCAGTAGTCTGCTGTCATAGGAGTCTTTTACTTATACTGACAGTAAGGTCTGTGGTAAAACTATGCAATGTGACAAATTAGAATAGATAGTCCTCCCCTGGAGGATATCTGGGTTTGATGACATTTCCTATAAAACATTTGGGGGACAACAATTTTTTTTCTTTCTTTTTTTTTTTTTTAACTATTAGATTTCTCATTTTTGATGCTGACTGGAAATTTCCCCAGGGATTTCCAAAGCATGAAGGGAAACAAGTGCCTCAGTTTAGAAAGGAAATAATGTTGGGGCACTCCAGATCTCAGGCACATAGAAGTAGAGACTGTTGGTTAAATTGGTGCTAAAGGAATGTAAATATTTTGGTGTGGAGGATGAGTTTCTTTTTAAGTCTTGATTATGAAAGCTTCAGAAACCTAAATAAAGTACACAAAGTCTACGAAAGTCCCATATCAAACAGCAAGAAATCCACAGTATTCTTACAAGATTTCTTGTCTCTTAATTAGTATAATTTCACAATTTTATCAGTGCAGCTTGTACATTTAAAATGATAAATGGGAAATTTTATCTCTTTCCCTGTTGTATAGAACCCTGGATGAGTTTTTTCTTCTCACATCAATTCATTGATACAGAGAAATCATAGATTAATTTGATGTGAGTTCAGTTTCTTAGAGAACTAGAGGAGTCTGTAGTTCTGGACATTAACTGGCTCTAGTTAGTAAAGGTTAGATTTGCTCTGTCACGATGCAAATGGCATGCTAGCTAGCTGATTTACCAAGCCTCCTTTGTCCCAGCCAAAATAAAAAAGGAACCCCTTGATGTAGTTTCAGGTTGAGTAATGCATTCCTGTGTGACATGCTCTAGGTGAACCTGCTTGGCAAGGGGGTTGGACTAGTTGATCTGTAGAGGTCCCTTCCAACCCCAACAATTCTGTGATTCTATGAATAGTTTCTGTACATGAATGTCTGTATGTGTGCGTGTTTATACCTACTTAAATATCCATACACAGTTTTGATTTATATGGTTGAAGAAATCCTCAGAGTCATACAGCTGCTTCTCCATTCCCCATTTTACTGTCTCTGTTTCCTCCAAGGAAAAACAACTGCTCTTTCTTTCTCCTAGTTGAATTTGATACAGAGCTAGAATTTGGGTTCTCCTGAGTCTTTGAAGCATGTTTGGCTTTAACTGCTTGTAACATCTAGATTTTCAGGTGCAATATTTTAGAGCAACATAGTTTTGAACTAGAACAAATGATAAGAAGTTGTGCATCAGGAGGAAAGAGTTGGACAAATTCATCTGGTGCTTCTTACAGTTTTTGAAAGCAGAACGCTTCACAGCTGCTCATGAATGCATCATGTTTCTATTTCAGGGTACACCTCCTGGCTAGTAAAAGAGCTGCAGAATATGCACAACACAGAGTATTCAAGTGTTTTGAACTTTGCTAGGTCAGAATTTTTTCAAAGGATGAGGAGAGCTAAGCAAGGTCCATGTGCGTGACCAAGGTGCGCATCTCACATCCCATCTACTTTTGAAGAAGCTTTCTTGAAAGAGAGTAAAATGTGTAGATTGGTGTTCTTCCTCTTTCATATAAAAACAGATGGTGGGCTATTTTCCCTGAAGGTTTATGGCTTATGCTGTGTTAGACAGCCTCTCATTTTAACAGAATAGTTTTTGTCTCTAAGGTGCACTTTTCAGGTACATGCTGTACCTGACAGCACACTGTGGGTAGAGGCAGAAACTGGGGAGACACACTGTAGATTATGTCACTCCACTGAAATTCTGTGGAATTGTGTTGATTTTCCTATGTGGGGGATGTGGCATGGAACTTCAGAAAGAAATTTTTTTTTTGATCTTCCCAAATTTCAACTGTAGAGTAGTCATAGGCATTGAAGCTATAGAATCACAGAATCATGGAATATCCTGAGTTGGAAGGGTCCCATAAGGATCATCAAGTCCAACTCCTGGCTCCACACAGGGCCAGCCAAGTCAGAGCATGGGACTGAATGCGTTGTCCAGGCACTTCTTGAACTCAGCCAAGCTCGGTGCTGTGACCACTTCCCTGGGGAGCCTGTTCCAGTGCCTGACCACCCTCTCAGGAAAGAACCTCTTCCCAATATCCAATCTAAACCTCCCCTTCATGCCATGTTCCATTTCAACAAGGGTGCAGCTCTGTTTCATTCTATATTTAGCTAATTCAGAAGGAAGAAACACAACTCCCCTTGATTTATATATAGCTGGCATCCTTAGATGCTCCACCACAAGTTGCAGTTACTGCTTCTGATAAGACTCTGACAGACCAGTAATCAGACCAAGTATGAAAACTTTTGCATCCTGTATTCCATCTACAATTTTCTAGTGCTCTGTTTTCAAGGATTCAGACAAAAGACCTGTTGGAGATTGCTTTTGTTGAAGGAAAAGGTCATTGCACAGAATCTGCTGTGTCTCAGCTAGGAAGTATCTGCATTTTGCAGAATACATCTTACATTATTTATATACTTCCAAAGGTTGTTAATTTCACATATACTTTGTAAAATTGGAAGAGTAATTCCAGCTAACATGATATTGGAACTATTCATGATCAAAATGATGACTGGTACAAATGAAGACTGCTCGTAACAGAACTTTTTACTTTGTCCTGTGGGAAGCAGAATGAAAGCTCTGGAGTTTGCATCTGTTCATAATTCTATTTATATTATGGTAGGTTTGGTTCTGATTGTGCTTTTTCAAGAGATTTTATCTTTAATTTCATTGTAGTAGAAACTAGATAAAAGTCTAATTTTCAAAATTTCATCATTTATACAATTAGAATGCGGTGAAAAGTATTTCTATGATGTCTGGTCTGTGAATCAGTTGACATGTGTCGTGGTTTTGCCCCAGCCGAGGGCCGCACCCCACACAGTCGCTTGTACTTTTAAAAGGAAGGGGGAAGGAAAGTTGGGGGAGGGGGAAAAAGGGAAGGAAGAAAGGAGGAAAAGAAACCACAACCTAGAAAACCAGAGCCACGCAGGTTGGGATAAGGATAGTTTACTAAACAATAACAGAAAACTAGATATAACAATAACAGGAGTTTAAAGCACAAAATAGATGAAACTGGTGATACACAATGCAGTTTCTCACCAAACCACACAACTCAGGCCGCACAGCTTAGAGCCGTCCCCGAACCCGACCGTCCCCAGAAACTGCACGTCCTGGCGTTGTCTCCCCCTCTTCCCCCCAGTCCCCCTTTATACTGAGCATGACGTAACTGGCATGGAATATCCTCTTTTGCCAATTCGGGTCACCTGTCCTGGCTGCGTCCCCTCCTTTCTCACTAGTAAGGAAGTATGCAGAGCTGAGAAAGGTACTTGATTGCCCGGCAACAACCAGAAACATCAGGGTGCTATCAGCACTATTCTCATGCTAACACCCAAGCATGGCATTCCATCCACTGCTAAAAAAAAAAAAAAGTTTAAATCCATCATAGCTGAAACCAGGACAACATGTTTTGGTTTTAAGGTAATTTTTAAGCAGAACAGAGTTGTATGTGGTGCAACTAGGAAAACAAATTCATTCCCTTTCAAAGAAGTTTGGTAAAATTCAGGACAGGCTACTCTTGCAAAGAGAGGAGGACCAAATGCACTCATTTAAAAGTGAATAAAATCAGGAAAAGCAGTAACAGCTGATGAAAAAACAAATGTGCAGAAACAAAACCCAAAACCCCAGATATAAAATATGAGCACTTGGATTTGGGAGTAAAGGGGATGCTCAAGTGTCTAGAAAAAAATGGCATGTTGGCACTGAGTTGGAAAATTGCAGGACTTTTTTATGGGTATGAGAGAGTGGCTGGGAAAACTATAATACCAGTAACTCATTGAAATGAACCTTATGCTAACCCAGACATGGTGAGAGGGAAACTGTGACAGCTATATTCTTCCCTGAAAGGGTTATTGGGCATTGGGACAGGCTGCCCGAGAGAGGTGCTGGAGTCACTGACCCTGGATGTATTTAGGAGGCAGGTAGATGAGATGCTCAGGGATATGGTATCGTGTAGGACGGGAATGGTTGGACTTGATCTCAAAGGTCTTTTCCAACCTTGTGATTCTGTGATATGTTACAAAGAAACAGTCACTCATGAGTCACCATTTAAGGTTTGATTTGAGAGTTGGAATTTTTTGTGAAAGCACATCTCTGTCTTCAGAACACCTAGAAGCTGTAGTATAGAAAAAAATCCATTCAGGAAGAATGTAACTTTCATTTCTGCAAGCTCATCACAGAGTCTTTCTTGGGGTTACAACATTGCTTGCTTTCTTGTAGTTTTGTCTTGATTCTCCTCAGTTATTAATGTGTTTTTTCACAAGGTCCTTTTATTTTTCACAGATTCAAATTTCCATTTACTCATATCCTTATCTTAGGAGGCCTGTAGTTCCCAGGAGGTGTTCTTTTTATGATGTTTCTCTCTGTGCTGTTTTGTTGACATTTTTATGTCTAAGCAAAGTTTAATAATGGAAATTAGGGGAACAGAATGCTGCAGTGTGGGAGGACAAGAGAGAAAGACAGTGTCTAATTCTGAAAGGGAGAAATTTTGTTGTTGCTGGGGGAATGATTTTTTTTTAAGTTGATCCCTGTTCATATGTGTCCTCCTTTTCCTGGAATCCCAAAGATGTCTGTCTACAACCCTATCATGTCATGTGCCACTGACAGTTGCTTCTTAAGAGTAGCTTAAACTGTCATATGTCAAGATAAATTTGTTTTTCTCTTCAGCCAAAATTTCTGTAACCAAATGAGGGGGGAAAAAAAATGGAAGGAGGAGAGGGAGGGAGGAAGAGAGTATAAAGAATCTGTCAAGATACTTCTGGCAGCAAAGATGTGATGGCTGCGAAGCAAAATTCAGCTTCCCCTAGGTATATTCTGGGTAAGATCTTTGCTGGTGGTTTCCACCAGCGCCCTACAACTCTGCTTCACAGGTTCCCATTAGTACGTGGAAAGTTACGTGATCTTGGTCTGTAGCCCTGATGACTGCACAGAGATATTTTTAAAGCAGTTATAGAAACTCAAAACCCAGTTGCAGCTATGAAGATTTCTCAATGAATTATTTTAAAGGGAGGAGAAGCTTAAATTATTAATTAGTTATTTAGACATTAAAATATTTATTTAGAGCAAGACTTAGGTTTTGAATTCCCAATGGTGCCAGCACTGGAAACTGGTGAAACTAGTCATGCTAAACATTTCAGCTGAAAACAAGAAATCCATGAAACAACCCTCCCATGTAAAAAAAGTAACTTTGCCTGTTAGGTCTATGTATGTAAACAATGAACTCATAAAAGGAGTTTAAATAATTGATTTGAAGCCTAATCTCTGCAAGGGAGTTCGCAAAGGTTTTAGCTGATGCAGAATTCATTCCATTGTCTCAGAGATTTTCTACTTCAAAATTTCAGTCATAGTCTGGTCCCCAAATAACTCCATGTGATTAAATTTTTGAAAAAATCTTCTCAGCTGTAGAGAGCTGTATGAATAATAAAACCCCCTCCAACCCAAACAAACAATAAAAAACTCCCTCTCATATCATTTGTTTTACACTGGTAAGAAAATTAAGTGCTTTGTAAATGTTATCTGAATGACTTGGATACACTGATCCCAAAAAACCGATTGGATAGGTGGAGAGGAAAATACATAGCTTCCCTAAGTCCCCCAGCAAGCTACTGATAGAGTTGGGAAAAGAAGGGCGTCCAATTTCCACAGACTTGCTGAAACAGGGACTACTGCTCTAACTCAAATATTTTTCATGGCTTTTTATGTTGTCGCTGGTTTGTGTGGGGTTTTTTTTGGTGGGGTTTTTGTTTGGTTTTGTTTTTTAATAAGTACTGCTCAGTTAGGAGGTATCCTGAAATACGTTGATTATGTATCAGAAGCCAGGTTAATGGAGAAAGCAAGATTGTCAATAATTTTAAATTTTTCATGGGTAAATAGGGTCTCTAATGGTTATTCATCCGCATTTTGTTTGAACATGCAGGAGCAGTAATATATGGTGCTTGTCAACATTTACACACAACCCATTTTTTTTCATGCTGAAATACTGACTTTGAACATTCAGGCTGATTCTGTTTTGCAAAACCTGAGGACAGAACTGCTCTTGTCACCTGTAGTGGAAAGTTAGGATTCGTAATCTAGTTCTCTGATAATGTAATGATGCAGTAGTTATAATTAGAGCTCTTTCATAACAACAGCGAGAGGGAGAATTTACTCAGACTTTTCTAAGGTATTGAAATGACAAATATATCACTTCTTTCGAAGTATGAGTACAAAGAATCGCAACTGGCATTCTTAAAAAATACACAGCATCTTTTTGTCTTTCACAGTGTTATCAATGTTTGTTATACTGTACTTCCTTTCTTGCAACATTATGTATTACTATGAATGTGTTTTACTTTGTTTTTTTTAATAACAGGTAATCAGTGGGCATTTGTTGCACTAAGCATCTGATTTACTGGATATAGATATTGTCTTCCAGTCTTTTCAGACCTCTAGTCTTGGCACATTAGTCTGTTTCTATAGCATTGCAAAAAGTAAATCAGAAATCAGATATACTAACGCTAGAATATGCTGTACTACCACCTCATCAGTTTTCAATTCTGTCACTCTAAGCCTAAATTAAATTTCCTGCACCAGAATGGACCAAAATGAACTGAAAAATGATCCTGGCACTTCAGATCTGAAAATATTTTATTAGCAGATTGAGGTCAAGGGTTAGCAACAATGAAGCAAATCTTTCCTCCCTTCCCGTGTCTTTCATATCTTGGTCACTCTGCAGTCATTTAATAGGCCTGGGTCATTGCAGTGTTATACAGTAGAGACCCAAAAAGCACTGCTTTATAATCATCATTGGAAACAAATTATGTGTAGGTTTTGGATTTAAAATGCTTGTAAGGGAGATGTAGCAACGATGTCTCATGTAGTCCAGAAAGTTTTATTGGTAGGAAATAATAGCTGGAACAGTAATCAAAGGACAACCTGATGATAGCCGTCATACACAATGAACAAAAAAGACCCTGAGCTTTTCCAAGGGCCAGTCCCTGGGTCTGCCTGCTCAAGAGGCTGCTGTTTAGGCTGTGCTTCTGGCTACTCTTCTGTTGACAAAAAGTGCAGGAGAGGATATGTGTGTGTGATGTAGTGGGGAATTTCCATTTCCAAAGATATATGGAGATGTGGTTGGACCTTCAGTCCCCAACATCCACACAGTTCCTGGGGACAGCCACTTTGATGGATGAGCTTTAGGGTGTTCAGCATTTCCTATTACTATTGCTGTTGGACTGGATCAAGGAGAGCTTGGAGCGTGGATGTAGGAAAGTGTTTTGGCGTACTTTTCTGTCCTGGATCTGAGCTGCAGCTGGGTATGTGGATTGATGCATGGAGAGAGATTGAGTATGTCTGGGCCAGAGCATAGGTTTGAACACGTATTATAACCTCATGCTGTATGACTTCAAACCATTGTATGAAGCCAATAGTAGAAATTCTTAAATTCTCAGACAACAGCAGGAGGAGGAAAATGTTATGTTAGGCTTAGTCCAGTGATAAAAAATTCTTTTGGAAGAATGTTATGGTTTGTTATTTTTAATAATAATAATATTTATATTCCTATTTTCTCTTTTGCCATAGACATCAACCTCAACATGCACTTCATCATCTTATCCCAGAAACATCTTTTTGTTTTCAGTTGCTTTATGCTCTTAGGGCAATCTTTTAAATTCTGTTCACTACATCTATGCTTTCACTTCACTTTCCATATATTCCCTCTGTTGCATCAGCCATGAACCTAAAAAGAATTTTCATACTGTAGATGCAGAGTTGTATTAAATCAAATAAAAAAAAAAGAGGGGGGTGTGGAGATAAAGATATTTGGAACACCAAGACAAGAGAGTGCTCAGCTGCGCATTCCTGCAATCACATTTCTCGAGTGCCCTGCTCCACCTTCTCCACACACAAAAACAAATCCCACTTTTCAGTTTAAGTGTTTTGCTTTGAGTGACAGTGAAGTCATTTAAGCAGTGAGAACAAAGTGAGGTGAGCTTACATCTGACAAGCAAGCTGATCACCTGTGTCCCTAGGGCTGAGAGAGACCACAAGAAATGTGGGAAGGAAACAGTCTGTTCTCCAAAATATCAGAAACATCATTTCAGAGATGCCGCAAGGATGCGGCAACAGCAGCTGCCATGATCTGCTTGTGTCTTGGGGGGTCATTGGGGAAGTTTGTTCATCCATTTCTCCCTGCATCAACTCTTGCAAGATTCAATTGTAAACTTCCTGCCCTTCAGTTCTGTCCCGGCATCTTCTGAAGGAAGTCTCTGATAGGTAGGCAGTTTTGGTTTCAGAGTAACTGTTAGGAGGCCTGCAGTGTATACACAGGCTTTGAGAAAGAATTAAGGAATACACACAGAACACCTAAGAGACAGAAACATGTCAGATTTCATCCCCCTTCGGCTGTAGTTCAGACACACACACTGCTTGCAAACCATGGCTTGTCTATCAGCCTGGAGGCTGGTCGTACTTCCTGCCTGTGTATGAAAAGACAATTCAATGGGCTGAGCTAAGCCGTGTGAATCTCTTGACATACAGAAGGACATTAGCTCAATCTCTAGCTCTCACATAGGACAGTGGGCATTAATTTGGCAGAAAATGAAGTGTGGTACCTCGCAAGCTTGTAGAAGTATGGGGAGGATAAGCAGAAGAATGGGAAGCATCTTGAGTTTTAAACATAAATTCGTTCTTAGGAGTTCTGTGGTTCTGTGTATGAATTTCATCCCAGACAGTTGGCCTGAGCAGCACTTTTTTTCCTTCCAAATGATCTGCTGAATGGGGAAAAAAGTATTGTGAGTTTTATATAAATTGGAAAAAATGGATTTGTGCATAAGTAATACTGAGCTTGTATTTCAAGAAGGCTCCTTTTTGCCCTTTTTCAAAAGATGAAGGATTTCTTTAGGAGGCTTTCAGCCCCATTTCTAGATGAAGCTGATTCATAAACAAAGGTCAAGCAAAGAATTCTAAATCTTCTGGCATTTTCCTACTGCTGAGATGATGTACTCTTTTCAATCTTTCCATGAGTCAGACTTAATGAAGAATTCTGGTGGGTTCATTGGCATATTTTCACCAGCAAAAATCGTCAATGATAAAGGCAGGTTATTCTGCTTGTCAAACAATTCAGTAAATACGCTGTGTGAGAAAAGGTTTTCCTCTCCAGGCCTGCTAAGGAAGCTAAAATGTTTCCCTCTTCATCTTTGTTTAATTTTTCATTCAGCTAATGAAATAATTGAGAATTAGGCCTTAAAAGTATGATTGCTTTATTAATAATGGATGGGCACCATTAGAAAGGGCTAATCAACCTGTTAGACTATTCTTTAATAATGTGTGCAACATAATGTAGGCATCGTAAAAGCTCTCATTTTCCCCAGTGGTTGTATTTTCATTATTACTGATTCATCTAATGCAAGTTGTAATTTAAATCCACTTCTCAACTTATCGTTGCTATCATCTGAAATACAATGGACTGCGTTTTCAGCAGGGGTAAGGTTGTATAGCTTTATTTGTGTTTAAATACGCTGATTTATATTACCCAGAACCTTAAGCTGCAGTTTAGGCAAGTGCTCAGCAGGACTCAAGATCGCTTGCCCATCCCTGGCTGTCTTTGATGTGCCCTTCATAGAATCATAGAATGAGTTGGAAGGGGCCTTGAGAGATCATCGGGTCCAACCCCCCTGCCAAAGCAGGCTCCAGCATATCTCCAGAGAAGGAGACTCCACAACCCCCCTGGGCAGCCTGTGCCAGGGCTCTGTCACCCTCACTGTGTAAAAGTTCTTCTGCATGTTGGTGCGGAACTTCCTGTGCTCCAATTTACAGCCATTGCCCCTTGTCCTGTCCCCACAGACCACTGAAAAGGGGCTGGCCATTTCCCCCTGCATCCCATACTTAAGATATTTATAAACATTAATAAGGTCATGTCTTCTGTGTCCACCTACTATCTTCCACTGCCTGCCACTCAGGGGCACCGCCTTTGTGTTGCACAAACCACTGCTATAGCTTTTCTGGTCTTACCTCTAGCCTTCATTTCAATTTGTGTAATTAAGCTAAGTGTGGCGCCAGCTGAAATTCAGTTACAACAGCAGCCTGGCTTTTCAGAAGAGTTCTTCCTGTGTGCCCTTGTGTTTCAGCCTCTACACACAGCAGTACATCCAAAATGCTGCATACATTCAACAGTTGGGAGATGGAGCATTAGTATAATTAAGCTGGGCTATGCCATGTGGTTATTAAATATAATGGGGGTGGGAGGGCGGGGGGAAGGGGTGTGAATGGCATTCCTGGGGTTTCCACACCTTTCCCCTTAATGTCATTCTTTTTTGATAAACAATGCCTGTTACTTACCCCTGGGGCAGCAACAGTGCAAACTGGGGTGTGTATTTTAAGTGGCAATTTATCAAATGGAAGGACAGGATGAAGGATCGCATGGGCTGCAAGGTGCTTTGCCAGCAGATGAGTGTTTTGTCAGTCTTGGGCTTTGTTTGCAACAGCAATTGAAATAGTTCTTCTCAAGCTATATAGTGCAAATGTGCTAGTAAACTGCTGATTTCCTGTCATTTGTGCTCTAAAATGCATCCTACAGCTCTGGCAATATGTATCGGCAATAATAAAGCCACATTTTAGTTTAGATAAATGTTTGTAGCATAGGTGTAATTAGACACACACAGAGTAATATGTGCAATGCATATGGACACATGTATGCATTCATTGCATGTGTGAGAGATACATACATCTTCCCTGTAAATACCGTAACTACAAAGATCTGCAAATCCAGTATGTCAAGCTATGGGGAGATTTTCAGAACCATTTGCATGGTGTTTGTATGTTTCCTTGCGGTGTGCTTCGGCCACTGGGAAGAAGCTGTTCCTTAGAGGTGTCATTAGCTATGGACTGGCCTGTTTTCAGCAACTCTTAGCACCCTGAGGAAGAACTGTAGGGTCTCATACCACTGTCCAGGAAAGGGAAGGAAGGAAGGACATCATAAGGCAATGAATATTTCTGTGTCTGGAGGTAAGCCAGCACCTTCTCTGATGTGGTCCTTACAGAGCCTGGGGGAATCCCAAATATTTGACCCTGTTGCTCTGCACATAGCAAGGCAAGGCAAAAAATACCAACTGCCTCCTGTCAGGAGGTCTTTAGTGTTGACATGTGCAAGAGGGATTCCTTGTGAGCTCTTCAAATTACACACAGAAATCATCTCTCCTTTAATCCCAGCCACATCACTTCTCTGTTCTGTCCTCAGTGGCAGTTTGAAGGTTTCCTTTCCCTTCGGAAGTGAAGACTGAATACTAGAAACCTCAGATTTCCAGCATAAGGCACATTACACAAGAATGTTATTAAAATAACAAGTTATAAATCCCATGAAATAATAAACTGGGTGAGTTTGTAATCTATCTACACACTCACTCTGATCTTAAATGTTGGGGAAAACACTTGACAGGCTGCAGAGGAAATAATGAATTCACATAGATGTGCTTTTTTACAAAGTTTTCTTAGAATAAAACAATGAAGGAAAGCTTTGACTTCTTTCACAAAAGAATATATTCCTGCCTGTATTAACATTCCACTTTTGCCCTAGTCTCATGATTTAACCTTTTCTTAGGCTGCATAAAACAGTCTTTTGTTGAAGCAGATAGTGGAAACCTTTACATCAAAAGGTAGTACCATAATAAGATATGGTGCTATATCTAGCCCTAATTTCTTTCTACTTACCCTTTCTTTCCCTCTTGTGTTTTCAGTTCTTTTTCTTTAATCTCTCTTTCTGCTTTGTCACCCACTTTTTATCATGACAATGGCTGAATGTATAAATTGTACAGGTTAAAACCCTAGCTTTTTCACAATCTTTTTCACATCTCACCTTTATTCTTCACCTCTCAAAAAAAAAAAGGTAAAATACAAACAAAAATGGTTCATTTGCTGCATACAAAATACTTCAAAATAATCCCAGTTGTGAATTCTTTATTCTGGCTGCAAACCCCATTCTTCCCTCCCCTTCTCTCCTGCTCCACAGAGATTCTGCATTCACACCTGCAAACAGTAGTAGAAGCATGAAAAAAATATTCTTTTCTGCCACTAATTTTTTTAAGATGTTGCTTGGGTTGGTTTTCCCTTTAAAGCAGTGCAGAGCACAATGAACACTTAATAACTTAAGTAATTCCAAGACAAACTACAAAGGCATCACCTGAGTGCATTTCTCCCCCTATGTAAAATCCTACCAAGGAACAGTGCAAACAACAGCAACTCTTTCCAGGTGCAAATCCTGCCTGGCCTTCCTGCTACACGCTGTAAATCTCTATGCAGTGGGCTTTTTCCTTCTAAAAGTATATTGCTCAGGTGGGAGCAACCACCCCCGCTGTGGGATAAAATGCCTTATGGACCACTCTGTTTCCCCATTTGATCCTGTGATTTCTGGGCTCTGTGAGCGTTTCAGGCTTCATTATGGTAAGACAGTGAGATAGGAGTGGATGGTGCAAGGGGAGGGTTCTTGGCTCCTGGAAGAAGACACGTGCCTGGGGTGGGAACCTGAGCACCAGCCAGAAACACCCCTCTGCAACACCAGCAGGAGTGAGGTAGCCTGATGACTCCTGACTATCCAGTTAGGCCCCTTGACATACAAAGCTAGTTGAATAACCCTGATAATTCTACAGAAGACCTGAAATAACACCCTTATTGTTCATGAAGGCTAATGGGTACAACATGCATAAAGACAGAGCTAAGCATGACAACATATAGTATGTAACATCCCTTCGGTCAGTTGGGCTGAGCTGTCCCAGCTGTGTCCCATCCTAACTCCTTGGAATACTTTCCAGAACTTTTGTCTTTGTACAGTTTGAAAAGCAGAGTCCTCCTAAAAGGCTTATGTAACCTTAAATTGTTTAGGTGTCTTTGACCACTGCCCTCTCTAAGTAGACACATTTGAAATGTGCAAAGTCAGCATATGGTTGTGTGTGTGTGTGTGTGTTCGTTCATACGCACACCTCCACCATGGCATCTCTGGCTTCAGTGACTCTACAAAGACTCAAGTACAAGCAGAGAAGAGCAGCAGCAAAACACCACTTTCCTAGCTGTAGTTGAGTGGTAAAGGATCCTCACTACATACTTTTTTGGTTACATACCCATCCTTCACGCGTACACACCTGGCGTACCCCAGCAGCTGGTAGGATCTGCCCCTTTAGTTGGCACTGTAATGGTTTCCCCTTATTTGAAGCAAGAGTTACTCTTCCTTTTCCAAATCTTGCTTGTTATTGATTACATACTCTTCAACTTACCTAGCCATCACACACTTTTATATTGTATATAATTTTTCTCTTGACTTACAGTAAAATATCTATTAGCTATAACTGGAAAATTGAATCTCTTCCAGCTGTGGATAGCTTATATAGCCAAGATATATTTTGCATGTAAATGGACTGCATTACTTGTCAATTGAATTGAAAAGTGACTCTTAAAACTCTGTTTACCTTTTATTAAGGCTTGTAATGATTATGCCCTATACCTAAATTAAGTTTAGAAGCCTTTAATTTTCATTTTTGTTTATCTTGTTATGTAGTCTTATTTGCTAATTAATGTTTTTTTGGCTTATTTGGCATTCCCAACAATACTTTCTAATGCAGTGTATAATTGAAAAATGAAGAAAAAAAAAAAACAAAACCATTTCAATGAGATGATTAACCTTCATCACCTATTATTTATAACATTTAACTAAATTAACATATTGGGGCGTTACCTTTAGGAAAAATAGACAGCTTTTTTACAGTAAATATAAGCTTGTGACTTTTGTTGTATTGGTTTAAATCAAGAATGATGCTATTTTAATTATTTGCCTTATCTTTCTGGCTTTTATGCTATATACAAAATGTGTAGATCTTCGTGGATTATCACATAAGGGTGTGGAAATCTCTGATTATTGCTTTATCACAGCCTCAGTAGGACTTCAAACAGGTATTAAAGCAGTCTCAGCACTAGCCCTCTGTCTATGTTGCAGTTAGTGACATCATTATTTGATTAGATTAATATGCTTCTCTGACAGAGACTTGAGCTCAGTTTTGGTTGCAGTATTGCGATGAACCCAAGCCTCTGAATTGTGAGTACTTCCTCAGCTTGGTATCTGAATTTAGATTATGCAGGAGGAAGAGGCAACAGTAATAAAGAGTAATTTATTTTGTATCCAAACATATCTCTTGCAGTTTGAGGTTAAATAGCTTCAGCACTACCTACAGACCCAAACTTTTACATTTTGGCCTGTTTCTCGCCATGCCACGCGTAGAGACACCACCTAGGATGTTAGGAAAGCTAAGGGCCAGGGCCCAGAGAGGAGATTAAATGATTTGCTGCTGTCATCATCGTGAAAATTGCTTGCCACAGATGAGGTTTGCAATTGCTTTTATATCTGGACTTTCCCTTCTACTTAGGTTTCTGTGTTTTCCTCTGTTTGTCTTAACCTAGTCTTCTCTTTTTGTCTGTAAGGTTATTTATATTAGAAAATATCAAGCTATTTCATTATTTATACTCTTCCTTATACAAGTAGGTCCACTTGATGAGAATGGTAGTTTGCACATGCATGTTTGCATGCTCTTCCAGTCAAAATGAGAAAGAAGGAAAATACATGAAGATGAAGAAAGGAGCCTAAGTAATTCTGAATTTCATATTTTGAAATCTGTTTTGCTGCCTCAGTGAATGTGAAGTTCTCAGATTAAAAAAAAAAACAAAACCCAAACAAACCACAACCCAGAAGAACTGTTAGCTTTATAGTACAACAGGATCAAGTTTGCTCATTCTGAGTCTGGTATTATAAAAAAATACACCAGGAGTTCATTTTTATATGTTTCTGCATTATTGTTGCTCTGAATTGATTCTATTCCTTTGAAAATGTCATTGTGCTTATCTGATAAAAAAAAAAAATGAGTCTGGTTCCATTTAGATATTATGTGATTTGGTTTAGGATTTTTAGATGAGCTGATGTGCTGAATGCTGATGGTAAGATCTCAATATGGACATGCTTTGTAGACATATTGATTGAAACATTTAAATCAAGATAGTACAGAATTGTGGTAAATATCCATTTCTAAAGCTTGTCCTTCAGAGGAAGCTGTTGTTTTAACATGCTTAAGGGTTGTAATTCCTATATGGCTTTATTTATTTCTAAATTAAAACGAAGTACTTCAGAAGAATTAATGTTACTTCCATTGAAGCTGGGTTACATTTGCCAAAACATAAAGCAGAGGGAAACATACTTGTGGAATAGTAGAGCTATCCAGTATGGTATCCCACTGATATTTTGTATATTTCGTAGAAATAACACCTTTTAACTGTCTAACATGTTAGACTCCAAAATGAAATCTCTGTGCCATTTCTGTGAAAGAAACACGTGTGATTAGCCAGAGGTGTATACTCTGTGTGTGTGTATGTGTATATATTTATAATTCTTTTAATTTGGGGAGACTTTTGTTGCAAATATTTCTGTAAATCTTCCTTCAGGGCAGTGGCAGTAACAGACACACACACACTAGTTAGAGTGCTGCACAGTCACTTTGGTTTTGTCCCTGCTCGGGGTAATATCTGACCACCAAAGTAATTAATTTGAAAATGGTGTAGCTGATGCAGTTTCTATAATTGACATTAAGCATCTGTTTACATAAGGTGTTACAGCAGTATAGTCATTTTTTTCTTCTTAGCTCTTCCAAAAAGCCATTTTCATCCTCCTAATGACTTTTAACATTGCCTGTACTCATTTGGAATCATTTTCTCTAGCCTTCACCATCTCCTTAAATGTTAATATTTTCATTTTCCCTTGATAGCTGATCTTCATATCTAGTAAAAGTTCACCTTATGTATTTCCTTCTTCTTCTTCCAAAAAATATTTTTAAACCATACTTTTATATCATCCTTTTGAGTCCCTATTTCCACTTTTAGATTATGTTTAATTCCCTAAAATGTCAGCTCAGTTCACCTGTCTCCTACAGTGCCTCTTGTTTTAATTTAACTCCTCACTCTCCAAGTGGCTACTGTCTCTCTAGCTGGTTTTCCTTTTTGTATCCTGAGTTCCTTCTCTTGGAGCTGTGCAGTCAGTCATTTTCTTGGACGATCTCTACGTGATTGCTATTTTCGTTGGGTTCTCTATGTATTTCTCAGGTTCCTAGTGCTTGCGTTTATAAAACCAAAGGTATTCAATGGAAGTATCTTCATCCTGTAGTATGTACTGAGACTCGTGTTTTAACCCCAGTCAGCAACTAAGCCCCACGCAACTGCCTTCTCACTCCCCCAACAGCAGGATGGGGGAGAGAATCGCACGGCTAAAAGTGAGAAAATTCCTGGATTGAAATACAGACAGGTTAATAGGTAAAGCAAATGCCATACACACAAGCAAAGTAGAAGAAGGAATTCACAGAATCACAGAATTGTAGGGGTTGGAAGGGACCTCCAGAGGTCATTGAGTCCAACCTCCCTGCCAAAGCAGGACAGGTTGCACAGGTAGGTGTCCAAACGGGTCTAGAATATCTCCCGAGCAGGAGACTCCACAACCCCCCTGGGCAGCCTGTGCCAGGGCTCTGTCACACTCACTGTGTAAAAGTTCTTCCGCATGTTGGTGCGGAACTTCCTGTGCTCCAACTTGCAGCCATTGCCCCTTGTCCTGTCCCCACAGACCACTGAAAAGAGGCTGGCTATTTCCCCCTCTGTCCCACACTTCAGATATTTATAAACATTAATCAGATCCCTTCTCAGTTGTCTTTTCTTAGGGCTGAACAGCCCCAGTTCACTCACTCAGCCTTTCCTTGTAGGGGAGATGCTCCAGGCCCCTAATCATTGTTGTGGCCCTCTGCTGGACTCTTTGTAGGAGATCCCTGTCTTTTTTATACCAGGGAGCCCAGAACTGGACACAATACTCCAGGTGGGGCCTGACCAGGGCAGAGTACAGAGGGAAAAAAATTCATTCCACACTTCCCATGGGCAGGCAGGTGTTCAGCAATCTCCAGGAAAGCAGGGTTCTGTTACATGTAATGGTTACTTGGGAAGACAGTGGTTATCGCTCCTAATGCTTGCCCTCTTTCCTTCTTCCCCCAGCTTTATACTGCTGAGCATGACAACATATAGTATGGAACATCCCTTTGGTCAGTTGGGTTGAGCTGTCCTGGCTGTGTCTCCTCCCAACTCCTTGGAATTCCCTGCTGGTGGAGTGGGGTGAGAAGCAGCACAGGCCTTGGCTCTGTGTAAGCACTGCTCAGCAGTAATGAAAACACCCCTGTGTTATCAGCAGTTTCCAACACAAAACCAAAACACAGCCCCATACCAGCTGCTGTGAGGAAAATTAACTCTGCCCCAGCTGCAATCAGCACAGGCTGAAATTCTTGTTAATCTGTTACATTAATTCTTCGGCTTTATATCAAGGTGTGTAGTCAGAGTAGTATGCACATACAAGAGCAGCTATAAAGCTGGGAAAATAAAATTTCTCATAAATGAAACTTCTTCACAACCTGACACTCAGAAGAAAAGCATGTATATCTATGCCAGGGCTTGCATCTGGCAAGTTTATGATCTCTGTGAATCTTTTATTTTGAGTTTGACAGAATATATGAACCTCTGTAGTAAATGACACACTTTATAATCTCTAGAAATACTTAATTTCAGGGATCACGGATTTTAAAGGATCCATGAGGAAAGCAGCTGAGTTAGTATTTTATATGGTTACTCTTGCATCCCTTACCACTGGGTCTTGTAATTTCTTTTAAAAAATAGCTGTAACTCCCGAGGTGGTTAGTTCATTGTTCTGGACAGACATTAGTAAATTAAGATCCTATTAGAAAAACAGCTTTCCTTGTACCTGCAGTGTTTGCCAATTCCACTACTCTGTGCAGATGAGAACTCCACCTTATGAGTTCTGGATAGCCAGAAGATGCCCAAGGCAAAGGTGACAGACCACCTGACAGTCACAGGCTGAGTTGTGAAATCCAAACTGGAGTCTAACAGAGCACTTCCATATTGTCCTGATCAGAACTTTTTTTTTTAAATCAGTGTCACTGGTAGCTAATGTTCAACTTCTACATGTTCCAGTCATAAAAGTGAGGCATACTGTAATCTCTGTGAGAGAAAAATCTGAAGTTCATGTGAGATAGCCAAACACTTTGATCTGACAATCTGCTGTTCACCGTGAATATTTAGGGATTCTTCTGTGTGATGCTTACCAGTGTAACATTTGAGTGATACAAGTATGTTAATACTTTTATACTTTATGGTAGAATAGGAAAGTGCTGCTATATTCATTTTTGAATGAAGAAGTGAACCGTGTAGATGAAATGAGATGCTCCGGGGCTCACAAGATGCTGTTTGGTGGGGCTGAGAATCAAAGCTTGCTCTTTCCAAGTTCTCCTTCTCCTGGGACCCTGTTAAATCTATGTGATCAGCACACAAGCATGTGCCCAAAGGCAGTCAACTGTAGAAACTGAGCCCGAGGAAGTAAGAAGAGGCTGTGACCACAGGCATGTTTTCTCTTTTAATACAACAGAGAAATTCCTCCCTGAATTCTTCCTGACAGGTTTCAGCAACAGGAATCAGTTACCCCGTTTCAGATACTGTTTCTAAAATAATGTAAATGCTTTGTGCAAACCCACTCACAAGTCTCTGTTCATTTGCAGGTTTTAGGATCTTTAGAAGTCCATCAGTCACATTGAAAGAGGTTGCTTTGGGTTTTTTTTCCTGATTGATAAAACTTATTGCATCTTGTTTTACTTAAATTGAAAAATAACCAAGCCAAGTGGTGCATTATGGCACGTTGACATTCCTACAGCCCTGCTTTTAGCTGTGCAGCTCTTCTGCACAGGACAGATCTCCCCCACTGGAACTTTGTCCATCTGGTCAGCATTGGGTGAATTGTTCCTCCTTCTCTAGACACATACTCTAGATCAGCAATGCTTATATGGAAGTCCATCTTGTGTGTAAACCCACCTGTTTCACTTTAACAAAGTGACCTTTATCAGTGAATCTCATGCCTTGTGTCATCTACCCAGAATCTTTCGCTGCACTGCTGATCATGTTTGGAAAGGTCCAACCTTCCAAAGAAATCAAGTCTTCAGAAGAAATGAGAGTGCCAGAGCAAAAGAGGATTGCTGACTAAATATCTGTCCTTCTCCAAGAGAATCCCTGGGTTTTGCCCTGCCCGATGTAGTTGACCATGTTGCAGGAGATATTTGTAGTACAGCCAGATTAAGAAAATATTTTAATTCACAGAATTGTATCATATGCTCGAAATAATGCATGACAGCATGTACTTCAGTAAAAAAAATCATAATTAAATTATTCCTGTCTAGAGAGGAATTTTTTCTTTGTTCCATGGAGGAAAAGAGTCAGTTGGTCTGGGGTTTATGTTTCTCTTCTTGCATTCACAGAGGAAATCTGTTTGTATTTATCACATCTGTCGTCTTCCTGTATATCCCTTAGGAAACATTTTTTTGAAGACTAGGAAAAAATAAAACTAAATGTGGCACAATAATATCTCCTTTTAAGCTCAACACAGTAATTTTTATCTATTATCTAGCATATATTATTTTAAATACCAGAAAAATTATACCCTAGAAGGAGCTGTGCTGCACATTGAGTTTTAATCTCCTTCTCCCTAGCAACCATCAAAAGGAACAATAAGGGCAATAAATAGCCAAATAGGGCATCAAAAATGAATAAAAATAGTGTCTCTGCTGGGGGAACCGGGTCTTTAATCACTTTTCCTCTGATGTCCCAAAAATTGAAGGTTAGAACAATAAACAGTTTGAAAGAGCAGTTTCAAAATATCCTCAGAAATAGTCTTACTCTCCAGAACAATAGGTCTTTTCTAAAATAAACATGATAATACCCAGGGGATACTGCTGACTTCAGGAATTTCAAAAGACGTCCATGCACTAACAAACAGAGAAAGGCGAATGAGCAGCCTCAGGCCATGTCTTCACTGAAAAAAAGAGTGTGTTTACATTGCATTAAATAAATTTAGATGTCAATGGTGTTGCTTTACTATGACAGTGGAAGAAAGAGTAAGGTACTTTAGTTTTGTCAAAGGCAATTTGAGATCACCCTTGAGGTGAGGTACAAAGCCAACCTTGATGAGGTTCAATAATTGTTTAAAGTTGGGTCTTAAAGAGATTTAATGGTCATCCTGGGTTATTTATTTGAAAAATTATAACGATCCCCCCATATCCATGGGATGTCAAGCCTGAACATGTTGTACATCAGCAAACCGACTACAGCTGCATAGCCAGGAATTAATCCTATGGCTGCTCTGTCTTTCTGTGTGTAACACAAGTTACATTAAAATAAACAATGGTGTCTCAGTGCTGTCTTGAAGTGTGGGTTTTGTATTTCCAAGGGTCAGCCTCTAATTGAAAGGGCTGCTTGTATTTGAAGGTGTCTGCATTTGGGTAAATAAATGGTAATCTAGATGATTCTCTTCTGCATTGCTCTTTGCTCTTTATGCTCTGCAAGGGAGCTGAAGCGTGTTTCAGAGGTATGCTCCAACACAATGTCTGTATGTGGTTAGGGGAATTAAATCCCACCCCAGCAGCCTTTTTAGCTGGAAGCAGCAGAGACCAGGACTGTGTCTAAATATGTTGAATTTTAGACTTAATTTTGCTAAATTAATAGCAAAACACTTAACTATGGAAGGAGCCTAGAAAAAAATAGTCATCTATGTTAGCTGACGAACGTTACGTGGTCCAAATATATGCTGCTTTCAGAGTGAACTGTAGATTTACAGATGCCATTTTACCACTCTGAGTAACTGACCATGATGCTGTGCCTTGTACCAAGGAAAGCATTCAGGTCCTCAGACTGCTGACATGTTTTTTTTTCAGACGGACTCATAGGATTTCACAGAGATCAGTGGAAGTCTTGCTTGCCACTGTCTTACAATGGGAACTTTTCAAAGCCCCACTCCTGAGAGCTCTGACTTATACCTGAAAGTAATTCCTTGCATCAGAAAGCAAAATTCAAATCTATACAGGTGCAGTTTATTCTTCCTTCATGATCCCAAGCTGTTTTCTACCTAAATGCACTATATATTTTGTGGGTCTTGTCCTGGTCTGTGGGTGGGAATTGGTGCTATGGTTGACTGTCCAGATTATCCAGGCTATCAGTCCAACCTGAGTCCCCTGTGTCCTTGTGCTTCCACTCACGCTGGGGAAGAAGAAGTTTTTGAAAGCAAGCAAAGGGAGCTGGGTACTAGTTGGCAGCTTGTTTGTTTCAATAATTTTTATCTCCCATTTGTTTTGATGCTTTTCTTTATTTTTTTAAATTAAAAAGTCCATCAGTAGATTAATAATAACACAGTAAAAATTAATGAGGATTTCATGTTCATTGAGAAATACAGTGGGCAGAAAATCACTGTGGTTGCTTTCAAAACAAAAAATTCTGGTTTGAAAGATTCTGCAATTTGAAGATTTCTTACTCTTAAAATACTGTTGAACTAAAAATATTTTTCAAGGGAAAATGTTTTACCAAAGGCAATTTTGTATTATTGTTGTATTCTGTCTTGTCTTTTTTTAAAAAAAAAAAAAAAAAAAAAGAGTTAAAGCTTTCCAGGAGGAGAAAAGGTACAAGTAAAACCAAGAACTGCAATTTTTAGCTCATATTTTTATAGGATCTCATTTGTGGTTCTGAACTTGAGACATTTATTGTTTCTGAATTTTTAATTTAGTCTTGCAAATTCCCAGGAGAAAGCCAACACAGAGAATTCTCTTAGACTGTTCTTTCACAGAAGTGTGTAACTTGGTGAGTTAGCATGGGCATTTACATTGAGATGTGATCCTCAGCGTTTTCTGAAGAAAACCTGTGCAGTTCAGTAAAATGCACTGTTGGGAGATGTTTCTTTATAATCATTCAATTATTACTAATTTTTGTTGACTAAGTGAAAGGAATTTCACTCCCATTTCATCGCGTATGGTATTGCAATACTTCAAGCTGACTTTGAGGCACCTTTTCACCGTAGCCTTAAATTAATGAGGCATTAATATTTTGATCTCTACCCATAGATCACAATGACCTATTCTTTAATAATTTGTTCTTCTTTTCTCTAAATTCTCTGTAGTTTTCATGATACAGGCTTTTTAGAAACAGGAACACAATATTCTAGATGTCATCTCATTGGTATAGTCAATGTGATCTTTATCCTGTCTTGTGTTGGATATAAATAATACCATGTTCCTTGTTCTGCCAGAAAACATTACCTGTTCTGTATAACCAAAATGTGAATCAGGTTTCTTGTTTTCTTTTTAACATTGGATGCTCATGATACAAGATAGGTCCTGCTGACAGAATCCAGCATGATCTTCAGCTGGGAACCATTATGAGAGAGGAACTTCACTTACCTCCACCTGTCACTGACTGGTGAAGCAGTCCCCTCTTGGAGAGCACACTGTCCCTTCTGCATCACTTCTATCTGTACTAATGCTCAAAAGAGGAAGACCAGAGCTTGTATGTTAGCTGTGGACACTGTATCTAGATAGCTGTGCATGGAAACCATCAGTAACACTTACGTTTCAACTAAGCATTATTTCTGATCCAGAGGCAAAATGTTGATATGTTTTCTTTCAAATAAATTAATTAGAAATAGGTAAAAGCATCATTTGTTTTACCAGTTGAAGATTGTGTTCTTAGGTAGCTTTCTGAAACAATGAAATTACTAGACACAACTTTTGCAATCAAATCATTACAGCTACCCAAACAAAGAGTAAGTTTGCTAAAAGAGATGGAAAATTTAGCCTTTATTCTCCTTTTGTGAATTGTTTGTAGGCAGAACCAGAATTCTGTAAACTTGTCTGTTGCTAAAGATTGTGTCAGAAGCCACTTCTGTGTATGTGCTATAGCTCTGTGGCAGCAACTTGTGTTCAGAAAAAGTGAAATTTTAAAGACTTTAGTGTGACTGCTTCACTGTGGGAATATATAAATGGTTCCGAGTATATCAGTGACCGAGCTCTTTGATGCACACAGGGAACTTGTCACAAATGTCTTCTCTCTTGTTAGCCCTTCAGGCAATTCAGACTGCTATTTTTCTCACCAAGCACACCCTTCTGGCAGAAGCTGTGCTCTCTCAGAAATCATCCTTCAGCAGTCACATCTTCTAGAGTTCACCTCTTTTTTTCCTCCTAGCTTTTTCGAAAGTCGGCTTTACCTCTGAGGAAATGATGTCCATCCAGCTAGCTAACATCACTTAAAACATTCATGCTTTATTCTTCTTTCTTCCCTCATAAGCATCACTAATCTGAAGCACATGGTTTCTTTGCATATGGGTTTGGAGAAGTTTAAAAAGCTAGGAGGAACAGAGGATGATTACAGACATGTACCACTGACAAAAAACTATTTGTCTACATACATTGCAGGAGAGCAGCCCCAATACCAGGTGGCAAAGACGGAGCTTTTGCAGAACCGGAGGAGTTTCCTTTCCTCTAATGGATTCCTATCGTCCCATTGAAATGGCCAGTATGATGGAGCAATCAGGGCTGACAGATGCCCAGTGACTCCCAGAGCAGTGATTTTGTTACATCTAAAGAGATAAAAAGCAATACTGGCTGACACAGCAAAGTCTTTGGAGCCTTTCTTAGCAGGATGCGTCTTTCTACACTTTGCTCCTAAGTGCTCAGTATCCCATGGCAACCTCTTTTCTTCAGGGAGCTTTAGATTTTGACATATCATTAATACATGAGTTCAGGAAGCAAAGCTGCAAAGCTGGAGATTGGTTCATGGATTTAGCTGAGGTAAATCGCAAGGAAATTTAAAGGCAGGTTGAAACCAATTTTATGGTACTTCCTTTGGGATTAATGCCTAAATTCTGGTGATGAAGAAAAGTTATCACCTGCAGGAGGCTGCAGGTGTATGTAAAAATTATAGAGGAGAGGTGTTTGTTTTTAAAGAAAAGAGCTAGAAGATAACAAGGCCAAGTATTTTTGAAAACTAGTGTGTTTTACAGCATCAGCTGGTAAGTGAAAAAGAGGACTAGCGAAATGTATTCGACACAAAAGTATTTTGCAATGTTTGACTGCAGAATAGATATTATGAGAGTTACAAGACCAATGGTGAAAAAACACGCTGAAGTATAAAATGCATATATTTGTGTATACTTCAGTATATACCAGATGAAAACACTGTGTTGCAGTTGCAAACTGGCCCAGTTCATTCCTCCAGTGTGTTAAGTCTTCAGCTGCTGGAGGCTGGTTGTTCACTTTTTCGCCTCCCATTCGTTCCAGCAGAGGCATTTGCAAAGTGTGACATTCTCATCCGCAAGCTCTGAAAGAGGATATGGATCTTTCATATCTGTGAAAGACGATCTGGAAATGATAATAGGCAAACGTTAAATGTGCTGACTGCACTGTTTGGGATCATATTATCATTCATTTTCTAACCTCTACCTTGAATTTCTGTCAGGCTCAAAATAAGATGATTGTGCGACAAAGCTTAAGTCCACTTTTCTCTGGAGTGCACGTGGCTTGGCTTAGCAAGAAAGACCAAGTGTTTTAGTGTTGCCAAGTGTTCAATGCCTGCCCATGATAGGCTTATATCAATATTTGGATTGTAAAGAAAGGGAAGATATATGGATGCAGGCACAGAACCAGATTATTCCAGTTTTATTTATGATGTGCATAAATCTTATTTCCCCAAGATGCTTACTGGTTTAACTGAAGGCAGTTTCTAAAGTAAGGCCCAGATTCCTTAAAAAGGAATACAGTAAGATAAAATACATTCAGGAATTTTGTCCTCAGCTGTCTCTTGGTGCACATTTGACAGAATGTGGCTTCAAATTTTAAAAAACAGTTGTATATGATTGTGAGTGGAAGGAAATCTGACAGGAGGGAACTCAAGGACTTCAAAATTTAATACTGTGGAATAATTTCCCATGGAATTGGTAGAAGATCATTTACTCTGGAGTAGACTTGAAAAGCAACATTTATACTTTATCTAGAGAACACAGATGATAGGTAATTTCTCCACTCTTATGTCTTATTTTACCAGCACTGACACAGAGCAAGATGTCTGAACATATTTTGGAAAGACAAGCTGCTTCTGCTTATAGTTTATTGCAAATAGATGTCTGAAGTTTCTTGTCTAGTAATCCAAGCAGAGTTTAAATGTAAAATGATGATCATATATATTGACACGGTAACTTCAGTTAGGAGATAGCACTAGCAAAGACAATTCTGTCTGAACGCAGTTTAGCTACAGAACATCTGAGAAATGGTTAAAATAGCATTTTTAATCCCGAACGTTCTACATTAGATCTGACATTAAGGTTCTTCGGCCTTAGAAGACATGTCATCATGTGTTCTTATCACTTGCCCAGTGTAATATTCCTTAGGGCAAAATAATGTTTTAGACAGTAGCACAGTTAATTTGTCCATGTCCAGCCTGAAATTTCAACTTTAAGATATCAGGGAAAAATAACAGTGCTACTTGCTGAAGTGTTCAAGAAGCCTGTTTGCAAAAAATCCTTAAACAACCATAGATTAAAAAAAAAAAAAAAAAAAACAAAACCCAAAAAAAGAACCAAAGTAAAAAACTCCTCAGAAAACCAAACCAAAAAACCTTCCAAGGAGCATCTATATGGAAAATCTTTCCTAAACTGGCATATGCTTTTATTGAGCTTGAAAAAATTACATGTTCAGTCTCAGAGAAATGCCCCAGCAGACATGAGATCCCATCTAGAGGCTGTGGAAATGCTGCAGTTCTCCAGAAAGTGGATGTAGTACTTATACTAGAAAGTGTTGGGCACTTACATAGATGAAGAGTTAGTGCTATTTTTTTCTTTAATTCACTGTATCTAGTTAATTATAACTCTGAGACTCTCATTTGTTCAATGTTTAGAACATTGAACAAATTTTTTGCATGATGTCATCAATTTGTATGGCCACAGTCACATGGTGTACCTTGTTCATCACTCACACCCAAAATTTAATGCTTAAATGATATGATGCAGTGCTGTTAATACTGGTAGTTTTACCACAAGAGATGTAGTCAGACATTTTCCTTAACTCTGTAGTTTTTGAGAGAAGCCAATAGTAAAAACTTGATAGTGTTCATGATTGCTGAGGAATACAGTCTGGCTGCATTTTGGAGGTTCAAAGCCACATTCAAAACTTCCAATGTTGTGGTGAGCTAGCTTGTGTTTGGCAAATAGTTATTGGCCTGTTTGGAATTGATGGTAGAAACGGGATCCTCAACTGCAAGTTGGTGTTTATAAATGCAGCTTTGAGAGAAGTTATAGTAGCCAGGGTAAGTTGTGATGTGGCATTCCCAGAAAACTAAAAGTTAATTACCAGTGGTGGCTACTGTGGTACAACACATATTCTTCTTCACATGTTTCTTAAGGGGTGACTTTTCGCAAAGTGAAAGGAAATAAATACTCAGAAATCCTTTAACTCTTTGGGCTATAGCAGCTTTTCTGTGCACAAACTGAATGCCTGAGCCTGGCCTAGCGAGTTGCGAAGCATGGAAATTATGCATTGCTAAATGGGGGAAGATTGACTTAGATCTTGACTTAGAAAAAAGTGCTCTGGTTGTACTTTAATATGCCTCTACTACATGTTACTTAGATATTTTATTCAGCAGGACTTCCTGCTGCTGAAAGATATTTAAATGAAAAAAGTCCCAGAAAAATTGCAAGAACTGAACAAGATGAGCATAAGTATCCTAGTTTTGGTTGTCAGCCCATCAATTTGAATTGCCTGCATATGAGAAGCTTTTTATAAGGGTACTAACAAGCAACATCCCACAGACCTTGATAGCATTAACATCAAACAATTGTACAGCTACTGGAGGAAATGAGGGGGCAGCTGTGAGTGAGTAGAGCATTTCATATCATGTCTTTATGAGGCTGGTTCCATGTCAGAAACAGCAGAAACAACGATGAAAAAGGGCTTTCAGCTGTGACCAGACATAGGTGAACTGACTGGCTGCAGATGGCATCATAAATAATAAAACAAACAAGTGATAAAAGCAGCTTCAATACCCTTTCTGTACTAAGCGACATATACTTGAGTGCGTCTTGTCTTTATGCATTTTAATTTCCCAGCCAAAATACATAGCAGAAACTCCCCTGATATGACTGGGAATTTTTAACTTTAAATTAATTTTAAAGGTACTGAAATAAAAATACATAAGAAGGGTGAGAATGCTGATGTGTAGTTCATCCTTTTCCTCATTCCCCACTGCTCCCTATCACTGGAGATTCTTAAATAAATTTTTTTGTGTGAATGTTTTAATTGATGCTATTTTTCCATTTGATTGAAAACTGCTGACAAGTTCTGCAAGCAGAATAGCAGAGCTTGTTGTTCACACAGAAAGTTGCACCTGGAAGAGACTATGTCTACATACATAGAAAGAAGAAAAAGCTGCTGATTCAGGTACTGTCTTGCTTTGACCCTGCTTTGCACCATGACCCAAGGCCTCAGAAAGTGATCTATTTAGAGCAGTTATATTAACAGTTAAATGTTTGCTTCTGTTCTGTACCCCTATTTGACTCCCCCGTTACTCAAGTTCCCTTCCCATGTCCTTTCTGATACCCCTACGAGGAAAGCGAGAGCACAGGCTGTATGTGGTGTAGCACTTCATCATCTGGGACTGAACGTCCAGCCAACAGATCCATGTTTTTGCAGCAGCAGCCTGAGGCTTGCTGTCTTGCAGGGTTTTTTGCAGCAAAGCAAAACTATATTAAAGGAAGATAACAAACCAGAATGCTGGGTGGAGATGTTATTTTCTGTGTTTGTTCTATACATCCTTCTGAGCTCTCCTCTGAACTGTTCAGCTGTTGCAGGGCTAGTAATACACCTTGTCACCTGATGCCTCTCTCCTCATACTGCCTGAAAAGTCATCAGAGGTGTTTGCCATACCTAAATATTTAAATCTGAGGTACCTGCTACATTGGGTCTTTAAGCATCTTGTGTTCTTCTCAGGTGAATGATCTCTGTCCTTTTTTTTTTAATCCCAAAGTTTGACATATGCTCAGAAACTAGGCAACAAAATATTTAAAACCATTCAACATACCTAAACACTTAAATCTGGGGTGCCTGCTACATTGAGTCTTTAAGCATCTTGTGTTCTTTTCAGGCAAATAAGGAGTGTACTTTCAATGTGGCACAGATAAGTTATGTGAGGCGTCCAAGCAGGGTTAATATCTTTCATTAGAACACCACCAAAGTCAGAAAGACAGGCTTTTGGCAACATAGCCCTTTATCTATGTTCAGATATATAAATGAGTGTGCAGTAAGGACTGCACGTAGTTAGATGTGTTATGCTTCAGTTTTAATTTTGTATCCATTGATTTAACAGGCTGACATTTAAGTGAAGGTAGAATGCAGTCCTGTTTCCCTCTGACAGAACCAGATCATCAAATAGCAATTACATGGCCCTTACTTGTTTTCGCATGTAACAGCACCCCAGTGCAATTTTACAGGATTCTGCCAGTTCTGGAAACATGCTTACATTTCACAGCCTGTTGATGGGACAGAAAGGTCCCATTTTATCTGTATCCTACCAGGATCCTAAGTAGCGAAAAATGCCAGTCTGTAACTCTTTTCTAAACACACGAGATTGAAAAACCAGACCGGCTCGAGTGCTGCTATGTGTGAGATACCTACCATCTTCCAAAAGACCCTGGTAGTCCAGCCATTCTCATATGCTGGTATTTTTCAGTGATCAGCACCAATCCTATGACCCACAGCAATGCAAATAGGAAGGAAGAGGTGAATACAGAAGGCAAATAATACGTGTCTTCCTGTGTCTAGTCGTTCCTCTGTCTCAAAGGTGCCACTGAGCAGGATCATCTTCATTATTTTTCATATTTTTGTAATATTAGCACAAGTGTCACAGAAAGATTTTTAAATTATACTCCTATCTGATCCTGCATCTCTTTCTGTGAAATGATGTTCGCTGTCTCAAACAGTCTGGTAGTTTTGCAGCAGTTATTTTTTTATGCCTGATCTTTCCAACACCTTTCTCATTGACTTTCAACCTCTCACAAAGGTCTTTGGAGTTGTTGCAGTTAAGCATGTTTATGATTTTTCAGAGTTCAGTAGAAAGAAGACAAGAGGCAGAATTAAAACAGTCATGAGAAATCAATATTACGGTGCTGGACTCAGGGAATTAGGAATTCCCTGAAGTGCTGTGCAGACACTGCACTCCCTTGATGCATGTCTTTTGCCATGTAGCTTCCTCAAAGAGCTCGATGGGAAGCAAAGCCCGAAGGTCGTGTCCTGTTGTTCTGCAGGTGATGTGCTGTTCATCACTGCGCCAGGTCTTTGGCCATGGTTGGGTCAGCACTTCATCACGTGTTGCTTCTACCTGTGGGTGCAGTGGGAAATCTTTTGGGGAAAAAAAAAAAAGCCAACTAGCTTCTGCTTGTCCTTAAGTATGGCAGATGGCAGCTCTGTTTCAGAGCATGCTCTAGCTGACTTTGATTAACACTTAGCAAGCGTGGGCTTTCAGGCTTTGCTTCCAGTCATATGGCAGCTCCCCATCATTAATTGTTATTGTTTTCTCTAAAGTCCTTTTGCTGAATTGGTCAAAGTAAACTCCATGGTGACAGGCTTTAAAGTGAAGAGTATAGCTTTGTTTCTTAAATAGAAAGCAGTGGGATCTTTGAATATATCAGAGATCATTTAACATCTGCTCTTGTATTTTATCTATCCTAATGACCTTTCATTAACCAAACTTCTTAAATTTTGAGACAAATAATTGCACTGACATCAGAAATTAATGTTGTTAGCACACATTACTTTTATCCCATTTATGGTTTCTTTAGAAGTGCCTCCTGATGGCCCACAACATTTATTTCTCATTTAGTTAGGAGATGGTATCCTCCTGAGCATCCTCCTTCAAGCTCTGCATGGTGGTAGCTAGTGACTTTAGGAAATTAAAATGGGCAGTGTAAGACTGGAAGAAAATTAGGGAGCTTTAGAGGTTTCCCTGAGATTCACTGGACCTCTAGAAAGTAATGCCAGTAATATTACCCAAGAGGTCAGTTCATATCCTTCCTGCCTTAAAGACTCAACTGTTACTGATACTTCATAAAGGTATGTATTTCTCTGAGGAGTTTCATAGCCCTGGGTTTATGACTGATTTTTAGAGAAAACATAAAGTAAATGTCATCTGCTTTCTCTCCCTTCATCCCCACCAGTTGCTGTATTGCTCTCCAGTGCTCTGTGCCACTGACTGCAAAGCTTAATGTTGATGGGCAGACATACAGTCCAAGACATGGGTTTCCCACCCATTTTTACCAAAGCTATTCCCATTCAGAGGAATGCGCTGATAGACGTGTCCTCCTGGAGTTACGTAAAGTCACATGGCAGCTGCTGTGGTGAGATTGTCACCACAGAGGAGATATTTTGGCTGTTGTAGGTCTGGCTGGGGGATCAGGACTATAGGCTGTACATGGGGGTCCTCATACCAGGAGCACAGTGAGCTCCAGCAGGAACATCTTTGCTGTTGTGGATTTTACAAACCGCTCCCAGCTTTCCCTTGAGATTCATTGCACAGGTGTTGTGAAGTGCAGTGGAAAACTCCAAAGGTTCTGGTTTTCCTACATGCAGTAGCCAACAAATCGTGTTTCCTGGATGAGTCAAAGGTGTTAAATGAGTGTATTGGTGGGGCGTCCCCTCTCCTGGTAGAGTTGTGGGATTTGTGACTAAAAACTGGTTGCAATCCAGTGAAGAGAGTGCAAAATGGAAGGAGAAAAGCATATAGGGTATGTTTAAAGCAGTAAGACAAACCACAGACCTGGTGACTTCCAGTACCATATGGTAAGTAAGAGAAGTGCAAGAAGCACGTTATCTTGGGGATGATTACCCGGTGAATCTCTTAACCCATAACATAATTGAAAATAGAGCTTAAAGATTGAGCTCTGGGATGACCCCCTCTGGATGAGGCATTCAGCAGAGCCAAGTGCAGGTCTCACCCTGGCTCTAGTCTGGAAGGAAGATTGCTCTCTTGGGCCTGGAGGCTTTGCACAGCTACAGCGTGAGAATCCCAAACATGGGTCCATAAAAATGATCACAACACTCTGAAGGTATTAAACCATGGCTGCTTGCAGGGGACTCTGCTGTCATCAATACTGGCAATTATTTTGCCTTTCATACAAGTAAAAACAAAAAGGGTTATTTTTTGTCCAGCCCTGCAGAAGCTAATCATGACCTGCAAGAAAGCTCTGGTTGTGGAATCCCTTTGGGGCTCATGACTCTAAAGCAGCGACTTGTATGAACGGTGCTGTTGAGGGAATGGCACTGATCACCTGATTCAAATGGTTTGGCCTAGATGGGTAGAGCACTTCATAAGTATTTACTGATGTTTACATTTTTAAAGTATTTGAATTAATTTTAATTATCTAATTTAAAGTGCTCACTACTTGAGATATTACTGTTTTCCCCTACTCTTAGAAAAATTGTGTGTATGGATTGTGTCTTAATACAGATACCCATCCATCTGCTTCTGGGAATAGTCTTAAAAGTAATGGAGTATCAAATTCTGCTTTTAACAGGATTTGTGTAAATACTTTCATCAAAGCCCAAGGCTTAATTCCAACTTGGTCTCACACAGCTAAAAACATTGAATGTTGAACAACCTGCCTTCTTTCTAAAACTCTTTGTGTTTTTTTCCTACTCATAAACTGTGCACTCATGTTTGCAAGCTAAACCAGCTTGTAAGTATATTATTGGGGAAAGACATAAGGTCAAACAGATTTCTTACTCAGTTCTGAAACTCAGAATCCAGTTAAGGAATTTTAACTGTGTCTTCAGAAAGTACTGATCTCTGATGTCAGTTTTCTATTAGGGATAGGCCAGATAAAATGGTTTAGACTACCCTGTCATGCCTGTATCCCTGAAACTTTGTGTGTATTTAAGATCAGAGGGGTTTGAAACTGTTTTAAAGATGTTACTTCCCTGGCTCAGGGTGCTATTTGCATGTTTGCCTCCAGGTTCAGGCAATGCCTTGGTGTTTCTGAAGCAAGCCTTTGGAGCTCTTCTTTCCATTAGAATGACGTGGGTTTGGCTTTTAACACGAAACTCTGAGTTGTTGCTTACTGGTCAGTCCAAATCAAAATACAGCCATTTGGGTCCAGCTTCAGGGTACGTGTCTCCTCACTCTGGACTTAAATATCTTAAGATGGTTAGACCAGAGTGCCAGTCACCTGAATTAATACAGACTGTGAGATGTAATGAAGCTACACCACAAGTAACTTTGTACGTGGTATGTGAAGCAGTGCTTCTAATGCCATCCATTTATTATATTTTTCATATAATAGTAACACAGGCTCAGTCTGAGAAAATGTTAGTTTAGAAACAGGGTATTTCTAAACTGCCCCGTAAAGATATTATACAAGTAACTAAGCAAAAGCCTAGGTGTCAGGATGATGGATGCCTTCAGAGTGTAATTGCCATGTTGCCTTCTTGCTGAAAGCATTGTCACTGCTGACTTTCTTGCTGAATGTATCCATTCAGAATGTAAAATTTTGTCGTATTTCAGTCTACATACATAGGTGTTCCAAAAAGTAAAGTATTTCATCAAAGAATACAGATTGTTATAGGCTGAAAATGGAGTTAAGATTATAGAGTCACGCTTTTGTCAGCATGTGTGTGTGTATATCTTTCAAAGACATAGAAGTCGGGGATCCAGCTTCTTGCTTATTAATAATTCCCATACTGAACAGAAGTCTTCATGTCACTATCTCACAGGATTTTTCCCCTTTCATCTCAACCGAATCCATACTGTTTTCATTGCTTGTGTACGATGGAAAAGTCAAGGTCTGAATGCTGTAACAAAGTTAATGGGAGTACATCAAAGAGCAAGAGTTGTGGAACTGGGTTGGTTTTGTTCAGGACAAGGATTTCTGTGCCCTGATTGGCACAGTCTTCATGGACCTAGGAGAGATCTGGGCTTGCAAAGGACAATGAAAGTTCTTGCATAAAGCAGCACCAACCACTAGCCTAGTGGGCATGACTGAATGAATATGGAACATGTGCAATGCCCTGATAGGCAATTCTCACCTCTAGAAGAACCTAGTAAGGGTTCCTTGTAAGCAGCTCCTCTGCTGCACTGGTCAAACCCAGTTGTCCCTTTCTTTCCTTTCAGTCCAAGCCCTGACAATAACTTCTAAACAACCCTACTGCCATGCCATTCATGGCAGGAGGCAATGTTCTGTTCCTTACAATATGCCTTTCTCAAGGCTAATTTTCATCCTGCTGGGTTCAGGGAAGCATGTCTACCAAGAATTAGGAGTCTGTAAAACAATAGGCCAAACAAAGAAGTTTACTGGGACATTTTCTTCGATAAAAGTTATGGATGCTGAATCAGGTAAGTTGTGAATTGAGGGTGCTTAATTAGGTACCAGACATATCTGAAAACATCAGTTTTAATTTTTGCTATCCATATATGTGTCCTTTCAGCTTAGGAAAACGTATCTGCAGAACAAATCTGAGAAAACTCTCTGTAGTAGTTAGCTTCTCTTTTGTGTATTTCCACAAAAACACCCCTTGGTATTCCCCTTGTTCTTTTCATTAAGCACATATGGCTAGCAAGTCATCTGATTAGGTGATATCCTCTTTTGGCTAGTTTATAATAGTATAGCACAGAGATTTTAACTCTTAAAAATCAATAAATAGTATGCAGTGCTTTAACATGATTCCTAAATGACACAAGACAGGCCAAGTACAAAGTAAAACTGTCGCTGCTTTCTACTAGACTTTGCCAAAATCTGAAACCTAATTCAAAATTGCAGTCCTTTTCTTTTGTAGAGATCCCCTGGAGGCATTTGTGATGTTCAATCCTAGGTCAAGAACCTGTATCAAAAATATTTTAAATCAAAGTATATAACCTGCTCTTTCTCAAATGAATCAGAGCCATGCAAATGTTTTTGAAAACAACAGATCGGCAGAGCATTAGTTGCAGTATTTAATTTACAACTAACAAACACAAAATTAAAAAAGTTTTTGAAGTTCCTTTACATCATTTTTATTTCCTTGTTTATTGTTTTTTATGTGTAATGAATGGGAATATGCATGTCATTTTTTTAAATTCTTGGTTAAAACCAGAAGTTTTTTTGATTACTTTTTGGATCAGTTTCTAATGTCTCCTGAGTCACTGGTTGAGTAGCATTGTTCTGTAATATGGGTAAAGTGTAGCTGGATGAGAAAGAATTTTTGAGAACACTGTTCTTGGCTGAGTTTTCTTAGGAAGTAACACCGATGAAATTCTTATCATACTTTTCTCCAGATATGGGCTTTGAGACCACTTTTTCTGATGAATAAACACTTAATTCTATTCTTACTGTATCATAATCTAAAGAGAGGAAAAACCTCTTTCTAAACTAGGCTCCTTACCCCAGCACTGAGGAGAAAATAAGTTAATTAAAATTGTGTCAGATGTTAATAATATTATTTAATACTCTGTTGGAAAGTAGTAGCAACATTTTTTGTGGGTTTTTTGAGTTTTTGTTTTTACTAAAGTTATTTGAAACTCTAAATATTTACTTAAACTTTTTTTTAAAAAAGCAAAGCAGCTTATAATTGAAAATCACTAGTGGATCATACCTCAGTCTTTACTGTGAACAGTAAAGAATCATAACCTGAAAGAAAGACTGAAAGTTTGCTCTCATTTCTCTTTGTATCTGAGTTTCCTTCTGCCTTGAAGTGCCTACTGTAGGAAACCAAGCTTCTAATTTTCTCTTTCTGTTAAGCATACAGGTGCAAGGAATAAAGTAGCAATTTAAATAAAATATGTGCCTGTGAACCCTATTCTTTCTTTATGAAAAGGTGGTTGTTACAACTCACAGATGAAATCAGAAATGAATGTGCTGACTGAACTCTGTTTAATATTTATGGTCACATACAAGAAAGCCTTTAATAGCCATGTGAAGGAGGACAACAAAATAAGTAATTTAAAATCGTGTTTTAAACATTGGCTTTTGGGAAGATTCCGGGAGAGGTCTCCATATCAACTGTGTTGCCATGGTTAAATCCTTCACCAGATTCAACTCTGGCATAGGGATGGTGTCTATTTGTTTGCTACAGGAAATGATGAGTAAACGAACATGAGAATTACCCTTGTTTGCCTCGTGGTGTTGAAATCTGCATGTGTGCACATGCCTGGCACTGCATAAAAGGCAAGTAATGGAACTGAGCAAAAATTCAAAGTTCACCTGGGGGAAAGGAGTGGATGTTTAGAAGCTTAGAGCTGGGAGATTCGTCCTTCTTTAGGAAAACGGGAAAGTTACTGTATGATAAAATAAAGCTACTGAATAGACAGCCCCATGGACCAGATGCTGACTGCTACAGCTGCTCCCAAATTCTGTATAATAGAATGGAAATTCTGGCACTGGAGTTGTGTCCCTGGCAGGTATCTGACAGATGTCAGCGCACAAGCCAGTGTGGCAGTACACTAGTACAGGGATCACATCTCACTTAACAGCTGAAGAAAGAGTGACAAAAACTGCATCTCTTCGACAGGATACAGGGAACTGAAGAGTGCTGCTTTGCACAGGAAGGGACCCCTGACAATGTGCAGAAAGGTAAAGACATATGCAGAGGCAGGCAGATCCTTTGCCTGCAATCGGGTCCAAGGTAGTGACTGGTTTATGATTCCTTGTACATAAATCAACAAAGCTGAGTTTAGGCTGTTTGCTTCTGATGTGGCACTAGTGATGGAAATCAAACATTTTGTCTAAATAAGATGGATCCATTTGTCACTCTTGCACTGACTATGGCAAGCTCTGTGAAAGCTACAGTAGCATGGAGCAAGTTGGAGGAGTCTCAAATATCAGAGACCATCAAATGCAAGAAACTTCAGATACGGTTTTTAATGACCTTTTGGTAAAACAGCCAAGGAAAGAATGTGGCTGGGAGAGACAGAGATGAGTGATGCCAAAGTAAATGTTTCGACTGCAAGCCTCTACACACTGAGATGGGCCCATGAGTGTTAAGGAAACACCTGTAACCACCTGTAAAAGGGTGTGCCTTTGAACCTCATCTTTGGCTTATGCTGGTGTCATCTTGAACATAGAGCTGCCACTGAAGTGAAATGATGCTGATGAATGTGTAAAATATGGATGGGGATGCCAAATGAAAGATAACACCAGTGTAAATTATGAATGCTTTCAAGGTTTCTTGATTTCAGAGCTTAAGTCCTGTTGTGGATTGTTTTGTCATAGTAACTGTTGAAAATGCTCAAGTCCAGAGGTTTTTCTTGTATTTTGCTGTTTTCTTTAACATCAGGTAACACTGTAAGTGTGGAAAAGTTCTGTCAGTGACTGGGTTCTTGTTTAAGGTAGTGATGAAAACCAGTTTCCTTTTGGTTTCTTCAGGAAGGCTTTGAACTTCTGCTCAACATAAATATTACAGTGCTTGTAGGAGGCAGTGGACTAGTGGGTCCAAAAGGAGTATTTTTATATCCACAGAAATGAGAGACACTTTCTCTAAGAACTTGTTTCCTCAGAAGGACTGTTTCATCACTGAAATGTGGCCTGGTTCAGCCTCCCAGTGCCCTGATGTCATCACAGATAATGTCTTGTGCATGTTTGCAAGCTTCTGTGTGGAAAATTATCAGTCCAAGACTGAAACAAGTTTAACAACTTTACGTAGTCTGAAGAAGAGAATGGCTGCTAGGTATGAACACTTGGCAAAGACTGATATGAAAACACTAACACTGTATATAACCTATGCCATTAGCAATAGGACTACCATAATAGTTTTTGAACCCCTTAGGGAAAATAAAGTCCTGTTTATGAAGCATATGTCGGTGTATGCTACTGTTACCCATTATTTATTGGACACATTAAACTTAAGGCATAAGCTTGACTACTCGCTTGTTCGAGGTCAGTACATGAATGCCTCACCAGAAAACAGGGTTTTGCATGTGAAACTGAATTTTACTGTCTTTTACATAAACAGCAGAGGGGGAAACAATACTTTACCTGTTTTGCCACTGACTTTCAAATTCTCCCTAATAAGGGCAACTCTAACTCTGTGAGGAGTGCAGGGAGTTATTGGATATGACACTAGAGGAAACTATCAGCTTGACTTCAAAGTTTTGATTTTTATTGTAGTTAAATTTTTTTATATAGATTACCTCTCTTTAGGTATGCATGTGCATATAGGCTTACTTATATATAGTTAGGTAAAAAAAGCAAAATATTTCTTTTTTTATATGAATATACCCTACTACACTGAAGTCATATTCACCCTAAAACTAACATGTCTACTAGAAGTTACTGTTTTACTTATTTTCATAGTTTCTATCTGGTCATGTCAAAGTTTTCACAATAATTCCTAATGGTAATGAAGAACACAGTTTCCACTTTATACTTACATATTTTCCACTTTCCTAATTTAGGAATTAACTAGACAAAGACTATTGAAGATATTTGTTCTAGTCTTTTTACAATCCCCGGTCATTTTTGTTCTCTTTCTACCCTAACTACTCACTAGGTTAGCAGAAAAAGGGAAAAAAACCAAGAAATTTGGATTCAGTTTCTGCTCTGCAACTCAACTGGCATTTTGGGAATGCTGCTTTGAATCACTAATAGTTTTTTTTATTTACAATACAGGATCAGTAACACTTTCTAGCCACTCATAAGAATATAAAAATAAAAAAGCACCTTGAACATTTCAGTGAAGAGCACATGTGACTTTTATAGTGGGACCCAAATAAACCTGTAACTAGGCTAAACTTGGTTCTTTCCCTGTATTTAACTCCAGAAGTTTCATCCTTTGTGCCACATGATGGTGAAGAGAAGGCACACCCAGCGTCCTCCATTACTCTATCCAGTACTGCTGCAGCTCAGACAGATGAAGGAGGTTTATCCACCTGTCTTCCTGCTGGAGCAGTCTGAGTCCTCCAGGGCAGGCGATACGCCAGCTCTTAAGTCCGGTCGTAGCGGGGACAGTGACAGCATAGAGCTTCCTCAGCAGGAACAGAAAGCCCAAGCACTTTAGGCAGCTGTGAGAAGCCTTCAATAAGTGCCTAAGTATTACTCATAGCAGTAGTTTGTGTTTTCTTAGTTTGACTAACGTAGGGAGGATTTGCATAGGCGTAAGGAACGTATTTCTGACACAAAACCTTACCCACCAATCTTCCAAATTTCAAGCTGCTTTTCCAGTGCTACAGTTCCTCAGGGAACAGCCATCTGAATTGTCTGAAATTGCAGACCAATGGATAACATCGTCCATGGAAATGTCTAAACAGTTGTGTCTGAAATTGGGTCATGCCATTGTGTATGGGAAATCCAGGTCCAGGCTGTCAGAGAATGTCAACCCACTTGTTTATTTTCCCTTCTTTTCAGGTTTGTAAGAAAAATTCTCAATTAATGAGAATTCTCAGCCTAGAGAAGAGAAGGCTGCAGGGGGGACCTCATTGCAGCCTTCCAGTACCTGAAGGGAGCATACAAACAGGAGGGGAATCAACTTTTTAAAAGGGTAGACAATGGGAGGAAAAGGAGGAATGGATTGAAGCTAAAGGAAGGAAGGTTTAGATTAGATATTAGGGAGAAGTTTTTTACAGAGAGAGTGGTGAGGTGCTGGAACAGGCTGCCCAGAGAGGTAGTGGATGCCCCGTCCCTGGAAGTGTTCAAGGCCAGGTTGGATGGGGCCCTGGGCAACCTAGTGTAGATCCAGGCCTGGAGGTTGGTGGCTCTGCCTGTGGCAGGGGGGTGGGAACTGTATGATCCTGGAGGTCCCAGACTATTCCACAATTCTCTGAATTGGCAGGTAGTCCTAATAACTGGCAAAGCTTTGAGTTCTGCAGTGGTAAGTTATTGATACAGCTACCACTCTTATTGGCTTTAACAATCCACGTTGGCTAAAATTGACTAGTGCTCTTCTTTCTGCATTGTCAACATTCAGTGCAGGGTTTTTTACCTGCTAACCAAACACCAATCTTGATGCCTAAAATATAGCATCAAGCACATAAGTTAATTGTTTCCACGAGTTTGAAAGTTGAAGGTTTTGATGTGTTTCTCAACAGTTTACTCCTTGTGGGTATGTGAACATTTAATATGGTACACTGTCATTGATCACAGAATCACAGAATTGTAGGGGTTGGAAGGGACCTCCAGAGATCATCGGGTCCAACCCCCCTGCCAAAGCAGGCTCCCTAGCTCATATTGCTCAGATAGGCGTCCAGGTGGGTCTTGAATATCTCCAGAGAAGGAGACTACACCACCTCCCTGGGCAGCCTGTGCCAGGGCTCTGTCACCCTCACTGTGAAAAAGTTCTTCCGCATGTTGGTGCGGAACTTCCTATGCTCCAACTTGCAGCCATTGCCCCTTGTCCTATCCCCACAGACCACTGAAAAGGGGCTGGCCGATTCCCCCTGCATCCCCTGCTTCAGATAATTATAAACTTTGATTAGGTCCCCCCTTAGTCTTCTCTTCTCAAGGCTGAACAGTCCCAGCTTACTCAGCCTTTCCTCATAGGGGAGATGCTCTAGGCCCTTAATCATCTTCGTAGCCCTTCTTTGGACTCTTTCCAGGAGATCCCTGTCCTTTTTATACCAAGGAGCCCAGAACTGGACACAATACTCCAGGTGGGGCCTGACCAGGGCAGAGTAGAGAGGGAGGATCACCTCCTTTGACCTGCTGGCTACACTCCTCCTGATGCATCCCAGGATCCCATTGGCTCTCTTGGCCACCGAGGCGCACTGCTGGCTCATGGCCAACCTGTCATCTACCAGGACCCCCAGGTCCTTCTCCACTGAGCTCTTCTCCAGCAGGTCATCCCCCAGCCTGTACTGATACAAACAGTTGTTCCTTCCCAGGTGCAAGACTTTACACTTGCTTTTGTTGAACTTCATCTGGTTTCTCACTGCCCAGCTCTCCAGCCTGTCCAGGTCTCTCTGGATGGCAGCGCAGTGCTCCTGCGTGTCAGACACTCCTCCCAGCTTTGTATCATCGGCGTACTTGCTGAGGGTGGATGTTATTCCCTCATAAAGATCGTCAATGATATCACTTGCTCCTTTATACTGAGATACATATGCGAGTTATTCTAAAAAAATAGAGGAAAGAAGAGTGTCGTGGTTTTGCCCCGGCCGAGGGCCGCACCCCACACAGTCGCTTGTACTTTTAAAAGGAAGGGGGAGGGAAAGTTAGGGGAGGGGGAAAAGGGAAGGAAGAAAGGAGGGAAAGAAACCACAACCTAGAAACCAGAACCACGCAGGTTGGGATAAGGATAGTTTACTAAACAATAACAGAAAACTAGATATAACAATAACAGAAGTTTAAAGCACAAAATAGATGAAACTGGTGATACACAATGCAGTTTCTCACCAAACCACAGAACCCAGGCCGCACATCCTAGAGCCGTCCCCGAACCCAGAAAACTGCCCGTCCTGGCGTTGTCTCCTCCTCTTCCCCCCAGTCCCCCTTTATACTGAGCATGACGTAACTGGCATGGAATATCCTCTTTGGCCAATTCGGGTCACCTGTCCTGGCTGCGTCCCCTCCTTTCTCGTTAGTAAGGAAGTATGAAGAACTGAGAAAGGTCCTTGATTGCCCGGCAACAACCAGAAACATCAGGGTGCTATCAGCACTGTTCTCATCCTAACACCCAAACATGGCATTCCATCCACTGCTAAAAATAATTAACTCCATCATAGCTGAAACCAGGACATTATCCACCCCTTATTCCATACCATTTACGTCATGACCAGATCCAACAATTTTCTTTGGGTACAACCAGTTTCGTGTTTCACACACCCATATATGTATGTACACATGTATGCACACATACGTATGCACACATACGCATACAGATCTTATTCCCTCAGTCTGTGAATCATCCCTCTGAAGTTGTTGAGTTCATTTAGTCCATGATTTTCAGGCTCCATTTGTCGTAACAGTTTCTCAGGATAATTGTATGTTCCATTGGCTCGTTGCATGCTGCATCTCAGGCTCTTGACTGATACACCTGGCATGGTCCATGCTCATAGTCTGTGGGTCAGAGTTTATTTTCAAAGGGAAAAAAGAAAAAAAGTTCTTGAGAGGCCAGGCTTTAGTTCCATCATCATGGCACACTCTTCATTAACTTGTATGACTCCGGCTATAATGTTATGGTACAACATACAGCAATCATAACAATAATGAATATACAATAATGGGTTATTTGCAATTATTATAATTTCTACTTTATTAATTATATTGGCTATTCTCACCCAAAATCAAATCCCCTTGAGGTACGCATCGAACTTCTCCATCCCTCTGCATTACCCACCAAGTACAGCCAGGTCCTTGAGCAAAAACAATTCCAGACATGGGTTTACCTTTGCCTGAAGCAGGGATGACCCAAACTCTCTTTCCCAATACACTCTTCATATGCACTACTGGGACTCTGTCTCCTTCTACAGTACGTGGAAATTTTGACTGGGCAGGGCCAGCCCGATTGGTAGATCCCCTAGAGTTAACTAACCACGTGGCTTTGGCCAAATGTGTATCCCAGTGCTTGAATGTCCCACCACACATTGCTTTCAGTGTAGTTTTTAAAAGTCCATTATATCGTTCAATTTTCCCAGAGGCCGGTGCATGATAAGGAATGTGGTACACCCACTCAATGCCATGCTCTTTGGCCCAGGTGTCTATAAGAGTGTTTCGGAAGTGAGTCCCATTGTCTGACTCGATTCTTTCTGGAGTACCATGTCGCCAGAGGACTTGCCTTTCAAGGCCCAGAATTGTATTTCGAGCAGTGGCATGGGGTACGGGATATGTATCTAGCCAGCCGGTAGTTGCCTCCACCATTGTAAGCACATAACGTTTGCCATGGCGGGTTTGTGGGAGGGTGACGTAATCAATCTGCCAAGCCTCCCCATATTTGTATTTCATCCACCATCCTCCATACCAAAGGGGCTTTAACCGCTTAGCTTGCTTGATTGCAGCACATGTCTCACATTCGTGGACAACTTGTGCGATGGCGTCCATGGTCAAGTCCACCCCTCGATCCCGAGCCCATCTATATGTTGCATCTCTCCCTTGATGACCCGAGGTACCATGAGCCCATCGAGCCATGAATAATTCACCCTTATGTTGCCAGTCTAGATCTACCTGAGCCACTTTAATCCTAGCAGCCTTATCTACCTGATGGTTGTTTTCATGTTCCTCCATGGCCCGACTCTTAGGTACATGGGCGTCGACATGACGTACCTTTACAACAAGTTTCTCTAACCGAGCACAGATATCTTGCCATAAGTCACCAGCCCATATAGGTTTGCCTCTACGCTGCCAGTTGTTCTTTTTCCACTGCTGCAACCACCCCCACAGGGCATTCGCCACCATCCATGAATCAGTATAAAGGTAGAGCATTGGCCACTTTTCTCTCTCAGCAATGTCCAGGGCTAACTGGATGGCCTTCACCTCAGCGAACTGGCTTGATTCACCTTTTCCTTCAGTGGCTTCTGCTACTCTTCTTATAGGGCTCCATACAGCAGCTTTCCATCTCCGATGCTTACCCACAATGCAACAAGACCCATCAGTGAACAGGGCATATTGCTTCTCATTCTCTGGCAGTTCGTTGTAGGGTGGGGCTTCTTCAGCGCGTGTTACCTCCTCATCCTCTGGTGACATCCCAAAATCTTTGCCTTCTGGCCAGTCTGTGATCACCTCCACGATTCCTGGGCGATTGGGGTTTCCTATTCGAGCCCGCTGTGTAATTAGTGCAACCCACTTGCTCCACGTAGCATCAGTGGCATGGTGTGTAGAAGGAACCTTCCCTTTGAACATCCAGCCCAGCACCGGCAGTCGGGGTGCCAGGAGGAGCTGGGCTTCAGTTCCAATCACTTCTGAGGCGGCTCGAACCCCTTCATAGGCGGCCAGTATTTCCTTTTCTGTTGGAGTATAATTGGCCTCAGATCCTTTGTAGGCCCGACTCCAAAACCCCAGCGGTCGACCTCGAGTCTCCCCTTGTGCTTTCTGCCAGAGACTCCAGGTCGGGCCGTTCTCCCCAGCTGCAGTGTAGAGCACATTTTTAATATCTGTCCCTGTTCGGACAGGCCCAAGGGCCACTGCATGGACTATCTCGCGTTTGATCTGCTCAAAGGCTTGCTGTTGCTCAGGGCCCCATTGGAAATCATTCTTCTTTCGAGTTACATGGTAGAGTGGGCTCACAATGAGACTGTAGTTTGGGACATGCATTCGCCAAAAACCTATAACACCTAAGAAAGCTTGTGTTTCCTTTTTGTTGCTTGGTGGAGACATAGCTGCTATTTTATTAATAATGTCCATTGGGATCTGACGACGCCCATCCTGCCATTTTATTCCTAAAAACTGGATTTCTCGCGTAGGCCCCTTGACTTTACTTCGTTTTATAGCAAAACCGGCTTCTAAAAGGATTTTAATTACCCTGTTTCCTTTTTCAAAAACTTCCTCTGCTGTGTTGCCCCATACAATGATGTCATCAATATACTGCAGGTGCTCTGGTGCTTCACCCTTTTCCAGTGTATTCTGGATTAGTCCATGGCAGATGGTGGGGCTATGTTTCCACCCCTGGGGCAGACGATTCCACGTGTATTGGATGCCTCTCCAGGTGAAAGCAAACTGTGGCCTGCACTCTGGCGCCAGTGGGATCGAGAAGAAAGCATTCGCAATGTCAATTGTGGCGTACCACTTGGCTGCCTTCGATTCTAATTCATACTGGAGCTCTAACATGTCTGGCACAGCAGCACTCATACCTGGAGTGACTTCATTTAGGCCACGATAATCTACTGTCAGCCTCCACTCTCCATTGGACTTCCTCACTGGCCATATGGGACTATTAAAGGGTGAGTGGGTTCGGCTGATCACTCCCTGATCCTCCAGTTGACGAATCAACTTATGGATGGGAATCAGGGAATCTCGGTTAGTACGGTATTGTCGTCTGTGCACCGTCGTCGTAGCAACTGGCACTTGCTGTTCTTCAACCTTCAACAACCCCACAACAGCAGAATCCTCCGAGAGTCCAGGCAAGGCACACAGTTGTTCAATTCCTTCTGTTTCCAAAGCAGCTATTCCAAAAGCCCATCGGTACCCTTTTGGGTCTTTAAAATACCCTCTACGTAGATAATCTATACCTAAAATGCACGGAGCTTCTGGACCAGTCACAATGGGGTGTTTTTCCCAGTCCTTCCCAGTTAGGCTCACCTCAGCCTCTAGCACAGTTAGTTGTTGGGATCCCCCTGTCACTCCAGAAATACAAACGGATTCTACCCCTTCATGATTCGATGGCATTAGAGTACACTGGGCACCAGTATCCACCAGAGCTTTGTACTCTTGTGGATCTGACGTGCCAGGCCATCGGATCCACACAGTCCAATAAACCCGATTATCCCTCTCCTCCACCTGGCTGGAGGCAGGGCCCCTCTATTGCTGCTGATCATATTTGTTTTCCACTGGTTGCATAAAGGACTTAGAGGTCCCTTCAAAAGGATCAGGCACATCAGACATATAGGTAGGCCTTCCAGTTGGTCTAGGGAACTGCCCAGTAGAAACTGGTGCAGCCTTCTTCCTGGCAGAATCTCGTTGTGCGAATGTTTTACCCCGCAGCTCATTTACTCGTGCTCGAAGGGCTGAGGTGGGCTGCATATCCCATTTCCTCATGTCCTCTCCATGATCAAGCAGGTAAAACCACAATGTATGTCATGGTGTGTATTCTCCCTCTTGGAACGATGGACGCTTTCTCCCAGTAGCTGCAACATTGCTCCATACGGGTTGGGAGTTGGACACATTGTTGTCAAGTCGTTGAACCAGTTTCTCTACTGCTGCAATGACGGAGAGGGAAACATTGTCTTGGTATTTCCTGAGTCGGCAGGCCACCTCATTTACGGTTGGTGGATCCATATCATTCCAGTCAATTGCTGCCAGTGAATTGGTGTACCCTGACGGTGCACTTCGTACAACCTTACGCCACATATCTGGAGTGCATAGGACTTCATCGGGATCAGCGGGAAGCCGTGAATTGTCCAGATCATAATAAATTATCTCCCGTACAGCTAATTCTCTCAGGTGCTGGATAGCTGTCTCTATGCTGTTACACTTGGGTGTCTGACATGTAATATATTCCTTTATGGGATATCTTTCCTGCACACTTGACAGTAGTCGCCTCCAGAGGCTGAGGATTTCCGGCCTCCTCCCAATTGCTTTGTCAATTCCTCCTTCTCTAGCTAGGGATCCCAACTGCTTGGCCTCTCTGCCTTCTAACTCCAAACTATTGGCCCCGTGATCCCAACATCGGAGCAACCAAGTGATAATGTGCTCACTTGGGTGGCGAGTGAAATCTTTTCGAACCTCACGCAGCTCACTCAGAGTCAGGGATCGGGTAACAATCTCTGGTTCTGCCTCATCCTGATATCCTCGGGATGGTCCCGGTTGATCATCATCATCATCCGTCACTATGCGAACTGATTTCTTTGTGCATTTCCTCTTTTGTACGGGAGCAACAGACACTGGTGTGGGTTGGTTTTTCTGATCATCTGCAGTGTCTGCTGTAGAGATTACAGTAGCTGCAGTGTCGGTCACAGGGGTTGCAGTAGCTGCAGTGTCAGCCCCAGTGGTTGCAGCAGCTATAGTATCTGCCAGTCTGTTTCCTTTCCCTTCTCCCTGACAGTGCTGACAGTGCTGCCTGCTATCAAGCAGTGTTTGATAAATAGTGGCCAGAGCCCAGCACAGTGCAGTAAGGTGTCCGTCTCTGGGAAACCTACAGCAATTTTTCTTTAGGTATGCAGTCACTTGATCGGGGTCTTGTAGCTGTTCAGGAGTGAAGTTCCAAACCATCGGGCGTGAGAAAGTACCTAGGTACTTGCCCATACTTTGCCACATGCCCTGCCACTCGTGATTATTCTGTCTCGGAGAAAGCTCTTCAGTGGTATTCATAAACCTATGCTTGATATATAACAAAAACTGAACCATCTGCCCCAAACCTACCAATAGCAAAATGCTAATTTGAATATCCCAGAGATATTGAAGATTTTCAAAAACTGCCATAAGAGCTGTTGTATTTAGCCCAAAGGAAAAGAAAGCAGTGCTGTTATTAACCCCTCCCTGTCCAAAGAATGGACAGGACAGCAAAACCTCATACAAGTACCAGATTAAGCTCATGGTCATCGATATTATTGTATCATAGACCGATATCATAAAATACACTATAATGAAGTATGGGAACAAATATGGGAGCCGCAGACCTGAGAGAGTAAAGAATCCTGCCAGGATTGTATACAGCATGTGGTGGTTTTGCTGCCACAGCCATGGACACAGCCTTGTGAATAAATCCCACAGCATCGTGACCAGAGATTGCTTAAACAACAGTGCTTATCTTAATTGCGATAGTTAGGGTCAGATCTACCGTTATCCCAACCGTTCGTGCCCCACGTTGGGCGCCAAAATGACTGTCGTGGTTTTGCCCCGGCCGAGGGCCGCACCCCACACAGTCGCTTGTACTTTTAAAAGGAAGGGGGAAGGAGAGTTGGGGGAGGGGGAAAAGGGAAGGAAGAAAGGAGGGAAAGAAACCACAACCTAGAAACCAGAACCACGCAGGTTGGGATAAGGATAGTTTACTAAACAATAACAGAAAACTAGATATAACAATAACAGAAGTTTAAAGCACAAAATAGATGAAACTGGTGATACACAATGCAGTTTCTCACCAAACCACAGAACCCAGGCCGCACATCCTAGAGCCGTCCCCGAACCCAGAAAACTGCCCGTCCTGGCGTTGTCTCCTCCTCTTCCCCCCAGTCCCCCTTTATACTGAGCATGACGTAACTGGCATGGAATATCCTCTTTGGCCAATTCGGGTCACCTGTCCTGGCTGCGTCCCCTCCTTTCTCGTTAGTAAGGAAGTATGAAGAACTGAGAAAGGTCCTTGATTGCCCGGCAACAACCAGAAACATCAGGGTGCTATCAGCACTGTTCTCATCCTAACACCCAAACATGGCATTCCATCCACTGCTAAAAATAATTAACTTCATCATAGCTGAAACCAGGACAAAGAGTTTGGCAACTACTGTAAGTGGAAAATTTAAATGTGATTCAGCTTTTAACTAAGTCATTCTCTTTCATCTCTCTGCTAGACATATAATTCTAGCTAGTCCTTCATTAGTACAGCTTTCATCACTGTGAAGATAAAGCTGTATTTAAGAAATTACTTAAGATTTGAGTTCAATATTAATTTTGTTTGCTATCTAAAAAAGTGCTGCATTTTTTAAACTGTGGAGTTTGATTGAACATGTTGCCAAAAATGTGTTGCTTCTGATTTTATTTTATATCTTTTTTTTAATTATTATTTGGGAGGAGGGGTGGGTCAGTGGGGTAGGTAAAAGCATTCTAGCATTTTGGCTGCCAGGGTCACTCTGAAATCCTTCAAACAGACAAGGTATCTGTCACATAGAGTTATGAATTAGTGAAGGAAAGGTTGAGAGTAAATTGTGTTAGCAGAGGTGGATGTACTATTACATAATTTATTGCAAGCAGTGTTTTGTAAAATTAATATTAAATCTAATGTAGTCTTTAACGGTTTAAAGGGAAAAGATGGATTGCGTCAGATCCATTTTGTTCTGTTTCCTGGTTAGTGAATTCCAGCTGACAGCCTAGGAAACCCACACCTCATTACCATATTTTGAAACATCTGTTAAGGAAAATAGGTCTGGTTGCCAGAATTCATCTTCCTTTCAGAAGTGCCAGCTATGCGAACAGAACAGTTATTGCTCAAGCAAGGAAGACCATATTGAGCTTTGCTGTCTTCAGGCACAGTTGGATCAGAATATACATCATTGATTGAGGGAAGCTATTCATACAATGTTATCATAATTACTGAAATGTGAATATTTCTCCTTTGTATTTAATCTGAGAAATAATCCTTGAGTGTCAGCCACATTCATCTTAATTCCATGTTTCAACAGCTTTCTACCTGCTAATGTTGTAAGTATGACATCAGAGCTGCCACTCTGTAAATGAGCTTCCATCAGAAACCAGATGCTGAAGTTGTGTTTTACATGAAGGGAGATGGTACCCTTTGGTCCCTGGTTCTGGGCCAGTGGTTTCCACATCACTTGTAACAGTGTGCACCGTAACTACTTGCCTCTCAAAATATCCCTTTCAGGGACAATGCCTCCCTTAATTCTAGTCATTAAAGGTTCCAGTAGTAAGGCTTTTAAAAGGTACTTGTTTAAGATCTGTTTCACAAAAAAACACTGAAATGTTATTGCTTTATATTTGTACTTTCTTCTTTATTTTTTTTCTCTAGCCTTGCTTATTCCAAGTCTCTGTGGCCCTAACAGGAATCTAGTTATTGACATGTAGCTAAGGAGAAGATGATGAGGTTCTAGAGGATATCAGTTTTCTCCTTATTTCCTAGGGTAGATAGCTCTATAAGAACACTGTGCCCATGTACCGTGTTCCTTTTCATTCTCAGCCTTCAGTTTCCTAATTAGAACAGTGCATGCAAGGACAATGAAAAGCAAAGGATTTAATGAAACTTTCTTCTTATCTGTTAATGAGACAACGGTGACTGGGAACAATGTAGAGAGCCACTACTGTGTAACTGGCCGGGTCTCCTGGAGTGGCACATCTGCCTTACGGGGTCCTGGGATGGATGGCATGGATTTGTACTGTGAATGCATTGCAGAGTTGTATTGAGTAGCAGGGTGATGGTTGTTTTGAACTCACCTAATTACAGGCTGTCACAGTGTTAATAACGTGGCTGATCATGCAGCCGTGTGGTCAGTCAGATTCAGGGAGGAATCCAGCCATAAAGAAGGGGATTGGGTAATTTTCAGCTGAATAAGTCATTGATCAGTTTCATCACACTGCTACCCATCAGCTGTTGCTGGCATGAGAAGAAGGGGAAGAAAGGTAGGGCATTAGCACCTGAAAGTTTACTTTGGTGGCAGAAGCTTCATGGCACATGATAGTTTTCAGATATTCTTTTCCCTTTCCTCCTTCATATGCATGTGTGTATGCTTTTATAATGCTGCTCTTTTTGCTGCTTCCCCTTTCATCTCTTCCCTGCACTTCTTGATCAGTCAACTGTTCATATGAGTGCGAATTTCTCACGTTAGATATGCACATATATCTAACACCTCCTAGAGTTAGGGTACCTTTCTTTATACTGCATGTTAAGTTCATGTCTGGATACATGGACTGCTGTCCCTCTCCTGCCTCTTTTCCACCTGCTTAAATCCCTGCCACCTGGGCACAAGCATCTCCTGCTCTGGAGCTCTCAAGCATTTCCAGGATCAGCACAGCAAGGCAAGTCACAACTTTCCATTGTAACGGGTGTGTGTTTGAAGGGGTGAAGGGAAATATGCCTTACACTGATCTAAGAGTTTCCCACAGCCACCAAGAGGAGATGTTATTGCGCTTCTTTCCATCATCTTCCCAGGTTCTCCTGGTCCCACAGTTCAGTACCTTGAGCCAGCCCTGGTGTCTGGTCACCTCTCCTTGAAATGCTTCATTTCCATGACCTGTTAGAAAACTCACCCAGGAAAGAGAAGGTAGGTAGACCCAGCACAAAGAAAGGAGGCGAGTCAAAGGGATGGGTGTTGGAGAGCAGATGGTAGGAGCAGGAGAGGAGAGACAAGAAGCACAGCCTTACACTTTTGATAGCAGTTTGGTTTGCCAGGCTGACCTCACTGCTGGGGTCCCATTTGATAAATTACCAGCTAATCGCTGAAGGGATCAAGTGTGTGACATCTTTATATATTGGCACTGATTGTTAGCACATAGCCAAGCCTAGCCTACTCTGTAACTGTGCAAAGGCTGGTGAGATGTTGTTCTATTGCTGTTAGAAAAGCTGGTGAGACAAGGAGGTGTCATTAGTCCTTGAAAAGGCCAGCATAGTATAACCCCGAAGTCCTCTACCCAAGGTCTTAGAGTCCTCAGTTGCATTGCTCTTTCCTCACCTTTCCACTTTATATCACTGCTGGCTGAATAACTGCTGCTGCTCCTCTTAACCCAGCCATTGCTCTGTCAGGTGGAGGTCCTAAAGCAGCAAGTATGGCAGTCACAGAGTGGCTTTGTAACAGCAGGAGGGGCACTCATCAGTCACTTGTAAATTACTGTCCAAACACCTACTCTGTGTGTGTGTGTGTGTGTGTGTGTGTGTACTCTACCTTTGCTGTTTGGACCAAGAGGACCTGACACCACCACTTGAAGAGAAAGTCCCTGTACCTGCAGACTAGATGTGCCAGAGTTGAGGCCCCAGGCCTGATTCTGATTTGCCATGTCACCACATCCACCCACCTGCTTCTCAAATCTCCATGTCTGAACCTTCTGCATCTTTGAACTCCCTAACTAATCCCAGGGGAGGTTGCTAATACCAGATTTGCTGTTTCTGTGCAAACCAAGCATTCTGAATGGGTTTGGTTTACAACTATTTTAAAAAATTATCCTTCATCTGTGGTCCTCTTCTGAAGTCTTTCTCTCCATGGTGCCTGGAATGAATACAGGGATGCTGTTCGGACTTGCAGAGACAGGATCAGGAAAGCCAAGGCGCAGATGGAACTGAACTTGGCGAGGGATGTTAAAAACAAGAAGAAGGGATTTTACAGGTACATTGGCCAGAAGAGACAGGCCAAAGAGAACGTACCCCCCCTTGGTAAATGAGAAAGGAGAATTGGCTGCAACTGATGAGGAGAAGGCTGAGGTACTGAATGAGTTCTTTGCCTCGGTCTTCTCTGGCAGCCAGGATTCTCATAATTCTTAAATCCCAGAACCTTGCATCCCTAGAACTCCAGGTGGGAACTGGGGGAGCAAATCCCCCCCCCCCACTGTAAGAGCAGAGCAAGTCCGTGACTGCCTCATGAGACTGAATGTCTACAAGTCTATGGGGCTGGATGACATGCATCCCAGGGTCCTGAAGGAGCTGGCTGATGTGGTTGCTGAGCCGCTCTCCATCATATTTGAAAAGTCGTGGCTGTCAGGAGAGGTCCCTGGGGACTGGAGAAAAGGTCACATCACTCCCATTTATAAGGAAGGGAGCAAGGAAGACCCAGGGAATTACAGGCCGGTGAGCCTCACCTCTGTGCCTGGGAAGGACGCCTGGAGCATAGTGATCATGAGCTTATAGAATTCTTAGTACTGGGAGAAGTAAGGAAGGGAGACAGCAGAACTAGCACCTTAGACTTCCGTAGGGCTGACTTTGGACTGTTCAGAAAGCTGCTCGATAAGATTCCATGGGAGGCAGCCCTTGAGGGCAAAGGAGCCCAAGAGGGTTGGTTGCTCCTCAAGAAAGTAATCTTGGCAGCACAAGAACAGGCTGTCCCAGTCGGTCAGAAGAGGGGTCGGCGAGCTAGGAAGCCAGCCTGGCTGAGTAGAGAGATTCAGGCTGATATATGGGAAAAGAAGGAAAAATATGAGCTTTGGAAGAAGGGGCAGGTGTCTTGGGATGATTACAGGAAATTAGTGAGATCATGTAGGGAGAAAGTCAGAAGGGCTAAACCTGATCTGGAACTCAGGCTGGCCAGTTCTGTAAAAGAGAATAAAAAGTCCTTCTATAGGTATATGAATAGTAAAAGGAGGGTCAAGGAGAATCTCCAGCCCTTATTGGATGCTGATGGCACATTAGTGACAAGGGATGAGGACAAGGCTGAGGTCCTTAATTCCTTCTTTGCCTCAGTCTTTAACAGTAAAGAAGGATATTCCCTGAGTACTCATCCTCAGGAACTGGCTGACAGGGAGGGGAAGAATAACAAAGTTCCCATGGTTCAGGAGGAAATGATTAGCGACCTACTTGGCCAGTTAGATACCCACAAGTCAATGGGGCCAGATGGGATTCACCCAAGGATACTGAGGGAGCTGTCAGATGTGCTTGCCAAACCCCTTTCCATCATCTATCAGCAATCCTGGCAGACTGGGGAAGTTCCAGTCGACTGGAGGCTGGCAGATGTTACACCCATAGACAAGATGGGTTGGAAGGAGGATCCAGGGAACTACAGGCCTGTCAGTCTGACCTCAGGCCCAGGGAAGATCATGGAGAGGGTCATCTTGGGAGCTATCGTGCAGCACGTGCACAATGGCCAGGGGATCAGGCCTAGTCAACATGGGTTTACAAAAGGTAGATCCTGTCAAACTAACCTGATCACCTTCTATGACAAGGTGACCCGCTTAATGGACGAGGGGAAGGCTGTGGATGTGATCTACCTGGACTTTGGTAAAGCCTTTGACACAGTTTCTCACAGCATTCTGACTGAGAAACTGGCTGCCACTGGCCTGGACAGGGGTACCCTCAGCTGGGTTAAAAACTGGCTGGATGGCCGAGCCCAGAGGGTGGTGGTGAATGGAACGAAATCCAGCTGGAGGCCGGTCACGAGTGGCGTCCCCCAGGGCTCAGTCCTGGGTCCAGTCTTGTTCAACATCTTTATCAATGATCTCGATGAAGGGATTGAATGCTCCCTCACTAAGTTTGCAGATGACACTAAACTAGGAGGAAGTGTTGATCTGCCTGAGGGTAGGGAGGCTCTTCAGAGGGATCTGAACAGACTGGACCGATGGGCTGAGACCAGTGGGATGAAGTTTAACAAGGCCAAGTGTAGAGTGCTGCACATGGGACATAATAACCCCATGCAGCGCTACAGGCTTGGGGGAGACTGGCTGGAGAGCTGTCAGGCAGAGAAGGACCTGGGGGTGTTGGTTGACTGCAGACAGAATATGAGTCAGCAGTGTGCTCAGGCGGCCAAGAAAGCCAATGGCATCTTGGCTTGTATCAAAAACAGTGTGGCCAGTAGGTCTAGGGAGGTGATTGTGCCCCTGTACTCAGCATTGGTGAGGCTGAGGAGAGACCTTATCACTGCCTACAACTACCTGAAGGGAGGTTATAGAGAGGTAGGTGATGGTCTCTTCAGCCAGGTGACAGGTGATAGGACAAGGGGGAATGGCATGAAGCTGTGCCAGGGCAGGTTTAGATTGGATGTTAGGAAAAAATTTTTTACTGAAAGAGTTGTCAGGGCCTGGAACAGGCTGCCCAGGGAGGGGGTCGATTCACCTTCCCTGGATGTGTTCAAAAAAAGGGTAGATGAAGTACTTAGGGATATGGTTTAGTTTAGGATGTGAATGGTTGGACTTGATGATCTTAAAGGTCTTTTCCAACCTTGTGATTCTGTGATTCTCTGATTCTGGAGATCATGGAACAGATCCTCCTGGATGACATGTTGGAGCACATGAGGGAAGAGCATGTGATCTGGGACAGTCAGCACGGCTTCACCAAGGGAAGGTCGTGCCTTACCAATCTGGTGACCTTCTGTGATGGAGTGACAGCATCAGTAGATAAAGGGAAGGCAACCAATGTCATCTACCTGGACTTGTGCAAGGCCTTTGACACAGTCCCCCACCACATCCTTATCTCTAAATTGGAAAGATGTGGATTTGATGGGTGGACCATCCAGTGGATAAGAAACTGGTTAACAGACCGTAGCCAAAGGGTGGTGGTCAATGGGTCTATGTCCAGGTGGAGGCCGGTGACAAGCGGGGTCCCCCAGGGGTCTGTCTTGGGACTGGTTCTCTTTAACATCTTTATCAATGACATCGATGATGGAATTGAGTGCACCCTCAGCAAGTTTGCGGATGACACCAAGCTGAGTGGTGTGGTCGACACCCTAGAAGGAATGGAAGCCATCCAGAGGGATGGACTTGCTTGCTTAAAAGAGAAAGACATGCTTTGTTGGTTATGGAGCTGGATAGGGAAAAACATGACTCGCTAATACCCGTGCTTTTCTGAAACCTTTTTTCCAGTGGCAGTCAAGTCTTCATCCTTCTGTGCCTGTGGGAGCAATTATTCTTCATTTGTCTGCCACTTTGGGTTGAAAAATCTCCTCTTGGTGACAGCTATCTGTTACTGAACAATTTTACAATTTCTCCCAAAATAGGACTCGTGATTCAAGAGGGGTCTCTTAGTGAGACTTCTTTTTAAAAATCAACTAGGACTAATAAAAATCAGTCCTATGGAGGACGAATGCGAAGGTTGGTGGAATTTCAATAGCCTGATCTCAGCTATATTGTAAGTACAGAGACTCTGAATGCTCAGGTGCACATCTCAAAAATTAAAAGATAGCTTCCCTATATGGATATTATCCTGGGGGCTGGGACCTGCACTAATATTTGTTGCTGATGTTTGGACGTTTTTCTGTTTTCTTGGAAGAAAATCCTGGGTTTCATAATCTCTGCCTCTGCATTCCAACCTCACCTTTGTCAGGTTCTTTTGCCTTGTGCTGGGCAACTCTCAGGAATGTGTTGCATGGAGACCGTACATAGCTGGCACACTCCCCTTCACTCAGTCAGGAAAAAAAGGGTTTCTATGCAACACCCTTGCCACACCCTTACAGAACCCTTGTCCTCTATCTAGGACACATACTTTGCACCTGCAGGTAAGGTGGCAAATTTTGCTTAGGAGAATGTTTTCCTTCCCTATCCTGGCTGCCACTTGATTTCTTGGAGGCTTTTCTTCCTAAGAAATTCCCCCTGCTGCTTCCCTTCTTATTTGGGTGTCAGACAAAAGTTTGGAAGTAAAACTTTGTGGCAACTCTTTGTTTGTCCCCCATTTCACATTCACATTACCTCTCCCTCCCTCCTTCTTCCAAAGGTTGAGAGTGTCTAAAGTAATTTATGCTCCTGCATTTTGAATTTTTCTGAACTGTTTATAATGTGATTGCCAAATGCTTTTGTGACTGAAAGAAACAACAGAGAACCCAAGGGTGTAATATAAAACACTCTGAGTGACTTGAAACCAGGAAAGAGTTGGGTTGAACTTGCCATCAAGATTTGACCTTTCTGTTATTTTATGGGACTGTGAAGGTCTACTGGGACAGAAACTTTTTCTTTTTCTCTTTTTTTTTTAATTCTTTTTGTAATACAGTCAGCACACTAGGGTGCAAGTCCATTCCCGAGTATACTGCAGCTCAAATAATAACAACCTGTATTTCTATGTGTCTAACCTGCAGGTTACCTGCTTGAAAAATAGAATGTCATTCAGCAGCAGAATGGGTTCCTTATGTGTGTGACTAATAAACAGACACTTTTTTTACTCTCCCTCAATAATCCCTCCTTCACCTTCCTTACCTCTTATCTCATTTGAGTTATCTGAGGGTGCAATACTAATTTTTAAGGACTGGTGCTTTTAGAGGTATGTGAGGTTATCTGATGGCAAGGGCTTTACACATGATAATACAGTGACACTAATAAAATTGCCCGAGTTTGTGTTGATCAGCTGCAATGAGCTAGTAAATTCACTTTTAAAAAAAAACTATTCCTCCCTCCCCCTTCTGGATTGAAAAGAGGAGGGGTTGAATCCTTAGCAGTGGCCATGGAGAATTTCTCTCAGTTAATTTTCATTACCTGCATAATTACTAATACTTTATGAATCATATTTTAACAGCTAGTGGTTGTCTGCCCTGTGCAGTGAAAGCCAGATGATTACACAACAGTGTAGGGGTACCATGTGGTAAACAATGTCAATGAACATGCCACAGCTAAGTCTACACTTTTCCTACTGTAGAAGAGAAAGGGACTGTTTTACTGTCTCCTTCACTGTTTGTGGTGCCATAAGGAGTGGGCTTCTGTAGGGTGCAGTAAAGCAGTGGGCCACGCCACTTTTAGTATAAAATTTGGCTTTAAACCAAAATATACACAGTTTCTGCTAACATGTTGAGAGTTGGATTGGAGCAACATCCCAGTGGCCTGCAGTAAAAGAAAATTTTGCCACTAGTTTCTTGTGTGCAAGATTTATTCCTTGGTAAATAAAGCAGAGCTGTACTACAGTTCCTCACCTAATCTCTGCAAAATATTACTGTCCAAAGGACACTTCAGGGTGTCTCACACCTTGTCTAAGCTCTGCAGACCCTCTAAACTTGGATGCTCAAGCCTTCAGTATGTCTGAAACCATTAAAATTCAGCAGTAGGCACTGCGTGAGAAAACAATATGAAGATGTTGTAAAGTTATCTTTATTTTTTCTCTGGGGAAGTTTTCAAATATCGTAGGATTCAGAGGGGTGCGAAGACTGGATTAAGGTACAGAAGAAAGGACATTGTTGCTTCCAGTCATCCACACACGGAGCTGTGAGAGACCAGCAGGTATGTGGTGGGGAGGCAGAAGAGAATGCTGTTCTCCTCAGCATCCTGCTGAAGGCTGGTTAAACCCCGCTGCTAAATCCAGCAGACGGAGGGTAGTTTAAACTAATGCATTGAACTTGTGAACTTCAGTGTCCAGAGAGCCATTGCTTTTTTTTTTGCATGTTGTTTCTGCTGTCCTTGCTGTGGAGACAGTAATTGCTAAGAGGGTGGATGTCCGAGAGTGCAGGATCTTAAACTTCAGCACTTTAATCCCAGAGACTAAGTCTGTTGCAACACTGCAGGAGATCAGATCCACAGTTTAGAAAAACTGTTAGACTTGTTTCTTCTGCTCATAAGATTGTGACTAAATGTTTATGTTCCTTTTGGGTATGTTTGTTGCTGTTTTAATTTTCACACTGGATATATAACTTAGTGTGCAACTCTTTATGATTGCCTTCTTTTAAAACACATTCAGTGCATTTGCTATGAATACAAATGTACAATGCAGAAAATAAGTGCCATAGTAGGCAACGAAACCTATCTATCATTATTTATTCACTAAGCAAAGCTATAAAAAACATTTGCTACATAATAGACCAAAGTTATTCTTTTTGTCCCATCATTTGTTTTAACTGAGTTATACCGGGGTAAATGTGAACCCATAAATCTGTAATAGCTCCTTACCTGCTAAGAGGTAACACGATTCTAATGTTATTCAGATGCCTTTCAGCTGATGATACAGGACTTTGCTGTCTTTTACTGTGATTCTTTCATAACCATGGGATCATGTTTCATGGAGCCAAATGACAATGAGTTTTATATTACTGGTTCCATTGTTTTTATACATCTTTTTATGGTTACTGGCTTACTCATTAATACAAGATAAAATAAACCATGAAACTACAGGAGCAGTTATACTAAAGATTAGATCAGAAATGGAGAGGAGCCAAACCTTGAATGAAGGCATCCTTCTGCATTTACAGCTGTGATGGGGCTTGGAGAGGGAGCTTTGATGCATAGCTGTTGTCCAAAGAAACCTTATTTCAGCACTGTGTGTACACCTGGAACATCCCAGGCATCTGCCACCTGGCAGAGATGAGTTTAGTACAGCAAGAGTTTAGAGAGAAGAGTTGAGGATGATGAAAGCATTAACTTAACAGAGACTGTGTAAGAGCTTGTGATGCCAGTTTATGTTGTCTCAGTTTAAAGGAAAAATCAGAAAGGGGATATACCCCAATGGGCTTGCAAATCTTGGCTGCAGTACATCCTATTCCTTTAGAGCCATCCAGACATCAGCCATGTGCATGACAGATACTGTGATTGTTGTTCCTTTACTACTTCGTGGGAGGAGATCCCTAATTTTATCTTCACCCCATCCAGGAAATCAAGATTATCTTCTTTTTCCCTATTAGAATATTCTCTGAGGTTTCCCAATCCTTACAGACACCATCCTTGGCACCTATCTGTGTAATATGAGCTAGGGAGCCTGCTTTGGCAGGGGGTTTGGACCCGATGATCTCTCGAGGTCCCTTCCAACCCCTACAATTCTGTGATTCTGTGATTCTCTGAATTCTTGCCTTTGGTGGCAGACAGTCTATGAAGCTGGAATGGCATGTGGCAACCCAACAAAGAAAAAATAAACCAAAACAAACAACCCCACACACACACCCAAAATACCGCTCAATAAGAAAGGCAGCCAAACTGTTCCTGTGGGAAATTCTCCCCTTCATAGGTGCTTCAGCATTTCCTTGGAAGACAGAAATCTGGCAGGTACTGGCTGTAATACCTAACTTAATTTTTGTAGGCACCCACCGGTAAGTTCACTGAGGGTTGTCTTATCATTTTGTAACTCTGTGTATGGAATTTGGCATAATAAGTTAGGAGGGTACTTCTGGTTTTTTGATGTTTTATTCAGAGACAAAGCCTCTTTCAGTGGTGAGTCTCCCCACTGAACTCTTGTACGGAAGCAGAACTGCCTGATGTAATACCATGTGTAGTGCTAACATGAGAACACCAAGCCAAACACAGAGAACCCTCTGACTTGGTAGTCCCTGATGTTACTTTGAACTTTCCAAACCACTGGACCTCAGGACCTATTAGACAGCCCTTTTGAGTACATGGAATTACAGTGGGTTGTTGAATCAAAACCAAGATAATCTGAAAAGCAGAGCTCAACATAAATCTGACATGCCCAAGCCACAAAACTATTTTTCAAGGTATAACCTTACTGTAGATAATAAAATCTTACCAGGAATAAATGGGGCACATTACTTCTTTTTTTTCCCACTGTCAATATGAAATTCTGATGATAGACACTTCATTGCTCTGCGTGAAGCTGCATATATTATTTAACTGGTATGAAAGATTTCCATCTATTCAGATACACAGAAAGCTTTGATGTGATAAAGTTTTATTCTGGCAGAGGAGTATTGTCAAGCTTTACTTTGGTTAAATACATTAAAAGAAATTCTATACTCTATGTGAGTCTGCATTGTATAATTCTGGTTTGCTGCTTGGATATTATTTCCACTAAGGCTATCAATGCAAGAAACTTTTCTGGTAATCTTTAGTACATGTTTACTATGTAAATCATATTATAAGTAGAAGATAAACTCCCGCTAAGGCTTCTGAAAATGTAGTTGTGAAATGGATTTGAAGTCAATATTAAGACTAGCTTACAGAGTGAAGAACTTTGCTGTCTTACAAAATCTTATATATAGAGCTGTAAATCTCCAGTTCACAGCACATTCTGTTTTGGTGTTCTTGCTGATAAAATAATTTCATTATGTATAGGCACTACTATAAATACTACTTTGTTTTGCTACCATGCATTTTATGCTGTTAAAACTAATATAAAGTATTAATAAAAGATTGAAGTGATATCAGTTTTCTGACAGAAGGATACCAGAGAGCAAGGACTGTTACGTGCCATCTTGCTGTTGATAGTTGTCACGGCATCCAATAACTTTGGGGGTTTGGGCAGGGCAAGTGAACATAAAAGATTTTCAGCCCAGCACTTACTTTAGGTACTAAGTAACTAATTCTCCCCAGGTCTCTGGGGTAAATGGGTAACATACAATTTTCTAACTTTTATTATGCTAAAGCCACACTCTGAGGCACTATCACAGTTGAAGTCCTGATCAGGAAAGAGCGAGCTCTGGCTACTTTCCCTTAAGTTTGTCCAAAGCGGAACTATTTTGCCTTTTAAAATCCCATACTGTGTTCTAGGAAGAAGACACCAGTAATGGACAAGGATAGTTCATTTTAGTTCTGTTGAGCTCAGAATTCTGATTTTCCTTACTTGCAGAAACATACTTCTTGGTACATTTCATCAGATTATTTTATTTCTGAGGGATTGAGGAGTTCAAAGGCTTCTGCTCCATTCTTTAACATTATGGTAGTTGCTTTGGAGGTCATGGTGGGACAGATTGATATTTCTCAGGTCTTCTAGAGCTATGGATTAAATCGGTTTTTTATGTCATGAATCTTTGAATACTCTTTTCCTCATTCTCTTCCAAAGTTACTGATAGTTCTGGAATCTGATACATCTGTTCGGGAAAGTCCTGTTGTCACCAAGATCCTTGCATACTTTGAGAAGGATTGCGTTTACCTTCATTGGATTGTGACCCTTCTCAGCATTGGCCATGCTGCACCTGTTTTTCCACTTCCTCAGACTGGTCACGTAGTTTTGTGGCTGCTTCTGCTCTGTATTGTCTTTAGCCCTGTGCTTGGCTACCTCATTTCTTGGTTTCCTGACTTGCTTCTTGGACTTGCTCTTCCTAAGCAGTTCTAGTAGTGCTTGCTGCTTCTTTCTACTGAGCACTCACTGATCACGTCACTGAACTTCTGGTAACACAATATTCTCAGTCACTCCAGTGTGAGTCTTTGTTTTCCCACATGTGATTAAGGGTCAGGCTTTAAATGATTGCCAACCAGTAAGGAGAACAATGATGAGTCAGAAGCTCTATAAAACTAGAAGCATGGTAAAATTTAACTGTTCAGTGAATTAGAATAATGGGAACAACCATAAAGCTATAAAGTGCAAGAATGTTCTTCTTGTATATAAACACCTGCCACAGTGGGATCTCCCATTTCATTGGCTTTTTCTCATTAAAAGATATAATCATTTATGAAAATAACACAAGCACTCAAGCTGAAGACTGAGAGCCCACAGAAAAGTTATGTTCAGAGAAAGAATCTTAGCTAGATAACACACTCCCACCTTGCTTTTGCTCTTCTCGCTTGAAATTCTCTTTTGGACTTTATTAGGATGAAATAAGGGGAGAAGTGAAATTTCAGGAGGTTACTGCTTTATTTCTGAAATAGATGCTTATGTGTTGCTGTTTAGAGACCCGGATTACAACAGTCTCCAGCACTGGCCAATGGCTTGGCAGAGTGTCTCATTTTTCTAGAAAAGTTAGCCACATAGAGTAAAATTAGCTTCTATGCATATCCCTCTATTTTATAAAACAAAATGAACAATGCTACAAATACTTTGAGAAGGAGCTATACTAGAGATCATATTAATGACTTAACCACTTGGAATAGTGTTGAGACTACACTGACTTCACTCATTTAATTTTCTTTCCTGTCTTTTTCTAGAATAGGAATTAAAACTGGTTTTGAAGAACCAGAAGACTTGTCTAGAGGAGGTTTTACCATTTCCTCAAGAATCTTTAATTTTATTCAGACAGTGGAAAGAATAAAGGAAGGAAGAAGACACTTCAAAATAATGAAGCACAAATTACAAATTTAATTTCACCTCAGAAGAAATATCGTAGGTGGCAATAACCAAAGGAGTTTGACTAACACAACATTCATCAATGGAAAAGGAGACAGACAGACGACATCCAGAGAGAACTAAACTTAAGATCAAATATATCAATAGCCTTCTTAGTTCTTGGGAGAGTCTCAAAGGCAATATTTTCTTCAAGAATTACTGGGGAAAATGCAATGGATCATGCAGGCTTGATCCTTACTCCAGGCTTTTCCTTTTTTATGTCAAAATCTGATAGCGCTCTGACAGAAGCATCTCATACAGGTTTGTTCTCTTCAGCAGATGAGTCCTGGGCATCAAATTTTAGGTAAATCTATTTATTATCAGTATCAGCAACAGAGAGAAAATTCCAAGACAACATACTTTTATAACTCTGCCTTCCAAAACTTCAGATGTGCACTTAGTAAATCTTCTTGAGAACCATATGCATGATTTTTCTAGGGTCTGAATGAAAAATACTATAAGGGGGTATTGCAGACAGTGAAGAAGGGAGTAAAAGAAAAATAATACATATATATAGGTATGTTGAAATTCCTTAGATAGATCGACCTCTGAATTTTGCCTTAGGTACTTATGCTGTAAGTTGTCTGTTCAGTGTCTTACGGTTCCCTTTTATTGTTAGCTTGTGGATGCATTGCTGGCAAGCAGCTATAGATGGAAATCTGTAATCACATGAATGCTTAGGAAGCAGCTGAAGGCTGGAGCATCTACAGGGTCTGGGAAATGTCCATTAAAATTACAAGGGAGGCAAGATGAGCATGCAGGAAAGTATGCATCTCCCATCTGACCAACAAAACAGAAAAACTTGAAGAAAAGCTCTTCTTTCTAGGTTGGAAACAGACACGATAGCATGTAATGTGGCTTAGGAGCAATATCTATGAATTTAACTTAATTTTACTGTCTAATAAGATAAATTGAAAGACAAATAGCTGACACCTGTGAAGCAGAGAGGTAGAATGACAGTGGTTATTGTTTCTGGAAGAAACAGACAGACTAGTGTTTGTCACTTAAAGAACAGCATACGTTGACAAGATCTGGATATGGGGAATTTTGTACTGCACTGTAAAGCATAATTAACACGAGCTCTTTTTAGAGGTATATTTATTCCCAGGAATTTTTGCAGGCTGGTCTCTCGGAGCTATTTTCTAGGTCTTCCTGAAGGATCAGAACTTAGAACTGGAGCTCAGTGCTGGTAGAGTGGTGTTGCTGTCCTATATTGATTTGCTTTCATCTGATGTGTAGACACAGTTTATTTTTTGCAGACACATTTTCTTTGAAGGCAACTTAAAGGGTGAAGAATGAGCCCATTATATTTGGGAACACTGATACAAAATGAATGAGAGCACTGAGTCCTTTCCATCCTTGTATTCCATGAAGTATTTACAGCGATCAGTTTATATAACTTAAACATCTTAAATTCATATGCAGTCTCATTCAGAAGCTGTAGTCTGTACAGCTTAATACACATTAAATTGGCCATAAAGTGCTTTACCTCTTGCGAGACAGTCTCCATATGCTATCTATATGAAAGGACTCACATTTTTCTTTTATTTTTCATATTTTTCCTTATTCTCCCATAGAGAAGATCTTCATTTTGTAGCTGTGGACAGTTGTGTGAATCTAAAATTTTAAAATAATTCCTACACCTAAAAGATTTGCAAATCAATTAAAACCCACACATACAAAACCACAAAGATTAAAGAGCACTGAGAATTTTCCACAGTGACTGTTAAACTTAACTGCAACTACAAAGCATGTCTACTTAACAGATCCAAGCATCCGCTGATGCTTCTAGCAGGCCCTCCACATTTTGCCCTGGTGCAAACTGGATTGTAATTAGTGTAAGGAGACAAAAGCATATGCAGAGATCTATTCTAAATTTGCTTGACCTTGACCTGCAAACTAGTCATGACTAATAGAGAAAATCCTCTTTACCATTGAGTATATATCGCAAGTGAACGGTTAAGCAGAACACACATTTTTAGAAACCTCGTCTCATGTCATCTTGGATTAGCATAGTTTTTTACGTCTATTTGGACAACTAAATCTGAGAAGGCCACTCAGAAAAAGCACATAACTTTTTGCATAAGGTTGTGTGGGATATGTTACCGTTGTGTAGAAGTTTTGTGCTTACATTTGAATTTCTCAGCCACTGTAATGCCTCAGCTTTCCTGAAAGGTGAGATGGAGGAAAGAGAATTTCACCCTTTAGTATAAGAATTACTTAGGTGGGGTAGGTCTATATTAGACTTTTAGTTCAGATTAGGAGGGCACTCAAGTCTCCCAACTCTCCCAACATGCTGTTCTTCGCTTTGCAGTGTGGAGCTGTCTCAGGACATGTGAGGTGCTTCCTTTTGGGAGAATGCTAAACTGGAAGGTTTTCTTCAGAGTTGTTAGTATGTTCCAGCTTTAAACAAGCATTCAGTCAGTGGAGTCAGACCAGGGCTAGTCTGAAGCAAAAAGCTGCAAAATGGGCATAACGCATATGTGGAATCTCCAGCTACGAGAATTTCACTCCATACTGCTGTGCACAACTGGCTAAGGTAGGGATAGCCCTTGTGAGCTCAAGTGCACGGTATGTTCAAGTGGGTAGAGATTCTCCCAACTTCTGTCTAATAGAAAATAATGTAAGCCAGTATATGCTAGGACAAAGGGTACAGCACTAAAAGTTGTGTATAACCTAAGGAAGAACAAGGGAGATTTACATTATGGATAGCTCAAGGTACATTTTTAAAACACAAATATGTGCCATACAGAGCTGCCTGTCCTGGTTTGACATAGATGAATCATTCCAAGCTCTGGAAGCATCTGCAGACACCTAATCCTGGATAGTCAGTTCAGCAGAATTAAGAGCTTGTTATTAAGTTTAATCACCAATGTTTATAGACCAGATTATGGCTCTTGGGTACCACTGTTGTAGATATCTGATATACCACCAGTGACGTACCAAGTGAGAAGTTGATTTCTCAAGGCTCATTATGTAATTAGTTTGTATTTTTTATTGGGTGTTTTTTACTGTAATGTCTTCGTATCAGCTGCAAAATCAGTAACGTAATTTTCACAGATAAATTATCAGAGTACAGAAATTCTACCATGCTAATTAAGTGTAAGAAATGTACTCATTGCAGTTGTGAATTTGCATATCATTTCATATAATATTGCTTGGAAATAGATTAAGGGAGTTTATAGCAGCAAGTATAAAATCATGATTTGAAAAACTTACAGTTGTTTTTACTATGTTCTTGTATCTCTCTTTCTGTAAATGTGTGTGGATGTGCATTATACATGTGTGGAATAAATTATTCATTCATATGAGGACAAATTCGGCTACTCCTTCAGGCCTCCAACTAGGAGCATACTGTAAAGGTCGTTCACCAAAATCAGATTAATTACTTGTGGATTTGATGCCCTGGTTCTCCTCTGGTCTGTTGACTAGCTCAGCCCTTCCTCCCACCCATTCTGCAAGTGTCACTGGGGAGGGGTACCTAGTCATCTGGTGGTCTCCTGCACAGCCTGCCTTGCAGATTCCTCAGCAAAAAGGAGACATGGGCATCTTGTCTACTCTTGTGCTTTTGGCAGAGACCAAGCTAAGACAACAAAAGTTTCTCCTTGAAGCTTCTTATGGATAAAGAGGCTTTATTCATCCTCGTGGGCAACTTTGTTGTTAAACAATCCTGTCCAAAAGTTACCCAGAAACATCCAGAGTTACTGTTCCCATCTTCGTGCTGCAATGCAGAGGTACAGTATGGACACCACATGGTTTGTGGCCATCTCCTTATGTGGAGAGGGGAAAGGGCACGGCAGGGCAGAAGGACAGCCTGTTATGAAGTGGTCTCTGACAGAATCCCCTTGGGCTTGACCTCAGAGATAAATGTAATGTAGCTTATTTACTCTGAGTTAATAGAGTCAGTGTTTAACATTCATTCTATTTGATTAATGAAGGTTTTTCTGTTCCTTTGCTGAAGGAAAGGACAGATGTGTTTGTGGTCCACTGCTTCCACTTAAACAAACACGAAATTGAGTTTCAAATCTTACTCAAGGACGTACTGCACCAAGGGGACAATATATAGCCTTCAGTCTGAAATCAGCTGTCAGAAGCAGAAAGTACTATGTTCATTTAATCACAGGTGAGACAGTAGCTGTCCTTGAGCATCTAACTTTCCATACCATTGAACACTGCCCAGTATTCAGAGCCAGTGGGGAGAAGCAACAGCCCTGGAAACCCAAGGTTCAGCCTTTGTATTCTTCATGTTCGTCAGCATAATAACCCATATCCCTTGCTTCAGGTTCACTTTCAGATACCCAGTACCCACAGCAGATGCTGTCTAAACTGAATGATAGCTACCATCACTTGTTTAGCTTGATGTGCAGTACTGACTTGCAGAGACTGCATTTAATTTGCTGCCATTTACAGCAGCTCAGGTCCTGTATACCAAACATGCAAATGTATTAGTCTATTTTTTCCCTTCAACTGCTTTATTTACTGATTTGTTATCATTATTATTTTCCAGTGACTCCTGCAAAGTGTCCATGTTAAGGATAGGGTAACCATTTAAGTCTTTAAGAGTGACACTGTTTTATATTGCATTAGCTGGCTTCAGTTAGATACAAATACCCTGTATACCTGCGTTTCATTCTCTAATGATCTGCTGTTGCTGTTAGTACATTGCTTGCTTTTGAATTAGAGACAGGAGACAGCTCAGTCACTGTCTGTAAACCTATTCACCTGCCATATGCACAGAAGCAGCCTTTTGACACCCAGGCTCATTTGCCCATTCAGAACAAAATCAGAGCAAAAATAGTACACTTGCTTGCCATTAGACTGCCTTAAATGAAAGCAACTTGATTTGAAACAATAACACATAGGCTTTTTTTGTGAAAGCACAACAGGCTGATGAAGTATTTTAGTAAACATGAAGCATATCTCAAAAGCAAAATTTCTATCACCACGTACAGAAGCTTAGCATGTTAGTGTAGAAGCTTAGTGTTGTATAAGTAGAAATATGCAGTGATTCATGTTGCTAGTAGTCCTCACTACTGAGCCACACTTTAAAGGTGTACACCAGTGCTTTCTCATATTTGTAGCTCATCCAGCAAATACAGATATTGTCACTAAAGTAGCAGTTTCAACACTTTGTTTTAGCTTGTTAGCCCAGAGAGCCCAGGGCTGATGTGCTCTGCTAGGAGACACGTGTGTTACCACTGCTAAAAAGATTTAAATGGAAGTGAAACTTCTTGGCATTTTTCAGGTATCACTACTAAGGAAAAATAGCAGAAGGATGACTTTGTGCAGGCTTGTGCTGGGTGGAGGGACTTGCTTTCTCTGCATATAGAGCCTACTGCTGTGTCTAGGTAGCCAAGGCCCTACTGTGGTGTTCATTTCTGGACATGTTACAGTTTACCTAAGTCCGCTTTTTTCAGGTCAAGAAATTGGGCAATTAAAGTACCTGAACAGTTTCTATCAGTAGCAGCTTTTGTCACAAGTTTTGACTGACACAGGCTCCTCCTATTGCTTGGTCTTATCTCAGCAGAATATTATGCATGCAGTCACGTAAGACTTATGTGCCATACTGCTTCCTCCACAGAGACGGAACCATCACTGGGCTTCCCATTGTCATATTTGGCTGTTGAAAGGAAGAACATGATACAAAGCTTTGTCCTGTGATACAAAGGCTTTTTTCCCCCCTGAAAAGAAAAAACATATAAAAGATCTTCCTAGGAAAAAAAAAAAAAATGACCTACATTTGAGATGTGGTCAAGGGGTTTTACATCGCTTTAAGGCAAATGTGTTTAAACAGTCTTCAATTTATTTCAGTACAGTTGGGAACATGGGATAGACACATAGCTGTACTCTACAAATCATTCTGGGTATAAATAAGTGCCATTTCAGGTTCACACTGAACTTTTCAAATAATTTCAACAGCTGCTAAAGCATGATAATGAATGGATTTAGGAAATGTATCATATATTTGCTTTATTTACTTACAAAGATCCTTATTGTAGGGGAACCAGGTAGAGGGCTTTCTGATTCCATCTTTACTTTAAAAAAGCTGACTGTAAGTAACATATCCAAGAAATATTCTTGGTGTAATACTGCATTACATATCAAAAGTCATTCAAAAGGAGAAGAATCAGCAAAAAAAAAAAAATTAAAATGCTCCATGCAGCTTTAATTTTCATCAAGAATTTGAAAGTGGAAAGCATAGTTACTGCTGCTTCTTCCCATAGACCATTTATACATCTTTTGAGGAGACCAGATTTTCAGACTACCAAGTTATCAGAGGTAGTCATACCGAAGTTATCATTTCTGGTGTTAATTATTAAAATAAGTGTAATAAATGCATCATTAAAAATAGCAGCAAAGAATGTGGACATACAGATAGAAAAATAATTTGGAATCTTCCAGTGAATATAGTCTGAATGAAGTTGAAGGTGTCTGAAGGAGTGGGAAAAAATAAAGAACTGACCAGTGTCCATGGCAAGATGGGGGAAAAAGTTCTTGCCCAATCTCTGAATACTGAAATTGCATGAGTGATCTACCTGTGCTTGGTGCAATTATTTTGCACACTATTTATTCAAGACATGCAATCGTTACTCTGTATTCTGCATAAAAATTTGGAAGAATATAAAGAAACTGAATATACTTTTAAGACTTTATTTGAGAATTCTTTTCATGTATTCCCATTTCCTCCTCTGAGGACACAAAAAATAGTGATGGGAAATTACATCCCATTTAAGTGTCCATAAAAAAATGGTGGAGCACTGAAATCTATTATTGAGAATTATTTGCTATTTATAGATTATTCAGAACAATACATGCCTTGTACATTTAAAGCATAAACCTAACACAAAACCAAAATCACCACTCTATGTGTGTGAATTTGTGTGCATTGGTTTCAAAAGGCTGTATTTGCAAGGTATTGCATTGCTGAGGAACCACCCAACCTGTAATTTCTATACGTTGCCAAAGAAAAATCCAGGAAATGCATAAACTACATTGGCATGTGTAAGAGACCAGTTTAATACACAGCATTACTACTTCAGGCTACTTCTCTATTGTCAGCTTCATGGGATTTATCCAACTGTGATGGCTTCTTTATTCAGTTCTTTTTTTCTTTTTTCTTTTTTTCTAATTTTTAGCAGTGAATCCCAACAGAAAGTGAGGTCTAGGGGTATAAGAGACAGAAAGCATATGAAGTTAAATGCTGACAAATCTGGTACACTGCTTATCTATTCTAAATATCCTTAGGCCTGGATGGAAACAATTAGCAAACATTCATTTTTAGGGATTCCTGCCGAATGTCAATATGCATGACAGCTGACAACCGCCTGTTCTTGGACATAAATTCCACCACAGTCATTGTTTTCTAGTTTTGGCAGAAGAATATAATGTCTGTTTTGAATTTGCTGGCCATAATCTTGTTTTACCAGAATGCCGTATTCCAAAAGTTCGTAACAAGGTTCCCAACTGCTTTTAGTGCTTAGAGCACTGCTGTACATCCAAACCTGGCCTCCACCCAGCAGCTCCCATCACCGCCTGTGAAGTACCAGAACAACCTACACTAAAAGATGGGCTCGTCTGAATCTCTGATCACCTGCTGTATTGCCACCACAGTGCACGCTGCAGAGGTCATGTATCGCTTACTGCAGCTGTGGAATAACCTGAGTATACTTGTGCAGGCATGCTTTTAAGTAGTAATACCCAGAAGCAGCGCTGAATCAGAGATACTTATGTTGTCCCAGTTTTATATATCTTGTCTTAGGTAAAGAGGACCAGCATCAACTTCATGAGCAACACTCTTGTCCATAATGAGCCTAACACATTGCTTTTATGCTTGCATTCAGGGGAATGTCCTACTGTAGTGAAATTCTTTGAAGGTTCTTGAGAATCTTTACAGATACATCATTGCACATTTTGTACTGTAGGCCCCGTATGCAGCATCTGTCTCAACCTCACCAGGAAGATAAAAGAACATAACTTTGCCAGCTGCATAGAATGTGTTGAATCAAGGGGTGTGATTTAGCCCAGGTATTTCTTCAGATAACTTGAGTGTAGGATGACCTTCACACTCACATTTTCTGTAGTGTACTGGGGTTGTCCAGTGTTCCAGATGTTGGTGTGCAAGTCAAGTTCTGTGATGTAAAAATCCTAAAAGAAGCTGCTGAAGTAAATTTCTATTATGGTTAGTGTTTCTCTTGACAGGAGCTTGACTGCTAACCTAAGGGCAGCCCATGTTAAAGCAGAGGTTAATTGCCAGCCTGCCATATCAGCATGTACCACAGAAACCACTGCAGAGGCTGACTGAGATGGGCACTGCATGGCTCCAGACCCAGAGTACGTTCACAAAGTGCCTGACAGACATGTGTGCAGGGTGAAAAGAGATTGGGTGTCTTGAAAGCATTTTGATAGCTCTGCTTGTCAGGAGAAGCTTGTTGATTCATCTGTTTCTCAGTTTCAGTTTATCTTGCTTTAACTGAATTATGAGATACGAGAATATTCTGGTTTTTGAACTGCTTTTCAGTCTCATGGAGGACTAAATATCTTAACAGGTGTGACCAGAGTGACCTTAGTGCTTGGGCATGAAATGGGCAATTAGAGTAAGTAAACTATAAAATATTCATAGCACATGATACTGTTGTGATTTTCTGGCAGATTGATTGCTTCAGTCAGGCTGAGGGGACTGGCTGCCAAGGATTTATACTGGCTAGAGAAAAGCACTCATAATGATAGGTTCTTCTGGTAAAAATGACAAAACCTGGAGGTCAAAGCACATAAAACAAGTGAAATAAAAATTACTCTGTTGTGACTCTCTTCTGTCCTAGGTGAGGGCAGCCAGTGCAGCATGCTAAAATACCTGGCAGGTGGTTGATTGCTTTGCTTTGTGCAGCACCACATTAAGAGAGGGGGGAAAAAGAAGCTCTTCTTCTAAAATGAATTCCTGATAACGAACTACTGGCAGAAAGGTCAGAAGGTAATGGTAAAAGCTACTTCACAGACATGTCCTCACTAAAGAGTCGGTTTAAATTGCATACACTCAAGCTAATGCCCCTCAAGTTAATGTGGCTTGAATGAGGAAAGCCACCCTGTGAATTAACACTAGAGCAATACAGAGTAGCTGTGTTGGTAGCTGATGCGGTGGTGTGTTTCCTGAGCTGCTTTCCACTGATGAACCAGGTGACTCCAGTTAAAAGTTTAACTATTCTTGCATGAGAGTTTCTGGGGTTTTTTAGTAGGTATTTTTTTCTTGAATGGGACCTGAGCTATCAACAGCATGTATGTTAACTGAAGCTAACTCTGCAGTGACAAAAGGTCACACATGTCTTAATGATCTGGTGCTTTCAGATAAGTCGGTGACCAATAGGACAGAGCTGCTGGTATATAGATTGGAGAATCTGAGTGAGAGTGGAAGGCATAAAGCTGAAACAACTAATGAAGTCCTCTAATTTTGAAAAGCATTGAATATCCTGCCTCCCTGGAAGATTCTGGCTCTTGACTTTGTTGAATATCAGACCGCTTTGCTCTCTAGAGTACAGCTTGATTGAAGCCTTTGGCTTAAAGACCCAATGACATTGTGTTGTCTGGCTTAGAAGTACGAAGAGCTCTGAAGAAGTCTCAGATTCCTATACAGCTCTCCTCAGGGGTCTCTCTGCAGTCCCCAGCCCCCTTCACAGGCTGCGAGCGATATTGTCCTTGCCTGTGGCCAGAGGCAGGTCGTGGGTAGGATGTTCCCACCGAAGCTGCACATTTCTTCCGTTTGCTGAGGGCTTCTACACTGGCAAAGTTAGCAAACTTAATCCTCTCACTGAAGTTCACAGGAGTTTTGCTCAAACAGAAGCAAGAAGGCACGGCTTCAGTTTTGCAGATAGGCTTGTGCTTATATCAGATACAAGGGAAAGATATGTTTAAATAACAGACTGGCTGTCACAGAAGTGACAAAGACAGGCAGGTGTATGACACAAAGGAGGAACTAGCAACTAAGTTATTAGCTACTGCTGTAAAAACACAAAACAAGGGCACTGCTGAGGCATTGAAGGACAGCATGTTACTTTGCATTTCCTTCTCTGCCAGTATTTGGTGGCTACTGAGAAGTAGTAGTTGTCTTTAAAAAGAATTTATGAAATTATATAAATTGAAAAACATTTGCCCGTCCACATGGAATACCTTATTCAAATGCATCCGTGTCTCTAGAGTAAATACCCAGTTAGGCAGTTGTTTGAAATGTGTATCATTTTGCTCGATAGCGTTTCAAGTCTGGCAGTTAAAACCAAGTTTACAAGCAGATTAAGGGCACTTCTTATAAATTAGATTTAAAATGCATGTGAAAAGGACAGAATGAAACCTCCCTTGTTGAATTTCCATGTTCCACTTAATCCAAGACACACCAAGTCTCCACATCAGTTCAGATCAAAGAGCGGATCATAAGCTTCTTTTTGTAATGACTAGATACCCAGGCTATTTCATGTGCAAGGTCAGAAGGTAATTTCCTTCTTTCTGAAACACTGAGGAACTGCGTCTGTGCTTAGGACAACATGGGGAGTACAGATGGCTTTAATCCAGCTAGTGGTTTAGCCTTTCATTTCCTTGTTCTCTCTTTTCTTTTGTATGCCTTTAAAAATTAAGAACACACATTTTGTGTCTTTTAAAAACTAGCAGAATTCTATGTGATGGTAGAAAAGCTAGAAGGAAGAGAAATACAGCCAAAACTAATCACTGATCTCTGTCCGTTTTTCCTGTCGTCAGTATTTCAATTGAGCACAAGGGCTTTTTTGTTTGTTTTGGGATATGCGTTTGCTTTTTGGATCAAAATACTTTTACTTGGAGAGCTCTAACATGATATTGATGTAAAAGTCCCTTATACCAACACAATGTGTTTCCCACCCCATTCAGGTATAATGCTTTCAGTTTAGGCAGTTTCATATTGATATATTCTGGCCCACTGATCGAGCTACTTTAATAGGTACAAACATCAATTATGTGTATTAACACCTCACACGCTGATCTTAGATATTCAGAGGTGAGCTTTGGTTAGCTACACATGTGCAGATGTGACATAGCTTCAATGAACACAAGGGAAATGTTTCCACATGAACCTTGCTTTTCCAGGAGTGGAATTTGAGCTATAAAATGCTCCTTAACCTTTAGGTGATGATCCATGTGTATCTCACTTCCAGTGTTTGAGATTATCTTCCTACTCTGCATTACCTTTGATGTCCTTACTCATAGGATTGCAAATGGAAAATATATTTTTTCCTCCAGTTCTGTCTTAACTATTTCTAGCAATGGAGCTAGCACATCACCAAACTTTATGTAGGCCACTGTGTGATTTAGTTCTTCTAGTTAGTGCTGAGGTAGCGTAATGGCTTTATCAAAGTCAGAGCCTTGTTTTAAAGGATAGAAAACATATTTTTGTTGTCTACAAATAACGCTGCTACCTTTGGCAGTGATACGGTAACCAATCTCACAGATTTCTATCCCCAGTGTAGACCAGATACTGTGCATTCATTGCCTCTGAATGCCGAGATCAGATCATACAACAACCTCAAAGCATTTCAAAGTTCTTCATGCACAGTGGGCACAGCTGACAAACTCCTTTGTTGATGATCGTGCACTAAACCACAGAGAATCAATAAACTCTGTAGCAGAAGCTGACATGTTGCATGGCCTATAAGTGTCTGCAATTGCACTTGCTGAAACTCTTACCTGGAGTATCCTGATGCTGAGGGACCACAAACATAGGTGGAACAGGTCCTGTAGATGTCAGATCTTATCTTACTTGTTGGCAATATCCTTTAGTACCAGCTAGTGCTCATCTGAAAGGCTGAAATTTCTCTCCATTTTCCAAGGAATATAGTTTTATTTATTTATTTCTGCATTTCAGTACACGTGAAACCACATGACCTTAATCTGGGAATTGTGGACAAAAGATCATTCATTTTCAATACCTCCTTAGACTGTTGCCTGTTGCCCCTTCAAGAACTTCCCTTTCTCATAAGCTATTGTTGAAGAAGGAAGACAACTTCTGTAGTTTGCAGTAGTGGAAACTGAGAGCATGAAACTCCAGGGCAAATGATTCTATAGCATCATTTTCCGGTCTAGAAGAAGGAAGGGCTCCAGTCCTCCACTCTAAGCCTCTGATTTTTGAAACATTTACCAGTTGAAACTGAAGATAGATTGGATTTTTTTCTTCTCTTATGCGATAAATACTTCCGTATCACATTTCACCTGGTCTGTAGGAATTACTACTGATTGGTAGGAGAATCTCATCATCATTTCAGAGTGCATTCACAAAGTTCCTTATCTTATTTATTGATCTTCTGCAGGTCACCTGTAATTTGGAAGCACTGCAAAGCAGCAAAAGGTTCGGTTGTTTTGTATTTGTTCTTGCAGAGCTACAGCTTGTGTTTCATTTTGGGGGCAGGAGCTCTTTTTAGCATTTTGTGGAAATTTAGCAAGCCAGTAAAGTAAAAAAATCAATTAACCTGTAATCTTTTTTCTTTTACAAAACTGATTACAAGAGACTAGTACAATCAACAAAACAAATTTACAGTTGGAGTCGCATTGATTTTTCTTAGTTGATTAAATTGTTCTTTTAATGAATTAGTACCCCTGTGAAATTAATTCAACGGCATCCAGTTGTAGGTGGAAGGAAGATTCAAATTATGAATTTGTGCAGCACAGCCACAGAAGTGCAGAGGATTTAGCCAACTCTCCAGCCCTTCAAGGCGCAACTGGGCCAATCAGATTTGCTTTACAAGTTACTTTTTCTTGTCTTCTTTTTCCTCCCAGTTTTTTCAGTTCCACTGTACTGAAGGTGAGATTCACAATGCCAAAAATAAATGTTTATAGCGTAAATGTTGAGTAGCCAAGCTTCTCAGTTAGCCCCTTTTTAGTTCGTAGAGATTAATAAGCCTTGTAGGATGTAAATAATTGCATTCTAAATTAGGTGTTTAAAAATGGCAAGATAAATCATACAGGTTTTTATTTCTCTTCATTGACTCTAAAGAAAGGGCAGGATAGAAGCTTGGCTGTATGCATCTACACTGTAGATATCTAATATTAGGTGGGTATTATCAAAATGGCTCGATTTCTTTTTTCCAGAAGATTAGTTCCACACAAACATACTCTTGCTGTCTCCAATGAAGCGTGCTTATTGAAGGTAACATTTGCTAAAATGTAAATACTGAAGTGTTAGCACTTCTTATGCCCACAGATGTTCACTCGCACCTTGTGAAGTGTTACAGCAAGATCAGTAATAAAGAGGCAAGAAACTCCAGTGCAGCAAAATACAGAAGAAAAGGAAACGGTATTTAGAGGAAAGAGAAAAAGCTCCTCTGCTTGTGTGGAATTGAGCTCTTCAGAAGTACTAACACAGATGAGAGGGGCTCCAAGTACGACTCTGGTTTGCCAATAAATCTCGCAGTTTTATTCACAGAATCACAGAATTATCAAGGTTGGAAAAGACCTAGAAGATCATCCAGTCCAACCATTCACCTATTACTACTAGCTCCCACTAAACCATATCCCTCAATACAACATCCAGTCTTTCCTTGAACACCCCCAGGGTTGGTGACTCCACCACCTCCCTGGGCAGTGCATTCCAGTGCCTGACTACCCTTTCTGAGAAGTAGTGCTTCCTAATGTCGAGCCTGAATCTCCCCTGGCGCAGCTTGCTACCATTCCCTCTAGTTCTGTCACTGCCTACACGGGAGAAGAGGCCGACCCCCAGCTCACTACAACCTCCCTTCAGGAAGTTATAGAGAGCTATAAGGTCTCCCCTAAGCCTCCTCTTCTCCAGGCTGAACAACCCCAGCTTCCTCAGACGCTCCTCGTAAGGCCTGTGTTCCAGACCCCTCACCAGCTTAGTAGCCCTCCTCTGAACGTGTTCCAGAGCCTCAATGTCTTTCCTGTAGTGAGGGGCCCAAAACTGAACACAGTACTCGAGATGCGGCCTCACAAGTGCTGAGTACAGGGGGACAATTACCTCCCTGCTCCTACTAGTAACACTATTTTTGATGCAAGCCAGGATGCCGTTGGCCTTCTTGGCCACCCGCGCACACTGTCGGCTCATGTTCAGCCGTGCATCAATCAGTACCCCCAGGTCCATTTCCTCCACACAGTCCTCCAGCCACTCCGCCCCAAGCCTATAGCGCTGCCTGGGGTTGTTGTGGCCAAAGTGCAGGACTCGGCATTTGCTCTTGTTGAACCTCATGCCATTGGCTTCAGCCCAGCTCTCCAGCCTGTCCAGATCCCTCTGTAGGGCCTCGCTACCCCCAGGCAGATCCACACTCCCAGCCAATTTAGTGTCATCTGCAAACTTACTGAGGGTGCACTCAATGCCCTCATCTAGGTCATCAATAAAGATATTGAAGAGGACAGGCCCCAGCACCGACCCCTGGGGAACACCACTCGTGACCGGTCGCCAGCTGGATTTAACTCCATTTACTACCACTCTCTGAGCCCGGCCCTCCAGCCAGCTCCTTACCCAGCCGAGGGTGTACCCATCCAAGCCACGGGCTGCCAGCTTCTGCAGGAGAATACTGTGGGAGACAGTGTCAAAGGCTTTGCTGAAGTCTAGGTAGACCACATCAACAGCCTTTCCCTCATCCAGCAGATGGGTCACTAGATCATAGAAGGAGATCAGGTTGGTCAAACAGGACCTGCCCTTCATGAACCCATGCTGGCTAGGCCTGATCCCCCGGCCATCCCGCACATACCGCATGATCTCCCTCAAGACTATCTCTTCCATAACCTTCCCTGGAACCGAGGTCAGGCTAACAGGCCTGTAGTTCCCCGGATCCTCCTTACAACCTTTCTTGTAAATGGGAGTCACATTGGCAAGCCTCCAGTCTTCTGGGACCTCACCAGTCAGCAAGGAGGACTGATAGATAATGGAAAGCGGCTCGGCTACCACCTCTGCCAGTTCCCTCAGCACTCTCGGGTGGATCTCATCCGGCCCCATGGACTTGTGGCAGTCCAGTTGGAGTAGGAAGTCTCTGTTTCTTCCAGAATCACAGGGGAGTTAGCATGCTCCCCAGCTGAGACTACCAGGTCAGAGAGAGGGGTACCCTGAGGATCTGTTTGACCTTTAAAGACAGACGTAAAGAAGGCATTCAGAACCTCCGCCTTTTCCTTATCCTCAGTGATCACATTCCCAGCCTCATCCAGTAAAGAGTGGATATTCTCCTTTGTCCTCCTCTTACTGTTAATGTACTTATAAAAGAGTTTATTATTCTTTTTCACCCCAGCGGCCAGGTTAAATTCAAGCTGGGCTTTTGCCTTTCTGATTTCACCTCTACACATCCTGACAACTTCCTTGAATTCATTCTCAGTTACCCGTCCCTCCTTCCACAGGCGGTAGATTCTCTTTTTCTCACGGAGCCTCAAGAGTAATTCCCTATTCATCCACGCTGGTCTTCTTCCCCGCCGGCTCATTTTGCGGCTCAGGGGGACCGCCTGCTCCTGCGCCCTTAAGACTTCCTTCTTGAAGAGCAACCAGCTCTCTTGTACCCCTTTGTTCGCTAAGACTGAATGCCAAGGGACTCCCCCTACCAGTCTCTTGAACAAATCAAAGTCTGCCCTCTGAAAGTGCAAGGTAGCAGTTTTACTATTCCCCCTCCAAGCTCCACCATGAATTGAGAAATGTATCATTTCATGGTCACTCTGTCCAAGGCAGCCCCCAACCTTCACATCTCCTACCAGACCTTCCCTGTTCACGAACAGCAGGTCTAGCGGGGCAGTTCCTCTTGTGGGCTCTCTGACCAGCTGCATCAGGAATGCATCCTCTGTGCACTCCAAAAACCTCCTAGACTGCTTCTTCTGTGCTGTGCTGTACTCCCAGCATATGTCAGGGAAGTTGAAGTCCCCCATGAGCACAAGGGCTGATGACCGTGCAGCTCGTGCCAGCTGCTTGTAGAACACCTCATCTGTCTCTTCATCCTGGTTTGGCGGTCTATAACAGACGCCCACCAGGATGTCTGCCTTGTCAGCCCTTCCTCTGATCTTTACCCATAGGGATTCAATGTTATCATCCCTAGTCACAATCTCAGTGGCAGAAGTCCATAAAACTACCAAGTTACTGACCATTTATGGTTGTAGATATCTAGAAGAAATGCACCGCCTCTGGAGAATAGTTGGATATTTATGGTTGCAAGCCCATGTTTCCTTCCCAAAGAGGATCTAACCAAATCTGAGTATAAATCATATGATCTCATAAAATGGCCTTATTTGGAATGAAAGCTAAGAATGTTAAATAATTTCTTTTGCTTTCTTTTATCTGCAAATTATATATATATAATTTTCAGATAAAAGAAAGCAAAAGAAACAACAACCATAATAATTAAAGCAAGAAATGATAGTCTTATTGGTATGAATTCCCAAATACTATACATCCTGCATCAAGGGAGAAGAGTTGGAGTGTCAGTGAGATCGGTTTCTTTGATTTTCTCTGGGTTTTGTACACCCAATAACTTTTCCACCCTTTTAGTCATTTGCACAGTTACCTTTTCCATTTCTCCTTTTTCCTGATACTTTACTGAGCAGCAGAGACTCCCCTCTGAGAGGATGCCCTCAACAGTGCCAGAATTCTGGGAGAGGTTCCTGTGGGAATTTGTACCTCCTTAGTTGAATCAGTCCAGTGCCCCAGATCCTCCAGAAACCATACTCTCTTAGTTTCTTTCCTCATGAAACTATGTGTTTAAGATATTTTCCCTGATGCTGAGGCTTCATCTGTGTGTTGGGGTTTTATTAGGGCCACCCGGCAGGAAAGTGAGATGAGGAGGGGGAGGCCTCTGGTTGATGCCTTCCCCCATTGCAGCAGAAGCCTTGGTCTACAGAAGGGATCCTAGCAGATAAATAAATGTTTTGCTGATTTCTTTTATGTGACTCAATGTATTGTCAGCTGTATTGGCAGAAGGCTGCTTTACCAGCTCAGCTGTGCTTCCACAAGGGAAGCTTACAAACTGTATCAGTATTTTGTCAAATCTTCAATTATTGGAATAAATGTATGTAAATCTCCAGATACATTTAAAAGCTCAAGAATAAATATTCATCACTTCTAAGATTAAGGAATCTAATCATGTTTTATAAGAGATATACTCCTGAACTCCAGCTCTCTCTTATCTGGTACAATAACTTGGTAAATGATTCTGAATAAGACATTCTTATTCATTTTGTTAACACGCTCTCTCTGATACAAGCATCCTTTGTGGAGGATGCTTACATTTTCTTGACTGTCATTCAGCTGGTCAGCAGATAACCTTCTTATCCTAGCATTCTCCAAAATTTTCCAAATAGAACTTATCCTTATCTAAATTGGATGCTCCAAGTGCTGCTCTAAAAGCTCTTCTTCATGCAGTTGAGAGCTAGTGGCAACACCTTCTTGCTGGAGCATTTTTTTCTCAGGAAAAATAAGCAATCTGGAGGGAAAAAAAAAAGAAAAAAATACAGCAACATTCTGAATCCTTTAGAACTCAAGTATAATTTAATTCACATAGACAGCCTTCATTAAAAGAATATTAATATTGTAACCTAAGGCAGTGGAAGAAGTGAAACATAGGAAGGGATTAAATACTAAATGAGTATGCACAACAGGTAATGTTAAGCAGGTTTTCCATCATTCCTGGCCATTGGAGATTTACCCATTAATAGTTTTAGGCTTATTGCTAAATCATAAGATTTATGTTTTGTATGGGAATGCTTCCGTTTAAATTTATTTTACGAGTTTCACATTAAACATTAGACAATTGGGACAAAAACTGACTTCCTGCAAAGAAACTCATTCCACCTGCTTCACTAGGACCGTAACGCTGTTCCTGTATGATGCTCTCCCTCCTCTTGTGAAACAAAGATCTCGTTATACCTCTGTTGAATCATGTCACAAGGAACTGAAACAGCTTCTACAGTGAATTAAAGACTCAAATATAGTAGGATTTCTCAGCATAACAAAAGATCTCCTTCTGAATTAAAGGAAAACATCCTGTCATGTTTCTTATTTTTAGAATGAACTGCTTTTTCTGCCAAAAAGTAGGGCAAACTAACATTAATATATTGAAAGCTAATATATGTGCATATACATGTTCTTCTGTATTTAATTAAAAATGTGTAAACCCATAAAAGCAAAGCCCCAAACCAACAAAACCTTGTCACCAAGAGGAGAAAGTATATTTTCTGATGGATTATTTCCATGTCCTGTGTAAGGCAGAGATTTATTTTTACCATGTGTTACAATTGTACATGTACAGTACTGTAGGGTGAATAATTGGATTTTTGATATTTGTACTGTAGTAATGCAGGTGCAAACCTGCCATTAATAGTAAGGTGACTGTGGTGATGCCTGTTGAGGTCCTAGATCTTTAGCAAGTTTGCTTTATGGTATGCTTGCATGTATACATGAAGCTAATGCAGGATACAAGAAATCCTTTAGCTCTGTTGGGGGCCAATCCTGCCATCTGGCCTCACCCTCCAAGGCAGCACATAACATGCTCTTCTCCCATTCATACCTACAGAGCTCTGCACAACATCCAGATCAGGAGGTGCACACAGTCACACCAACGCAGCAGTCTGACAAAGGACTGTTCTTTTCTCTTTTTGTTTTGATTTTAGATTTTTGGAACTTTCTTTCACTTGTCTTGTTGGTTGTTGATTTAAAACTTATGCATCAGAAGTTTCTTTCTGGCTAAAAACTTTCAGGTTAACTTTTCAATTCATGAAATCCTTTGAAACCATGGCTTCAAAACACTGACAACCAAAACTATCAACAATGTCAAACAGTAGAACCATACTGAAATCACAACCCGTGCTTAAATTGTAGGGGTGCAGGATAACCCTTAGCATTGTATTGAAAGTGTAAGGATTTTCATCCTGAAAGTTCATATGAGGAATTATTATGTTGAACTGATCATTTATTAGAATGTAGATGTCTAGTCTTTCTATGCATTACTCTGTACTCTACCTTTACAATCTTTTCTACTTTTATTCCTGTGTTGGGTTGAATGAAAACCTTACAGAGAAAACCTCCTAATGAACTGTTTGTTTCTCTCTACCAGTGTATTGTTCTATTCCTTTACATTGTCACTCCACAGTGCAGTATCTCCAAGTGTTTGTTTTTCAGATTATTGCAGTTTTAGGAAAAATGAAATAGGTCTTTGTAGAATTCAAGAATTCCTTCAAAGAGATTTTTTTTTCTGCCTTTCTAATAGCAAAAAAATATCTATTTGAGTTTATTTTGGTCTGGTCAGGAAGATTGCAAATTGTTTTCACAGAACAAATAGCTTTAATGGAGGGTGTCTGAATTGTACTCCTCTGGGTTTACCAACCAGGGAACATTTCTACCTGTTGTTCCATTAACAAGCAAGGAAATAACAGATCATTGCAAGAAGAGGAATATTCAGAAAAGGTTATGGGTAAGACTTCCAATTAACTCAGCTACCATTGAAATGTGGAAAATTTTGATATTCTTCATCATTATTAAGGTTTACAGATAGCGTATCAATATTCAGGCTTCTTCACAGTGTACTATCAGATACATTTTTTGCTATGTGGTAGTTGGTTTAGTCTCTGTCATGTGGTTTCCTCTTAGCATACTAATCACGAGACCTTGGCTTTAACAAGTTTGTTGTATGGCTTGCTTGTATACATACATATATACATGGAGCTTGCCCCTCTTGGCACAAGAATTTGGATGTGGGCTTATTATCGACTATTGCCTAGGAACTGTAGTTTGCAAAGCATTTGTCAGTGTACTAGTTGTAACATCTCCACTATAAATAATTTAAAATCAACAACTTGCTGTTAAATTTGCATATACTGCTTCTTAAGCAACTAGTATGTATAGATGTATTTTCTGTGTGGCTTAACTAATGTATACAATGTCACTCAATCACACATTGTCATCTCTGTGCCCAAATTCATACTGACCTCGCATATTTCCTTCCACAGAAAGATGTCTAGCCTCTGCATACATTGCTGATGCTGTTCCTTAACAGGCTTTTCTGGTTTCTACTCCTGGGTAGGGCTGAACAGCAACCTCTAAAAAAATCTCTCAAGGAAATGTTATTGTGGCTTTGCCAGGTAGCACCTCTGAGCTAAATGCATTCCCTTGCTTTGGCTCTGGTGTTCCTCGTATTCTTCCAGGGGGAATCCTCTGTGACTAAGTGCACTTAAACAGCAGAACAAAACCTCTTCGGGACATGATTTCAAGGTATGGCTTGATCCAAACTGACCGTTTTGTTACTGCTCAGATGTAGAACTTTGCCTCCTGCCCCTGAACGCCTACCTCTTAACACCTTGCTCACACCACCCACCTTGTGTCACCTTGAGTGCCTTCCACAGCAAGCCAGTTCAGCTCACTGGATATTGGGCACAAAACAGACTTGATAACATTTGCTTAGATAAACCTTGGAACTCCACCGTTTGCTCAGTTCCCTGCATGCTTTCCTCCATGAATGACACATCAGAAAAGGGCTTCTGACTTTTGATGAGTTGTGTTTTCTACCACTGCCACAATTAGCAAAATACAGCAAAACAGGAAGATACATGCATTTGTCCCAAGACCTCCTGGATGAAAAATAAGATCTGTGACCGCTCAACCATCTAATGTAAAAATATTCTGAATTCACTTTACGCTTTCACAAAGTAGCTCCAAATAACACAGAGAACCTGTCTCAGCATTTGTTATTGTCCCCTGAACTTTTAAAAGTAAGCTTGATCCTTAAGGCTTAGAATATTGCATCCCACTGATTTAAGCAGTTTAGAAATATACAAACATAAACCTCCACAGTTGTAAAACATTAAACCTCTAAAGCTCTTAGTGCTGTTGCCTAGAATCGATGTTTCATTTCCTAAGCTCTGCAGTAACTGGTGTATTTTTTGACTAACCTGGAGTGATACGGATTGCTCATAAAGTACCAGCTGCTTTAATGTCTCTCTTGATAAGGTTATCCTATTAGTATGTGGGAAAACATAGTGATTTAGCAGTAAACTTTAAAAAGAAGGTCAAATTAATAAACAGCAATAGCAAAAAAAAAAAAAAACCCACAATATGTTGAGAATAAAAAGGGATAAAGGGATTGTCCTTCAGAACATGGACTTGTTTTAGATCTGCAGGTATCTAAATGCTTTGGATTTACATACACTGCACAGGCTAGAGCTGTTTACATTGCATGCAGCTATACCCACCTCTGTGAGCTTACCTGGGGTCTAGACCTGCCCACAAACCTCTTCTGAGCCCTCTACCGACACGAAATTTCCTTCCCTTTTGGAAAGACTCGAGGCTCAGATGGGGCATCAGAGGCGGTGCTGGGTTGCAGTACTTCTGTCCTGCTACTCACGGCACCTGGCTGCTTGTTAATCTGATCATCACAGCTAACAGGAGAAAGGAATCTTGCTCTCGCCCTTCAAAGGGTTATTGAAACATAGTGTAAACGTTCAAGAACATATGCGTGCCCAAAGAGAAATAATGTGTCTCTGACATATTTTTAGATACTTTTCCCAAGGCAGCAAATTGTGAAGCTTGATCAGAAAGTCAATGACGAAAGCGCTAGGCAGTCTCCAATACAACCCACTTGCCTGTGTGTGTAAGGCAGCAGCATCAGTCTGGCTCTTGGCTGACAATTGTTTTTCCAAGGTTGACACACAAAAGGAACAGACATTTCCTCAATCTGAACATCAGTACTTTCAGAGTCTGATACAGATCATAAAAGTTAATCTGAAGAAGAAACAGGCATACATTGGGGTTAATGTAAGGACTGCCAGGTTGCTGTAATCTTTCCTTTGGTCTGCCAAAAAACATTTTCTACCTTGTGCCAGCAAATTTAAAGAATGCACTGTTTTTTCTTTGTGAAATTTAGACCTGCAGGCTATCAGTTAAGGGTAGGGCATATACAAAGGGGTTTTTAGGTTAAGGGCTGAGACACTTATCAATGTATTTATTCTCTTGGGATTTTTTTTAATGAAAATCACAGAAAAACTAATTTTTTTATGTCCTAATGTTCTGGAGTCAGAAGTTACATATCTTTCAGAATTCCTGCTACCACAGTAGACTGCTTGTATGAAAAAATGGAAAAGGTTGTTCACCAAAAGACCTGTCTTACCAGAAAAAAGAGAAAATGTAAAAGTAATATGGCAAAATTGTTTCCTGACATAGATGATTCATTTTTACCTAGAAAATAAAACCCAAAACCAACAATGACATTGCAAGTACCTCCTACCAATACCAAAAGCGGGGGGGGGGGGGGGGGAATCAGCAATTCATGTTCAATTATTATATTGTATTTTCCCAATAGTGACAGACATGCTCAGAAGCTTATCTGTCAGACAGCTGTGGAGAATCATTCAACTTTGAAGTGTTCATCCTTATCAGAGCCACATTCTTCAGCTCAGATATTGTAAATCGATAACTGGGAATGATTTGGGGGACACAGTGACAAAACAGTCTCTCAGAACATAGCCCTTAATGAAGTGGCTAAGTTCAAGTGTTTAATTCCAGCTACAAACTGCTGCTAGGTATGCCCTTTTAGATTTCTGCAGGCATCTTTTTAATTCAGGTTTAGGCAAAATTAGTTTTGAAATAAAGGACTTGCTATATTTAGAAATTACAGCATTTCTTCTCCATACAGTATGTTGGTGACTTTGTTTCTCTAAGTTCATTCTCTGTTATTTATATCTCTCAGTAATGAGCACAGCCTGTATCCAATAGCTGTGCTTGGACAGCTAATTTTTTTAGAAAAGCATCAATCTTGATTTGATGCCATGGGCAAAATGTAGGACTTTTTTCAGTAGTTAATTGCCCTCCTTGGTTAAAATTAAATACATTAGTAAACAAATCTGCCTTCTGTCCTTTCTGAATTTATTTATATTCAGCTTTCAACCACTGGACCTTTGGTAATTAGGCAGGAGATAAACTCTTTAACTGTCAAACTTCCGCTTCTCATATTAGATATGAGACTATGATTAAGTCCCAACCCCTTAACCTTTTCTTTGATGAGCTAAGTAGATTAACCTTCTGGAGTCTTTCACTAGAAGGCATGTCTTCTAATTCTTTAATCATTCCCTAGGCTCTGTTATGAACCTTGTCCAATTTCTCAGCATCCTTCTTGAAATTTGCATGCTTGAAATAGGCACAGTGTTCCAGCCACAGTTGCACTGGTGCCAAACAGAGAGGTAATATATTGTATTTCTGTCCCCCTCAATCAAATCTTATGAGTAAATTGGGAGTTGGCCTGCCTCCTTTTATACAGATGAAACACAGAGACCCCTGAGACTTATTGTCATCCTTTTTGCCATGCTACATCTGTGGTAGCATCCTGATTCTTATTCACAATGCTGCCTTTCTGCAGACTTGCTGGAAAGGGGCTTTATGGGTTTGGCAGGCTTCCGTTCAGCTTTCATGTAGAGTCCTCCACTCTGTACAACACATAAAATATTTTTTCTTTGAGGACACTCCATTCTAGAGCAGACATGCAATCAGCTGTGGCAGGAAGTTGACAATTTAAACAGCTACACTGAGCTTCCCTCTAGTTACAGAGTAAGCCTGAGCTAAGAAAAGGCAGCACCCTATGCTGTTTTCAGCTTTGTTTATGCATCCCAATGTGTTCCTGGATTGGGAGAGTAGGAAAACAACCCCTGAGTGTTGGACCTCCATCAGCCTCACATCCCAAGGTGGAGGAGTGGCTAAATCAACAAATGGGATGGTACACAGGAACAGGCCATGGTTAATATTTTAGCCTTTTTTTCTTTCTAAGTTCTTAAAGAGCTGCAGGTGCTTTGTGGTGCTCTTTTACACTATCACTTCATACTTCCAAATATTTTCTGTTACCTTCATGTTCTTACCACCCATAGATCTGTTACCATGGATGATTATTTAAGAGGCATGATTCAATTCCTGTTCTTGCCACTTGAACCCGTTACATATTGGGCCAACTTCTCAGGTCAGTTTAAAAACTCCTAAAAGAAAGGCATTTAAGTAACTAGCTGCCTATCGCTCACTATTTCTTTCCCCCTGTGAATTTTTATATTGAAGGTAATATTTCAGGTGTTGACTAGTTGTTTTGACCCTTACACTGCTCGCATCTTTCAGGGGAGTGATGTCTCTCAGTTCAGTGCAAAGACCTAAGTGTACCATAGAGCGCTTCACTATTTATTGGCAAATAAGAAAGTGTGGTTTCATGGAAAGAACTCGAGGAAGGTCAGTCCTTGGCTTCATTCTCCAACAAAGGATTGTCCCCATTAGAAGGAAGGAGAGAGTAACTCGCTTATATAAATTAGATATATGGAATAACTTCTCTGAAGCTAAATATGCATGTAGGATGCAATTAAAAATACCATCATAAATTCAATAAATTATGACTAGCTGAGAGACATTACAAATAATTTGGTTAAAAGATATGGTTTTGTAGATTTTACTTTAATGCAGGAAACTGTTCATTGAGCTCCTAACGTGTAGTTCAGTTTTTCTCCATAGAGAGTTGTACAAATGACCTTTTGAGTTTTGTGAAAATACACCTTGTTTTAAGGTTGAATAGTAGCCATGATAAAAAACTTTAAAAAAATATAACAAACACGAGAACCAGAAAGTTGAAAAATACAGATTTGCAGACAGTGGTACTCAAGTGTATTCATTTTGTCAAGCTTGCAATGACTTTGCAAATGGATGGATAAATGCATCTATGACCAATAACACACACAGAGAACAGACACCAGTTCTTCACATGCATCTTTGAAATACAACAGGAAATGCTGTGGAAGTTTCCGAGGTAAGAGATACTACTAAGTGTGGGGGTTTTTTCATTTTCTTATTCTCATTTCTATATATGGATCATGTTCACATTTACAGTACATCTTAGACATCTTATGTCTTTTAGGAAAACACATGCTTACCTTGGTTTCTTTGCCATTTTTCATTAATAGTAAAGTAGCAATATTTCTGTGTGTTTCATTTTATGGTTTTCTTCTTTCTATAGTAATCTCTTACAAGAAAGCAATCAGGGAAAAAGCTAAGTGTTCATCAAGTCTGTCTGGGTTAAAATTGATCTTTGCAAATGAGAATGGTTAGCAGTTTTATAGAAAAGACTTCCACGTGTGTGATAATGAACTGTTGATTAAGTGACTTATTATAGATTGTGCAATCCTTATATTTGAAGATTATTTCGTGGTTCAGAAACCGATTTTAATTAGTGCTGCTAGTATAATTTACACTGTCACATTTGTGAGATACTCCAGCAAGGGGCAGTGCAGGACACAGAAAGCGGTCTTCACAGTAAATCAACTGCTCCCTAGGGAGATTTGAATCATATTTATTTCAGTGATTCTTTTTGACTGTTTATCATGGAAGTTAAAATGAAATTAATTTCAAGTTGAGAAAACCCTCTTTTGCTATTGGTCTATATGCAAAGGCAATTAATGCTTGTATATCACCCTTTAGCGTTTATAATATATATTAAGTGTGTCTAAGACAATTGCACATAAACTCAGGGTTGCAGAATCAGAATTGTAGCTTACATTTTACCTTTTAAAAAACAATTACATGAAAAAATCTTCATATTCTTGCAAATATATGAAATTAATATATCTTACTACAAGCAGAAGACAGACAGTGATTTGAAGTCAATAGAAAACATCAATCAGATCAGAATTTAATTCAGAAATGTTTATGGAATTAAACAAGACCTTCAAAGAAATTTTCATGTTACAAACCTGTGTTCTATAAGGAAAAGAATTTCAGCTTTGTTCTTACCCCTTGCAAACTGATTATATCAGTGGGGCAAAGCAGAGCATTAAAGAGAGTGCAAAAGTTGTCCAGACTGTTGTGCACCTTGGCTTACATTTGCCTCCTGATTTTCTTAAAACAGTAATTATCCTGATGATTGAGAATGATTTTTTTTTTTAAACATGGGTGTCACAGAATCCTAACTGTATTTCTCTGTTAAATTCTGAGTTTGATGAAGCCATTTTTAAAAGTAGCAGCCTATTTTCTAATTGTGCAGCAGTCTATGAAATGTCATCATGCTGAAAAGATGGAACAAAAAAATTATAAATTTCTTCTGAGGTAAACTGGATATCCTGTTTGTAAAAGCTTGGATAAATTCACCTTGTAAGAACCAGTAATATCAGGGACCAAGGAATCTAATTCAAGTTGTCTCCTATGTATTTAGTTATAATTTTTCTACTTCGTTTTATTATATGAATTAGATTTTGCAACAATTCTGCATTCTTTCAGTTTGAGGGAGTCTTACCTTTTTTAACACCCACAACCATGCATTTTCCATTTGAGAAAGGCGAGTGAATGGGTTGAAGTGAGTTTAGCGTCATTCTAGGAGTGACGAACCCAAGTGCTCACTATACTTTACCTGTTTCAATTAAAAGCTTAGCAACGTTTGGTTTTAATAAGGATTGTGAACGTCCACAATGGGCTGGGTTTTAGTCCTGAATGTGGTATGGTATGTTTGTACCCTCTTCTACAGTCAGTAATGGGGAGAGGACCCTTTCTAGTAGCACAGTATTTACACCACTCAGTGCTCCTGACCCCAAAAAGGAAAAAAATAAAAAAGTCAATTAAACATATTCTCAGCACTGTGTCAGATCACTAGCACTTCACATTTAAATAGATCTTGAAGATCAGTTAATAATAAAGCCTTAATGGATTCAGTTAGGCAAGCTCAAGGCCTTCGATGTGCTTGTACAAAGAAGCTGTCTCACTCCCAGAGGTTTTATTAAAATAAAACGCGGCCTGCAGTGAAGCTGACAGCTGAGCAGTTAGGTTACAAATCAGTCTGCAATGGTAGGGCAGGCTGAATGAATATTGCCATTCTGCTTGTCAAAGGTGGGGTGAAAAACAAGACTTGATGAATGGCGGTGTGTGGCCTACATAGAGTAAGGATGCGAGAGCAGCACGAGGGGCCCTGGGACAGCAGTACCTACAAAAAGACATGCCGTGGCATGTTAGCTTTCACCTCATGGGTGTGAGGCTTTCACTAACAAAAATATTCCAGAAGTGGAATTATGGATGTTGAAAATGAGAAGTATTCAATTAATATCTGTAACAGTGACAAGCAGTCCCTCTAAACAGAGTTGAATCAAGACTGACAGCTTTTTCTCCTGGTGCATGGGTTTACAGGGTAATGACAGCCTGTCTGGCCAACATTAATGTATGGAGTTAAAACCAAAGGATGATTTCAACTAAAAGCCTTTTGCTGTGAACAGTTAATGCTGATCAAATGGGTTCTCAGCTCCTATTTGGATCAAGTGATAGGTGATCCCTTTGAGATCACTCCAAATAGCTCAAAATTATATTTTAGCATGTAATTCTATCTCTCCAGAGAGCACTCTCCACTGCCTTGTGTGGCATCTGCAAGTGTCATGATAGTAATTGTGTCTTCTGGTCTGGCTTTTTCATCTTGATCCATGGCCACAGAGGCTGCGCTGGAATAATATTTTTGTCACTCTGATCCTGAGAAATAATAAATATTTTGGAAAAAATTGAGGTTTGAGGGGTTTATTTTTTAATCAGGGATAGCTTAACTATTTTCCAGATCAAAATGCTGCAGATGCAGCAGACACAGAACTGCATCTCCTCCCACAGCAACAATTTTTTCAGTGAAAATAAGAGGATGTCCAGGTTAAAACAAAGGTGTTGGCACTCTGTTGTATAAATTAGGGTTTTTTTAAATTAAGGTTATGGTAAAGATATGCAATTAGTTGCGTATATTAGAAAGGTCAATGTGGACTATAGAAGAGTTGAAGAAAATAATCCTTCTTAAACTATAAAGATATACTAATTTTAAAAAATGTGGTGAGAGCAATTTTTTGAATTGTAAAGAGAAGGAGTGATGAGAGTCACTGCAGAAGACTGCTAGAGTAGCCATAAGAAAATCAACACAAAAAGTCACAGTTCTGCCTGATGAGAGGACAGCGAGCACCTGTCCTGGCTGATGGTAATTCAAGGTGGTAAACCACGAACTGGTAATCTAGGGCATACATTCGGCAGAACAAGGGAGCACCTTCCCCACAGCCCACTCTGTAGTCCTGCAGACAGAATACTGTCAAACCTCTTAGCCTTCAAATATGATCAGCCAGCTTTGTCTTGGTTTGCAGCCAAGACATGTACTCTCTCTCTCTCACTGCTGTTTTTATGTTTTCCAGTGCCCTTGTAAATTGGCAAACTTACTGAAAATATCTACAATTCTATGTTCCTCAGAAAAATTATTTTGACATTGACACCTTATGAATTAAAAAAAACCCAGTCTCCAAGGTGGCTTTGTCTCCCTCCTTCCTGACTGCCCTCTTAGTAGAGAAGGGAGATGTTTTAATAATATTTTAACATCAGGAATATTTTACAGGTATTTTAAAGGTAAATCAATACATGGACATGTCAACTGAGCAGTGTCCCCTTAGCTAGTACACTGTTGCAGCCTTTCTATCACATTCTTATTAAAAATCATTGTATAAAGAATTTCATTTAATAGGTTTGAGCTATTATGTTGGTTTGTACATATACATATACATGCATATGTCTATCTATCTATCCTCTAAGCAAAATAACCACTGTAAAATAACTTGTGCCTAAAATACCATAATGTAAAATGAATGGAATTTCATGCTGCGTGAGATTTCACTGAATATTTTTGAATGTACCTCTACAATTCAGATATGATACAATAATATTTTAAGACTGGTTAAATATAATTTATTTCTATTCTATTTGATACATTTCATTCCTTTAGGCCTGTAAATTACTAAATATGGGTAACCATCACTTTCAACAGCATCTACTCACAAGAAGCAAATTATACTTTTGCATTCATCTTTTTAAGATTAGGGGTAGAAGTCAAAAAGTGGACACATTGCAGTTGCTAAGTGACATTTGACTCAAACATATAACGAACTGTAAATAAACACAGAAAGCCATGGTTCTTTCTGACTGCAGAGACTGTTAAATGAAATCATCTTTATCTGTGGGGAGACTATTGGAAAAAATTGGTTTGAATGCTGAAGTGAGTTGAAGGTAGGCAACAATGCATTTAAAGCCTGTAGAGGTTGATATTTAGTGAAATATAGGTCAGTCCTATTATGCCATACAGTCCCAGCTGCTGTGTTTTGTCATCTGCCTGTAATAAAAAGAGCCAACTTAGATAGCATTTATAATAGAGAAAAATGTATTTTTCTCCTAAGGAGGAAAGATTGATTAATAGGAATGTGACTTTGTTGAATTTGAGCCCGATATCTATGCTGAGCTCTGAAAAACAAGGAACAGTGAGTGACACAGGTCAGTGAGGGAATGGGCAGCACAGCACAGAATTTTATCTGAAAAATCCTACATTCAGGAAACTGATTTTCTTTTATTAGAGAAAAATACATAGGTAACAGGAGGTAAAAAAGCAAAATACAGCAAAAACAAGCAAACAAGCAAGAATTCCTCTCCCAACACGATCTCTGCTACTGAGTGTTCAAGACTCTCATGTGCCATTAGAACACATTAGTCCCCTGACTCCATCAGAGTCTGTGTCAATACCCACACACAGCATCTTCCTTCTCTCAGAGGTTCCGTTGTAATTTTCCTTGGTAAAGTGGGTGGACACCCACCACAGATAAAGCAGCGGCTGATAGGTGCTATTTTAGGTGTAGTGTTCCTCAGTAGCAAAAGCATTTAACTCATAAATTAGAAAGACTGTTATTAAAATGTTTCTGAAGTTATATCAGAACTAATTAATTTGTGATTACAGTTGCTGAAGACATAGTTGTCTCTTTCTTTATTGAACGCTGTCATTTTTCCTGAAAGCTGACACTTACACATGGGCAATCTTAATAAATATTTTATTTATCACTCTCAGGGATTTTAAATTTTTTTTTTTTTTTTTTTTTAGTGGGCAGGGGGTTGTATGTATACTTGCTAATGCAAGTGACTTGTCAAGAGCACCAAACCACTCAAAATTTTTGGAGTCTTTCAAGGTGCGCTTAATTTTTCCTGTCTACATTTCTAGACGTCACATGTATCTTTTGGTGATACTTACTTGGTAAGAATTCAGGAGCTGAATCTGTGTTAAAAAAGGTAAGCTGCTTGCTATATTCCTCTAAACAGCGTGGGAAAGGCTGATGCTTATCTCTGGGAAGGAATTTAAATGGTGTTCACATGGGCTCACATGAGTCTGGAGAAGTATGAAGGTGGGAGATATGGGACATAATGAAATATGTGGTGCAGCTGAAAGGGAATATGTTGCCAGAGATAGTTCTGACTCTTCTTATAGTAAACTGATGGGCAAGGAAGAGCTCAAGAGGGACTGATTTTCAAGAGGAGAGAGCTTACAGTGCTAGGAGATGGTTTCTAAGAGTCAGGCCAGTGCTTTCAGAGCCATAGGCTTTCTCAGGCATAATAGGCAGTAAATCTGTGGCTCCACAGGCACAAGCATATATTTCACAGACCTTCTCCGGACTTTCAACTTCACCTGGTGTCTCATGCAGAGGCTTGTGTTCCTCTGTGTTCATTGATGACAGCAACTACTGTGTCATTTGCAAGCAGGCTGAGTTGATTAAAGGGTATGCTTAAAGGTATGATTTGACCTACAGTTTTTCTATGAAATTCCTGGGAGTGGGGAACATTGCACCTGTCTGTCACCTTGGCTGACAAAATAGTTAGCTTTGGCCCACAACTCTTTGCAGGTACACTGTACTCCCTTGTTAGCAGCTCACATGAGCTGGAAGCAAGAGGACAGGCTAGAGAGGTCCCTGCTGTTGGGCTCTGGGCCACTCTAAGACAGTTCTTACAGCCCCATCTGTGTAGTCAGGCTGCAAGAGTCACCATCGTTGCTGCCAAGTATCTGGGTGTTGTGTGAGGCATGATATTTGGCAGCTCATGTAGTTTTAAACAAAAAGGGTTTTCCTGCTGCAAATAGACATAAGTAAAAGTAAGCACATGGTGATAGTACTGATTTACACCACAGGAAATTCATAGGCTTGTCCTTGAAACAGGCACTTCTTCAGTAGAAAATTATGGTGTCTAGTCTGTGTGTTACCTCCAGGGACTGAAACACAAGTTATTCATTCATTACACATTTATGAGATTGGTTATTCATCTGCTAATGTGTCTAAGGAGTAAAAATGCCTGTTTACTTAGATGATGTCTCGAGATACTGAAGCTCCTATTACAGCATATTTCAACCACAGTGAACTTAATGGTTTTATAGAATCTTCTACTAATATAGAAACATCTGGTTTTAACTTCTTTCATTTTCATAAAACAACACAAACTTTCACTGGTTGTAAGGGTTAGGGTACCCAAATGATAAGGAAGCACATGGCTGTTGCAGATAATTTGGTGACATTTCTAACAGACTACTCCACCGTTCTGTATTTATCCACTTCAGACACTTCAGGGATAATTGTATCAAATAAATATAGATTTTTCCTTCACTTGCTACTGTATGTTAGAGTCATATACCTGAAAAGGACCACAATAAGCCACCTAGACAATTTCCTCACTCTGTGGCAAACTCCTCTTTAGTAGAGCTTTGAAAACTTTAAGGAACTGTTTAGGCAGCAGTAGAAATGCTGCCACCAGAACTCTAGGCAGTCAGTTCAAAGAAAGTTTTTCCTTGTTTCTAACCTGAACCTTCATTGTTGTGGCTATGCTCATTACTTTCTGTCATGCCCTTTCTGTCATGGACATGAAGAACAGGTTCTGGTTTAGACACTCATCTTGGTCTTACTGTCTTAGGAGCAACAGCTCTGTTAGGTATGTCTGGGCAGAATTTGCCTTTTTTACAGTAGAGTGAAACAGCAATCCTCTATGATTCTTAAATATTTTTTCCATAGAGCTGTTGCACAGACACTTGTTTTCCAGCCTATTGTTGCACAAAGTGTTTGTTGCACATGTAAAAGTGTTTCTGAAAACACAAAAAAAAAAAGTAATTTGTGTAGATCCTAGCATAAAGTAACACAAAGAAAGATGATCAAATCTCCTAAACAGGATTGTTGGTCTCTGGTGGTGACAGGAGCCTGTTGCAAGGGTACTCTGGTGGTTTGACCCTGGCTGGATGCCAGATGCCCACCAAAGCCACTCTATCACTCCCCTTTTCAGCTGGACAGGGAGAAAATATATATTGAGAGGCTTAGGAGTCGAGATAAGGACAGGGGGAGATCATTCCACAATCAGTGTCACAGGCAAAACAGACTCAGCAGAGAATAAAGGAAAGAAAACTCTCTAATTTATTACCCTGCACTGCACACACGACAACAGAGTTGGGCAACGAGAAGTGTGACCAGATCATAAAGCACCTCCCTCCACCCCTCCCTTCTTAGCAGGCTTCAGTCATGATTGTGCTCCCTTCTTTCCCCCTTGTTGTGGCACAGGGAGGGGCAGGGAATGGGAGAATGGTGGTTTTGGTCAGTTCCTCAAGAGCTGTTTTGCTTTTTAGCTGGGGTGGGGGGAGGCACAGCATTCCTCACACCCTTCCCCCTCTGCACCATGGGGTCACACCCACAGGAGACAGCCCTCCACAAACATCAACGTTGAGTCCTTTCCCACAGGGCTTCAGCTCTTCACCAGCTGCCCCAGCGTGGGTCACTTCTGTGGGGTGCAGTCACAAATCACAGAATGTCTCTCAGTCTCTCAGGCCCAGACTGCTCCAGCCTGGTCCTACATGGGGTCACATCACCCCCCCAGCAAACCTATTACAGAGTGGAACACACACTCTCTCTCACTCTCACTCTTGCTCTCTCCTCCCCACACCCTCTCCCCCCAGCTGCTTCTCTCTGGCATCTGGGTCGCCTCCTCCTTGCTTCCCGCCCCACCCCCGCTTCACTTATAATCCAGCTGCCCATTGTCCAAAGTCACCACTCAGCACTTGTGTAATTCTTTGCTATTTATATATCTTAACTAAATACAAAATATATTTTAAATAGCTATACATAAATGACTGTCCTACATGACCATTTCTCCAAGAAAAGTTTGTATTGACTGTTTACAAACATTTTATCTATATAAAATTCTTCAGTGGGAGCCATCAAGAGGAATCCTGGGGACACTCTCCCAAGGGTGATAACACATCCAGCTATACAAATTGGACTAGACATAGCATGATCTGGAAGGGGGTGTCATTCCTAGAACTGTTCAGAATTTCCATCAGGAGGGGTCCTCTAACATTAGTGAGACACTTGACTGTGAATGATGAGGCCATCACTTGGTCTCAGGCTGGTCCAGGGTCTCAAACCAGTCCTTGCATCTATAGATGTGACTGGATGGGAAGTTCCTAAGTGAGGAATGAGTGAAGTCCACTGGGTGTGCATAAGCTGCATCTATACCCCGATTACTAGTGTGAAACAAACTTGATTTTTATACGTGTAACTCGTGCACAATTCTCACCGCACAACTTCTTCTGCAGTTGATTTTTTCCTAATAATGTAACCCACTCTTTTTTGTTTGTTTGTCTCCAAATCACTAATTTATTGCTTTTCTTTTTGGTTACTATATTAATTTTCAACATCCTTGCAGTCCTTCATAGCATGCTGGGATGTGTAAACTTGACAAGCACACTTTCTATTTTGTCATCTACATCACAAGTAAAAAATATTAGGGATATTGTATGTAGGACCCATGGATAACCCTGCTTATTCTATCCTTTGATGTTGTAGTAAATATAGTGTTTGATTAACTAATCTGATAAGCTCAGTCATGTTTGTATCTGTTGTATGAACGTTCCATTCAGACCTGGTTTAGCTCATCTGATTTATAAGAATGTTATGTGAGACAGTGTCAAAATCTAAGCAGCTAATGTCTCTCCTAAAAAGCCTGTTGTCATGTAGTAGAAGGAAATTAGATTGGTTTGACAACATTCTTGGTGAACCCAAGCTGACAGCTAATCATCACTTAACCCACATCATCCTTACGTTTCTCTGAAATAATTAGTAGAAGTTCCCAGTTTTCCCATCTTTTAAGAACTATATTCTTATAAGTTTTTCCTCATTTTATTACCATAGCTGTGTGTAAAGATACTACAAAATAAGTCCTGCTTTGAATTTTAGGACCACAAAGAGGAAAAGTTTGGTCTTTGGCATTAGGGGTTTACTGCCTAAGGAAAAGATGAAGAAACAGACAAGAGAAATAAAAAGCAACAGTGAAACCCCCGTGAAGTAAGTTGTCAATGCTGCTAATGGTCAAGTATTACAAGAAAACAGTATTCATCATTTCCATGGCAGACTGGAGTAAAGGACATCATCCTTGACTCCTTCCTTAAAGGAAAGATGTGAAAGAGAAGAAGGAAGTATTCAGAAAGTATTGGTATAGATCACTCTGATTCAGGCAGACTTTCTGTCACTGTGGAGACTGCAGCAGTCTTCAGGAATAATTTGATCCTGGCTTGAGCAGATGCAGAAATTACCTCCTGTGGTCCCTTCCATCCCCTTTTCCTTATTCTGTGTTTATTGGCATCATGGAAAATAAAAATTTTGAGAAGGGATTTGGAGGAGGATAATTGGGTAACTTCAAGTACTTGTGTGAAGATCATCTTAAGTGCAAAGCAGAGGGCTGGAGACAGCACAAAGGTGTGTGGCTGAATATTCAACAAGTGGGTATATAAGAGAATTTCCATTCCATTTAAGCATTCCATCTTGTGCTCCATTCAGAACTTCAGATCAATTCAAGTGCTTCTTCTCTAAATAAATTGCATTAAGATATCACTGCAACTAATAGAATGTGAAGTCTTAAAAATATTTTTCTTTGAAAAATTGGGACTTAGTAGATTGTGGTTGAGATTATACCATCTGAAATAAAAAGTGGGGTTTTTGAACTGATACCTATTACCTAACCATTTCTAACTTTGCAGGTGTATTGCATAGATTCATTTCTTTCTGCCTGTACAGATGTATTTTACAGCTTAACAACCACAGCTAGTGATTAAAAAAGTGATCCACAGAGTAAAAGCTTCAGAAAAAGTGCAGCTGGCTGAGCCTGTCCTTAGTGGTGATATGGGCATATGCTTTTCCTCACTGGTGTGGTATAATGACATGTTTCAAATTAAGTTTTGCACTCATTCTGTTCCTTGTCTCAGTGGCATATATCCCCTTAGCATTGAAGGTACTGCCTGTCCTATGAGGACATGTCAGTTTTCCCTTGATGTGCCCCTGCAGAAGCCTTACCCTTTCTCTGGGCAGAAGGGGAGGACAGCAGATACCACAGTGTAATGGCATCTTCTCAACACCTGAACAAAAAAGGATCATCTGGATGCAAGCCTTGGTGCTCCTGAATAGAAATCCTGTCTAAAGCCAGTAAATACTGTAACCAGAGTAGAAGTTTTGCATCAAGAAGGCTTCCTAGTTGTAAAACAGGCTTTCTTTCTTTTGTTTATCTTGGAATCCTGATGCTCTGGGAATCGAGATGAACTTAAAAATATCCTTAGAGGCAGATAAACCTGTGTGAATTAAAATCACAAGTATTGCTTTGAAATTGCCAAACTTATCTGCTCTGAATGGTGCCTGCTACTTTTATTGTATCAACTATGATCATAAAATGTTGTCGATAAGGGATCTTGGTTTAGGTACAATTATCCCAAATCTGTGGATATTGGCTTGAAATAACTGGGATCACATGTCTTCCTGCAGTGTTGTCCCTCCCTTTCATTCTGTGGTGCTCTTGCCCAGTCATGTTTTCCTTTTAGCTTTGATTGAACCCTGCTCCTTGAAACACTTCTGTCACTCTTGTCTCTTTCCTCCCTCCCACCCTTTTCTCCTTCTGCTTTAATTCATCAAGATCTTACTAATTTCTCAAACAGAAAATAGAGAAGACTCAAATTCTTACTCTCTTCGTGCTGTTCTCATCCATGCAAGGACCTAAATGACATGAAATTTCCCACTCATTCCAAGTTTCAGGCAGCCTCCATCTTGCACATCAAGAAAGAAAATCATAGTAAATGGGAGCCCTTCCATAACAGTGTATGTATTTGGCCTCCAGCCAGGGTCAAACCACCACAACAAGGTACAACAGAGAAAAAAGTTGTTTCAAATGTTCTGTGGAAAAAAGAGTGAATTCTGATTTTCTGTTTTTGTTTATCTTCCTGAAGGTTTTATTCTGATAGCTGGAGATTTATTGATTGTATATGCATCATTCAAAGAACCAAATTAGTGCTTTGCTGTCAGATTCTGTAATAAGGTCCCATGCTGTGATTTGGTCTGTTTCAGCAAGGAAGCATCTTTTTTTAGTGTCTTGTCTTATTTGTTTTACTCCTGATGCACAGCAGTAGTATTCCCACCCTGTTTACAGCAGTGCTTCAACACATTCATTGCTCAAATGAGAGAAAAAGATCAATGATAAGGGACGTGCTTGTTTCATTTGAGCAGTAGACAATATCAAAGTGTATAGGAAAGAACCTCTATATTTTGATTTCTGTTGGCCAGATTTGATCATTAGCTGAAATCCCTGGAAATGTCAGTTATTTACTAGAAGTTGTGTGGGCAAATGGTGGACCATGGGTCTGGAGGTCAAAAGATGTGCAGGTCCTGATTCTGCACTCAGCTAGACTGGTATGGTGCTACACCGGGGAATCCTCTGTGGAACACATGTTCCTCAGTGGAGAGGTAAGACCAGCATTTATAGCTGTTTGGAAATAAATGGAGTGATGTTGGTATCAAATTGCTGTATTAGGCAACCAAAGCAACCTTTGTGAATACTGTTAAAACGCACTAAGTTTTATTTGCCAGCAGTGGTGCTTATCTCTGAATCTACTTTGGCATAGAGGCATTTCTGATCATTCTTTCATGATCTTGTAAATCTGGCAAAACAAAACAGATTAAACTTACTGCAACCAATAAATATCTTGATCCAATCATACTGCCATTTATATTTATGTCTCTTTGTAGTAAGCATCACTAAAATGTAATCTCTATCAAAAACTTACAAAATACTGGGCAAAGCAAGGAGCATCATGACTTATTCAGATGTTTGTTATGAGAGGAAAAATAGATTAGAGTGTATGGAGTAAATTCATTGCAGTAAAATAAAGCCCCATTTTACAGATTATGTCAAATTCACATGGATTTGTTTCTCATTAGTCCAACCAAGACTATGGCCTGTTGTACATAAGCAAATTTATTGACAGTGAGAGATAGTCCTTACCACAGAGCACAGACACTTTAAATGGACACATTGTAGAGGAAAGATCATCCAGCTGAAGAATCCTCAGTGCTCAAAACTGTTGATAAACTATTCTTATTTTCCCTTGCATTTGTTTTTAATGCTTCGAAACTTTTAGAAGTTCAAAACTTTCCTCAGGGAAGAGTGTCCCTTGATGTTCAGAAAGCTGCTTTGGTAAATACTGGGGAGGCTGCAGGCATCATTTGACCCACAGCATATGTACCATGAGGGAGATGCTGTGCAGGGTACCACAGATTGTCCTGCATAACCCAACCTGTGGAATGGCAGAGCAGAGCATTTCCTAGGTTACATGCCAACTGAGTTGCTCAGGTTCTTTAACTGGTCAGCTTGTAAAATGCTGCTAAACCCTCATGGTTGTTTTCTCAACTTTTGTAAAATATGCAAACCACCAAAGCCCTAGCAAGATGGGATCCTGGCTCTGGATTCTTTTTGACTTGTGCTATATCATTACCAAGGGGAGAACCAATGTAGCACAGAGATTAATGTTCTTAGGGTTATTCATACCAATTGAGGATGTGACCCAGTGTGTTCAGGTATGCCTTGACCATGCAGCTCAATCTCATATTTAACAGCCTGCTTTTATCATTGTTGACTCTCTCACTTCAATGCACCACCTCAATCCTCTCTGCTTTAGGGTTCATTTTTGTAAGTTTGCAGAGAAGGAGGCTGGTTCCTACCTATGCCATGGGACAGTAGGGCATGGAAATATTCTTAATGCTCTGTTACTAGCATAAGAAGTACCAGTGCTTGAGCACCAGAAAAAGAGATGATGATACAACTGCAGCGTGAGGCTAAGTTTATACTAACTGTATTTGTATCTGCTAGGCTAATACCAAAGAAAGAAGATAGACTCTGTGCTGTTGCTCTGTTTCTGGTTAGGAACTTCATTCCCAAGACAAAATAATAAAACATTTCCATTTCAAGTGAGACTCTGAAGAGCTGCCAAAAGCAAAGCCACTCACTCTTGCTTGTGTTCATTTCTCAGTTTCTGCTTGCTGACAAGTGGCTAGGAGGAAAGCATGCAAAGCTGCACTGTAAGCATAAAGTACTGAGTGCAGCGGGGAACACGACACAACAGAGGTGGTGGGGATGAGGGAGGACGGGTCAGTACCCAAAAATCATAACAATCTCCTACTGAAGGTGGCCTGAGATGTGTTTGGAAAGTTGCATCTAGGGAATTCAAACAGTACAGAATTAAATAAGAAACCTCCTTTCTGCTGAACATCCCGCTGAGACCATAATGGTGGAAAACTATGATGATTTTTCTGGCCCTTTATTTTTATTGTTCTTACGTTCTTAGCACTGAATGTGTGAAGGGGAAGCAAGATATAGGAAAGTGAGCTCTCCTATGCATGCTGTGAAGCCACATTCTTATGCAGGGAAACCGCATGGTTTCGGATTGATACAGGTTTTTTGTATCAAGAGCTAGGTTTCAGTTCAGGTAAGGTTCTTGCAGTTTGTGTGCTGATTCATTTTGGGGTTTTTTCTTTTGGTTCTGCTCATCCAATTATAAAACAGCATTTCAGAATTGCCTTTATGCAACTAATATTGCAGGAATTAACTTTCATGTGATGTGTGGTGTCTCTAAAATGCTACATCTGCCATTTAGCACAGAATACACAAAATCAAGCATTGTGAACCTGGATGGTTCACATAGGTATGCTTCCATAGGTATAAAGCTCTACATGTGCAGTTGCACAATAAATACAGTCATTTCACTCAACAGGGGAAGTGTGAGTCAACAAAGCAACCCAATGCATTATTCTAAAAAAAATGTGCCCTGTTCATGCATTTCAAAGCCAGATTTTTTTTCCAGGTAGCTGGGAAAAGTTGAACTTGTGGTGCATTTCTGGTTTCTGTTTATCTTAAAAGATCAGAGAAGAATTGCCTTTCAATTCAAACAGTGGAGAAAATCTTAAAATAGGTCATAGCATCACACGTGGAATGCCTGCATCTATCTTCAGATGACTAACGATGTTTTTATCACTTGATTACTGGAAAACTGAAGTTCTTTGCTTATGCTTATGATCCATAGATGTGATTTCTTTCATACAGTTAAAATTAGATGTTTTCCTCTCTTCTCAGTGACATCTTTCTGTTTGTTCCCTGCTTTCCTAACCAATGGTATGTCTGCCACAGAAAATGTTTTAGAAGTATTTCCAATTAATACTCTTCCAAGGGATATTCCTGCAAATGAGCATGAATTCATGCAGATTAAAAGAATGGTAAAACCTAGAACTTAGAATTTTATTCAAAAGAATGCTTTTTAATAGTTTTTATAATTTTTGCTCAGAGTGTTCTGTATGCAGATGCATATGCAGGTATCTGATCATTATCCCTGACCTTCAGATTTCTCCTTTTATATCTCCATTAAGTGTCAGTTTGTTACTAAAATATACTTTGCAATTAAAAATTTATTGCTTAAAAAGAAAAGGCAGCTTCCTGCCTACTTCTTAATTAATCTTTATTTAAGACACTTAAATATTTATGGTGACTTACTTCCCTTTTCATTATAAATACTGCAGTGATTCAAAAAAACTTTATGTTTCTGAAGAGTTTTTGCTGTCACTGCAATGGGTAGTCATAAAAAATCAGTATCTGTCTCAGTCTGTTGATCATGATGCAATCGCAGCTCTAAGTACAAAGATTTCAGGTTTAATAACGGTGGCAGATTGGTGCAGAAAGGGTCAGATTTCCCTTAGGCCTCATTGTCCCTCCTTGAAAAAGTGGAACAAAGCGCAGGTAAATTCTTACTGTGCGTGATAGACATAAGCAAGGTCCTACTAACTTCAGTTTATGCATGCTGCACAGCTAAAGGGACAAAGAAATATTTGATCTACGGTCTCAACCTTCTGCCTGCATCGGCGTACGTTGTGCCAGAGTAGCGCTGCTCTCTTGAAGGACAGCAGCAGTGAGCACCAGTGGGTTTATACTGCACACAGGCCACTGTCCCATATCTGCACTGATGGCTGTGTTGTCCTTCAACCCCTGGCCCACCACTTGCCCATACTGCAAACCCCTTGGCTCAACCCCCAAGATGTTTTTTACACTTTCTGAAACCCGGCATATCCTGCAGATTATCCCAGGAGTGCCTGGCCTTGAAATCATCAACTGAGCGCTTTCCAGCATGCAACCTGTCAATTCCCCCAGCTACCCAGTATTTTTGCTAATGGTACAGCTGATGGAATAGACTGCACTTCCTTATTTCATAGACAAGCCTACCCTGGAGCTAGTCGGCAGAAGCTGGCTAGCAGTAATTCCGCAGTTTCCCATCTCTGACCTTCTCTCCCCCTGTAGAGCCATTTTCCTGTCTGTGAGCTTTCCCTTTTTTCGGTCTGCTTTATCTTTAGAGGAGATAGAGACAGCCATGGAAGGTGAGGAAAGCATAATTTCTAAAGAGGAATCCTGTTTTCGTGTACTAACACCAAACATCTTCACAGCTGAAAGGTAGGATACAAGTGGGAAGGGAGTAGTTTAGGCTCATGATCAGGGACTTACAAGCCGAGTGGGATTCTGCATCACAGATTCTGTGGGAGGTCACACTTAGTAATCAAAGAAGACCCACTTATCTTTGTGTAAGAAGGTCATGATCCGTAAGCAATAGGAACAACTGTGGATTTCCTTTTGGCACAAGGAAGGGTAAGGTAGATTTCTGCATGCAGGTTAAATTACAGAATAATCACCGTGCTCCCGCACAGCCAAATTGCCTACAACAATAGGATACACCACAATGTTCTGGGAAACATAGCAGGTAAAATTGTTAAGCTGATATGAGAAAACTGAAATTAAATTGCAGTACAAGCAAATGACCTGCTGCTATAAACTACAACCTTACAGATTTGCTTACTGATTGCAATATGCTCTTTATTGTGTGGACAAGCTGCAGATTGATCAAAATTATTTGTTTCCATTTATATCTTGTTGGAAAACCATGGGAGATCAGTGTTTGAAGTAGATTGCTGCCAATCATTCTTGTGTGCAGCATGAGGAAATTAAATAAGAATTATTCTTGTAGCTTTCAGCTGAGCTATTTAACTAAATCCATAGTGGAAAAGTTAGGATTTTCTGCACTGTTTAACTGGAAATATTCTTTGTAGCCAGAGATCAGTACTGATTCTTGAATGGATGAAATGACATTTTAGGTATCGCAGCACTAAGGATAACATAAGAGTCTAATTGGTAATGTAAGATATTCATAAGGGATGTCAGCTGACCATATTAAGTGAAGTCTTGTTCATCTTAATCATGTGGATTGTTTCAAGGATGTATCTGAATAAGATTCTTTTCTAATGTAAGGCCATTGATTTTGATTGTGCTCACAGATTCTTACAGGAGGGTATGCATCCATTCATTGTAGTCCTGGAATAAAAGTAGTTGATTAAATTGATACTATGTTAACAATTTTTCTTCCTAGTTAACTGTTGGAACAGTTAGTTCTCTGTGCAAATTGTTATGTTTGTGTTATGATTGCTCTCTTTCTCTTTGCTGAAGAGTGGTACTTTAATGGATGCAATTTTGCAATGCAAGCAATAAATTTCAGCAATTCACAGTGAGACTTTTCCTCTCAGTTTCCTTCTGATAGCATCACCATTTCATTAGCCATAGCTAATTCCAGAGGTGGAGCAGTTTAGCAGATAATGTAATACCTTGAAGGCAAAGAAAGCCTCACCTATGTGACATAGGGCAAGTTAATGTCACTTCTTTGCCTTTACCTGGTGTGTCACCTAAGTGAGTCTGTCCGCAGTGACAGAACTTGCATAGCATCTAGGGTAGCTGACATGAATTTTATTTCTAGTTCTGCTGCTTCCATTGCAGGCAGGTAGAGGCAGGAGGCTCAGCCTCTTTGTACAGTCTACATAATACCGCTTCTCCACTAGTAGAGGATTTTGATATGTACCTCAGAAGAGAATGATAACTCTGGAAGTGCTTAATGTATCTACTGCACAACGTAGCACAATAAACATGCTAATTATTTTCTAAGTTAAGACGGTGTGTTAACTAGGCACAGCCTCATAGAGATTTCCTGTTCTTTACCATTACTGCTCAGTATCTCCTGCATTGAGAAAAGGTTATCTCCTATAGAGCGTGTCAGCAAAGCAACACTTTTTCTTTGCTATCTGCACAGGTCTCCACAGCTGTCAATCCAAGCTTAAACAAGGATACTGTGCTCTCCACCACACTCTTTTTTTTGGTCCACCCTCCCCAAAGCACATTACACTGAACTGTGTAATATTCACACATATCTTTGTGTTGCACGTGTCCTTACAATATTAAGCTGAGGCAATTAGAAAAGTTTAAGCATGAGTCTTGCTTCCTGACACACCAGGATAATTTTCAATAAAAAACCCAGCTTGCTCCTTGATAAGGTAGTACAGCATCTCCTGCCTGTGATTACTCATGTACTTACTGATTTCAGGGTACTGCTCTAATTAAAAGAACAGCACATCACAAGTAGGCAGGAGATTTCTCCAGCACGGCAGCCATGAAAAATGTCAGTGTTTTATGGACAGTTGGGACCAACTGAACAATAAGTATCGAATTAAGGAGGAGACAGCTCAGGGGACTTGAAATCTTTTCCTCTCTTGTCATAGATACTGTGGTATTGCCTGTCTCTCTAAATGAAATAACAATAGGGAAGCCTCGGGGCAGATTGTCTGCTTCCCCTCTTGGGGAGGCTGCTTTTCTTCCTTCTCAGCATATTAGAGGTGGCTGATCCATTGTAATGCAGTGTCCAAGGCCCCTGGGAATTAAAAAATGTTGTGTGTGTGGTATTGGAAGGGCAAAGAAAAATCATTGACCCTACCAGATGTGATATTTTCAGGTGGCACAGAGGTTTTAAGGAAAATCAAGAAGAAGAATGCACTTGGATTGACCATGCTCAAAGCAAATAAAATCACTCTAAGTCATTGTCAAACCTTACAGCAAATATAATAATTCTAATTGGTTGTCCCCATAGATCTTTCACTCAAAAATCCTTCAGTAATATGGCAGCCTTTGCATTACAAATTACATGCTGGTCACAGCAAACTTATTTTCTTATAGATTAAACTGATTCACTACTGCTATAACACTTGACAAAAACATCTGTTAGATCCAAGATGCTATTCAGGTTGATGACATTTCAATCCCTACCATAAAGAACTGAGAAATATTTACTTATATTTCTGAGGAAGCCCTTTGCTTTGCCGGATATTTTGTGCTCACACGTAAGCAATACCCAGGTGCAAACCAAGGTAGTAGCTATTTGCTGTTTGTTATTCAGTCATTCCTTATTCACCTGTGTCTTTTCCAAAAGTTGTTTTCATCTGTTCAGTAAGCAGAAATACCATTGTTACCGAGGTGGCCATTCATGAACAGTATCATTCTTCCTGCACCATAAGGCACGTAAGTCAAAACAATTATTAACAGTGCATAGCCAATAGCAAACAGCTGACAAACAACCCACACACCAAAAAGGCTTTGTCCAAATAATTCAATGCGTAATTAACAAAGGTATTGGCAGAAATGTGCTTGTTAACAATTTGCAAATGGGAAATGGGATTGGATGATGCTTTTAGGAACTAGCTACAGTGGATGTAGTAGGAAAATAGGATCACATCCTCTTGCTCCCTGAGAACAGAAGCATTCCTTGGCTATATAAGGATTGATCGGAGCCGTTCAGATTAAGTTAACTGAAGGTATGGAATTCACATATATAACTGAGGTGAAACAAGCCCAGTATAGGCACTTCCACTGAAAGCAAAGTAGCATAAACTTGTTGCCTGCTCCAAGAATGTAGTGGGTGGACCTTGGGCAGTGACTAGGCATCCACCCACCCATCATCCAGGCTCTCTCAATCTCCTTCCTCAGAAGGACATGGGGGACAGAATAGGATGAAAAATCTCATGAGTCAAGATAAAGACAAGGAGATTGCTTGCCAGTTACTGTCAGGCAAAACAGACTCAGGCAAAATTAATTTAATTTACTGCCAATTGAGATAGATTCAGGCAGTAAGAAGCAAGAAGGCAAACATTAAAACAACACTTTTCCTTCCCCCTTTCCTAGGCTCAACTTCATTCCTTCATACCCAGCTCCTCCACCCTCACAGCAGTGTAGGGGTGATGAGCATCATGGTCAGTCCAAAGTAGTTTCTCTCAGGTTCCTTCCCTCTCACCCCAGCCCGAGCAATGTCCCATGGACCACAGTCCTTCAGGAAATATCTGCGTGTTCTGGCAGGGGTTCCTCCATGGTCCAGAGGGGATATCTGCTCAGGTGCCTGGAGCAGCTCTTCCTCCTCTGACTTTGGTACTCTCATCTGTTTTTCCCTCCACTTCAGCCTGTGTGGTATTTTCTAAGAAAGTCTTGGCTTGGCCAGAATGATGATTTCATGTTAATTTAGGTACACTGTTGCAGAAAGTTATGTAGACACACTTATTTGTATGTAAACTTCATTTTCCCATCACTTTTGAATGGTTCTAATTTTTATATATACAGTACGAATTTCAAGTGTATTCACTGTTCCAAAGTAGGTAGTTAGAAATAGCTTTTTCTGCAATATCTCTTTGGCCTATTTTCCCTTTTTTGGACAGTGCTCTTAGGAATTGGCCTAAATTTAGTCCCAAATGTGTGATTTCAGATTGCCATAAACGTATCTTCAGAGGGGCTTACATACCATTTTATATTCTAATAGTGCAACCTACTGAGGCAGGTTTTAGGCTGGGGTATTCTAACAAACCTCAGGTATGGCATCCTGAAGTTTGGCTGCTGAAGTTTAAAAGGATTAATAAAACTCTTTTGTCTTATAGAAATAGGTAATAATACCGCCTTTCCTCCCTTCAAAAAAGAAGATAGTGACTTCCTTGAGTAGTTAGTGCATGTGCTGCTGGTCAGGGACTTGTTGCCATTGCCTCCATCCCTTGAGTCGCTGTGTTCAGCCAGGCAGAGAAAGGATAGAGAATGCTCCATATCATGTCTCCTGTCTGCCCGTTGGGCCTGTCCCAGGGAAGGGAAGGTGGGATTCCAGTAGTTTGCTTTTCATGATGGAGGAGTAGAGAGAGATTGTCCAGGCAAGTGCATAAACAAAGCATACGTGTAATTGTCACTTCCCATTTATTGTGGTGATATAATTATTTTTAGTGAATAAGCCAGTTTCCTTGAACTCTGCATGTCTTGTGCTTATGCCTGTAGTTTCATAGAAGACTTTGCCCTGCTCACTGTCATGCTACAAGGGAAGGTCTTGCCAGGTCCACCACAGGAAGGCTGATGCTTCCTATGAGATAAAAGTCTATTTTCTGGAAATGTTTTTATAGCAGTACAATTAAAAGGTTCTGACTGGCTTTGACAGAGTAGATCGCTGGTCATGCAGGTGGCACTTAAGCTGTGGGACACACGTGCTCTGTCTTGGTTTCCCAGATCACCAAGCATTGGTTGATATCACTATTATTTTTCAGTGAACGTTGGAAGGGATGGGGCATATCTCAGTGTGATCCCAACAGCTGGGATGTGAACCGGGACTGAGGACTGAGGAGGATTTTCCTCCATAACTGTTTCTTCCATAGTGTTTACTCGGTGTCTGTCAGGATGCAAAGGTTTTGCATGGCTTTTTAAAGTTTATAATATCCTGAAGGCTGAATCTCTCATGCTATCCAAAGGTAGCTTTGTATTTTGGCTACTGCTATAGGTGGGACACTGGCTTAGATAGGTGGATCTTATGTCTGGCCTAGTATAGCCATTCTTACCTACTCATTTATGTAAGGTGCTAAAAGATTATCACATGGCTGTATGGATTATGATTGTAATTATCATTATATTAACTTTTTATTATCAAAACTATGGATGGACTAGTAAAGCTCCCTATAATAAATCCTTCAAGTATTCTAGTTACCCTAGGATGCGAAGTTGCAGAGGGGTGCAAATTAGGAGGAAAATTAGGAATTTTCTGCCTTCAAAAACTTCCTTGTGCACAGTACACTCTCTAAAATTTGCATGTTGCAAGAGATCACCAAGAATGCAATAAAGAGCAAAATTAATGAGAATATCTGTGTATTTAAACCAGACAGAAAGTTGTCATCCCACAGCACTCTCTGGTGTTTCTTAAATTGAGGGTTTATATTGTCCATCTTTGTGTAAAGCACAGACTGGTGGATGTTTCTTTTATCACCTCAGTGACTTGCTTTTTGAAGTCCACACATGTATGTGGCATCCACCACATCCTGTGGCAATGAGTTCCACCATTTAATTATGATAGGGAAAGCATTCTTTTTTTGGGTTTCATGTTTTGAACTTGCTATCTGCTTGTTTTATTGAGACTGCTTCCTGTCCTATGACAAAACGGTGAAAAAGTCTTTCACTTTCTCAGTACTGCTCATCATTGTCTGGTGCTCTGCCACAGTCCTTTCCTTCAGTAGTCCCTCTTCCAATGTGAAAATCCTCTTCCAGTACAGAAGCGATTATATACCTTTGATCATCCTGTCATCCTTTCCTTTATCCTTCTATTGCAACCCTGCTGCTTTTGAGATTATATGAATGGAACCATATTCAATATTCAAAATGTTAGGTAGGCCGTAGATTTTTATGGCAGCATGATCATGTTTTCTTCTTCTGTTTTTTTGCTCTTTTCCTAGTATTTCCTAATATGCCATTTTCTCTTTTGACAGTTGTTGAAGATTTAGGTGACGTTTTCATAAAACTGTTTCCAAGGTCTCTTTCCCAACCAACACTTAATTTCACTGTGTGTTTATAGATTTCCCAGGGTGCAGGCATGAGACTTTAGTTATTTAGCCATGAAAACATAGCTAAATTACAGGAGCATTTTAGGCTGTAAACAGGAGGATTGATAGTAGAATTTAATATTCACTTAGTTCTACTGGCAATTTCATACTGTTCTAGGTTTTGTTGTACAAGAGATTTCTCAAAAGTATGTGAGGCAGTGTAAACGTGTCCCATGCACCTCATCTTTTTAGTGGGTTGTTAATTATTTTAACAGAGCATTAATTCTAACCAGGAAGTAATTCAGAAAAGAGTTCATCCCATAAGTTTTCTCTAAGATGGTTTTGCAAATTTTGCCACTGTAAGGCATATCCTGACCAAAACCAAAGGAATCGAAATGAATGCATAATCCTTTGGTATGCTAACTAGATGAAGATTTCATCCCATAGTCTTCAACATCAGAGATGCATATCCCTTCAGTTTTCTTTTTTCATAGCTGAAATGTGCTACTACTATCATAACGGTTGCTAAGATGGAGTTCTGGAGCTTAATGAAATCTGGAATTAAATAAATCACTTCAAGTTTGTTAAAACCTAGCTGTGAAAGAACTTAAAATAGTATTTTCTAAAAGAAGTGCTGACAGAATAAATATTACTGCAAGTTAATCAGTCTCATCTCTAACTTTGAAACACTTGTTATGTTATATTTCAGTGAGTACTGTCAAAATTTCTTTAATAGGCCCAAAAAATCCTCAGTATCATATCACAAGCAGAGATCTTTTTTAAGGCAGAGTTTATTTTGTATGGCTTTTTTTTTCTCCATTCTAGTCTCTGTCCTGCTGGTCTGGGAGATAGCAGCAACGGAAATGTAGAGGGGGAGAAAATAAGATAGAAAATCTCCTGGTTTCAGATAAAGACAAGGAGATAACTCACCTATAACCATTAGAGGCAAAAAAAGAATTGACTTGGGGAAAATTAATTTAATGCCAATTAAAAATAGACTAGGGTGGTAGAAACAAAAAGAACATTAAATACACTTTCCCTCCATATCTTTTTCCAAGGCTCAACTTCACTCCTTCATTCCCAACACTGCTACCACCTCCGCACCCCGAGTCTGAACAGATGGAAGCCCTGGTCACCTCCTAATCTCAGTTTGACTTCCATTTGGAGAGCTGAGGTGGCTTCTTGACTCAGTCAACTGTCTTGCCCATTAAGGATCTTTGGAAATTAAAATGCTAATCTTGAAATGCAGAATAATACTGTGAGTACAAAGGGACATCCTCAGCTCTTAGGTTGCAAATAAGGAGGCCAAATACATTAATTAGTCCGAAACAGCCAGCAAACTGTAGTCAATTGTTTGAAAGACATTTACAGCCATGAGTTTATCTGCCTGTGTTGGAAAGTCACTCACTCCGGCATAGTGGTTTCTTAAACCAAAATGAAGCCAGGCCTCTTTCACTTTCATTGCTCTTTCACAACTGAAAGAGCTTAGAAATGTAGAAATAAAAGAGAATAAATTAAATAATCACTCTTCTCATTATTTTGATTCCCTGCGCACTCCAGGAAGCCTGATGTAAACAGATCAATTGGTAGAAGCTCATAAAGTCTCTGCACAGATTCAGTGGTGGAATAAACATATTTTATGAATTAATAAGCCCATAAAATGGGAAAGTGAGTTATTTTGGACACGTTTTTTGGTTAGTGTTGGATAGGTGATATAATCACTATGTCCTTGATTCTTCTTCTTTTCAGAGCATACTCAACACCTTTAGATTTCTCCCTTGAGACTGCAGAGTGACTGCAAAAACTGACCAGCTACAGCAGTATTTTTAATATCGCTGGTCATCTGACAAGTAAGTTCTTCATTCTCAGTTTTGTTTTCTCCCCTGTATTCCTGACTTGTATTTTATCCCTGTCCTTATATCACAGACCTCCGTGTGCATTTTCTGGGCCAAGTGAATATGAGTGCAAATTGAATAGCATGAAAGTGATCTTAATCTTTCCCAGCTAGAATGAATTATTACAGATATAATTGAGATGAAGTACTGGATGACCTGATTATTTCAACTTGTAATGCCATTGGGACTGCGTCATATCTCTTGATGTTTCAGTGCTTTTCCCTGGTAAAATGTTAAATGGATGGTTAAAGCCATGTTTCTGTCCCTAGAATTTTGTGGCATCTCAGTTTGGCTCTTCTTGGGAACCTCCAGAAGTTACCCATTGCAGTAAACAGGACTCTAGAGTTTTCCAGGATTCACAAGGATTTAAAAAACCTGTGGTCATATGCTTCCTTTCCCTGTTTAGTCTCCTGTGCTCCCTCTGTATGTCCTACTCTTCAAAAAGTTGAGCTGTGTAGTCTCAGACTTGTTTTAGCTAACATTGCATCCAAATTAATACCGTACACAGTGTCATCCACCCAGTACAGCAGGTGATACTGGAATAAACTTTTAATCTAACTTGTGTCTACAACTATGCTTATTATCTAGATGGCAACAATACCCGACTTACTTTCTCCTACTGACTCTGCATTGTCTTTCTCAAATTCCCCTGCATTGCCCAAAGTGTAAACCTTTTCCCTTAAACCTTCATACACCTCTGTAGACTTGATACATAGTACCATACTACTCCAAATGTAAGCTGATGTAAAAATGGGGTACTCAAGCATTGAAAAGTGTCTTGGGATTTTATTCTTCTCCCATTAATGTTAGCTGTCCTGTACTCTGTTGTGTCTATAGTGGGAAATGGGAAGAGATCCTTGGCTTCTATTTTAAAAGAACGAGAGAAAACCCTTTCCAAAGTTTTTAAAGCTCTTTAATGTAACCTATAAATTGTTGCTCTTCTCAATCTGAATGAAGCCCAAGGTGGAAGCTCTGAGACAAATGCAACAATGGAATCTCTCAAAAATAAGAGATTTTATGGAAAGGTAAAAATAAAATATTTAATAATTTGAAAGTCCTTACAGGACTTAGGGAAAGGAAGCTGGAAGAATTTGGAAACTGCTGGAAATAATAGTGTCTGAGGATAGCCTCTACAGTTAGAGGAAAGAGTATCAGAAAGGCTGGTAGGAGCAGGAAAAGCAGAGAGGAAAAAGAGCAACTTGCATGGGAAAGGTGAAAAAGAGGATCTTTTCTGTTTACTAAGATGAACAAAAAAGAAAGCTCCTTTCTGTTCAGGACTTGTTGAAGGAGAACTTCAGAACTTGAAGTTTTCCTCTTTATGAAGAATAAGGTTTATAAGAAACTACATTTTAAAACAAAAAAGTATTTCTAAACAATGGCGTCCACTAATTTGAGCTTCCTGAGTGAGGGATCTTTTAAATATCTATGTATTTCCAGAGAGTGCTCCACCAAAATAGCAATAAAGATTCTTATATTACTACCACAATTCCTCATCTTTTTTTTTTTCATCTAGATACTATAAATATTTTTAACATTTTTGTTGGAATATACTGCATTTCAGTATATCTGATGGGTTTTATGAAGCTCAATGTCTGGTTACAGGCTGGCTCAGCTTTGGCAATCATATTTGACCATCCTGTGCATGATAGGCAATGAAATGTTAGGATATTATCACTTTTTGAACCTGCACATTTCTAAGAAAGTCAAAGTATGTTCCACTGTATGCAAGAACGTTGCATTTTGGTGCCTCTGCTGTAAGAAAGGGTGTTGAAAATAAACCAGAGCAGGTCAGAAGATGGCCACAGAAATTATTAGTACGTTGAAGAAAATACCTGCAAAAGATTCAAAGAGCTCAGGCTGTTTTGGCTTTTTTAAGAGAAAACAAGTGCCAATTTGGTGGCTTTACCATGGGAAAAAGCAAGCAAGGAACATAATTAAAATCATCGCTCTGTCTTTCTCTCATGTGTTTATTTTTCAATTAGTTCCCTGGAAAAGGGTTGGTTCCTTTCAGTTGGTATTATTAAAGTATTTTGGTTTTCTGCCACAGCGTAACAATAAATAATGAGGTGGGTGACCTCACTTGTTTGACAGTCAAGGCTGGGAAGTATGTTACTAATTGTGGAATCACAGACTGGTTTGGGTAGGAAGGGACCTTAAAGGTCGTCTAGTTCCAACCCCCCTGCCATGGGCAGGGACACATTATTACCCAAATAAGAACTGGTATTTTCCTTTTACATCCTATTCTCCTGGCTTGCAGCATTATTGACTGAAAGCAGAACTTCCGTGGTCAAAATAGTTATGGGAGAGAAGTTCTTGATCACTGTGGTCAGTCCTGTTCTGCTGTTCTCACTGTTGTGAGATTGTCATACACCTGATTATTTTGACAGCTACTTTGTTTGCATTAGGTACTTCTGTTTGAAAAGGTGGAGCTACATTAAGTCGCATTTAGAGAGTTATATAAAAGCTCCTCATACATTTATTCAGATTAATGATTTTTACCTTGTTATTATCTTAGAAACCAGCGAATGACATTTTCAAATTTGCATAATGTTTATTTATTTATTACTTGTTTTAAGCCGATTTATTAGTCAAATTAACCGTTCCTTGTACTGAGGAAACAGAAGTGTGTGTTTTTTTCTGCTTATTGTGTCCTGCAAGATTTTAGAATTAGCAGATTTGAGCCTCCGCCATGGAGCTTTTACCTACAGTAGAAAGGGAGATTTTTCTGCCTTTATCAGTTCTCAAGAGATAGCTTTGCATGAACTAGATTCAGCTAACCTTAATAAAGTGAAGAAAATACCTTCTCTGCACCTGCAGAAGAAGCTACAGCTATCAAACTTGGATTGAACACTTCATTAGAGACCATTTTCTCCAGTCACTCAAACTCTCCCCCCTCAGAGGTTTGATGGTCAGCAAATCTTTGCCAACAGATAGGTAATACTTGCATACTGCATGTTATTTAATGCAAATCGACTTATGGAATTTAGAAAGTTTGGCAGTACATTGTTAAAATTGCATGTTTAATTTTAAATGATCCTACTTTTAAATAAAAATATATATGTCATCTGAAAAAAATGAGTCTAGTTAAAAAACAGTTGGAGCAAAATCCATTCTTGTATTAAAAAACGATGCATGAATTTCTCTCCAGGCTTCCTGCAGGACAATGGAAAATGAAGCAAGCAGCTCTGCTTTGCGTGGTTATTTGGAAACCCTTGAGGTGTTACAGTGGCTTGCCTAAGGCAACAAGTGTGTTACACATAGATGTTGATTCATTTATTTAAGAAGCATTAAAAAAAGGCAAAATACTATGCATTATCTTTGCAAAAAATAAATAGAATTCATATCATAAAGAAAACATGTTTTTTTCTCATTTAGGGAATTTCAGAATGAGATTATATGTATAGACACTGAGATACAAGGGGGACCTTTTTGTTTGTTTCAGTTTTCAAAGGCAAGGTAGCATCCAGGCTAGTATGTTCGAGTTTTGTTTGGTAATCTTGTTAATAAATGGCTAACTGAGATCCAACCTCAAAAAAAAAATATATCTTCATCTTCCATATGTACAATTCCATATATACCATTAATAGAATTCAGTATATTTTTCCTAGAAATAGAAGTTACACGATATGAAGGAGAAAGAAGTAAAATATGTATGAGAACTTTCCTTTTTCCTAGAAATGCACCTCTCCAGCTCCTTCATGTAAAGTTCTGTTCAATGGAGTGTAATGGATTTATTTTCAGATGTTGTTTTCTCAGATTTCTAGCAGACTTTCTGCAGTAGGAAGCCAAATGGCATCGCAGTCTTTGTTATTAGGAAAAAGCACAGGAAAATTCAGATGAATGTGGAAAGACTATAAATAAAAAACATTAGCCTCTGACCCAACAATTGTCCAAGAACAAGTGCAATTATGTAGACAAATGGTGCTGATCACAATCTCTTCTCCCTCCAGCATGGAAGTTGCTCAGTATAAAGCCTTGCTGAGCAGATAAATATGCTTTTGACTTTGGCAGGAAGGAATGTGCTTGCCCACAGCATGCTAGAGCCCTCATTGACTGGGCTGACAGGTATAACAAATAAAGATCTTGGCCACGGGAGATGCTAAGCACCTGTGGCACCTGTCCTTGCTAATTCAGATTTTTACAGGTGAATGCATGAGTGAAAACGAAGGGTCACAGTTGCCTGGATGAGAAATTCAGTTTTAGGGAGCCCCTAACCAGGCAAGAAATGCCAGTGGCACTGGGCACAAAAAGGCAGAAATTCAGCCCAGGTCAGGTGTGTTAATACTGTATTCAGGATTACCTTTCCCCTTGGAAACTTTGTGCCGGAGCAGGCATTACCTGTCTTGGCTGCTCCTGCCCAGGGACGAACCTGCGGGCAGCACCTTCCCCACTGCAGCAGTGGGCAGCTCTTCGTAGCTCTGCCTTCTTCCCCAGAAAGGTGATGATGCAGGGTGGCTTCTGTGCTGTGGACAGGTAGGTCCTGGGATCAGGGGATCAAACACTCCCTGCACCCGCTGTTCGGGGTGAGTGTAACAGCCTGAGATGCAGTATGGGGAACCTTTGCAGGGGTGCTCAGGGCGATGGCAGGAGTTGAGTGGGCAGGTCCTGCTGGGATATCAGGTGCCATAAGCACTGCTCTCATCCTCACCGCCTCTCTTGTTCCTCAAAGGTTCCGTGGACCCACATCTGTCTAACTTCTGGCGTATAAACTGAGGCCCCCAAGTTTAGAGATACCATCACCTTGGGCTTTTCTTCCAGTTAACACAGAGAAGGAGTACTGGGAAACCAAGACCTCGAGGGACTCTGGTCCATTTAAGGTCTGAGTCTGCCTTCAGAGTTGTCTGTTCCTCTCCATTGTCAGCCAAAGGCAACTGTTCTCCTGAATTAGGAGCTGCGGTTGCATGCCTAAAGGTAGTCAGGATCACTGAGAACTTCTGTCCTCATTCCTGTAAAGCAAAGTGAGCGGTTTCTGCTCACTACAGTGCACAGAGAGGCTGCTGCTCCCCTCCTGCTCTCCAGCGGGCAGAGGGAGCTGAGCCCTCAAGATTTGGGTTCCTCCAGCATCATCCCACAGGCAGAAATCATGGATGTCCAGCAGCAGCCCTGGTAGCGAGCATGGGAGCCTGGCCTGGGAGAGTCTCTGGGGTCAGAGTGACTGTCTTGTCCCTTTGGCTGCCAAACAGGCTGGCACTGCATCACCCACAAAATTATAAATAGAGAAATCAATGTCGCTGCAGCTGGGATCCCTGGGGCTGTGGTGTATGTCTGTGACACCCTGTCTCCAGCAGCTCCTCCTGGGGCTCTGGCAAAGGGCTGAAAATTCCTGACAGCCCAAAGAATTTGGGGCAGAGAGAGAGTGTTTAGTGTCTTCTTAAGGAGGAGTGCCATGTCCAACTGTGATTTCCCCCCACCCCCATTCTGTTATCACAGTGTAAACCCGGTCCGGCTTAAGAGCAGGTTTGCTGAAATGCAGTGCTATGTAGCTCAACATGAATATTATTTTTGCATTGTAGTACTAATAATCAGTTAAAAGATAACAGTGCTTTTTAAGCAGATACAGACACATTCTTTGCCTGTCTTGACAGGGTACAAATGAGCAAAACACCAGAAGAATGATTCATTAGGAAAGAATCAAGCCATTTAATTATACTAAGAAAGCTCTCTTCCTTTTTTTTTTTTTTCTTCCTCTTTCTTTTTGCTAATTGTTGTCATTTTGGTAATATTCAGTGAGACCTATATGTTGCAATAAAATGCAGTACATCTGTCTCTTAGTCTATTGACTTCATCAGTCTTGGGGAACTGATGGGAAAAAAAGGAAAAGAAAATGCATATATATAATGACTACAATATTGAACTGTTTTATTCTACCATATGGAGATAAACGGGTTAAAAAGGGAGATTTCCATTTCAATGCTATTTGTTTAATAATATAAACTTCCCTTTGCCCTTTTACTTCCATAGGAGTCTTATTCAGTGTATTCATTCCTAGCCAAAAGGTCACCGTTGTCCTACAAGAGAGTCCTCCCTCCCCTTCCTGGCACCTCTGGATGCTGTGAATAGAGCTCTCTTTCTCTGAGGCTGAGATCTGTCAGCAGGAAGGCACTCCAGGAGCAGCTGAATATCACCCCTCCCCTCCTGGAGGTCAAGTGCATCATCCCTGGGTGCTGCACAAATTGTGTGAGGAGAAGCATAGGTAACCCCACCAGACCTCCTGGTCCTGACCCTACAGTGCTTGGCATCTTGACCATCTTGCCCACTGCATTATGCCATTAATTTTAATAAATTAGGTCTTTTGAGCAGATAGTTCCCTAGATAGGTCATTTTTAGTTTTATATGGAATTTCTCGATCTGATTATTTAGTGTTTGTATTTGTATATGCATTTGTCATTGTGGACTCCTGACTTTGACAAGGCATTGATGAAGTAACACAGGAAGGAAATTGAAGCAGTCAAATGTCTGTTCATTCCAACTGAATCCTGACACTCCTAATCACAGTAAATAATGTTTAATCTTTTTTTTTTTTTTTGTATGGCATCCAGTGGGAGTTTTTATAGAGTGACATTCAAACCCATGTGAGTAATGCTCTCCCTTTGCTTTTTTCTGAAATACTGGAGAAGGATGTGCAGGAAGGCTGTTGCCATTCCACCTTGGACTGTGGAGAAATAAGGGATAAAATACCCAGAATGAATAGCAGAGAAGGGACTGTACTGTAAAGCTACTCACCTTGGTCATTTCACTGGTTTGGGATCAGAGGCCTTCCACTTGTGCTGGATGGATGGAGTCTGAGAGAACAAAGAGCAGCAAACCCAACACTGGAGGAGGACTTGAGCTCTAGGAGGACAAGACAGTCTCAGATCCCATGGCAGAGTGGACAGGTTTATGGAGAGTCCACTTGTACTGCAAGAACCAGCTGTGAGGACATGAAGGCACCTTTTTCTGCCTTGTAGCATATTTTTGTACTTCCTAAATTAAACAGTGTATACATGCCTTTACAAGTGTCCCTCTCTCTTCATATGCTTCTAAGAGCTCAGACCAGCTCCAAGGTCTTGCCATTCATAAGAAGCAGTAAAGATATTTGAAAAAATGAAACAAAAAAGACCCATTTACTTGTATGTAAAGGCTCAGAAGGAATAGATTATAAACAACACAGAAGGAATATATAGAGAGTCCAGCTGCCAGTGCTTGGCATGCTTTTATTGACTGTAGGCAAAGGGAGATTTGGGGCAAAGCTAGAAACCCTCAAGAGCAGAGGACAGATGTGTAACATCAGGGCAACTCCTGCCAAAGAGCAGGTCTGTAACCTGAGTAAGCAAGCAGAAGAGTTTCTATGGAAAAAGGAATAAGAATACCTGCATATTGATTTGCAAAACAGCTGCATCAGTTTAATTGTAGCTTTTCAAAACCTCTAGTCTCAAATAGACCCACAGCCTCAGTGGCTTCAGACTCAGGATTGGAAAGTATAAGGTTGCAAATAATCTGTACATTGCTTTAACTGTAATGTTTGTTATCCTTAGTTATTGGTGATATTTTCTGTGTACTTCCATGGAAAAGGGCAGACTAGAAACTCCTAAACATGATTCTTGTGAGATAGTGAGAGTGCAGAGATCAAAATGACCAGGAAAGGACTAGATCAGTCCCCAGGAAATTAAGAATGCATATTCATTATGCCTGTAAAAATGACAATATGTTTTATAACATTACTTTCCAGCAATTGTCATTTCAGTTTTATGGAGTAAAAAGTGCAATCTCTGAGATTTAACTTTTAAGTAATTGACACTGCTTGAAAACTCTTAATGGCCATTCATTAGTAGCTATTGTTTCTTTCCTTATTCTACATGATTATTTTAATTTAAGCCAGCTCTCTGCTAGGCATATGTCTTTCAGCAAATGATTAGCTAAATCATCCTTTTATTTACAAGCAACGCTTTGTCCCTATGCCCTAAATCTTTCTAGTTGGAAGAGTGGGAGGGAAAGAAATTTAATTAAGTTAACTTTATTGACCCACTGGAGCTGTTGTTTAATAGCATGGCTCCCTGGAGTGTAGTGCAGGTAAATTGAATGAATGCCACAGAATATCACTTCCCAACATTGCATATTTCAAGCCTCTGCCAGGCAGTTTGGCATGAGCAGCCAATCAGGAAAAAGGTTTCCCCAGCCTTGCTGGCATAGATGGCATTTCCCATCCTGCTCAGAACGACATGCGGAGTGTTACCCAGGCGTTCCTTTGAGCGCATCCAGAAGGATGACTCTGTGATCACTCAGCTGCTGCTGCTGAGTGGATTGGCTCTTCAGCCGTTTATCCAAAAATACTTGTTTTGTGTGGTAGGAAAACCAGCAAGTGAGTCTGAACGACAGCACTGTGAGTTAACTATTTAATATTAAAGCCCTGATACACTCATTCTGCATGAGAAATCGGAGTGTGGAAGGATAAGAGAGATCTTCTGGAGCTGTGCATGTCGTTAAATATGTGGGAACAAGATGAAAAATGACAAAACTTCTTTGTTAAACTGTTATTTGAGAAAACAAAAGCTACAAAAACTTTGGCAATGTGTTCTCATAGATAATAGTGGCCACTACTGCTTCAGCTACTGCTTCTGTCGATAAAATCTTTGTCCAGACATCCTATTAGTCTGTAAAATGGGTACAGTGGCTCCTCTGCGGTTGCCTGGAACACACCCCGTTTTCTGCACTGTTCAGTTCTGCCCATTGAGTGATGAAAGGCAGAACCTCAAGTCTGTTGCACCTGCCCTTCCCACCACTTCATTTTAAAGTCAAACCAGATCAGTGTCTGTGTGGTGAAACAGCAAACTCATATAGCTTTTCACCCTTGCAGAAGTTAATGTTTCTCTGATTAAAGCTGAGACTCAAAGATCTAGACCTATAGCTTTCCTTAAAGAATTAAATACAGCCACTCAGCTAATTTATGTTTTGCTCTGGAAAATTATAAGAGTTGCAGCTTTAATTAGAATTCATAGTTTTCTCATCTTCACTCATAATTCAGTGTTTTGAGTAAGCTTGTGTGTAATTTCTCCTTTTATACGTGAACAGATTTTCCTTGCTTCCAAACTGCTGGTTTTAGTTGCAAAGGCACGTGACATCAGTGAGGTGGGTATTTGGGGAGGGGCATTGTCTTTTCTTGCGCTGGCCAGAATAGCTGGGAGAAGCAGGCAAGTTTCAAGCATGTCAGTCTTTCTTTAGGTCTGATTTGGGTGTCTTTAAAACAAACACACTTCAAACCTTGCAGCCACTACCGCTGCCCCTACAGTACACATAATGCTGACGGTGAGACTGACTGTCCTTTACAATGTCATTTCCCTATGGGCCCAGGTGGCCCTTGGGACTATTGCTCTTAGTTCCCCCCCTGGTCTTTATTGTCTAGTATGCCATACACTCCCCCAGAAGTGATGCCATATAACTTCAATATACAAACCCAAGCTGTGGTGCAGCCTGAGAAACTCCAGCTGCTCCGAACCTGTTGCTCCACACCAAGTTCTGGCGTAGCATCCAACAGCATGGAGAGACACTCTCAGCCCTTGGTGTGAAGTCCAGAAGTTAAACTGCCTGTAATTCAGTGTTAGATTAACATGGCTTTTGGCTGGCACTGCATGTTTGTGTGTTTACACAAAAGGAGGATGTCTTGCATGAGTAATCCTGAGAAGTTTACTAGCTGTTCTTCCTCAGCTCTCTGTTACTTTGTCTTCATTAGATGCCTGTTTTGGCAGCTGTTGCTTGAAGTCCATATTCCATATCTGTAAGAGAAGTGCAGTTTCTGTGCTAATGGTTGTGCCCGGGGTCAGAGGCAGGCCTTACAAAGCAGATTTCTGTGACTTTCAGCTTTTTATTTTTGCTTCCTATAGAGTTTTTGTCATGACACTTTAAAATATTCTGAAAGCTTTGCTGTGTATCTTATAGAATGACAGGAAAACGCACATCCATGATACCATCCCACAGTTCCTTCCAAATGCAGCAGACAAATCCCATTGAATCATAAGTGAGTGTTATCCTGAATAAGAATTCATAGCTGTAGTTTTAGGACAAGTTCTTTAGGTGTTACAATACAAATACATTACATATAGATGAACTTCCATTTTACTTGATTACAGTTTTAAAGGACTACTAAATCAAAGCGTATACTGCTATTATTCATTTAGTATGGTTAATATTTGCCAACTTACCATTATTTGACTTACATGTATTTTAGCATTAATATAAATTAACAAATGCTAATTGATAGCTCTGAGTAGGGCACAGAACTCACAGCCTAACACCAATTTAGTGGGGGAGCGGTGTCAGGTGATATGGAAACAGCCTGGCCTAACTCAGCTCACCTGGGCTGGCTGCCTCGGGGGGTTAGCTCTGGCCTGGCCAGCTCCAGGACAGTTGGCAGTGCTGATGCTGTGGTGTTGCCTGATCACTCCTTAGCCTGAAACTTGCCAAATCAGACAAGCCAGACCTGATCCACAGTTCTCACCACTTAAAATGAACTGGCTCATTCAGCCTTGAGCATTTTAAAGAGTGTTTGCCCAACTCCCTTCCCAGGCACAGCTATGGGGCAGAGTGTGGAAAACGGGGAGCAGCGACGCTGTCAAACCGGTGTAATATTACATGCAAAGTAAGTGTTTGCTGTTCCCCAAATCTCAAGCACTCTAAACATGAGAGAAAGCATCAGCAGTGGCTGTAGCACAGCTGTGCCCAGGAGGCTTGCACTGAGGTGTGATGGTAAGCACATGTATGTAAACTCTTGGGCAATTTTCCTGTTGTTCACACTGGAATGTAAACATTCATTCACCTTTTCCTCTCTTCCAAAGACTAATTCCAGCCAGTGGTAGCATTTTGAGGTCGGTTTTCTTTTACTTCACATTAACTGGTTATTAATTTATTTAAATAACTAGAAATCAATGAAGATGCATCAAAACTTTGCTACACAGGAGACAAAGGGGTTTTTTTAGACTATGGCATGCTCTCTCAGTCAAGCAATTAGAAACCTAACAGTTGATTAGGAGGTGCTCTCAGGAGCTTATGGAGCTTAACCTGGCAGTAGATAACTAATGCTCCATAATCCCAGCTATGGAAAGGCCTAAGGAGTTTGACAAGTACAGATTGGTAATTTACCAGGAAATCCCTGATGATTCCTGCAGGAGAAAAATTAAGTCTATGGGGAAGATAACATGGTCTGGACAGCTGAGGAGGAGCCATAGTGCTGAACTGGATTAGTTCTTGTCCTCTGGAGTCAGAAGCCTATTGCTGCAATATCCAAGTGGATTGTCTGCCCTACTATGTACATACTGCAAAAGGAGGGCAGCAGCATTGCCACAATGAGAAAGGAAGGTGCATTTTGTGGTGCAAAGTGTGTAATGAACAAAATTACTGTTTAAATTCTCTACCAGTAGATGACAATAAGCTTTATTAGTAAAATCAACAAAATAAGTAGGGGAAGAAACATAGTTTCTCATCTTGGAAGTTACATACGAGACTTAATTAATCTCAGTGTTTGTTTCCTTAAATAGGGAGCATGAATAAAGTCACTGAAAGGAACCTTGTGCCCTTGCACACTCACATAGAGTGCAGCATTTCTAAACCTTGATCACAGAGAGAAGAAAACATAAAGAAAGAAACCTTGTTAATACAAAAGCTGGGAACTCTGAAGGCAACCCTGTAGTACATTGGGAGCAGAGCTATTCTGATTCAGGAAACTACTTCAAAAGCACACCAATCAAGTCTGAGGTGATATTTTAAAGACTTTTATTGAAGCATGAAAGGCCAGTAATAATCAACATCACAATTTCTGCCAGAGAATAGGAACTGAATAGTCATTTCAGGATTTTATTTTATGATCTTCATTAACTCTCTTCTGCATCCTGGGCATTACACATGAGGAGAGGTGCGATTTAGGCCAGGAAACACCCCAAAGCATCTGTTATGTGTCTGTATTTTATGTTTTCTTTCCTTCATGATCACAATACCTTTAGCAAAACTACTTACTTCTGTATGTTATTGCTGTTCTTCTTTTGGGAAGTGGCCAGATAGTGTTATGAAATGCCAAGGCATTGTACAGAAAGACCCACCCTGCAATAATGTTTTAAGACTGCACCTCTATGTAATGTTTGCTTATAAATACTTTGGGATGGGATATTTAGTAGGTGTTTCTGGAGCAAAGGACTCAAACACAGCTGCCTTCACAACCCATGGGAGGAGATGATGCTGTCTGTACCCTTCTGTGCCCACATACCGCTCTGCATAGATGCTCTAGTCACTCTGTGGGGTATTTCCATTCAGCTGTTTGTCAGCTGCTGAATTCCCCGCTGGGCATGTCTTCTCTGCAGAGATTTATGGACTCATGCTCTGCTTGGAGGAACCCAGTCAGCTAAGCCAGAGAATGAGTGTCCACACCACTCAGGCCTGCCTGTGTGCTACTGCTCAGGTCAGCATCACAGCAACCCAGGCCAGGACCCGTAGCGCCCAGGGCTGGATTCAGTGAATTGTAACCCCTGAATCTGCAGTAAGCTGTGTCACCCAGTGAAGCGCTTCACGTAGCACTGTACGATAATACAAATAATACAAATAAAGTTTGGCCCAAACCTCTTATGCTATGGAGCTATGAACGCAATGAAACAGATCATCTCTGGTTCTCCATGTGTGGTTAAAAAATACATGTGGCCATCAGGAAGGAAAGTTCCTTCTGTACCGTCCAGAGAGTTTGGTGAATTACATGAATACTAAACATGAGATACCTGAACACTTGTGGGTGTTCTCTGGGGCCCAGCACAAAGGCCGAGAAATTGTGTTAGGGTCCAGTGTAAGGTATTCCAACAGCACTCTCACTAAGCTTTAAAAACCATCCTCTTGTGTCTCTCCTATCCCAAACATTTCTTAGGAGCTCAGGAGACCTGTTGGTGTGACAGAACCCTTATTATGGGTGCTGAAATCCTTTTAAACTCTGCCTCAGTTTTTATTGCATTAGATTGCCTGGCTTTATTTTACTTTTCATCTCTTCCCTTGTCGTTTTTCTCAAGGTGATTTTTTTTTCTCTTGGCTGTAGGCAGTGCCACAAGAAGGATCTATGAGCGTAAATATATATATATGTATATATATATATATACATTCGTAGAATCATAGCATGGTTTTGGTTGGAAAACACCTTCAAGATCATGAAGTCCAACCATCTATCCAGCCTTGCTAGGTCCAACACTAGACCATGTCATCAAGTACAACATCTACTCTTCTTTTAAACACCTCCAGGGATGGTGACTCAACCACCTCCCTGGGGAGCTTGTTCCAATGTCTGACAACTATTTCAGTAATGAATTTTTCTTAATATCCAACCTGAACTTCCCCAGATGCAATTTCAGACCATTTCCCTTTGTCCTGTCACTAGCTACCAGGGAGAAGAGACCCACCCACACCTCACTACAACCACCTTTGAGGTAGTTGTAGAGAGCGATAAGGTCACCCTTCACTCTCCTTTTCTCCAGACTAATCAATCCCAGCTCCCTCAGCTGCTACTCATAAGACTTGTCTTCTAAACCCTTCACCAGCCTTGTAGCCCTTCTCTGGACATGCTCAAGCATCTCGATGCCCTTCTTGCAGCACCCTTTCTTTTTCCCTGTGGGATAGGTAAAGCAGTAGGATTAGAGCCTGAGTAGCTCAGGGTCTATCTCTGAACACCTTTACAATCAGTTCTGTGATGCTTCAAAGCTTCAGTATGTATTTTAAAACATTAATACTTCATTTTAAGAAGCATATGTGTGTGTTGGACTTGTGTTGTGAACAAAAACAGAGGTGTTTTTAAACTGAACCCCATACAGAGAATGTGGATAACACAGTGAGGAATAAAATAAGCAGATATATAAAAGAATAACTGCAAATGTGTCTGGAAGACAGAAAAAATAAAATTTCATGTTATACCATAGTGATAATAGATAATTCCAGAAAACCCTGCATTTTGCTAACACCTAAACATAGATAAAATATGGCTTGCATTAACCTTTTGTCTAAAGCACAATTTCATTATGGGCTGTGCTGGGAAAAGTTACCTGTATTATAATTTTTGACATTTATTGATTTTTTCCATTTAAAAACCAAAAACCAAACCCATGGGTCAAATTCTACTCACAGTGACGTTAGTGTATATGACAGTATTTTGTAGTTTTCTCACTTTCCTGTTGCAAAAGGGGAGACCACAGCTATGTGACTTTCCTATCTTGATTGCTATAAGTTCTATAGAAAAGCATGCCACTGTTCCTCTAGCCCATGTGCTCTAATTCTTGGAAGTTGCACTGATTGCCAGAAGAAGAGAAAAAAATGAAAGAAAAAAGATGAAAAAAAGGAAGAAACCTCAAGTTATCCTCAGGTTTTCATGGAGTTAAAAAAGCCTTCTTCTTTGCCAGATGACTTTAGGTGCTGAGAAGTCTGTCAGCACAGAAGCAAGCAAGGACAGAACTACATCCAAGTGCACGAGGGACCCATTTTATTTACATAACTAATGTCCCCTGAAGCCAGTGGAAAGTACCACTTTGTGGTACTTAGAAATTTGACAAAATACATTTAAACCTCTGGAAATTAATGAAAACTATATTTTCTTAGCCTTCATTCAAGTTTATAACAGTCATGTTTCTGTTGCCCTAGTTTTACACAGTGAGCAGAAATTGATTCAGATTTATTATAACCCAGAGTCTAGCAAGACGGGTTTGTTCCAAGAAAGTGTGGGTGGAAGTCTTTCTCTGTGCCTCTTTAAAGGATGGGATTTCAAAGAGTCATCTTTGACTGATATCAACAGTATCCATGAAGAAAGGTGAGAGAAAACATAATTAAGGTAATTTCAGAAAGCTATGTCCCTGCAGCCATGATGTTGTCCTGCATGCAGAACTGGGGTGGCTATATTGAAAACGGGATAAATGGGAGATAAATTTGACGTAAGTCCTTCTCACCATTTTTTAGGTGTTCGATAAACTCTTGGCCATACTTGGCAGCTGGGTTATCCTTATAACCTAATTAGTTGCTTGGCTTTGAGGAGACGCTGAGAGAATAGGGCGGGTGGAGGGAGGCATAGGATGGCAAAATGTCCATCTGAGTTCCTGTGTCAGATGTTACCTGAAGTCTTAGAGCCACATAAGCAGAAAGAATTAAGCATAGAATTGTTTCCTTACAGAGGCCTTGTGACAATGGCTTATAATTGGCACAGAAAGGGTAACACCGAAATGTAAGTAAGCATCATCCAGCCACCTTCCTCTTATACTGATTCATTTATGCAAGACACAATAAAAGTAGGGACATCAGTAGTGGCACTTTAGCATAGCAAATTCACAGTTTTATTTGTGCTCCAGATTACCAGTCACAGACTATCATGGTGCCCGGGTTGGAAACACAAAGTAGGTTGTTATTTTGTGTGCACTAGTAGATTTTCTGTGTTACAGAATGCAAAGAATTGTGAATAATTCCTTCTCCTAATGTGTGTATGTTTTCCAGGAGAAGGAACTACTTGTTTAGCAATAACTGTTGATATTTTGTTATAAGCAATATCTGGGAGTTATAATTATTGATTAGGAAAAAAGTCCATTGAAAGAATTAGCCATTACTGCTCAATATGTTTCCACGTGGAGTGGATGCAATTGCCGTAATTCTAGTTAAATAAGAGGTTGCCTACACTCTGGCCTATTTAATGGGTTTTACATCTAAAGAAGAAAAATCAAAGAGAAAAATCTAATGTTCTGTCTCTAGAATTTCTGCTTTTTATTTTAGGTTCTATTCTATGGCTCCATTGTGGCAGAAAAGAAATGCTTTCATGCCTGTGATATCATTGTATTCAGAAGCCCCAGGCCTTGCCCAGTAGCACTAAATCTAATGAGTAGCTTTAATAATTTAAAAGGCAAATCTAGCACTGGGAGAGGAGAGAGAAAAACACTTTTTGTGAAGTTTGACCCATCATAACTTGTTTTACACCTCCAGCAGTCTTGAAGAGTTTCAGGGAAGACCAGGACCTACTGTTTACTATGGAGCCACTGTCACACATGCCACGTACAAGACCTGTTCTTGGTTCAAATAGCTTTGTAGCCTGCAGTATATTCAAAAGAAATGGTGGCGTTTTTCTTCTGGGGCACCTGGTGAATGGGGCATTGCCATCAACTGAGCTTAGATCCTACGCAATGACATGAATTTTCCCTACATGAAGTCCCAGAAAATGAGAAAGTTGCTGGTTTCCTGCCACGTATATATGCTCCATGAAAAGGAAGCACATAAATAGGAGGAGGCTGGATGTGAATAAAAGGAGAAACTAGGAGTGAGTGGCAGTCTTGTGTAGAAGTAGGATAGGAGAGGGTATAGAAAGAATGAAGAGGAGTTGGGGAAAGAGCTACTATAGGAGTAGCAAAGAAGGGAAAAAAGATCAACAGACTGGGAGTAAGAACACATACAATGATAGAAAAGCCAAGAAACTGGGAATAGAAAAATGAGGATGAGAGATGGCACATTTTGCTATTTAACGAATGGCTTAATGTGAAGGATAATAAGAATAATTTTTCACCTAAATAAGGCAACTGAGTCATCTTCTTAACCTGGCTTCTCTAAGCATTCCCTTATGGCCAGATGAATGTATCTGTCATCTCACAATGTGGTTATGGCAGAAGATGCAAGCAAAGCAGGTTTGAACCCGATACCTGTAGGATATTGCGACAGCTCTTAGGAAAGCTGGGAATTGATGAAAAATCCATGAAACAACACAACTTCTAAAGCACGATGCTAAAGAAGGCTATCCTTTTCTTTGAAATACTGCTTAAGGATCAGGATACCACCCACACACACTTTAATTTTCCCCACTCAAAGAGGGAGAATCAAAAGCTTAGTCCTTTGGTTTTAGCCACAATTACAGATCAAGGAGCTAGGCATATCTTGATCCCCTAATAATTTTTAAGCTATAAAAGGTACTTTGCCTATGTGCCTTAAAGGCATCTTTGTGCACCACAGACACTCTTCAGTCAAGTGAATTTGCCAATGAGCAAAAAGATCTCTAGGCAACATCCAATTACCTCTGTGCTCACTTAACATGTTATTAAGATACTGTACTATGGTTGGTTGACCAGGTGCACACCAAATCACCCTATCACTCCCCTCCTCAGCTGGTCAGAGCAAGTATAAAAATAAGATGAAAAACAAACACATGGGTCAAGAGAAAGGCAACTTAATAAAGCAAAAGTCTATGAGCAGAAGCAAAGAAAAAAAAAAACCCAACCCCAAATTATTTATTCTTAACTTCCCATTAACAGGCAATGTCCAGACACGTTCTGGGAAGCAGGGCTTCAGTATGTGTCACAGTTGCTCCACAAGACACATGTTGTAAATAACAAATGCCCCCACTTCCTCCCCCTGTTTCTCAGTTGTCATTGCTGATCAGACATCATATGGTATGGAACCTCTGGAATATCCCTTTGATCAGTCTGGGTCAGCTGTTCTGGCTGTGTCCCCTATCAAGATCTTGTCCACCCCCAGCCTGCTGCTGAGGGGAGGGAAATGCTGGACAGAGACAGCCTCAGTGATGTGCCAGCACTGCCCAACAGTATCCAAACCCCTGGTGAGTTACCCCCACCTTGCTGGCTGCCAGCACACAGCTCAGTGCTGTGGGGAACAGTAACTCCATCTCAGCCAGACCCAGTATTGCAGCTTGTTGTTCCTCAGCAACATTATGTAGCTTCTGTACACAGGGGTGAATTTGATTTCTCCCTCTATTACCCCCAACCTGTCCCCATGTGTGACAGTGAACTCCTGCATTGCTTTGGCCAGAAGTGGCCAAAGTAATTTCTGTAATACAATCTTTATTCCTCGATGGCACTCCCGGCTTTTAGGTGAGGTGGTTTCTAAAAATACTGTTTGATAATTTGAAGGAAAAATATTATAGAAACTGATATTTTGATTGCATGTTGAATTACAGGTCTTTTCACTGTAAACTACACGTGTCGCATCCTTTGCTCTTCATGCAGGAAATACTGTATGAAGTAAAGTACAGGCAAAGGTTAGTTCCAATAATTTTGTTTACCACCTATGTGTGGAAACACAGGAGAGAAACCAAGAGAAGCATCAGTAGGCTAAGAGATAATTTAAAGTGGTGCTGCCAGATTCTCAAGTGCCACTTCAACATGGTAGTGGATTAGTGTCTTGTTATTACTTTAAAACAAGTTGCAGACTCCAAAGCGGTCTGATTCACAAGGGGAATGTTTTGAAGAAATAAAAATGTAAAGGCTGGATAAGAATGCGTCCCAAATGCTGTGCAGGTGACAGGTCAATTCAGAGTCTGAAATCAGACTTGGTTCTCTCCTTTCTGTTGCCAATAGTGTTCATGTGCCTGTGTGATATAACACCATTCAGCAAACAACTATGAGGTTTGGGAGAAAAAAGTAACTAGTTGATGGCTGGTGTGATTTTAAAGCATATTGATTGTCCAAGGCAGAGGCTGCAACGTGTGTATCTACTATCAGTGTAATGTTTGCTAGAAAACAGTAACGTTAGGTGAAGTTAAAATCAGAGCAAAATCTTCAGGTTTTGGAATACTAGAATGCAGATGATGAATTACAGCCAGTATAGATAAACCACTTGCCTTCATAAAGCTGATGTAGGACAAGATTCTGCAAACACTCCCCAAGCAAATAATTCTGTTCGGTCCCCGTATACAATCTGACAGGCAGTAATCAGGGCAAAGTACTGCTGAAATTAATTCCTATAATACTGAGGTTTTAAATGAAAATGCCGGTGACAAATTATCTTTGTTGTTCTGTTCACCGTATTATCCCTTGTATCCTAAGTTAATTACATAGCATTTTAATGGAGGCTTTTTGAGCATACTATACATGTCAAAGAAAAAGCAAAATGCTGTCAGTTTCTGGAACTTGCCCAAACCCTCACAAATGTATGTGAATTTAATTCCAATAGTGTTTTAATTTTGGGGTTCATAATTTGTATCTTTACCTGTCAACCACTCATTTAGCTTCTCGTAGCATAACAGGTGGAGTAAAAAACCCAGTATTCTCCCTTTTGCTTGTCTTTTGTGAATAAAATGAAAGAAACAGTAATTGGACATCTCACAGGCACATGATTTAGGACTGAAAAACGTGATTATGGAATGTTTAAATTATGCAGAGCTGTGAGATGCAAAGGGGGCAGGACTAGGTGTGTTGAAAAGTGGTGTTGGCAGGTAGCAAGCAAAATTTCTGAGATGCTGAGTTGGGAGGGTTTTTTTTGTAATCTCTCTTCCTATTATTTTCCAGCCATATTGTCAATCTTAGCCATGGATCATTATTTGCAAATTAATATTTTAAATTATTTACGGTATTTATAGCCAATAATAATTAGGCATCACTAGTCCATTAATTTATATTTCAGCTTAGTCAGTGAACACAATTTAGTCCTTTTAAATGTTCAGATGCATCTAAATTGACATTGATAGAGAAAAATGTTTCCTTTTAAATCTTTTTTTTTTTACACTTAAACTTCCTTTTTTACAGATCTTTTGTCTGAAATGATCAAATATTCTGAGCAAAAGTGGGATTTTTTTTCAGAAATGGGAATTTTTCAGAAAATAGAGGGTTCAAGAACTCATTCTGGGAACAGTTTTGCAGGTTCCTATGTGAGACTGCCTTGAAGGGCAAGGGGACCCTGAGGTCACTCTGAGGAACCCTGAGCTGCTGCTGTCTGAGGACAACCTCCCCAGATCTGGGCTCAGCCAGGTCCACGGCCCAAGCAGTCACACAACAGCTCTGTCAGGGACCCCCAGTCTGGGATCACAGGAGAGGTGAAGGAGGGCTACTTGGGAGCAGTGAGACTGTTGTCTGGCCATGCAGGAAGGGAATTAGGGAAGCCAGAGTTCAGCCAGATTTGAAATTAGTGAGGAATGGGGAGAACTTATAAAGGTAGCAGCAAAAAGAGGCCAAAAGAAGACATGGCTGCAAAATGAGGCAGCAGACTTCCTAACAAAGCACACAGGCTGTGAAACTCAGCATCTTCCCTGTTTTATCTTTATTTGCAAGTTTTGTCCTCGGGTGTCACAGGCAGGATCTGGGAAGACTGAGTTAGTTACCAAATAAGCAAACTGGATACACAGAATTCCACTGAACAAGGGAGGATGGATGCAGGACATGGAAGGAGCTGACTAAGGCTACTGCTTTGTATCTTCCTCAAAAAAGAAGGGATCAGGAGAGCTTCCTGAGGGCTGGAAAAACGCACGTGTCGCATGCACCTTCAGAATAAGTAGGAATGCAAATCTAGGGAACTATCTGCTGATAAAACTCTCTCCATCACCAGGAAGATTCTGGAGAAAACCCTTCTGGAAACCATGTCCAGAATGCATGGATTCTCAAATGGCAAGTTGTGGCTGAGCAATCTGAGAGCTTTCTCTGAGGTGAGGGCTAATATAGTGGGTAAAGGAAAGGCAGTGGTTATTTACCTTTATTTCCACAAGGCTTGTTACATGATGTCTCTGCAGCCAGATTGGTGAGACATGGATTTCAGAAGTGAACTACAAAGTGCGTGGACTGCTGGCCATACTACCAGTCTCCAGTAGTTGTGATCAGTTGTACAAAGTCCAACTGATGGGTGTTTTCTAGTAGCATCTACTAGGAGTCAGTCCTGGGACCAACATGCATGCCTTCATTCATTTATTCATTCATTCATTCACCTTGACAATGAGATGAAATTTACCCTCAGTAATTTCACAGACGGTGCCTAATTTGGAGAGTAATTACTATGCTGGTGGTCAGGGCTGTCATTCAGAGGACTCCCAACAAGCTGGAGAAGTAATCTGGCAGAAGCTTTAGGAAGTTCAGCACAGACAAATGCAAATTCCTGAATCCAAGACTGAACAGGCCAATGCAGCACAACAGGGAGGGCGACAAATGGCTCCAAATCTTTTTTACAGAAAAAATCCTGACATCCCAGCAGACAGCAACTCCAACACGAGTTAGCAGAGCATACTGAAGGTCAGCCACATCCTGGGCTGTACTAGGAAAAGTAAAGCCAGTAGATTGAGGGAAGTGATTCTTGCCCTCTGCTTGGAACATGTGAGACCCTGCCTGGAAGACTATGTCCTGTTCTGGATTCTCCTGTACAAGATGGGTATTGACATATTTGGAGCTCCAAGTAGCTGGAGCACAGGACATATGAGAGGAAGGTGACAGAACTGGGTTTGTTCAGGCTGAAGATGAGAATGCAGGGGCATCTAATTGTTTTAAATGACCTCCTGGCAATGTACAGAGAAGACAAAACCAGACTCTACGAAGCATTGCACCATGATAGGACAAGAGGGAGTAGGCAGAAATTGCAACATGGGAAATTTTGCCTAAGTCTCAGAAAACATTGCTGCCTTGAGGGGACATCAAATACGATATAGGTACCCGGATAATCTGTGGTATCTCTGTTCTTGGAGATACGACAAAGTCAACTAGGAAAACCGCTGAGCGACCTTTGAACTTGGATGCAACTTCAAAGCTGATCTCACTTGAGTGGGCTCAAATGAGCCCCAAAGATCCCTTCCAACCTGATAATTCTAACAGAATTTGGTTTTGCTTTCTTAAATGGCTGCTTTAAGGATTTAAATAATATTCCTGGGGCACTTTGTGGTTTGAAGGAAGAGACAGTGAAAATGCAGATCATTATTATTATTATTAACAAAATGTAAGTCATTGCTGCCAGGAAATATTGTAGGAGTGGTCATACATACAGGCTGCCAGAATGAATTGTGGGGTTTTGCTAAATAGAACAAAAACATCATTGAAGCATATTTAATCCACAAAAATGAAGAGTTCTACAAACCTTGTAAACAAATACAAGGTAAAAATAGGTCAATTTGGGTGATTTACTAGCCTGGATGCATCCAACTTAAATATATTTTAATATTTTTCTGTCTTGCCTACTTCTGTTTAAAACGCCAATCACTTTCCTCACCAGTTTTCTCAATCTTCATAAATATTCTTTTGATTAGAGAATAAATCTGATAGGCCTTGGAGGTTGGGGGAACGAAGGGAAAGAAGCGTTGTGGACTTTGGTGGATTTTTTTTTTCATTCCAGAACATGGGCAATGATTTCATCTTCAAAATCATTCCCTACCAGTGTATCAAGGCCTGGTAAAAAATAGGGTACTCTGCTGTCCAGTGGATCTGTGAGCAGAAGGGATTTTTCTCAAGAAGTCAAGGCTCTACCTTCCCTCTTATGGTCCCAGAACTCCTCTGGGGAAAACCTGCATTACTGGGTGAAAGAAACCCATGGTTTTGGTGAAAGCCAGAGCTTCTGACTGTGCCAGCTGAATAGCCAGGCTCAGAGAGCTCGTTATTCCATCACTTAATTACCCGTTCTGTAAAGAAGTATTTTCTGTTTTCCAGGCTTTAATCTGGCACTCTCAACATTTCATTTCCTCCTCTTCCCTTCTTGTATTACTAGTAGGGGGAGTATCCTCTCCTGTTTTAGCCTTCGCGGTGCAGCACATGATATTATGAGGTTGGTCGGATTCTTCTGAGCTACATCTTATCCCCAGTTACCCCCATCTTACTTACCGTTACCCCCAGCCTACTTATTGGTCCTCACACAGATACCGTCCCTTACCTTCAATTATCCTACTTATCATCTTTGACCATATGTTTTCTGCTTCAGGTGAGTCCCTTGGGGCTTAGAAGGTACAGCACATTTTCTCAGTTGCAATAACTTCACTCGCTTGCATTTCATCTTCCTAATAATTCACAATATTCCATTTGCTTTGGCCCAATGTTTCCACAGAAGGGTGTGTGGTTTCTCTAGTGTGGCCAGCTCTATTTCAGAATGATAACAGCTAATTTAGAGCTCACCTAACAAAGAACTCTCTTTTTATTCCAGATTCCACATTTATCAGCATGGCATTTCATCAGCATCTTTACCACAAATCACAGTCTTTCTGCAATTTTTCAGTCATCTTTCAGTTTTACTACCCTAAATAACCCAGTGTGACTCTCACCTCACTGTTCAGCCTTATCCAAATTGCCAACAACTGTGTTGAACAGTGGATTTCCCTGCATTGATCCACTAGAAATCTTTCTGCAGTGTGACAAGTGACCATATACTTCTACTCCCCATTTCCTACTGCCTAACCAGTTTTAAGGGCTTCTTTCCTGTAAAGAAAGGTTTCGGCCGGGGAACCTCCAAAAGCTCTTCTGCGGTGAACACCTACGTAGAGAATTCTTTTCACTTTGCTGGTGTACAGTCTGATCTTATTTGAGCTCCCCTTTTATACCCCAATTACTTCTCAGCCCTGCAGACTTTCTGGCAGACTTCCTGTTCCTGATGTGCTTAAAAAACATTTTATTATTGGTTTTATGCCTTTAGCAAATTGCTCTTCAAAATCTTTTTTTGGCAGAGCTTATTAAATTTAACTTGCCAGCATTGATATTCTTTCCTCTTTTTCTAGTTGGGAAATGACTTCCACTTTCAGAAGAACTTCCAGTAATCTCCTTTACTGTGCTGTGTATTGAAATGGGCTAGAAAAAACAGACAGCTCTAGGAAATTTCTCTTTCCATCTTCCCTGCCTTCCCCCCAAAAATGACCCGGCATTCGCTGGGCAGTTGATGTTATAAAGTAATTATTGGTTTTTTTCCCTGAATTGCTTTCTCTCTCTTTCATCTCCCCTCAGAAAAGGAACTAAAACATGGAGGGAATGCTAGCAAAATTCAAACTGTGGGAGGAAAAAAAAAAACCCTGAAGGGGGACACCATTTGTAAAAATGGCTAGCAGACAGGAAGGGTTGGTGTGAGCATGCATGGACAGGAAAGAAAGAGTAGTGGGAGGAAAGAGCAGGTAGGAAAAGGTTACATGGGAAAATGGAACAGTGATCATACTAAAATAATCACTTCTGAAATATTAAAGGTTTTGGTGTTTCCACTAAAAATCAGTGTCGTGAGTCCTAGGAATAAATTCCATTTTCTGAAAATTATACCCAGGTATGGACAGAGGTTTAGCTATGGTTGTACAAAGACTGAGACAGCAAAGCTTCCAGACACTTTCATGGGACTTGAATAGTGAGCAGGTCCCCCAAACCAGAGGCAAATTTCATCCTTGGGTGGCTGCCTCAATTTCCTCATTCATCGGCAGACTCCTAAGGGCAGGTTCAGCCTCTTGTAAACTGGTAGGTGCATACAGGCAGGATTCCTGGGTATCTCCTGGCAGTGGCCAAGCACTGCAGCCTGAAGCAGGGAAGTATGATGCCAGGTTATGTCAGTACCTTGTAGGATTGAGCCCTGCAACCTTTTGCTCACGAGCCGCTTCAGAACAGGAGGTGCTGATTTCTCCCTGGGCCTCCTGCTCTGCACAAAAATGGTGGGTCTGTTCCAAGCCCCAACAAGGTGAGACTTTCCAGCAACGTATTGCCAACTTTAACATTTCTCTAGCTTTCCAGGGAGGAGATATCTTAGCCTTTGGAACCAAGCAATTACCAAACTTTAAAAATGCACTTACCACCCCTGAAAAGGAAGGAAATATACAAATCACATCATTTTACACTATACATGTAAAATAATGTATCTTTTCTTACTTTAGGAGTTCAGCTGTTTTCTGAGTTCTTGTTTGAAAGGTCAAGTTGCAGTTGCAGTCATAGGCATCATTTTTCAACTAAGCTTACCAAGACTTTTAACTTCTTTTTACGAGGAGAGATCTAAAACCTCCAAATGAGTTAAATGAAGGCAAAAGACAGTGCTGGTTGCTTCTGACTTGCATGCTCAAAGCCCACTGCACAGGACAGTGCAATAAGCAGATGGGAGCAATCAGCACCTGGGCTGTGATCAGCCCACAAATCTTCTGTAGCATGCAGAAGCTTTGATTTTGTTTCCCAGTTGAGCCCAAGACGTAAGATTTAACCTGTAAAGACTCCTGGGATTTGAACTGTAGCAACTCTAAGGCCTCTGCAAGGTTAGCAGCTTTCTTGCACTGAGCACTGCAGAAATGCTTATTTCAGGCAGACACAATCCCTGCCCTGAAGCACTCATTATCTCTTTCTTTGAGGTGTGTTGCACATAGTTGAAGGCCTACATGTATCCTGAATAAAAGCAGTCTGATCAGTCACTCTTTCTAATTTCCTACCTCCTCGTCAATGAACGCTTGCTGGCACAGGGTTCTCCTCCCTCACCCCTGTAAAGGGAGAAAATTCCTTCTGGATGGTACGCCGATGGGAAAGGAACAGCTGAGAGCAATAAGAAAGGAGATACAAAGATGTGAATAAGTTTGGGAATAGTTATCTATTCTCAATCTAGAGAGACTGGTAATATAGGAGAACTAAGAAGCCTGAAACAGTGGAGAAAAGGAATATGGGGAGAAACCTCTTGATGGTTATATGACACAGAAAAGCACCAGAAGGAGAAAGAAGACAGTACCAGGAGTACCAGGAGGACACAACACAATACAAACCAAAACAATTTGATGGAAGTGAGAAAAGAAAATGAAAAGGCAAATGTTCAAGAGAAAAAATTTAGATATTTTTGTTAAAAAGCTCAGTAGAAAATGTACACATGGAAAGGTACAGAGGTAAATAATATTTCTCCCGCAATGCTGCAACCCTCCAGAATCTAAATGGGCTGTGCTAATAGCAGCTTGGCAAGGTAAGAAAAGGTTATCATTTTATGTCCATGGAGATAAGGCACTGAAAGACAAAGTGAATCTCAAGAGAGCACAGCGGAAATCTGCAGGTGGAAAAGGGGTCTGAACTTGGTGAGCATCGCTGAATTTTAAAAAAAAAAAAAATGGAATGAAGAAGGATAGGAAATCGGATGTGAAAAGTCATTATGGTATGGCAAGGTATTATTATACATTGAAGAAAATTACTCTTCTGCATTTTTTTCTGTTGTTGCTATGCTAGTGTACTTGGCGATCAGTCAGAAAAGCTGTAACAAATATACCTGCTTTCATAACTCTAGCTCACAACACTAATATTTACTGAAACTTCAGTGTTATCTGCCAATATTGATGCAATGTGTGTTCTGACGTTACCTACAATGAGAAACTGCCAATACACACTTCAAAGCTGTTCCTGTTTTTAAATCTACTATTTACCCTATAGCTCTTCAGTAGTTTCCTGATCAAACTAGTCAAGGCAGACCAGTAACTCTTACGTTGTACCAGTGTATTGAAATATCTCCAAGTAGCTTTTACATTAAGCATTTCACTGCCCCCTTTCATGAAGAACTTGAGGTGCACAATGTGGACATGTTAAAAAATTCTTGATTGTTACAGGTGAACTACTTTGTTTTTTGAGAATGACGCTCTACTGATGCCCCAGGAGAAGAATTAAGACTTAGATAAGGTGATCGTCACACATTTAAGGTCAAGGCACCTGACTCTAAGAAGAATTATAAGATGCCACTGGTGGCCATGGTCTTGGCTGAATCTTCTGAGGATTCAGAAGCAGCAAAGGTAAATTGAGTCCTCAGCTTCCAGCAGCCAACCGGACTGTCTGTGAGCATAGGCAAAGCAGAAAATGCATTAAGGTAGCAGGCAGCTGGGAAGACAAAGTGCATGTGCCTTAACATCCCCTGGCTAATTTTGTCCATAATAGGACTGGGAGAAACAGGTTGTCTGAAACTGCTGCTGCCCCTAAAGTAGGAGTGGAAACTATTGGTAGAATGCCCAGTGCCGGCAGCTGTGATAGCTGGCTGGTGTCCGTCCCTGGAGGCAGCCAGATTAGCAGCGTGGATCCCCTAGATCTCTCCTTTGCAATTCCCCACTTTCCTGTGGCAGGCAGGAGTGGCCCTGTCCCATCTGTTATTTCAGGAGGACTGACTGTAAGTTTTGCCTGAGCCATTGCTGAAAAGTCTCATGCTGGCTGCAGAATAAAAGGCAGGAGAAACGTTTATAGTCTTAAATGAGGAATAAACATGGCATTGCTCGTATTTGGAAATTCAGGGACCATCCTTGGTCTAAATGTTGTACATACCATTCTACTCCTTCCAAAATGCAGATGACACCAGCATTTCATTCTGTACTCCTGGCTCTCTCAGTTACTCGTTTTTCTACCCTAGGTTCTTTGCTGTGAATTCAACAGGTTACTGTTAAAAAGACTTTTCTTTCGGGCTGAATGAGTTCCGTCATTGCTGCCTGCATTTGAGCTTTGAACCACAAAGGTGATTCAAGTTCAGCTGTCCAACTTCTCTGTGTTTTCAGGATTCTTAGCTTGGTGATTTCTACATGTTCTGCCATGGTTCAGTACCCAAATTCAGAGCCTAGGTGTGGAACTTCCCAAGACTGTTCTGCAACTGGCTGACTGGTTTTCCACCTTGGAGCTTTGTTCCTCCAGGCAGGCAAACCTCAGACCTTAAATGATGGAACTGAACTATTCCTATAGATCTGTGAATTGTTGCCTTGGTCCAGCCTGTGGTTGTGATATTCCCTCGTGTTGCTGTCAGTGTTTTTCAAAGTGTCAGAATTTTACAACATAACTTCTTGTCTGGTTTTCCAAAGCTTTTTATTTTAATCGTTCAAAAGTGTCACAGAGAGCCATATTATAATCCCCCTTTATGTCATCTATCTTGGATCCAGAGTTGTACTTGTGAGGCTCATGAGCATTAGATTTCTTACTCCTTATTTCATACTCCTTTTGGCTGCTTCCTCTTTCTAATTTCCTACCTCCTCGTCAATGAATCCTTGCACTAGGAGAAAGTTTTGCCAGGCTCAGTCTTCCAGGGCTGCTCTCTAGGCAATTCACAAGCCTGCTTGCTCCCCCCATTTCTGGCACATTTCTGTTTTTTCTCAGATAAAACTCCAATAGTAAGCAAGCTCTGACATTTGTATGCAGGCATCCTCAGTGAAAACCCATTGGGCATCATGCCTGGATACCTAATTCAGCTTTTGGGTTGGGCAGTGGATCACATTATTTCAGTTGTCATTATTGTGAAGGGGCTTGGTCGTTTTTTGTATTATTTCTCAGTGAAAACTGGATGTCTTCAATGAACTACTAGGAAAATACAATTGGGCACTCAAATCACTTCTTTGAGGTTTAAAAGAAGAAAACAGGGGGTGATTTTAAATTATTTATAGTTCTGTGATTAGTAGTGCATAAATGTTATTTGGACTTTGTATAAAAACACAGTAATTTTCTCTTTGTACCAGTCAACTAGCAACTCCTCTTCTACCCACTGGCATACGTAGGCAACTCCTTTGTAAAGCTCCACAAGCAAACTTCCCCAAGGGTAGCTCTGACAAACCAGTGCGCTCCCCATGGCAGTGAAAAATTACCTTCTACCTCCCCTGTAACAACCAAACCGGGAGTTGGAGCCTGTTTGGAAACCCAGGGCTCACCCGGAACCGTCAAGTATTGCTTTGCCATCTGCTCCTTGCAGGAGAGGAGTTAGCTCATGCCTGTCAGGGCTAATCCTTCCCCTGATGGTAAAATCCTCCCTTCCAGTCCATCTCCTGGACACCCTTTGAAAATAGGAAGGAAATGCTGGAAGAGACACCCAGCTCTCAAGTCACCCTGTGCACCCATCTTTGTTTTAGTTTTCTTCTCAGAAGTGACTGGTTTCACTCTGTTTCAGCTTGTCCCTCCACTGCACCAGGCTGGCTGGGTGGTGAAACACCGCAGAATTATGTTAAGCAAGACTTACGGGCAAACATCCAACTGCAAGACTGAGAGCAAAAGGGTATAAATAAAACAATGACAAGTTCTCTTCTGGTCTATACTTAACCATGACTCCTGTTCCAAGTATCCCATGAGGGATTTCTTTTGCATTGCCTTGCAGTGAGAGCAGAGGATGGTGGATTCACAGAGCCAGCCTTCCTCCCAGGTGGCAAGCTCACTTCAGTGTGACTTCCGCATCCAAATGCTCCGTATTCCTTTGGGCCTGTGCTTTTGGGTGTAAATGCAAACGCTGTTTATGTCCTGTCTTGAGAGGGACCCCTCGGATACTTAAATGTCATTTCCATGTGAGCCTGGCAGGGACTGTCAGATAAATACAGCTGATTTTGCCTCCTGAGATCAAAACTGTTGTGTACCAAGTGTATATTCTCCCTTTGTCCTTCAGCAGTCTGCTGACTAGCTGCCCCTGCCCATGGGATCCTCTTCATCTCCTCACACTCCACTGAGATTATTTATACAATCATAATATCCCTATTATGAGATATCAGTTGTGCATGTGTTCTGCAAGGTTCACAATCACCGGTACCTCAGTGACTTTCCACAGACATCACGCTTTATTAACAAGGGCAACAGATGCTGTGAAATTCACATTGTACGAGTTCTAATGCAACTCATACGTAATGTCTCAGATACAGAGTCTTCTTTGAAGATCAGCTCCTCTCTGCTTTGCTGGATGTCTAGGTACAAAGTGCATTTTCTTCTGATCTAATAGCACTGGAATTCCAGGCAAGGGATGATGCTTTTATAGAGGTATACCATGATTCCATTTTAAAAGAAAAAAAAAGATCCTTTTTTTTAACCTTATCTTGGATGTACAGTGCTCCTGGTTTCCTGCAGATACAGTCTTCCTGATACAGAAGCCCAGACACTGATTTTCAAGATAGAGTTCATTTTGGACTTTATTGATGCAATAGACCTTGGTTTGGGCTGCCTTCAGAAAACAGATTTTCAGCCAAGAAGAGCTGGTGGTGTAATCTCAGATGATGATGGTGTTTGTGATTGCCCAGTGAGCCTTCCCAGGCAGGGATCAGCCTACATCTCTGGGTTTGGACACAATTACTTTCATTCTGACAAAATTACTGGTGGTGTGGAAGGAGAACATGGCTGTAGATGGGGTGGGTTTAGATTCTTCCCAGACATAAGATGTTTTGTTGTTTGTGTCATGTTCTGTTTTACAAAAATTTTCAAAGTCAGTTGAGTAGAAGGTCTGTTTATTTTTGAGAGCAGTGTACTAGGTCAGCTGTGTAGTTATTTATTTCTTTGTAGTATTTTTAGGAAAGGAGGCAAACATTGATTTTTATAATTACGCTAAAATAAGCTTCATGACCCATCGACATTTTAATATTAGAAAACCACTGGCTTTTAACAGAAGACTTTTGATCTCTTACCTCCATTCATTCTTCTTTTTTTTTTAATATAGCTTGGTCCTTTCCTTTTTCCTTTCCTCTCCTCTCCTTTCCTCTCCTTTCCTCTCCTTTCTTCTCCTTTCCTTTCCTCCTGCCCCTCTCCCTCTCCTGCCCCTTCCCTTTCCCTCCTCTTCCCCTTCCCTTTCTCCTTCCCTTCCCTGTTCTGTGCTTGTGGGATTATACAACAAGGCTCATGATTTTAATGTGAATCTCAAATATTTGGCATCAACAGTCTCACCAAACAAGAATAAAAATATGATTGCAAAGTAACTGCAAAGTAGAGGAATGGGATAGAAGGCAGAATGTGAGGAACAGGCTTCTTCCACCGCTGGTGGCTTTGCAACTGGTGGCCACAAAAGCATCATTCTGAAGTCTTTTGCTTGCTGTGGTGGACAGACCAAAGCCACAGACAGACAGGGTCAGCAGCTTTCTCAGGCTACAGGTACTCTCTGATCAATAGGGCTCTTAAACACTTGATGTATCTGTGTGCTCTGTGCCTCAATTGCCACGGCTTTCTGTTGCAATCCTTGGTTTATTCATACCCCATGAACTTTGTTGTGCTCTTATTTTTTTTGTGAACTATATTTTTAGTGCCTATTATTTTAAAGGAAAGATCCTCTAACTCATGATATCGAGTCGATTGAATATAGGCTTTTAAAACAGAGTATTGACTATTCTTTCTTCAATGATTAGACTATTACCAGATCTCAAATATCCTTTTTTTTTTCTTTTATTATTATATTTTTTTAAACCTGGTGCATGGTGCTACTGCATTTGCAGGGCTTGATCCAGAAGAATCGAAGCACATGCTTAAGGAGAAGAATGGCATGTGGTTCATGAACCCCATAATTAGTTCCCCTTCCTAGCTCTAAGCAGTAATTAAATCTGTCACTTCTGCTCTGCTGATTCATTTATTTAGCTATTTAATTGCTCAGCTGAATACGTCTTTATCTCCAGAACTGCAACATTTTGTTCAGACAAAGAAATAGCATAATCCATTATTATTTTTTTCCAAGAGCAGGGACACATAAAAGAAAAGGACACTAATACTAGATGATTTGGTGGTGTCATCAGTTTTCACTTATAAAACAAAACAGTGTTTAAGGGAAAACTTCAACCAGTGCTCGAGGACAGCTTTCCATATATAGCCTTGTTTCTCCAGGAAATTGTGTCAAATGGGAGGACCCAGTGTATCTGACCCAGGGTTCCATTTTAAGTTAACTTAAAGCACTTCCAGGTAACAGCCATAATTTTCTGTAGAAAGAGATGTCTTACCCTGATCTATTGGTGGAATATTTCACAAGCAATTTATAATTGCAATGAACCATTTGCAAAACTACTCAGTATCTTTCTGTGATACATTTTATTTCTGGGACGTTGCTTATGGAGATTGGTGTCACCTGTCTCTTAGATTTATCATCAGACACGGCGTTGTGATCCATAAAGCAACTGGCATTCTGAATACTTTCAAGCCCTTCTGAAGACCTCTCTGCGAGGCGTGCTTCCACATATGGAGTTTTCCATACATGTTACGTTTTCGGCATCCTCAAGGGAGGTTGCAGGATGCCTCCACCATTTCTATCCACAGGTTGGAAAAGCTGGTGTAGGAAGGCAGCATGCAAAACAGTGAGGACCAGGTCAAGACACATCAACTCAAACAGGGCCTTTTGGCAACACAAGAAAATATTGTTTATTTTTATAACCTTCTTTTTCCCCCTCTTTGAACTCTGTAATGATAGTTGATCCAGGAAGTGGAAGATACAAAAACACCAGAAATTCAGAGGAAAGGATATTTTTCTTTCACTTCTGGCATCAGTGGCTCAGTTCCACCAATTTATGCATCTGCCTGGCTGGATGGATCTTATGCCATGCACACAGTCTTGCATTTCACTCTGTTAGTGACTTGTTTTTGCTGTCTTGTTACTCAGTTACCGCTATGCAGCTGTTAAAGTCATAGGTCATGTTTTTTTTCCCAGGTAAGCTCATTATACTAAAAATCTTTTACTGTTTACCTGGAGGGGGTTTTGTTGTGGAGTTTTGGGTTTGTTTTGGTTTTTTTTTTTTTTGTTTTTTGATTTTTCCTTCAGTGAAGGTCCTGCCCACTCCTTTGCAATGCAAAGAGCGTCTGTACTGCTGCTGCAGACACCCAGCCTGGCCCTGCCTGAAGTAAAACCAGGACCCAGTGTGGAGCTGGCAGTGTTTATTAGCTAAATCACAATACCCTGCAAACACAGCTGGACGTCCTGCCATGCCTTTTTCGGTTCCTGTGCTGGGCTACATGGACCTCCTGTTGGTGATGTAGCAGGGGTCTCTGCTTCACTCTCCCACATCCTCAGGGGGAGATTTGTCCACCCCCAGGCCAGCGGCTTTGGCCCGACAATGCTTAGTCTGTATCTTTCGCGTTGGTGTTATTGTTCTGCATTTGTGCACTCTGGGTTACTGAAAGCCTTTTGTTGAAATAAAGAATATTTCTGTCCCTGCTAAAACGAGGAAGTCTGGAAATCTTGCAGGCAGTTTTGTTTTTGTAAGCCCGTGCACATGGTTTTTGGATTAGGGCTTTGCATGAACTTTGTTTAAATATTCTCTCTTTTAAATATGCTTCTTCAAATGATCTGAAAGTACATTCTTTGTTATGTAGGGCACACATCCTTAAATTCAGGGAAGTAATAAACCAGCAGAAACCATCTCTGGACATCCTTTGAGGATAAGGGTGCTTTGAGGATAAGTCTGTGTGTGAATGGGTTTAATATGAGAAAGCACAGTGCTCTGCAGCAGGACAAACATGTATGATCAGAGGAGGGCATGGGAATGAAACGGAAAAAATAACATTTATTTGTCATAGAAGAGAAGTTCATTGTGGAATTGGTGGAAACCGAACAGAAGAAACATGGGGATAAAAATTTCAGACGGCTTTTATCTCAGTTCTGAAAAAGCAGGAGGTTAGCCAATAGGATTAGTAGTTTTACAGAGATTTGTACATAAACATTGAGACACGAGAGTTGGAGGGACATCAGTGGAGTGCCCTCCCTTTGCAACAATTATATCCGGGAACATCTGTGGAGGGAATTAGGTGACTACCAGCTTCCCCTCAGATGAACCTAGCTGTTGTCATCCTGCCATCAACAGGCTGGAAAGTACTACCTCAAAGGCACTACAGAGTTTACAAGCAGTCAAAAGGGACCAAAACCCACTCCCTTGCCCTGCCCTCCCCACACAGGAGCAGGCAGCATCCAGCTACTTGCACCCTGCCAACTGGAGGTTTGCACAGGAGTGAACGAGCTCTAGGTCTGGGCAATGCTGGTGGATGCACTCCAATAGATCCAGGGCACTTTGAGATGGGGTTTTGGGGTAGGTTTGTTGGGTTTTTTTTTTTTTAGTTTTCATCTCTAACTCAACTGTTTAGTTAGAAACATCCAGCTTGAGTTTCTCTCTACAATGCTGGAATATGCTGGTATAAAATGTGTCTAAAACAAATTAGATCAAATCCCCCGGGTTTGATACAAATGTGACTGTACTTCTTTAATGTATGGATTTACCTGCTGGTTTATTGGGAAGCTCTTGTTAATGTTTTGACTTCGAGAAGTCATCGCGCATAGTATTTGCATGATGCGATGTATCTGTGGGGTTGGTGGCTACCTCTGACCAGCCCTGGTCACCGTACTTGGTTATATAAGATGCATGGACTTGGGTACCTATAAATATTAGTGTGCAGCTGTCACAGAGGGATTGTGAGCGAGCTGCTCGGGACCTCGAAAATATAATAGCTTGGCACCCAGAAATATACAACTTTGATAACATATCACAAGGTTTCGCGTTGGGCAAGAAGAGGGTAGGAAGGTGGCAACTGCTTTTAATCTTTTTGAAAATTGTTTTCCCTCTTTTGTACTTCTGTATACATTGGATCTTTATAATTTTTATTACATTAGGACGTGACATTCCTGGCCTTGACAGTGCTTTTGTTTGGATATTTATAGCAGCTTCTGGTCATTGTGGAGCAAAGGAGATTGCCCTGCCCTCCGGCCCTTTCTTAAGCAGATTTTGGGCAGAAGCTGCTCTCATGTGGCACTAATTGCAATGATTGGTGGAGGGGGTGTTGTGAGCGCACTCTGGCTGACTCGGGCTTATCTGCTAAGGGCTAAGCCAGGGGAGGAAGGGAGGGAGGAAAAACGGGGAGAAGGGAGGAAAGGGGAAGGAAGAAAGAAAAAAAAGAAAAGGAAAAAGGAGGGGGGGAAGGAAAAAAAAAAAAAATAGCCCCGGTTTGCTTCAGTCTGTTTGGGCTCAGGGCTCCCGGCCATCTGTCCGCGCACGGGCGGCACGGAGGGAGCCGGCTGGCTGCAGCCCCGCGCAGGGCGGCGCGGAGGGAGCTGCGACCCCCGGCAGGAAGGGAGCGGCGCGGGGCTCCGGCCGGGCGCGGGGACCCGCTCAGCAGGTGGGTACCGCTGCCCCGCGCCGGGATGCGAGCGGGAGGGGAGGGACACTTTCCCCCAAGGATAAACCCCCTCCCGCTTTCTGGTGGTGTAGTGCGGCCGAGGAGGGGGGTGCTGCGTGCGGGCAGGGGGGGCGAGGGGTCTCTGCTTTGTTTTGAAGCGTCCGGGAGCCGAGCGCGCCGCTTCTGTGGGCGGCTTAAGGGCTGAGTTTCTCCCCTCTGCCTGCCCGGGACAGGCTGCGGTGGGCAAAGTCGTTAAAAGATGGAAGCCAACAAGTTGGCGTGGAAGTGATTTGTGCGGGGATGCGGCCGGCCGATCACCCGCGCCGGGACTCGCGCTCCGGCCGCTGCTAGGGGCTGCGGCGGGGGGTCCGCTGCCTCCCCCGGGGTGAGTAACCCCGCCCGAACCGGGGCTTAAGCGCGATAATATCATCTGGAGACTGGGGCGGCGGGGAGGACGGACGGGGGGACAGAGATGCGTGTGTCCCCCGCTTAGTAGTTTCCCGTGAGTTTAAGGCGGAATGGGGAAAGGCCAAGGCAAAGCGCAGGGGCAGCGGGAGAGGGGGGATTGGAAAGACCGGAGACTGAGAAGTTTCTGATGTGCTGTTAACGCGGCATCGCTGTCAAAAGTAAGGGAGCGGGGATATCGTCCCGTGTTTTGGGTGTGTTGGAACTGGACGCTGCTTCCTTTTATTCAGCTGTTAAAGTTTCTGGAGAACTTTTGGTTGGTTGGTTGGTTTTAATTGCCAACGTAAAGAGCTGAAGCATCGCCGCTCTGCGCGGTGTGCGGTGGGGGGGAAGCGAACTCCGGTGCGTGTGTCTCTTAAAGGCTGGGGAATATGCGGTAGCTTTGTGACAGCTGCAGTAAGAGAAGACTCTGGACTTCGTGCCTCTCTTTATTATTATTATTATTATTATTGAAAACATTGTTTGTAAAGATGCAAGAAGTTGTGTGACTGCATCCAGAGCTGTGCTTTCGCCTCTTTGATACTTCTGCTAGAATGTCCTATTACACTGGATAGGGTTATCTTCAGCGTGCAACTTGTATTTGTTTCTTATAACTCTACTAGTACTACTAGGAAAATAAACGCTGAGTTAACGCATGTAACCTGACCATATTTTAGCAGCTCTTGTGTCAGTTATAGACAGCAAAATGCAGTTATAGCTGGAAATTGGTCTGCGTGTCTGTCTTTAATTATTTTTTTTTTAAAATGCTGGTAAAGTGTGTGTACCATCTAGTCTAGCAGTCGGTATTGTTTGTTTCTTTATATACGGTTTTGGAAGTAGAAAAATAAATGGAGTTGAGCAGTCGGGAATCCATTTTTCCAATGCTTATCCATAAAAAAAATCTTGGTGCAAATCTCATGAACTATCACTAAGGATTATTCAAAATGGAATCCAGGAATCGGCGATGCTAAATCAGACAAGAGTTTATAAAAATAAACTGAAAAGCTGAAGCTTGCCTTCTCAAAAACCTCATTTATCTCATCTTCTACTCATTGTATTCAAGAAAAGGAAAAAACTTGATCGTGTGGCTATTACTTTCTTAATCTGTAATTATTTTTTATTTTTATTTTCCGTACGATCTGAAATAGCTGCTTTCTTACAAAAGACCTCCCCCACTTTCCGCCTCTCATCTGTGTCCATGCTGCAAAAATAAGTCCTCAAGGATATAACTGTTTGTTTTACTGGTTCTGTTCCTTATCGCTCTTGGTCTTCAATTTTCACTGGATTGAGTATGTCTGTAATATTGGAGGCAGTTGCCATTGCTCCCTTCAAGGGCCGTATTTAAGGACATCCGTAGCATGCACGCGGTGCGGTAAGCCGTACCGACACGGATATATTCATTTTATTCTTACATGGTGCAATATATTTTCCTTATTACTTCAGGGAATCTAGGAATACGATAAGCTCTCCATTAGAGGTATCAGTAAGAAATACATTAACGCAAGCGTGCAGTCAGTAAGGGAGCACTTTTATTTGAAAGCCTTCTCATGGCAGACGGCGGACTAACAGTCTTAATGAGCAACCTGTGCTGGGTATCTTCAATGCTAGATCGGAATTGCTTTTAGGTACTTTGCAAATACAATTTTTACTCAGGATAACTGAATTTCTAGCAGCTGTCCAGGCCTGTTGTTTCCTTTCCAGCTTTGCAGCCTCTGAATGCTAGAGGAATCTGCTGGGCGAAGGGCTGGATGCGCACAGGGTAGGCGTTTCAGGATGCGGCTCTCCTCAGAAACCAGCCTCGGTATTGTCGGGTATCGAGGTCTGTTACTAATGCAAAGCGAGATGTGGCATTAAAAATAGAAGCCAAATCCAAAGACTGCTGTGGTGTTGGATACTCTGGAGCAAACTGGAATAGCCTTCTCCAGCAGATTACTGAAAATGTGGTGAGTGACTTCTCTAAGCTGTGAGGACAGCGCTCGTTTGTGAAGCTGCTGGCCCACAGAGCCATCGCAGGGCCAGAGCCTGTCCTAGCCGAAGCATGCTTGTTTGCACCCCTTGTGATGCTCTGTGCTGAGGAAGTGGGACAGGACACAGGGGAGCAAGGGATGGCCCATCCCTCCAGCTCAAGAAGGCTGGGAGGCAGCCGTCGAGCATGTTGGGCAGGGTCAATGGCAAAGGGACAATGCAATAGGGCAAGGGTGTATCACTGTGTCAGAAAGTTGGGGAGAAGCTTGCAATGCTAACGGGGGATGTGGTCACAGCCACGGGGGTGCATGGTGGAAGGGCAAAAGAGCTGACTGCAGGAGGGGAGGGTTTTGAAGGGGCAGATGCCTTGGCAAAGCACGCGGTGGTCGTTGAAGTGATTGACTGAGAAGAGCAGAAAGGCTGGAGGTCTGATGGCATGAGGAGTAAAGGCAGGCTGGTTGCTCCAGGAGCAGTCAGGAGTGCCGGAGTTCTTGAATGCAGCCATGGGGAGACTTTGTGGCTGGATGGGTAACCCAGTGTGGGTGCCGTGGAAATAGAGCCGAAAGCTGGGAAGTGACCATCAGCATTCCCGCTCTTCCTCACAGACCGAGGAGGGTGTTGGGTAGCTGAGCTGCCATGAGTTTAGGAACAGCCATTGTACCTGGGGCACAGCGGGAGGGCTGGCAGAGAGGGCGATGCTGAACAATCTTGAGCCTGGTCTGTTGTGTATGTGAAACTGGGGAGGCAAGCTGTTACACCTTACAGGAAAACCTAAGGATGAGAACTCAACACTGAAACTGTTTACACTCACTCTTAGTCTTTCCCAAAGTTGTTTTTTTTTTTTTTTTTTCACTTAGTGTGGTCTTCTGACCTTTATAGCAACACCATGACTGGGGACCATACCACGCACAGAAATGTGTTCTCATAGACTTTGGAAGACCGTTCTTCTTTAAAAGAATCCTTGTTGCACTTTTAATAACAGATGTGCTTTGTTGCATTCGTTTGCTAAGCAACAGATTCACGGCGTTGCCTGTGAAGCACAAAGGCGCAGGAGGCTTTGACACACCAAGTGGAGCTTACGTAAAGTTCATGAGCGGCAGCGAGGGTGAGCGATGAGTTCTCTGGGTTTTGTTCCTCACACTAAAACATTTTAAGGTTGGGTATTTTTCTCTGCTGGCTGCCACCAGCAATAGAAGTATCAACAGGAGAAAAATGGGTCGCTTGGGTTTTAGCATTAAGCAGCAAATCCAGGGCCAATAGGATTTAGCTGGGATGTTAAGGTTTATTCAGTGCATTTAGTTAATGAAGTGGGGGGAGGGGGGGGGGGAGGAGGGAGTAGAAGGAGGAAAAAAAAAAAAAAATCAACCCACAACAGTGTCTGGGGTTGGGGGAGGGGAGAGAATAGCCTCCTGCCACCGGGGGCATCCTGCGGTGACTGCTCCTGATTGATAGATGCTCCACAAGACAAAAAAGAGCTGAGCGAAGGAGGCTTTAATTAAAAAGTACCAGCTTGATACCAGCTCTCTTTGGATTACAACCAAGCAAAAAAATCTTTGTAATAGATGTCCACCGAGTCTGAACAGTGTACGTGTGTTTCTAGGGAGCATAGTGCCCATCAGTTAGGGGGAGGGAAGGAAGAGATGATGCTAGGTCCAAGCATCTGTAAAGTGGTTATAAAGCCATGAAAGTATTTAGCAAGTGCAATCATATATTAATATTCATCAATCAGGCACAGAAATCAAGTTCAGGTCAACAAACTCCCGTTTGAACGGCATGCCAAGCTTTCTAGCAGACGGCCCCATCGTCCCTGACACACAAGGGTGGCCCTTTGCTGTGCTTGCCCATGTTCTGAAGCTTTTGTGTCCCCTGCCAAAGGCTGTCATCTTGTGTACACACATGTCGTTCAGCATCTTGACTTGCTTTCCAAGCCCTGAAAGCCCTCAGCACAGACACATAAAAAACAATTAGTATAGAAAGTCATTGTTATTTAAAAAAATAAAGGGTTATTGTCTTGCACTGTTAAAAAAAAATGCAAACCAACAAGAATGGATCTTTTTTCCAGGAGGGTTAATGTATGCATTCTTATTTATTTTTATATTTTTAAATTCTGTTTCTCTATAGACCAGGCTCCCACTCGGATCAGACCTTGTTTTTCTGAAAGCTGTAATTGTAATTTAGAGTCTGATCAACTTTCTTATTCCTCCTGCCCCCTCAGAGGTTCCTGCTTGATGTCCTAACTAGATGCTGCTGGGAATCATTGAGTAGCCATTAAGACTGCCGAGACAGCCCACTGATCTCAACAGGCTTCCTTTCTGAGAGGGAAGTGGCCATCGGTAGCAGGATTTGGCTTTAAAAGTATGGAGTAAATAAGCATCAAACTAAGAAACTGAGTAGAGTCCCCTCTACCTGTTGTTCTCAGCATAATCCCGTTGCTCAGTGGCTTGATACGAGCATGTGAGGAGGGCCCTGCAGCATTTCTTAGTAGGATTTATTGCAGTGACACCTGAAAACTCCTACAAAATGACACAGAGAAAGACTTCTATGTCTAATTTATGGTTTTGTTTGGTTGGTTAGTTTTTTTTAACATCATGAAGAGTTTAAGATAAACACTTTGTTTTGTCTTGTTTTTTTCAAAAAAGCAATTGAAATGTTTAGGGAAAAAACCTATTCACACTTCTCTGCCTTGTCCTGTACTGCTTTCTTTCTGTTCTTCACATGTGTGCTGAAAAACTTCTTGCCTGTATTTGTAAACTGTCTGTAATAGACAGGAGTAAACTGTCTGGAATAGAAATAATTTCACAAAAATAATAAAAAGAACCCCTCCCCCAAAAAAAGAAAACAAACCAAACCAATGAAACCAAGTGGCCTGGTTTCAGCTAAGATGGAGTTAATTTCTTTTTTAGCAGCGGATGGAATGCCATGTTTGGGAGTTAGGATGAGAGCAGGGCTGATAGCACCCTGATGTTTCTGGTTGTTGACAAGCAATCAAGTACTTCTTCAGTTCTTCATACTTCCCTACTAATGAGAAAGGAGGGGATGCAGCCAGGACAGGTGACCCGAATTGGCCAAAGAGGATATTCCATGCCAATTACATCATACTCAGTATAAAGGGGGACGGGGGAAGAGGAGGAGACAACGCCAGGACGTGCAGTTTCTGGGGACGGTCGGGTTCGGGGACGGCTCTAAGCTGTGCGGCCTGAGTTGTGTGGTTTGGTGAGAAACTGCATTGTGTATCACCAGTTCCATATATTTTGTGCTATAAACTCCTGTTATTGTTATATCTAGTTTTCTGCTATTTTAGTAAACCATCCTTATCCCATTCCACGGGGTTTTGGTTTCTAGGTTGTGGGGTGGGGTTTTTTTCCTCCTTTTTTTCTACCCTTCCACCCCCCCTCCCCAACTTTCCCTCCCTCTTCCTTTTAAAGAACAAGTGACTGTGTGGGGCTCGGCCCTCAGCTGGGGCAAAACCATGATGCCAAGTGCAAGCCAAGATCATTTGACTGCAGTGCTTAAAGCGAGGCTTTCTGAGTCTTCAACCAAGTTTTAGAAAATGGGGGTGGCTGTGTCCGAACCACAGTCACAGGGAGAGAGGAGCACCACAAAGACTCTCCCGTCCTCTCTTATGTACAAACAGGTATGTGTCTGCCAGTGAGCAAATACGGATGAGACATTAGTGCTAATCTGAGGATGTGATGAGGTGAAATCTGAACGGTCTGGTTGTCCCAGTGACAACAAGGGAAGCAGAATACCCTGCCAGATGCAGAGCTCTCCGCAAAAGAAAAGCAAGCGAGGAGAGGTATGTCTCCCCAGAAAAAAGAAAAACTTTTGGATGTAGCTACGTGGCAGTGAAGCACTTGGTGCAGTGTCCATGCCATCTAGTTCTGTTTATGATGGTCTATTACCTTTGCTCCCCATTGGTTTGTGTCTTCTCATCGTCGGGTAGTGGAGCACCTATTCAGTACTTGAGCCTGGTTTAGATGAACGGAAAGACGGAATCTGAGCTTTGAAGACCATAAAATGACTTTTCCGTGATTCCATTCAATTAACAAAACTCTGTGCATACCTCAAAGACCTCATTAGCATGACTGTGGCTGCGTGCCAGCATCTAGCCAGAAGAGCTAATGGAAATTTTGCCGGCTGTTTTGTAACATTAAACATTCTATAGAACAACAGCAGAGATTTTAAATGAAAAGGCTGTAAAAACATTGGGGGCAGACACAACGTTTGTAAATGCTGTAAATCCACTCAATAATTACTGTGCAGTACTGGATTAAATACTGAAAGTCCCTGAGACGCCTGGATCTAGTAGAGATTTGCTTACATATTATCAAAGCGATTAAAAAGACTGTTTGCCTTTTTTATTAATGTATGTTATACCCACGAGAGCAAATGAAAACCAAATGTTTGGCTCCTGCAAACAGTATAATATGAGAGATCTACCACTGTTATGACACACGAGGTCAGAGTTTTAATTCGCAGCGATGAGAATCGGGTTTGGAGTCCCGACTTCTTTTTAACTCAGGGATGTTTAAGTTGCTGGGTTTCGAGCGCGTGGTAGGGAACATCAGAAGTTACACCACTGGATTTCTGTGGGAAGAGCAAGGGCTTTGGGCAGACACTGAGAGGGACAGATGGACACTTCGTTTCCTGCTCCCTCCTTCCCCCACCAGCCCTCTTGCTGTACAAATACAGATGTCTGGCAAGTAACGGAAAGACTGGCACTGTTAATTAAGTACTGTGAGCATCCCACGATGCTTACTGTGGGCTAGGGTGCATAAAGGAGGCTGAATAAAAAACTGTAAGAGCTCTTAAACCTTGCTTGTAACAAAATCTCACAATACCTTCAGTGTTTCAAGAGTCAAAGTTAGAAATTCTGACCCGGTGTTTTAAAATACTGTAGAGATTTTGGAGGCTTCTGTTGTTTGTGCAGGAATGATATGTCTCTGACAAAAGCCTCCAACATGAGCTATGGTGCTGGAGCCTCCTGAAGCTATGCTTTCCCATGAGTAGCTAGGGCAGCCCTCCAAACACCCCCCACTGCGGACAGAAGTGCATCTGCACTTGGGGATGTCTTTCATGACTGTCACAGGCAGGGTATGACTCTTTCCCACACTTCTAACAAGCATTGTTCTTGGCCTCCCATTTGCTTGCAGGAGCTGTAATTACCTATGTATCTCCAGAAGCTTCAGTACCAATTAATTTGTTGGCATACCCAAGCATAACCTAGGATGTGACGTCATAGGCTTCAACCTCTCCTTGGTAGCTAATTCCTGTTTGAGAAATTTCACCCATGTCTAAAAAAGGACGCTTTAAGAAGATGCTTATCTTCAGCTGCATCATGGTGGCTTCAGGAATTCCTGGAACTGGCTGCAGAGCAGAGTGCATTAGCTTAAACACTAGAGATGCAAATAATTTCCTTCTGCAGTTATTGAGATTGTCATGGCTGAAGGTAACGGTAGCTCAACTGTTTTGTTTTGTGTTGCCCCCATGTAGAATCACATCCATGAGTGGTTGCTGAGTTCCAGCTGGTGAGTGATACATGAGTGGTACTTCATAGCCGGCGGCTGATACCATCTCCTTGCAGTTGCATGAGCATGCTTTAGTCACAGAATCACTAGACTGGAAAACACCTTTGCGATCATCAGGTGTGGTTGGATGCTGCTTTTTAATTTCTCAGAAACATCCTTTCTGCTCTCTTGGTTTTCCATTTCAATGAGAAGATGATAAAAGGCAGAACTGCAGCAATTTAGGCAACCTATCTTGATATTCCCATGTTTTCCCCATACCTTTGTCAGAAGAAAACTAGTATCCTTAACGAAATTTTGGATTTGCTAAAATCTGTTAGAGGGCTTTGTTTGGTTACCTTTTTGTTATATAAATAAACCTGCCACACATGTACGGATTTTTTATATATATATATATTTATATATATGGCAGGTTTGTTGGTAGCCACTTCTTGACAGCAGACTTTCTGGGAGGAGACAGGTGACAGACAATTTGGACCCTGAGCTTCGCCTTGTGATGCCTGGGTTTCATTTCAGGATAATCTGCTCACTGGGACCTATTCACTTCTAATCCTGTTCATTGTCTGAAAGGAAATCTCACAGCACCGTGACCTTTCCTGGCCAGTTGTACCTCCCGTTAAGAAACTACCCTGATCTTCCTGTGGGTGGGTGGGTGAGCGAAGTCACTGTGGATTTGGCAATAAAATGCGAGCAGGGCTTTACACAAAAAAGCCTACAGAAACCATCCTTTTACTGTGCTTTTATTACATTGGACTGTGCACAGATGGATGGGCTTTTAGTTGGCTCGGGAGTAAAAGAGCCCACCAATATATATCTAAACCTTTCTAAAGCAGCCTGGATCCCCTTAGGAGCAATGCATTAAGGTGCCTATGAAAATGGAGTTTTCTTTTACCTTATGACCTTACTGCTTTCCCATGGCTAGACAGGAAAGACCTAGTCTCCAGTGAATATTATTATTAGTCAATAAAGTTAAAAGCAGCAGATCATAGATATATATATATATAATATTGGGACATAAATAATAACGAAAGTAGCAAGAACTAGGGTTGCCTACGGCTACTAATAAAATGTCACCTTCATTTTAGCTCTGTATGCCTCTGAGATAATGCTTAAAAATACATCAAAATCTGATGCTCTCAATGAGAATATGGCTGAGTTGACAGATAAAGGAATGTATTTCCAAATAACATCCCTAAAATATACTGGACAAGCGTAACAGATTGCAGATGCACCTAAAATGTGTTTCATTTATAGTTTCTACACTGCTAATGCCATCAGATTTTTCAAATACATACATTTTTATATTGGGGGATTATCTTATGTGGAGCTTAGTAGATTTTACAAAATCCTTTCTTGGCTGTGTTGATTTCAAAGATATTAATTCTTACTTCAAACACTTAACTGGGAACTTCACTTAACTACAACTTTAAACCATAGCTGGAATCTTTCTAAAGAAAACTATCATGTTTATACTACATTCCATTTCTTTCAAGCTTTTGTTTATAAAATCTGGGTGAACTGAGTAAAATTTGTGCATACATTTGTCCGATATGAAAAGTAAATTAATTTGTGCTGTAATCTCTGCTTTCTGAGAAACAAGTTTGTTGCAGTACCATCTCAGTTGAAGTAGTTCTGGGTTGTTGCTTTCATTTTCTTTATAGTAACTGCATTATTTTTTTTTTTTTTTGAGGGATGGGGACATCCACAGAATAAAACTGCTTTGGACCCTCAAGTATGTCTAAAGCTGAGGGCAAAGACCTCTTCAAAAATAATGTCCTTGCAGATTCAAGATGACTTTGGCTCAGCATGTCTTCTGCTGCAAACCTTATTTCAACAGACTATTAGGCAAAATTTGAAAACTATGCAGACATCTCTTGCAGAAAGCTGATGATCTGTCTAATGATCTTCAACACTCTGGGGAAAACCAGAGAGAATGGTGTGTACTTGCATGCTTTTCATTGAGAACCATTTATTAGGGTAGACCTCAAATGGGTAGGGTACAGTAATAAATAAAAATGGATTTATAGCTCATATTGTGAGACTAGCTTTCATGTTGTCAGCTTTGAGTAACTGCTGCTTGCAACAGTCTCTCTTGCCTTCACACTTCTCATTCACGATAAGGACTTATTGAACTGCATTTGTTGAAATAAATACATTTTTAATTTATGATGTGTAATCAGCAGAGTATGCAGTTCATCTATATTAATTTTAACATAGTAACGTTGTTCAATTAATATTTAGTCAAAGTCAGTAGCTTCATGTAAGCGTTGGGCACCAAATTTATGTACATATCTAGTTTATATATACACATAATGATTTTGTGGCAAAAATGGTATTAGAGGGGATTCTGAGCCATAAATATCTTCCTCTGTTTCTCTTTTTTGGCAATCTAAAGTGTCGTTGTTCTTCATTCTTAGCTGATGATGATCTCAGATTTCTAACTGTAGCTGTATTTTAACACAGTTTACCTGGTTAGTTTTTGCAAATCGAAACAACTACTTATACGTATTCCATTCATTTTCTGCCTTGATTCTTTGGGACAGACTGTGAAGGTTGTCCTGAATTTTAACGTGTGTGCAGAGAACAAATGTGAAGAAAGGCTGAGCCGGTGGTAACCCTGTCCTTTTGTAGTAGCCAAGGATAGCATTGAGGAGGAGATGATTTCCACAGACCCCCTGACAGAATTTCTCCTCCATTATTCTGTTGGACCATTAGTATGAGAACATGTTTCTGCCTACCCCTGAGGGCTCCTGGGATCCTCTGTGCTGCTATATCCCAGGAACATTCATCTTCATGATGGCAAAGATGTTACCAGCCACTTCTGTTGACTTGGGCTGCAAGATGGCATTTCATTGTAAAAGTGATGTGTGATACTGCTCCAGTTTGTATCTGAATACAATACAAGCTTTTTCCAAGAAGCGAAAGGATGAAGTATCAAGTTATGTCAGGGGAGGTTTAGACTGGATATTAGGAGAAATTTCCATACTGAAAGGGTTGTCGAGCATTGGAACAGGGAAGTGCTGAGTCACCATCTCTGGAGGTATTTGAGGTGTGTAGACACAGCACCTCAGGACATGGTTTAATGATGGATTTGGCAGGGTTAGGTTTGCCATTGGACTTAATGATCTCAAGGAAATTATTTTTTCCCCTCTACCTAAATGTTTATGTGATTCTAAGATCCATGGAAGCTGTCATCTTTGCCAATCCACTTCTCCTGGGTTTCCCTCCCCTCTTTAGCAGATCCTCTGAGTTTTAAGCCTGGATGGCACCTTCTGTGGGGGTAAAAGAAGAAAGAAATGGGTTTGCAAAGATACCTTATTTCAGCCATGGCACGAATGGAAAGGAAGAGTGAGTGTGATATGTCCATGAGATAAGATAGGGAAAATGAAAGTCTTCACAATATGTTTGGGCAGAAGATGCTTACCTTGATATGTGGATTTGTTTCCACATTCTAAGAGGAGGTATTATTTTTAACAATGTGGGAAAGGTACACCATAATGCCTATTGTATTGTGTCCACCACAACTTTGCTTCAGTAGGAATCTGGATTTTCCAAATCCTGTGCATTTTCTCATTTCAACGACTTGGAAATTCAACAGTGAATTTTCCCTAAAAAAAAAAAAATCCCCAATACATATTCTAATCAGGCTTTTTATTTTTTCCCCCATTTAAAAATGGCTCAGCCCCAGCATTTCTGATGTCAGCTGAAAGGGGAATAAATGCCACAAGACGGTGCTGCGGTGGCACATGAGTAGACGGCCTTGGATGGCATCCAGCGCATCTGAAACCTCTGTGTGAAGTTGTGCGTGTCAGCATGTCTGCTTAGCAAGAGACTCTTAATGAGATGGAACAAGTAAGCTTTGGTTGGTTGTTGACCCATCCTCCCTAGTAAACACTGGCACATTATCTGGTGTACTGTAGACAGAAGCGTGTGATGTAAAAATAGCTAAATAAAACCCCAAAAGCAACAAACCAAACAGAAGAATTCTGTTAGGGCCATGAGGGTCAATCTGTAGCTCTAGTTACACATTTAACTACTGCAATGTTTCTCTTCTGAGATTATTATGGTTCTGTGTCTTGGGTGTGTTTATAGAAAAACACCATTGTACAAATGTTTGTCAGTGAATGGACTGCACCTTGAACATTTCCATAGCAGAAAAAATGGCTCAAATGGCCATGTTTACAGGGTAAACATGCATTCTTGTTCCGCTGCTCATGTGAGCTTTCAAATAAATAAAATAAAATAAAAAAAGAATCTTCCGGAGAGGTGTGCAGCAAGGTATTAAAAATTCTGGAATTCTTGCTTGCCTCTCCCTAAAGCCATTGTAACTCAGCTGGATTATCAGACACACGTTCAACAGAATTTGGTGGGCAGAGTTACATCTGGTTATGAGCGTGGTATGCCTGACGCAAGGGGGGAGCATTGCCCAGAACTGCCTAACAAGGCTTCCCCTCACCCTTGGCTCAGCCTGTACCTAGTGGAGAGAGAAGCAGCACCTCCAAACAGAAGAGCTCTGAATTGCCCATCCCAGAAGCCAACCACTCCCCCTCGACTATTGGGAAGCCTTGCTAGGCTGCAAGTAACCCCTGAATGTAAGCACACCTGGATACACCAGTGTTTGGCTGTCCACCGCGTGGAGTAAGTGCACCGACAAAGTCCTCCTGCAGATCTTTTGAAACCGCCATTATTAAGTAGGTTACTTGCAATAGCAAGAGTGATGTGGCCACAGCAACACAAAACATGTGAAGAGCCTGAGCTTTTATTGGTGCCCAAACGTGGGGTTTCAGGCTGTGCTGATGTCCACGTGGTTACGGCTGCGGTGCCCGTGTGGTGCCCAAGGAAATAATTGCTCTCAAGTTAGCTTAGTCTGTGCCTCTGCGCAGCAGTACTGCAGAAGCCTTCTGGATCTGTTATTAATCTTAAGGCCAGCTTCTTGTCATCTTTTTCAGGCTCCTGCTCTGCTGAATGTATTTGCAAAGTCAAACTTCACTTTTTTCAGTTTTTGAGGTAAATCTCTTCTTATTCATGCCAATCTATTTTGCTGTGAGCTTATGCTGACATTATTTGAAAATTTGCAAGTGGGATTAATTGAGAGCAAGTCTTCTCATGCTGTCTGAGACGCAGCCTGGGCATTCAGGGTACGTCCATCTTTAACTATTATGATGGGTTATTTGCTATGTTGATGCCATTTTTCCTGTCTGTGGTTAGTATTAATAACCTGCCTCTCCTAAAGATGCAGGGAAAAATAAAAATGTTTTTGGACAGCCTGTCTTCTAACTTTAAAGCTATACTCAATTTCGATGTCTCTGTGAAGTCATCTCTGCTATTGGGTATCCAGACACCAAAACAAACCCCGGTCCATCCTGTTGGTGGGTGGCCATAGGGTTGGGCAGTTTCCAGCCAGGCACAAGACTACCTGTTTTAGTGGGAACTACCATGTGTGCGATGGCTCCACTTTGATTAAATGCAGTCCCGTGCATACTGCTGTGGGGTGTGAAGCTTTTGCAGATGTTTGGCCTACAATATTCTGTTCAGGTAGGGTGGGTTTTTTCCTTTAGCTAAAGGAAATGACTTCTCATCTTATCCTCTAACAGGACTCCAAATAATTCTCTTCATCTACATTGTTACCTGCAAGTTATTTATAGACCGTGATCATATCCTCCTCAATCCTCTTTTCTGGATTATATAACTTTACCTTCCTTAGCCTATCTTCACATTCAATATCTTATCATCCACTTCCTAGATAATTTAAGTTAGCCTTCTTTGTATATTCCTAGTGATTTTATATCTTTTTTTCTGTGGTTTTTTGGTTTGGTTTTATTTTTGCAATCAGTCGAGATAAGAGCTGTATGTGATGTTCCATTTGTGGTCACATCATGGCTTTGTACTGGTAGATTATTACCTCCTTGGATTTATAGGAGACACACACACATTGAACACCAGCAGTTGCTGCTTCTGCAAACAGATCAAACTTGCAAAATAATCTTCAATCTCCAGTCAAATGTTGACCCTACCTTCAGATGGCACGGCACTCAATGCTTTTAGGCAACTACAGGTTTTGACAGTAGCTTTGTCAACCTAAAGCAGGAATAGCCTTATTGAGAGTAAATATTGACTTTATTTCTGGGTCAGAATGTTTCAGATATTTGTGGATTGCTATTCTCTTTGGCTTTGTAGACAAAGGCAAATCAAATGGGAAGATGTGAAGTATTTCCTCCAAAGGACATAAACTTAATGCTTATGGACTTTAACAGATATTAAGAAATCATTCATCTTTACTTCATATGTACTTGGGTTTTGGTTAATTTTCGTGTGTATTTGTCATCCCTGCTTTCAAGAGAGCAATAGAGAGTTATAAACCAGAGAGAAATCGCTGAGTGTAAAAACAGCTGCTAAAACATGCCAAAAGTCTCACAAATCCAACTTCAGTTTCTGTGTTTGAGAGGTCTCTAAATTTTTATGTTGGTTTTGTTCTCTGCTCTATTCCCTACCCCCCAGTACATCAAACCTCTGAGCTGTGTCTGACTTATTGATCTTGATTTCAAGATGCTTTCACTTTCGGTGTGATCAAACAATGAATTACATTTATAAATCAAATGGCATAGAAATATCATGGGGTTCTATTAGTGACATCTGTAGTAACTTTTATAATAATTTTTTAAAAAAAATCTTTATTTTAACTTTCTGTCATTTTCTTGTAATGTATATTTTCCAAGTCAGTAGTCTCTTTCTGCTAAATTTATCCTATGTGTCTAATTCTTTCTCTACTGCTGCTTCTCCTCCCTTGAGTAACATTTAGCACCTTTTGCTTCCTTCCAGAGTTGCTTATCTGTGTGAAATAGCTCACACTACTGGCTCCTTGTATTGCTCTTGCCAGAGTGAATGCTAGAATTCCAGAATCAGTAAGAAAGCAGTTTGTTCCTCGATTATCAAATTCTTCTACTCATCCAGATGTAAGTGCTTAAAGGCTTTGTGCTGATTGTATCACCACTGGTGGTTTCTTATTTTTCCACACACAGACTTATCCTTGACATCAGTGGCCACATTTCTTATTTGCTTCCATACTAGACTATGTCAGAGATTAATTTTTTTCATTATTTTCAGTTAGAAAAATATTAAGTGTTGCTGTAATGTTGTACAGAATAGGGTGATGCATGGTTCTGGGTGATGCTTTATTATAATTTAGGTGAAAGTTGAATGAGGCAAGCTGCCTTAAAATGTACCTGACTCCTCCTGTGATGGAGTTCCTTGACAAACATTGGCAAATCCATTCTGACTGCTAAGTTATGCCAGTTTTTTTTAAAAAAATAAAAGTTTTAAATGTGTTAAGTGCTTTAAGATTAGTGCCAAAATGAATGTCATTAAGTAGCCTAATGAGCCAAGTGTGTTCCCTTTTGAAGTTAGCAGTCATTGACATCTGGGAGAGAAGTGTTTGTCCTGAAATGTTGAAACACAGTACTGCTGTCCCAAGGGAAGCCCAAGGAAAAGGGATTTGCTGCAAAAATTGAACGGAATTAGAAAATAAAAGGATTTAGGGAGAAAATTTAAGCCATTTGAAGGCATCTTTGTAGCCCTGGAGCTGGAATCTTGTCTCATACCTCATTGCCACCGAATCTGCAGAGACGTGGCTTTGATTACCATCCCCTCAGTAAATGACTAGTTTCTTCCTAATGTCTGTCTCGGGCTATTAGACCGGGAGTTCATCTTGCCATACTGTGCTGGGAGCAGAGGAGTTGAGGATGGTTATTCCTGGTTTGCCTCCTCCATCCTCGGGGCAGGTCTCTTGGATGCCCTTGGCATTTCCATTGACTGAAAGGTGATGAGGGGCAGTTGTGGGGGTGTCCCATGATATTGAAGGGGTTCTTATTTATTTCTTTTACTTGGCATCATTTAAGGTTAGTAGCCTGTTCAGGGAGTTTGTATGGAAGTGCATAAACAGCAAAGGAAAAGCGAGCAGTGGAAGGCAGATACGGACAGATAACAGGTTCTCGAGATTGAAAGAAACCAGTTGGTTCCCACTGACACAGCTGAAGGTTTCTGTATTGTTTTGTTTCCGAAACAAATGATGCTGCCATGTTACACAGGTCGGCTACAAAAGCCTGGGAGTGTCCTCACAGCCCTGTGGAGCTGTCTGGCATCTGGCGCTGAGAAGGGCAGCGCGAGTAGGCTCCGCACCACAAGTGTGCGTCCCCGCGGTATTTATAGGTCTTACAGCACTGTTGGTAGGCAGGGCAGAGGCAGGGAGCGTGCCATCACACTGCTTGTGGTCACGTCGTCAGAGAGAGGGAATGGATGTGTGTTTGCATCCCATTTATATGTGTGGGTAGCTTGGGTTTGGGGTTTTTTTGAGGGGTTGGTGTTTTGGGGGGCTTTTTTTTTTAGGGTTTTTTTGCTTGGTTTAGTTTGGTTTTGTTCGTTGGGTTTTTTTTTTTAATCCAAACCATCCATGTTGATTAGATTGAGTGCAGACAGTTGGCCTGCACAAACTAGCTGCTGTCTGTCTGTATATCTTCTGGGATGAGCAGAAATGGCTGTTATGGAGCTTCATCTTGCAGACACTGGAAGTGCAACTGCAGCGGCTCCTGAGCTAGCAGTTATGTCTGTGGTCTTGGGGTAGTGTGGGGGGGAAGATCTCTTTACAAACGAACCAGGTTTTCAAGGTCTGAGCAGTAACTTGTTCTAAGTTTGCTTGCATTCTAATGAGCTGTCCTTGCAAGGTTAAATAGGAAAATTGGCTCCTATTCATACGATTTCCTGGTGTCTGGGAGTGGGAAGTCTTATAGCTATTGGAAGAACCACAGATGAGGTGGTCCTGAGACACGAGTGAACTCTGAGTCTAATGCTCCCTTTCCTGTTCCCTCCACTGAGGCCAAGCCTCCTGTGCTCGTAGCCTGTGGCACGTGTCCTGCGCTGAGCTGGGACCCAGCTGCATTTGGCACACAAAGTCACCAAACGTTGCTGGCTGTGGGCTGAGGGTCAGATGTGTGGGACCCCATGGTATTGCATTAATCCACTATAAGAGAGAACCAGGCGTGGCAAAGGATGGTTCTGTGGAAAGTTAGGACATTGGAAGTTGATGCCACACCACCACTACAGGCTTACAGATATTGTCCCCTAACCATTTTTTGTGCCTTGATAGTCCTTGATTCTTATATAATTATTTTTAATAATTTAAATAATTCTTTTGTTCTTCTGCTTGCAACCAACATGCCTATCGGTGTTTGTCTTAAGGTCTGTCTTTAAATTGGAATGGCACAGGGGACACTTACAGAGGCACGAACTGTTCTGTCATCCTTTCTGCTCAATTGCTGTTTGGGGTTGGGTTTTTTTTAACTTTTTTTCTGTCTCCTTTTTTTTTCCTCTGTATTCACCAAAGAAAACGTGACACACAAATCAGAGCAGCAATCACTTTGTCCACTCTTGACACACACCTGTGTCAGCTCAGGAAAGTTAAGTTGTAGAGTGCTGTTAAACAATCATGGCTTAAGAGCAATGGAAAGTGTGCTAGCTGATAATGCTGTGGAGGGGCTTAGGCGGCGTGTAGCAACGTAAGAGAGTGAGGTCACTTGGGTTAACTCCCAGTTTCTACTCTGTGCTCACTGATCAAGCACTTATCAATGGTCAGGAGGCGCTTTCTCATGGGACCTGAGTTGCTTTACTCTGTTCGGCGTATTCTTTGCAAAGACCAGCCTGTATGTTTGAAATTCACTTTAATATCTCACATCTTATGAGCTAAGACTAATAAATTTCAGTGCAGTTTTCAAACATAGCTCTTTTATTTAGAGGGAGTTTTTTAGTAGCTTTAACACTGCTTTCACTCTAAGCAGCCCAGTTGCCATTGTGTGAAGTCACGAAGATACTCAGTAAGCTTACATGGTCACGTAAAGGGAAGTCTTATGTTTTATTCCATCCAGAAGATGGATGCTGAAGTGGTCTGTTATTCTCTGAAGCCATTCTGGACTACTGAGTCCTAGTTTATCAGAATCAAGTCTATATTGGAGTGTTTTGCGGGTTTATAGTAATACAAGTATGAACATTAGATCAGTCAGGAAGTCACACAAATCACTTGTTTGGGAAAAATAAAAAAGGTATACAAATCCTTGTTCTGCATCTTTTGTTCCATGATTAAGATTTTTGGTGTTAACTGATCTTTGTATTTCACGGACTTGATCTGGATCCCTCTGAAAGCACTGTTGCTCCTGCTTGCAAATCAGAGGTGTTGACTCAGCCCAATGGTCATCAGTCATACAGACACCAAAAAAAACCCACCAAAAAAAACCTTGTCTCTTTTTTTTTTTTTAAATCAAGTGCAAGAGTAGATGCATGCAGGTTTTCTGGTTGATGTGTTCATTAATTCCCCTCCCCTTTTCTGATTCATCTTTAATTCTATCAAAGAATCTTGAATTTGAGCCAGATTTCTCTGGGAAATTGTCCCCTTGATGATGGTTGTCAGGAAAGGGAATTCTAGTGTGTTAGCAAGGGAAAAGCCTGCTAACACACTGTATATGCAGGAATAAGTAACATCAAAACCACTGTGTAAAAAAAAAAAAAAATAGATTATTGTTGTCTGTGTCGTATAAATTGCTAAGATTTTATTGCAGGTGATTCTGTCCGGGCTTTGTCATGTTTCCTATCAAACTGGACAATCCCTACATAAAAAGTAGTTTGATAAGATTATATAAATTATTATTTCTTGTATAAATTACAGAGAGGAAGGCGTTGGTGTTATTGGAAAGAGCCTACATAATTGTCTGGCTTGAGCCTCAGCCAGTGCATGGTTGGCTGTATTGTTCTTCTCTCTCCATAACACGATGCATCACCAGAAGCCACAATGTGCTGTTGCCAAACACCACTGTTAGAGCTGGCGATTAGTGCTCAAACCTTTAGTCAAAATTTGGAAAGGGACTGGGGAAGAGAAAGTGCACAGCCAGAAGGATGCCCCATTCCAATTGATATCTCTTTTAAGCACGTGCATTGAGAATATTCTATAAGGAGTGGAAGGGCTACGTGACTTCAAAAACCAACATGTGTACAAAACATGGATTGAAAGAAGTGATCCAGGGTTTTCAGTGTGGGCACAAAGATGCTTTTGTGTCCAAGTTTGTGCTTGTCCTGGTTTCAGCTATGATGGAGTTAAATTTTTTTTTAGCAGTGACTGGAATGCCATGTTTGGGTGTTAGCATGAGAATAGTGCTGATAGCACCCTGATGTCTCCGATTTGTTGCCGGGCAATCAAGTACCTTTCTCAGCTCTGCATACTTCCTTACTAGTGAGAAAGGAGGGGACGAAGCCAGGACAGGTGACTCGAATTGGCCAAAGAGCATATTCCATGCCAGTTACGTCATGCGCAGTTTAAGGGGGGACTGGGGGGAAGAGGGGGAGACAACGCCAGGACTTGCAGTTTCTGGGGACGGTTGGGTTGTCCGGGACGGGCTCTAAGCTGTGCGGCCTGAGTTGTGTGGTTTGGTGAGAAATTGCATTGTGTATCACCAGTTTCATCTATTTTGTGCTTTAAACTTCTGTTATTGTTATATCTAGTTTTCTGTTATTGTTTAGTAAACTATCCTTATCCCAACCTGCGTGGTTCTGGTTTCTAGGTTGTGGTTTATTTTCCTCCTTTCTTCCTTCCCTTTTCCCCTTCCCCCAACTTTCCTTCCCCCTTCCTTTTAAAAGTACAAGCGACTGTGTGGGGTGCGGCCCCCGGCTGGGGCAAAACCACGACAGTGCTGCCTGAGGGGCTATCTGTCATAGAGAGGTCTCTTCATATAGACAACATAATGCTAGGCTGGGTCCTTTGGCTGAATCATATCTGTTGCTAAATGGATGTATGAGGTACTCCTGAAGGAAATACAGAGCTGACTATACATAGTGTAAACCTCTATCAGAGCAATGGGCCTTGCTCTGGTGGAACTGAGGGAAGAAAAGCATTTTGCAGGTAATTAAATGAATGATATTGTAAAACAGAGCAAAACAAGTTTGTATAGGTTTGTCCCATGTCTGATCATTCTCAGGCAAAGGGAAGTGACATGTGGCACTCCTGCAGCATGCAGGTGTGCACCTCCCTAACCCCCAGATAGTACCTTGGCATTTGAGTCCGTTGTAAATCAAGCCTGTGGTTCTGGCCAAAGACGCTCTGGCACTGAACCGGGAACAGGCACAGATCTCACATGCTGGAGGTCGGTCTCCGGTAGTTAGAAGTGGGTCCCTTCCTTTCTCTGATGTGTACGTGCTGTAGGCAGCCAAGCTGCAGTTTCAAATATGTGAGACACCTCAGAGCCTAAGCCTGAATGAGCAAAGTAATGTCTAAATGTCACTAAAACCGTGGTCTAGGAGAGTATGAGATTGATGCTGATCCCAGAAATCCTGTATAACTGAAGGCTAATAATCTACAGAAGGAGGGATTGCAATGTAATTTGTACCTAAATATACCTGAAAACGTAAGCAGCTGTGATTGCTGTTCAAAGAAATCTTGTCCACAGAGCATGGCTGTTGTGTCTCCTCCACCTTCCTTTTGGCTGAAGCTTGGGTAGGAGTACTGGAAGCAAAGCAGCTAAATTGCAATAAAGAAGTATATTTTTAAAAATGTCTTTCAGCCTATGGTCTGTGAACTGTAGCTCTGAAACTCATGGCAGATAAGGATGAAAAGCAAATGCTTTGCCTTGGGCTTAATTTTGCTATTCAGAGGTCTGCATCTCCACTGGAAAATATTTAGGGATCTGTGAATTGAAAACAGTTGAAAATCACTGACCTGAAAATATATTCCCTTGTTTGCAGCAAAACAGCGAGACTGAGTTAGCAGAACGTTTCTCTATGGTGATGTTGATGTCTTACCCCCTCAGCACCACCCCCCCCCGATCCTCCTAAATGGATCACATGGTTTGTAGCTAGACCATAGCCTTTCATTTCTCATGGTCAAAACGCTTTATAATGAGATCTTTTTGCATTGAAACATTAGCATGGACCTTTCCTAGACGCCTTGTACAATCACCTGACATACTGCAAATTTAAATGCAAATGAAAACTTAGATTAATTTGACCAAAAAAAGCATGGGTTTAATTTAATTTTAAATGGTAGGTCTTGCCTAAGAGATCTTCCATTATAATGCAGGTGTCTTATAGTTATGGTTCAAGGCTTATTTTCTATTTATGCTCAAAAAAAAATTTACTACTGTAAATGAAATTGAGACACGTTTACATTAGATATCATAATTATCCATGGCAGTGCAGCCTGCCTTTGGAAAGCATGTACTACAAACACAGCAATCATATGTTACAGACCTCTGACCTTAAGCAGATGTCATTATTTTAGTCATATGGGCAAGCCAGAAGGAAAGGTCAGAGCTCATTCACGTGTATTTACATTACAGTTCTTTATGTACACACGTGGTATTTTTGTTTGGAGGTTTGTAAGAAGAGGTTACACCTGAAATGTGGTTAGGCTGGAATCTGGCTTCACTCTGACAGAAGGTGGTGCTTTAAGGGATGTAGTATTGATGGGGTTTTTGTGTTCATGATTTCAGCCCCCCCCCCCCCCCTTATTTTTGTGGGGTTTTGGGGGGGGGGGGGATTGTTTTTCTTTGAGCATGGAATACATAGGAAGTTGATGTTATGCACTGAAATCACTGGTGTTGCCCAGGGAGGACATCAGCACAGACTTAGTTTCCCTCAAAGTAACTGTCATCTTCATGAAATATGCTCATGCCTGATCATTGCCTTTGGCAGAGGTTTTGAGCAGGAAAATATTATTCCAGTTCAGGCAACTGGGCCTTGTATTTGTTGCAGACCATTCTTAATGGACGTCGGGAAGCGGCAGCTCATGGAGTTAATTGCACTGCATTTTACTGGTGCACTGCTGTGATATTTACGGCCTTCCTCCTTTCCTTTATCTGAGACCATATAATTTTATTTTGTGATGTTTCCTGAAGCCCACGGGTTATCCAAATAACTTGCCAGCCTCAGAGCAAAACATCAAACCGTTCCCCCTCTTAAAGATCCTTTCACCCCTTGCCTCTCCCACCACCAATTTACATTTTATTTCCCCCTGCACCCCCAGGGGTTAGGGAGGGGGATCCCAACCTCGATTTGGCTAACAGGCCTAATTAAAATAAAAGGACAACTGAGTAACAAATACAAAGTCCACCCTGAAAATAAATGAGTAGGTGAGTTCTTGTCTGAAAATGCACATTTTTCTTACGCTATGTTGTATGAGGCAACTGCTGAGAGAGACCAAACTCTGAGGTGCAACACTTATGACTCTAGGGGGGTGGCACAAACTTCACTGAGAACTTCTCACAGTTAAGTCCTGGACCTATTAAAGCTTAAGCAGCAGCTCAGTTACGCTGCCATGCTGTCTTAATGGTAAAAACAGCCGTGGGGATCCCTGACAGCTTACACCCATAAATTTTTTGAAACAAACGCTGCTTTCAGCCCTTTAATGAAAGCACCTAGCTTTACGCAGTGGCCAAAAGATACCTATAGGCTGTGGGAGGCACTCCTTCACTATGAAATTATACACGATGTCGATATGACCCCCGAAACACACGTGGAAAAGTTTTCTGTAGAGATGACCTCAGCCCTGAAGAGCATTCATGGAACAGCATGGTTGTAGCAGTTGGCGCATTGAAGCTAATTGCGTCCATCACCCTGTACCAAGCCTGGACCACATGGCCCTCTACAGTATGGTCCTCCTGGGCTCAATGCTCAGGCACAAGTCCAGGCAAGAATCGCAGAGCTGCTGCCAAGCAGTAGCTGCCCTTCAGTTTTCCCAAAGCTGCTTTTTCTGTGCTTCTTGATTCCCAGAGAGGTGGTGGATGTCCCGTTCCTGGAGGTGTTCAAGGCCAGGTTGGATGGGGCCCTGGGCAACCCTGTGTAGATCCAGGCCTAGAGGGTGGTGGCCCTGCCTGCGTCAGGGTGGTTAGAACTGTATAATCCTTGGGGTCCCTTCCAACCCAGACCATTCTATGATTCTTTTCAAAGATAGGGAAGAGAAACTTGGCTCATTTGTAAAGAGCCTGTTTCATCATTAGATATGTTTAAGGAGGAATAAAATCCTTAAAACTCTGAAAACTATAGGAATTGGCAAGTCAATTTCTTCTTTTGCCAAAACTCTGTTCTTTCTTGCTTTATTTACCCTTCCATTGTGCAATGGGGCTGGAAAGTACCAGAGCAAGTTAAAGGCAAACACATCTGTCTCTCCTTTAAAGGGGCCAACCAAATTGTGTTGCATTAAGATTATTTTTACTTTTTTTAATTGTACTTTTTGCATTGTCCTGTAGGGTGGGATTCTGTAAGACTCAATGCTAAGGATTTAGATCTGGAATTTTGTTCTGATTGAAAAGCAAATACAGTGAAGGTGGTAAGGAAAGCATGTAAAGCGCAACCATAAGTTGACAAGTGTTGGAAGAAGAGGGATCAAGCTGAGCACACTTCACTGCAGGCACAAGAATAGCACTGAGGGAATCCAGGCTTGGTAGCAGCGTGAGTTTAAAGAAACTTTAGGGGCCAAAACAGTAACTTCAAATTCAACAAGTTCTTTTAAAAGTTTATAACTTTTAATTTTTCTGTTAGCCTTTACAAAGATGCATCTCTGTATCTTTACTGCAACCTCAGTCTTGAGGCAAAAATCTGCTTATTGGACCAAACTGGAAGATTCCTAAATTTTGCAGGCACGCTCTGCAGGGACCACAGCACTCTTCCATGAAACAAGTGCTGATGTTGGAAGGATCAAAACAACAGACATGACTTTGATCCCAATTTCTTACTGAAGTCCAGACTATAACTGACTTTGCACTGACTCTGCAAGACAAGTCTAAACCATTACTGTTATAAATCGGTGGTGTTTGACTCTCTTTTTGCACATTACATTGTGCAAGAGAACAAAGCCAACCAACTTGTGTTTTCTTGCTGCCAGCAAGGGAGACTTTCACTGACCGAAGGCGAATGCTAGAAAAGCTTTTGTGAATATCATATGCTGATTTGGTGGTGAAGCTATCACAGCACTGAAGGAAAAATGTTTTCATAAACAGATGCCATTCTTTTCATGGAGAGGAGTACAGAGGATCTCTTGGCACGTGAATTTTGTGGATGCTGCACCTCTTAAGATTTCTCTCATTTCTGTAATGCTCACAGGACAAGCTTTGTTTCTGAAAGGGATCTATCACTGCTATCTATTAACTGCTTGTAAACACTGTGTATTTTAAGTATTTTATAGCTACGTGAAGGGATTGGCGCTCAGGGCACTATGATTTTGTGTAGCATATCTGTCACACAGCCATTATACTTCCAGTTTTATAATGTGCTTTACCTAGAAATGTTATTATCAGGACACACTCTTCATATGTAACTTCTTTACACCAGGAGGGAAAAGTGAACATATAAATTCCCAGCTTGTCTTTATTATTTTGGTCCCTTGTTTGTTATTTGAAACCGTTAGTAATGCATCAGAATAATCTGATTTAATGACAAGAACAAAGTAACCAGCTCTCTGTTTTCCAAAGCTGCAGCAGATGTAGAGAATAAATTATAAACAATTTTCCAAACATAACATATATAAATTTATAGCGGCGACATCTTGATCTTGCATGAGAAATACAGCATATACATACTAAACAGAACCGTTCACGCTAACCAGATGCAGGGTCATTCATTAGCAATACTTTATCTGATTAGTATTGTTAATGGAAGGGCTAATCGAGCCATTTTGTAAAAGCAGATCTGCTGTAGCTCATGTTTTCTTGTCAATACACTCATCAAGGCTATCATAGTTAAGACAGCCCAGCTATTAACATACTAGAGAGAACTGGGCAGACAGATATACTGAGCAGTAAGTGAAACTGGGACCTTTCCATTTATTTTTCTTCCATGCACAGCATTGCCCTCTGCACTGGCACCTTTTCCACCACTTCACTTGCAAGACCAAGTTATTTCAACATCTTTTCTTCACTCAACTTGCAATATATTCAGGGGCTTGACTGTGATAATTGAAGATACTTTTGATTTTATATTCAGCATTGTCTTGATAAATGAAGAGGTAATACTGAAAGGGCATGCTTGTGGCAGAGATGAAAGTACCATAGTTTTCCCATGAATTACTGTAAATGCATAGATTGGGAAGCAGACAACAAATAGTCTTCTTCCTGAGAACAGAAAATCCTGCATTAATTTTGAAGATGACCTAATATTTTAATTTTATACAATAAATTTCTGTTGCTTGGTTTAGTTTTTCTGACAACAATCACAGCATTTAATGTTCTGTTTTCATTATAAATAGTATGCACAATTCAGCATAATTTTAGTCAATTAGAATTTGTGTAGAAATCAGTTCAAACAGGTAACATCTTGTTTATAGTAATCTATAGTAGTTTTGAGGTTTTTTTGAAGCCACCTTTCAGTTAAAATATAGTGGAATTCTTGTTTATTTTAAATAACCTGGGAACAAAAATCTTCTGTTTAGATATAAGATAGCTTAGCTTTGGAAAAATTGTTTCGTTTAAAAATAACTATCTGCTTAACTCTGAGGTGAAAACATTTATTTTTAACTGTAAGACATTGATATGTTTAAAAAGGCGTTAGAAATTTAAATTTATTGGAAAATAATCCCAAATCAGGTGAGGATGTACTGTGACTTGTGTGCGTGGCAACAAACACGTGTAGTAGGAGCGCTGCTGTAGATCAGTGAAACCACAGCGCTTCTGTTGGTATCGATCACGATCCCAGTGCTGCACGCTGTGTTGGCAGCTCCTGTGTCACACCCCAGCAGCCAGAAGTCAAGCCTTTGTTGCTGTGGTTGTGGAGCCGCACCATTAGCTTGGAATATCTTCTCCAACCCAACCCATTCCTTCCTTGCTTCCAAGAATAAATTAAAGATTAATGAAAACGTTGGGAATGTTTTAAATTTTATATGCTTCCTTCTAAGATAAGGTGATTTTGGTGAACATCTGATTATATGAAGTGGTTGAATTTCTCTTCCTAAAATTCCAGTTGAGCTTACCTCCTTAAGTTTCTTTTATGTATGAAAGTCTCTATTCTCTTTTTTTTTTTTTTGTAGTTACATTCTCTTTTCCCTGTTTCCCTCTTGCACACACTTTCATTTGTTCTTGTTTTTCTAACTTTGCTTGCATATCTTTAATTCTTTGTCTTTTTATTTTCTTTTATTTCCACATCTTCCTTATTTTTGCCTTTCTCATTTTACCCTCTTTTTTTTCACTGGCCACAGTCAGATACGGCACTTTGTTCTATACTGTAGGTTTGGATGTAGCTAGAGAACAAAAGTCACACTGAAGATAGAACTGAAGATGACATCCCATTCAAGGATTGCGTGATTAACAAGATGGTAGAGGCCTTGCAGTGAGACAGCAGAGAGATCTACTGTGCTTTATCCCCTTTATTCCTGGGCTTGCTGATCCTTATAGGAGGCGTCAGAATGAAAATTCAAAATACAGATTAGAGAAAGGGAGATGGCTGTGCATGGGAGAGGTAAATCAATCGTACCAGCACAGCGGTCCAATTTCTTGATGAGGTTGCCTAGGGAGTAAGATGCAGAAGGTAAAAGAACACAAGGTATGCCTATTTCAGTTCTCTTGTGAAAATCATGGGGGAAGTGATTGTTCTCTTAAGTGATGATTGTGGGGGTAGGAAAAAAAAAAAGCATTAAACTTCTTGGAGATTGGATGGACAGGGTGCTAATTAAAAGGCCTGACCAAAAAGAAGACACTAAAGCCTTTAGTGAAGGCAGGAATTTGTACAAGAAGTTAGACTGCAGCAGGTAAAAAGCAGAAATGGAGAGTTTCATACAGTGTCTGTAAAAATGCTTATGGGAAACAAGCAGGATAACCAAAGAGTTGCATGCTTTGTCATGAGAAAGAACAACATGGGAGTTGAGAGTGAAGAACGTGGAAAAGGGAGATGATCTGCAGCCACATGCACAAGGACAAACAAAGCAAAAGAATGCAAGAGAAAAACAGAAAATAAATGACCTGGTAATTACAGGGGCTTCCAGTGACAGTGAGAGAGGAGGAGGGTTTGATGCCATTTTGGCTGAGACCAGAAGAAGGCAGGGGATGGCTATTACGGCAGCAAAAGGGAACATGTTGTTGCTTAGTGGGAGCAAAATTAAGTGAATGGACACTCTGGCAGGATGGACAAATTGATTGAATGCTCTTAGTTGAATGAAGATGCAGGGGTGATGAAGGATCTAACTGGAAGTGTGGACCAAGTCATCAAAAATGAGTTTAGTCAGTTGTGAAGAAAGGGAAGAAGGAGTTGGTGCATCATAGATGACAGCGACATGACAGGGAGATAGAACTGGATGTGACACTAAATCTAAAATAACATAACTGAACAAAATTCCAGACTGGTGACCATTTGGAAAAGGTAGCTAGGGATGTCTGTCTGAGCAGAGGCAGGGATTAGGAGAAATCAGTCAGAAAGCACAGTTAAAGGAGTAATTTCGAAGAAAGTATCTTGATCTCTGAGTGAAGGGTGGAAAGGGGAATTGTAAAGAAGCTGTGGCTGGATATAATCCTTTAAAATACAGAATTTCAGAGAAAATAAAAGCAGAGGCTGAGACAAGAGGTGCGCAAGTAGGAATAATGTTACTAAGGGCCTTAAGGTAGTGCCAAAACTGTTGTTGGGAGTAGAAGGTGCACATGGCAGGATGGTTACTGCTGGAGAGAATGGCACCAGAGGCAGGACAGTGGTGTGGAATCTTAGGGTTGCTGTGAGGGGAAAATGAAGAGAGAATAAATAAAGATAGTCATATATAGTAGATAGGAACTGAAAAGAAGTTAAAATAACAGAAGAAAAAAAAAAGGAAGAAGGGCAAATGGAGCTAATATAAGGGAAGGATAAAGGAGAAAGATGCTGTGAGGCAGAAAGGGATGTAGTGAAAGCCCTGGGAGACTAGCAGATGGGCAGGGGGTTTTGTTTTAACAAACAAAAAACAAACAAACAAAACCCCAAACCTGAAACAAAAAGAACCAAACCCCAACAAAATAAAACAATAAAACTGCTGAATGGCATCTAAGGAATACACAGACTGAATCCACCTTCAAGAAAAATCTCATAAACACCTAGGAAATCATAGTCAAATGGCTACAATATTGTAAATAGTTGTAAACTGCATGACTGGATCCTCAGATGCTGTAAAATAAAAGGCAGCAATCTTGAACTTTTAAGCAATCACAGCAGTCTTCCTGTCTTAACAGTGTGAGGGGCTTTGCTAGAGCCTTAAAACTGAAAAGCAGCAAATCTTAGTTTATGTGCTTGCAGAAGTTGTGCACAGACATTGATTTAAAGTCCTGCACAAGTGCCTTTTGTACCTCTCATATCTAGTACCTCTTGTGTCTTTTCTGCATTTAATTTCATGCCTGAACACTTGCAACCAGAGTTCCCAGGCAGAATTCCCAGAAAAGAAACCCGTCTAGGCGGGGAGCGTTTCACACAGGTAACGCAGCATCTCCTGGCATTTGGAGTTACGCCAGTTCTAATCAGTGGGACACATTGCAACCTTCAAGTCGTGTAGTTATCAGTAGATTTCAGCTCGGAACAGTGTGGAGTTGCAGCAACTGGTGTGCTGCTGAGGACTACGCTCTAAATTTGCACCGGTGTCCTTCAGAATGAGATCTAGCCACTTGGTCTGCAGGAGGATAGGTAGGAGAAAACATTTTTTTAGTGAATTAATTACTCACTCAGGTTTCCCCATGCCTTTGTGTTGTAAGCATAAGGGCCTGAAAGTGACAGAGCAGTCGACAATGCCAAATTAGTTACAGAGTATAGCACAGTAGCAGTGACACCAATGCATCCTCTAATGCTTGCTTAAACATCCTGATGCCATATTTGACTTGAAAGCAATTGTGGTTTTGTTACTGGGCATGGCAACTCTGCACTTCCCCTCCCTACACAGCATCTTGGCCGAACAAGCTATTGAATGGAATATGTTCTAAGGGGCCGTATTTTACATTAAAATTTGATTAAGTTCATTCTGTAGGCCGCTTCAATGTGAATCATAATTACATTATTCTGCTAGTAACTGAGGCAATATAAGAAGAATGTCACATTCTCTGGGCTGCTTTTAATGGAGCATATATTACAGCTCGGTGTCTGCTGCATTCAGCAGTCTTCACTTAAGAAACTTAGAACTAAATGGCAGCTTAGTGCTGTAAAACTTGGTGGGTCATACTCTTCCTGCTCAAGCATAGGCTTCACTGGGTGTAATGGAAGTCAATGCAAGATGAAAGTCCCGTGCAGGATTTGAAAAGAAGTGAGGGTGGTGATAAAACTTCCTCATATTATTAAAGATTTTTCATACACGCTCTTTGTTATTGCAAGGCAAGTGGGACACCGTGGTACCTTGGCTGACCTCCTCTGCGACTTATTTTCAGCTCACCTCCTTTGGTAGGTGAGAATGGACATGGCGCTCCGGCAGTTTGTTTCACTGCAGCTGGCAACAGCATTTCATAGCCTTCCCTTGGAGAATTCAGCTCCTTGCGGACCGTCATCACAGTGTGGCTTCGTGTTTTCAGCCATCTAATGTGGTTTTGGTGTTGATGAGTGCCATTAAAAGTGCAAAAGAAGAAAAATCTTGGTGAGGCAACTAAGGAACAATGTAAGGAGTCAGCACCTGTGTGCCAGGTTAAAAAAATAGAGTTTCCAAGAAGGTATTGTGTGTTGTGGTTTCTCCATGCTACAGGTTATAGTAATGTGTCTTAACATAATGATTTGCAGTTGGGTTTTTTTGATGCCAGATGCTCCAAAAATCACATCTACATATAGTTGTAAGAAAAAAAGAGCCTTAAAAAATAAACACCTTGGGGAAAAAGGATTGACTTATAGTGAATCAACTGCCTCAAATGATCCAATGCATGTTTTAGTTTACTATGCTGCTGTTGCTGGGAGGCCATTTTGTCTTAGTCCTCTCCACAGCAATGTTCTATTTTCCTTAATCCTTTCTGACAAGGTAGTCATCATGCGCGCATTCTCGGACAAACTTCCAAGAACAAAGGGTTTGTTTGAAGATGAGCTGCTCAAGCCTGTTGCGATTTGGCTGTGGTGGCAGAAGCACTGGAAGTAACTAGGAAAGCTGGTGGTGCACTTCCCAGCTGAATAAATTAATTTTCTATGTATTATCAATCAATGTGCCTGGCTCCTCTTTGGGCTGGGAACTGCACGTGCAAGAATTAACAGCTATGCGCTGAGCTTTGAGGGAAAAAGTAGTGTGACTTTGCTGTTGTTGTTGTTGTTTCTGCTAACCACACTGAAAGTGTCAGGGGGGAAAAAAATATTAGTGACCTTGTCCTGCTAAGCCTTGAAACGGCACTGGATCGTCAGTTGGCTTTGGCCAAGTTCTTTTGTAAAAACACCCCTCAGCAACATTGCAACATGTGAATAAACAGTAACTGTCATTCTAATAACAAAGCAAAGGTCGAATATAAAAATAAAAAGCAAGGATAAAATTTGCTGACCTGAGGCCCCGTCCTCAGTCGCAGAAGCCAAGGGAATTTTCAGCATAATTCAAAGCAAGCATGTGTCAGGCTGACCAGGGTTAGTATTTTTCCTGGTCCCACTCGTGTTTGTTCTCCGTGCCATGTTGCCGTGATCAGTGTTCACACCGATCAGACATTAGTAGCTCTCCTAGATGCGGGCCGCCTTTTGCTGACATCAGAAGAGCAAATTTTGAGGTTTCGTGAGCTTTGTTTTCACCTCAGTGGCAGATCCAACTTGCACGTTAATGGAATTGTCTCATCATGTTAGCCAGTGCCTCACGTGGCCATGTCTCTTCTCGTTGGGCTAGGCTCTAAATTTGGGATGTTGCCGAATTCATTAATACATAGAAAGGATTCATTTAAGGGAGGTTTCTTTCCCCTCTGTACATGCTTGCTAATTAGCAGATGAATTTTGATGTTCTAATTGATCTGCTGCAGAGAGACAGCTGTGCACCCCAGCTGTCCTCCGCTCCGGTGGGCCTCCTCTGCAGAAGGAGGGGGGGGCAGTGGGAAGCAGCCCCGCTTCTGACAAATTGATTTAACTAGAGTGCGCTGCCTTGGGGGAGTCGTACACCATGCTGTCGCTGCGGATGATCGCAGCCTTCGTGGACTGCGAACGCTGGAGCCCTCTAATTGCCCAACAATGTCCTTTCTGTTGCCTTGCTGAAATTCAATTTTTCATGCCTCACCAAGTTTCCCAGTCCTCCTCCTGCCCCTGGTGTGGAAATACTGTATTCTGCCTGACTGCCATTTCAAGGAAACAAATCAGGCACTTGAGAATGGGGTTTAAATTGTATTTATTATGCTAATACTAACTAAATGTGCTCACTCAGTCACATATCAAAGTATTTGCATTTAATTCATAGGGAAGTATTCTCTAATTATATTGTATTTAGCAGGTAGTCATTACCACAAACCTTTGAACGGTAATGTTAGCACATCACCATTCCTCCATGTGGCATGCCACACGTGTAGAATGATGCTTGCAATGTCCTTTAAACATTTACTCTTTCGATTGCAAATATGTATTTTTAAGGATCCGTGCCCAGTTACGCTCCCTTTTGCCAAACCTGGCACATATGTGCACGTCACAGGTGCCTTTCCACAAAAATGCAGCCCCTGAAAGTACAAATATCTAATTAATCTTTCATGTCACCCTCCCTCATGAATGGATTTCCAAGCTGTGCGCTGCATCATCACCACTTTCTGGAAGCCATTGATTTGACCTGAATATACCTCTGGGGAGGTAAAAAAAGCACTACAAAAAGTGCATTCATGAATTCTAATGTGTGCCACACCATTACCTTTCTGCATATCTGATAGATAACCAAGCACTTCCAACACATTTATGGCTGTGCAGATTTATAGACTGCTAATAAGTAGCAGCTGTTCTGAAGGTCCTCAAGTTTGGCATGCAGAGGACATGCAGGATTCCTGAGAAATGTAATGTAATGACACTTCATTATTATTATTATTATTTTAGTATTTGCTCCCTGTGTGCTCCTCACTGTGTGCAAGTGATGGGCAGTCCACAAAAGGAAAAAAAGATACAGGTTTATGCCATTGCTTGTCAAGGTGAAAAACAAGGTGCATGTGTGTGCAGGTATTGGGCCGTAGGACTGCAAGAGATTTTGTCAAACTGACCATATGCTCAAAGGTAAGTGATGGCCACTATAATTTCTCAGAAAACCACCTTTCCATATTACGCTGAGTTATAGTCCCAAGGAGCGTCAGAAAAGATGATATAGGGGAAAAATGAAAGTCAGGATTCTATCAATCGTTTATGCCACTGTTTTTCACCCCTGCACGTGAGACCAAAACAACATGGGCTAAGCTTAAGCAAACAGTATTTAGGTAAATATGACTTCCTTGGTGTAAGTCACTTTCCTTAATTGGCAGTGCTTTTCTGGAGACTTCTGCTGTAATTTACACATCTTCAGAGGAAAAACCTCTCTTTTATGTGGTACAGTGGCTGACCCTGTTGCTGTGATGGTTATTTTCATCTTTCAATAGCCTGGCTTGTTTTCTTTGAGCTATAATGTAAGCAATTAGGCATTTTTCCCTCAGAGAATGACAGAAGCATATCTCACATAATGAGTAACATATTTAATGCCTAAAAATAGTGCTTATTGGTCATTTTATTTCACTTTATAGCAATAGCTGAGGATTTACTGAGTGCTACTTGGTGATTGTATGTGAAATTCATGGGCTGAGAAACCAATCTGAACTCTGTTAATCTTTGCCAGGACACAGCAAAGTGATGTCCAGTAGACCATTGCCAGTAGGACTGGATTATACTGAGCTCATCTGTAAACTCCCTAATGGGAAGAAGGGTACTCCTAGGGACTCAGTGTGCGCCCCACCGCTGCTTGCTTCAGCCCGGAGGTGTACTCTCCTGACATGCCTGGGATATCTAAAATTAGATGGTTCCTTGGGGGCTTCTGTACTGATAGCTGTGCCTACAGGTGGCCACAAGTCACGGTTGCTGCTCCACTGGAGTTGGGAACAGGATGAATGCTGTACCTGCTCTCCTGTGTCCAGTCACCTTCTGAAGGGCAGTACCTTGCTAACCTGCTTTGTAGCTTCCTACCAGCTGCACAGATACAGCTGGCCACAATAGGTAGAGAAAAAGAGATGGTCTCTTCTCCAAATGCAAAACCACGCTGTCAGGCAAGTGCTTTTAATCCCAGCAAGGCATGAATGAATATGGCAGAGGCCCCCTTTGGCCCATCACTGGCATTTAAAGCTCTCATGCTCTGATGATGTCTGTCTGTATGGGTACCATGGCCTAGGCGCGCCCATCAGACACGGTCACTGACTCAAGGTCCTTGCATTACTAGGTATTATCTGTTGCAGAAAGTACTGCAGGTCTTGGGGCCTCTGGTTGGGGGGGGGGGTTCAGATATTTATCTGGCTTAATGTGCAACTCTATCTTTTTCACTGCATTACTTCAGAGGGGAAGACATCCTGGTAATCCCTTTTTGTCATTAACGCGGTAAGCAGATGCCCTCTAAACTCTTGAGCCCATATTCTAGACTCTGGCACTAGGAAGAGCCACTCCTTCCTCCCTTACTCCCTCCTACTTCCGTTACTACGGAGGTAAAAAGCCAGTAGCTACCTCTGTCTGCTGTCAAACCTCCCTCTGCTCAAAAGCATTAGTACTAACAAACAAGGTAGGCTGTTTCAGGGGAACGTTGTTGGAACACTGTGAGGTTTTGATCATGATCACTTCAAGGACTAATTTTCTGGGATGATATTTCATACACACACACACAGAGTCATAGTGGCTTACATTGAACGTTTTAAGCTGTCGCTGATAAGGTGCTCCTGTGCTAGCATCTTCCAATGCAGAGTACCAAACACTGCCCATCATCTCATACATCGACACCATCATGTTGTCGTTGTATATCAGAAGCCATTTATACCAATGTATATTGCAGATTAGTATTTCATGCTACCTTTATTTAGTTGCGGTTCATAAGAGGCAAATAGAATGAATGCTAAAGGTACATCTGCAATGCAGGCTCCCCAGTGTATTATCATGGCTAAGATGTTAAGAAATTGCTACCTCAAACTTGTTAATAAGTACAGACACCAAAGAGAATTCAGTGCTTAACTCCTTTATTTTATTTTGACCACTGAAATGTAATTACTTATACTAACCTTTCATTATATTTCTATGACTGGCAAAGGCAGAAACCCAACCTTGTCTCTAGCTGTTGCCACTGCAAAGTACCTTTTAAATCATACTAACATTCAACAAGATCGTCCTGCTTGCTTTGACATGTAGATCACAAGATACTCTTAAATTGCTCAGCAAGAGCAACCAGCTCCGGTTGTATCCCAGCGGCACAGAAATGTATCTAGTGTGAGTGATTTGAAGGAACTGGAAGAAGCAGTGACCCCTTTTCTCTAGGAAGGCACTTGACCTTCATTTTTTCAGAGCGTTCCGAGTTCTGTGCAGCATTCCACTCTAGCTGATACTTCAATACCAAGACTAGGGAAAGTCAGAAATTAACTATTCTGCTTCTGGCTATCCAAGAAGCTACACTTCCTTTTCTTTGACATGGCTCTAGCAGCAGTGATAAACATGTTCTGCACAACCAGGCTGGATTATTGTAACTCACTGAAGCTGAAGATAAAAGCTCCACAGAAACTTCAGCCATTGCAGAGCGCAGCAGCCTAGCTCATTAGTAGGGAAAGCGCTGGGAAAACACAGCGCCTGTGCTGCGCGTCATCAGCTGGCATTCCGTTTGCTTTAGCAGCCAACTGTGGGCTCACACAATGTATTAGGTCATCAAAGTACTAGTATGGGCGCTGTTCTGTCTACAGACTACCACGTCAGCTTCATGTCTGTGGTACAGTGCTGCTGATCGTGTGCAGAATAAAATTCTCTGGAACCGGACATGGGCAATTCTGGCAAAAAACTTTTTCCTGAATCACAGAGATAGCTATCAAAAAAGCGTCTCATCTCAGACACTTTATAAGCTTCATGTTCTTTTGAAGGATTCTTTCTGCTGTGACATGAGATACATTTTAAAGATATGTATGTCAGAAAGGAAGGATACCACAAGTTGGGAACAAAGAAGAGTCCACCTTGGAGAAGTATGTGAACTTCCAGTACTGTAATTGCCACTCTACTGATGCAACAACAGGTGTCACAGAAGTGCCTGAGCTAGTGTTTTACTGATACCATGGGCAGATCTCAACCTCACTGTCAGGATAGGCTTTGAAAGGTCATTTAGCTTCTTTATGTAGCCCACTTCCTGTAGGAGCAGTAGACTGCCCCTCACAGCCCACAGGGAGCTGTTGTCCACACCAAGGTTTGAGAAGGTCTCAGAAATACAAGCCCAGGAGGCTGAGAAGCTGTGAAGATGACTCCTCCAGGCTGTGGGGTGGGAGCCTGGGCCCTGCCAGCCTTCCTGTTTGACTGAGGCAGGAAGGCGCTGCTATAGGGGGAAGGGGTTCATATCTTCACCTCTGCTACGCTAGAAGGGGTCTTCAAAGGTCACCTAGTTCCACTAGGTTGGAGAATTATTTATAGTTACACTGTCTCTTATGGGATTATTTTCTTAAAGTCTGCTGCAAAAGCCTTTACGTGCAGCAGTCTATTTCCATGCTTAGTGGCCCTTTTAGTTAGAATGTCTTCCACTGATGAATTAGAGTCACAAAATTATTCAGAAGATTTACAAGAACATTTTTCTTTCAGAAAACTCTTTTTAGCAAGAATAGGAAAACTCACCTTTCTGTCTCCCCGGTCACAGCTTTAGGAGCTATCTTAAATACGTTGCTTTCTTCTAGATTTTCTCCAGTTTGTCCACACTTGCCTCAAGTGCGATACTCCAAACACCAGCTGGGGCCCCCTCAGTGCTGAGCAGACAATAATCATCTCCTGTATTTTGCATACAGCACTTCTGCTAATATGTCATTGAAAGAGGTTTGTCTCCCCCCCGGCCCCACACAGCCTTACAGTATTCGTTCTTATGCAAGTCCCTAATTCATTGTGAGTTGCCGATCCATGAGATTTTTTGAGGTTTTAGGGTTTCTTTTTGTTGTGTAGTTATTCCCCGTTGTCTGCCTCTTGTATTTTTTTACAAAAAACAAAGGTGTCTGCACCTCAGGACTCTGATTTCATAATGAACTTCTTTATCCTAATGAAAGTACTCCTCTGATTTTCTGCATATTGTTAACGTCTGAAAGGAATGTCAGTGATTCTTTATAAGGCATAGTGGTCTTAATGTGTTTAATAACACCATAAATACAGTATCTGCCTTTAAAGTTGGTGAGAAAGATTGGTTCTACTGTTTTATTCGGACATCTATGGTACATATTATTGGAGTAGAAATAAATGAGGGTCCGCAGTCATTTTCCATATGAAACCAACTGAGGTGATGAGACAGAAAGCCTCATAGAGGCCAAAGCAAATTCTGTGGAGTTTCTCACCAAAATAAGTGTCATGCCCTGCAATGCATGACATGTCTTCTCTGATCTAGGACACCTTGCTTTTAGTAGCATTCAGCTCTGCAATTTATACGGGCATTCATATTTCACTTTCTCCAGTTAATCCTAATAACTAGCTTTTAGAAGAACATGACAGCATAACATATGGGTGGTAAAACTGCTCATAAACTGTAATAACATGGCCAAAAAAGATTAGATAGATAGATGCACCATGCTTATTGTGACATTCACTGATTAGGAGGTATAGCTACTTATTATAGCCATTACCTCAGTGACTTAGAAACAGACTGAAGCTGTTATTTGAAAAACAGGTTATAAGTCCAAATTTAAAACAACTGTGTACTTACAACATGTAAGAGATATAATTATGTTTGCAGTTCTGTTCTTCGGTGTGCAGATGGTAATTTTGTTCATTTATGGTTGCACACCGATAATGTTTTCTGTAGAACCAGCGTTGGCAAGATTAAGTGTGTGTTAACAGTAAGTAGACAGCCTGTAATACATGGTTATCATTTTGTTGATAGGCTTCTGGTGGGATGAAAACCAACCAGAAACATAAGTTCAAGTAATTCTTTGCTGTAGCACTAAGGCAGGCTTCCTACGTGTGTGTGTGTTCTGGCACCTTATTATTTATTTTTATTGCGTGAAGAATTTTTTTCTTTTTTCCTGTTCATTTGGAAACTTTTGTGTTAGCTGCGTTTTCAGTGTAGGCAGTAGAGTTGGGCATCTGCAGGTTTCTGCCTTTAGTAGTAAAATTCCATTTCCACTTAATGTAATTTGAGGTTTTCTATTCACTTTTAGGGGTTGATACATTAGCATACGCTTATGAATGTGTATATGAAAGAGACAGAGTAGACCTGTCTATTAAAGATACCCTTTTGATTTCATATTTTCTCAAGGAGTTGCTCAAAAGATGTTTGAGGGCAATTATCAAAAACTTTTCAACAGCTACTCCAGTTTTCAAGATCAATTCTGTAAAGTGCTTCCAAGATATTGGGGTTAGGTGTTGGAGAGGTATGGAACAGTACAGCTAGTGCATTATTCGGGTTTTCCTGCTTCAGAATTGTATGGCACTCTCATTTCAATTTAATTAAATAGGTTATAAAAGGGGAAAACCATAGTTAGGTTTCAAACCCAAGATGCATAATAATCATCCTCTACTGTTATTTGTTTAGGTAGTATAATGAGTTTTGCAGTGTATTAAGGGAAAAGGGCATAATACAGTGTAACACATATGTAATATATTTTATTTATATATATTATTATACTTTATAAGTTACTGTCATGGGTTTACTCCAGCCAGCAGCTGAGCACCATGCAACTGGTCACTCATCTCCATGGGGATGAAAAAAAAGAATTGTGGGTTGAGATAAAGACAGTTTAATAGGATAACAAAGGAAGAGAATGATGATGATGATGACAGTAAAAGAAGTGATGCACAAATACAATTGCTCAGCACCTGCAGGAAAAAAAAAAAAAAAAACCAAAAACAGTGATGCCCAGTCTTTTCCAAGCCGTGATCTTACTTCCTGGCTAACCTCCCCAGTTACACCCAGAGCCTGATGCCCTATGGCAGGGAATATCCCTTTGGCCAGACTGGGCCAGCTGTCCTGGCTGTGCTCTCCCATCCTCTTGTGCACCTGGCAGGGCCAGGAAGCTGAAGAGTCCTTGATTTAGTGTAGACACTACAACTATCTAGCAACAGCTTAAAACACCAGTGTGTAATCAGTGTTATTCTTGTACTAAATCCAAAACACAGCACTACACCAGCTACTTGAAAGAAAATTAAGTCCATCTCAGCCAAAATCAGGACAGTTTTATATGGAAGTTTACATATAAAAAAGTAGACTGTGTATTACATCTGTCTGTGTATGGTTTATACGTTAAAAATGTGTCTAATAGGCACAGAATTTACGACAGAAAATACAGGTGTTATGGAATGTATTGTCTTAGAATGGTCAAAATGGTTTAAATTCTCAGAATATATGAAAAATCTCAGTCTGGGCTGTGAGTGTATTCTTTAACTCAACAAGATTTTGCCAAAAGCACCATAGCCCCTGGAACCATATAATGCAAACATGATTCAGCATCAAGAAAATCCCTGACTGTTTCTTGGGGTTTTATTGTCCTTTTAATTATTTATTTTTCTCCCTCCCTTCTATGTCAGGAAGTTTATGAAAGCACCATTATGGCAAAACATATGTGTGTTTTTCTGTTGGCTTTCGGTGGTTATGGGGGGAGATAATTACTCACAGAGCTCTTTGTATCCTGTTAGGACTATCCTTGAAGGATCTCCCCTTTTTCCTGTAGTTCTTGGAATATGGCACTGATGTGTACAGACCTTCCCACGTGTGAGTGGCACTTTGAGAAAATAAGCTCTAGTAATTGCACTGCATACAAATGTGTTTAGTTATATATGCACAATGTTTAGTAATCTGTCACTTGGGAGACGCAGACTAACCCATTTTTTTTCCTGCTGTCTTTCTACTTGCTGATCTGTGAAGACCGTAAGCCTGCCAAGGCAAGGGTTACATCTTTTGTTTGGTATATAACCTAGTGCAGTTGTTTGCCATGTAAATGTAAGGAATATTAAAGATCACTCGTATTAGTGTGAGGGATGTATTCAATATGTAACCAAAACTCATTGTTTCCAAGACTGAAATGGTTAGAGTGGTTACTAAAGAATATGTGGTTGCTTATAGGACATTAGGCCCTTTGGGTCATCTGTTCCAGATGTGTTAATAAGCCCTTTATTAGGTATTATTACCACCAATTTATGACATAATTCATAGATGTCAACCATTCCACTGAGAATGTGTTGAGGTGCTTTACAGACAGATGTAAGTAACTTGGGAGCTTGGAGGCATGAATGGAGATCATTGTTGGCAGTCATGAATTCTTTCACAATGCAGTGTCATTTTAACATCTGAAGAACATGTTGGGCTCTGAGGTGCTTCTTTTTTTTAATAAGCCAGCATAAAGTGAACTATCTGCGAGTCAAAAAATCCAATAACCTGAAATAACATTCTGTGGAGAAAACAAATGTATTTTTAAGGAAAGGAATATTTCTTAATTTTGTAGCAGAGCAAATCACTGTTTAGATCCACAGCAGTTAAGTATTTGAGTATGATCAATAACCTACAAACATACATATATTTTCAGGTCTGTAAATAAACTCCCCTTTTTCTGCCCCTTGGTTATCTAATTATTGATGAAAGGTTGTTGTTACTTCCTTATATTGTTACTCCTCTGGGCAAATGCTCTAATATAACCCTTGTTCTTTCACCAAGCAGCAGGATGTCTGTCCTGTAGTCAGCCCCTGAAGAGTTACAACATTAAACGTATATCTTTAAACGCTTGTTACAAGTACCCCATATCATTTCTTCTTCTCCTTCCTTCCTAGAGAGTCTCCTGGAAGCCAAGAGGCCCACCTGCCTTGCGTACAGGCCACCCTGCAAAGTAATCTCTTTGCAAAGCACGAGCCACAATCCTTCTAGTTGATCCTCATACGGTTTTGCTCCTCTGTCGCTCATCCTCCCAACTTAGAGCCATAAATAATTATTTCTTCTTGCCCTTCTGCTCCTCCCTCCTTGTTGCCTCTTTCTGCAAGAACAACGTCTTTTTGTCAGACTAGATGTTCAAACATCTGGCTGGTTGGGACTTTGATTGCAGAGAAGGAGGATGTGGCCTGAAAAAAACAGTACAGGATGTGATCATCTGTTTTCAGGCTGTCAAAAGAGATATGGCTGACTTTGAAATAGTCAGCAAAAGTGGCTTTGACAGCCTCTGGGGCCTGAAAACGTTCCCTGAGAAATACTGATGACTGATTATTAAAAGATATATTTCACGAGACAGCTCCCTCTCCCCCTCCAAATATCAGGAGCAGATACACTGTGAACACATTTTCCCCTGGATTTTTATGGGGAAAAAAATATCATGTAAATCTGGAGGCTTCCATAAGCATCTTTATTTCTCATATAAGCATTAGCAACCACCTCTTGTACAGTAGGTTGTTTTGTTAGGCAGTAAAAGGGAAATGTTGGAAAGCAGTTTCTCAGATATTTTCTTACCTAATCGCCACCAGCTAATTATAGTATCACTTTTTTGTGTGATTCATCAACACCAATCTCATGAATAAAATTTTAAATACTGCTAGCAACTAATCTGAACTGTGTTTTAGTAACCAGATAACATAGATAACCTTACATAGGTAACAAATTGAGTCAGCGGGGCCAGTATATCGTGTGTACCACCCAGGAACACAAGCTCTGCCTTTGCCATAAATGCTGTCTAATAAATGGGCTTTGCAAGCAGAGCCATAAAAGAGAGTGCTGGAAGGCACCTCAGAATGGTCATCTAGTGCAGACCTGCTGCCGTAAGGATCAGCTTTCCTTAATAATACCCTGAAGCTCATCATGTTCCAGTTTGTTTGAGGAACTTACTCCCTGCTGTGGTCTACAGTTGTTGCTATTATGAAGAGTACTGGAGTTGCAACCCCATTCTTTTGTACAGCAGAGAGAATCCACTCCGCAGCCACAGCAGGAAGGTGTGGGGAGAGGGAGAGTAACTCAGATACATCAAGCCAGGCTTGAATTTAGTGGAGAAGTTAGGAGAGTGATGTTTTGGAGTTTTACAGGTTTGGATTTATTATGTCTTGTGACAGAATGTTAATAGCCACACACACACATATCCCCCTCCCCACCCCTGCCCCACGTACTTGGAGCAGAGCTGACCAGTTCTGGGAAGCTGTAAATAGGCACCAGACATGATAACCAAGACCTTGAACTTGACCTGCTGGGCAGTAGACGGCCCAGTGCAGACCTCAAAGCACTAGTTATGCTCTGCTCCTCATTAATGGAAAGGTGCAGGCTGTCTGCCAGAGCCCCACTGTTATGGGAAGTGATGATGAGGCTGGTATCTCGAGATAGAAAAGTTTCATCTCCTGCCTGGGATCACGTGGTGTGATGTTGTCTGGACTACTGATGTAACATGATCATCTAACAGCAGAGAAACGGTGAAGGGGGAAGGAAGAAAATTGATCCAGCACAGAGTGGTGGATGGGACATAACCTGCTTTCCCTCAATTGGGAAGACTGATGAGGACACCTATAGCAGGGAACTGCCATATGACAGGAAGGAGGGCAGAGCACTAACCATTCTCCTGCATGCATACAGTTCTTCAGGCTTTGTGGCTCTGCCTTGGAGAGGTAGCAATCTTCATCCCTTGTAATGCACATTAGCCATGGGTGGTCATAGCTAAACCCAAGAAGTTGTCTTCTTGGAACTGCGGTGGTGCCTACAGGTACTCTGTGGATTAGGGCTGTGTAGTATTCTGACACGCAGATAAACTCCTCCAGCTGCTGCAGTGGCATGCAGATTGTGCAAAAGACCGTGATGCCTTCAAGAAACACTGCTACTGAGTTTGCAGTACTTTGGGAGAGCACCTAGTCTCCCCTGTGGCTTTCTTGCTACAGGTCGTTCCTCTTCACAGGACTCAAATGGGTTTGTGTCATGTGAAAAGGCAGAAATTTTATTCGTGATCTCTGCAAATGCTCTGTTTGGTAAGGATGGGGACACATTGCATGTGACCAAAGGATATACTAAGAATTGTGAGACCATGAAAAGGACTGTGATTTAGTCAGCCCTCTGTTTCTCTTTGAGTGAAACTCCTCAAGGCCTGCCTTGTTCAGCTACGTGCTGTACCACAGGCTAATTTCTGTTTGAAAGTGTGATCTGTGAACAACTAACCAACATCTTTCATGAACAACTTGTGTGTTCTCATGGAAAAGGGAGGAATCTGGAGCCTCCAGGTTCTGGGACAGTTACTGCCTTCCTCATTGATCAGGGCTAAGCAACACTCAGCAGCAAGTGCCTTGCTCTCACCAGCTCTTAGGGCTTGTACACTACCAGATGCTCTAAGTAGACCCATAGTTTTCTGCTATCTCTAATTGAAGAAGTAACACTTGAAGGAAATAGCATGAAAATAAAGGTATAGACGTTTAATCACAGTTCAGCTGTTTATCCCTTCTATTGAATATTTGAACAGGTTTTATCCTGGAGATAGGATTTTGGACAAGTGACTACCAGTTCTTCATTGCCTACAAAAGTCTTTTGATCTTAGGAATTACCTGAGAAGGCAGAACTGTTGTCCTTTCAGCCTTGGTGGTTGCCATACACTTGGTTGTGAACAAGTATGTATTAAAAAAACTATGTTGACCAACTGTCTTTATTACTTAGGAGGTCTTTATCCTCTGCATAACCTAAATGACCTGTAAGAGTTAATGTGTTTGTTTCAATGACTCCAGGAAGGAGCAAGCAGTCAGCTTGTAAAATAGATAAAATAATTAACTTGTCCAAGATCAAGGAAAAAACCTTTTGGAGAGGGGGCAAGAAACAAGGTCTCTTAAAGCCCAGTTTTGTAACATGTCACTGTTTCTGATAAAGGCAGTCAGAAGCATTCAAAGGGAAGTTTAATTTTGGCAACTGCAAAGGTCACTTCTTGGAAGTTGGTATTGTCTGTGTGGATTATTACTTCTTTATATTTTTATCTACCATTTGCTTTTAATCACGATTTTTTTTCTTTTTCATTATTCTTTATATAAAATGTTGGAATTTGATCCAAATAAAGGTAAATTCCGATAGAAAGGTCGATAGTAGTTTTCATAACTCTAATGAAAGTAGCATCAGGACCCCAGTTCATGTGAATCACAGGGGAGCTGCAGAATTGGAGTTGAATTAGGTTGCATCCTCATCCCAAACCTTTGTTGCATCTTCTCTTTGTAGTGAGCCGCTATTGCAAAATATTCATTGGTTTTCCAATACGAATGTGAGGGGCTTGTGGCTGTCCAGAGCTGTTAAATACTGATGGTTGTCCCAAAGGCATCACCCAAGGACCTGCCAGCCCAGCAATACACACTTGATAAGTTTTGCAGGGCTTCTGCTGGGATCAGGGATTCAGAGGGAAACGGGGATAGTCCCAAGGCTTCAGTGCGTTGCCTGCATGTTGGCTGCAGGGCGTCGCTGTGGAGGAATGGTGTAAAGAAAAAAGCCCCAGCAAAGGTCAGTGTCCTGAAATGGCTGACCCCAACAAGCACCATTTGATAAATACTTTATGCCATATGTGTAATGTCTTCTGTTAATGAGCTGAAGCTGGGGTGGGGCGCAGCTGCTTGGGGGCAGGAGAGGATTGAGGGGGACTTGAAGCTGTTTGGCACTAAGCTAAGCCTCTAATGATTTGTTAGGCAATTTTTAATTTAACATAATTTTTCAGAATAATTGTTCTAAGGGGTTTTTTTTTCACACTTATTTAAAGTGTTCCTAATGTTTTAACTCCCACCCTGATGGAATGTAAAGTGAATAAACAAGGAATTGAGTGGAGGTGTGTGAAAGGATGATCCTAAACTCAAGAAGCCTGTTTGTGTTTTCAAGCTGCTGAATAAATCCTCTGTGGTTTGTGCTGCAGAGGTCAATGCTCTGCAGTAGGAAATGACTGGTTATACGTCAGTGTTCTCCAAGAGTTCGTCTCAATTACTGGATTTGTCAAACATGACAAGCCTGAATGACTGTGTGGTGAAAATAGTGCACAGTTTGACTATTAAGGTAATTGGAGCATTGACATTTAACCGAACTGCAAGAGAATTGCAGAATTAAGTCTGAGGAGCACAACAGCCAGCAAAGCAGAGAATAATATTTTCAAAAATCTCCAGTGAAACTGGTGCTTTCTTGTGTTTTGATTAATGTAAATTTCAGTATCTGTTTAAATTATAAAGTTAAAAGGGATAGGTAATTCCTTTATGCTACTTTTTTTTGGAAGAAGTACTAATATTTGTTTAATTGGAATTTTCATTCATTTAATATACACCCTGTGCAATTTTAATATAGTTCCACATCATCTTTGTATGTTTAAGTCCCTTATAAGCTACATGCACTATACAATTAAAAACCTGTGTATGTATATTCTTGAGTATGGAGATCATCATGTGATGCTCATCACAGAACCATGTTAAAAATGTGTTAATTGCTTACTGGCTCTCCACTTGCTCCTCTACCTTTCTAAACAGCTACTTCTGGGCTTTCAGGCCTGAGACATGGGACTTAAAATTCATTGCTCTGATAAATGCAAAAGAACTTTTCTAAAATCATTTAGAAGTAATTTACTTGCATCCATCTGCAATTAGATTTTCATTTTGTTTTAAGTAAGTTCTTTCTGGCTGTAAATTCCACATACATCAACTTTTCTGGGACATTAAGACTTTGGAGAATGATAATTTGGATTTGTACTTGTGAATCTCACTGGATTTTACAGCACCGAAAATTGTATTTCAGACACTGACTTAAATCTCAGCTTTTTCCAATGCCTCTGGAGTAGGGACTGAAATAATTTATGATATTAGTCAGAGGGGGCTCATCTTTAAGTGAGTTACCATCATTTTGGCACATTAATTTTACCTTATCTGAACTTTAAAATATGTTATCTCCTAATTATGGGAGCAAGTCTCCATGTAAAAACCAGGAATCTCCTATTCCTGGTGAAGTAAACCAGACAGATACTAAAATACTCCCGAAAGAGTGGGGCAAGAGCCAATGAAATGTCTAAAATACATTAATCTAGAAGTATAATTTTTCCAAATGAGGTTAGGGGTGATTTGCATGTGATTTACCTCTTCTGTGGTCACATCCTAATTATTGCATTATTACAGGAGCGTAGAGCAGTATTTTTAATCTTCTACTTGCCTTGACTTGCTTAAGTCCCATCTCCATAGAGCAGTTGAATACTACACTTAAATCCATCTCCCTTGTGTAAATGTAAGTATTATGTTTTAAGTCCTTTTGACTTCAGTGAGACTTAAGCATATAACGTAAGCTTTTAGCTTGGTATAAATAAACCTAAGCATAAATTTAACTGTTTCACTGAATTTGGGACTTGAGCAATCCAAAGCAATGCTTAGTCACAGGCTGAGCATAGACTCTGGGGAGCTGTCCCTAAGGACAAATGTTCCAGTTTTCTTCTTTGGAGAAAATAAAGGAAAATTCACAGAAATTCGCCAGATGCTTGGGTAACTGTCTGCTTACTCCCCTGTGAAAATAAGGCAGCTTTTAGGACCAGAACAATACCTTGGAAAAAATAAAAGATGCAGGTAAGAATCTTAGTTTTTTCTCCCCACCTCTCCCTGCCCCTCCCTGCCCCCCCCTTTCCCCCCCCCACTTTGTGGGATTTTGTGGGGGGTTTTTGGTTGGTTGGTTGGTGGTTTTTTAAATTTCTTCTGCCAGCCTGTATTGATTCAGGGTTGGGGATGATGGACCTACACACTCTTTGTGTTCAACTGCTTGACGTACATTCTATAAAACCAGTTATGTCCTCTGCTCTATTGCTGATATAAATCCAGGGAATATCCTGAAGTTGCTTCTCATTTGCCCCTAGCATAGCTGAGATCAGATACACATGCCCACAGAAATGAGTGTCAAGACACATTGGGATTGCCCATCTCTCTCTGTCCAACTGTTCTTGTCACCTTCCCCTAGCATTTAAGATCCAAACTCATAGTGTATCATTCCTCATAAGAAGGGGCTCAAGTAAAATGATGTAAATAACTAAGAACTGCAGGCTGTCCCCTTTTCTGGAGTTCGAGGGGAAAGCGGAATCCTCAGAGTCATGCATGTGAGAAGAAACTCCCTTAATAAGCACTATACAGTTTAGACAGCTTTAGCTGCCAAGGTTACCATAGGGTCCCAGATCAGTGATTTTGGCACATCACGCAGTCAGGAAGAAGTATTTGACTGTGTGCTGCTCAGTGGTGCCCTCCAAAGGAGAAACATCCACCCGGTTACAGAGGACAAAGCACCGTGATTCCAATTGAACAGTAAAAGAGCAAAATGGTTTGGAGCTTTTGTTTTTTTTCTCTTTTTCAAAGCTTCTCAAGTAGGAAAGGATGTGGTAGGAACTGGGAGCAGCCTTACCTTTCAGTTCTTTGGCAGAGGGATGAAGGCAGCGTGCACTCTGACAGTGGGAGAGCAGCATAGCCAGGGTTAGCCATTCAGCCCGTGACAATGCTTTGAACTCCAGGCTGGTGGAAGCCGAGGCAGAAACACCAGATACCAAACTGAGCAAATTAAACATCCAGCAAAAGGCTGCTGCCAGAGATCTTCAAAGCAGCAGGAGGACCTTCAATCTTACGCATCACCCCACAGTCTGAATAGAATGAAGTAATGCATTCTTCTTGAGAGTTAAGAATGAGAATGCTAAGGAGGCCTTGTAGTTGCTTACCAAGTGATCACTTTCACTGGAGACACTTGGGCAGGCTTCTGCCCTACTAGTTGCATTAGAACTTCTGAGATTATCTGCAAAAATCCCAGGTGGAGGAGCACCGACTCTTAAGATACCAAGTTTAACTTCAGATCACTGGCCCTACCAGGAGGGGCTATCAGCCTGTGAGGCCTAAATAGTAACTCTAAAACAAAAAAGTACAATCAAGTGAAACACATAAGGATGTTTTTTTTCCTCAGATTTCATTCCAGTAAATCTGCAATTTTGCCTGAGATCCAAAGCCACACAGGTAGCTGCCTTACTTGGCAGAACAGATACATTTCAGATTTATTCCATCTACATGGTGAAATGTGTTATGAGAAGTTTCTCTCCAGAGATTGAGGTAACAAAAGAAAGCTAATCAAAAGACATTTGAGCAAATCTTTTTGTGGGTAAATTATGTGGTTATTGATGGGGAGCAGGGCTGGGTTTTGCTCCATGGACTGTGATTGAAGAGCTCCACCAATTCAAACACTGATTAATCAGATTTAACTGTGGCAGTGTGCTGGTGTGGGAAGAGGATAGGAGGACCAGCAACCTCTTCAGCCACCACTGTTAAATCCAGTATGGATTGTTTTGCTGAGTTGCTTATTGTTGAGGCTGCAGAATGTGCAATGAACCATTTCTTTCCTGCAAAGTGGTTGACCCGTAAATTGATGTCCTCAGGGGGTGTCTGGGCTCTATATTATCTAGTAACTATAGTCATCTTCTAATTGACCTTCTCTAATGAGTTTGTTTGGAAAGGACTTGATAGATAGGAAGTGAATATCAAATGTGAGTAGTAAGTAAATAATGTCTAGAATGAAGCACAGTCATCTACCTACACTATTTTAGTGTTTTCTACAAAAGATCTTAGTTTGGCTCTTGTAACTGGGCAAAATGCTATCAAGTGACAAATGGCTAATGATGCAGTCAAGTAGGTATAAAGCATCTGTACCATTCAAAGCTGCTTCTGGAGTAATTTTTAAGAAATTATCAAATTCATTGAATGTGTAAACATGAAGGTGTGTTTATGTTGCTTGCAGTTCTGTGATTCTTCCTTTCACAAATTTTCAATCAGAGATTAGATTATGGTGGTATTTTCTAAGGGGCAGATGTGCCTTTTTTGGATATGGAGATGCTAGAGGATCTTCTGCTGGTATCTAAAGTTTTGAATTTACACTAGAAAATATTTTCTGATGCACCATGTTATTTTTACAAGAAAAGATGGGCAGGTCCATGAAGCCTATCTCTCTATTCATGCTTACATGACAGGAAACCTTTTAAAGTAAACCATAGCTACTTGAAAGGTGAATACAGGCCTGATGGAGAAAGGTGCTTTGGCATTACTGTAGTGCTTAAGCACATGATTATCTTTCAGTATAGAAGCATGCAAGTAGCTTCTTGAAATGAAGAGGAAACTTGGACCTGTGTTCAGCAAAACTCAAAACCTTTTGTTTGATTCTTTCTTTTTCCTCTCTGAGGGACATAACTCAGCCTCCTTTTGTAAGGACTTTCATTGTAGCATACGGGGAGAAGCAGGGAAGTAAGAAAGGCAAAAAGGTTTCCTAACTTGTTTTAACACACAACTGCCACGTGACAGCATAACTTAACCATCATGATTTTCTACTAAGATTCTGTGAAAGTGCTTTAGTTTTATAGTACAGAAACTTTGATACTTTCTGCTGATTTTTGCTTTTGCATTTGACATACCTTTGAATCCTCCACACAGGTCTGTAAGCATATCAGCTTCTCTCATAGCCAAAGACAGCATTCACTCATATGAAACACTACAAAGTCAGAGCTGTGTTTCATACCAACTTACTGTTAACCTCCTCTTAATAGCAGAACTCTCAGCTTGCTTTGTTGTTGTTTTTTGTAAGAAAAAAAAAGTTGCTTTTATTTTTAACTGGGTTGGGTTATTTACACTGAATGTGACAATCAGGCTTCAAAGAATCCAGTGCAGTACATTTTAATCTGTTATTTTTAATGATTTCTAGTCACTAGGAAACACTGTTATCTAGGTCAAATTTTTTTAATATTGTTTTTCTGAGACTGCACATCCTGCTGTGCTTTCTCTAAATGAGCTCCCCAATGATGTTTCACTTTCTCACAGCTTCCTGGAATGACTTTCCTAACTCTAAATGTAGGTTTGGTTTTGTTTTTCAATACAAATGTACAAATGGCTGAAGCAGCATCTAAGACTCAGTCCTAAACTTTCTTCAGGGAGAAGGGGTAAGGACGTAAGACACCTCAAAGTTTTATCCCTGGCTTAAAATTTTGCCTTCCTGGAAGGAATGGAGAAAAGATGACCAAACCAGAATTTACTACGGAATTTCAAAGGTTTTGACACAACTGCTTCTCAGCCACTCACATCCAAATTGCTGTATCCATACAGCAGGGCAAAACATTACCTGATGTCACAGAGAAGCTCTTAGAGGTTTCAGAGCATTTTGTTTCTTTCTGGCCCTTTAATGAGACACCTCTAGCTAGCTATACCATAACTCATCTCTTAGTATGTGTCCCCAAGAGATTTCTTCATGCTTTGGACAGAAAAGCATCAAGCTTGCTTACAGGAGGGGATGCTGAACAGTGATCACCCAAGGTCACCCAGCAGATCCATGGCAGATTAGGAAGTTGCACCAGTTTCCCTTCAGCTGGGCATCCTGCCCCTTTCTGATACCACACTTTCTTCAGCATATTACATGGATTGGACACACACCTCTGTGTTCATTGGCAGAACACTGCTACTGAGTTATCTAGCTTTTTTATTTGATGGATATCATTCTCCACTCATGGTGGAATGATTGCTTGCATAAAGGTTCTTCTAGAACAGCATAAATGGGTAGATGTTTTTTAACTTCTGTGTTTAGTGATAATGTTGTTTTTGTTTGTTAGTGTGCTAAACAGAAATTAGCACACTACATAGTAGCATAGTAGCAGTCACTGTGTGAGTGCTATGTAGTAGCAGTCCCTGTGTGAGCTGATACAAAGTTCATGTAAGAGGTTGTGGTTTAGAGGCATTCATTCAGAGTCCAGAATGGCAGACTGAAACCACTCCATTATCTCCACATAGAGTTATTTACATCAAATACTTATGCCACCAGGGCCTCTCATGCTAAGCACAAATACTACCAGGACAGTGTGTAGTCACAAGGGGACAGTTTTTCACCTAACAATATGGGATGGAAACATTCTGAAGTAACATAAAAAGAACTCATCACGTCCTTTTCCAGTGAAATCCCATGAACAGGGGATTTACCATCCAGAGGGATCTTGACAGGCTTGAGAGGTGGGCCTGTGAGAACCTTGTGAAGTTCAATGAGGCCAAGCACAAGGTTGGGGCAATCCCAAGCACAGATACAGACTGAGCAGAGAATCGATTGAGAGCAGCCCTGAGAAGAAGGACTTGGTGGTTGAGAAGCTCAACATGACCCAGCAACATGTGCTTACAGCACAGAAAGCCAACCATACCCTGGACTACGTCAAAAGAATCGTGACCAGCAGGTTGAACAAAGTGATTCTGCTCCTCTACTCCTGTCTCATGAGACCATACCTGGAGTACTGTGTCCAGCTGGATGGCCTCCAGTATAAAAAAGTCATGGATCTGTTGGAGCGACTCCAGAGGAGGACCACAAGGATGATCAGAGGGCTAGAGCACCTCTCCTACAAAGACAGACTGAGATAGTTGGGATTGTTTGGCCTGGAGATGAGACAGCTCTCAGGAAAACTTACAGCAGCCTTCTAGTACCTGAAGGAGCCTGCAAAAAAGCTGGGGAGGGGCTGGTTACAAGGGCAGGGAATGATAGGACAAGGGGCAATAGACTAAAACTAAAATAAGGTAGATTTAGATTAGATATTGGGAAGACTTTTTTTCATTCTGGAGGTGGTGAGAAACTTGCACAGGTTGCCCAAAGAAGCTGTGGCTGCCCCCTCCCTGGCAGTGTTCAAGGCCGGGTTGGATGGGGCTTTGGACAATCTGCTCTAGTGGAGGGTGTCCTTGCCCATGATAGTGGGAGAAGAACTCAATGATCTTTGAGGTCCCTTTCCAACCCAGGTCACTCTGGTTTCTACAGAAAAATCTTACATGGACTACACAAAATTTTAATACCTTAATTATTAAATAACTTAAATTAGTGCATGCATTTGCTTAAGTGTATCTTGGGCAGGGAGATTCTTTTTAGCTCACTGAATAAAATTGGGTGTTAGAAAATTGCCCTTTGGACAGACACTCTTGTAAATAGTAGTGCCAATTTTGTCTTTACAAAGTAGTTTTTATCTTGGGGTTTTTTTGTCATTGTAGAAATATTAAACTTTTTAGTAATGTAATTGTGGCAATTTTCTATATGGGACATTAATTTCTGAGAGTGATGCAGCAGATCAGCTTATTAGCAGTTGAAAGGAAAAGCCATTTAAATGATCTAAATGGATACAAAGAGAAAAGCTGAGAAATAATACCAGAGTGAGAGTATTGAAACTGAAGAGATGAGAAGAAACCTGGATGCCAGCCTGCTGAAAATGCTTCTAGAGCAGTTCACTTAGTGCTCCCTGGTCTGGAGCTCACATGCTGGCAGTCCTGGACTTTGCATCTCACTAGGGTTGATGCAGTTTGAAAATGAGGATTGTAGCAGAGCACTTGAGGAGCAGATGTTCTTAAAAGCTTGACCTTGGGTTGATGGAGTGGAAGTATGGTTGGGGACTTCCTTTTTGCAGTAGAAGAGAAAGGTTGGATAGAGTCACTGGTGTCAAACCTCAATAAAACTGGTCCCATGGAATTCTGAGCTCTGTGATTGCTAACTTCAGACTTTTAAACTGACCTGGTGTAATTTTATGTGCAAGTGACACAAGGGTGACTTCAAATGCACTTGCACAGATGGTAGATAATTGACTCCTAGCAATGGGTGATAAATACGGAGGTGCCTGTGCTGATTTTCATTAAATATATTGTCAGCCTTTGACAGCATTGATCAGGGGGCTTGTTGGCTCATGTGCTGTACGATCTACTTCACACCGAAGTTAAGCATTCAGGCAGGTGGTCAACACACTAAGTACACCTCCCCTAAGCCCTATTCAAAACCTAGTTTGAAATTTCACAAAGGTCTTAAAGATTGCTGGTCCTCTACACAAAGGGAAATTACTCTGAGGTGAATTCCACTGTCTGAAAGAGCAACTGGCTGTAGATTTGTGTTTCAGTAAGCACTCATCTGCGATTATTTCTCCTAGCACTTGTTACTGAAATGGTAATGCATTGGGAAGCATCTATGGAACAGAGGCTTTTTTTAGTAGCAGTTTGAAGGTAAAACCATCTTCTCAATCTTTTGCCAGTTCCATAAACACTTAATTGGGGGGGGGTGTGGGGTGGTTATGGAAATTAAGTGTCATTAAAGACCAGCTGCAGTGTTGGATTTGGAGGTTTCTGTATACATTGTATTTGTGCTAAAGACATATATTGTTAGAAAGTACTTGTAACCTTTAATAAAAGGTATAATTCTGGCTGAAGCATATTTATTTGGACATCTCTGACCAGTGACATTTTAAGGCCAAGGCCTTTGAGGTTCAGTGTGTAGAACAAAATGTTACGATTCTTTTGTTTCTACCTTCAGATTCATTCACTGAGATGGCTGAAGCCGTGCCCAGTGAATCAGCAGAGAGCTGTACTTTGCCCTCTTTAAAGCTGGTGGGTGGGGATGAGAGAAGACAGCAGGGTGGCATTTAGAGGAAAAAATGTCTTTTTCTCCACAGTGTCTGTTGTTTTCCTCATTTTAAGCTTGGTGATGCCTATAAAGGGAGTGAGAGTATTGTCTGTGTTTTCTCAACAAAGAAAGAGTTCAATGGTCTTGTATTTTTAACATGGGCAGTGTTAAGAAATGGGTTTGATTAATGCTTGTCCATGGTAAATAACTTCATTTAACAATATGATTTCCTTACCAGTGCCACTTCATTCTAACGGAGTGCATCTTATACGACAGACAAGGCATGAGACATTGACAACTGTCTTTTTCACCTGTCTCCTGTAATGCTAAGGCCTAGGACAGCCCCTCCACCATGTCCACAAAGGACAAAGCCTGCTCTGTGCAGGATGAGTATCGCTCCTCACTTCATTACAGAGAGGCAAACACCATTGCTTTTAATTTTTCCCCAGCCAGTCAGTGCAATACAAAGTCTTCTTGGAACGTACAGGGGCAGAGTGTAGGTCAAAGGCTTTCTTTATCTGAACAACAAAATCCCCAGTCAAGGAGCTGATACTTTTTGTGGGGTTTTATCTCAGAAAACCAAGTCCTGTCATTCATCTCAAACATTTTAACCATTCAATGAAGTGTCTGTCTGCTTCACTGCTACTACAGCTAATGCATCCGGCCTTCCTAAGGAAGAACATGGGTTCTTGATCTTTACTTTCTGCTCCTGCATCTGTATTAATCACGCACTGGGAGCAGTCTGCCTGTCACTGTAGGTTAAGCAATAGGAGGGGATTCTTAAGAACAGCACATGAACAAAGTCATCCTTTCAGGGTCTTTTAAAAGTATATCCCATGCAACAGCAGGTCAGGGTCCCGCTTTCCTCCAGCATGTCCTACCTGAGCTGATTCCTCCTTGGTGCAACCTGTCATGGAAACAGGGCCGGGGTGGCTGTGGGACTTGCCTCTTCCTCCCAGTTTGGCAGCGCACCTGCTTTCGAGTGCAACAGTGTGGTGCTTCACTTGGCAGCCTGGGCTCACACCTCTCCTCTTCAGGGGGCTGTGTGGGAGTGCCAACTGCTCTTTTTTTGGAGGTGGGGGAAACGCCCAGATCCAGACAGTGCACAAGTTCAAAACCTTCACGAAGATAAAGCAGCTTGTGTATTTCAAAAGAAGCAATAATAAGACTTTAACAAAGCAAGATGCCACATTGCTGGGAGCCCCTCCCTGAGGAAGGAGCTGTAAGAGAAAACAAGACAAAAGATGTTCGCACACAATGTTTAAGCAAAACACTCAATCCTGATACTGAGATATTTAATGCGTCCTAAAGCAACAGTAGGAATGTGGTCTTTCTGCTTGGCAGTTCATCTTTAAATGAAGAAAACAACCCATTAAAGTGTATATATTATTGAGCATCATTAAGGCACAGGCTAATGCTTACATACAGACGCTGAATAACAATAGCCTAAGGGGCAAATTACTTTAAATTTGTAAGGAAACGAAAGAGACGATATTATCTTTAATACATCTTAATTGGCAGTGATGGATTTACCCTAACTTTTCATTTCACTAATTGACCGTAGCACCTAACATCAACATTATTACAAATTAATCTTATGCTTATGTTTTGGGTTTTTTTTAAATAAAGTTGTGCTTGTAGACAATTAATTTATCTACCTTTTCCGCTGCCGTGGATGTGATTGCCATTTATTCTCATGGCAGAGCTCCTGGAGGTTTCCATGAGAGGTGTCATCTTAGGCTTTTAATTTTAGTTTTCAGGAACTAAACTTTTGCAAGTAAGTATGGATTTAGAGGAACTTCTACAATTATTTCTTTTATTGGAAAATAAGCTATTTTTAAAACACCTACAACAATTGCATCTAATTTTAGTGTTGTAGATTGGAGACTAATCTGTCTTGCCCTTCCTTACATAGTTACACTGATAAACTAAATTAATTTGCTCTAGACTTTTAGTGGTCTTACTGAAAACACCATTAATGGAGATCTAGGTAGCAAAGGCTTTGTATATGTGATCTGCATATATATTTTCAGAAATGGGATTTTAAGAAAAAATAATGGCTAGTTTTGACCCAATCTGTGTACAAATACAACTTGAATACCAACTGCATAATGTGTTCTGCCTGTGGACTTCAGAAAAGCCTTCAATATGACATTTTCAAATAGGGCTATATATTCAACAAGTGACATTTATATAATCAGATGTGTTTGTCTTCTGAATACAAACAGCCAAAACAACTCCCACCCAAAAAAAAAAAAAAATCCAAAGGTATTAGTTATATATATCATTGAAAAAATAGTCTCCTAATGCTCAGTTTCAAGGGACAAATTATTCTTTTCCAAATCTGGTTCAGAAAGTGCTGTATTGTTTGGGTGAAGACTGGATATGTCATCTATGTTGATTTGTTTTTTTGGAGCATCATGACTCATTGTAAATTGGTCTGGGGCTTTCTGGCCCCATTGTGTTCATTTCTCCGTGCCCTGTTAACTTACCCCTGATGCACTCCAGACATTCTTTTCATGCAGTGGCCTGGGTTTTGTCTTTTTCTTAATATCGTACAATCTCCCACCACATACACATGGACAGAAATTGCATCATCAATTTTATTCTAGTTAGAACATTACGCTAGAATCTTCCAGGCGGATTGTCATATGTTATTGATCTAGCAGCTGCTTTTAAAACGGCAAGATCCCTGGGGCTTCTCTTCCCAGGAAGCTTCCTGCTGGGACTTTCTTGGAGGAAGCTCTTCTCTCTCTTTCCCTACCTGGCAGTGGACAACCATTCTGAAGAGTTTCTTCCCAGACCCAGAGATCCAGTCCCCTGCTCATTTGTTTAGCGATGCAATCAGCACTGCCGTTCCTAGCAAGATGAATTTCACTGCTGCGCAGACACAGAAATAGGAGCCACAGATGCCTAAATCTGTTGGAAAGCAGAGCATGAATTTATCAGGAAACCTCAACTTTTCTTACCTTGGCTGAACATTTAAAATTCCCTTATAAAAAAATAAATCATCTCATGGAAGCAGTTTCCTACTGGTTTTGTGCTACAGCGTGCCAATTTCCCAGCTGCCTGCTATTCAGTACAAAGACAGGTAGCATCCTCTATTGTGCTTTTTTGACCCAGATTCTTAATTCACATACGTCAGTGTTTGCAGTAAACAGGAATTTGCAATAACTAACTGCTGGATCCTGTTGTCTTGTGACTAAACTTTCCCATCTTTGTTATTACTACCCAGCAACCAGCTAAAAATAAAGCAGAGGAATGAAGCCTAAAATGCTCGATAACAATACAAGTCAAGACCATAAAGGAAAATGAATATGCAACGTTGATAGGAAGCTACCCTGAACAATTTGCATACTTTGCAATTTACAGTCGCATCTGCTTTGCACGGTCTGCAGTCACTTCTCTCTTCCGTTCCCATCATAGCCAGTGCAGAGTAACCTATGGGGAAAAAACCAGAGGTGTCTGAAGAACTTCCCAGCTCCCCTCCTGCCTGCATTTCTGTTACAGCATTGTAAACCTTTGCTGGGTGATCTGTGCTTTTGTAAAGCGTATGGAGGTATCTTTTTAATCTGTTCTTGAGCTGGATTTGTGCAAGTTTGCAAAAACAAAACCAGGGGTTTTTTTTCTTTTCCAAATAGTTATTATAGCAGTAATAAAAGGAAATCAACTCAGAAGCTTTCAACTAATGCAAAGCAAACCCATACATCTCCCTGGGAGGCAAAGCATGTTTGAATGCCTTTCTACAAGTGATACTTTGTGAAAATGCAGCACTTTTTGTGGGAGTGAAAAGTGCAGTTGCGAAGCAGGTTGTTAATTAACAGAAGCCTTAGTGTAGTGTTTGCTGTGATTTCATCCTAGCTTAACAGAGCAGAACACAACTAAAGAGCCAAAAAAAATAAAACCCCAAGAAAGCAAGAGCTCTGTTGTTGGTGAGTTGGTTTTTTTTTTCACATCCTGAGAATTTGACTTTATACTTTATTCTGGTCCCCATACGTTAGTGTAGAGGGTAGAAAATTGTGAAGTGTTGATTTTAATTAAAGCTTTCGTATGTTGTAAGTACTTCTGTTTTTTTCAAGATTATTTCTAGCTGCTGCAAAGCTCGGAAATGAACAAGATGCTTTTATGTTGTTGAAATCTTATCGAAGCTTTAGTCTGGGTTCAGACTGACACTTGACTGCTAGATTTTCGTTGCGGGAGCAAGAAGGAAGGAGAGCCTCTGTAGGGTAATGGCATCATGTTGTGGCAACAGAGTGCTCTCTCTCGTCCCACACTAACCCCAATGCCTTAGCAAACTCTTGTGTGAATGCTGACCTAACACCGTGTCCAGGACACGCTTGGAAGTGCTTCAGGGTCAAGTGAGTGGATGCTATTTTGCCCCTGAACTAATGATGGTTGTTGCTGTCTGCCTGTTTTAATGATTTTGCAGGATCATTGCGAACAGATCAGGTGCATTCTGACATCTCCTGATAGGGAACGTCACTAAATATAATCACTCAGTGAAAATTAGTATTAGCAGTGCCAGAAAAGCACAGCTAACTAATTTAATTAGAAAAGTCCTTAAGACAGGCAATCCATTCCAGTTTTTTGAACAGATATCCTATTTTCTTTCATGTAAAATGTATATTATGGTTTCTCCCTCTCAGGTGAGGGTAACTGATGAGTGAAGTTGCTTTCAGTGTAAGACCGTGTGATAGCTGTGTGACAAAATCAAGGGAATTATAGATCAGTGACAGATGACAAGTGCTCTGTCCAAATCATCCCTGATATCACACAGTGGCTCAAAAGACTGTCTCCTTATGTGCTGCTTTATGAAATGATCTGCACTGCTTGCTATTCCTGAGTTGCAAAGCCATGCTCGGTGCCTCACTTCATAAATGCTCATGCTCCAGCAGGGGACAATACCTTCACATCCTGGCAGTCTTAAAGCAGACTCTTAGCATAGCTATTCTTTGGGAAGGGAACTGGGGAAGTTTTCCTGCCTCTCCATGTTCAAGTTCCCAGGCTTGCCCTGCTTGCAGATCCAAGAGGGATTCAGCTGTAACTGGAGAAAGGACAGTGATAGTGGATTTCCTCTGATGCTAGGGTGTGCTAACAGTTTGCTGCTGTCGAATAAGAGAGAAACTCAGGCTTTGAGTCTCCTGCTGAAGAAAGCAAGAAATGTCTGGGGTTATCTTTGCCTTGGCTCCTAAAGTCATTTCACATACCCATGGCTCTGCTTCGTTTATTCTTAAATTAAATATGGTTAGTAAGCTAATTTTCCTTAGCTAAAGGCCTATGTCCAAGAGAGCACTTAAACCTACCTGACCACAAATGAATGCATCTCATGCTATTGAAATTCCCAGAGCTGTCCCAGGTCTGGTCTGAGGTCAGAGATCTCCTTTGACCGCCTGTCCATGCTTACAACTGCGCAGCAGCAGAAGACTGTGATGGCTTCCAGAGTCTGGGTAGGCCTTCTCTGCCTCCAGGAACTTTATCACCCCTTGCACAAATCTGCCCCGGGGGATTGTTCCTTGGGCAGCCCTGCCTTATGCTATGGAAAAACCTCATGGCACGTCCAAAACAGAAAGCAAAAGGCCACGGGAGCAGAGTGATCAGGTCTGGGATCTGGTTTGCATAGCCAGCTACAAAAGGACACGGCTGGACTGACTGTTAAGCCATCTCCCATCGCCCATCACTGGTACCATTCAGTGTCTGAAACACCAAGCAAGGCTGTGCAAAAAACAGGCTTTCCAGCCCCAAAACCCGGAAAGACAGGTCTGTTGTATTGCAGTTGTGCGTTAATCGTGCAGCACTAAAAGTTAACAAGAAAAGGTTGTTTCATTACTAATGCTGGTGAAAAATCAAGTGATGTCTTTGTGGCCACTGTGAACAGGACTGCGCTTGTAAGCCAAAAAAAATGCAAACTACAAAGATCTCTTGTTTCCTGTGATCAAGTTATATTCCCACATCAATGTGCATAGCAACAACTTCAGGGAATAAAAGAGCCTTTGTTTAAAATAAATGATTATTCAGTCCTTTTTAATTTAGCATAGAGTGACCCTTTATATTCAGAAGCTCAAACGTGTCTACAAATTGTTGGAGTGCCTAAAATTCTTGGCGTATTAAAATTTCACTTTTTAGAAATGGAAACAGAGCAGGGAGAGGACGCTGGCTTACAAGGATGGAGAGAGCAGCCCCAAAGGTAGTGCTGCTTTTTCTTGGGGTTGGTTGCTTGCATGCAGTCCAGCTCTTGTGCATTATGTGACGCTAATTGTAAACCAGACCAAAAGTGGATGTGGTATTGGTTAGAACAATGAAGCTTAATGAAGGAATTGTTAAAGCACAGCCTCCATACTGAGGAGGCTCAAAGTGCAAGTTGTTTGTAAAAAAAATAACCCAAACAAAAGACAGGATTGGGTTTTGTGAATGATGGTTGGTGGGACACTGTGGATCTCCTTGAGAATGTTGCTAAACTATAGACTGGTGACAGCACAGACTTAGGTGGTGTTTGCTTTTTTTCCTAGCTGAAGGAATTCCTCTGTGTCCCCTAGTAGTGGCGCGGGGCTGCAGTGCCTGTAGGTTCCACTTCACTGGCAGCGGGAGATGAAGGTCATGATGTTCTGTGAGGCCAAGGGGGTTCAGGCTTTTCTCTCTTTTGCCTGAAAGGACATTCCTCCAGAGAGATGCTCTCTTTACGTGTTGCCAAGGTGGCTCTAACCCCACTGTCATGCCTAAGAAAACGTAGGTGGCGTAGCACTGAAAAACAACATGAAAAGAACTTTAAAGTGGCAGAAACAAGCTCTTGGAAGTTAGGAAAAGCCAGATGTGTGGTTTCTTCTGTGCCTTCAATTTGGCCTTGTTATACATACACATTGTGTAACAGTCATGAATGACATCATTGCAGCCATTTTTTTCAGAGGAGCAGCATTCCCTTTGGGCGTGAGATGAGCAGTGTTCAGGGCATGAATCAGTTTGGTGTAATGAATGAGGATGTTGTAGAAGTTAATTTAGGAATTGACAGTTGTGTAATGAAGAGAGAGGATGACTTCAGGAAAGGAAATGACGGTATTGTGTTTAAATCAGATGAACTTGAGGCAGGAGGCTTCTCTGCTGGCACTGGCCCAGGGTGTCAGGGAATAGGAAAGTGTTGGGATTAGGAATTGGCTCTGGGCAGTGTGGGAAGGGAGAAGTCCAGACAGGCTTATTATTTTCTCTTGGCTGCCTGCCATGGGCAAGCTGGGTTTATCTGCCCCCCCAACATTCCCAACACAGCGTGCACTGCTGCAGTAGGACAGCCTGAGCTTTGGACCTGTTGCCATCACAAGCCTGAAGTGTGCAAGCCAATGGTGAGAAATGGTTATTCTCTGTGGTTTGTGATGCAGGGAGAGGAGATATCTGATCAGGTTTGGAGAATTCAGGTTGGTCCAAAGATGGTGTTGGCAGGAGGCTGCCAGGCCTGCAGAAGACAGCAAAGGAAAGTTTGGAGCCAAAAGCCAGCCACACATGTCAATGCAGGAGTGGTTTTAGTAAGCAGGATGAGGGTCATGAGCTTGAAACAGTTACTGAGGGCAGCAGGATCTCTGGGGAGATGTCAGGAGCATGTAATACTTAGCTGCTTAGATCTTTGTGATTTAGTCGTCACTGGCTGGCATGTACTGTCCACCTAACCAGAAGCAACAATCCTTTCCTGATATAGAAGGACTTAATGAGAAAATGGAGACATTTTGCAGAGCTTTATTTTCATTGGGCGAGATGCTGCAGGTTATTAAAATATAATATAGGGAATTATATTGGTGAGGGTGGGGGATCAGGGAGAAAAGAAATAAGGCCCGGTTTTGAAGCTTATTTGGGCTTGGTGGAAACACTTGTGTAGAGTTAGAAAGAAGGGCCACTTCACAGTTTGGCATTCTCAGCTCAGGTCTTGGTGTCAATCCATCTCCAAAAAAACACATTAGCAAAACTGTCAGAACAACATGGTTGTACAAAGACACACCAGCATGCTGGCATAGAAATGGAATGGTAAAGTTTGCTCCTGGGTCTTTCATGTGAAAAGCGAGAAACCTGCTGGTCTGTCCTTGCCACAGACTTCAGTTTAAGCATCCTTCTTTAATGATCCTAGCACCTTCAACACTAATCAGATTACTCTTGTGTGGTTCTTTCTGCAAGACAAAAATGAGTTTAAATCCACTTCAGGTGAGCAGGGAGAATTCAGTTAGCAACGCTGAGCCATTTACACTGGAGTGCCAGCAGATCACTAAAATAAATTCAGCTTGCTTGGCATGCCTTTGACAGGACACCTGCTGTTGAATTTCACCTGATAACATCTGAGCCCAAGTACTTTTCTAAACTGGGGAAGAAAAAGAAAAAAAAAAAAAGATAAATTGTCATGGAGAAATAATATCTGCATTTCTGCTGCATTAAAATCCACCGTAAGCGTTTTGCGTACTGTTTCTTGAAGGATGAGGAGATGATAAATTTAACAGTAAAGCTTACACAATATTTTCTCCCTGGGGATCTCAAAATATTTTGGAAATGTGAAAGAACATTTTCATTTGGTGATCAAAATGTGTTTGCAACAAAGCTTTCATTTTCTTAAAACGCTATAATTAATATACAAGAAGGCACGATACTTTTTATTTTTACTTGTCAGTCTTTATTGAGCATTAAGTTGTCACAGCTAACTGGAAAACAATGCATGCTGCTCTTTACAAAAGGCAAAGATCACACCTGTGATTTGATGTGCAAATTGTTGAAGAAAATTTTCAGATTAATTTAGCCTCCAGATTTGACGCATCTTTCCAATTTGGTTAAATACCAGCACTGCAGCTCTATGATTGATGAAGGCAGCAACAGTAAAGAAATGACCCCTCCTCTCATTTTGCTGGTACAAAGACAGTTACATTGCACATTGCTGAGAAATCCAGCTCCACAAAGACATCCCTTCCCAAAACTGAGATAGTGTGATTGAGAAACAACAAGGAATTGCAGAGATACTGAAGTGTCTTGTGGTCCCTCAGAAACAGCAGAAAATTTTAACGCTGACCAACTAGAAATAGGCAAAATTCTAGAGAGAAAAAAAATAAATAAAGAAAAAAAAATAAACAACCATGCAACATCTGATTCTTCAGCACCATCCATTTTGTATAGCCAGGTATATGGATATAGAAACATTTTCTCAGTCAGCAAAGCCAGTTTCATAAATCACCACTCCTGCACTGCTCTTCACCCAGTTCCATGTTGTGCCAGGTGATTATTTGCAGGGTTGTGCTATAAACCACATCCATATTTGGGGGTTATTTTTTTGGTTTGGTTTTCAAGTCAAATCACTTCAGTGCAGCTCTGTTCAGTTTATGATTGCATCAGCGTGACTGAGGGGATAGAGAACCGCGGAAAAGAAGCAAGTACAAAGAAAAAATAGAGGATGGAGGCTTCTTTAAGCTGTGTTTGTCATTACATAAACTATTTCTGTAACTCTGCTTTCATTTTTACAGGGTGAGGGTGTGAACTGCCACTTTTCTCATGCAGCAGCACTTTCTCAGGAGTTTCCTAATGAAACAAAGATAAAGGAGAATTGTCAGAAATAGCATTATCTGCCACCACCCTAATATTTTGTGGAAACAAAGCAATTTCAGTATCATCTACTGAAATGTTCCTCATAATCTGCCAGATTACTTGGGGAGCTGCCAGGGATGTGACTATAATAGCATGTATGCTGGAAATAAGGATGTGCTGTGTGCATGTAGAGTGGCCTGTCGTGATACCAGGAGTCTGGGAGTCAGCTGAACTGGTTCGGGGTCAAGTGGAGTTCTTATATACATACATGTATAGATAGAAAGAGAAAGTTTGATTAATTTTAATTTTTTTTTAAATTCCATGACCATGGAAATTTTATTTCAGCTTCATGCAATCATTTAAAGACCCCTGAGTGTCTTGAAATACTAGTTACATTTGGCTAGTTATATTTGCATGAAACCGAAGAGTCAGAAATTAAGGATCTCTGAACAAACTCTTAGATTAGAAAATGCATTTATGTGGATCTATCAGTACTTTCTGAAGGTGTTTATAAACCAGATGTATTAAATTGAATAATATCTTTTATTTGGTGATTTTTAATTAGAGCCATATTGCCCTGTGATGGAATAAAACAATTTTGTTGCACATTCAGCTGTTGTTGAATACAAAATTCAGTATGTTGTCCAGTGTTGTAGATCTGTGTGGCTGGGTTCTGGTGAAGGAGGAGGGTTGCAGGGGTGGCTTCTGCAAGAAGCAGCCAGAAGCTCTCTGCAGGCCCCACAGAGCAAACACCAGCCCGCTCAAGGCCGGAGTCGCTGCTGACCAAGGCCGAGCCCATCAGTGACGGTCACAGCACCTCTGGGAATCACATTTAGGAGAAAAAACGCAAGCAGCTGCTTTTTGCCACCAGAGAAGGGAGTGAGAAGATGTGAGAAACTGTGCAGACACCAAGGCCAGGGAAGGGGGGAGGAGGCACCCCAGGTGCTGGAGAGAAAGATGTCCCTGCGTTCCCATGGAGAAGACCATGGTGGAGCAGCCCATGGAAGGTAATGGGAAGCAGACACCCCACCTGCAGCCTGTGGAGAGGCCCCACGCTGGAGCAGGTGGAGACAGAAGACACTGTGACCCGCGTTGGAGCAAGCTCCTGGCAGGACCTGCAGCCTGTGGAGAGAGAGGCCCATGCTGGAGTAGGCCTTCTTGGGGAATTTGTGACTCTGTGGAGGATCAGGCTGGAGCAGTCTGGGCCTGAGAGACTGAGAGACATTCTGTGATTTATGACTGCACCCCATAGCAGTGACCCACGCTGGGGCAGCTGGTGAAGAGCTGAAGCCCTGACAGAAAGGACTGATGTTGAAGAAGTCCATGGAGGACTGTCTCCCGTGGGTGGGATCCCATGCTGGAGCAGGGGACGGGTGTGAAGAATGCCTCCCGGCCCAAGAAGGAAAACAACTTGTGAAGGACTGACCAAACCCCCCATCCACATCTTCCCCTGTGACACCTGGGAAGGAAGAAGGGAAAGAAATCATGAATAAAGTTAAGTCCATGAAGAAGGGAGTGGTGAAGGGAAGGTGTTTTAAGATCTGGTCACTCTTCTCATTATCTGACTGACTTCTCTCTGTGTATAGTGTAGTGTAGATGCTTTTCTTTCTTTTTTATTCTGTGTTGAGTCTGTTTTGCCTGTGATGGTAATTGCTTAATGATCTCTCCCTGTCCTTATTTCGACTCTTAAGGCTCTCAATATATATTTTCTCCCCTGTCCAGCTGAAAAGGGAAGTGATACTGTGACTTTGGTGGACATCTGGCCTCCAGCCAGGGTGAAAACACCACAACCAGTCATTTTGTTATTCACTGTGTACAGCTCAGGATAAACCTGCAGATACATCAATCCCATTTTGTGTGTGAATGGCAAACACACTTATAAAAACTTTATTTTCTTTACAGACAATTTACCAGACAATTCTTTACAGACAATTATATTTATCAATCTGTTGACAAGCAGTGGTTGAACTAGCTCCAGTGTTCATGCTGATCACTTAACTGCCACAGTATTGCAAGATTTTGGATTTAATCTCCTTCAGTGCCAGCATATGATAAGTTGTAAATGTATCACAAAAAGTATGCAGTCATAAAGCATCTTAAAGCAGGGACGTGTACCAAAATAAGTGGATTAGCTTTTTACATACCAGAAACAAAAGGGACATAAAATCCTGCAAATTAAATTTATTTGAAAAGCAAACTCAAATGAAGCCAACACTTTTAATCTACTAAGGCTGTAAATGGCTGTTCACCTTGCAGAGTTCAAGGTAATGTTACCAGCATAGTGCTAAGGCCAATCCTGTATAGCTTCGGTCACTTCACCAGTCCCAGTGTAATTAAGGACACATGCTCTCTGGTGACATAAATACCAGGCTGGCTTTGTAAACCTGTAGTACCATACCACCAGTGCACTCCTTGTGTGGATACAGCTTGGATACTAGCAAACACATTATAGCTTGTGCACAACCTCCAAGCACGGTAAACTGCTTCTGGTAGGTGCATGGGTTTTGACTGTATATTGGCCTGGAAGGTTGTATCGGGAGAGCTTTAGCACCCAAAAATTGCCTCTTCCTGTCCCTTGATAGCCAGCGCTGGCACAAACTTGCAGCATAGATCTAGTTAGCCCCTACTTTAGAAAGCCTGTGGTTCAGACTAGTGGTTTCACAGGTAAGGCAACATATAAAGCTCGGTGGTGTTCCCATTTGCTTTGGTCCTGTGTCACTGTCACAGTTATTACCAACTTGTAATGAGTGGGGAGGACTCTTGTCCCCTTGTTCTGAGCTAGGTAAGTCCACAGGATGTTATTGTCTTAAATGCTCTGCAGAGTTTGCAACACCATTTTGGCAGTGAAAACAGAACTTTGAGTTTGCGTCTTGAGGTTGAAACCACAGGGTGTAGAAGTCTAAATAGGAAGGCTGTGTTTGGCTGGAATTCCTGCAGGAGTTAGGAGACTGGTAGGGAATGGCATAGGTGGATGGAGTCAGGTGGCTTCACCTGTACCTCAGACCTTAGACCCAGGTTCTGAATATTATGTCTGCACATACTCAGTAGGAAAAACTGGGTGCAGGGATTTGGGGAGGAATATAACCCCATTGAATCTGGATTTCAGTGTAACCCTGACATTTTCTGTAGTGCATGTGCTGTTGGTGTAGGGCTTCATGTCTATCTTTTGGTCTTGCTAGCATTTTTTACTCCACCCATCCCTCCATGCTTGCATTTCACTGCTCATACTGAGCTGCTGCTCTGTGAAGCGAGGGAATAGGGGATGCCAGAGAGCCTCTTTTCCATACCGAGACAGAAGTCTCGATCATGGTCATGGTCCAGAGCAGCACATTTGTGTTGGAGCAGGGGAGAACAGGGTGAGGAAAGGGAGTTTTCTCTCAAAGCTCAGACTGAAGTTGCTCTGGACAAGATCTGAAAAGTGGAAAGGGAAAGAGCCTGGCTGGTGGATTCACATTTTGGTATTCTAGCAGCTACACAGTATCTGCTAACTGCCAGTTCATCCAGCGATGACTTCTCCCTCTGAAGAGCTGTTGTTGTTCTAATACATGCCACAAGCATATTTTTGTGACTGCAGTTGGAAAGGGAATTTGGAATGTCCTTCATAGAAAAAATAAGACTATGTTTAAAATTACAAAAAGAAAAAACAAACACCAAAACAACAGAACAACTCAGTTTTCCATGAAAAAGCTGTTTTCATTAGTTTTTCAAGTAGCATGCCAGTTACTCAGGAATTTATGGGAGAAACCAACAAGATGTTTTTTGTAATAGGCTGTGTACAAATTTCCTTCCTGCCAAACCTACATGTCTTGGAATGGCAAGCCTATGATTTGCTAGAATATATGAGTCATATTATCCTCCTCTCCGTGGATTCTTAATTTTTGGTTCTTTAAAGTATGTCATCTGGATTTCATGGGCACAAGAAATTCTGGTCTGATGACTTTGGTGGCAAAATTGATAATTCTTGTCTCTCATTCTATGAAAGAGCACAGCTCTTAGTATATTCAGTCTGTATGTAAAGTCAAGCCAGGTTCTGTTAGCAGTCCATCAGCGAGGAGGAAAGACCCACTGAGTTCTGCATTTCCAAAAATTGGATGGTAAAACAGTCACTTTTAGAAGATGTCAGCAACTGAAGGGGGAACATGTAGCTGTAGCTATCTCTCTACATCAGCTTCTGTGCTTCTGTGAGTCATGAAACAGAAAGGGAGTGAGTTGTGTTGTATATTTCCATGACCTGAAAGGTACTTCTTAAGTGTTTAGTCATCTTTGCATTTCATACTTATAACTTTTCTGGGTTTGGTGGGTTTTTTTTTTGCTATTATTTCTGCTAGTCTTCTCAAGCACTATTAAAATACACTAGCATTTTAGTACTCTGGTTGTTGTGGTTATCTGTACTCCCAGGAGAGCTGTCTTCCACTCATTTTTTAATAGCAAAAATGCCTGGGAATAGATGATATTTGTCAATTGTTTAGGTAACAGAAACAGTACTCCTTAGACTAGTTTCTCATTTATAAATTCCTAACAAAATAGCTTGCAGAACTGGAGAATATTTGGCTTTGAGTCTCTTGAATTAGCTGGTAGAGAGACCTGATGCAGAGAAGGAAGCAGGCAGCGTGGCTCACAGGGAGGAGAGGTGCTGTTAGTTTGCCTAGAGCTTGGGGATATCATCACAGATATCCCTCTATTAACACATACGTACCTCATATAAAACATGATGCCTTAGGCTTTATGTAGCATTTGAAACTTCATCTTTGAAGATATACTCTACGAGGCAATGATGTGTTGTTGGAGGGTTGTGGTGTTTTTATTCAGCTAGCCATAATAACAAATTACCTGTGTAATTCTTCTCCAAGGTCCTAATACTTCAACAGAATTTATGTTTCTCAGACTTTAAAAGAAAAAGAAAAAAAGAAAAAAAAAGAAAAAATCCCAAGCACACAGAATGATTAGGTTCAACATTCTCAGGCTGTCTACACCTATTTTCTTCAATTTTGCCATTAACCAAATCTGTCATGATGAGAAATGGTGAAGTAGAGCCATTTGGAGGCTGTTGATAAAGCCTAGGAAACCCTTCAGAGTGACTCACTACCCTTCCTATTTAGAGCACAGGGAAGTCAAGAGAAACAGAGGGAAACATTTAACATGCCGTGTATGTCTGATATTTCCTTTCCCTAAAATGCCCTCTTTTTCACCCTCTTACCTTATTACAGGCATCCAGCAGTAGTCTGTTATAATCAACAGGTTGCTGTAGGAGCAGTAAAGGAGTAGTTATCTGTAAAAGTCACGCACCAAGCCTTGCACTGTTCTCCATGGTTTTTAGATGCCTGACCTCCCTCCTTAAAGGTCTGGTTCGCACCCAGAAGAGCACTGCATTTCACCTTCCACTCCCTGTTCACTTGTGGTCACAGCTCAGAGAAGCTCGGTCATTAATTTTACATATCCACAGAAGTTTTCCTGCCCTGCTTTCCTTTGATGATACACTTTAGGAGTAAGAAGTGCATGGACTTAACATTTTATTTGGGCCCTCTCCACGCCAGAAAGGCAGGACCAATGTACCCTTGCCTGTCACTATGCCAAAGGTTTTTCATCCTGTGAGGTGCTGAGAATTTATGCCTCAGCTCCACGGGGGACCCAGGGTAACCAGGAGCATGCCTGTAGCCTATGAACGATCCAAACTGACATTTGCATTGGCAAGAACAATACATAATCTGACATTTGTGTATGGAACGACTGTGTGATAAAACAGTGGTTGCTGCTGCATTTTATGTGATCAGAATATTATCTCTGAGCACCGAGGGAGCACTGGGGCTAACACAGGCAGTTTTATGCGTGTAAGACTCCATCAGAATGAAAATATATATGTGTGTGTATTGCATGGTTGATCTCTCAATTGTCTTGATATTTTATTACAGTACAGGTTGGGAAGACTCTAGGTAGCTTGACTGAATGCTGTTGCAGAGACTGAGCTTCACCTTTATGATAGCAATTGAAGATTTAGATTCTGAAGGTAAAGACCTTGCTCATGAACTCAGCATTAAACAGGCTCAGAGCTGTTGCAGTCTGGGAAAATCTTGATTTATCTTATAAACTAATGCAGCCTAGTTCCCCTTGCCAATGTTTTGGTGCCATATACCAGTTTATAGAAAATATATCAGCCCTGCTACAAGTGCATGCTGGTTTTATATGTAAGTACATGTGTGGACGTGAAGATGCACGCTGCTGTGTGTTCCACATACCGAGCAGCAGTTACTTCAACAGAGCACAGTGAAGCCTCCCACATGAATTATTTTCCTTCTGTATCTTATCACTTCCCCAGTTGAAGTGGAGAAGAACTACAAATGGGAACTAGATGTGCCCATTACAAACAGGGTCCATTTGCATTTCGGCCACTCTGAATTGATTTCACTTCAGGGATGTATATATAAGCTGTAGATGAAAATCAATTACATAGTTGACAAGTGGAGCGTCAGAAAGCATTTTATAAGTAGATTTCCTTAAATGCTGCAAGGAGAATGGTTAATTTGTATAGATCATGTCGAGGTAAAGGAAGAGGAACAGCTAAGACCCGGTAGCATGGTCCTCCTTTGCTGACCTAAGAACAACTCTATTGAGCAGGTCAGTTCTTCAGATGCATTATTGGGTATTGACTCCAGGCAGTCTTGGACAGTAGGTAGCTTGTGTAGCTGCTGGGGAATAGCTTTCCAACACTTAAGGTTTTTTGGTTTATTTTAAAGATGGCATGACTGCAGGCAACATTTGCTTCATGGTGGCAGGATTTGGTGGTGTGGTGGTTTGGCTACAACTGTGCCTACACTGAGCAGGTTCTGGGATCCTTCAGGTGCTTGAATTAAGGTGGTGTAACTCATCCAGTGATATAGTCAGCTGCCCCTCCCTGTGCCACAATGGGGGGAAGGGAGGAAAATCATGTCTAAAGTGAAGTCTGCTCAGAAGGGAGGGGTGGGGGGAGGTGCTTTAAGATCTGGTCACACTTCTCATTACCTGACTCAGGTATCACTGGGTGTGCAGTGCAGTGCAATAAATTAGAGAGTTTTCTTTCCTTTATTCTGTGCTGAGTCTGTTTTGCCCGTGATGCTCACTGTGGAATGATCTCTCCCTGTCCTTATCTCTACTCCTGAGCCTCTCAATATATATTTTCTCCCCTGTCCAGCTGAAAAGGGGAGTGATAGAGCAGCTTTGGTGGGCGTCTGGCCTCCAGCCAGGGCCAAAGCACCACATCCCTCATTCAGCCTTCCCTCTCTGCATCCTGCTGGCAGGAGACTCTGTCCAACCCTGGCTCAGTTGCTTGACAAAGCACACACCTAACCTCTGAGCAGATGCTAGCACCAGCATCCAAACTGGCAACAGCATGGGCAAAAATTTACACTTGGGTTGCACTCTTAAGTAACTTGAGTAAAGAGCTGCTTCCCCTATGCTGCCCCATCCTGACCTGACCCTGACCTTACAACCTGACTTTATTGTCAGTGCTTAAGGAGTTACTTTGTCTTCTGTCTCTTCAGTTGCTACTAGGACTCTGAAAACATCCCAAGTTCATGTGTCTAAGCTAAGGTAAACATCCATACCTTCTAACACTTATGTCTTTAAAGACACTTTATGAAACATTCTGGGGACAAAGGTGCTACCAAGCCACACCAGACTAGCAGTACAGCACTGACACCAACTCATTGTCCAACAGTGGGCACCAGCTGGTACTCGAGAGACAAGCTTATTTTCACCTTGGCTGTTGAGCAATAAATTCTTATAAATTCTTCAGGGAGAATTTCTAATTAAGCATGATGGCTTTTGTTCTTTGGTAATACTGACAAGACAGCAAAGCTTTGTGAAGTTGTAACAGTCCACTGCCTGTCTTACACTGTGTACAGTTTACTTTGAAGCTCTAGAAGAGCAATGAGTAACTTCTTTGCATGGCCATTAGCCCTGTGCAACTGCTGTGTTACAGCCCACGCTTGTGAGGTGGAAAATGAGGGTAGGAAGTGAATTTATCTAAATTTCAAAAAAAAAAAAAAAAAAGGAAGAGATTACTGGAACATCTCTCTCTTCAGGACAGCTTCCCCACCCATTTCAGTCAAATAGAAACCTTCTGTGAATAGGTGGTAACTTCTATAAAACCCTGACCTCTTCTTCAGACCCCAAAGAGATACGGGGGGGTTGGTTAGGAAGAAGGGGAGAAAGCCTTGTTCTCCTGGGTTTCAGAGAGTTCTTCAGTGCAATACACCACACTGATGACTTTTCATTAGCTGTGCATTTTTGTTTTGCTCTGTGTTTCCTTTGAAACATTTGAGATGCTTGCTTTTGGGATTAAGTCTTGTATGAAAATAACCCAGCTTCCAAATGCAGTGTGTCAAGCTTGGCAAGTTACTAGACACGCAGGTTGCCAGAGGAGTTTTGCTTCTCATATTGCCTGTAAGTAGATCAGCAACATGGGAACTTCAAGCTTTTCATGGTCTGTCCCAAACTCACCTGCTGTATTTTGCTCAGAAAAAATGAGGAGGTAAAATATAGAAGGAGAGGATTTTTTTCTTCCCTTTTTTGTGTCCTTCCCATAGGGACAGCAAGATAGTGCATGGGCACCCCTAAGAGTAAAGCTTTGGGGGTGCAGGAAGTTCCATGCCTTTGATGGATGAAGTCCTAGGAGGAAGCCAGGACTGAGGCAAGAGTCAGTCTGGCCAGATCAAAAAGGAAAGCCCAAATGCTTTTAGGTGGCTAATTAAGGCTACACGACTATGGGAATCCGGCTATTACCAAGTTGCCCAGGCCCAGCTATTGTTTTTTTGCATGATACCTGTTACTTCTAGGGAGAAAGATTTTTACTGCATTACTCTGAAAATTGTGTGGCCTCACTTTGGATTGTCCTTAAGTGATTCCTAGCAAAATACACATGTCCAAACCAGATGGGAAAATCTGTTCAGTGCGACGGTTCCTGATGTGTTTGCTGCAGCAACAGAACCCAGAAGAAAAATCCCCAAAAGGGAAGGAGCAAAAAGATTCTAACCTGTCAAAACATAGGAGTATGTTGGGGTTGCTTTCACTTGTTATCGTTATGGTTTGCCCGGGCTGGTGCTTTGAACAGTAGCAGCCCTGGTCCCTAAAGCCACTCTGTATGGCTTGTTCAGGCATTACCACTCTTCTGTTGCCAGAGGCGCCTTCCTGCAGCGCTTCCTTATTGCAGCAGTGAATGGTTTTTGACAAATATGGGGCATGATGGTTTCATCAGTGGGGGCATGGATTGAAGCTAAAGGTGGGAAGGTTTAGATTAGATATTAGGGGGAAGTTTTTTACAGAAAGTGTGGTGAGGTGCTGGAACAGACTGCCCAGAGAGGTGGTGGATGCCCCGTCCCTGGAGGTGTTCAAGACCAGGTTGGATGGGGCCCTGGGCAACCTTGTGTAGATCCAGGCTTGGAGGTTGGTGGCCCTGCCTGTGGCAGGGGGGTTGAAACTGTATGATCCTTGGGGTCCCTTCCAACTCAGACCATTCTATGATTCTATGAAATATCTGTTCACCTCCTAAAAAAAACCCCCAAAACAAAAAAAAAAATAATAAAACAAAACCTGACCGACACTTGTAATCTCTTAGAGAGAACGTCTTTAAATGCTTATGATGGTTTGGGGTTTTGAGGGTTAACAACCCCCTGCTCTTTCTCTCCCCTCACCCCCCAACACAAAAATAAACTGCAGTTGCCAATGGTGATTTCCATTGTGTTGAACACAAGCTGATACAGGCACAGGAATGTTATAGATGCCTTACATTTGTTCATCTGATACACAGGTGACCTAGTTCACGTCTGCTAATATGTGGGAAGTTATCCATCAGGGTGATCGCTGAACCATGGGCTTGGCAGCCCGTGCTACGGCTCCCTGCAACAGGTGCTGGCTGCAGCCGTGTTTGGAAGGATGTCAGGTCATGCCAAAGTCCACGTTTAGCTGGTTCATTATAGGGACTTTTGTCGACTGCTACAGATTGTTTCAGACTGCTTTGGGAATCTCAAGGGATGAGGTTGCAAATGTAGTTCATGAAAATGATATCAAACTGATCAAGCACGACATGAAGCTTTAGCTAAAATGTCTTACGTATGGCAGCTGTGAACTCCACCCAAACACTAAAAAGAACTGACTTGGTGACTCATCTTTTCATGTATAATATCATCCATCAGATAACAGCCTTTTCAGAAGGACAGGGACAGGTCAGATTATTTTTGTCTTCTGCAGCACGCAGCATAGATTTGCTTTCCCTTTCCCCCCCGTCTCTTCCCTCCCTCCGACTCTCTCTGTGTCTCTCTCTTTTCCAATTTATCTGGATTAAACAAGTCTCTGATTATTCTTTATGCCACTGCAAATAAAGTCATTTTCAGAAACAGATGTCGAAAGAGCCCAGTGAAATAATCCTGGAGGCAGATGCAGTCTTCCATAAGCTGCCAAGCGCATGGTGCAATCAGAGTGATGAAACAAAATGGAACAGGCTGCAGAAAAAGTAATTAAATTATAGTTCCATTGTAGAAGCACATTTTAAAATTACTGAGATTCAGAGCCCATAATGCTGGTATTATAGTTGAAAGAATACTTGCCATGGGTCATGAGCATTTTTTTTTTAACAGTTATTAATCATGCTTGACTGGAAAGACATGTGTAACCTACAACAAGCAGTGGCTGTAGTTGTGCCAAAGGAAGCTTTTGTTCCCTGAAGAGAATTGTATCAAAGGCCACTGTGTCCTATTATTACGTTTGCAATAGCAAAGTGCAGAATCTGAAACAGGGTTTTTCAGATTTCAATGCAGAGTACTGGAGGGGAAAAAAAGAAAACAAGTATTGTATCTTTTTGAATACTATATGACCTCCTTTTTCTCTTACCAAGTTAACTTACTCATTAACTAAATAATAGTAAAAAAAAAAATCTTTAAAACATCCCTCCTCTCCCTAACCTCGATAAAGATAATGCCTGGGCTCTTGTGAAAATGGAAAAGAGACAGAAAATGTACAAAGTCTTGGAAACTGGAGATTAAAAAGACCTCATTAGTTCATTTGACTGTTTCCTTTCTATTACAAAGTGAGTCTGTAAAAGAGAAGCTAGAAATTTTTCAACCTTTTTTTCCCGACGATTGTCAATATCTAAATGTTCTGTGGGAATGTATTGATTTACATATTTTAAAAAATGAACAAAAATATAATGAGGACTGTCCATACTGCTTTCACCAGATTACAAAATTGTCTTATTTTGTTTTTCCATTTCATTGAGATATTTTTACTTTGAGTTACATTATATGTAACAGAATATAGAACCAGCAAGTTGAAATCTGTACAAAAATTTAGCTGTCAAAAAGTAAATTCTTTGCATTGATCAAAAATATTACAGCATACACAAACACACACACACTCTGAATGGTTTCAAAAATTGATGTTTTGGTCCAATTTGGTATGAAAGTAAACTTGGAAAGGTGGAATTTGCTATGAAATATGCACTGTTTCAGTTGAGTAGCTTTGTGAAGCAAATGAGTTGTTTATGCAAAAAATAGGCTCTTTGTGTTGGTTTGGTTTTTTTTGTTTCTTAAAAGTTGCATAGAAGTAGCAAATGCATAGCCCTTAGTGCTAAAGCAAAACACAGTGATTGGCTCTACAGCTGGCACTTTGAAGTCATTAATAAATAAACTATTTGATTTTTCTTCACTTCTGAGTAGTTCATTAATTAGACTTACTTTTGAGGTTTAAAGATTCTCCTGGTTTAAATCAGTGACAAAAATATTGATTTAAGTGGCTTAAATCTTGATACATGTTTGTCTCTTTACTCTGAGTATAGACTGCTCATAAGAGAGTCATTTATTGTGGTCTGGTTCTTGGGTTTTTGGTGGAGTTTGGGGCTTTTTTGTTTTAAATTTAGGTTCAAATTAAGTTCTAGGAACTTACTGAGTTTTCATACTCACTGGATAGTCCTGGGTTTCACAGTGAATTTCTTACAATGTTGTAGTTTTTACTAACAACCAGTGATTGAGTACTTAAATACTTATCTTGAGAGCATGACTTTTGAGGCAACAATTCCACCAATCTGTCATGGTGCTGCAACACTGCTTCCTAGTTTTCCTTTTATCCCCATGAATGATGGCAGTCTTTGCAGTACTCAGCCATAGTCACAGCAGTTAGAGCTGTGCTCCTCCTGGGCAGCTTTCTAAGACTCTAATTCCCAATCCATCCTTGCCTTGAGCACGAGCAGGAGCTTGGTGTCCCAGAAGGGAACCTGTGACTCACATTCCAGGGACTGGTACAAATTCCCTAGTGACAGAAGGATGGGAGCTCATCCTTTTACCTCCTTTAGATGATGTATGAATTTCCTGGTTTTGCATAAGGATTTATTTTATTCAACTAAGGAGCTTGAATGGATTTTCATATCACAGCCTTGTAAATAACATAATTAAGGTGATTATGAAAGTGATATTTATGCTTGTTTGTGTCTGAGATTCAATTATATCAATATATAATATTTTTCTGTTTAATAAGGTGAAATGTAGTGTTATTGTTAGCATCTTCTCCCTAAACAACATCCGTGTTGTGTACTGGATTGAGTGAATCAACTGGCTCGTGTTTATCAAACCGGGTATGTCTACAAAATATTTCATTTACAAAACAGTTGGATGAGTACCCATTCCAATCCAGATGTCATTTCAACATTGATGAAACAGATATATTTAAGCATCTTATTAGTCTGTGCTCGGTGAGAACATACTTGAGGGGTTAATGCTACCCATTAAAGAGCCTCCCATATTTCTTGAACTACTCTACTGGGCTGGGGTATTTTTCCTTTGATCAATGAGAAGCTATTTGTGCTCTTGAGTGTGCTGGCAAAGAAAATGATAATGCTTTATTTCTGAGACTATTTTTCTTAAATGTTATTAAAAATCATGCTATTCTTAATTCTTGCTTATTAGATCATGCTCCAGTAATCTTTTAACATTTGTCCACATCTATCACGTAAAAAATATACTTTGCTTAGCTTCCAGCGTTTAACCATATTCTATGCATATATGCATACCATAATAAAATATATATATTTTAATATATATGTATATAAATTTTGTTCACTTAAAATAACTTGGAAATAGACCATATGAATAATTTCTCTAGTCTTTCAGCAATTTAAAAAAAATGGAAAAAAAGAACATCTGCTTAGGTTTGAGTCTTTTGTTTTGGTGCAAGTTCATTTATTTAAAAATCAGTAAGATAAGTTTATTTGCACCAAAACATTTTTAGTTGTTTTGAGTTAAATTGAGGTAAATTTACATGTGAAAAATTATTTCAAAATAAAAAGATTTCACTGATGGAATGTCAAAGTCATGCATTTGTCTTTTGGGGGCAGAGATAATTTAGCATTCATTCACAATGTTTAGGTGATCAGAAAGTAGGGATATTTTCAGGAACAGGCGTGGGCTGAAAATCTTTTTTTTTGTATGGTAGGCCATTCTTGTAGCCTTCTTTGTGCTGGAGAGACCACTACCCTGCTGTTGGCGGTCTGTTCAATTTTTTCTCTGCCTTCACCGTGGCTTATATGTACATTTCTTTATTAGATTTATTATCTCAGACCATATGGAATGATTAATGCAAGTTAGTTGGAGTGTCTGTTTCTTAATTGAACATAAGCAAGTAAAGCAAAATTTTAATTTCAAACTTAAACGACACAAAAGCAAAGAAGGACTTGAGAAACACAGTGCTCAACTTGAGGGGTTTGGAGCCACAGGATAAAGTGACAGGTAGAGCAGGTTTTGTGGTCAAAGCTGTGATAGATAATAGAAATTATCCTTTGTTAAATAACTGGTCTACCGTATGCATGTATTGTCTTCCCTGATCTTGAAAACTGCCAGGCCCATGGTAAGGCCCACAATTAATTGCATGGCATGCCATTTGGAAAGGAAAGAAAACATCTTCTGGTCCATCCTCAACTTGTCTTTGAATACTCCTAGAGAGTATTTGTACAGAGTAATTTATGGTGGGCTGCCACATCTTTCGTATTTGTGGAGGGATTTATGTTTCATTAGACTAACAAAGCAGCTTCCATCTACAAGAGCTTTTAGCTGCCTGGCTTTTTCACATATGTGGGAGAGTTAGTTGGCCAGTGGATCTGCACAAAGTATTGACAGGCACACTCTGGTGCTGTTGTTGTGTTCATGGCAAACTGTCAAGATGGTCTCTACATTCCTGCCAAGGTAATTCTTTCTGGAATAGTTACAGAAAGGAAGAAAAAAAATAAAAAGAGTTAGAAAGATGGAAGATATCATTGGCAAAAGAATCAATGTGTTTTCCACAGCCTGGAAATCACTTACTTCCCTCAGGATCCCAGATCTGTTTGACATTTGCTGAAGGCCTTTATGCAATTTTTCTAGATTTCCTGAGACTTCATTTCCAGGAGTTAATTACTTGTTTGTCACAAGGTGTTTTCTGATTGGGCAAGTTTCTATTTTTTGGCAAAGTGTGTACCTGCCTTATTCACACATGGCATTATATTTTGATATCAGTTTGTGTCAGACTAGTAATTCATGTTGATATTCGGAAAGAGTTTTGTGGACAATGAGATTATAGTCTTTATTGTGCTTCTGTGAGTTTTCTTCCTGTACTAAATACATGATGTCACACTGTTTACTCAAAAGGCTTTACAAAAAAATATTTTAAGTAGGAGAGTCAACAGATACATTTCTATTCATTTCCTTTAGTAAATCAGAGGGAACAACCAGTGCCATTGGCTGAAGCATATTTTTTTTTGCCATCATGAGAAAAAGTGGTCCAGTTAAAAAATGGAGCTCATATACATCACATTCAGCAGCTAAACATCCATCAGTTGAGAATAGAAAAAATAAGTCTCGACTCTTCTGCTGTTCTTTTCAAAGTTTATTTGACATTTAGTGATCTTTGGCAAATGAGATGTAACTATATTAGCTGTGTAGGGTTGTTTTAGGGCGAACCCAAAGACAGCTTCTTCTACAAAAAGGATAGGCTCTTCCTCTGACAAAATAGCATTAACCATATCCCTCATGGAAAAACTAGTACCACTTTACATACTTCATGAAATTACAATTCAAAGGCAGCACTCCTGGCTGGTGTACTTGCTATTGCCTTTGAAAGTTGTTCTGCTATTTTTTCACTGTCATTTCCTTATCAGTCTCAGGTCTTTGGCAAACCTGCTACTTCCAGATATCTGTAGTAACTGCAGAGCTTAGCATATCAGAGACACAGAGAATTTCACAATAATTAGTAAAAGGAGCACATGGCTGGTTATAGTGTACAACTGTCTTGTTGGTAGCTGTTGAGTGAAATAATGTGCTGTTCTTTAATCCCCTTTGGCTTTTGAGCTTATATTTTGCCCCCTTTTTTTTGTAAAACATATTTTGTGTATCTGTATACTCAGCTGCTGCTCTTTCAGTGTCCCATATTCAGCTTACTTTCCTATTAGTTAATTGTTATTTAGATCTCTCTGAGCATGTGATGCATAAATTTATGAAACCTTGTTCTCTCTAGTGCTTTTAAATTTCATTCTTGAGCTATTCCTTTATCTCATTTTATCTTTTAAGAGAAAATCCATTTTACCAACTGATGGAACGCATAGACACACACACACACACACCCCCTTTTGTCCTGCTAACACAAAGGATTATTTTTTCATTTCTGTATTTTTTGATCCATCCCACCTATCAGCTTCCTTAAAATTGGCCATGATTACAATGATTTAATGAAGCCAGGTTCTGCAGGTCTTGTTCACTTCATTAAAGTATTAGAGATTAACATTAAATCTATTTTGGGATATAAATTATAAGGATGTGAGTAAAATGTATAATCTCATTCCTTTGTGTACAGTCCTCTCTAGCAATTTGGGAGATGGCACTGGTAAAGCAGAGAGGTTAATACTGCACCTGCTTCCTTAGCTGTTGTTCATTAATCAGATTCTTCTGGTGAGGCATCTGTATAAAACTGGAGTGCTTCAAACCCCTGATTCCTCCTTTTCCAAATATTTGTAACTGGGAGAGAAGTCCTTTGAAGAGTTGTTGTTGTTATTACTTTTCTGTGGGCATCCTGTGAGCTTTTTTCTTCTTAGTAAGCTCACAAGGATACAGTTTAGATATCTCCATCCTTCAGCTGGCACAAAACCCAAGGAGGTGTATGTTTAGCAAATGTCCAGTCTCTCGCTTCAGCTGAGACCATAAATAGCTGCCAATTGTTATAACTCTTCACCATATCTGAAAAGAAGTTCCTTGAAACAAAATAATACAACTGGAGCTGGTGGAGCTGGGTTTGCATTTTATTTCACTTTAGGTTAGGTTGTTGGGGTTTTTTTTAAAATCTGACAGTGATTTTCTGTATAATTACATTGTTTAGTCCTTTGACATCCAGAGATGTTACTTTCAAGTGAAAAGCCATAGATAATAATTGCTTAGCTTATCAAAAAACTTGAAAGCAAAGCAGTCATTTCTTCATTTGATAGCATAAACCTTTCTGTGGCAGACAGCTTATTTTTAATTTAAAGCCTTACATATATGGCAGAATGTTTTGATTTCCATTGATAATGTTATCAGTTCTTGTCCTGTAGTACTTTTCTTACATTCTTTTCAGTGTCCTTCTGCTTTTCTATATTCTCTCCGGTTTAAATGAAACACTAAAATCGTCTAAGTAGCATAAATCTGTCCCCCAAGAACTCGGCTCTGCTGAAACCACAGGTCCCTTCTTCTCATCATGATCCCTGGCAGTTTTCTTCAAATTCCCAGGAGGTGTCCCTCCACCTGGAGGATTCTGATCAAGAGGACTTAGCTACAGCCTTTTCATGTCTTCCCATGTTTCAGTTTTCCCCATTCGTTTTTGTTCACTCTTACTATCTTTTTTGAGAGTTCCTGCTAAATAAACCATACTCTGAACTATTTCTTTATAACGTCAGTGTTACTGTCCAACTTCCAATTCTTCCTAACTCATGATTAATAATAATTCTTTTCCTTTAGATTACTCTGCTCATGTCTTGGTCTCCTTGTTCAGCCTCTGCCTTTTCCGGTCCCCATCCGGCTTGATCATCTGCTAATCTACACGTCCCCTGGGATGTTTCCATATATTATGGAAATGACAGATTTACTGTGAGAGACTGGATGTTCTTACGTTTCCCTTCTTGAAGCTTTCTTTTTCTAAACTTACAGATACATGGAAATTAGCTGGCTGAGTTTAAGTGTCATCATTTAGACATGGCTACTGCTAAATGTCACTATAATTTCCCTCGTTCTTTTTTCTTTCTTATATTCTAATTTTTTCCCCAGTGGAACAACTGAAATTTGTTCTTTTGAATTATATCTTCCTTGCTTTATTCATAACTATATCTTTCTGTTGATGGTGATGAAGCACCATAATTAGTCAAGAGTCCCTTCTAAGGATCAAGCGCAGGGAATGATGTGCTGGGTGCTCTGACCAGGTTCATCTTTCCTGGCAGATTCAGATATAACAACCATAGCATCAAGATTTCACACATCAGAGCACACACCTCCTTGAACACTTTCAGGCGATCCTTACTTCCACATTGATTCTTCTCACATTATTCCCTGTATCAGCCATGTGAACCTCTCTCTCCCTACCTTTCTCCTCCTCTCCTCTCTGCAGCTCTTTCCTTTCCAGCTCACCTCTCTGCCTGTGCAGCTATGTCCCATTTCACCCCATGCACGCACTTTCTCTCCCTCCTCCCTCTCATTCCTCTGGATCTTCCAGACGAGTAGCTTTCTTGGCAGATTCACAGATGTCAAATAATTTATTGTGTCTTTAAACTCAGAGATCAATTGCCTGATGTCTACCTTGGTACTATGTTGATTTTATTCATCTTCGGCATCCCAGCCTGCTGTGGAGTCAAAGGCTTTCTTATCCTTCATGCCTGAAGTGGTGACCTTAGACATTTAAAAACACACATACACAAAAAGATATATCTATCTAGATGTATAGATATAGATACATATAGACAGATGTATTTCAGCACTGCGTAGCCATGTCATCTGCAATGGTCTGCTTATTTTCTTGGGAGAGGATTAGTAGGCTGGAGGGGTAGGATGAAAGAGGGTCATAGGGTTGAATTTTCATGTCTCAGGCCTCAGGCAGCCATCTCACACTGCCCCCTCAGCCATGTGGATCCCTAACCTCTGTGTGTGTGCATGCATGTGGGTTGTGACGCTGCCCTTTGGCTGTGCAGTTCATCTTGTAACTTACATCAGTGAAATCCTTGAGGAACTGCACTGTTCTTTGTAGCAGTCTGATGAACACATGGCTTAGCTTCTTGTTGTTTTAGTCACTTAATCTACCAACAATTATTTAAAGGCCATGTTAGAATAATGATTTTTCTTAGGTAGAGAATATTGGGCATATAGGACATACTGGTTTATATCAGCTTGGGATAGCTAATATTAAAAATGTGTAGAAACACAGACTTGTAGATGAAATGCATTTGCATAAGACTTTGTCCATTTTTTTTCTTTTAATGCCTTTGGATGCTTCTTTCTAGCTCAAGAGAAATTTTTACCTTTTACATGATAAACAGCAGTGGAAATGCCTTCAAAATTTCATGGTCAGCCCCAGAAAAGCCAAAGCCCTGCTGTTTACTGGGACCTATCTGATGTGATCTACTTTCATTTGTTCCCTGGGCGTGACTTTCTTTTCTAGTTATCTGGAGCTGCAGAGCCTTGGATGTTAGATTTTGTGCATTCTAGTCCTGAGTCCTGAGGTCAGAGGAAAGATGCTGTTTGGCTGTCCTGTCATTGCCAGCTCCCTCTTGAAAGCGGGATAAAATGCATGAAACCTCACTCTCAACATTCAGCCATGCCATTGACTGTAGCTCCTGCAGTCTGATCACCTGTGGAGTCCCCTGACTTTGCTCTGGTCTCAGAAAAAGTGTGACACCTTGATTTTTTTTCTGCAGTCTGAGACTCAGCTCCCCCAGCCCCCAGAGTAGCCATGGGACCTCATCACACACATCTCGAGAAAGGAAAACCTTATTCACTGAGCCTTGTTTGCTCACAGAGGGACAAGCACAAGCCACGAACATAGTAAATTGTTCAAAATGCTGATATTGCAAAGCAGAGAGAAATTATTTTTCTGATTAAATATTCATGATCTGGTCATATATTACAGCAGTAGTTTTAGAAATGCATGGATATATTGCTGGCTGGTAGGAAGCTTTGTAGAGGAAAGCATTGTTTTTTTCTTCTGCCATCATCTGCCACTCCCAGGCACACAGAGTTCTAGAGCAGCACGTGTGTGATGATGCCTGTTGAAAAAACTGCTTTAATTAGTTAAAAATAATAAAGTACAGTAATGCATTTTATTTTAATCTGTCTTTAAAACTGAAACACTCAGGTAATTAATAGTCCTGTAGTTAGTAGCTATAAATATTTTACCAGAATATGTAGACTCTCGGGACAACTGAGGCAGTTGTAAATAACCTGGCATAGTAAAAACTCCTCTCTCTTCATGACATATGTATAATGTTCACGTATTCTTCCTTATCATGTGAGGCTGCCTTTTTTAATTTCTTCCTTTTGTATCTCACACAGCTGCCTAACTCCTTGCAGGCACACACACTCTCAGCCCTCCCCCAGACATCTGTTCTGCTTCTCGGTACCAGGTGCTAGAGTTTGAGCTTGTCGGGAGGAGGGGCAGAGACAAAATGCTGCAAAAAAATTAGATGTTAGTGATATTTTTAACAATATTTGTGATAGAATTCTATATTTAACCTCTGCTTTTAAAAAAACAAACAAAAAAACCCCACAAAAAAACCCCAAAAGGTGTTAGCAAAAAATACAGATTTTTTTTTTTTCAGGGCTTATCTGGAAAAGGTCAGGTTTGGGTGGGGGTGGTTTTGTTGTCTAAGAATAGGCTTTTCTCCAAACATTTTTCCCACAGTGAGCATACTGCTTTAGCATCACAGCAGGAAAAGGCCATGGCAACTATAAACCTACGTCTAGTTGGGGATTATTTTTGCTATGTGGGGAATATATTTCATTAGATATATAGCCATACCTTCATCACTAAATTTTGGTCCACAGAAGGTCTGAAAGACCTTGCTTGTACTTGAAACACATCCATTATGTGAAATCTTCCAACCCTAAGCTACCATGGCTTTCTAGAGATCTCATGTGGCCTGTATTGGTCCAGTAGTTTGAATGCCAAAATGTATTCTACTGTTTATGTACTAAAGTGCTCCTGTTTGGTATTTTGGGTTGGTTTTGGTTTGGGTAGATTTTTTTGGCTGAGCTGATCAGAGCTTGAGCTGTCAGAGCCAGAGTATTTCCCTCAGCAAGCAGCAAGGAGCAGGTGAGCCCCATGGGACCATTTCTTTCTTTAGTCTGGGAAATCAGTCTCCTCTGCTCCTCCCTTTGCACTTGTTGGTCCAGACTGTCATGGTCACCCACTTGCAGATTTTACTGTGAGTTCTGGACTGACCTTAAAGAAGCAGAATGCAGCCTAATACCTGCCTGTGTCATTTGCTGCCAGCTGCCTTGGGACATTACCCACTCAACCTCTTTGCATGCATGGCACATCAAAGGCATGGCTAGGCAGCTTCAGTTTTCTGCCTTCTCTCCCAGGCATCTTTAGACTTCTTGCCTGCTTTTTCCACACAGATAGGTGATGTGTAATACAAGTGTAAACCTAGTGATGTGGAATAAAGGGGATTTATTTTAGTGGCTATGGCCTGGGTGATAGAACATATGGTACAAAATCCACTAAGTCCATGCTGGGCTAGGAAAAATGAGCCCAGGTGATGGATCAGGTAGATGGGAGCTGCTCTGTGGTCATGAGTCATGAATTTTAGGAAGGAGGAGTTTAAATTGCTCGTTCTCCCTCTTTCTTTTCAACTCTACTCCTCAAGTTTGTCTGCCTCCTGTTCTTGCAGTCATCCGAGGCACAGAAGCTCTCTGTGGTCCTAAGTACTCCTGCAGAGACTTAAGAGAAAAGTCTGCATCTTCCACTTTATTTCCCAGTGGCAAAACCATCAAGAGTCACTTGGCCACTCACAGACTTTGGCTGAGTGGGAAGCATCAACCATGAGAGGAGTGAATTTCTGGGGTGGTCTTCATATAATGTACATTCAGCAGGTTTGAGGCAGGTAAAGTGGAGCATTTTTTCTCTTCACTAATAGTTAATCATGTGATCAGAACTTTGGGAGGCCAGAAATATAGATTCAAGAAGGGATTAGACCACTTCATGGAGGAGTGGTCCACAAATGGCTGTTGAAATACGGGTCTGGATGCAGTCTCTCAGAAGACCCTGAATTGTTGTTTGCTGGCAGCTAGACCAGTCTGTCTGGGATGACTCAGTCCATGGTTTTGTGCTCTTTCTTTAAGCACTGCTGTTGACTTCTCTCACAGATAACAGGTTCAGCGTTGTGGCTCTTAAGATGGAATTTAATCAGTTGATAAAACAGTCTGTGTGATGCTACTGCCTACATTTTCAGGGAAGTCATCTTGTAGGTCCCTGAAGTAGTTGGACCCATGTTTGGGAAGTCTCCACAAGGAGACATCAGCCTGTCACCCTGATGGGACACTTCATACACTCTGAGCCACAAGATGTTTGTCCTTGGGTATGCTTATTAGCCAGCACTCCAAGGTAGCAAAATAATTGGGAAGCTCCAAGATGCAAAGGTAAGAGGTGTGTCATTAATATGAGGTGATTACTTAGAGTTGTGATGTCTGTTTAAGGGATTGATGCTTTGTAAGATAGTCTTGAAAAGGACAAACCAAAGAAGGAGTCCATAAGCCTTTTCTACTGTGGAATTTGATGGCCTTTGGTAGAATTCCTTCCTGTTTGCATTTTTGTTTGCACTGCTAAATGTCCTTGCATTAATAAACTCATAATGCATCTTGTTTATCCCTTCAAACCTAGTCCTTGCAGGTTTCATGAATATTTTAGGATATTTATGACTTTGTAAATGACTGAAAATCTGCAATTTGTCATTAGGAATTAAGAAAAATCTTCCCTCTACGTGGGGCTGGAGCACAGCTCTGGCCTTTGAGGGTCTGAGCCACCTCTGGGCCTGGTAGACAGCAACAAAGTCAGACAGTGCCCAGATTTAGAGCAGCAAGTGGCTCTTCGTTACTCAGATGTCTTTGATAATGTGTCATCCGCTGTTGCTGGCAGGGATCAGTGTTTAGGCTCAGAATTAATTTCTCTGTAGCTGGAGAGAAAACAAAAATATCTCTTCTGCAAGGGAGAAAAAAAAAAAGAGCAAAAGAGGTAGTAGCAGGGAGAGAAACCAAAACAGCACCAGGCACATACGAAAATGCATATATATATATATATGTGTGTATGTATAGCCTATCCATACTGCAAAGGTTAATAGACAGCAAGTGCTGTTTAGAAGAAAACGTCATATTTCACTCTGTTGTGCTCTGTACCTTCAGCTTTGAAATACAGGATGTAAAAAGAATTTTCAAGGTTTCAAAAGGGAATTTATTTGTAATTGGTGAAAGGCTAAAGAGTTGGTTGGGGAGGGATAATAATCAAAGGAGCCTTTTCAGCGCTAAACTCTAGTCGAGAAAATCAAAGGCAGGAATGTTAATTGGTTTGTACAACATGATATTCTCAGTTCAGGGTAGCTTCAGCCACTCAATGGTACTCTTTTTCTCTGTCTTCGTAGGTTAAGTGAATAGAAAAAGAGAAAAAAAAAGAAAAACGAAGCTGCTTTCAAGTATTGAAGACACAAGGCCAGGATGAACACGAAGGACACAAAAGTGACTGAAGGAGGTCTCAATGTCACGCTTACCATACGCCTTCTCATGCACGGCAAGGTGAAGCTTTTACTGTTGCTACAGCAGTTACCTGTGTATTGAGTGAGTGTGTGCAGTTACCACCAGAGCCTCACAGTGGCATTGACAGAGGGTCTGCTCCTCCTCTTCCTCCTTCGATTTGAATCAAAAACACTGTTGCTGTGACTGAAAAGCCACCCCCTGCCTTTCAAGGCATGCTACTTAAGTTTACACTGCAGTCCGAGTTCATTGAGAACAAACCCTGCTTGGAACAGACCCGTTTTGAGCAGATCCAGCAGCAAAAAAAAAAGAGTTCTTTCATTAATGCTTAGCCAAATTAGGCGGGTCCTAAGTAAAGCTGACCCACATACAGCCTTTCTCATCATTTGCTGGATCTTGCAGGGGGTGTTAAGCTACGAGAACATTGTCGTGTGTGAAGTAATTGCCACAGATTTACTGTCTATTTCTGTTGAATGTAAATGGGATCATTTTTGTTATTCCAGTGTAGCATCTTCTTAGAACAAACTCCCTGATATACACCAAGCATTCATCTGGGTCCCCTGTGGGGTTGGTTTTTTTGAAAGGTTGGCTGTCATTTCATTTCTGTCCAGTGTAGCACTTAAGCATGCAGATGAGTGTGAAATCTGTGCCACAAAGTGCCAATTCAGTGTTGTCAGACTTTACAGTCTGATAGCTGTTTATTTCACATTTCCAGACCACAGAATGGACTTAAAAACCACATTTTGTAGGTTTGTTTTTATTATTAACATCAGGCAACACCAGGCATTTTTAAGCTTAATGATTGAATGCTATATAAAGGAGACGGGTTTGGCTCTTGACAAGGGACAGTAAGTATATACCATAGAATCATTTAGGTTGGACAAAAAAAACTTTAAAATCATTGAGTCCAACCATTAACCTAGCACTGCTGTGCCCACCACTAAACTGTGTCCTGAAGTACCACGTCTAAAAATCTTTTAAATACCTTCAGGTTCCAGTGCTTGATAACCATTTCTGTGAAGAAATTTTTCCTATTATCCAATCTAAACTTCCCCAGAGCAATTTAAGGCCACTTCCTCTTGTCCTGTCATTTGTTAGGAGAGACCAACACCCACCTCATTACAACCTCCTTTGAGGTAGTTGCAGAGAGCAATAAGGTCTCCCCTTACTCTTCTGCAGAGTAAACAAACCCAGTTCCCTCAGCTGCTCCTCCTAAGACTTGTGCTCCAGACCCTGTACCAGTGTCATTGCCCTTCTCTGGACACACTCCAGCGGCAAAAAGTCCTTCTCGTACTGAGAGGCCCAAAACTGAACACAGTATTTGAAGTGTGGCCTCACCAGAGCCGAGTACAGGGGCACAACCACTTCCCAACTGCTGCTGGCCCCAGGATTCCTGATACAGGCCAGGATGCTGTTGGCTGCTTTGGCCACCTGGGCACACTGCCAGCTCATGTTCAGGGGGCTGTCAACCAGCACCCCCAGGTCCTTTTCTGCCAGGCAGCTTTCCAGCCACTCTTCTCCAAGCCTGTAGCACTGCATGGGGTGGTTGTGATCCAGGTGCAGGGCCCCACAGTGGGCCTTCTTAAACCCCATAGAGTTGACTCAGCCCGTTGATCCAGCCTGTCCCTCTGTAGAGCCTTCCTACCCTCAAGCAGATGGACACTCCCACCCAGTCTGGTGTTGTCTGCAAACTTACTGAGGAGGCACTCACTCAATCCCCTCATCCAGACTGTTGTTAAAAATATTCAAGAGAACTGGCCCCAGCACAGAGCCCTGGGGAGCACCACCTATGACCGGCTGCTGACTGGATTTAACTCTGTTCGCCACAACTCTTTAGGCCCAGCCATCCAGCCAGTATTTTACCCAGCGAACAGTACACCTGTCCAGGCCATGAGCGGACAGGGGAATGCCATGGGAAATGGTGTCAAAGGTTTTATTAAAGTCCAGGTAGACAACATCCGCTACCTTTAATTCTGGAGATCAAATTTGTATATGTAGATCTTATAAAAAGAAGTAGTTTTACTCCTGAAATTTAATTCTAGTTAAAATATAATTACATTTTAAAACAGAGCATGTTTTTGACCTATGGCAAGAACACACATATGACATACCCCTAACACAAATAGGAGACTAAGGTATCTCTCTATTTTACTGATGGAGCTGCTAAGTATACAGGAGTACAGATTAAATTTGCAAATTAAAAACCTCAGAAATTAGGCCATGTCAGATCAAATTATGTATTTTCTCTGAAATGGTTGAACCATTTTGTTTGATTTTTTTTTTCACCACTGAAATATTCAACTTCAGGCAGGCATCTGCTGTGTAAAATCTGCATCTTAAATACGGATCCGTCAAACAAATTTAATAACAGTCTCTCTTACCAAACCCACCTAAAATCTGTGCGCATGTCAGCACTGAAAATTGAGTCTTAGGGTTTGATTCTACTGGATTCTGGTCCCAATCCAGAAAACCATTTGAACACATCCTTATTCTGGTGGGTTTAAGTAACCCTACTGGTTTCAGTCAAAATCCCATGTGCTTAGATGTGCTTCACTCTGCTTCTTTCAAAACCATGCCATTAAAGCAAAAATTAAGTATTTATCATTTCCAAGATATTTTAGTTAAACTTTGGACTAGGGGGGTTTTTTAAACAAAAGTTATAGTAATCAGAAATTAAATTAGATAGTGCTAATTTTCTGTGTTAAACATAAATGACTGTATGTACAACCACTTTTAACAATAATGGATGTTACGTGTCGAATCTTCAATTCGTATGTAGCCCCAAGCATCTAAATTAAACCCATAAAAGCTACAAAGTTCAAATTTTAAGTGGGAGTATTCCATGCATCCTCAGTTAACAAGGCACAATGGGCATACTGTTAACTCTACTATGCTCTAATCGTGTATCCTATTGTGCCTAAGTATTGCAAAGAGTACATTAAATCAGAATTTATTTTGGTGATAAAAGTCAGTCCCTTATGGCTTCTTTGATGTCACTTCTGCGAATGTTAATATAGAGGAATGAAGGATGTCTGAGTCTCTATGAACTCAGTGTGAGAACATCACTCTGAAAGCTGCATGAGCTTCTGCAATAGAAGAAGAAATGTGTTTTTAGGCTCTTCCTTTGGATTTGTTGTGGTAATGACATCAGTGGAAACTGCTGATCTCTAATTAGTATTTCTAGATATAACAATTAACTGAAGCAGAGTTTGTGCTGTAAATAACTGGTCATAACTTGGAAGAGAAGAGGGGAACTAAAAGGTTGTTTTAAAAATGGCAGCAGCAAACTGGATTCAGTTAGATAATTTTAGAGTAAAATAATTTCAAAGTTATATTTATTAATGCAATTCATGGAAATATGAGGGCCTGCTCCCACTAACTTTAACTCTGTCTCTAAAGCTTTATTACCAGGGTACCGTGGCATAGTGAAGGTCTGTGTGCTTTGCGGTATTTGTGTTCATTTTGATTGAAAGTCCATAACTGGAGCTACTATGCTTTGTTATCTCGGCTGCAAATCCTGCAAACCTGGGAAGTTTTCAGCATGTGCTTTTCATCTGAATTGTATGGGGGCTTTAAGTCAAGGGTGGACATCTTAATTATGCAATTAAGTTAAATTCTGTACCTGCAGACAGAAAAATCAGGACTTGAACAAATGGGCAGACCTCTGCCAGAGGGTAGGGAATAGAAGAGCATTTTCAACAACAACAAACAAAACGGGTAGTAAAAATCAAAGATGACATTAGTGTCTGGTGAAAGGAAAATGGGTAGGAACAGTCCTGAGCTCCCCAGAATGCAGGGCCAGTACCTCCCTACAGGTAGGACGCTGTGCTCATCATATCCCTTGCTTTAGCTTGCTGTGGGGAAAGAAGAGCTCTAGGTCCAGGTGATCTTCTTCAGGGCTCTGTGCAGCCTACTACGGAAGAGGCTGGCGTGGCCACTTGTAAGACCAACTCCGCAGCTTAGCAAGATTTGGGAGCAGCTGGCTGGCAACAAGGCAAGGCACAGCCTTGATTTTTTTCTCAGGGCAGAAAATGTGATGTTAGGGGAGTGCAACCATTTCTTTTTCTCAGTGGAAGCAACAGAAAGGCTTGTGGAGACCCAGCAAAAAGCTAACCACTGCGAGGTATAAAAGGTTAACCTCAGGGCAAATGTTTCCAGGGCCTGATATGAAAGGTGTCTTCCTGAGCCAGGACTTCAGAGATCGTGTGATGGTGTACGATGAAAGGTCTAATTTTCATCTTGCACCATGTTACATCAGTAAAAAAGTTATGATAGTGTGATAGTCTCCCCGAAGAGAAAACAGGAGCTACACAAAACATTTCTCATGCTTCCTTGCAAAGAATTAGAGGGCAGGTATTAGGGACAATGCTACAAGGGCAGTGCTCAGATGTTCCTCGCGTCCACAGAGAAACAACTGTCTCTGTTTGCAGCGAATTTTAAAAGCAGAATTAAGAAAAACTTCTTATGCAAATGTGGGAGGAGGGGAAGAGGCTGCCCAGGCATGCCACAGCATTCATCACTGGAGGTTTTTAAGGACAAGTTAGACAAAACCAAATACATCCCATAAAGCTGCCATGGCAATGCAGCCTCTGCAACCCAGGACCTTTTTGGCTGAGTTACCTGAATGCTGCTATGGAGAGGGCAGGAATGGAAGAACCTTCTGAAGCATGGGCAGGAGTTGGATACATATATATTAAATAATGCAGAGATGCATTATTTTCATTTTTTATTAATGAGAAAAACATCACATTACGGGATAAAGCTGTTTCATCCCTTTCAGTAACAAAGAACAGGGAATATGCAGAGGCTATTTACATTGCCCTACTTCTGTATTTTCCATCAAATTCCTGCTGTTTCTTGGAGTAATGTAAGTAAAATCACTGTATAAGGCAGCAGATAACGGAGATTTTATTACCTTTGCTGTAAAAGTAGAGTTTCTGGGTAGTATGAAAATACTGCAGCGATTACAAAATTTCTGCTTCCCGTGAAGGCAAAATTGGCAGCGTTTGCTCAGATCAGATTGATGTTTTTGAAGGACTTACAGAACACAAACCAAGTGTGTGAGCATTCGTGGGCAAACAGTTCCCAGCTATCAGAGCTCCCCATAAGGAAAGGCAGAGCTCAGGCTCCAAGAGAAACATGCCTTTTGCTTTTTCTTCCTTCTTTAGTTTATGTCAAAAATGAAACTTCTTTTGCCTGCCTGTATGTTGTAGGGTCTTTGATGGAGCTTGATGCTTCTCTCTTACCATTCCTTCCCCACCTTTTGCTGATTTTTTTTTTTTATTCCCATGGTTATTTTTCTTGCTTACTGCCACAGGTAATGAGGTTGGAGGATTGCAGAAAATCATAGCTTTGCCTGCAGGTCTCTGCCAACATATCTCAGCGCTTGACATCTGCAGTGCTCTTGTTCTAGTTTTGGTCAGTTCATTCCCAGAAAGAAATAACTCTTGAAAAAGAAACCTACTTCGGCTATACTGGATAATGATTACATGGTGTTTGGCCTGGTTTGGATTTGTACACAGCCAGTGTTAACAGGCTGATTAAGACCCTAGAGACTCATCATTAAAGGTTAATATTAGATGTGGGTAGTAAAGAGGCTGTGCTGGTAGAAAGGTGTTAAATTTTAGGAAAGCTGCTTAATGGAGATTTAAAAGTCAAGGCTGAGAGGTGGAAGATGAGAAAATGTTAGTGTGCCAGCATGGAAAAGGCAGCAGGGTCATGAATCCACTTTGCTCTCCATCTCATAGCAGCAGCACGGGAGTCTCTGCTTCCTCCATCCCGTACAAACCTGCAGAAGAAAAAATGCATCATCTCCAAAGGCACTCTGTGAAGGTGTGTGTCGATTAAACCAGACTGGGTGCAGTGAAGTCTGCAAGAAACCAAAGCAGAATATATTAACATACCAAGCCTGAGGAATCTTTTAGAGGAAGGAGAAGGAGTTCAGCAATAGAAAACAAAATGTATTGATAAAGTCGGATGGTTAGGAAGAACAAGGAAATAATTTACAGGTAAGATGAAAGAGGGAAGGGAAAACTGGTAGGGAAGCAAGACTCTTGCCAAATACTGAGAGGTTTAAATTGGAGAGTTGAGGAAATTAACTGGAGAAGGTAATTTAGAAGATAACCCGTTCAGTGAGAGAAGGAAAGCTGGAAAGCATAAAAGGCTGAAAGGTATTAAAAGTGGCAGCGTCTGGAGAGTGGCACATTTGGGATATGCTGGGTTGGAAGGAAAAGCTACTGTGGCAAAAGCATATGCAATTTTGGATGTATGGTGTCAGTGCATCGTGGGGCAAAGAGACTGTAATTACCTCACCGTTCTTCTGGCCAAATCACACCTGCAGCTCGGCACTCAGCAGCAGGTGCCACGTGCGTGAGTGATGTTGAGAACTGAGCAGAGGGGGAATTCACAGAGAAATAATAAAGTTATAGGAGGCTGAGGAGACTGGGTTTAGCTTTCTTCAGACATTCTCATAAATACCCAGAAACAATAAATACGAATGTAATGGAGTGTCGTAATTCTGAGTGATACAATATATATGGTATCATATATGTATATTGAGATAAAATGTATTTTTTAAATTAAGTCCTAATAAGGAAATTCCCAAGAGGAATTCCTAGTAGTGAGATTTTTACAAGGTTCTGGAATTCTCCTAAGTGGTTTTTAAACACGGCTGCACATGCACTATGTAGAAGTATAATGTCCACTGATGGAGGAAATATACAATGACTGAGGGGAGCTTTTCCTTCCCTGATAACATTTGCACAATGAGACGTTTCTCATGGGTTTGGCAACAGTGAATTAGAAAATGTACCTGCAGTCAAATGTTCAGGTTTGGACAGAACTTTCTGTCTTGATTTTTAGGCACTAAACTTCCAGTACTTACAGCTTAATTTTGGATGCCCTGAGGAATGCTGTCTCCCAGCGGTTTCAGCAGTTTTCAGTGGGTACCTTGTGGCACTGGAAGGACTGGTTATAGCAGACTTACATCCAGCTTCAGTGGTGACTTTCTGACATGTTGGTGATTACTTGATGATGTTACATATAGAATTTTTTCCAAGAAAAAGAAAATTTAGACTCATTATGGTGATTGCTCACACTTAATGGCTCAAATATAGACAGAATAAAATCATGAAGAAAACACTGTTTTCATCAATACAGATATTAAAGTTTTAGCATTTCTATTAGTGGCCACTTTTTGTGTCTGTTTAATTCCCCCCTGAAATACTCTACAGCTAGCACAGGAATATTTTTTCCCCATCTTGAAGGTAATGCCCTTCTCCTTCCCCATTATATTGTTAAAATACAGCATACAACAAAGTGGCTGTAAGAGTCACCTTTTCAGTAATTTAATTCAAGCCGTATAATGCCAACCAAGCCAATGTTCTGTTCTTTCTAGTTTCCATGAACATTGTCAGGGTATTATGAGGATTGACTGTCCTGCCTATTGCTATTATAGTTCTTGTTTTGTTTGCTGGCATTGCTGTGGTACCTAAGAGCTCTAGTCATGGAACAAAACTCTGCGTGCAAATACATGACACAAGTTGGATCTCCTCTTAGTGTGTTTGTAGTAACAGCTGAGAGTTTCTCACTAGCCCAAAAAAAAAAAAAAATCAATGGAAAGGACACTAGTCTTTTCCCTCAGCCCCTGGGCACTGTATGTCCCAAAAACAAATTTCTGTAGCTAAATTCTCTCACTTCTTTCAAACAGAATCTCCTCATTTGTCCACAGCTGTAATTAACTAGGATTGCAGAAGGCACACACCTTACTCGGTGTTGCTGCTTCAGCATCACAGGTGGAGGGACAAGCAAAGGGGCAGAACTTGGTTTTGGTGTGTTTTCTGGGGAGGAAGGCTGGGAAGTTTGGTGTGAAACTGAATGTAAATTGGTTACTCATCTACTATCAAAAAGCAAATAAGAAATACCCATTGGCACAGCCACCCTCAAAAATGCTAGATGGACCTGTGGCAGACTCATAACACCGGTATCTCCATCAGAAAGACCATAATTTGAAGGTTTCCTCATATACTACCAAATTTGTAAGCACAAGATCTGTCTTAGTAAGGACTTTGGACTGCAGTGTCTTGCTAAATTAGGACTGTTAGTATCAGACAGTGACCACTGAAGCATCACCTAGGAACATGAGATCTCCCGTGTCAGTGAGGCTAATCCCACATAATCCCAGAACACAAATCAAACTCTCAGTTTATCTGAGGCAGCCGTTTGTTCCCTGAGGTAGACACATTACATCATGTTTCCCAAAACTGCCTAAGGCTTTTTTTCTCAGCCTTTGAAAGATGTTGATGCCCTACAAACACATTGTTCAGAACATCTTCATGGAACAGGTACCCAGGGTCTTCAATGCAAGTGTCTTCAGGAGCTCATAGAAGTATTGGCACATCTAACTTCAGAACAAGGCAAAGAGAGAGAGTTGGGTTACGTCAGGCCTCTTTATGGCTGGGGGAAAGACAGCTGGTGCTGATCTAGAAAACTTTATCAGAACAGATGTTGTTTGCTGTTGCCAGGATCCCTCCTTGTCTTATGATAGATGTGCTTCCCCACTATGGAAGGCTGCATTTCTTTCCTTTCAATGCTTTTCTAGCAGGCTTTTGTGTTTGTAGAGTCCAGTCCTACTGGTTCTATGTTATCCTTGCTCATAGAAAGCAGGTAGATATATGTAATTGAAATTGAACAAATTCAGGCCTTACAATGCGGCCTGTGCCTTGTCAGATGCTTTGGGGTGAAAGTATTTATTCTTACATTATTTCTTAAATGCATTTTCCTTTTAGATGTGGCTTTATCTCAGGGCACCTGAGAGGCTAGTGTTCTGCTTGCCCCATAGTGCCCCTGTGCTTTTACGTCCTCCCAGAATGGCTACCTGTTTTGTTTTGATTTCTTGGGAAATAGTAATTATTAAACCAGTCTCACACTTAGAAAAATGATGGACTTCCATGCATTATGTTTACAGACCAAAGGTTAAACTTTAAATAAGGTTTGTTACCATTTGTTAAGCCTCTTGCCTGCTTAACATGACTAATTTAATTTTTTTATTCAAAAGGCACAGCAGATAATTGATTAGTAAATAGCTTTCTCCTACAGCCTATTTTATACCTTTGTTTAGTCATTTGTAAGAGCCCTGCGCGAGCCTTGGCTCACAGACTTCTCTGCTGCCACCTTTTGTTCTGCAGGTGCTGCCTTGTCCTCAGGTGACCACAGGTGATGCAAAAACTGCAGAAATAGCTTTCTGCTCGGTGATGGGCCCACCACTCCCCAGGTGTCCATCAACAGTAAAACTCCTCCCATTCATGTGAATGAGATATACAAATAACATCATGTGCTTCATTTCAGTATGAAAGGAAGCATTCCCTGGTTTTTACCATTGCTTTTCCTTAGGTGGTTGACTAGCAATACACTTTGCTGATACTGAGCAATCTTCCAGTGCTTGTTTTTGAGGTCCACCTCTTGTTAGCTTATCTGTTTTATTAGAAATGGCATAATAAAGAGAATCATAAACATAAATCAACTCAGTCCCCCAGGCTAAAGAATTATTTTCAGGCTATTAGAAATCAGCAGGTACATTTCAAATTTTTCCTGAGTTTTTCCCAAGTGACACTGTTGGAGTACAACTGTGAAGCTGTCCTGCTTGAGATATTGCCACCTGAAGGTATGTCCTTTGGAAAGCCTTATCTAGGATCCACACAGTCTGAAACTCAGGCCCCTGTCAGGATAGACACCCCAAACTGCTGTAATTTCTCCAAGGAAAATTCATATCCCTCTCTTTGGTGCCTGTATGTCTGTATTGACTTCACACACAAATATATAAATGCAATGTATGGATATGTATTGGTGGATACATATCAGTAGGCAAGCACACACTTGTAGCTTTTTGGAGGCATCTTACTCATCCAGGATGGTTGCTGTGGCATATCTGCTTCTGACAGGAGGGTGTTTGTATGTTGAGGCCAAGGAGGTAGAACTTTCAGTTCTGGCATCAATCTGATGGGCTACCTTGAACTGACCTGTCTTCCTCCTCCTGAATTTTTGTTCCCCCATTCATAAGTTTCCCTTTTTATTTTCACTCTCTACTTTTCAATCAGCTATTGAAATGTGATTATCTGAAACCCAGTAATTGTTACCATATAATGCATTTCACATGATGTTTATGAGCAGATGTTTAGTCAATGAATCAATCTGAAATTGATCATAAATGCTTATCTTTAGCTTATATTCCTGAGCATTGGAAAACAGCAAATAGTTCAAGAGTTATTAGTATATTCTAGTAGGCAATTATTTACTGGGACAGCAAATCAAACTCCTTTCTGACCTGTACTGAGGCTGAATTTGACATTGACCATAGAATTCCTCTCACTTCAGGTATGTTAGTGTAAATCTAGGGTTCTTCTGTGGATAGAGAAAGGCAAAACCCTCGGGAGTACATTTCTTCCGTCCTCTTTTAGGAACAAGACATCTTCTGTGATCTCTCTTCCTGGGATGCAGAGGAGGCTGTGTGCCTGGATTACACTAGACTCCTAATTTTTAATAAACTGAAGTTGGTGACAGACACTCCATCCCTGCAGTCTCATGCAATCAACTACAGCACAGTTTGGCTTCTGGCAGATTTAGAAACATCTGAAGAAGAAGATAAAGCCCTCAAAGTAAAATTGGCTAGAAATATTGAGAAAATTTGAGTTTCATAAAAATTATTTTAGGTATCTTATTAAGCACTATGAAACAAACACTGGGCTGTATAAAGAAACATTAAAGGTTTGATGAAATGGCATTGATCGATTGGAGAACGAGGCGTAAAGAATCTTCTTATTTAATTCATGGCAGAGGTAGTTTTCTCATCCTGAAGACATGTTCTGCTCCCAGTGCTTATGGGAGCTTTCCTAGAAACAGCTAAAGGACCAAAATTACTAAAGTGACCCACTTAGAACAGTTCTGGATTTTGTCTCTTTTCAGAAGTAATGTGTATGGATCAAAATTCTATGGAAATTAGGAACAACTATGTGATGTTACTATTGCCCTTCCCTCACATTTCCAAGCAGAATCCCAACTCCCAGTGCAGGAGAGGTGGCGTTTGCTTCGGTGTTTTGAAGCTGAATCCTTGTAGAATAAGTTTTAAACTTAGGGGGAGGTTTGAAGTGCTCTGTAGCATTACAGTGACATTTGCTAGTATGTTCCAAGGAACTGGTCACCAGTCGCACTGAAATGTTTTTCTCTCAGTGGGATTCACACTGTCTGTTCGCTCAGTTCTTTGGCAGCTTGTACTCCTTGGTAATAACAAGGTCATAATCAGTCAGGTCTAATTCCTGTCCCCACTGAAATCAATAGCAAAATTCCCACAGACTTCAGTGGAACAAGCAGCTTGAGAATCCTAATATTTTGTGCTCTACTCTCCTTGTTTAAATATTCCAATTAACCTTGTCTGAAATGGAACATGTTTTTTACTAAGGATACAAAAAGTATGTTGCTTTTCTGTGTCCAAAGAGAAAGCTTTTCTGTGTCCAAAGGGAAAGTATCTTTTCCTTTTTCCAAGGAAGATATCTTTGTTCTTATTTGCCATAGCCCATCCATACATTTCTGAGGGAACAGCATCTCAGATGAAGACCCAAGATGATCAAATGCATTGGGATACATTTCTTACAAAGTGTATTCTGGCAGAGCCTTGGAGGTTCAAGACCAGCCCTGTAGCTTCTAAAGAAACTTAAGATATACAAAAAGTGAAATTACACAACAGACTGAAATATGCTTGCTTGCCCATAGTGATTGGTATCACAGAATCACAGAATCACAGAATTGTAGGGGTTGGAAGGGACCTCGAGAGATCATCGGGTCCAACCCCCCTGCCAAAGCAGCTCCCTAGCCCATATTGCTCAGATAGGCGTCCAGGCGGGTCTTGAATATCTCCAGTGAAGGAGACTCCACCACCTCCCTGGGCAGCCTATTCCAGTGCTCAGTCACCCTCACTGTGAAAAAGTTCTTCCGCATGTTGGTGCGGAACTTCCTATGCTCCAACTTGCAGCCATTGCCCCTTGTCCTATCCCCACAGACCACTGAAAAGGGGCTGGCCGATTCCCCCTGCATCCCCTGCTTCAGATAATTATAAACTTTGATTAGGTCCCCCCTTAGTCTTCTCTTCTCAAGGCTGAACAGTCCCAGCTTACTCAGCCTTTCCTCATAGGGGAGATGCTCTAGGCCCTTAATCATCCTCGTAGCCCTTCTTTGGACTCTTTCCAGGAGATCCCTGTCCTTTTTATACCAAGGAGCCCAGAACTGGACACAATACTCCAGGTGGGGCCTGACCAGGGCAGAGTAGAGAGGGAGGATCACCTCCTTTGACCTGCTGGCTACACTCCTCCTGATGCATCCCAGGATCCCATTGGCTCTCTTGGCCACCAAGGCACACTGCTGGCTCATGGCCAACCTGTCATCTACCAGGACCCCCAGGTCCTTCTCCACTGAGCTCTTCTCCAGCAGGTCATCCCCCAGCCTGTACTGATACAAACAGTTGTTCCTTCCCAGGTGCAAGACTTTACACTTGCTTTTGTTGAACTTCATCTGGTTTCTCACTGCCCAGCTCTCCAGCCTGTCCAGGTCTCTCTGGATGGCAGCGCAGTGCTCCTGCGTGTCAGCCACTCCTCCCAGCTTTGTATCATCGGCGTACTTGCTGAGGGTGGATGTTATTCCCTCATCAAGATCGTCAATGAAGATATTAAACAGGACTGGACCCAACACTGAGCCCTGGGGAACACCGCTGGTAACAGGCCTCCAGTCAGATTCTACTCCACGAATCACAACCCTCTGGGTTCGGTCCGACAGCCAATTCTCAACCCACCTCACTGTCCACTCATCTATCCCATGCTTTCTCAGCTTTGCTATCAGGATGTCATGGGAGACAGTATCAAAGGCCTTGCTGAAGTCAAGGTAGATGACATCCACTGCTCTCCCTCCATCTACCCAGCCTGTCATGAGATCGTAGAAGGCTATGAGGTTGGTCGAGCACGATTTCCCCTTAGTGAATCCATGCTGACTACTCCTCATGACCTTCTTCTCTTCCAATTGCTTGGAGATGGCATCCAGAACAAGCTATTCCATTACCTTTCCAGGGGCAGAGGTGAGGCTGACTGGCCTATAGTTACTAGGTTCCTCCTTCTTGCCCTTTTTAAAGACTGGAGTGACATTGGCTATCCTCCAGTCTTCAGGCACTTCTCCTGTCCTCCAAGGCCTGTCGAAGATGATAGAGAGCGGCTCAGCAATCACCTCCGCCAGCTCCCTCAGCACACGTGGATGTAACCCATCTGGGCCCATGGATTTGTGTGCATTAATCCCTTTGAGCCGCTCCTGGACCTCCCCTACTTGAACCAGAGGGAAATTCTTCATTTCCCAATCAGTCCTACTCTCATCCAGTGTCTGTGGGTCCCGGGGGGCCTTTGAAGTGAAGACCGAAGCAAAGGCGGCATTCAATATCTCCACTTTCTCAGCATCCCCCGTAACCAGGACACCCTCCTTATTCAGCAAGGGACCTACATTATCCCTGGACATCCTCTTACTGTTCACGTATCTAAAAAACCCCTTTTTATTATCCTTTATGTCCCTTGCCAGCTTAATTTCCAAGAGGGCTTTAGCCTTCCTAGTTGCATCCCTACAGGCCCTGACCACATTCCTGTATTCTTCCCAGGTGCTCAGACCCTTTTTCCACGATTCATAGATCTTCTGCTTCTCTTTGAGTTTGCTCAATAGCTCCCTGTTCATCCATGCAGGTCTTCTGCCTCTCTTTCCCCATTTCCTCCTCAAAGGGATGCATCTTTCCTGTGCTTGGAAGAAGTGCTGTTTGAATGCTAGCCAGCTCTCGCAGGCTCCCATTCCTTCAAACAGCGTAGCCCACGGGATAGCCCCCATTAAGTGGCGGAGGAGATCAAAGTTAGCTCTACCAAAATTCAGGGTAGCTATCCTACTTTTTGGCTTGCTTCTTCCACCCAGGATCATGAACTGAACCATTTCATGGTCGCTTTGCCCTAAGCTGCCCCCGACCTTCACTTCCCTAACAAGTCCATCCTTGTTAGTGAAAACAAGGTCCAGCAGCCGCCCTCCCCTTGTGGGCTCCTGCACCATCTGTAGCAGGAAATTGTCTTCAACACACTGCAGAAATTGTCTGGACTGCATACGACTGGCCGTATTGCTTGCCCAGCAAATATCTGGGTAGTGAAGTCCCCCATAAGGATCAGTGCCCGGGAACTTGAGGCTACTTCTAACTGTTTATGGAATGCGTTATCTACCTGCTCCTCTTGATCAGGGGGCCTATAGCACACTCCCACAACAATGTCCCTCATACCGGTTTGCCCCTTGATTTTAACCCACAAGCACTCGACAGAAGGTTCATCCTTCCCCAGGTGGAGCTCAACACATTCTAGGTGCTCTCTCACATAAAGAGCAACTCCTCCACCTCGCTTCCCTAGCCTGTCTTTCCTAAAAAGCACATAGCCATCCATGACAGTGTGCCAGTCGTCCAGGTTGTCCCACCACGTCTCTGTGATTGCGATGAGATCATGGCCCTGCGACCGCACAAAGATCTCTAGTTCTTCTTGTTTGTTCCCCATGCTACGTGCATTTGTGTAAAGACAGTTCAGTGGTGAAGCAGATGTAGGTATCCTCAACGGCCCACAGTGAGATTTCTGACAGGGGACTGGCAAAAGTGGCTCCACGGAGGAGTACTCAGGGCAGTCCACAGAATTTTCCCTACTCTCACGTGGAAAAACGTCCCCAAGTCCACGACTGTGCTGTTGGTATAAAATACTTTCACCCATCACAAAAGGTCCTTCTGTCTCCTAAAAATCTGTTTTCCAAAAGAAATTAGGCCTAAAAGCTGGGTCTGGGAAGAATGGAAAAAGTTTCCAAGGTAAAGCAGCTGCATGTGCTGAGTGGGCAGAAAGGAACTACAGGACATGAAGGATTCTCAAGGCTTCTCATCACTGACACTCTTACTCCCTGTATTGTTTAATTCCACTCAAAGTTACAGGCAGGTTGACAGGTACTGATAATATAAAAAAAACCAAAACAAAAAAAAAAGGAAGATCTTAAAAATGTTGTGGAATGGGTGTCTCAGGTCTGTGTCACTGCTACCAAAAAGGCTGCACCTCACTGCACCTCACTGCATGTCCCTGGAAGTGTTCAAGGCCAGGTTGGATGGGGCCCTGGGCAACCTTGTGTAGATCCAGGCTTGGAGGTTGGTGGCCCTGCCTGTGGCAGGGGGGTTGGAGCTCTATGATCCTTGGGGTCCCTTCCAACCCAGACCATTCTATGATTCTATGATTCTCACTGGAGAGCCTACACAGCATACTGGTATGGCCATCTCAGCCACAGGGAAAGGCGTGACCTAAACCCACATATATCAAGACACGGGATAATTTGGTCACAAGTCACAAAACCGCAGCAAGTGCACTTCATTCATTCCTCTTCTCACAGAGCTGCTCCTTTGCACTGTATGCACAGATGTACAGATGTCTCACAGCCCCAGACAGACAGAGGAAGTTTTATCAAGAACAATAGCACAGCTGCGTGATGTGTAAAGGTCTACCATGCATCAGCCAGCAGAACTATAGGTTTGCAATGCAAGGCTGATACCTATGGAACATTTGTAATGTCTGTCTAGACAATACCTGTTCTGTGGTCATCATGTGCAAGACAGTAGAATCCCATCTTGGAAGATAATTAGGAAGGGAAATAAAAAAGGAAAATGAGAAACAGAAAAAAATAAAGCTTGGAAACAAACCTGAGAAGGAGCCAGATTGGATTTGAGGAACTTTGTGGCCAGTTAGGCACTGACTTCAGTGGGTATAAGGCCACGCTTGAAGAATTGCAGACCCATGAAGGCTGAAAGGAACCCCCAAAGGTCTCCAGTCTGACCTCCTGGATCAATCGTATCCTATTGGAGCAGATTGCTTAGGGCCCCAGGCGACGTTTGGACACCTGTATGGATGGAGGCTCCAAAACTTCCCTGGGTGCTTGTTCCAATGTACAGCCATAGTAAAAAGTTTTTTCCTTGTATTGAGTAGGAACCTGATGCTGCAACTTCTTTCCTTATTGTGCTCTGCACGAAGATTGTCCCCAAGTCTTCTCTTCATAAAGGCAAACACATGTTTCTCAACCTCTCCTCATGCATCCTGTGGTCTGGTCACCTAACCATGTTGGTGTCCCTGCACTGGATTCACTTCAGTGTGTCCTTGTGTGTCTTGTACTAGGAGCCCAAAACAGGACACAATTCTTCAGGCACAGTCTCACAAACACAAGGCAAAGGCAATTATCATCTACCCCAGCCTGCTGGCTAATATAGACCAGCTTTGGTTAATCAGGGATGCACTGCAGATGCACTGGTGTGCGCATGTTAGAGCTCTGTATTGGGACCTCGGGACTTTTTCTGCAAAACCAGTTTCTGTAGCAAGTTTTTGCCCAGCTTGTCCTGCTGCACGGGCTTGTTCCATCCCAGACATGGGACTTTGTGTTTGATTTTGTGATGCTCCCCAAGGTTTCTCTCAGCCCATTTCTCCAGCCTGCCTGGGTGACTGCACGTAGCATCCTTGTCCAGCAGTGTATTGACTGCTCCCCTCAGTCTGGTGTTATCTGCAGACATGCAGACAGCACAAAGAAACCATACGCCAAAGTTCTTCACTGAGATAGGTTGTCTTCTTGCTGAGAAGTCTTACATCTTGTGAACAGGGTGTGACAAGCCACAAGCACTAGAAGCTTCATATTATGAGCTTACAAATAACCTTGTGGGGAGAGATGGTTTTCAAGGTCACTGCAGGTGAAGTTAGTACCAATTTGTCATGATTCCATCATTGGTCAGGGCAGTGTAGGACAGTTTTTAGTCTTATTCTTGGAACTGTGTTTCAGGATGGGTCAGACAAGTATAAAGACTGAATGTCCCAGAAATACTATATTTCTGGGACAAAAACATGGAAGTAGACTTCAAAATCTGAATATAGGAGGAGGATTTGTTTTCCTTTAACTGGTCTCATCTCCATCAGATGATTTCTAGACTGATGTCACACATGTGTGATTTGTGCAACAAGTCCAGACTATTCATTTTAGAATCATTGGCTTCATCTTTTCCTACCTGTCGGTTTTATGCTCCAAGTTTCTAACCCTTGGAATGTTACCAGAACCACCAAACCATTCCCCTATTGTATGTTCATAGTGACATTTCTTAGTTATCTTCTGTGCCTTCATGGAATATCGTGGGAGCCCAGTAGCAATTCCCAAATCCCTAAAAAGTGATTAGCCATCATTGCCCTGTAAGTGCTTAATAGGGGGATTAAGACAGGTCACCAGGTGGTTCCCCAAAAACACTCATGGAAATAGCATGGAGATTCAGCTCTAGATAGCAGATGCTGTAAAGAGGGTACAAGCCTGCCCTCAGGGAGATCAGCAATTATTTTGATGCTTGTACTATATCAAATTTTCTCTCGCAGGTTGTGCTGTTCTATTATTTTTTAACTTTCCATTCCCTGATAGGTGTTTATCTGTGTTGGTAGCAGCAGGATTGATCTGTAACCACAAGATCAGTCTCTGTTAAAGGTATTTTTCCCCCACACCATCAGTAAGCTGCAAAGCTGCATTCTCAGCCCGCCTCTTTGTATCTAACATGGCATATTTGTATACAGCAGCGATGGAAGGGGGCTACGCTTCATACTGCGGGTTCGAAACAAGTGACAGTGAAATAGCTCAGGAGCAGAGCAAATGCTCCTCTGTAGAGAATTGTGTCATTCACACTGTCTTTTTTTCTCTGTTTCAGGAGGTTGGAAGCATTATCGGAAAGGTCAGGAAATTACTTTCTTTATTTTCATGTCAAAATATTGTATATCAGTTCATCAGCCCAGGCTAACTATTTTTTCTGTTTCATTTAACAGAAAGGTGAGACAGTTAAGAAGATGAGGGAGGAGGTAAGACAAGTCTTGATGTCTTTACTTGCCTTTCTTTTCCAGCTCAGATAACAGGGAAATGCAACGTGTACGGACCGACACTGCCATCAAGTGGGCAGTTAATTTAATCACAGAATCACAGAATGTTAGGGCCTGGTTAGGAACCTCTGAAGATCGTCTAGTGCACACACACACACACACAAACACGCACACACGCCACAGCAGGATCACCTAGACTAAATCACACAGGAACATGTCCAGGTGGGTTTTGGATGTCTCCAGAGGAGACTTCACAACCCCTCACAGAGCAGTAGTAGGGGTTGGAAGGGACCTCAAGAGATCATTGAGTCTAAACCCTTGCCAAAGCAGGGTCCCTAGAACAGGTCACACAGGTTGACATCCAGATGGGTCTTGAATATCTCCAGAGAAGGAGACTCCACACCCCCTGGGCAGCCTGTCCAAGTGCTCAGCCACACCCCACAGTCAGTCCAAGTCCTGCACCTACAGCCGCAGCAGCACTGGGAGGAGGATCCCTAGCACTCTTAGCTCCAAAACGTTACTGGCACCTCAAAGAACTAGCCAGCCTGAGACACCAAACTTAGCATAAAGCACCACAGCCAAGAGAAACCTGGTGGGGACCACATCCCTAGAGCGGGGTGGGGTTGGTCCCACCTCTACTTCACCCTGGAGATGGCCCTCCCCAGAAGCGTAGTAGCGTGCAGCTGGGCAGCCTGTTCCAGTGCTCCATCACCCTCACAGTGAAAAAGTTTCTCCTTATGTTCACATGGAGCCTCCTGCGGTCCAGCTTGCACCCATTGCCCCTTGGACATCAATCACCATTATTTGCAAGTGGTGGCATTTAAATGTGCTGGCCTAAATTAAACACTGTTGTTGATGTAATCTCCTTATCACCCCAGCAGTCAGGAGTCTTTCATGCCGGTAGCAGTATACCTGCTGCTGTTGTATCTCAGGGAAGGCTTAGCCAGATGATGCTGTGCATCAAAACCACTGTATTTTTCTTTAGCATACCAGCATTGCTCCTGCACATGGCTTCCAAAATCTGAACCCACTCATTAGAGTGATGCTCCGTAAAGTTTGAGAGTAGACACAGACTTCAGCAGGGCTGGAGCTAGACTTGAACAGGCCGAAGAATCCCTCCAGCATGTCTTGGCAAAGCATTTTCACCAGCTTGCAGCTTTGAGTAGGATGTGGACAGGGTAGACCTGCACACCCACCATTCACACCCTTTGAGAAGGTTGCAAGCACAAAGAAGCTAAGTGCTAAAACGTGGCACTGTGCAAACCTCAGTCCTCCCAGTGTCGGCAGGATTCTTTCCCTGCCACAGAGCAAGCTGCACTGTCTTTGGGGGATTGCACCAGGTGGAGGTTACAGACCCATGGCTTGTCCTGCAGATCAGCACATCTTACCTGGAGATCCATGTATTTTTCCTTCTTTGAAGCAAGCACCGAAAGCATTAGTCAAAAGATAGATTCTACTGTTTAGAACCTGAGGAGCAGAACGTGTCTAGAGAAAGCCTCAAGAAAAGGCAATGTGGTTCTGGTAAATCTGCAGTACATTACTATGTCAGCTGCTTTGCTGTTTCATACACAGATATAAGGTCTGTGGCAGGGAAATCTCAAAGTATTTGCAGCAAAGAAAATTGCTGAGATCCATCTTTAAATATACACAACAGGGAGTTCTTTGTCAGGCTGACTGAGTTCAGAGCACAGTCAGTTTTATTGACGATAAGAGTCTCCACCCATGTTTTCACACATAAGTACATTTGCTAAGACTTTTAAAAATACAAGAAAAAATATTTCCAGTATACTAGGTAATCCTGCCGGTTGATTAAACACATTTTAGTTTAATTTTTAATTAAGATCATGGGCAGATATCTTTGTATATAAATACCATGCATGAAAGGGAAGCTGTCATTGGAGAGTGCTCCTGACTTTTGAGTTAAACATCTTAGAGAAGAGTTATGATCCCTGGTTAGTTTTTCAAGATAAATATCAGATATTCTTCTTCCAGTCCTAGAAAACCTACTGTCACATACATGTGGTCACAAGAGACTTTCTTGGTTGGTTTATTTTAAAATAAATGAATTATATGCATCTTTCTATCAGCAAAGGACAAAGAAGCTATGTTTCCACATGATGATAACTTGGTCCTCTTTTAGATGACTACTTTCTTCATTACTTCTTTAAAAGCCAAATGCATCTTTATTTTGACTTTTCTGACAGATATGGCAGGTTGCATGCCATGCTTGCGGAATGAAATGCAACTCTGTCTTGCTCTGTCACCAGGGAAATGTCAGAGACAACTGCAGACCTAGAGAAAAATATAAAATCCTCAGTTCCCTGGCCTGCAGCTGCTGACTTCCTACACAAATACAGATGCCACCACATGACAGTATAATTGCTGTAGCTCTGCTTTGACCAGTCATCTTTTGGAGGAGTACCATCTGTGGATTTTGGCTGCCACTGACCCACGGTGGAGCATTCTTTCAGACAAGCTCCCATGGCTCCATTTTCAAAGGAAGAGCCATGCTTTGTGCACATGGCCTGCTCTGCGCCAGGCTGAGTCCCGTGGCCCCAGGTTGACATGTGGTGGTGGCAGCCAAATGTTGCCACTGTCATGAAGAAACCCTGGGCTCTGATCTCCTTCCTGATCTAGTGCTGGTGTTTGATGAGGGCAAGTCCCACTCAGGTTGGCCTGTCAGATGTGCCAGTTTACCTTTCTAATCTATGAGTGCTGAGTACATTTGCCAGCCGAGTCCATGGCAGCAAGATTTTTCTATCAGTTGGTTGCTGTCATATGGGGAAATTGCTGTTGTGCAGCGGCATGCATGTGAATAAGGGCTCAGAGACACAGCACACCAGCTGATTTCTGGTAACCCTGCAGGCAAAGGGTCAAACTCATCCAGGTTATCTCATGTTTGCTCAAGCCCAGTTCCTCAAGAAGGTCAGTGCCTGTGGATGAGTTGAGGCTCCAGTGGTTCTTTTTTTAGCCGGCATTAACACATTTCCATGCCTGAAACCTCAGGGAAGCCATAGGGTAGGTCTTACCTGAACTGGATTTGGCCATTATCTACACTGAGATCCTCTTAAATATATTTACATCTGGTTTAGAGGCTTTCTCTGCACTGCCACGGTGGCATAAAAGGGACTAAGTATACCTGACAGCCATCCTGGCTTGTTCTTTAACTCCTTCCAACGGGCTCCTTGCCTTAAGGAGGTACCACCATTACGGTTACCTGTGCTGCCACTACTCCTTTAAAGAGTTGTTCAGACTCCTTTAAAGAGTTGTTCAGTGCATATTATTTGACTGCCTTCACATGAGACACATCTATAAGGGACCTTCTCCACAGCACAAAGCACCACCCCAGCTAGACAAGTCAAGCCCTGCCTTTGGGCCTGCAAACCAGAGAGGTGCATCTCATCTGACATTCTGCAGCTCCTGGCCTACTCAACCCTGCAAAAGGGAAGGGAGAAGACTTGATTATGCAATTATTTGCAGCTTAGAGTTACAGAGGCACTATTTGCATACTTTGATGAAGGCTGCAGAAGCATTTACCCAGACAGAATCCAGCTTCCCGCGGTTAGATGAATGCTTGGAGTGTGATCAGTTTGTGTTGAAATCATATAATGTTGGGGCTGCAGTTGTAGGGGAGGGAATTAGATGCCTCAAAATATCCCTTCCCAAACTGTATCCCTGATCCTACTTAGTTTGCTCCCTGGGAGGTATATATTTGAAAAATATTTATTCTTTTTGACAGAGTGGTGCTCGAATCAATATTTCGGAAGGCTCCTGTCCAGAGAGAATTGTGACAATAACAGGCCCAACAGATGCCATTTTTAAAGCTTTTTCTATGATTGCACTAAAATTTGAAGAGGTAAGCAAATAAAATACAGGGTGGGGTTTTTTTCTCTCTTCAAGTTGAAATACAAACACTGAATTTCCTCGTGTTTGCTTTAATGTTAAATATGATTTGTTTAATGTTCTATGTAATAGCAATGAGAGTGTTTGTATTTTTATAAATGCTTTTGGCAGTAATGCTGAAGAAAAATAATGGGTCAATTTACAAGCTGTTTGATCATTTCTTTTGCTTTTTGGAGGCTTCAGGGAAAAGCAATTGCTTCTAGTAATGTGCACTAATGGCAGGAAAAATGTCCTGGAAAATTTCTGGTCCCATTGTGGGTTTGATTTGAAAAGAATAATTGCCTAACTTTTAGCTCTGTTTTTATAGGATTCCATTTGGTATTGATGTAAATTTCATATACGTGAAAATGAATATAGAACTCATTTAAATAGAAAAAAATTATTTTAAAAACAAACTATATGATTACTAATTGCCAATTACCATATTTAAAGCTTGGCTTTTAAAATTAATTAAAATAAAGGCAGTAGGAGTAAGTGAGGCGAGTGCTTATTTTACTGTAGAACAACCATTCTGTGTAGATACATAAAGTGCTGGGATCTCCTCAGGTTTCACAGACCAACTACAGTTAGATATGGTCACCACTTCAAGGGGAAACCTCACAGAAAAGCCAACAGACTAGAGGATTTAACGCCCTCTACTTTAAAAAATCACACATCCAGCCCAGGCACCTCTCCTCTCTGGGGAGACCATGACCCCTGCAGAAGTCAATTCACCTTCTCCTAAAGGAAGAGCCTGCAGACAGGTGGACTGAATCACCTGCAGCAGGAGAAAGTGGTTGTGTCTCTACATCAATGATTAAACTAAAGGAATGTGAATCCCTTTCTTAGGAGTCCCATTATTTCCCCTAGTCAGTGAGCCTCCGCCTCTCTCCATAGCACTGAAAGATGCTGTCACTGATGGGAAATGTCAGTGTGTGCCTTTATCTACCCATGGTGATTGTTCACATGTAGAGCAGCCAGACTAGAAGAGAGCTTGTGGGTCACCAGATGCATTTATCTTCTAGCATAAGCAGTATGTTTTGCATCTTGCAACTTCACAGTATAAGCAAAAGCTAGTTAGTTTTGTTTTTCTGTTTCCTGATATTGGATCCAAAACCTCAGTTCTCTGATAATGGACAGCTTCTTATCACTCCTCACCTGAACTTATTCATGAAGAATTTCTGCACCTTTGTTTCTGTGCCAGCATTGGCTATTAGTTTAAATAATTCTTTCCTTGCCATTCCTGAGCATTCCCCTCTTAGATGTATTTTTTTACAAACCAGTTTTATCCTCTCACTGCCTTGCTCAAGACCAAGCTCTGTCTTTCAGAGGACGCAACTCCCCACCCCTCTCATGACCCCAGTAGTGTCTTTCTACCTTTCCCAGTTACAGTTCCTGTTAAGTGTGTGTGTGTTAACTGTGGACAGGTTGCAAATGAAGTTCCACAAAGGCTTATTTAATGGTGCTAGCCATCCCTTGTCCTAGTTACCATGCTAATATAGCCCGACCACCACTGGATATGCCTCGCCTCCTACTAGTGCAATGTGTTGCACGCATCCGTGCTGTGCCTGGCAGGTATCCCCAGCTCCTGCTCAGGTGCCTTGGGAGGGAACCTGTTCAGTCTCAGCAGACATTCCTGTCAGTCCCCAGACAAATTACCCCTGTTTTCTTAATGCAAATCTGAATCCCATTTATATTTCTCCAATCCTTCATGCGTTTCCAGATCATCCTGTGTGTCTTTCCAGTTATTTCAAGATGCTGAGAAAGTACCCTGGCTTTGTGACATGGTACATTTTATAAGAATGCCTTTTTTTTTTCCCTTACCAGTTATTAAGGAGATAATTTGACTTTGAAGTTGAATCCTGCAGAACTGCAGAGGTAATTCTGTCCAGCCCAATTTGAAAGCCACCTGTTGTCATCTCTTTCTCAGTTTTATGTCCTACCCATCTTCTACCAGTGCTGTTCCTTCCAGCTTCAGAGGCAGCTTTGTGTACAGTAGCATACCCTCTGATCCATGGAGACCTGGAGGGAGCAGTCTGCCTGCTCTCTACACAAAAAAACATGTTATGCTCAGGGCCTTATCCTAGAAGATGCCGAGGGGATCAGTAACAGAGGCAATCCCTGACAGTTCTCACCAAAACACGTACCCAGGGGACATAAGGCCACATTTCTCATAAAAACATTGAAAACTGTGCAGCATCAGATCCCCACCCCACCACCCAATGAGATGTTGCCTTTGAAAGTGCTGCAGCTAGCAGCAATAGGCAAAGGAATTGGAAACTCAGGCTTCTGGTTGGATTGTATGCCTGTTTACCCTTGTAGAGGCTAGAGGGTAGCCTAAACTCCTCATGTGGATATTAGTAAAGAGGTATTAGCAACCCCTGCAGCTCAGTACTGCAGATATATATATATATATATTCTGAAATATCTGCATTTAGTTTTAATACAATTGGCTTCTGGTATATTTAAAAGAATGGTGGTAGAGAAAAATGTCTTATATAATCAGTTAGGTTTCCTGTAATTATTCTTGTCAATAAAATGAGGTAACTGTAACACTTTGGAGGCAAAATAAAGTACTGTTTAGGAAATTATAAATGAGCTAGCTCCCAAACGTTATTTTCCATACATATCTTTTTGTTGGAGATATCTTCAGCCATATTACCAACAGAGAACCCCCGACAGACAGTGCCTGTCCCAGCTCTGGTTATTGCAGCTACCTTCAAACAGAGCAGAGATGCGTGTGTGAGACTGCTGTGCTGAGAGATCTTTTGGCATTTGTTATGCATGCCCCCATGAAGCATTTTGACACAAAGTCCTTAAACCCTTAATTTCAACCCTACAACTGTATAGCTGGGGATAAGCAGGTCTGGAAAGAGCTAGGAGCCCTAGAATGCTTGTTCAATGTCAGCAGAAGAACTCAAAATTTATCAGATAGAAAAAAAAAGAAAGATCCGAAGGACTGCTCTCTCTGCAGTTGCTCTGCAGCCTTATATCACTCTTCTTTGACAACCTTCCTAATAAAAGTTGATTTTCTAGCAGCCTGATGATGAATTTACAAGCTAGGTAGGTAATTACACAAACAACTAAAGTGTTCACTGCAGAGGAAAAAGAAAGTTGTTAAAAAATGGCACTAGCCCAGGCAGACCACTGGAGTTGTGAGCAAGGACATTTTAGAGCAGTCACTGCCAGACTGGAGGCGGAGACCTGAGAAATGCAGGTGTAAGTTCACCAGTGAGTTGGGCAGCTCTTGCTTTGGTTAAGCTCTGGAACAGCCGGCAGGCAGGGCTTAGTGGTCAGACCTACCCCAAATAAAGAATCATAGAATCACAGAATGGTTTGGGTTGGAAGGGATCCCCAGGATCACAGAGTCCCAACTCTCCTGCCACAGGCAGGGCCACCAACCTCAGGCCTGGATCTACACTAGGTTGCCCAGGGCCCCATCCAACCTGGCCTTGAACACCTCCAGGGACAGGGCATCCACTACCTCTCTGAGCAGCCTGTTCCAGCACCTCACCACTCTTTCTGTAAAAAACTTCCCCCTAATATCTAATCTAAATCTTCCCTCCTTTAGCTTCAGTCCATTCCCCCTTGTCCTGCCATTGTCTACCCTTTGAAAAAGTTGAATCCCCTCCTGCTTATAAGCTCCCTTCAGGTACTGGAAGGCTGCAATGAGGTCCCCCCGCAGCCTTCTCCTCTCTAGGCTGAACAAGCCCAGCTCCCTCAGCCTCTCCTCATAGGGCAGGTGCTCCAGCCCTCTAATCATCTTCGTGGCCCTCCTCTGAACCCTCTCCAACAGTTCCACATCCTTCTTGTATTGGGGGCCCCAGATCTGGACACAGGACTCCAGATGGGACTTCATGAGGGCAGAGTAGAGAGGGACAATCCCCTCCCTGTCCCTGCTGGCCACCCCTCTTCTGATGGAGCCCAGGATACCATTGGCCTTGCGAGCTGTAAAGAAGAAAAGGTTTGGAGGCTTCTTAGTTCATCTCCAAACATTTATGGAGAATTTTCTCAGCTCTAGGAAGAAGGGGGAGAGAAAAGGAAGGTGACCAAAGCAGTTGAGATGATGCCTTCTAGACAAACATTAACTCTTGCTATTGCAACTACAGTATATCCTGTGGTGGTCATTGCCAAGCAACGAGCCACCTCACAGACTCGTGAAGATGTGCAGGTTTAACATTTCATTTAGAAACCAGGAAAGAAGAAGTCTGATACACTTTCCTCTGGAGGTTTGGTAGATTTTTGGGCTGCCAAGTTTGCTGTCCTTGGGAAGCCTCAGACACTGTGACTCCAGGATGACAAGAGCTAGGGATGATGTGAGGCTTTGACAGTGGGAGCTGCCTCTCCCACCACTTCCAGGCTCACAGTTAGCCAATCCTGTCTGAGGAGCAGCCCAGGCAAGTGGGCAGAAAGCCATGCAGGGTCCAGCTCGAGCATCTGCCAGAGCCCTATGGAAGTGGATGCGGTGCCACAGGAAGTAAGAGGTTAAAGAAATAGGAATGTCCCAGCTTGAAAGACAGCTGTTTTGTGAGAAATTTTCCAGCCAACCCGACTTGGGAGCCTGCAGCTTTGGAGGGGATTTTTTTCTGTTCATTTCCCTTTTGTTGTGTTTTTAGGCTGGAGGGATACCTTGATGGGCACACTGCTGAGCCTGCATGTCTAGGTTTAGCTCTTTTTATATGATGAGCAGGAAAGAGAGAGGGATAGCAGCTTCCAATTTTTGTGAACTGCTTGTGAAAGCAGTAAGTGTGGTGGAGGCTTTGAAGCAAGGCCAGGTGTGATATGGAAGTGGGAGACATCATCAGGGTTGTGCTGGGTGGCTGACAAAGGTTATTTACCTACATCTGGAGGATCATGTGCCTCCACCTGACACAAACATGACACAGTGAGATGGCATCTTCCAGATGAAAAATCGGCGTGACTTGAGCTTTATTTCAGATACGTAGGCTCTGCAAAATTCTGCAGTCCCTCTCACTTTATTTTGGATTGCAGTCTCTTACTGACACAGGCACTGAACAAAATGTGAGTTACTGGCTGTCTCATGGCATGCAACAACGCCTTATTCCATTCAAGACTTTTTTTTCTTCTCTTTTAAACTAAGTAAGGTCACACCAAGCCATTTCTTGGGTGGAAGAACACTGCCATCACCAATGTGGAGGTACTGTAGGAATCAATGCTGGTGTCACTGGTCTCCCACACAAGCTCAATGAGGCATGCAGAGTTGTTTAAAGTACTTTTTTCTTTTTTAATTTGGGGGATCACACAGTATAGGCACATTTTTTAGTTTTTTTTCTCAAGAAGTTGTAGTCTTGATACGTAAGAACATAGGAAATCACATGGTTCTGTCTTCTGAAACTCTTGTTGCATCATAAATGAGTTAGATTAACGTGAAATGCATGTTTATCTGTCATTCCTGTCCTAATCTTTTGGGTAGCATTTCTGTGAAGGGTGGAATAGCTGTGCTGTGCCATCTCACAGATGAATGAAATGGTCTTTTTAGCTCACAACTAGCATTAGCAAACCACATTGAGATTCTCACGAGTTTTTGGACAGGTGCCATGCAGCTTGTGGAGCTTCTTTTTGGGATCCTAAGTGCTCTCAGCAGCATCCTGTCAATCAGTGGGAAGATCAGCTTTTTTTTTCCTCTGTGATGAAGACTTTAGAGGGATTGTTTTGTCTTGCCTGGAAGATTTTGAACAAAGAAAATATTTTGAAGCAATGTAAACCTTGCAACGAGTCGTATACTGAAATGCTTGTGAGAACGCGTTGTGTACTCTCACTGTGTAATGAGATACAAGGATATAGGTTACAGTGCCTGGATACAGGTAATTGCTGTTCTGCTGAGCTCTTTGTGCTCTGGTTACATAGCTGAGATGGAAAATATTTGAGGAATTATGTAGCATTACAAATACTTGTGGGTCTGCTACAAACGAGAAATTAAACAGGGGGGAGCAGCAAAATATTTATCAAAATAATCTTATTTTCTCCACTTCAGATTGCTCACAGATTCTTTATCATTCAATTTTTAACCTTTTTATTTTGTATCAAACCTGACAAGAACTTGTGTGACATCTAGAGACATCAAATAGTATAAATGAGACGATGGAAAAGACACCAGATCAGGATCTGGGGGGGCTGTGAACTCAAAAGCCTCTTTGTCCTTTCCATTTGTTTTCACAGAATCACAAGGTTGGGAAAGACCTTTAAGATCACCAAGTCCAACCATTCTGGTCCTATGCTAAACCCTAAGTACCTCATCTACCCGTCTTTTAAACACATCCAGGGATGGTGACTGATTTAATGACAGATATCACCTCCTCCTCCTTCTAGTCTTGCCTCAGAGATTGTCCTCTGGTCCTGCAGCGTGGATCTTCAGCAGCAGACAGCAAAAGGGCCCCTACAGCACAAACTTCTTGCACAGTTCACACTTACTGCATGTCACCAGCAGAGCCGGAGCCATTACCCGCCACAGAAACAAACCACCACCGGCTGCATGCTCCCCCCAGGGCATCTGTTCTGAGCTCTTCAGTGCTTACCAGGGATGACAAATCCTTCCCTAATTCTCCCTGTACTTGTGATTACAGGACATAAACGCTTCAATGACAAACAGCACGGTGACAAGCAAACCCCCTGTAACACTGCGGCTCGTCGTCCCAGCAAGTCAGTGTGGATCCCTTATAGGAAAAGGAGGCTCCAAAATCAAAGAAATCAGGGAGGTAAGTCTTGGGAATGTCTGCTGGGAACACTGGCTAGCTCAGCGTCCTACTGCACTAGTTTAAAGAGTGTACCCTGCCAGCATCCTCTGCTGTCATTTGTTCATTGCACAAACGTGTGTGTGAGCATGTGCTGGAAAAGCCTGGAAAAGCCTTGCTCCAGGGGAAGCTAAAGACTTCAATGAAGCAGCAGCTTTCCAACATATTAGCCTTTGATGCACAGTTTAGCAAAGCAACAAGTTAGCAACAGAAATGGCTCATCCAGTTTCTCTTGAGGCACAGCCCTTTCCCAGAAATACTCCGGTGTTCCCAAGTTGGAGCACCACAGGCATTTCCAAATCAGTTACCACCCTTGCAGGCAGAGAAAGGACTAAGTAGCAACGGGGTGCCCAGACTAGTGGATGAAATGCTTGATGTCCTTTCTAGAAAAAGTTCTATTTTCATCCTCCATTCCTGCTTCTCCCTAATCTCACTGTGCCACAGGTGACTTGATTTCATGTATTCCAAATAGATATTGGGGTTTGGTTTTAATCCAAATGTTATCTGGAGGTATTCATTCAATGTGCTGTGCTAGGAGCCACTTTTTACTCAAACAAAAAACCCGCAAAATTTATCATATAGTGCCAGTTTTAACTCTTCCATGAATGACTGTAACAACTTAGCACATGCCCAACCAAGGATCTGATGTTTGCAATTGGTCAAGCAAGGAAATTAGGTACATGCTCAGTTATGTAAAGAAAATGGGAATAGGACATTTCAGTAAAATGGATTTTTATCCTGGAGAAAGTGACAGTACTCCTTCTACATTTGCATTCATCCCAATGTGGAATGAGGTGTTGAATATCAAGATAACACACTGATCTATTTTTCTCATTTGACTACATCAAAACAAAAGCTTTTGTAGGTCCTACCAAATTAAAATGTTTTGGGGTTTTTATCTAAAATGTAGATTCAAAACATAGGCTTAATCGAGCTTTTAACTTTCACTTCAAATGTGAAAAAAAATTTTGCTTTTCTATCAAAGAAAATTTGGTCAAACATCAAGAAAGAGTGGAAAATGCTTTGATCAAAATTATATGTCCGTCATTTGCTGTGAAGTGTTAATTTATGGTAGCCTGGAAAGAAAGGTGATCACAGAGGACAGTTCGGGGTCTCGTCCTGTTGACTTTCAAGTTCTTCCAAATTGTTTCATTTGGATTGGAATTTGATTGTCACAGGAGCTTCTAAGAAAGTCCCTTCTGAAGGCCGCTGCTTTTTTCTCTTCTTGAGTACAGGGAAGTAGAAGCAGCGTGTATTGCTTCCATTAGCTGACAGAGCTGCCAAAAGCTGTTTCAGAGTTTGCCAAGCAAACGGCATGTTCTTCCTCCACGTGCCTCTTGCTTTGTAAGCTCTGTCCATGAAAACACGCCTAGGTTGTCTGCTGCAAACTCACAGAGAAACAATTCAGAGCTGCGTCTTTCGAAGGAGTCTCTGTGCTTGCTGAGACCTGCAGATAAAAGGCACTTGGAAATCAGATTATTCTTTTCTCCTTGTTATGCTGTTACTTTATTTTTCTGTAAAGAGTCTGGGAGCTGTGCCTCTCAGTAGTCCTTATTGTCAAACCAGCTATTGAGATGTGGGAGAAAGAAGTCTCCTGCTCACAGAATCGTAGGGGTTGGAAGGGACCTCGAGAGATCATCGAGTCCAACTCCCCTGCCAAAGCAGGCTCCCTGGGACATATCTCACAGGTAGATGTCCAGACAGGTCTTTAATATCTCCAGAGAAGGAGACTCCACTAACCCCCTGGGCAGCCTGTGCCAGGGCTCTGTCACCCTCACTGTGTAAAAGTTCTTCTGCATGTTGGTGCAGAACTTCCTGTGCTCCAACTTGAGGCCATTGCCCCTTGTCCTGTCCCCACAGACCACTGAAAAGGGGCTGGCCATTTCCCCCTGTGTCCCACACTTGAGATATTTATAAACATTAATAAGACCCCTCTCAGTCTTCTTTTCTCCAGGCTGAACAGTCCCAGCTCACTCAGCCTTTCCTCATAAGGGAGATGCCCTTGGCCCTTAATCATCTTTGTAGCCCTTCTCTGGACTCTCTCCAGGAGATCCCTGTCTTTTTTATACCAGGGAGCCCAGAACTGGACACAATACTCCAGGTGGGGCCTGACCAGGGCAGAGTAGAGGGAGAGGATCACCTCCTTTGACCTCCTGACCATGCTCTTGTTAATGCATCCCAGGATCCCATTGGCCTTCTTGGGCGCCAGAACACACTGCTGGCTCATGGCCAAGCTGCTGTCCACCAGGACCCCCAGGTCCTTCTCCACAGAGCTCCTCTCCAACAAACTGATGACACTGAGGGGAAGAAAACATTTCTGTGCAGATGTTAAGAACATGGGGTCCCAAAAAAAGCTTTGTCAAGGAACTTAGCATAAAGCGTAGAAGATCCTAGTGTTTTGAAGCACATTTCTTGGGCAGAATGAAGGCATTCAGTTGGCCTGGCTCAGATTCTGGATGGCCACCATTATGTTGGTGTTTGCAGCAGTTCCTGCCTGGGTGAGTCAGAAATCCCACCAAGCGGCTGCACTATCTCGCCCAAGAGGCAGCAGGCAAAGCCAGGCTAAAGCCTTGCTGCTGGAGAAGGCACAGCTGCTGTCAGAGCATATGGTCATAGGCAACCTCAGCCATGAGACATGATTTCTATTGATCCTCCCGATTTCTTAGGTGTCCAGGAGAACTGTCAGGCAGCAGCAGTCCAGCTGATTTCTTAATTGTGTCAAAACAGAGCAGGCATGAGTGTGAACCATGCACTGGTGAGTGCTTACTTTGAGGTATTGCAGCTGTCGGTGCTTCAGATTTTATTTTAAATACCAGTAACCTCATCCAGAGCATGCTTTTAGGATTTTTAAAAGTGAGGTTGTTCTGTTGGTCTGTGCTCATTTGATGACAGAAGTGATTATTCCAGTGAGCATTGTTTCAGAAGCACTTGCCTACTAGTCTAATACAAGGAAGCAAGAGGATAATATTTGGCCAAATGAGTGTTTTGATAAAGCTACTGTATGAGAAGTCACACCACACACTTTCTTAAGCATAAGGGTAACATACAAAGTATTATGTGTGTTTTCATTGCTGACATATGGCCAAAGTCAAAGAACAAACGAGATTGGCACTGGAGAAAAATGCCTAGATGACTGCAGTATTTGGCAGTGTCTTGTGCCTGATGTGTGGATACCCAGAACTCTACGTTAAACAGCAAATACGATCAAACAAAACAAGCAGCATCTATCACAAGGTGGGACTAACTGCATCATCACCCCACACAGTAAGGGATGGTCTTTTTTGTTCAACCTGTATCCACGAACAACACGTAAGGTTGCTGTGCTATTTTCAAGATATGATTACCAAAAAAACCCAACAACAACAACAAAAAAAGCATGAGTGATTGATCAAATTATGGTGAAATTCCAAAGCCTATTATAGAGCGAGGAATTGATATTCTGGCCTTAAACAGCGCTAGTGAACAGAAGATGCAATCAGTAATTTAATCAGTCCTTGGAAAGAAGAATAACATGTGTTATATGTAACCAGCAGGAAAACAAATTAACTCCTTGCTGACTGACACAAAGTCAATGGTTACTGAAAATACTCTTTTTAAGAAGCCCAGAATACTGCATTGCAGTAACAGTCAGGAATAGGTTTTGTTTGTAAAATGTGAAATGCCTGGGTTTTTTTCTGTTGGTTGAAAAGGCCTTTCAGGGTGTTTGTGAAATATTGCCAGGGATTGTTTTGGCCTCATTTCTTTTTCAATTTTTTCGGTTTGTTTGGGGTTTCTTTGGGGGGGGGGGAGGGTGTTGGGGGGTTTTGTTAGCTAAGATACATTAGTGTCAAGATCAAATAAAAAAAAGAAGCTCATTACCTCCTTGGGTTCATTAACGAGCTAAAAGCTGATGATATGCATATATTTAATCAACACTAATTATAATGTAGAAGTGCTTATGTATCATCCTGAGACATACCAGAGAGTAAGACAGCCCCAAATTTCATCCAGAGACAGAAGTCAGCCATCAGTGGATTAAAAGCCATTTATCTGCAATTCATTTGATTAGCAGACCTTCTTCAGTTATCAGCAATTTTTTTCCTTTTTTCTGTTCTCCTTGTCTTTCATTTTTGTCAGTTCTTCATTTGCCCTTTTCCTTTTTGAAGTCAGCATTGCAACTGTCTGTCTTTGAAAGGGTTAAAAGGCTTGTCCTGAAATTCAGGTCACAGTTTGATTGGTTAACAGCTACTTAAGACTCATCTTCCTAGGACTGGAGTGTTTGCAAATTGGCTTGGACAGGCAAGCCCATGTCCTGCCAGACCCCACTTGCCCCGTCTGGGCACGAGTTTGCACATCATGTATCTAGCAAAGAAAAAAAAAGACCCATACATTTTTAGAGGTGCACCCCTCCATCACATGGGTGAGTCTCTGAGGTGCTGTTACCTTCCCCAGCGGTGACACTCTCTTTGCTTTGTCTCTGCTCAAGTCCACAGGGGCCCAGGTGCAGGTGGCGGGGGACATGCTGCCAAACTCGACGGAGCGCGCAGTGACTATATCGGGCACTCCCGACGCCATCATCCAGTGCGTGAAACAAATATGCGTGGTTATGCTGGAGGTAAGTGAGCGCTTGGCCTCTCACCCCTCACTTGGGAGATGCTCAAACACACTGTTAATTTTGTTTCTAGTGCCCTGGGTCGCCCAGGGGGGCTGCCTGCCCTTCCCATGCCGAGGGTTTCAAGAGGACTCTCTTAGACGGTGCCCTGCCTGGTGTTTGAGAGCCTCTCGCAGCAGGATTTGGCAATCAGAGACCCAGGGCTTTCACGCCGCTGTTGAACAACACACCAGCTCTGGCATGGAGCTGCAGCCTGTTCTAAGAGAGACGCTTTTATTCTGATGCAGAATAGGGCAGAAAGCCTATTGTTTAAAATAGGAATGATTCTCACTAGTGTAATTTAGATTTCTCCGGACTTTTTGCTTCCTTAGGGTCAGGTCATTGAATAAGGCCAGAAAGTTTCCTTTTGACAGCAGTTTTTTAGCTCTTAGGTTAAATGATACAAAAATAGTTTATGTAAGAATCTGGGTATTTTATCTCTTGAGGAAAATTCCCATAATTTCATGGAAGAACATTTCTCAGCTGATTAAATTGAACAGAAGCTTGGGGAGGAAAAAAAATCAGCAAATCAAAATGAAATATTTTGACCTAGTAACCACAGATTTTTACAAGGAACATAAAACATCCCTGCCTTTATCACATTTCTGCTGGAAAGTTTTCTATGGTTTCCTTTTTCTCGTTTGTTTTTTTTTTAACTAAGTCTAGTCAAGGGCTGTGTCATGACAATTTCTGACACCCCACTGCTCTGTTATTCTTTAAAGAGGGGAGAGACAGCTGAGTGTTTGAGGCAGCACTACAGCTTTTGGCTCTTCAGAAGTACTGAATGGATCAAAACAACACGCAGCCTTTGCATCAAAATGTCATACAGCCTAATGCAAATAAAAGCATAAAACCTGAAAAATCCCCAGTGTTTTTTAGTGGGGAAAAGCGACTTGATTTAAAAAAAAAAAATCCTGATTAAAGGAAAGAATTTCTTTATAAAAATGCAAGAGATCAGGAAGAAAATATTAAAAAAGCATTTTGGTTTGTTGGAGATCTCGGAGTACATCATCAGCTCTGTGAGTAGTGTATAGCCTATTGTCCAAGTGACACTCACAGAATAAAGAATTATTTGCTAAAGAAGATGAGAGAAGCCACTTTGCAAAATCCAAGTGACGTGGTCCTATTTCCCTGCAGGTAGAGCCAGTTTTTAAATAACCAGTTTTGACATGAGAAGTACTTAATTTTTATGTTAGTCAAATTGCAAGCTGCACTGAGGAGACACCAGCTTACCTACAGTTTGCTTCTTCAGCCACTTAAATAACTCAGAAAATGACCATGCTCTGATTTGCAGCACATGTTTCATTTGGCAACAAACACTTTCATTGACGTGAAATAGCATATTATATTAATTTATATTATATTATATTATATTATATTATATTATATTATATTATATTATATTATATTATATTAATCAATGGAAGTGATACTGTTGCCTTCTTTAGTTGTAGTTAATGCACTGAAACCAGGGCACCACTGCTAGGTGTTTCACAGTCCGAAGCCTTTTAACAGACATGTGTTTCTGCTTCATTTATGGGGAGAAAGGTAGCTTTGGTAGGGAGTTTTCCCTTTGGCTCCCTGCCTTGGCCCACAGGGAACAACCTCTCTTTCCATGCATTACAAAAGCCGTGTTTTGTGCTCCTGCAGAAGCCATGAGGATTTTCCTTCAACCTTCCAGCTCAGTCAGACAAAAGGCAGGATCAGATGGGTCATTTGCGATTGACCAGCTGACTTAATTGAGTTGGTAAAACAAGACACCTCCATGTGTAGCAGCCTAGGAAAGATGGATGGGCAGGAGATTTGCTCTGTGCTTAACAAAGCAAGAGCACAGGCTGGATTCTTGCAAAACACCAACAGATTCCAAAATTGTGCCGTGTTTCCTGAAATGCCTTGACATGCTTAATGAAGCTTCATCTGATGGTGAAGCCACAAGTGCCAGCACTGCCTGCTTTGGCTGGGCAGTTGTGACCTTGGCTGTTCCACTCAAAACCTGGACAACCAGCCTCTGGCTTACTGTTGTGCTGATGGGGTGGAGGGCAGGGAGGCGTGGGGCGGGCTGGGTTGGCGGCATGTCTTGTTGTCTGAGGTGACCAAGGTAAGGCATGATTTTGTTAATGAGAGCTCTGCTTCATTCTGCATTTTAATGGCTTTTTTCTTTTTGTCTGCAGTCCCCACCCAAAGGTGCCACCATCCCCTACCGTCCCAAACCTGCCTCTGCACCTATCATTTTTGCAGGTGGCCAGGTAAGAGCAGACACCATTTTGGCTTCAGCTGGAAACCACACCGTCTTGGCCCAACCTCAGCCAGCGCCTGTTAGTTTTCAACTTTTACTCTTTTTTGCCTGGTATAGTATCGATGTGCTTTGTCTACTGCGTGTGCTTACGGTTTGCAGGGAAGGAGAACACTGCATTGCAAACTTGACTCAAAATTGTGATGATTGGTATTCTACCAAGATTTGAAATTAACTTACGTAATTAAAGAATGTTTGACCTTCTGCAAATTGAGAAGTGTCCAAACTAGATGTCCCCTGAGTGGGACAAAACAGCTTATTGTAGGGGTTGGTTTTATCACTCTTAACCTGTAACTCCATGAGTAGTATAAGGAGTTTTGTCAGCTTTCCAGAGATGGCCAAACAGCAGGATGTTTCTGATCATGACAGGTATTATTTTTCTCTCATAGTTTCCCTATCTTTTAGAAGCAAATATTGCAGTTTACAGTAAAAATTTATACACATATAATTTTTGCTGCTTACAGCCCCCCTTGATGTTCTGAGGTTATAGGAACTACAGACATGCGAGCGCAGACCTTCCCAACCTTGGTGTGCAGCAGCCTGATTGACAACACAGAGCTTTCTTCTTTCTTTTTTTATAGTGAAGTTTCAAAGATTCCCCCTTCATCTTAAACTGTATCAGCCAGGGCTCTCACCTGCCTTTCAATCCCTGTATGCAACATGGCTCTTCCTTGTCTTTTGATAATGCTTGGAAATGGGTCTGCAGTGGGTCTGCAAAGACATGGGGGGAATCTGCTCCATTGCTGGTTTAGTGATGAGCTATTAATGACATGAACCCTAAAAACACCACAGGAGGCTCACCCATGTAGCCAACAGCCTAAGAGCAGCACTGCACAGATGCATGCAAAGGTGGAGGAGCGAGGTGCTGTAAGCTCTGCTCAGATCAAGGGGAAACTGATCTCCTGAGTCTGGCCTAGAGGAAGGTGGCCAGCTCTCTACTTGGGATTCATGTCTCTGAAACCTCTCTGACAGAAAGGCATCCCAAATCTTTTTCCCCTAGATGATGGCAGCAGCCCTAGAGACCGTGCCTCAACCCAGTAGACAATTCAGGGGTTGTATGAGAACCTGGACAGGGGGTTTCTGGTGGGGCAGAGGGCACAAAGAACTGGTGCTATTGTCCTTGGTGTGGTGACCCCCACCTCCCCAGTCTGCCACTTTGTAAGGAAGCTCCTGAACATCTGAAGCATGCATCAGAGCTTCTGACAGGCCTTTGGAATGAGCCTTCTCTGAATTTTTGTCTGAGTTTTGCCTTCTACGCTGTAATGATACACTGTGGTGTATATCCAGATTTTCATAATCTGTACACAGTAGCTTTCAAGCCTGCCGCTTTTAGTTGTCTTCAAAGTAAGAGAACAGTTTCCTTAGTGACCAAATTTGAATTGAAATTTAAAATAATTTTCCAGAAACTGGTCTAAAACTGAAAGTTCATAATAATTTAGTCCATATATATATTAAGTTTACACTGCAGTGCTTTCCTTTAAGAAATACGTGTGTGTGTGTGTATCTATGTGCAGCAGCCCGTGTTACCAGGATTGTAATTGCCACCACCTTCATAGACTGTCTCTGTTTATGATTACTCAGAAATACCGAAACTGTTTGCTAGAGTGCTCTGAGCAGTTGGTATAACTAATTGAAGGTTTCCTATTTTAAGGTCTAATAGCTCCTGTCATCTTCAGTTTTATCAGTTAAAAAAGTGTTCTCCCTTTACTAATGCAACCTTGTGGGTGTGAGAAAGAGTGTAAGAGACAGGCACTTTCTGTGTGCTCTGAAATTAGTCTCTGACTAAGAAAACTTTTTTAATAAAATGCTTAAGGAGTGTTTGGGAGTCAGTATGACACTTTAACCAGATTCCAGAAGTGGAAATTGATACTGAAAAAAAATCAGCAGTGTTAATTCCACCCAACCTTTTGGTTAGTCTATCAGACATCATTTCCTGTCCCAAATTATATCATGGGTAACTCGAAATGTTTGGGTTTGTTTAATGCTTGCATATCAGGCAACACTAGCAAAATCAAACTTCTAGTTTTCCTTAAAAAGTCGTGGCTCTCCTGCTTTATGTATTGGTTTTTATTTTCTTGTGCTCCTTCGATACTGCATTGCATGATGGGACTGAAAGGAAGCTGAATGCTGTCCTGATCGCTCTGCCCATTGCCAATATTTAGCAGTGGTCACAAAATAAATAAATCCATCTCTCCTACCTGATGGAAACAAATTGGGAATTCCTACCCACTTGTGCTACGTTGCTGTTTAGATGGGTACTCATGGGGCACAGCTTTGCTTTAGGTTTCATAGCAGTTTAAACTGAGGAAGATTTATAGACCAGATCATTCCTGCTGTCACTAATGTTGTATGTCAGCAGGAAAGTTGTCCTTGACTTTGATGGAAGCAGACCCTTTGCTTATGTCCTTAGTGAAATGTTAGAGCACAGATGCCTCAGCAGCCTTGTTCTTGGTTTGCCTCAACTGTGGAAGGGCACAGTTCCTCTGCCAGGGGGTAAAGCAGTCAAAGACAGTTTTTCTCAACCTAAATCAATCAAATGGCTTTCTGGGAGCCTAAGAAATTAAGAGTTGTTGGGTTTTTTAACTGGGAAAGAAAATTCAAGACCATCTTGGCCGTGCTGCTTTGATGGTTTTCACAGACAACCAAATAAAAGCCAGTCTGAGCTCAGAATGATTATTTCTCCGGTTTGTTTGCTTCCTTGTATGTGTACATGGAAGTATCAGGGAGTGGAGTGATGAAGAAAGGAGTGACTTTTATTAGGTTTGCAGGTGATTTTTTTGCAGTGGTTCCTTGCTGGTTTGCAGACCACTGCTTGGGAAGCACCAATGTAAAAGATGCTTTGAATCAAAAGCCTATGTCAGAAGAGACAATTGTGGTCCATCACAGAGGTTCAGAGACCAAAGCACGGTTCCTAAACCTGCTGTTTCCTCATGGACCTAAGCCCCCACCCAGCACCGTTCCCATCTAGGCCCTCCCCGAGGCTGCTCCTGTGCTTGGCTATGCACGGAACCCCCACCCAGCAAAGCAGCGTGACATCTCCTTGAGGTTGTCCTAATCTGGTAAAACACTTCAACACAGGCTTTGCTTGCTCGAATACTTAAGACCCACTGACAGCAGTGATCACCTCTTTTTGGTGACTAGAACCTTTCCTTGCCACGTATAAACCACCAGCACCGGCCATGCCCTGTGGGTGCAGGAGGGCGTGTTTGCCCGTGAGCAGGCCGTTGGGCCCAGTCACACGTGCTTCGGCCTGACAACTGCTCGCGTGCCTGTGATGCCTGCTGGATTGCGGCCTTGCATTATACCTGATTTAAAAACTAAATGGAACGTTTCTTCTCCAGAAGGGAAAATCTGCCACAGAAATGTGCATCAAGCAGTTCAGGCATTAAAGGTTTTAATATCTGAACTCCATTAAATGAATTGGTTTATCATTTGGAGAGGATTCATTGCTTTCTAAGAGGCCTTTTGTCAAACAAGCGTTATGCAAACTAAGCTAATCAGCTCTGTTCCTGTTTATCATTCTCCCACTACAAATATTTATACACCATAATTTGTCCTTCTGCTTTCCTGCCTGTCTAAGCACAACGACACTAGAATGTTCCTGACACGTCACTCCTTTCAGAAAATCCCTACAGGATAGAACAGAAAATTATAAACTATCCATAGTTTTTCTTTGTAGGACATTACAGAGGGTTGAACAGAGCCAGCAGGACAGGCTGTGCTAACGGGTTCCAGGAATGCCACCATATCCTTCCTCGCTCACGTGCTTTTTTTTTTGCCTCCCCCACCTCAGCCCAGTGCTGCCAAAATGAGGCCAGAAATTATGTCCTTTGCACTGCTCTGTGTTGCAGGGAGGCTGGATCTCAGGAAGGGATAGTCAGCTTCTTGCTGAAGATAAGGCCACCATGCTGGGGGGGGTCTCCATCACGCTTCTGTCTCCAAACTGGCATGCTGGCCCCATCCCCAGGCATGGCAGGACAGACCTGCTGGCATGACAGCCTGGGGCACGAACCCCGTGGGGTGTGCCACGGCACACGTTTGCTGGTATGTAGTGTCTCTGGTTGTCAATAGCCAGTTGAGGTGGCTCGGAGTTGGCTGGCATGAGTCCCTGAACACAGCAGTCAGGATCTGGATGACAGGGCAGGGCAGGACATCCCCGGGCAGGCCTGCCCCATCCTCACTTGTCCACCTTGTTGCTTCAGTGTCAGCATCTTCCTGCGTGGCACTGGGCTGAGGGAGGAGAAGTTGCCACCTCTGCTCCAGCAGTCAGAGCTCAACTAAAGAGAGGTCCTGAGGACCAAGGTCATCAGAGCTCAGGCAGCGGTGTCCCCTGCTTGCAAGGGGTGCGTGGGAAGGACCCTTCCATACGATTCCAAGCATTATCGAGCAGCACAAGACAATTAAGCTACACTCAGCATTGAAAGAGATGTAGGGGAGGCAGGAGGAGCTTTTCTGGTGTGAATAGGACCACTGCTTGTCCCACCTGACTGACCTGCATCTTACTTGTGCTTGTTGTTTTCAGGCATTCACGATTCAGGGGCAGTATGCCATCCCTCATCCAGACGTGAGTCCAGCGCATGTAAATTATTCCCTCTTTCTTCCTCTCCCTCTTATTTGTTCTGGGCAGCATTTGCTTTCTGCGGTTAGCAACAAAGACACGGCCTAAGGACACCTTTCCCGAGCAACACACTGTATAGCCAAGTGCTAGCTCAGCTGCATCTCTTACCTTGTGTAATAATTGCTAGAAAGCACAATGGCCCAGGAGCAAATGACAGTTATCTTGGTCTTTTTCTTTTTGCACGTGATATATTTGAGTTCTTTTAATATGTAATTCTACAGTAATTAGTTAATATTAACAATAGCCATTACATGTAATAACAGTCAAGATGTCATTTATAACCGGTTTGGGTGGTTTTTTTTCTCTACAATAGATTAGAATGAATGATTAAACCCTTTTTTTTTCTTTTTTAATATAATTTTAATTAATCCTGTTTTAGAACATGTAAGATGGTTTCTCTGCTCTGAAATAATTCCATTTGATTGGTTAGTTCTAATTTCCCATCCTGCCCTGCAGTTGACCAAGCTTCACCAGTTGGCTATGCAGCATCCCCCCTTTACTCCCCTTGGGCAGACCACCCCTGGTTTCCCTGGTACGTACCCATGACCCCCTGGGGATGTCCTTCTTCTTAACAGCTTTGTTTCCCGTGGTCATTACATCATTTTAATAATAAATGTGGTCAATGACCAGCAATCCTTCTGTTTTTACACACATTAATCTCTGTTCTCCCTTCCCGTTCCTCTGTTACACTTCCTTTCACCGTTACTTAAAACATGCTTTGTTTGTTTGTCACATTTATTTAATCCAAACCACTTCCTTTGTGCCATTGACTAAAAGCTCTGAGTTTATTTTTGTTTGGTCCTTCTGAAGTTATTGGGGCCCATACAGCATGTACCAGTTAGTCCCGAGTCGAGTCCTTGGGCGTGCTTCTCATCTAATTTCCAGTTTGGTAACGTGGTCTGGAAAGAAGGAAACGCAGTCGTGGTACAGAAATGCCAGTCACAGAAATCACGGCATGCTGAAACTCAAATGCCTCAAGAGCACCCGTAATCACCGCTGCTGGGACAAGTCCCTCTGCTAGATACGCAGATATAGCTGCAAAGTCCAATGGGGATTTAGTAAAATCAAGGGCTGCAAATTCGGCCCATACTTATTAAAGCTGAAGCTGATTGAAGAGCGGGGAGTCAGTTCACCCTGCAATAAATCATTTTTGCTGTACTTCACTACGTACCTGCTTGACATCTAAAAACTTGGCAAAGCAGAAGCACATATGAGCCGGTACATGCTTTGTATGGCAAATAACATTTTATCACATACATCAAATCCTGTGAGCATCCTGGTTGGTTTATATTCAATGTAAAATAAGCATACGCAACTCTTACTTGAATCTAAATTCAAGCAAAATGTGGGTGAGTCAATTTTTAAGAGTACTTTTTTCCCATGTTTTCTAGTTGGGAATGAGTGGTTTGGGCACGTCTTTACAGATAATAATTGTAATTAACACCAAAAAAAAAAAGAGAGAAAAGGGAAGAGACATGAGATCCAAAATATCCTTTTGTTTCTCCATGATGTATCTGATAAAATACCAACAAGTAATACTAAATTGCCTTTCCTAGCTTTATATTTTCCTTATTCTTGTCATTAACACGCTGCTCCTTAACCTTTTCCCGGTTATATTTGTGAGATGTGCGTTTCTGTAAAGTTGCTGTGTGTTAGAGCAGTAATTCCATTCTTCCTGAGCATTTTCCTTTTGTCCACCCAATTTACAAACAAATGTATGCAGCTTAGAGTATCTTTTACATTTCCCTTCCAAAATCACCCTTCCTGACCTCTCTTCAGCAACTAATCCCACGTATAATTTCCAAATTTCCCTAGGTTAATTTCCTCATCCTTATTTTAATGTATTAATTTTTCTTTTCAATATCTATGTATTTTGTTCTGCTAATTGTTCATTCGACTTCCACTTTCATTTTCCGTATGCTGGAACCCCCACTAGACAGGTTAAATCTCAGCCATCCATTGATTTCTCAACTGATGTGTTTAGAACAAACTTCAGAGACCGTTTTTAGGGGGGAACCTTTCGTTTTCTAGAAGGTTTTTTAATGACCCTGTGGAATCTCATGTGACATTTGTTGCTTTGGTGGGTTAAAGGTTAATTAAAATAAGACTCATTTAAAATTAGTCCAGCCCTCTGAGTTTTGCATCTCTCACTTTCTTTTCCGTTTCGCTCGCAGTTCTCTATTTTTCTTTGCTCCTCTCTTCCTTTTTCTCTTTCTTTTACTTTTTCTTTCTTTTTTCTTTCTTTTAAATCTTCCTTCTGTATATTTCCTTCTTTAAAAAATCATTTGTTGTGTCTTGCCCTTCTTCCAAACAACCGGCGTAACATTTTCCCTCTGTCCCCTGCATAGGACTGGATGCCACTACTCCAACCAGTTCCCATGAACTTACTATTCCCAATGATGTAAGTGGACCAATAGTCAGTATCGCTTTCTCTTCTCTCGCTCCTCTGACACCGGAGGGGGGAACCTCTCATCTTTGGCTGATCTGTAAACACTAGTCCCCAGAATAAACCATACGGTGCCCAGTCTGCTGGGGAGCAGGGAGGGGAGGGTGGTCTTAGGGGTGCTTGAAATGCTGGATGGAAGCAGCAGAAGTGACTGTCCTCTCTCGTGTCATGTCTCCAGCACTGCTGGTTTAGTGGCACAACGGTGCTTCACCGGCTTCGTTAAAGGCTGGGTGCCTACTTAGATGAGTAATGGGGATTCATATCTCAGGAGACACTAGCACAGGCAGCCTGAGTAGAAGGGCTAAAGAGGGTTGGAAAGCTGTGCAGCCCCATGAGCTGGAGCAAGCAGCTTGTGCCACACTGCTCTCCGCTGCACCCCACGCTCATCCAAGACTGCATTTTTTCTGAGGGAAAAAAGGTCCTGTGGTTATATAAAAGTGCTTTATGTCAAAAACAACGGCTAAACCCACTCCTGCTCCAGTAACTCTGGACCAGCTGTGATCAGCAGACCCAGTCTTCATGAGCAATACAGTGCTGAATCTTAAAGCCCAACTCAAAACACCCAACTGATATCCTGCGTGTCATACAGAAATGTCTTTCCATTGTTATCCACTTCCATTGCAAATGGGGTTGGGTTTTTTTTTTCAGTTTTCATTACAAATGAGTCACTTGGAAAATGGAAGATTTCCCCTCCAGTAAAAAAAGCTTTCAAGCATGAGTGGGATCACAAATAGCAATTATATTACTTAAGAGATGCTTGCACTATTGTGTAAGCCCTATTAAACTCAGTGGAAATGATTTACAGTAAGGCAAAAATACCGAATAACAAGAGAAGCGAAGGTAAATCTTTCATGAGTGCTGCAATTTTGTAAGCTTTCTGTTACTTAAAAGGTGTCCTGCTGATTCGTCAGCACCTGCTTTATAACCCAATTTATTGAACATTGAGAGGTTTATGGGAGCGCCGTATTTACCCTTACAGTGCAAGTTTTTTAATCTCACTTTCAGGCAGGTATTGTTCTTGCTGTCAGTGATACAAAAGCAAGGTAACTCTTCCGAATTCTCTTCTTTCAGGGCTCGTAGCAGAAAAAGAGAGGGAGAAAGCTGGCCTTGTGTCTTGTAGGGCAATAGAAAATGTTAAAAAAGCCCACCAAACCCCACATCAGTTTCTCATCTAGGAGGTGGGAAATGTCCCAGCCCAGCAGGACGTGCGGAGAAGCAAACACACATCCGTGCGCCGTTTCCAATAGAAAGGTTTTTTCTGGCTACAGGGTGCATGTCTCGCTCTTGCTGCTGAAGGGGCAAAGCCAAGGCCCAGACGGGGTTAGGCTTAGCGTCAGCCTGCGGGGGGTCTGCAGGTGGTGAAAGGGAGTTCTGCTCTTCCTGCGGCATCGAGGTGTGCGTGAAGGAACCGAAGGGCCTTAGCGCCGCCCAGTGCACTGCGTGTGTACTTGTGTCTGCGTGTCTGCATGTGTGTGTGTGTACGTGCACCGTCGCAGAGTGGAGGAAGGGCTTTCCCATCCCTTGGAAATTTTGCAGGGATAAAACAGTTTCCCCATGCATCATCTCCCTGAGGGCACACAGCCCCCCTGCCTGCCTCGACTCCGTGGCTCCCGTGCTGCAGGAGTCCCCCGGCTTTCTTAGCGTGTGTGCTTACATGTGCAAAAGTCCAGCACACTCAAGGACAACATGAGGCTCGTATATATCTACAGGCTCTGCAGCCACCAGAGAAGTCAGTACCTATCTACCTGTGCCATGCTTATTTTTATTTGACTGAGATAGTGCTACGTACGTAAAGCAAATGCCTCAGTAAGGATCTGCTGGAGCAAAATCAGATATAAAGAGAGTAAGGAGCTCAGACTTTAGCCTAGGCTACAGAAAGTAGATATGAATAGCCTTTTACAATTTGCATAGCTTCGTATTAAATTAAATTTTCCTCACTCCCTCTGGCATTAAGGCAGCAATAGAATTTATTTTTTTCCCTGTTACTAATAATTTCCATGACAGGACCATGCTGCCTTCTCCACACAGCCTGCTGGTACCTGCAACTAACCCATTGCTCAGTAACAAAGAGATACTGGAGAACCAAGAAACACGTTTTACAGAAAGTTACCTTCCCATGCTAAAAGCTGAGGGTTCCTTTCCTAATAATGAACTCAGAAGACAGGACTTTCTAGGTGTCTTCATAACTCCTGGGTATCCCCAAAAAGAGCACAAAGAGGAATCTTCTCCAGGTCCCTCTCAGAAGTTTCTTCAGTCCCCCTTTTCCTCATCAAACCTCTTGCAAGGACATTTGGTTGCTTTACTTTCCTTGCTGGGATCTTTCCTGGCCCTCTGCTGCTGCCCAAGTTGCCCAGTGTAAGTGTGCTTCACACAAATCCCAGAATGAAGTGACGTAACAGTGATGGGTCCTGAAGGGAACAGAAGGGATGGTATCCCTGGGTGTAGCTGATTTGGCACAGATAACAAATGTCTTCAGAATTCATGATCCAGTCCCCCAAAAAGCCCACTGAGAGTAAATGAAAAAAAACCAGTAACAACTAAAAAAAAAAAAATCTGTCTCATTAACAATTATGTATATTTTGCATAGATGTGGGAGAGACAGGCAATAACAGGAAAACAACTTCCCCTCAGAAAGCACCAAGAATATTTTAAGAACCCTATAAATCTGATCAATACTCCATAGAAACAGGAGTATCAGTTCATCCAAGTTGGAAATGGTATACTGAAGAATCACCTCTATTTCCCCATGCAGCCAGATGTACTTCCCCACAAAGAATGGAGAGGGACCCATGTGTGCCAAATGCTTTCAGAGTAGCCCACTGTGAAACCCGGCATTGGCTCCACGTGGTGCTCCAGGGAGGTCCATGCGGCGCTGCCTCTCCCATCAGCAGTCACTGGTTGGACTGAGATCGCCTTTTGGCAGATCCCCAAAACACCGCCTGCGGGCAGGGGTGGGGGAGAATTGTCACAAGCCCTTAAGGAGTACACAAGAGTGGCAAGCAGCCCTAACTGTGGCTTCCAGCAAGGCCACCCACCACCCAGCCGTTACAGGAGGTGCACCTCACCCTCCTTACAGCCATCTTCCAGAAAAGTCCCGAGAACAAGTGCCGTGCTCCTATAAAACCAAGCTGCTGCCTAAGTCCACCCCTGGCTCAGAAACTTTCCAGTTGCATGAGAGGGTTTAAAAGCAATAGTTAGGCAAAGACTTAATCCATGCCAGACATGCTGGGAAAGGTCCTGCAGGGGTGTAAGTCAAAGCACTTCTACTGAAGGCAAGGGACCTGTGGATTCAACCACGATAAATCTACCTTGCTGCTGAGAACCTCCATGTAAAACAGAAACAAAAATACAGAATTAACCAGATTTTGCCAAATAGGCACGTTTAAGGGGATGTGTAATAAAAAAACAAGTCTTTATTTGGGATGTTTGTGCATGACCTGAATTTTGTCTCCCATTCATCTTGGAAAATGGCAATTGATTCCTCAGGTAGACCTGTCCAGATGAGGTCAAGAATCGGCAGAAAGATCTCACAAGCTTAGTATCCATCAGAAGCAATGCGAGAGCTTTGGTGGAACAAGGCACTTTTGAGCACAAAACCTAATTCCTCTGGAACCACTTACTGCTCACTTTGGGGAACCGGATGGGAACTGATGCTGTGTCCTCAATAAACTGAAATGCACACAAACCTCCAGGCTCATTTGGGTTACAGAAGTAGTAATACAGAGGCTCATTTCTGAAAGCGTTCCCTCAGTTCCCTGTATGCTTTCTTGCAAAGCCTATGAAATAATTATAGTCCAGATATTGCATTATCCTGGCAAGGAAAGAGAAATTTATCATTGTTATTTATTATTATTATTATTATTATTATTTATTATTATTGTTGGTTTTTAAGAGGCACAGAGTATTTAAGTGACTCTTTCTAGGCCCTGCAGTCAGGGTTCTTTACATGACCTGTAAAGAACCATAGTCATACTTCAGGAGGTCAGTTCTTCTTGCAGCGTACTCTGTCCTAGCATTTCTAACTACAACAAAACCCCAGCCCAACCCATACCTGGAAGTAAGAAAGCCTATACCTTTATGAGTCTCCTTCACAGCAAGCACCTGCTTGCTCAGCCAACACAGAGGCTGTGCCAAAGCCAAGGGGCTAGCTCTGGGTCTGGCAGCGGGGAGCCACATGCACCTGCAGACAGGTATGGTCAAGCCCTCTGCTTTGGACAGCAGATATCCAGAGCTGCAGAAGCTACTTACACGTCCTTTTCTACCAGTACTACATTCATGATAAGAAAGGAATCTGATTTTTGTACCAGTATTTTAAAATACTGCTTCCCGTGACAGGCAATACTCCACAGCATTGGGCTGGGATAATGAACTAGAAGTCTGCAGCAGTGCTGCACAAGAGTAACGCGGTGTGACAGACACAGAGGAAAACACCCACCAGGAACCTGTTATTACCAGGAGCTGGCAGTGACTTTAGCGTTATGGAAAAATAATCACATATAGTTAGCACTTATATTTAGCTTTGTGGGGAAGAAATGGCGTGGCATAGTGAAACTATCTAGGGGCAAGGCCCAGAATTGACTTCCCAGTCTCCTGATTCAATCTTGTTTACGTTGCTACCTGCAGAACTTTACTGAAGGACAGAGTAAAACTAGAAACAAAGCAAAATCCCTGTTTTAGGACTGGCTTGTTTGAGGGGGGGCGGTTGGCACAAGAAGAAAGGAGGTATGCTGAGGTAGGGGAATGCAGATCAGACACTGTGTAGGGAAAGCGAAAGGGAAACAGATCTCCCCTGGTGCTCACAGTCCAAGGAAGGCGCACCAGGTGAAACTCTGAGGTGTAAGGACAAACAGTGATGCACACGTACCATATACTGAGCAAGCTCTGCCGGCCCCTGTGACAGCTCTGCTCCGGCAGCAAGAGGAGAAATGGGTTCAAAAAGAATGTCTCACACACACAGACTATGGAGCGTAAAGGTGGAGATGCTGGCTGCTGTCCAGGCAGCCTGTGAGCCACAGGTGGGAATTTAGGATCCCAGTGAGAGGAAACGTGTGCTGTACCTCATGCTGGTGTTACCCTTCGTCTGCACGCGTCTGCAGTCAGCAACAGGCTGAGCTGGGCTGCTCTGCTCAAGGCTCAGGAGAATTAATATATGCACATACATTCATATATATAAAGAATATATGCACATGTGTGTGTTTGTATGTATATATGTGTGTTATACATATTATCCATATAAACAGTATATCATAGTGGGGTGACCTCATCAATGTCTATAAATATGTAAAGGGTGAGTGTCAGGAGGACAGAACCAGGCTCTTCTCAGTGATGGCAAGTGATAGGACAAGGGGCAATGGGTGCAAGCTGGAGCATAGGAAGTTCCATGTGAACATAAGGAAAAACTTTTTCACTGTGAGGGTGACAGAGCACTGGCACAGGCTGCCCAGAGTAGCTGTGGAGTCTCCTTCTCTGGAGACATTCAAAACCTGCCTAGACACGTTCCTGTGTGACTTAATCTAGGTGATTCTGCTCTGGCAGGGGAGTCAGACTAGATGATCTCCAGAGGTCCCTTCCAGCCCCTAACAGTCTGTGATTCTGTGACAGTGCATAGTAGGCTTGGCTCCTATTTTATCACTTGCTTTCTTCAGAATTTCTTCTTCCATAAGTGAGAGTAGAGATCACTGAATATTGAGCAAGGAGGTGAGCATCAAAATAACACAGTCATTCAGAAAAGTTAGATATGTAATGTCCTCCACGGTCCCTAACTCCATCTGCCAAGCTCGGAAAAGCAGTGAACCCTTGTCTGTGAAACAGGCAGCATTGCATGCAAGGGAGCAGCTTTCAAAGTCTGGGGAAGCTTGTGTTTGTGGTGAGGGACTTTTGTGGGACAGAACTATGCACAGCCTGCCAAATCATGTGGAACAGCCAGGTACAGAACAACAGGGGGGCAGCTGATGGCATTAGAAAGGTCAGTTTTGAAAAGAGATGCATGTTTAGATGCCATTTGTCATGGAGTCGTCTCAATGCAATGCAGGGCAGGTGGACTGATGTAAAACCAAATGTCCACGGCCTGACTGAGCAACGTTTTGTAGAGGAAAGCCAGTCCCTTGAACTTCTTCCAGAATCTGTCAGCTCTCCAATACTCAGATGCTGCACAAATCTCAGCATAAGTAATCCATGGTGGGAAAGGCACCCCAGAGACAGCCTGAGCACCCCAGCACTACTGTCCTCCCTGTGTGGCAAATGGAGAAGTGAATTCTGCACCAGCTGCACGTCACATCAGAGCTGCCAGAGCATCTTCAAGCAGCCCATTGTCACAGCAACAAAGGGTGACTTTGGAGAGCTTCAGACCGAAGGTTAATGAACCTCTACTTCCAGATACTCACCATCACCAGCATTCTTGACTGGCCTGAACCAAATACTTGCTACCTAACTCAAAGTCAGCTTGGAGATGGCACATTGTTGATGCTGACCCATGTGGGTCACACGGCTTGTTGGAGGAGTCCCAGCACATAGAAGTGGCATCCTCCTGCATGACCTGGCAAGTGCCCTCTCAGAGCTGGTGAACTGGACATGTAGGGTTACATCTCAAAGCGCGCCTGAAGAACCAGCAGTCCCACGCAGTTCCTCTACTTTGAATGCCACAATGACAACTATGCCTGTAAAGAAAAGTCTTCTACATAATGTATTTTTATGTATTTTACACCAAGAAATTTCACCAGATTTTCCCTTCTGTTTTGGACAGGCAGAGGGAATATGTGCAGGCTACATTTTCCTGCTGGCACTTAGGACATAATTATTGACGCAACATGAAGCATATTCAGATCTGCACATTGGCTAAAAAGTATCAAAGGAATCTGAAGACATGCCAGGCACCATCACGGCCGCTTCACAGAGCCTAAATCCTGGTCACTGCTTCGTAAGATCATCAGTAGCAACAGTCAGATTCTTGAGCAGTCACTTCAAGGTCATCAGCACAAAAACTGTGGCAGAAGAAACTACTGATGGCCTGCACTTCTGGTGGCCATCCCAAGCCATCCCTGTGTCTCAGTGAACAACTGGCTAGCAGTAAAGGCATGATGACCCAGGGCTTTCCACCCCGTTCTCCATTCTGCTTGTGCAGCGGTGAAGGCTTCTGACCAGATCTGGGTAAATTACAGCTACAGTATGATAGGTAAATGATTCACAGGACCAAAATTATGGAAGTCCATCACTAGGTTTTAACAGATAGGAGTGTATCTAGTGCTGCCAGCTTCACTGTACAATGATGCTCTGGTAGGGCTGCATTTGCTTTCCTCACACTGATGTCATACACTGACAAGAGCGAAACCCTGCCACTGTCTGGCACTGTTGCTGCCACCTGTCCTCTGGGCGCTCTTCTGCTTCATCTTTATGACCTGTGGACCATGGAGGCCAGTGAGACTGAGGCACAGAGAGCTGGTGCTTAGGGATCCCTGTGCTGCCAGCAGCCGGCACAACAGACAGGCTAAAGGCTTCCCTTTAGGTGAAGCCTGCAAAGGCCTCTGCACTGGCATGTGCAGTCACACGCCAACGCGTGTTCTTGGGGTAAGGACAGAGAGCTCAGCCAGGCCCTCCTGTTTGAACGGGACATGAAATCCTGCCTGCACTTCCTGAAGCCCCAAGTTTCCCCCTCATAGGTGCTCCTCTTGTGCTTGGTCTCCGTTTTTGGCTGCCATCGTACCCACTGTGGCTTTCTGGTTGTCACTGAGTGCATGTGCAGCCTGGAGCTGGGAGCAGGTGGGGGAGTCCTTTTGGTAAACTGTCTGGGCAAGGTGAATCTGTCTCTAGCAAGATGCTCCAAATACAATAGTAACAGAGATGGTAACACATCAGGGCCTGCAGCAGCGGGAAGGGGGCAGAGGAAGGCAACCCCTGCATCTTGGCACATTCTTCTGCCACATTGGTGACATTGTCCCAGTGCCAACAGTGACTGCAGGGAGCAGTTTCTATTTCCTACTGGTTCGGGGCATTGCTGCATTTCTTAGCACCCATCCTTCCTTACCACAAAACAAAAGCACATACACACCCACATACACACCTTTACAGAAGCCAAACCCTCTCAGGCTCTACTGACAGCTTGGTGCCCAGTTGCTTTTGGGGACTAGCCGAAGGAGAGGAGCAGCCCCCTGGCACAGCTACCACACTCCCTTCCCCCAGCTGCACCTTCTTGAAGCCTTGCACACAGCTTCCAAAAGCTTGTGGCTCCACCAGGAGCATGTAAGCAACCTTTTAAACACTGTTAATGCAAAATAACACCAATGCAATTAAAAAGAATTAAAATGCAGGGGATCTAGACACACACACACAACTCTGGCTCAGGGTTGGGGTTTGGTTTTTGTTTTTTTCACAAAGTAAGTGTTTGGTTAAGTTCCTGTAAAGGACCACAGCTACACTGTAAACAAATTTTCAGTGTCTTCCTCCACCTGCTTCTGCCTGCAGTCACAAATCTGTAAATCCCACTGACTTTAATGGTGCAGTACCTGGCCAGGCGAGGCCTGTGTGCCCAAGGAGGCCTCAGACAAGCAGCACACCAGAAGGGAGCAAAGCCTCACGGCATCAGCTTTGGATGCTCGGTCTGACTTCCAGCTGCCGTTCTCTGCTGGCTGCCACCACTGGCAAGTCTGGCTGGGCTGTGTTTTGTACCCCTCAGCACCGCAGCACGCTGCCGTTCTCTGCCGTGAAGGACAGCTAAACATTCCCATACCGAGTCGGTAACCATGTAGCAGCAAAACCTGATGTAGAGACGCGTGCCCGCAGAGCCAGCAGACTGCGCTGGCTACTCCTTCCAAACAACACAGCAACAGTCTCATGTTTTGGCACTGAGCTTTTAATAACCAATCTTTTAGCAATGCTACAAACTGCAGTTAAGTGAGTTTTGCTTGTGTCTGTGGCACTAATCTCGGTCTTTGTCCCGCTCCAGTTAATAGGCTGCATTATTGGCAGACAAGGCAGTAAGATAAATGAAATCAGGCAGATGTCAGGAGCGCAGATCAAGATTGCTAATGCCACAGAAGGCTCCGCAGAACGACAAGTTACAATCACAGGATCCCCTGCAAACATCAGCTTAGCACAGTACCTCATTAACGCAAGGTAAGTTCCCTTTGTAAAAGTGATAATGCTTCTGCCAGATTGTTCTGTCTGCTCTCCAGCAAATGTTTGTCCTGGATAGATCCAGAAAGTTGCTTTGCAGTGTCCATTTTGCACGGTGTTACTCAGTTCCTGATGGTTTGTAAAGCCTGTGTCGCTAGAAACTGTGTTTGCTGTTGGTTTATACAGAGAGGAGCTTGATTCGGTGCAGTTCCAGGTATAGGTTGGAATGACAAAAGCTTAGCAATCTGGATGCTCACGCTAGCACCCACCTAAAATACAGGCAGATAAATGAAATGAAATGACAATCATGAATTCTTTAGAGGAAGATACTTTCTGCAGACCCATTTTACTGTCCTAAATGGCAAATATAGTGAACCAGCTCACAAACCAGATTTAATTTACTGACCTGGAAATTGCCACTCAGCAATGACGTTAAACCGAGATTTGGTTGCTAAAGAGGCATGGGATTTATTCTTTCAGAGACAGCATCACAAATTTGTAAAAAGCCCTCCCTAACAAGACGGGGGGGGTTGAGACTACCCACTTCTTCACTTCTCCGTGCCAGAATTAATGAAAGCACGGGCTGCTTTTCTAAGCCATTGCGACAGCTTAAGTCTCTATCAGTCTTGCTTAGAAAAAAAAAATTAAAATTAATGCCACCTTTACTTGCAACTATCCTGAGAAGAAAGTGGAATGGATGTAGTGCTGTCTCGTAGAGCTACTTGTAAATGATAGACCAAGGCGATACAGTGTGGGGAGGGGCGACTATCCATGGATTTTATTGTTTGTTTGGGGTTTCGGGGTTTTTTTCTTTCTTTTCTTTACCCCCTTTCCAAAATACTGTGATATGAACCGAGCTTTGTGTTTAACTATGTTTGTTGTTAAGGTAGTAGAAAGCATGTGATTTATATGGGGGGCTGGGAGGGAGGGGCAGGGAGAGGGCTGTAGTCATAGCAGGTGTACGGCTTCCTATGGTGCAACCTCCTCTCCAGCCCAGGTCTGCAGCACGCCACTGTAAGCTGCTGTAAATGCCTGAAGGGAGGGGAGGGGTGTTTGTGCAGCTCCATGTTACAGCAAACAAAAATAATACTTTGGATAATGCAGTCTGGAAGTAGTTTCCTAGGGAAAGATATACTGAGGGGTGGCGTCGTGAAGCCTAAGATAAGCTGTTTCCAGAATCCTGAAACAGCCTACAGCTCTTTTGATTTATATGCTTTGTAGCAAATATAAGTCACCTCCATAAGCCCTGTAATCAAATAAAAATGTGTTCCCTCCTTTAACCCTTAAGGATATGTTCTTCTCTTGGTGTTCAGGGATTCCCCACACATCGAGACGAGAATAGACCCCTTCATTTTTAGTTGCACAAACACCATATGGCATGCACCTGGATCTCAGAAGATAACAATTTAAGATCTTCAAGACAGCTAAAGCATGCAAATAAAAATAATGCACTTATTAATGGCGTTGCAGTGAGCTGCTCACCAGAGACAGAAACTCTAGTGAACAAACCTCTGTTTGACTCACTTTAGAAAAGCCTGTGAACGCTCACACCTCTGTTCATTGCTGTTTAAGGATTCTTTTGACGGCATGGGATATGTCTGAGGTCTTTTAACATACTTTTGCAAAGAAGAAAACTTCTCAGCAGTCATATACAACGGATACTCTGTCTATATGCCCTGTGAAACCAGAAACAAAGTATTTTCTTCCTGTTGAATTTCTAGATAGAAGACATTTGTTACCATCATCTACAATAAACCATCATATATTATTATTATAATTAATTATGTACCATGTGTTGAAACTGTATTTAGACAAAGTGACTTCATTTGTAAATGAAGACTCTTAAAGTAATGTATAATAAATTAAGCTCTAAGGTGATGTAGGACATTAAGGTTGCTTTTTCATTTTAAAAAGCGGCACTGTTCGTTTTCTCCTTCCTCCAAGAGAAATTCCCCTCCAGTTAGGTGCCACCACAGCAGCAGCCACAGCGCTAGCTCGCAGTCACACCAGAGGAAGAACCCCAAAAGCCTTCAGGCAAGAGGGAGGTCTGCTCTAGCTGGGGTTTTGGTGCCGGGGTGGGTTTCCCAGAGGCAGATCTCGGCCTGCACACGCCGGGAGCCAGTTTCAGCCCTTGTCAGCCCTCAGCTGGCCACAGGCATTGGCATCTCTAAAAGAGACCTTGGCATCAAGTAAACAGTGTTGGCCAAAGCTGAGTACAGCACCTAGGCCGCCCAAGGTGCAGTCTGGTGTGTCAAAACAACGGTTATAATAAATAAAAGCCATATAAGCATTCAGGGTAAGGTGGACTCTTTTTTTTTTTTTTTTTACTCCTCTCCCTTCCCCAACCCCCCAAGATCTGTCATGCTCCTGGATTTGGTTTCCAGGGCCAGTGTTTCTGCATAAATCAGTGTCTCGCAGCAGCATAGGATGTAAACAAAATAAATCTATCCAGTGTATTCTTGAAACGTTCTGTGTGTATCTTTAAACCAAAGTTGCCACCTATAGAATAATTTATCAAATCGCTTTAAGACTTTTACTGCAATCTGGTGTCAAATATGTGCATAATATACTCCAAATTATAGACCTATAAACACATTGATACAATAACAAGACAAGAGATTTAAACCTTTCTGAAGTATTGTTTTGATTCTGTACTGATTACCCGAGCGCTGACCTCTGTACGAGTAGAACGTGTCCTAGCTTGTTTGCAGTACCAGTGTCTTTTTTTCTTCTGTAAAAACTTCTGTCTCCTAACTGGTCTCCACTGTAGTAACCAGATTTTCATGATCCAATTCCATCTCCTAGCTTTCATTATGAATGAACGGCAGTTTAGGTTTCCTGTGCAGTATCTGACTTTGGATTGCAAATGAACTGCAGCCAGCGGCACTTGCTCCTCGCTGAAGGGCAGTTCCCTGAGGATGCTTTGCGTTTTTTACTGCCATTTTGAGGAGAGGCTCATTCAGGGAGCTGACAGGGCCACCGAAGCCACACTTGAGCTTTATTCCTTTAACCAGTTTTTGGGTAATGCAGGAATGTGGCCTTCAGTGGAGATACTCATAAAGTGTAGGTCTGTGAAGGGACAGTGTAAAATCGGCAGCAGGAAACTGTGTGAAGGCTGCCTCAGCCGCTCTTGCATTCCATTTTGTTGCACCTACAACTGGTTTGAGAAAGGGCCACTGTCACAGGACAGCTGCCAGCTAACCTAACCTGCTTTCACCTCATGTGTTACCACCAGTAATAAATGTGAAACAGGGCAAACAATTAGTGTTTTAATCCTACCTGTGCGAGCATACCAGAGACAGGGAGTTTGAGTGGCTGCTGCCAACACCAGCATTTAGCCTGTGGGATCTGTTCTCCCTGCTGGCACAGGAAAAAAGCTCAGGCTCAAATACTAACCCCCCCCTTCCTCATATCAGTAAGGATTTTTGTTTGGTTTAGTTAAATGCAAGGCAGGCAAATGTGGAGTCGGTGAAGTCCTGCATTGCCTTTCTATACACTTTCCTCCCAGCATAAGGAGTGAGAATTACAAAAAAATTCCAACTGCATAAACTGATTTTTTCCAAACCTACTGAGGTATCACCATGTAAGCCCCACCCCCCAAGTCGAGGATGCACCCCGCAGTTGGATCCACTATTTCAGTGGACAGAAACAAGGAATCCTAACGTAAATCCTGCCGTGCGAGTAGACTGCAAGTAGCACAACTAACAGCCCGAGGATGCTTTTCTCTCTGCAAAGAGCCACTCTGCTGCAGGGGTTATAAAAGTTCCAACCTGCTCATCCATGGGGACAGATAAACACCAGCGGGTAGGGAAACCAAACTGCATTTCATGCACTCACCCTCCTCCCCTTCCAGCCCCTTGGAGAAGTCGTCTGCCTTCCCAGTTCCTTCCCAGCAAAATCCGACAGGAGGTAATAACTCCCTTGTCCTGGGCAAGGAGCCTGTCCACTGCTGTTTTCTAACCCTGCACACCCAGACCCTTGAGCCAACGGGGACTAGCACAAACTATGAGCGGGGAAGGTTCCCCCAGGCCTGCAGGCCTTCTGACACACAGGCCCTTGGTGCAGTCGGCCAGGTCACTCCCTCAGGGTGCACGGCTCTGGGCGGGAAACTGGGACAGCACCTCAGCTCGCCTCAGGAGAAAGCCCAGGAGCCCGACACAGTAGGAATTACTGGGGGGGTGAGGCGGGGGGGAGAACACACCCAATCCTTACCCAAATTTGGACTTAATATACATATAACAGTATCTGGCAAAGCTCTGCTAACCCCCTTCATACGCTAGGCTGCTGTACCATACCTCCCCGCTGGTCACATGCAAACCACACCCCCAAACCAGCATTCAGGCAGTTTGCTGGCCCAAGGCGCAGTGCACAGGCTGCAACAAACGCATAGCAAAGGCAGGGTTTGTCTAGGTAAAAGTTTTGTCATCTGAAAAGACCCCCCCCCAACACGTCCTTGGAATTACTGTACTTTGACGTGTACAGAAAAGCCTAAGGACATGGGCCAAACTCACCTCGCCTGCCGACGGGCGCAGTTAGACTAAAGCGAAGGTGGTTTGATACCCACATCCTCCGAAGCGCCTGGCACTGCCTCGGGCTCGGAGGTCAGATCAATCTGAACTTCCTCATGCTGGCAGGCTGCGTCTGAGGTTGTGTATGTTGTAACCATGTAGTACCTTGTCTATCAGCTGGTAAGCTCTTCTGTGTTCGCTGTCACCACAGCCACAAGCTCAGGAAGGATACCACTGCTGTGAAAGCCCGGGCGTTTTACTTTTTTACTAATTTCCTTATAATTAGATAGCATAAATATTTTGCTGTGGTTTAAAAAAAAACAAACCAAAACAAAACCCTGGGGAAAGTACAAATCGAAGTGAACACACTGGCTAATCACATTGGTTTTATATGAAAAATGCACATTGACTTCACAACAAATGAAATTAAAAACTTTCTATAAAAAAAAAACCAACAAAAAAGCCCAAACCAAACCTTCATACCTTAGATGGCAGCAGCAAATCATTGCTCCATCTCCTCTCATCCTAGCAAAATGACAAAGGGTACTATTTATGCCACAAAATTGACAAATTGAAAAAAAAAATTACCAAAACCCCCCGCGTCCCCCTTTAAAAAATGCCGTAATTTTGAAAAGCAAAATTGACCATATCAGTGCTGGGGAGTAAACTTCATGGTTATTTTAAGTTTTCTTTTAAGTTCAGTTTTTCTCCATCTTTTTGCCATTACCTGCATTCCTTAGATTTCTTTTTTCATACGTAAAATGAACTAGCAACCCCCCCCCAACCTCTTTTTCTTTTATTTATTTATTCTTTTAAAGAACTTTAGAGTCTCAGTAATGTTTTCGCCATCAAATCATGGAAAACCCTTTTGTTATTTCTCTTCTTTAACACATAACATGTTCCTCCTTTGACCCTCATTTTCCCTTTTTTTCTCTTTCTCTCCCCCCCTTCCTCTCCCCCCCTCTCGTCTGCCCCCCGTCCACCAATCTAATCCTGCCCTTTCGTGGTTGCTGTCCCTCTGCCCTTCCCTTCGTCCCTTCCTCCTCCTCCTCCTCCTCTTCCTCCTGGCCCCACCACCCTGGCTGGACCCTCCCAACCTGTTTGTTCCTCTTCCTCTCTTCGTTTGCAGCTTAGAGATGGCTAAAGTCAGCACCCAGACCGCTTCCGTCACGACCCCTGTTGACCTCAACATGAACCTCTCTCAGTCTGCCACCCCTACCTCCACCCCCACCTCCATGGCCGTGCTGGCGGCCGCCTCCGCCGTTACCGTCAGTACCCCCCCTCCCTTACCAACTCTGCCAACCACCCACTATGCCGTTCCTGTCTCCAGTCTGCTTGGCATGAAAACTGTCCCACTCCTGGCACTAAATGCCGCGGCCGCTGCGGGGGCCACGGGGAGTTTGTCCGCTTACACTGCCAAAATTCCTTCGACGAGCGGGGTTAAGAAATCTGACCGCCAGAAGTTTGCTCCATATTGAAGGGATGAGACACAATGCAAGCTTTGCCAGCTCTACCAAGAGTCTGTGGTAGATCCTAGTTATCAAGGAAACAGTACGGCATCTTTTATTTTCTGTTAAATCGCTAGTGTTAACTGTTGCCGACTCCAGTCGTCTTCCGCTCTCCATAACGACTAACACCTAGGCACCACCTACCAACTAGTTCCAACAGCGGCTGGGCGCCACATTTTGACAGCCGAGCCCTGCTCCGGCCACACTGCCTGGCACATAAACACAGGTGTAGCCTTTAGAAGGGACCCCTCCAACGACAGAACTATTGTCTATGGCAAATTGGCACCTCTGATAATTTTCTGTACTGCTAGAGCCTGCACTTCTGGTGACTGCTAGCGCCCCTGAAATCCCACCTGAAGCCTTTACCACCCCCCCTCCCCCCCCGCACTGTGTCATTCTGCTGCTCCTCACAGGGCTGAAGACTCCTGTCTTCCCTGCCCCGACATAACCTGCCTGTGAGCAGGAGATGGGCGACAGAAAGTCCCAAACCTCAGGTACTTCCCTGTACAACAATGATACTTTGTGGTCTGAGGAAAAAACCCTCCTAAATTAAAAGGACTGGAAGACCACATGAAAAGAAAAATAAAATCAGGCACCTGTGCCTTTCCACTCCGCTCTTTTAAAGGGTGCAGCAGCTTTTCTCTGGTTTGGAAAAAAGCAATTTGAAGAACCACCCCTCGAGGAGTGAGAGCAGGCTCCTTTCTTCTGCGCTCAGGTGTTTTACTCCTCTACACCCTGTCAAAGTACCCCCTTCTCTAAGTGCTTGATCATAGGTACAAATCAGCTGCGGACAGGCGCTGTTCTGGCACGCCACGTGTATTTTGTTCAGCCAAAATGCCTTTTTTTTCCCCTTTTGTTCCATCTCTCTAATCACATTCCTACCCACCTCGCCCCAACTGCCCACTCGGGCTGTATTGTAGCTACAGGAGAACAAAATCTAGTGCTTACCAAGGGAGATTCAGAGGTCGCTGGCTGAACAGGTAACATCCCTTTAACCAGACCCTCACAATTAACTAAAACCAGACCTCCCCACCACCACCACCACCCCCAGTTGCAGCCAAACCACAGAGAGCTGGGCGATGTAATGGCTGGTTGCTAACTGTTGGAACTAGTTTTTTTAACCGCATTTTCCGTTTGTCCACCCACCTCCCTTTTCATTTCCGTTGCATAGCTCAGTAATGCAGTCTTGTTTTCCTCACCGCCTCCAAACCCAGCATCCCATTCAGCCCGCCCTGTTCATCCACTTCGCACTCCTTGGACACAAAGCTTTAACAATCGAACTGTATCCAGTGCATTTTAATATAAACTAAAAACACAATGCAAACGCAATACTTTTTAAAACATGATATTTCAGAGTGTGTTGTTATTATTATTGTATAGGGCTAAGCACTATTCTCAGTATTCTGTGTCATTTCTGTACTCTGTGGGCTTCTCTTCACCTCAGCACCTCTGCACTGCGTTTTTGTCGCTGTAAGCGTCTGTAGAACTGCCACTGTTACAGTCTGCACTTATCCAAGAATGGGGTTTTTGGTTGGTTTTGTTGTTTGGTTGGGCTCTTTGGCTGTTGTTTTGGGTTTTTCTCTTTTTTCTCTTTTCTTTTTTCTTTTCCTTTTTTCTTTTTTTTATTTTTTTTTTTTTGTATATACCGAAGGGAAAGCTGGAAATAGCGTCAAGGTACCTCAGCTATTCAACAGCTCTAGAAAACTGCTGTACAATTGTGCTGGACTTATTGTAACTGTTTCAATAACTGACATTTAAAAACAAAAGCAAACAAACCAAACCACCAACCTCTGTGTGACAAAACTTGCCTGCACTGAAATGCTGTTCTATGCTGGTTGTACTTGAGTGTTACTTTTTTAATAGTGAGAAGATTTTTTTTTCTTTTTTCTTTTTTTTTTTTTGCCTCTTTTTCTTTTTTCTCCTTTTCTTTTCCTCGTTTTTGTTCCTACATTTTAGGCTGTCTTCAGAAGTTACTGGCCTGGGGGCTCTGTAATGTATCTCATCAAGCCCTAGTGCATTAGCCACCAGACAGGACTTTTCCAAAGCCCCATGAGACAATGCTTTCTATGGACTAATCTACAGAGGAGTTTCTGCCATTTCTAACTTTCTTATTATTCTGAGACATCAAAAGAAAACACTTCCTTTACTCTTTAAGCAACTGTGCTTCCTAACTCTTGTGTTGCTTTCATTACTGTTCCAGTTTTAACACTGTTGTGGCTCATAACATAAAGCAAAGTTATTTTCGGGGGTTAATCTTCATCGCTGTTCATGCTTTGGCTAATCTGTATAGAAGCATGGGCCGTTAGTGTTCTGAACCACTGTATTCAGCTAGAGACTCGATAGCAAACTGAGACGTTTTTATAAATAAATCTTTTTTCCTGATTTAAAAAAAAAAGAAGAAAAAACAAACCAACAAAAAAAGAGACGCCGTGGTAGCTTTGTGCATACAACTGTTGTGTTGTTTAAACTTTGTTCTTTGTAACCAAGTTGCTAATTTGTCATTTGAGAAACACTATTTTATGGATTGTCAAACTAAGGTCATAGACAAACTGCTTGTTTTCATTAACGATTAAAGGTTTCATATCATCATGCTTCAGGTCCCAGTGCTCATTGGGAAAGAGTGTAACAAACAACTGTGCAATGCTGGCAACCTTAGAAAGTACCTTGTCAGGGATGATGAGTCTTGTCATGGCTGGACGGAGCCAGATGGTGTAAACTAGTGCAGTAAGCAGAGTTGTCTGCAAAACCTTACTTGGTTTTTAACAAAGCTGTTCTTGGAGAACTTCTCAGACTGTGTAGGAAATTCTTTTGGCTCCTTGCTACAAGAAGCTGTTGTTTTGTATCCTTTGTGTTTTCCCCTACTGACTTTAAGATGAGATACTGGGGAAAGGAGGACAAGAGAACCAACTTGGGTACCGAGTACATGATTGCTAAGACCCCTCAGGTTTTCCCATTCCCAGCAGCACTGCTGAGTGACAAGGCTTCTAGACAGAAGCTTTCACCCCATCAGGAAACCAGCCCAGCAGCTGGGAGGAGCGTGAGGATTTACTTTTAAAAAGGGAGAAGGGAGAGCTGGCCCAGGGAGGTGTCCCCTCCTGCGCTGACACATGGCTTGAGCCATTCACCCCCTCTTCCAGCTCTGCCAAGCACTGCAGTCGCAGCCTCTTGGCACAAAAGTGGAAGGAAGGGGCTGTCCCCCGGTGTTGTGGCACACAGTGCTCCAGCTGCGCTCTCCACACCTCTCCTCCCAGGGCACAAGAGGTATTGTCACATCTACTGCTCTATCCTCATGAGAAAGCAGAGTTTTTGGTAGTGCAACCAAGTAGCATCTTTGGCGTCCTGAGATTAATTCTATAACCTCCATCCCTACTCTGCTAAGGTCCATAGTTGTCTCCAGGTATTTAGCCTGGGGTCCCAGTTTCGCCACTACCCCTGCTGAGTATGGGAGGGGCGAATCACTATTATTTCCCATGGGAACAGAGAGCTCCTACGTGTCTGCATCTTGATGACCATGAGGTGCTCACAGGCTTGGGGACCCGTAGAAGTAAACAGCTTTGTTCCACAGAGCAACCCTTGACAGTAAAGGCTGCTGAGGGAGATTACAAAATGCCCCACTGTGTCCCAGCACCCAGGAAGCCTTACCCAACACTGAATTAGCTATTCCAATGCTTAGGTGGGAAGAACTATAGGCTCTAGTACTAACCTTGATAAAATTCTGTGTTGTTATTATTAAAATCAATGTATATTACTTAAAATATTTTTACCTACTTGCTCATGAAAGGAGAGCTGACACTGCTTTCACAGCAGAGACCTCCATACATTTCTTAAACACATACTCTTCGTTTCCTCAACTGCAAAAGCTATTTCTCAGGCTGGCCTGGTGGGTGTAAATGGGGAAAGAAAAAAAAAAGAAAAAAAAAAAAAAAAAGAGAGAACATTACTGCAGCTCAACACTAAGTAGGTCAAGGCTTTGCTTTCCCAGCAAAGCTGCTAGGTGAAGGGCAGCAGCAGTTCTGTCATCTTTCACATAAATAATGCCCATGTGCTGTGCAGAACCAGCTAGAAAAGACCAAGGTTTAAATGTACTGGACATTTGTTGCAGAATAAGGAGAGGTAAAATAAAGACACATCGACAAAGGGAAAGGAAAAGGAAAAAACAAGAAAGAAAAAGTACTAAGTCTTTTGAGAGGGCTTTTGCAACAAATCCAGGCAGAAATGTGATGAAATCTAGGCTAATTTAGGGCTTAATTTAATTATTCTGGTTGGAAAAGATTTCTGTATGGCAAGAAAAAGTTCCTGGATAGCTTTAATTTACAAACCAGGCAAACAAAACAGCAAGAAGGTACATCTGGAGGGAGGGGGAAAGGGGGAAAAAATTTTAAACCGGTATTATCCAAGCTAGAAAAGCACTCATGCCCAAAGGTAGATAAGAGGAAACAGGCACCCAATATGAAAAGGTCACTGCCCACGCAACTGTGAGTTTCCAAAGGAAAGATAGCACAAGCTCCACAGCTTTCACATCATTAAATCAGTATGAAGAGATCTGGCAAACATCTCAGATGAATTCAAGCAGCTCTGCTGTGCTCCTCAAGTGGAAAAAAAAAGAAAGCACGAATGCTGGCTGGAATAGTCAGCCAGAAGGAAAAACAAAGGTAGAGGTACTGCCGTTCCATCTGTTCTTGGACACGGCCAGAAGGCACCTATGGGCCCCAAGGCATGCATTTGTGGCAGGCACGGCTCCTAGGAAGCTCACAGCATGACTCTCTCTGGTGCCATGAATGCAGGCACCTGGGAAGTGGCTCAGCCTCACCGGGCTGTGTGGGCAAGTTGTTTCTGTGAGGTTTCATGAGACAGTTGTAAAGCTTGAGCTTAGCCTTCCCCACCTGAACAAGGCAGAAATGGAAGCGTCCCTTGTTTTTCATTTTTAAAAACCCAACGGCAAGAAGAGAGGAGCATTTCTCTGGGATGGGCGAGATCCAAACCCAGTTTCTTCCACAGCCTCAATCTCAGCTGAATGTATTTTGGCACTACTTATGTACTTGGGACAGGACCTTCCCCTTCCTGGGTAAGCCTCGTTGCTGTCCAACAAGAGAGGCACGTATGCTAAGCCAGTTGTGTTACAGTGAAGACCCTCCACAGGAAAGGCAGAAATTCTTTGGCCGCTCAGCCAGATGACAGGGACATCTATGAACAGTATGTTCAAAGGCAGCACAGAGAGAAGGGATCTGATCAGAGAGCTCTCCAACAACTATGCAAGGCATCAGTTCCTCCACTGTATTTCTGGAAGACCGACCCAGTTTAGAGGTCTACACAAGGGAAGCGCTTGTTTCTTTTCCCAGCAAAGAGGCCAGGATGTTTGCAAGTGAAGCGATGAACCAAAGACTAAATGAAGGCAGATACCAGAAAAACTGCTTGGCAGCAGCAAACTGTCAATCTCTTGGGCTGAGTGACGCTTTGTAGGGATGCAAGTACCTGCTGCCTGTCTTGCCACCAAGCTGTGCTTAGTCCTTCATTTCCCATAATGGGAAGGAAAGCAGTAATGCTGATGACATCAGTTTCTGCATCAGTGTGTGGCCCCTGTCACTACACACTGCATGTGCCTCCAGACAACAACTGAAAGAGAAACATCAAACTCATCTGATGATACCTAACAAAAAAGAACTTCTGAAACATTCATATGCTCACATTACTGTTTCTAATGACAGCTACAGCACAAGATCCCTATTGACTGAATGTCTGATTTCCTAGTACAAGCTTAACTATAGGAAAAAAGAAAGTATTTCTAAGTGATGAAAACGACTCTTCTCATCAGAGCTATCTCTAGCCCAGAGGTTCTTTTTCTTTTATGATGATAAAATGCACAGAGTTTAATTACTGTGGCATATAAACAGCAAAATCTGTCTCTCCTCAAATTGAATTTATCGGCAGGGGGCCTGACCAGAGCTCATGTTAATGTTCTTTTTAACCAGCACTTGTGATTCCAAAGCAAATGCTAAAAGGATATGCTTTAGTGCAGGAACAACAAACAATCACATTGGCAAATGAGAATGTTGTTTTGTTTGTTGTTGTTATTTTGGTTCAGCTGGTTTTGCACAATCACTTTGGGCTCCTCTGTACCACATACAACCCTTCCTCCACATCTAAGTGACAACAGTGGCTGCTTATTGGAGGGAAGTTAGCACACAGGTCACCATTCGTGACTGATGGCACTTGCCAGGGAAGAGCTACCGACCAACAACCCCCAGTCGTGGCTGCAACCAGCTGCTCCCTGCAGAGCTCCTACCTGAAACTCCAATTCAAACACGCGCACACACACAGTCTGACCCTGGAAGTCACTCACCAGTTTCAAAACCACTGAGATAGGGAATGCTTCATTTAAAAAAAACCCCAAAAAACCACTTAGCAAAGCTTAAGGTAGTTCCAAGTCCCAGACTTGTCAAGTTTGTTGGTCCTCGATTTTATTTCAGTTGTGTTTATCAGAACAGAAATCGATTTTAGATTATCTCTGGAATAGCCTAAGAAACTTTCTGGGACTGGAAACTAAATGATTTTACCTCATCAGTTTTGACTGCAGTTCCTTCCTCTCGTGATTTTGTCACCCCTTCATTTAGTCATGCAAATACATAACCCTCATGCTTTCATCCCTCCAGCCCAAGAAATGTGAGGTATGCTACACTATGGCTGCACTAAGCCAAACAAAAATACTCAGCACTCTCTGTGGCACAGCAGAGTATATATACACTGTGGAGAAGCTGTAGCTCAACATCTCTGAACTTGGTCCTTACATACACAGAGAAACTGTACAGAACCTGAAAAAATGTACATATTTTATTGGGAGCTGGGGCAATAGCTGGAAAAGGGCTTACAAAATTTAAGATAACATAAATGAATAATACTTTCCCCTCAGTCTGGGAAAACCCCTGTGCAAGTCCTTTACTTCTATACATAATAATAACCCAAGTCTCAAAATTACCAGATATATCTAATGCTTCCAAAACCTCAGAGATTCTTCAGTTACTTATTAATCCCATTAAAACATTTCTGGTAGGAAATCAGTAATTTTAATAGGAAAGGTGCATTGAATATTGTAAAACATTTGCAATATACAGTTTTTACAGCAAGTAATACACCATTGTAGATCTACAACGATTATTTTAATACACTTGGCTCTTTACCATCCCACAATTTTCTTTAAATAAATATTTAATAAAAGCATCTCACTTCTAACAATGGAAGTAACATCAGGGGTAAAGAGAGCAGCAACCACGCTGCAGAAATGCTACAACAAAGCTCCTTTCACCCGCCAGTCTTGAGACAGCAAATCCTGCAACTCTTCTTCATCTTCACTGCCGACAGCCTCATCGTCTCGCTCCTGCGCTGCTCTTAACCTCATGGCTTCCTTCAGCTTCTCCTTCATCACCTCCTGGCGGTTGCGCAGGAGCTCAACACGGCGGTAACATTCACTGTTGAGAAGTGAAACAGCTATTAACATTTGTGGCCTTTCCATGTTAATTAGATTTTCTACAGTGGTGGATTTTGCATCTCCAGCTTTGGATAAACCTTGTGATCCTGTGACAAAAGGAAGCTCCAGAGCTTCCCATCAAGTAAAGAAATCAGCTTTCGTTATGCTAGCGCACCTCCTCTGTGTTGACCCAGTGGAAACAGACCAGAGGAGAAATGTGGTCGACCCTCTAGCAATGGGATCTAATCCAAATATTAAACAACTACAGTACCACCACAATTCATTTTTCAAAAGGCACAGGGCCAATACCCACACAGGAAGAGGCGCCTTTCTCTGCTCCACGCATGGTTTTTACGTATGGTGGGAAGGCGAGATCTCAACTGGCTATCACTTTTGGTAACTTAGTGGTGGCACCTCTGAAAATAAGAATGCAGCACAAGCATTCAGATTCTTTATCTGCTTACTGTGTGCTACAGCAGAACTCAAGTAAACACAACCCACAGGCTTCAGTTTTCCCCTGTACTGAAAGAGTTGTGTCCTTGAAATCTCTCGTACAGCAGTTATCCCAGCCATTTTAACAGGGTTTTGTTGAAAATGCCAAGTAGCATCCATACACCTTTGCTCCTTTCACTCCTATTTGCTAGGAAGAGGTGACAAGGAAAGATTATCATCAGGAAGCTGTTTCTCCTTCCATATCCTGATACCATTACTTACAGACAGTCACTTGAAGGCCAAGGAAAACATTACATTCAAAATCAAATTAATTCCAGTGCCTTTAATTTGAGATAGTCCACATTTAAATGCGCTCAGAAGACAAAGCTGCAAAAACAGTCTTTAAAAATCTATTTGGAAATTTTATTTTGAGGAAAAATAATTACAGGAACAAGCTTGAAATTCTCTACAAATTTCTGAATTTGGTTCTACATAGCACAGCAACCTTAGCTGCTGGGGAAAAAAAAAAAAACAATGCTCAAACACAGCCAGGTTTAGCTCAAGCCCTCTCTAAAAACACATGAGAGTACACTCCTGTACTACCCAAGCTGTTTGAAGCCAGTGCCATTGTAACTCTATGCTGATTATCTGTAGCATGTAAGTGTGTCCAGATGGCTTAAGTTCTATTTTAATTTTTAGTGTCTTCTTTTTGTTGCAAGGTTCATTAAAATGAGCGTTTATCTTTCTTTTCAATCACTATCCTCACCATAAGCGCTGTTAATCAACCTGTTAGGCTACGTAACGGTAACAATTTGTTCCACTAAGCTGTAGTTCAGGTTACTTAAGAGTTTAAGCTAATGCTTCAACAAAACAAAACACCACTTCACCTAAGGAAATGCATCACTCAACAAAACCTTTAAGCAGACTTTTACTAGAAACAAGGAGAGCTGGTCACAGAACAGGACATTTTCAGTACAGCCAACGGGTGGCCAAAACACAAATCTCCTTCCTGAAACTTCAGTTACAGCACCGAGTATCAGACCTTTCTCTCTTAAAAAAATGTTCCCATCAATTCGACATCAATCAGAATTCACAGAGAAATACAAATTGAGACACTTGACAGGGGGAAGAGGTACAGTTTGTTCACAGAATTTGCTTTCTATTGCTTTAAGTCTTACCCCTGGCTGCTTGCTGTACTTCCAGTGATTCTAATGCATTCTCTCTTTGCAAATAATTACAGGACTTTGCACCAAAATTCAGGGTTTTATTAGGTATCACTCTGCAATCTGAGGGAGTCTTTGTCCTTCCAATATTTAGGGTGATTAACGAAAGGTAGTATCACAGAAGATTAAAGTTAAAAGTGTTTTTATCACTCTAGTCAAGTAGTGATCCATTCCTGCTGGAGAACAGAAAGTTTGAGGAAAAATTGATCTACTTACATCTGCTCGTCAATTTCTCCAATCTGACGATCTAGTCGTACCTCCTCATCCTCTTCTGCCACTATTGCTTCTGAAATCTAAACCAGAAAAGCACTAAGAAAAGTCACCTTCATCCCGAACTCCACTGTTGTTCCTTTTTGATGTCTGTGTCTTCCCTTCCTCCCCCTCTACCTCAAGTCAGTGTCAATCTCCTATCGTATACTCCCACCTTCACAAAAGACTCTGGAGGCAAATAACAGAAAAAAGTAGTCTGGTCCAGTTTAATTTGAAATGGAAATGGGTTGGGGTTTTTTTTTCCTAAAACTAAAAGTGGTTTGGCTGCTTAGGGGTTAACCTTTTGAATTTTTCAAACACACTATTATTTGAAGCTGAGCTTAAAGGAGCTATGTGAGGCTAAACTAGGAGCTATATCCCAGTGCCTGGGGCGTTGTTACACACACTTATTGAAAGTACTGGTTAAGTATTCCCACTGGATCCCCAAGTGTTTCTAACCTGTTATTTTTTTCAGCATATACTTTCTCAAATCTGAATGTCTGGGAGATGCTATGCAATCAATGGTCCACGCATAACTGAGAAGATCCCTTCTAAAGCTGAAGAATTATCTGAATGGCTAAAGCTAGCAAAATGTATCCACCACTGCTTGTGTATGAACATTCGCTCTGTCAATAGTGCTGACCGCTTTAAAATGAGCAATGATACAAGTTTTTTTGCACCACTTTTCTTAGCAGTTGACCTGTGAGCAGTTACTTACAATTAAAATTTAAAAATTAGCAAATACTCTAGGGGAAGATCAAGAGCACCAGGTGATCTCTAATGACAGTTTTCTATTGTACAAAAGGGCAGATAAAAACCTGTTCCAGGAAGACTCTGAACAGTTAAAAAAACAACAACAAAAAAAGAGCTAAACGATAAAAAATGGAGTACAGAAAAATTGTGGCCAACTTAAGTGTCTCACACACAAAATCTTTTGTCACTTTCCCAAATTTTGGGGTTCCTTTCCAGTGCATTTAAATTAACCGTAAAAGCCAGGTTACTTACACTTTATAGATCCTTTTCCAAAAAAGACAAACAGGTGATGTTTTGTTCTGTGTTTTTCAAGGTTAAGATATATCTCATCTAAAGAAGAGCCTATAATTACGTCCTGTTTGGGTACAGAATGCTGATCTTAGGTATATATGGTACCTGATTTAAATACAATTTAACAAAATGTAACTAGATAATGCATTGATGACTGGATTCTGATCCAAATTTTTTTCAACCTGATTTCCCTTAAGTGGAAAGCAGGAGGAACCTTTTGCTCATTTATAAAGTGCATTTAACCACACACTGCATTGCAACAAACAGCTGACAAATGCAGATGTCAGTCATTCCGCAGAGCTGCATGAAACTGTTGTTTTCCTTATTGTGTATAGGATTTAGTATCAATAAAAATAGATTCCATTACTTACTGTGTTGACCTGTCGCATTGCCTTTTGAAACTCATCCCATTCTTTGTCCATCTGATCCTTTGGAGCATCAACTTTTCGCACCTAAGGGACACGAAAAATATAGGCTTATTAATGGTTTTTGTCTAGTGATTCTTTTGGGCACTGTAACACGTGGAGAAATAGGATAAATTGTGCTGCACTCCCAGAAAAGTCTGGTTGATGTGCTTCAGTGTAAGCAATGCTTATGAGTAAAGATGGCTTTGAAAGAAAACGATCTAACTCCTAGATTAAAACAACATCCTTGACTAAGAATGGATGGTATGGAACGTGTGGAGAAACAAAAGTGACTAAATCTGTTAATTTGACAGTCTCTAATTTCAGGTGATAACTTTTAAACCCCTCTGTAAGATGCCTGTTCAGTCATATGCAGTAACTTATCTCACAAGCCAGAACAGTGAATTATTTGCCTCTGGCATAACCTAAACCATCAAATGTTTCAGGCCTGAGGCTGAGCAGTGTTAGAGAGTCTGACTGTGCTTCAAATCTAGTCTAATTTTGTTGGCTAACAGAAGAAATGGTACAGCTGCACACCAATTTTAAGGAGATGCAAAGCTTTTTTTCCTGCTGTGGTAGATGGTGTTAATTACTAAGGCACAAAGACTGCAGAAGTAGTAGCAGCTTAAAGAGTAAGTTTGAGATGCACAACTAAGGTAAATCAAAACCTGACTGTGCTTTCCATACAAGCAAATAAACAAGATAATCTGCCCACATACCCAAAGCTTCCGCAGTTCAAGCCTGGGAGGTGTGGTGTGTAATGTATGTTAGATGACAGATGATGCCTGGCTCTGGACTGGGTGGAGATTATATAGCTAGGAGAGCTAAGCAGTTTGAACAGACTGATTCATTACACCATCTTTTTGCATTAGCTTTATTTTTCCTTTTTCTTTTGTCTCTTTTGGTAAAGGCATCAGTCGTCATCAGGGTAAAGACAAAAGTTTGGTATGTTTTGTTCCTGAATGACTATAGGAAATCCAGTAGTATGAGTTAAGTTTATAGAGTAAATTAGAAGCTTCCAAGGAAACTGCATACTGGGAAGTAAATAGTCATCATTTCATTTTTCTGTTCTGTGATTATTTCTATCATGTGTATGTACTGTGTTATTATGCATTGTGGTTGTCTTTTGTAATTCATAATTATTTGTATTTCTTACAATAAATTTAAACACTAAAGATACTATTTTTTCTTGAGATATTTATCTAATACAGAACTTACATACTTTATAAATTCTTGATGTAAAGAGACAACATTTTTCAAGTCCACAATCTCCCTTCCAAATGCTCACTGATAATTCTGACAATAATTATTTTGTGAACGATTCCAACACAGAACCACTGCAGCTATCTCAACGTAAGCAACACCACAAATGTCTTCCTTCCCCTTCATATTAGCTAAAACTTAGAGAGGGCTGATTAAGACACGAGCACTTTCAAGCAATTCAATGAAGAGCCTCTTGGGACATTTATCCACTTGCAAATTTTACCAGCTGAGGTGATAACCAGAACAAAAACCACTGACCAGTGTCCTTACAGCTATAACCAGATTCTCCTTTGCCTGCCAGGCATTCCCACTTTATACAAGCTTCCCAACTCATGGTGTAACTAAGCACTTCAAAAGTTTAACACTCCAGTTAGTCATATTAAAAAAACAAACAAAAAAACCCAAACAAGCAAAAAACAACCCCACAAAAAAAACCCCAACAAACAAAAAGCCTGTGGCTTTTTCAGCTACATATTTCAATATTCAAAACTACTTACATACGCCAATGTGTGGGCATGAGTGGTGCTAAAACAATCTTGCCAGAGAAAACAAGAGACACCTAAACTTGCAATTGGGACAGTGGGACTAACTGAACATAAAGCAGCATTATTTGGAAGGTCTCCAAATCAGAAATCATGGCTTGACCTCACGATCCAATTTAAATACACTAGCAGCCTTCCACAACTGTGCAAACAACAGGGAAATACAAGCAAGGAAAATAAAAAAAGGCTTTGAGCCTACAACATTCTTATTTCAACACAGAAAACCGGAAAGATGCCAAATCTGTGGCAAAATTTACAAAACAAAACAAAAAAAGGGTTCATATTTCAAATGCCAGTGCTTATTGTGGTCATCATTTGGCACTATGTGAGCTGAGTGACGCATGGATGATTTTGATCAAAGTGGCCAGCCCTGACCTGCTCAGGCAGCTGGACCAGATGCTGCTTATCGAGGTCCCTTCCAACTTGAACAGTCTAAATGGCTCTGTCATTTTCTTATATTCTGTTATGACCAACCACCTGGAAAAACATCCTTATACTGCTCAGAAAGTCATTACAACTAGCAGAAAAAGAAATCCAACATCATAAAAAAAAGAAAAAAAAAAAAAAGAGCAGTTCACTCACTTTTGCATCCACTTCAGGATCATCAAAGAAACCTTCTGGCAAAGCCTCAGCCGTGTTTTCTTTCCTGAAATGATTGATTACTATTATCTCAAGTTAACACTTTACAACCTGCTTCAGTGTGGAGTTAAAAACAGTCAAGAATAAAATCTGTAATCTTTTATAAAAGGACCTAGAAATGGAGCAAGTTTTTTACACCTGTAGTTTTACCTACACTTGCTTCTTGAGTCTTACCTTAGTTACAAGGAACCACACAGACAGGTTTAAATCCATCAAAAATAAAAAAAGGAGCTTATGTTTCTTAAACTAGTCTTTCCAATGTGCTCAGCACCCAAACATTTTAACAGCACAGTCTCGACTCTGGAAAACCTAAACCAACGTCCAAAAACGTGCTCAAGTGAGCTGAACTGTTACTACCAAATAAGCAAATGGTTTTCTTTGAACAGTTAAAAGCAGTGGCTGACATTAAGCTCCCACAGTTCCCCCTGTTAAAGTTTGCAAACAGAGGTGTCTAACAGACACTGCCTGGCATTGCTCCATCTCTTATCCTGCCCCCCACTCAGGGTGTGAGATACCTGTCCGAAATCATGCTGGAGACTGGCACACATACAAATTGTTCCAGATTTGTTAAGTCATCACAGTCTCCATTCCCTGGAAGAATACTGTTAATTTACAATTCCCCAACCTATCAATACTAGATTTGACTGCTTACCTTTCCACTATCTTCTCCTGTACCTCTGGTTTCTGTATGGATCCTGAATGGGAAACTACAGGAGCAGCTGTAGTTTTGCTGTCAAAGAAGTCTGTAAGAAAGGACAGAAGCCTATGAACCTATGAGCCTTGAACAACTGTTCGAGCTTCTTTACAAAATTCTGACTCAACAGGAATTTTAATTAATACCTTATTGAATGAAGAGAACAGCCAGACACTATTTCACTTGTCAGACTCGAACAATTAGAACATAAAATCAATAAGGATGCTAAAAAAGCACCATGGAATAACAAACTAGCAAAGAATCTCCCTTCTCTACTGCAAATATTACACATCCCGCTCAACTAACAGCAATAATTAGAAAAAAATTAATTAAAACCCTGCCATCACCAGTTAAAACTCAGCTTCTCCTTACTGAATCACTATTTCAGTCAGCATTACCTGCGGGCAGAGAATCAGGTATTCCTTCTTGGGGCGGAGGTGGAATTTCAGTTTTGTGAGTAACAGAAGATCTGTTTGATTGATCCGGCTTCTCTTGCTCTTCTTCCTCCTCTTCCTCCTCATCATCATCATAATCTCCTGACAATAAACTGGGACCTGGACCCTTTGAAAGCTGTTCGTTTGTACTACCTTGCTCCGCTTCATCAAAAAAACCTGCTGGCAGCCTAGTAAAGAGCACACAAAATAACCATCCCAAGCTTCACAAAACCCAGGTACAGCCCAGCGCCCAAAGCCTAGTCCCTCCTTTAGATGGTGTGTGGTACCCTAACCCGCCTGGGTATCAACTAACCACCTCCTGAAAGGCAGCACACACTTGCTGCTTTCATTTGAAGCTCCCCAGGAATGCTCAGGGTAATTCTGGAAGGACATCTCAGTTCCACTTTTGCATCTGAATATTCAGTATCAGAAACATCAATGAAAATACCCCGTAACAAGGTGCATTACAGCAGCTTAGGTAGTTCTATTGCCACATTCAAAGCTCTTTGCATCCGTGCACCTGCTGTGAACATGTTAAATACAGAACTCAGGGTTCATCCCTCATCCTGATGTCACAATTACTTACTGTGGGCACCTCCTGCTGCTCAGGACTGCATCTCAAGACGAGAGACACAGGCTCAGCAATGAGAACACCCAGATTTACTTATGAGTAACTGCAGGTCTCCAAGCCAAATGTTTTCCCAGGTTATATTTTAAAATAATCACAATGATGAAATTAATAACGAACAAACCTCTCCACTGTTAATTTTGCACACACACTCAAAATTTCTACAAGGTAGTCTTCTACTGCCAAGACAGCAGCACACAGTATCCATGCAAGATATAATAATTTATCCTGTGAAGGAGTGTACAGGAAAACCACGGGCTTCACGTGACACCTACCAGCCCCACAAAGATGTCCAAATGCCATCAGAAATCCTTAGTGGCAGTAAGATGCTTAACCCAACCTCCTGAAGTCAAATACACTCCTGCCTTTGTGAGAGTTCAACTACATGATATGCATTTACATTAATTTTAAGTGACAGAAACGCCTTAGTAAAGATCTGTGGCTGATGCTTTTTACAATTTGTTGTGAATAAATACAAATTGAAAGCACATTTAAATACACATTTAAAATTAGTCTTAACCTCAGACTACCATCTCCTCTGGGGTAGGCTAGCATTAAAGATTAGAGCACACACCACAATCTACTTATTTTCCTTGCAGCAAACTGCGGTAACACCACTGTATGTTAATCCTTGAGAGTCTGACAGTGACAGTGAAGGGACTCCTGTCTTGCCAGAGACTCTGGAGTTAATACTGTAACTTCCTCAGCTGCACCAAGGAAGATGTTGCCATGTTCAGGAACACACCCCCCCCATTACACAGGAGGAGGGATCTGCTAACTCTCTGATCTTTACCCTTGGCTAGGAAGAAGAGTTGAGGGAGAAAAGGGTGAGGATGCAGCAGTTGGCACAGTTACCAAAAAATCACATGCAATAAGATCTACTCACCCAGATGTAGATGTGTGTGGCTTTTCATCTGTACCTGTGTAACAGCCAAGAGTCACTTCTTACAACCCATGCTTTTAAAAGAAACAGGCCTCAGACAGACCCCTACTACACCAGGAAGTTCACAAACGCATGCTTGTATATATTTCTTATATCAATATGTTTAGTAGCACCCAGGGAACAAAGTAAACTACCTTTCCCATGAACTTTCATGCATAGTTTGAGGTAAACCAGTGGCTTGATCCCACTGGAAAGGAATGACAGCACTTCTGGGCAAGCACGTCTACTGTTTAGCTTATACTGTTTCTGGTTCTGTTTGGACCAGGCCCACAGATCCATGACCTGACTTAACCCAACAACTCAGAAGAAAACTAGGTAAACTACCAAAAGCGGAGTTTTCTCCTCCTCAGTGAGCTCAAAAAGAAAGAGCAAGACAGCTATTTTTTTTCCCCCCTCCTCATCAGCACCAGGCTGACAGTAACTCCACAGTCTTATGTATTCAAACTCACTTGCATGGGGACAAAAAGCCACTGAAGATGTACACTGGCTAGGTTCTGGCAAGTGCTTGATAAGCATTCTTCTCTCCTTACCTTTTACTCTCTTTAACTCTGTGGTTTCTGTGTCAACAGTTTTTCTCTTGACAGCATGAGAGGATGTGCTGGCAGCCGGAGCCGCTGCTGTCTGCTTTGTGCTTTTTAATTCTGCAACTCTCTGTAAAGACATACAGAGCTCAGGAAGTGTTCCTAGCAGGAACTTCTGGATCACAGCTTAAAATACAGCAGTTCTACAACAGTTTCATGAAGTGAGCTACTATCTTTCTAGAACAAGATCACTGATCTGGACGTCACAGACACCGAAACCAAGACCAATGCTTCTGTCAGCCTCTTGAATGATGTAACACGGGGACAGAGGAACTGACACTTGCACAAGGGAGGCTGCGAGAGTGAGAAAGGAAAAGCTAAGATCAGTGACGCCTACAGCAGCACGGCACAGAAGGAAAGAGCAGGAAGACTGGACTCATCTTAAGGTCCTGGAATATTGTTTTAAAATTACAAGACAGAGTAGTTTTAAAAGGCATGTCACTACGTGCCTTGCCATGATGACCCACTCAGAATAACGCAGGCAGTAAATTAGGAACCCCTCGGTTCTTTTAGTCTTTTCCTCAGTACTTATAAAATTAAATGCAATCTCCCAGTGTCCGCAGAATTTAGAAGGATAAAACAATCCTTTTTAAGGTTGCAGTCGAGTTACAAGGTCCCTGAAACTGTTTTACAAATTCTTTACTGCTAAATCTTATAGAAAAAAAAAAAAGCGCCTGTTTTCTTAACGCTGTGTAAGCTGTCACTTGCTAACATAGAGGTACCAAAGGCGTCCCGACGAGGGTTTCCAACTCCAAGCTGCAGACAAGCGACAGTCAAGAGCTGCGACTAATTTGGGCACAACTTCACCCTAAGAACGCTCCCCTTGAAAGCCACGGGACGATTCATCCCAAGCCCCACGGCAGGTGCGTGGGTTGTAAGAAAACAAGACAAAACAGGCAGGCTTCGCTTCGCGCTACCCGGCCCTAGGAGACACTTACCTACCAAGGCTGCACCTCACAAAGCAGCAACCCCCGAGCCCCCGTCAGCGCGGGATATCCTCCCCGCTCCTCCCCCCTCCTCACCCGGCGGCCACTTACTTCCCAACACCACACAGCCCGTCGGCGCCGAGCTGGAACCCGCACCATCCCCACCCCGCCCCCGGCAGCGGGCAGCCAGGACCCTGGCAGCCGGGGCGGGAAGCGAGCGGCCGCTCACCTCACGGTGCTGCTTGCCCAGGACGTGGGTCTGCCACAGCAGCTCGCTCTTCACGGGCGCGTTGCACAGCGTGCAGCTCAGGTGTCCCAGGCTGTTGTACGTAGCGGCCAGAGTTAAGGGAAGCAGGGAGCTGCTGCGCGGACACCCGCCCCACAACCGCCACCCCTCCCACCCCCCACCGACCGGCCGCGCCGAGCCAGCCGCCGAGGCGAGGGCCGGGGAGCCCCGTGCCGAGGATATTTGGCAAAAGGCGAGTCGATCCGCTTCTTTCCCGCGTTCTGCCGCTGCTTCTCCCGCATGAGGCGGCGCAGCTCCTCCTGCCGCACCTGCTTCCGCCCCGAACCCACCCCGGCCGCCGCCATCTTCTCCCAGCGAGCACAGCGGAGAGGCGGAGCAGGCGGTGTCACGCACGCCGGCTGGGCGGGAATGCGAGCGAGCCCGCCCTCCTCGGCCTGGGGCGGGACGGAGGCGAGCGCCTTGGGCCCGGTCCCCTTCTGCCTTGTGGAGCAGGAATGCATTGCCTCGCCTGGTGGGGTTTTTCAGGAGCCAAGCCGTTGGGGCACCGCCATAACTAAACAGGCACCGTCATCCAGCTGCGGGCCATGTCGCTGAATAAACTCCCCAAAAAGTGCCCAAAGGTAATTAAAACTCGCAGTGCATCCCATGCACCCAGGTCCAGAAACCCTCAGTATGCAACACAAGCGTGGAAAGTACTTTTCAGGAGTACCCAAAGCCCCCCAACACCCCCATACACCAGCTTTTCCTCAGCTTGTTGCCAGTCACGGTAACGTTTGAGGCCTGGTTTCCCCACAGAGCTCCGGGAAGCCCGCTATGGGCAGCCCCTGCCCCAAACACTCCTCCTGCCTGTGCCGAGCACACTGCAGTGTGGAGCAGCTTGCGTTCTCCCTGCTAAAATACAACCCGTCTCCAGCATTTAGGAACCACATCATGACCAAGGGCAGCAGAGAACTTTCCGTGTTTTATTTTTACCTTTTCATTTACGGTAGTACAATAAAATAAGTTAACTTAAAAAAATTAATAATAATAAAATCTAGCCCCAAGTTTCACGGTGTCAATCAAGTACTCCATTCCAGACCACAAGGAACCGTTCAAAGACCAAAAAGAAGCGTTACTCCAGGTTTACAGACATCACCCTCAGTAGCACCTGGTCAGAGGAGCCCACTACAAGCAGCGTATTTTATACTGTTCCCAGAGAGGAAGTCATCACACCATCACATCTCACTCCAGCCCACAGAAGCATGGGGAGAAAGGGGGGCCAAGGAAGCCTGTAATTCCATTTCATAAATGACAAACTTTACTGTAAGACGCTTTTTGCCTAGATGGCAAAACCAAGGTGTGTTAACACAGCCAGAGCAACATGAGTGGAGGAAGATGATGGGGTGAGTGCAACTGTGGCAAAAGGGAGTGAGGAAATGAGGTCGCAGTACACTTAAATTACAGAATCAGTGAGAATACACTTTAAGCTCGATTGAGATCTATGTTTAACTTTAAAAAATTCTGAAGAACATTTAAAATCTCCTCTTCCTTCCCCTTCCTCCCACAATTGTAGTCTGCTGCACTTTACAAAAGCAGAGAAGTTTGCTTTTCCTGAAATATATGGCTATTATGAAAAAGTGAAATGTGGGGCTCCTCTTTCAAAACTAAGTATAAAAGTCAATCCATTCTAGGTGGTCTTGCATAACTCTAAACACAACCATACGTTTTCCAAAACAAACCAACTTGTCTATTTGGAAGCAAAATAATTTCTGTATCGCAAGCATTTTTCTTCATACTCTTCTACTTTTGCCCTAGAGATCAAACACTCCAATACCAGGAGTTACCACTGTAAAGTAACTTCAGCTCAGGACACCCACCCTTTGCTGAATCCAGAAGTGCTGGTGGTGGGAGAGGTCATCACTCTCTTTGCCTCAAAGTATGAAAAGTCTTCAAATTAATCCACTGGGCCTCAAGACAGACTGAACATGTACTCCCACAAGCACATCTCAAGGAACAGAAATTTCTGGGAAGGAGGACTGGGAAGCGGCTGAAGTTAATTGCCTTTTCCACCAACTGAAAGATCCAAAAGATGGTGTCTGACTATAGCCTTAGTGTTCTTGCCCAGGAGAGAAAAATATGAAGGAGTAGCAGACATGGCCACAGTCCAAGCCATGGCCACAGCTCCCAGTTCTCTTCAAGGGCAAAAAAGGCCATTTTTGCTTATTATACATGCACCAGTGAAAGTCCAATACATTGGAGGACTTGCATTTGGAGGGTGAGGTACATTTCCATCACAGGAAAGTGGATAATCTTCAGTCCCCTGAATTAGACAACAGTGTTGCCGCTGGCTTAAAAGTCAGCTGAATCTGCTCCAGATACAGCACTAAGCTAGGCAGGGCTTCACAAAAAAAACCCCAAAAACCTACAACCAACTCTTCTTCCTAACCGTGAAGTGCTAGGAAAACGCAGCATGACCAGATTACTAGCCTAGGAAAAAATATCCACAGTCCTACTGAACATACCATCTCCTAACTTAGGATAGACACATTTTCTAGGAATTTAGACCTTAAAATCCTCCACAGTTGCCGAGATGAGTGTTTTATATGGAAAAAACACAATTTTGAAGTAAAAAAATATAGTAGCTCCAATCTTTGTATGGCCAAAAAGAATTTTTAGATTACACGTGACCCTTCCCAATGCATGGCTACCAATGCATCTGTCTAGTGGCATTTTTCGTTAAAGAAGCGTTCCTCCAATCACAACCTCAAAGATAATACTTTAACTTACTAGAAGTTAACAGGGTTTGGGTTTTTTTCCCCACATTTCCTATTTTTGTCTTGAAAGAACAGCTAAACTTAAAACATATGAATAAAGGCTTACTACACTTCATCAGCCACTGTGGGTACAACTGACCTACCGACCAGAGGCATCAGTGAAAAAGCAACTCCCACTCCAGGTACACGAGCTACAGGCTCTGATCCACAGCTGCAAAGCTGGTTGCACCTGATGACAGTTACTGTTTCCTGCAAAAGTTTCTTTTACACCTAACAAAGAAGGCCAAGCATGGCATGTATCTGACCTCCAGAATCAGTCGTAACCCTCAGTTGCATGGCATTGCTAAAATAAAGCTGCACCAGTTTGTAACGTTACAAAAATTCACTGGTTACCATAACAGACTAGAAATAATCACTGCAATTTCCCATTAACCATAACACCATGAATTCAGTGAAATCAGAAGAAAGTATTAAAAAAACCAACTCAACCTCTCAAAACAGCTCCTTAGTTTTATACCTTGCTTGAAGTGAACCCTTGGTACATGAGCAGCATGAGTAATCTCATTTCATTTCCCACCATAACTCGAGGCAGAACACAAAGAAAAATAAGAACAATCTATAAAAACCACAGTATATCAGAAATCTATGTAAAAAACACACGTTTGTATCAAGGAGCTCAGTAACAACTTAAAGCACCAGTCAAAATTAAGTACCATACATGTTACAGTACATGCCATTTATTATGACAATTTAAGGCTAAAATAGGTACGACTCCCTCATAGTCAAGCTTTCCCATATTTATAAATGCATACAAACATTAGATACAAATGTGTCAGGGTTTGTTTTATTGCTCTGAACTGTCTACCAGAATGTTCAGCTTTCCCAGGTGTTGTCTCAAGTTTGCCTTTTTTCAACCAAGCCCAAGTCCTACAACAAGTGCAACGTGGCACTTGTACGACCACAGACCTTCTTTGATTTGAGCTGCAAATGAATTCAAAGACGTATCAGGCAAAATCGCCCATCACTGCAAGCTTTGTAGCTTAGTTAACTAAACATTCATCCAGAAGATACATAGTAATTCACAACAAAGAGTATTTCTGCAATTCTTCAGGTAGGATTTTTCTTTTCAAAATAATGGGTCTAACCAAGCGGCAAACAAGACAACCAGCAAGAAATGATTGACTAGTACCAGTCTAACAGACTGGGCTTTAAAAAAGAAAAAAAAAGAAAAAAAAAAAGCTGAATAAGTGCTCCAAAACAAAGAGCAAACTTTTCTTCTTGCTCACAGAGCAATTACGTTTCCTAATTACGTGGGGCAATGCCTCATTCTGCCAGTGCCAAATTCTTTGACTGTAGCTTGTCCATTTCTTGACCAATATTTCCTTCGATGGTATCACACTGGGCAAGAAAAACCTGAGAATGAGAAACGAATGAATGTTACTGGCAAAGCACTTACAGCAACAGTAGATGCTTCTTAAGAATAGAAAATGCAGTTTCCATCATGAATTTGAAGAAGCCAACCCAACAACCACCTTCCAGTTCAGTTTTGATAGAGCTTGCTCACAATTTAGTTTACAAAAACAAATTCTGAGTTGATATCAAGTTCATAAGCAAGAAGAAGGATCACAAAGATTCAGGTAAGTTAGGGCTTCAGTTTGGACTGTGACTTTTCAACTCCCTTCTAAAACAGCCAAGGGTGGAAGCAACAAACCTACTCAGTCAAATCTACAAGAGGCTTCCATTAAACCGTGACCTCTTGCACTTCTCAGGAATGCAGGGCAACACAAACCCTCATCTTTATCAGTAAGTATCTGCTGTGCCTCAAAGCACAGAAGGCTCTTTTCCAAAAAGGGCAATCTGCAGCACCTTCAGCTTTCCTGGAACCTGCTCACAAGTTCTTACATGTATAACAACCCACACACAGCAGTTAAGAGCCAGCAGCCACTAGTCACTTTGCCGGCACTCTGTAGAGCTCAACGTGCCAGCACTTTAAGCCAATAAATTCTTTTAGGCCAATTCCAAAGTATTTGAGTACAACAAAGTTTCCGAGCAGACTCTCCTACTATCCATACACACCTTGTTTTGCTATGCCTGCACTAGACTTTTAACAGTTAAACCAGATATTTAATGTTGTTTCCATTAAAATGACACTAAGAAGCTTCCTTTCCTCTGGAGCAGCAAACTGTTGTGCCAGGTGAATGTTTCTCAGCTATCATACTGTTTCAAATTATGTGTCTTCAAATAAACCCTTGGAGCTGGCATCAAGTCACTTCTGTAAGAACTTGAGGGATGAGAGGGTCAAGGTGGGAACAGCTGCAGTTCCTGGCTGCAACTGTTTGGTATTCCTATTCTGGAAGGTACGTGGTTGCCAGCAGCAGAAGGCAGTTACTAGTTCCTCCTTGCTTTCATGGACACTTAAGAGTAATACACATAACTTGCCATTGTTTTCTTGCTCTGGAAAAACAAATTGTGGCTGACTGCTCTGCTCTGAAACCCCTTAGATTCTTCTGCAGTTCTCACAGGGTTCATAACCTACAGCTGCAGAACACTGTGCCTATAAATGCACATCAATAACTCTGATCTATGCTCAGGAGAGTCTGCTTTATGCTTTAACAGCAGTTCTTACACAAAGCCCCAGTTATTTCGGCAATAACTTCGCCCAAGAGTGGAGCTCTAGTTCTTTGCAATGAGGGTTACAGCCATACCTCTATTACAGAGTTGTGCTGCTTTGATTAGGCACATGGAATCAAGAGCATGTTCAGAGCCCCATATAACATAGCTACACCAGCAGCCATCTTCATTTCAATTTATTATCTCTGAACTTCCCTCTGCAACAAACGGCTTTGTCCCTAAAGCTACAGCAAAAAACATTCTACTCTGGAGTACTTCTTGGTAAGGCTTCCTCTAAAACAGGCAGCCTTTTTTAAAAAAACACTTCAGAAAAAGGTTTTGATAAGGTTACAGGAAAAAAACAAAACCTTTAAACTCCATAGATGAATACAAGGTACTTTCACAAATAATTTTCAGCAGTCTAACCTGTGACCAAAGCTAGCATACTATAAATAAAAGCAGTAATAAGAGCAGCATTACTCCTCATTTATAGAAGTTTGGCTTTAGGAAGGGGGGGAGGAAGGACAAATTCCAGTATTTAGTAGCAAACCTTCAGCTCAAAGTCTCTACGGAAACAACATGTTTGTAAGCATCACACAACGGCAACGTGATGAAAAAACCCACCCCCAGCACAGCTGCTCTTCTGTGGAGATTTTACTTGAGACTCTCCACAGAAGCCTGGTACATTGAAATAGAACCTGAATTTTCCAAAGAACACCTCTATGCAAGGTCCAGCAGGAGTTATGAGCTGACAGCATCTTTGTGTCCAGACTTCAATCATTACTCCAGCCCACTGATGGATGGGAAAGGAGGAATCATCCTGTTTTCTCTACAAGTTATCAGAATTGCTCTACATCATCAGGCAGTCATGAGACCAATCACTAATGTAAATTACAAACGTTATCTGAAATCAGCATGAACTATGAAATCTGTATTTCTGTATACTGTTTTATAAAGCTATTAAATACCTCTCCAAGGGAGGTCGTAAGAAGTGCAAGAACAGACATTGAAAAAAAATAAATCTAAGCTGTAAACAGCTCCCATTTTCACAGACTCTTGGTGTACAAGTGCCCAGCATTAATGGAAAACAACAACAACAAAAAAACCAAACCAAATAAACCAAACCTCACCTGAACCCTTTTCACCAACCCCTTCTTTTTCAGTTTGCAATCACTGAAATTCTCTGGCAGATTCTGTAGTAAAATAAACAAACAAGTTGATGCAGCTTAATGTTGAAATTAACATATGAAAATAACAGCAAAAAGTGAATGCAGCAAAGAATCCCCTGTAAAGGACAGGCATCCTGAAAATGCCATGCCTGCTCAGCAAGGATGGCTGCACAACAAAGAATTTAAAAGTCATAAATTCAGTAAAGAGACTAAAAGATCAATTACTTTCTTACAATCACATTAAATCAATCACTTGCCATCATTAGAACATATAATCAGTAAAGTTGGCAGCACCACCAGTCTAAAGTATACATCTGATCTCTGCAATCTACTCATGGAAGGTAACAGATGTGAAGTGTTACATGCTGTTAGCTTTTAATTTACTTCAAACTGCCTCAGTTTCCATACTCCTACCACCTGATATATGATGTGTGTCATCCCAGCAAATGTTTTATTCTTTGTTCTCTTGAAGCAGTGTGAAACTGGGGTGTTGGTTGGGAATGGAGTTCAGGTTTATGATGTGTTGGATTTTTAAACAGGTAAACCAGACTATCGTTATCATATGAAGTTTATGTGAACATTGTTAAAAGCATCATGCTCTCATTGTTGAAATCACATAAAAACCTTGGGAGTTTTTCATAAGCATACCTTTTATCTTCTGCCCCAACCCTCTATCAAGAACAGAGGTTTCCCTATTCTGCCCCGTGTTTCATTTCAGCTAAAACACCAAGCCCTGCTGAGAAGCCTTGATACATCATCTTTGATAAGCATTTTTAAAAGTACTTTCTCTTAGTGTCCAGCCAAGCATAAAAGGTCTTTCGTGAAGGAGCCCTGCACATAACCTAACACAGGATTTAAAAATACACGAGACTCCACATCAAAAAACCAGTCAATCATGGGAAGTGAAACTGTAAGTATCACCGAGATCCCAGGAAGCTCAGGACTCACACTGCTCCAGTATTTTGCAGTAATCAGCACACTGGAAGTGATACCAGACACAGAAATAATAATCACCAGGCTTTGCATGCGGACCCAGGACCACAGGTGAGGAGAAAATAGGTATGCAGCAGAGCGAGCTGGGACACATTCTTCTATTTTACTTCTGTATAAAATTTTAAGTTTAAAATCCCCCTCACTCTTTCTATGCTCAGCTGGAAGAAGAAATGCATGACGCTGCTTCCTGGCTCCTAGGAGAGCACAGAAGTTTGAAGTGGGATTAACTACTACTACACAGACCCCTTTCCAGGGTCAGAGGCTTTTTGTTTATTTTGTTGGTTTGCCTTGGGAAGAAGGGTAGGAGAAAGAGTCTTCTACTCCTGTCGTTCCAGTTTCCATTTCTGTTGCTCCAGAAACAGTTTCCCTGGTTCAGCTGGATAAAACTCCTAACAATGCTTAACCTTTTCTGATCATGAAGAGAAGTGTACCTTCCTTGCAGGGGGCTCTTACGTCAGGCTGCACCTCCTGAACCAGAACCAAAAACTGGGCATACTTCTTGCAGGTGGAAAAATGACCATCAGTACCAGAGGTGCAAAGGCACACAGAGATTAAGGGAGACAGCCTTCCAACTGTAAACTGCTGCAGTGTTAGCTTATAAATAGGGACAGAAATATCTAAAACCTAAAAGTTATGTTTGGGTTTTGTTTGTTGTTTGCTTGGGGTTTGTTTGGGGTTTGTCTTTTTTTAAATTTCTTTTAACCCTCTTAATACCAAAACCACCCTTCAGTGTGTCCAAAGATGCATCACCTGCCTATGCTTTCCAACTCCTCTTATTTTGCAAGAAAGTGCAGGTGAAGTAGATTTGAAAGTAAACTGCCAGATTAGCTCCAGGAATGTGTGTCATGCACAATGTAAATCCTCCTACAGGAGCCTGTTCTATGCTGGTCACCTTCATTTATGTAACATCACCTTGTATCCTTGGATTTACACCATCGGTTCAGAAGCTGCTATTACATTGCTCAACAATGGTCTGCCTAAAATTAAAATCCCTTTTTTACTCCCATTTTCCAAAGCAGAGCTGCTTTTTTTTTTTTCCTTCCCCCAGTTACTTGTTTTGGAAGCTAATTTGCTCTTTACAAAGTATATTTTCTAGTACTGTGTACTGACATAAGCCCTTGCTCACTGTGGCATGCTAAATCCACATCTCCTTCCAAGAAGCAGGGCACTGTGGAGAGACTGTATTACATGCTTTTCTTTCAGAAACTGAATGCTCCAAAGACATTACAAAGTAATTGAGAAGTTAGTTTAAAGCTGTGGGTGAATTATCTTCAAACACCAGTGCTGGTTCACAAATTAAAAGGCAGCCTTTGGAGTATTTTTAGCTGTCATGGGGAAAAAGAAGTTAAAAAAAACCCATTATACAGCTACATGAAGTATTCTAAGGGATCTTAGACATAGGACCCTGTAATCCCACATGAAAATATTCCTGTTTTAATGATGGTTTTCAACAACACGATTGACTTTAAATGAACAAAATACGACAAGAAACATTTAACATAAAGACTATTTGATGTGTGCTATTTTGACTCCATACATTTAATTGCCTGAAACAACAAAGATCAGTCAGACCTAAGTATTAGTGGCTCGTTCTCACCAGAAAATGAAGCTGTTATCTCACTGTCAGAGGAATTCTTCTATGCCCTCAAGTTTTACATGACCTGAAGTTTCTTAATAACCAGCTTAAAACTGGAGTTATGTGCTAGCTCAGTTACACCGCCCATCTCCCTTTGCTGAGTGCTTATTTGAGGCTGTACTTTCTGAGGGAGATTCTGGCCTATCCAAGTATTCCTACCAACCTGGAAAAGCAAATTAACAAACAATTTTCTATCACCAGAACAGGACTGAGTCAGCTTTCAATAGCAGATAGGAACTCCAGCTGGGCTTACCACACAAAGTCTGTTTCTAAAACAGAGACTGGTAACTGGAGGAAACTTTGAAATCTGAGTGTAGAGAAGACATTCAGGCTGTTTCTGTTTTTGACAACATTTTTCAAAACTGTTTTTAATTACAACTGTGCATGCAAACTCCTGTGTTTGCTTGCACACCCACAGAGATGGGTTTTTTTTCCTTTTCAATCACACCTTCTGATCCCCTTGGCAGAGACAAGTAACTGGAAAGGCTAAAGGTACTAACTTATCAAGCTGTTTAAAAGATGTTTTGCAATCAAATTAGTAAAGTTTACAAATCTTAACATTAAATGAAATCTCACAGTCTCTCTGTTTTACCTTAGTCAGCTTACGTCTCCTCTCCAGGAATACGTTGTCCAACTATTCAGGGTTTAACAGGTGAAGCTGGCAATAAACCTTAAGTCACAATAACATTTCAATATTTAATTAAAATGAAATTTAATTAAAGAAGTAGCTTAAGCCTAGGCAGTGCTTATGCAAAACTCATTGCCAAATCTACATTTTGGTGCTACCATTGCTTGCAGAGCAGTAGTTTGGATTAGTATATGGTCTTCTACTGCACAGCATATTCTTACTTTTATAGCAAATCTCCTGTGTGACAAAATGCTGCTCAAGTCTCACAGCCTTGGTCTGTATGCTTTAAACTTTTGAAAGTGCTGTAGCACTGGCTTCACCTCAGCAGCTTCTGTAGAACTCTGTGGCACAGGCTCTTTATCCTCCCCACATCCACCCAGAAACAGAGCCTGAGGCCCCTGTTACCAGAGGCTATCTCCCACCCCACCATCTCTTCAAGAGCTTTCACCCTGCAGACACAAAGACAAGATGCACTGTGGAGACATAGAGTTACATCCTCAAAGACTCATCTTTTGTACACACAACACTCATGCTTCATACAAGAATTCCTTAAAACCCATCACCATTTACACAGAAATAAATCAATGTGTGTTTTCCTGCCTCTAGATCTTCTCTGCCCTTGAGTGCTTCTAACAGTGAAGCCAGCACCCCCGCCCCTGAACACCACTCATCATGGAATGCGCTCTTTCGTCACTTCTTCCCCCTCTCCCAGCTGATCTCCCAGTAAAACCACCTCCCTTTGCTGCTGAACATCACCTTCAGCTCTGCTCAAGCTCCATTTGTTTCAGAAGTGCTTTGAGTAATGATTTTTAAGCTTACTGTTACCACCACATCTTTGTTCTGCTCCTTGGTTACTTCTTATTTCCCAAACCATAGAGCCCCATAGGTAATACCTGATACCTGAACCCACTTCATGGCAGTGTAGTTACTTAATAGATGAATGATAAGTCTAAGTTATTATTTATGACTATTTTATCAGAACCAAATGGACAGTTTATTGTCCTACACTAGCAGTAACAGCTAGAGACATTGCTGACTTGTTATCATATTACTTTAAAAAAAACCCAGTACCTGTGCTACACAGGGCACCAATGCTTATCAGCTGCACACAAGGACTCAAGAAATGAGGACAAACCACCAGAACAGAATTATGAGTCTATCAATAGCCTCAGTACTGACACATGCAACTTGACAGATGATTTTGTAGTGAATTTCTGTAAACAAAATCAGTGACTGGTATTTCAGAAAAGAAAGCTTTTTTTATTATTTTTCAGTTGTTAGAGCAATCTGTTCTTTGCAATATTGTCTTTCTAGATTACAGATCTGCCATTTAGCATGAAGTCATCCTGAGAACAAAGTAATTGCTCAGACTGCAAGACTGGTGACAGACTTCATGTAAATCAGAGCAGGCTCACAAGAGGTTCATACTGTCATGCATGTCAATTCAAATTTTCCTGCAAGTCTCAGAAAAGCTTTCCTTTTTCCTTGAAAACACCTTTCCATTATTTACACACTGTGTCAGCTTATCAAGGGAAGGATTTTCTGCATTGTGCTCACTGAGATTTGTAGTTAAGTAGTGCTCTTTGACTTTTACTCCTGGACCAAATCTTTTAACTGCTGAAATATATGGCATTTCTGGTCATGCACACACACACATCTTCTGCTGTTGTATTTGTATTCCTCAACTTGTGTTTGTATACTCGACTTGTATCCCTCTTGAAGATAACTTCAAAGCCGGTGTCATATGGGAATGTCTAACTGTGTCACAGCATTGAAAAACTTGAAAGATATTCAAAAATTCCCTCCACCCTTCCAGCTGCCCTTCCACCTGCAGAACCAATAGCTAAACACATTTAAGGTTAAAATATTTAAGTTACACTGCTCCAAAGCATCACACAAGACTTTCCTTTCACACCTTGGGCAGTGACAACACTGTATTTTTCCCTCTCCCACCCCAACACTGCATGACTACCGTCCTACTTCTCTGCTTTCCAAATGACTTCTTTTAAATTCAGAGTTGTTGAACACATGGAGTCTAATAAAAAGGAGTACTGGTTCCAAACTCAGTTCCTCCAACTACTGAACTTGTCTGCTAACAGCAAGAGGGGGACACCCTTAGAACAGACAGAAAAAAAGATGAAGCTTCCTTGCCCTTAGCACTCTATAACCATAAAATCCTTTGTTTGTATTGAGCTAGATGTTTTTGAACTAAAGAATGTATGACAGCCAAGACACTTTACACAACTTTCACAACAACTCCATCAAAGAAACAAACTGGAACATTCATAGTGTGAGCTTGCTGGTATGTTTCACTTCTAGGATGCATCGATTCTTCTGTCTTAGCAGAAAACCACTCACTCAGTCACTTTTTTTTCTTATCTTTTTTTTTAGCATGCTGCTGATTGAATCAATAGATGTCTATATGATCAATAGAACTCAAGAGATTTCTCAGAGTTTGCTTTTTCACTTGGTTAACAAAAAAACCCAACCCAAAATACTGTATAAAATAATTCTGAGATACAGATAAAATACTTTCTCTGCTTTGTATTTTTATTTACCACTCTTTACTTCAGTGGAACCCATTTACTGTTCACAAATGTACCTCATCATGTTCTGTGTGGCTACCTCTGTATACTGCACAACTACAGTACAGGTAGGTAATAGCTCACCAAGTCTGTGGCCTGTCCACCTGATCTGGTATAATACCAGCACACACGAACAGCTACATTTATATAAAGATTCCATCCAACTACACGTATCTCATCTGCAAGACTTCACAGAAGTTTCACAAACATTCAGTTTTCATGACAAAAACCACAGCCACCTTTGTATATTAAAGGAAATAAATATGGACTTTGGTATGTGTAATGTAGCTTCAATCACTTGTAATAAAACCCCTCACTTATTTCTTGCTTTAAAAACCATGAGGCTCATCAAATGTCAATGGCTGTTACACAAAGTAACAGAAAACTATTACAAATATTAAAAAATACTAGTTATAATTATTTTTAGCTCTAGCTGCTGCACTTCTGCACAAGACAGAATTGAGGCACAGGGACTCCATTATTTCCTAAACCAAAACACGAAGTCAGCAGGTTGTAAGACTTCTAAAATCTTGTCCTTAAACCTAAAAAAATCCCTTGTTCAGTACTATTTAGAGCATTTTAGATAAGGAGATAAACAGAAAGCATGCTATTATGTGAGCCATGCAAAAAGTACCAGAATCAAAAGTAAACTTGGGAAACTCAGTTTGGATTAATTAGGAAGCACTGAGAAGGGTTTTTCAAGGCTGCCTGCTGGGTTCCAGAACTGTACACCAACATACAAGTACTGATTTTTTTCTAAATAGGACTTAGGCTCAGAAATTGAAAGGATCAGAAATAAGTTTTAATCCCATCCAAATGAAACAGTTGTCACCTTATACCTATTTTCCCAATAACACAGTAAATCTGTCACTTCAAACGGGCAATCAGTGACACGGAGTCTGTATGTCTAACAGCACTCAAGATCTGCCAGCAAAGTACCTTCCTCTAAATGAGGCGGAAAATAAAATGTTAAGACTTTAAAATACTTAGCATATCACAATTTAAAAACATAATTACATAATGAAGTTTACATATAATGACCCAGCAGACAGAGAACTGGAACAGGAAATACCCAAGTTGCCTTAATCTTCTATTGATGTCTACACAAGTCCTGTATTCTTACCCAGCTCTCAGCTACTACACCATATGGGAAAAGGTATATTATGGTCTGGAGATATGCTGTAAGGTTATGATCCATTAATGACTGTGAAGCACTTGGATATATGCTAGTACCTTCCAAAGAAAGAATCCAGTCCTCAATATGCAGGCAATCTCAATTAAAGTCCTGTCAGTCCACATATGACCAACCAGAAAATTCTTCAGGACCTACCTGTTCTTATGCAATATAGAATACGAAATGTATGTTTGGGTTTTGTTGGGGATTTTTTTCCCCTCAGATCTTTACTGTTACCATGAAGATTAACAGAAAAGTTCTCCAAGACAAACTAAAAGGGTAAAACTTGAGTAAAGGATACCCATTTCATGTAGTCTTAACAGGCTGCTGCCCCAAATGAAGCTCTTCTGTAGAATGGGGATGCATACACAGGCATTAATGTCACCATTTAGAAATAGATGCTGCCAAGTAGCCTTTTGGAGACATAGAGGGGCAAGAGCTGGATATTAAAGAAAAAATGAGCAGACCAATTATTTTTTTGATTTGAAAATGAGTTATTTTTTTGTATTTAAAATATAAAATAAATTAAAAGAAAGATGTGTTCTTAACAGCAGGTTTAGGTTGGGATTTGACACTCTTCTGTGGTTATTTACTTACAATGGCATCGATCTGTTCCAGGATCTTCATGAACTGCTCTGCAGTTCCTTTTATCCTCTTGTCCAGCTGTTTCAGCGCTTCTGCTTGAAGATCCTTTGCTAAAAAACCCTGAGGAGGGAAAAGAGGGGAGGAAAGACAGAATTATACCATAGCCTACAGAACACTCAATCTTAGAAAATCTGCCAATCCACTGCAGCAGAAAACATCTTTTCTTATTTTTGTAGTTTCAAGTATGACAGGGACTCCAGTCTCCATCCCTCTTCTATCAGTCCTTGAAAGGCTAAATGTAAGATCTGCTAGCCTTACTTAAAAGGCTAAACAAGTAACAGGCATTCTCCTTGGGACTTTGAGAGAATTCTTTGTGTTTTGCTAGATCTAAAGAATATAATTTATTCAATATGTAACATTATTTACGTTTTTCCAAACAGTGCCATATCTCCATTTTGCAAATATATATAATAAGTAGCATTTAAAATTCAGTAAGCATTTTACAGGCCCACCTGGAAAGTTAGGAAGCACATTCTATTACTGACTACACAAAACCTTAAAACAGGTGGGATTTTAAAATATATATATCTACAAAACTGTTTTGCAAAGATACAAACCAATACAAAATTAGCATACCTTCTGGATACCTGTGAACTCTTTATTAACTTCCTCTAACTTATTAGCTATTTGCTCCACTGACTTCTCCAAATCTTTTAACTTCTTTAATTCAGCCTCTTCTTCTGGACTGTTCTGTGTATTCAAAAGTACGACATTCACAACTATGGCACAAATACAGTCACTATGCAGCTAAAAAGCAACAACAGTGGTGAATCGGGGATAAAGGTTTTGCTGATTTAAAATACCTACTATTATTCTTTCTGCACTTTAAATAAGCACCTTCCAAAGCTGAATTACAAAGTGGGAATGTACACAAACACATTAAATGAGGTTAGTTTGGGGAAAAAAAGGAAAAACATGAACAATATTCTTTGTTAGCTTAGCATCTTCACAGTAGAGGTAACATTTACATCACTAGATACTACCTTGTCCTCTACTTGGCAAAGCCAGCCACAAGCCATTTCATCAGGAAAAAACCCAGCAGACTGAGCAGCCACAGTGCTTTTTTTGTTGCGTTTGTTTGCTTGTTTGGGGTTTTTTGGGTTCTTTTGTTAAACCAGAAAAATAAGACAGGCAGAGAAGTTCATCAGTGCACAGAAGGTCCATGAGCACTGACAAGCAACTGATCAGGCAGAAGTTTGTCAATAATGTAAGCCAGAAGTCAGCCAATAATGTAATTTCAGGAATGTACAAACTGCAGAGTTATCTGCAGCACAGTGTGAGGCTGAACTCGACTTTGTGGGTAGGTGTACAAGATTAGGTTTATGTCATTTGTAACCTGTTTCAGCAGCTGAATTGCTGACAGAAATTATGGTAATTTAAGAGAAGTAAAAAAAGGTCTGAAGGCAGCACTTACCCTTTTCCCAATCAACATCACTTTGCAACCATTTTTAACACCAAGTGCTGACAATGGCTGTTCCAATTCTTTCAGAGACTTCCCTAAATGGAAAAAAAGAGAGGAAAAAACCCAGTTAAAATATAGTTGGTGGCCTAAGGATGTCTTTTTGAAAACATTCAAAACAAGAACACCTAAAAGTTACTAAGATTAAAGGTATCCTCTATAAGAAACATTGACAGATTTATAAATTACCTTTATATATCAATTTCTGAAAAGGAACTGGAACTCCAGTGACTTGTTCAATAAGTACAGCCATGTCTTGTAGTGTAGGTTCACCATCTTCTTGCTGAGACGCAACCTGAATACTGTGTTTTTCATTACCTAACAAAACCCAGAGAAACAGTAACACTTATTGTTACCTAGAGAATATTATGGGGGATGGGTGCCTAACATTTGTTTCCATCAATGCAACTCTAATAACCTGAAGAGCTGGATCCGGTTTGTTCTACTGGCACAATGCTCCTGCTAAACACAATTCCCCACCTGTTTTTAAGAGCGCAGATGGCGCCCAGACACCCCAGAAGCTAAGCATGAAAGCCCATACCTTTGTGATGTATTCCACTTCCTACTTGGAGGAACTTTTATTGGCATGAGCCTTGAGGAATCAGAGACAATTTATCAGCTCCTTTGCTCCCTGCTCCTCTTACATGAGAAGCAAGCGATCGACCCTACCCTGCCTCCCCTCCACCAGCCACCTGAGAGAATTCTCACCGTCCAAACATTATTTCACCCCATAGTACCGCTCATATGCAGCCTTAACCACTCTGAGAAGCCTCAGCCTGTATGTCACCTTCTGCTTATGGAGCATCCTACTTGGAATCCCTATGACTGTTAGCATGCGAACAGCAGGAAGTTCTTAGTAAAAAAAAAAGGAGCATGTCTATTAAACTCTGCCTATTAAACTCAGTACAGACCCTTCCTAGAATCCTCTGCTCCCACACACTTAAAGCCTGTCAATTTTTAAGCACCCCCAGACATGTCTTTACTTTGCAGAAGGAGAGAATTCCTTAACAAATACCAGAAAGAAAACTAGTCTCATGCCACTAATTTGAAGAGCATGCATCTTTTACAAAGAAGAGTGCTAGAAACATTGATTTTAAGACATTGCATGCTCCCAGAGTCACATGATAAGTGACACTGTGGCCTCAAAAACTTGCAGGGTCCAACAATATTTCTGAATTCAAAATGGTTTTAAGCTAAAAATCACATTATACAAACTCTCACCCAACCACTTTCCATAACCAGTCCTTCTTCCCAATTTGTTTTAGAGGAAAAAGAAAAAAAAGTCCTAACCTCAATACACTTCAAAAGGTTGTTTTAATACATACAATTGCTTTATGTGAGGCAATTAGGAGAAATAAAATACAAATAGCAAATGGGGAGGAGAACAGCAGAAGTTTGCTGAGCAAAATCAACAGTGTTAATGGCAAATACTGAGTACCACTTTGGGCAGGCTCTAACAGAAAATTTACTGTAAATTCACAGCATCACAGGTTACCAGTTTGCTTCTGTAAATTACAGTACTAATTTTACATAACCACTAGTGCAAAATTCCATTTTTTTAAAGCTTAAATACATTCAAAAAACAGGTCAATTTATTTTTTTTAAGATTGTCAAGTGACACATGTGGGTCTGCTCTCATTCTCGTTCTTCTCCCTTAATTTCATCTTTCCCTAGGTAATCCAGCAGCCGATAGCCACAGGTATAAACCAGGCAGCTGAAGTCCAAGATGAAGGATGCCTTCTATTTGCTACTTATTAATGACAAAGTCATTACCAAATAAGAAAACAGCTGGAGGGATAAAATGGCTGTTGGCAAACAGCAGGATGCTGGAATTATAAATACATTAGTATCGTCACTGTCACCTTTGCAAATGAAAACCCCTCAGATCAAATGGAGTTCTCTGAAGGCTCATGAATCATGAAGACTCAGAGTATTCCACAAAGTTCCCCACCACAGACTCTTAGATAAAACTACTAGGTGATAAAGGAAACATTTTCACAAGATAATATATCAAATACAACAGTACGACTTTGAAAATATGAATGAAAAAGCAGAAACAAGATCTAAAGGTGGAAAGAATCTCACAACCATTGTGCAAAAGGAACAGAAGCAGACTGTAATTTTCATTAATTAAAAAACATAACCCACTAAAAAAATCACAAGTATTATTAACAAAGATCAGCTGATGAACAGCTTGGTTTCACTGCCTCACCTAGATCCACTTCATGAAAATGTAACCATGGTATTTCCCATCTCATTTGTGAGGACTGTGGAGTCCAGACTAATCTCAGTCCCTTTGTAGTAACTTTTTTACTATTTACTTGCAGACTTAACCACATCTTCCTTTCCAACTCCTCCTGTTTCTCTTCTGGAGGGAAAGCAAGCCTCTGTCCTGTCAGCTGGCCTTTGAGGAACCCATTTCACCAGGTCAGCACCTAACCATTACACTGAAGAAACCACCACTTTCTGCTCCAATCTGGCACCTCACTAACCGCAAACGTTCAAGCCTATTCAAGGACATGACAGCCCATCAGGCGGCTTTTAACATATAGCCCTGACTTCCATGATATATTTCATCCTAAATGAAGATCGCTACCAAAAGGGTGAGCTCTGCTCTGTGCTCTCTGGCAAGGAGAGCCCTGTCACCTGTTCCCACCTTGAAGATCTACCCTTGTGCAACAAGTCTGATCATCTTGCTGATGCAGACTACATGTTCTCCCCTTTTTAGGATCAGCTTAAGGGAGGCAGTGGGAAGGCGGCAGAAGAGCAAAGGAGGAGCAAAACCTTACGGCAGCAGCCGGCACGGAGGCCGGGCTAAGAGGAGGGTGAGCCATGCCCACTGCCCCACCTTCCCCCGGCCCGAGGTCAAGGCAGGCCCGTCCGCTGGCCTAGCGACACCGGGACGGCTGCCGCGATCCAGCCGACAGCCGCAGCCCCCCGCAGACGCCGGCAGCTCCCGCATTTCCCATCTCCTGAGGCTCTGCGGAGCCGCCGCTCCGGGCCCGCCGCTCCGGGCCGCGGCCCGCGCGTTTCCTGCTCACCCCCGGCACCACAGGGGCTGACACGGGCCAGCCCCGTACGGCCGGGCTACGGTTAACTGCCGAGGCGAGGCTCACGGTAAGCGATAGAGAGGGGCAGCCCCGGGGCCGGGCGGAGCCCCTCGCGGCCGAGATTCCATCCACACCGTGTCCCGCCTGGGGTAAGCGGCGCCGCGGGCCCCTGTCAGCTCGGCAACGGCTGGAGGCGGGCCACCCACCCACCCACCTTCCCTCCCGCCGGCAGCGCTTACTGTAGGTGACGGTGACGGTAACCGGGGCTCCGGGCGCCGCCATCTCGCCCCCGCCACAAGGGAACCGTTCTGCGGGCGCCTCCCGTGGCGCGCTAGGAGCGCGTCACTTCCGCGCCGAGCCCCGCCCCTCCAGTCAGTAAGGAGCGCGGCTCCGCCCCGGGGAGGTGGCGCCATGCGGCGGCTGCGTTGCTGTTCCCGGAGCCCCGATGTCTGGCGGCGCCGCCTGCGCGGGGGCAGCGCCAGCCCTGGGCGGGTGATCCCGGAGGAAACGGGCGCTTCAGCCGCTGCCGCCCGGCGCTGCGTCTCGGCCACCCTTCAGGCCCGGGCACCGCCCCTGGGGAGTGAAGCCTCGGCAGCAGCCTGGGCCCGGCGGCTGGGAACAGGCGGCGGCGGCTCTTCTCGGACCGCTTTCGCTAGGACGCCGCTTGTCGCGTTGGCTTACGCGGCGGCTCCCAGCGGCTCCTGCCTGGAGGAGCCACACAGCCAGAGCCTGTGCAAGACCCCACGCCAGGTGCTTTTGGGGTTAGAACCAGACCTCACCTCTAGCAGAGCCGGTGCTGGAGCAGCACGCGACGCTGATAAGAACCGGGGAGGCGGGTGCATAGGGGTACAGCTCAAATTAGTTACCAAAAACACCACACAAAAGGATCAGCTAAACTATGTGATTTTATGTCTCCACAGAATACATAAAGTTAACGATAACCCTATTTTATTACAGCTTGGGGAAGGTTACAATAGCATAAAAGTCAAGACTGCAGTAGTTTAAAAATTGCTTTCAATTCTTTTATCAAATAAGCGCAGTGATAAGGGAGCTATTTTACAGAGAGTAAGCAGCAACATACAGTCTTAGTTTCAAGAAAGGGAAATGTAATACTAAGTCAAAATAAACCTCAGCTATCCACAGCCACCACTAGTATTCACATACTACTTTGTCCTTAAGACATGGAAATCAAAACCTATTGGACTGACTGCTTCCAGCAAAGAGAATTGTGCCGAATTTTCCATGAATAGAAAAAGTCAGTAGTAGAATCTTCAAAGAAAGACCACCACCGGCCACTGATGCTGCATTCTAGGATGTAGTGATATTAAGGTTACACTGGAAGGAGAAGTTCTCCAGGCTTGAAAAAAAAATAATCTCAACTTGATTGGTAAAGTATAGTTCGTTATATCCATTGTGCTTTTGAAACATTTATGTCGCAGGGATCTTTGGCAATCCAAATTCATCCACCAGTACACCATCCTGTAAGAGAGGAGCACCAGGTTAACAACTCTCCACCAACCAGACACAAAACTTCGCTTACAATTTCTGTAAAGTAATCTAACTGTCACTCCGTGACAGCTGGCATCAGAATAAGAGCATCAGTGTTCTTCCCCACTGGGAAGCCCCAAAAGCAAACGTACAGAAAACTAGCTTACATTTTTAAGACTACACTAGGAGCTGTAATGCTACTCTTAAATTCTACTTGCAGCCTGGCAGTCCTAGATATGAATTACAAAGTCCCATTTTTGCTATTTAGAGCATAATACAGAGCACTCAGTACACTGCATTCTCTCATATATAGCATCCAAAATATGTACAACATTAAGCATGTTATTTTGTTCAAAATAGTAAGGATTCCAAATGTAAAGTGGCCAATGCAAGTGTGATTAAACCAAGTGAACAAAAGGAGTATTTTGCTTTTAAGGAGGAAATGACTCACTTTGTTTTTTGTGTCAGTAGGAGTGACCTCTGGTATTGCTGGAACAGATGTGGCTTCATCTAAGTAGGAATTGTCTTCATCAGCTAAAAGCTCATCACCTAACGCATCCAGTTCTGAAATTGAATTATGTTGGATGAACAATTATGCAAAAAATTCCTTTTGCAAAAGAAAAGTTGCTCTTCTGGTGAAACAGGGCTCATACTGCATGCTGGCATTCACACTCATTCAGCATTACTTAGCCACCAGTCAGAAATACACACACGCAAAATAGAGAGAAGCTTCTTCCCTCCATAGCAGCATTTAATTACCGTCTCTCTCATGTTTATCTCATGCTCTCCTTACTGCTTTTAAAGAAAATGCAGATTTTATGTTTAAAAAGTTAATAGAATTTTTTTTCCCCCAACACACTTAAATGACTAGCAAAATTAAAAGATCACTGTATGATTGCATGATGATTTTTACATTCAGGAACCTTACTAACCTGCTTCCAAGTCATCTTCATCAATCTCTGGTGTTCCATAGCTACGACTCAGTGCCTCCTGGACTTCATTGGCTTCTTCCATCATATCCTCTAACTGGTCTTGTATGTCCTGGAGCAAGAAACAATTTCAACTGGTCCGTATTAAACAATTTTAGTTACATTTATCAGAGCTTAATCAAATTCAGTTTACTAATTCCAACATACAAGGCACTCAATTTTTGTAATGCATGAGCCATTTTTTGAAGGAGCAGTAATACAAATGGAGACATGTGCATTCAGTATGACAGTGTGGCCTTAACTACTATTAACATTATAATAAATGTATGAGGTGGAAATAGAGGAACCTGAAACATCTCTGCAGAACTCTCTGGTTTTTTAACTATTCTTCAGGGTAAATTGAAAGCCTCTAATAAAGTACCCAGAGTTCAGCATTATCATCTTGCAAAGCAGGAGAGTATGAAATTCAGAGCAATTAAGTTACTGCCTGGAGAAGCAGCACCAGCCTGAGCTGCGTTAGCGTACCTATTGGCGCTGCACCTGTACCCAGGTACGGAGACAATTCTTGCCTGCAGGCTTACAACATGGGCCACATATAAAAATAGCACAGGAAGGATAACTTAAAGAAATTCAGCACTGGCATTTGATAAGAGTTTCTGTGCAGCATACTTGAGAGTTCTTACATTTTTAAACTGCATTTTCTCAAGACAGGGCCAGGCCCTGCAGACCTCTTGAAATAATTAATTTGATCATTTGGGGCTTTTTTTGTTTTGTGGGATTTTTTTGTTGCTTGTTTGGGGTTTTTTTTTTGTTTTTTTCTTGTTTTGTTTTCCAATCTGGCACTACCATGAACTAGGGGAGCAAAGGATGAATCTGCATGTAAGAGCAGCAACAGAGGAAAAGGATAACAGAAAAAGCCACAGTGGAAGGTATTCACTGACATTTATGCTGAAGTGCTGAAAAAAGGAAGGGAGAGCTTAAAGATTAGCACACGGAAACGACAGCCAGCAAAAGAAGGCCAACAACCGACTATGCAGTACCAGAGAAATCAGGAAGGAATTATGATGGTGGTCTTCCCCATAAAAATGGGAGGCAAACCCATGTGAACTAGAACTGTCAGCTTACCTTTAAGTTACAGAGCCTACCTGTCACTATTTCAGTACATTGTTTCTGTTCTTTACTAATTTAAGCAATAAAGCTCACCTCGATTTGATCAATTTTGACTTGCTTGTAAGCTTTCTTCATTTCTTTGACCCCCAGTTTCATTGCATCAACCTAGAAGAAGAGTCAAACAATATGTTTGCATCCCATGCAGCATATACAAATTGAAGAGATGTGAGATTAATATACTGGTACCGTTGTCTTTGTATCCTTCAGTGCCTGAATAGTGTAATTAGCTTGTTCCATATTAAAAGACTGCTGTGACAGATTATCCCGCTGCTGTTCGTACCTGTTAAAAAATGCAAACAGTGGTTTTAAAACACTGCTACTTATTGCCACAAAAAACCCCCCTGTCCCTTAATTTTTTTTTTAAATGGAAACAAACAAGAAAACCCCAACCAAAACAGTAGCAGTCCTCTGAAGATAAGAACAGGTTTGGGTTTTTTTTTTTCAGTTTCATGTAACCAATCAGATGCGAATGAAAGTCTCATGAATATCTGGCCATTATGGATTTCTACGCACTGAAGGTTCACAAGGCTATTTCTGAACTAAGCTTCTGCTATAACTGACAGCAATACCATATTTGTGTAGGCTTGCACAGTAGGTAAAGCTATAGCAAAGGTTATCTTCACTGTAAGCTAGAGATGCGTGCCACTGCTCACTAATGCTGGAGGCTGAATGGAAGAGATGCAGGTTATCCAAACCACAGTGGTTCCACACCAGAGCTTTTCAGAGCAAGGAGCAGGGAGAGAAGGAGACAGGGAACTGTTAGAGCTAACCAAAAAGAAGGGAGGACTTTAAAAATCAGGAAACCACGCTTCTCAAAGCTAAACTTGTATCCAATCAAGAATGTAAAATATGTCAGGCTGAACACAAAACTGAAAGCATAAAAATGAACAATATCTCTTAAAACATCCAGGGCAGAAGGTCTGCAAGACAAGGATGATCCAAATACAAAAACTGCTTCTGGACAAGGAATGAATATAGTATTGTTTAACGAGATGGAGGAGATGACTGAGGGATATGATGATGGCCACTTGAGAGGCTCAGTGACTGTAAATAAGGGAACAACTAATAACATTACCATGCAGAGTGAAAAAAAACCCCAAACAAACCAAACAAAAAACCCCAATCCAAACTAAAAAAAACCCCAACACAAACCCAAAACTCAAAAGAAAGCAGTTCTCCTCACATCTAACTAAACTATCACATTCCTTACCACAGAATACCATGGATTGTAAGAGTTTACAAATACTTAACAAGTAATTGAACTGAGTCTGTAGAGGTGCAATTCCTCTGAGTGATATGAAATGCAAGATGATAAAAGCTTTGGCTCAGGCAGCACCTAAGAGATGGGCAGTTCAGGGACTACAAGATATTCCCTGCACCATGTTCTGACATTCTCCCCTTTGTGTTTGTTGCTGGACACTTTTCCCAGACAGTACACCAGGCTAGAACAGACCGTGGGATCACATATCATATCCATTCTGGATTTTCTGCATAGATAGAATTGCCTGCACTACATGTGTTCAAGGGTGTCCACAGAAAACAAGCACATTTCCAGTAAAACAGAAGACGATCACAAAGAACACAATTTACAGTAACCAATTAATGATATAAAACGAGGCATACTCTCTCTCAAAGTTCAGGAGCAAAGCACAGCTCCAGTGATGAGCAGATTTAGGTCAGCTTGTCCCAGTCCAAATTTATATACTCAGATAGAAATAAGGCACAAACATGCTGATACACAATTTGTAAGGGGATGCTTCTGAAAGGCTGGCTAGCTTGTTCAGCATTTTAAATTTTAAGAATGCTCAGGAGTACTGGAAAGAGAAATGAAAGTGTGCCACCCCCCTTAAAGAAACAGGATTTCATCAATTCCAAACCGATAAAGGTTTAAACTTACATTCGCTTCTGCTTCAACACTCGCAGTGCTTTCTGCTTTACTGTATTCTGAAAGACACAATGTTATTACTTTAGGAGAAACACTTGACTTCACTCTGGATTATGCTGCTTAAATCTAAGGTATCATATTTAAGCTTTCCAAAGATTCCTCTGTTCCTAATGCAAGAAGTTTACAAGGAGTCGCATTCAATGAAAACACTGTTTAAAGATGTGTATCTAAGAGACACTTGAGAATTAAAATAATCCTAAAGGTTCTTATATCCCATCAGTAGGGCAAGATGCCATTCTAAGAACCTGACAGACTGGCTACGTCACCCCAGTATGTGACAAGAAGCATGAGTCACATCCTCTCATGCTTAAATCCCACAGAAGACTCTTACCTTTGCAGGCCCCTCTCTCATCTTCTTCATTTGATCCTTATACTTCACTAGTTCTGCATCAAGCCTGGCGATTTTCTTGTCAATTGACTCAGCTCTGCTATCCACCTTTAATGTGTGACAGGAAAAACAAGCAAAAAACCCCATTCAGTTTTACTCAGGTACTGGACATAATAAAGCATCATAAAACTGAGTCTGTTCCATTACGGAACTGTTTCTTCACTCAGTGTGTTTTACAAACAGCCTGAGGTTCGTAGAGAAGCCAAAATCAGAATCAAGTGAAACACTTTCTACAAGGAGCACAAGAAACATGCTGAGGCTGCAGGAACCTCTGCCATCGTAACACACTCTCATTGTTCTGAGATGCCTCCTTGCACACCCGCTCAGTCACAGTCTCTAATCAGGAATTCCTGGTAACTCACAGTGCCAGGGACTAAACTAGAACCGGAAAGGAAAACAGGAGTACCGTGCTGGCAAATAATAGAGCCATGCCACAGGGACGGGGATACATTCAGCAAGGCTGGAGGTTTACTTCTGGCTGGCAGAGGACATTAACCCTTCAGAATGACACCCAGACTATTGGTGACATTTAAGAAGCCCACACTTAACCACCATTTTTCCAAAGGAGCCTAACTTTTTCAGAGGGACACTTTTCCCATGAAAGGAGTCAGGACGCAGCAGTTCCACCTGGCTGCTATTCTGAATTCTTACTGTGCTTTTGCTCCAAACCCCAGCAGCAGCTGCATAACTCAGAGACCTCCAGCAGTCAGTCAGTCCTAACAGCCCTGGTGCAAAGCACATCGCAGAGCTGTCATTATGGGAACATTTTAACTCTACTGTGTAAGAAAGTTAAAGATGATAATTACATAATCAAGAATGGGTATAGCTCGTTCTAACAGCACATATAAATTAAAAAAAAAAACAAAGCAAGCCTCCTTAGCATCAGCCAGCTATCAGAGCATTTCTCTGGCAACAACAAAATAAAGCTTATTAACTTCCCACTCCAAGGAGCCTCTCAGGGGATTCAAATATAATGACAACCCAATTATAGCGTGAGACCAATCACTGCAAGCTTACCATTCTGACTCGCTAACAGTGTGGCTAAACACGGGTCATTATGCAGATTTGCATTGTGGTGTCTCAATGATACTTTTATATCTCTGCTCTATGACAGCAATATGCATTTGCCAGAGGCATCCTGAGCAGAACGTTTGATAGGAACACTCTGCACAGCACACAGAAGTGCCTGGGCACAGCTGGCACTGAAAACTGCATTGAGCTTTCTATTACACAGAGTATCTTACTAATTGCAAGAAAAAGATACATTTGTGATTTTAAAACTCTTGTAGGTTCAAAGTGTAGCACCTCCTCATGATCTTCATCAGCTAAATGCATCTTTGAGGTCAGCCACCTTCACAGGGAAAAACAGTCATGAGGTTTATTTACACAGTGATTCTTTTAGGCAGTGCTAGAAGGAAGTGAAGACACACCATCCAACATCCAAAAATATCACACAAACATTACAAATAACCCCAGCTTTTAAAAATGGGAACGGAGAGAAGAGAGGGGAAAGCATCTAAATTATCCAAAAGAAAACCAGACTTGAAGAGATGGTTTTATTATTCACAAATAAGGCAATCCAAGGTACCTTTCATTGCTGTTAGAAGGGCTCCAATCTAAAGAAAAGAAAGTGACTGTGCTATCCCAAATGCCTATGTGAGCAAAGTCACAGCTTATTGCCATTAAAAGAAAAATAACATCACAGACAAAACTGAATTTTAACATTGCTGCCACAACTATTAGCCTTTTGTTCTCACATTTCCTACTTACTACCCTGAAGAAATAAATTCTGATGTTTTTTCAAAGAAGAAAAAGTAAAAACAATGCCGAAGCCACAGCTCTGATGCATCCTTCCTCCCACCAGCCTCATGACAGCTTTGAGTCATCTGACTGTGATCAGCCAGCAAGGATAAAAAAAAAAAATCATCTTCCACTTAGTGCAAAGTGGAGGCAAGCACAGCGAGAGGGCCAACAGGCGCTGCAAGGGAGAGCGGGAACCTACTCATGGGGAGTAAGGGCAGGGAAGGGAGGGCATCACGTGGCCAAACAACACACTTCATCCAGTAACCAGCCTTCATCCCAGGCTTCAGTAAACACTTCAGATTAGTGATCCCACAGAACCAGCTCTTTACATGCAAAAATCCGTAACTGTTTTGGTATCTTAAGGTGATGCTTGTTGTCTTGCCACCCAAAAAAGTGGCAACTGCGCGCTGATCTTATGGGGTTTGGTAACACTGCTACTGCATGCACAGGAAAGAACATCCAAAACACAGGAGACATTACTGCCTGAGGGTTGCCTACATATTTTAAAACACGGTAACTATGAGCATCAGTCATTGCTCACCAAATACTGTAACCCCTAATTAGCCATGAAATGGCAGCTACCACTGAAGTGACAAGAGATCTTACAAAGCAGTGTGACACTTTCAGAAGGCACAATGGAATGTGTAAATGTGTCTTAAGGCTGAAAACAACACAGAAAGGACACTACTTGAGTCTCCAAGCTGTTGAGTTTAACATGCTAAAGAACAGTGCAAGTTTTTTAGTATCTCACACAACTCTCTTCAATAATTCACTTACAATTTAAGAAGAAGAAAAAAGGAAGCCTAAAAAAAGTCTGACAACAGATTAATCCCTTACCAGGACCCTCGCGGTTGTGAGAATGATCTGAAAACACCACAAGTCTTTCACAAATCAGATAGTTTATGTGCCAAGTTACATGAAATAACCTTCAAACTTGTAAAAGGTAGCATGTTTCTCCCAACACTTACTAGTATACAGAACCACCTTATTTTTTTATTTTAGCCCCATCCACAGAAAGCTGCCAAAAAGCCAACATGGAGCTCCCTAACAGTTGTTTATAGACTTCCTCACACCAAAGAGCTGTGCTTAGAGCCAGCCCTTTATCTCTCAACAACTGACTGACACAGGTTCTTGATTCTTCTATCTTAAAAACCATCCTGTAATTCATAATCAGTTGTCAAGTCACCATATACATAAAATAAAACTGAAACCCCGCTTTTCAGATAACCTGCTACTTCTATAACCATGTTTTCATGGGACGTGATTACAAACAATAAGAGGAGGATCAAAACTGCATGCAGCTCCCGGTGTTGCCAGCCAAAGCAGCTGTTTAAATTACACTTTTATGTACCCCAAAAATCCACTGGGATTAAACAAGCTCCTAGTGGAAGACAGCCTGCTGGCATATCTAAATCTGACTGGTTTTGTTATGATTTGCCTCAATGTCAGAAAATGCATAGGAATTGTCAAAAACAGCCCTCAAAAACCCAACTGGTCTATACGGAGTTTGCTGCTGTGAGATTTCCTGTCCTGCTTGTGGCACTGAGTAAGTATTGGTAACAGTATCTCAGATGGATTTTGGAGTTCTAGCCATCCACCAGAGTGCTTACTGGTTAGGATGGGAAAGCTAACCAGCCTGATTTTCAAGCACATGCTTCATCTACTATTCAGACTAAACACAATTGGAGCAATACAGATTCTTTACTGAAAAATAACATACTATGACCACTCGTTTCCCCACCACAGCCACTGGCATGTGCGACAGACTGAAGCACAGGGGGTTGTGTAAGCAGCACTGACAAGTGTTAGGCATTTAACTTCAGAGAGACTCTTCACTGAGTAGCAAAATGACTCTTCTGGAAGGACAGCTGCAGTTTTCCACAGCGACTTTCTGTCATCGGGTTCCAGGGACAATGTTACATAGCTTTAGTTAACCTCTATTCATACCACAACCTTTAACGACTGACTTGTCTGGTGACTTTGCTAACCATTCAGACAAATACTGAAGCCATCTGTGAGGTTTTGGGGGTTTTTTACCCTTTAAAATTAGCTTACAACAGAAGGTCCTGTAAAAACATACCAAAGTTTTCTTCAAAAACTTAAAAGCCAAAAAAACCCCAGACTAACAAAAATTACAAAATCAGCCTTCTTAAAATGTTTTCCTTAGCCTTCTTTTCAGACAGACCAACCTTACAACACCTGTGAAGCGTTCTATTATGTATTTCCTCATCATTTCTTACTCAATCTCCGATTGTTTGACTGTCCACCTGCACACATCTTCACCATCAGCCCTACAAGCAAGCTCGGCTGTAGATGGAACAATCTTCATCTGAAGGCAGGATGAAGACAACCCCCTCAGAGGGGCCGGTTCCCCTGCTGCTGTCCCTGCCCTCCCACCACCTGGCACAGCAAGAGTTAGCCCATGCCATCAGAGCAGCGAGATCCTCAGATGGAAACACTGAAAACATCCATGAGGAGGCAAGGAGAGGCAGGCTTTGCATGTGCAATCATGTGTGGGATGTGGCCCCATGCACAGGAAGCAAACACAGGCAGGGTGCGTGTATCCACACAAACATACGTACCAGCGTACCCGCACGCTGGTGCACACATAAACATGCTAAGGCACGGTACTGAAGCGCAGGCGTGTCACCACAGACACTCACAGACACCAGGGCGATGGAGCCCTGGCACAGGCTGCCCAGGGAGGTGGTGGAATCTCCTTCTCTGGAGATATTCAAGACTCGCCTGGACGCCTATCTGTGCAATATGTGCTAGGGAGCTGCTTTGGCAGGGGGGTTGGACCCGATGATCTCTCGAGGTCCCTTCCAACCCCTACGATTCTGTGATTCAAGTGCGCACAGACACGTACCACAAGGCGCGCACACACACAGACACAGACACACACGGTGCCCGCGCAGAGCCGCGCACCCACGCTCCGGCACTCCACGCACACGCACGCAGAGAGGCGGCACCTCCGAGCCAGCCCCGGTGCCTGCGGGCTTCCGCGTACGGGCAGTCGCACCAGCTCGCGGCACCTGCTGGAGCGGGCGCACGGCCTGCAAGCCCTCAGCCCCGGGCCCAGGCCCCTCGAACTGCCACAGGGAAGAAGGCCTCGCCCGGCCGGGCGCGCCCCACAGAGTGCGGGCTGGCCGGGCCGCCGCCGCTCCCCTCGTCCCTCCCGCGGCGTCGGCCGGGCGGGGCAGCGCACCGGCCGGCCCCGGCCCTCGGTGGGGTTCGCGGGCAGGAGTGCGGGTCAGGTTCCCCGGGGTGGGTACTCACCGTCCCGATGCAGTCGGTGAGGCTGGGCGGAGGCGCCTTCGGCTTCGCTTTGCCGAAGAAGCGGTTCATGGCGGCGGCGCTTCGGTGTCGCTCCCGGTACCGGCAACGGCAGCAGCTGTCCCGCCGACCCGGAAGCCCACCGCCGAGCTCTCCTGAGGCGGGGCCGCAGCAAAGGCGGAAGTACTTGTACAGACACGCCCCGCACTCCGGCCCTCCCCGGCGGATAGCTGCGATTGGCCACAGCCTCACAGGCTGGTTCCGAATGGAAGAGACCTCCGAGATCACCCAGTCCCCCGCCGCCTGTATTACTGAGTAACCCTTGGCCCTGGGTGCCTCATCCAACCTTTCCTGAGGGACGGTGACTCCACCACCTCCCTGGGCAAACCCGTTCCAATGCCTGACCGCTCTTTCTGAGAAGAAGTCTCTCCTAATTTCTAACCTGAACCTCCCCTGGCACAATTGCAGTCATTTCCTCATGTCCTATGGCTAGTTATCTGCGAGAAGAGGCTGACCCCCATCTCACCACAACCTCCTTTCAGGTAGTTGTAGAGAGCAATAAGGTCTCCCTGGAGCCTCCTCCAGACTAAACAGCCACGGTTTCTTCAGCCACTCCTCGTAACACTTGTGTTCCAGACCCTTCACCAGCCTGGTTGCCCTTCTCTGGACACGCTCCAGGGCTTCGATGTCTTTCAAAACTGTACACAGTATTCAAGCTGCAGCCTCACCAGGGCTGAGCACAGGGGTAAGATCACCTCCCTGGTCTTGCTGGCTACGCTATTCCTGACACAAGCCAGGATGCCATTGACCTTCTTGGCCACCTGGGCCCACTGCCAGCTCATGTTCAGAAGAGTGTCAACCAACACCCCAGATCCTTTTCCTCCCTGCAGCTTTCCAGCCACCCGGCCCCAGGCCTGTAGCGTTGCCTGGGGTTGTTAGGACCAAAGTGCAGGACTTAGCCCTTTGCCATGTTGAACTTCATCCCCTTGGCCTCTGCCCATCGCCTCACGGCACCTGAGGCCAGAGGAGGTCTGATGCAGCAATACAGCACACGGTGGCGCTTTCCGCCGCAACACGCACTGACTAAAGGCTACTGGGCTGGCAGCACCTCTTCAAAATTGCTGACATGCCCTAGGAAAATGCCTTCCAAGTTACATCAATACTGATGTCAGTATTTCTATAGTTAAAAAAATACATCGTAGAATCCTCCCAACAGGATCAGCCCACCAAGCTTTTAGAATCCATAACATGGAAACAGGGGCATGAGAAGCGAACCGAAAACACACCGTTACTTGTTTTATTTATTTTTTTAAGAACACTTTTTCTTTTTGCATACAGTAGTTACTGAGGACCTAACATATCCTTGGGCTTCACCCACTGATCAAACTGGTCTGAGGTAAGGAATCCCAGCTTTATAGCAGCTTCTTTCAACGTCGTCCCTTCTTTGTGTGCTGTTTTGGCAATCTTGGCTGCTTTGTCATACCCTGGAACAAACCAAAGCCAACAGGTTAGACGTTTGCCATTTCAGAAATTTGCTAGAGGCAAGAAAGAAGTTGGCCTCTGGAGATTAACTTCCTAAATACTGCCATTACTGCTCAACTTGCAGTAGATGTGCACCAAATGTTTACAGCAATTCCTTACTTACAGCAAAGGTAAATTCTCTTACTGTTATTCAGGTCTTAATGCACTTAGATCTAAGTTGTTCGTGGCTTTCTACTTTTTTAAAAAAATGGTCTTTTTGTAATCTTTCACTTTATTATTAGTGGTCAAATCAGGATGACAGATACACAAATTCCCCCAATCCCCCCTTTTTTAACTCTAGTCAGAATTATTTTTATGACACACTGCTCTGGCCACTGCAAGGATGACACGTCTTTTTCAACAATAGTAGCAGTTAGTGATGTTAAAGCAAATTAACCTGTGGCCTGAGCCATGACTTGGTTTCATAAATGTTGTGACAATACAAATAATGCATGCAGAATAATGTTACCACAGAATTATTTCAGTATAACGTTTTCAGAAGTTTCTGAGCCACAAACCTACCGATATGCGGGTTGAGTGCTGTTACCAGCATCAGAGATTCACTCATGAGTTTGTTGATCCTGTCTGTGTTGGCTTGGATTCCAACGACACAGTTGTCAGTGAAAGAAACACAAACATCTCCAAGAAGCCTTGCAGAGTTTAAAACATTTTTAATCTAACAAAAAAAAAAAAATTGAAAAAAATCAACTATTACATCCAGACATAAATAGCTGCACAATTGAGCACATTTTTTTCATAGCCTGGCTCCCACCTGCAATATCCAGCCCTGTAACAGGCCATCTGTAGAAAAGGAGTACAGCGAGTAGCACACCCTCCTCCCCTAGCAGGGTATAAGCTTGGCCACTCCTATTTAGAAGAACTTTGTGAGAAGCATTCCCAGGCAGGAGAACTCTTGCATAGAGCATCACAGTATGTACAGACATTGTTACAACAGTTCACAAAAAAGCCAAGTAAGAAAATCACGTGAAGGCATTTGGTTCATCACCATTGCCCCCTCCTTCTAAGCATATAGCATCTGGTTTAGAAGAGGAGCGTGGGGGAACCCAAGTCTTGCAGAAGATAAACATTCAGATCAGCAGAAAACCTCAAAACATTACCCTAAGCAGTCACAGTAAGGAAGAGACAAATACTGATTTTACTATAAAATTTCAACTTTCTTTCAATCATTTCTAACTAGCATAACAAAAAAGCAGTATCAGACAGTCAGTATAGGCTGTGCAGAAAAGTAACACATGACATGCTGGTTCTTTTGTGCCTCTTATTTCTAACAAGACAACAAAACCTCAAAAATTTCCTTTTATTTGTATTTAGTATGAAGATCTTTTCTGCAAGTCACCTTAATTCTTGTCAAAACTATCATCCCTACCCTATGCTATTCCTTCAACATCTTATACACAGTTCTCCACAATCTTCCGAATTGATGTTTCTATTTATATTCCTCAATTTCTCCTGTTTTTTTTTCCTTCTTGGTTTTAAGGTAGGGGGGCGTAGATAGCCCAAAGATGAAAATAAGAACTATGACTTGATGTCAAAACATCCAGATTTCAGTACAAGGTGATTTGTGACACTCAATTAGCTTGACTTTTTTAAAATTAAATGTACAGAAGTATGGTGTATCCTGCTCAAGCTACTGAAGGCAGTTGTTAATAATTTACAATCTTATATGATTCACTTGCAAAAAGCATGTAACCCTTTGGTATTCAGCAGTAACACAAACTAGTAACACAACTGCTAAAGAAAAAAAGAAATCCTCATTTTTAGCTAAAATACCAAGATCTCTTTGGCTTTGGAAAAAATTTTGTCACACTTTGAATTCCTCTCTTCCTGCTTCCTTAGAGTGATAAGCAGACCTTGTTAAGGTAAAAGCTTATCTGCACAAGAAAGTTTCAAGTAAAAAAGATTGCCAGCTCCCTGTCAAAATAACATGGACAAAAGAATAAAACTTGTTCTCACAACGTACTAGCTTCTCTGCTGCTTGTACTGACCAAATATTCACTGAGTTTTTTCTCCAAAAGTTATCTGATTGTACAAGCAATTATTTAAGAAGTCCTAGAAAATGAAAACTTTATGAACTTACCATCATGGGCTTAAAAACATTCAGTTCAAAGTGTCCATTGCTACCTCCTACAGTAACAGCAACATGATTTCCCATAACTTGGGCTGCCACCATGGTTACAGCTTCACACTGGGTAGGGTTCACTTTTCCTGGTTGTGAGAGAAGAGGGTCACCAAAGGAGGAGGAAAAAGAAAGAAAGGAAAAAAAAAAAGCCAACCCAACCAAATACCCCAACCAACCAAAACCCATTAGTTTCCTTGTTTACCAAATCACATTCAACAGGAGATGTTTCTAGGAGGTAACAGGTCGTACTCATCTCTGTGCACCACAGAAGAGAAATAGTTTCCATAAATGATAAGAAATTGACTGCACTACTCCAGCAATTCAGCTAGGATTTTAAAATAGCTACGGCTGCTTTAGCAATCTACCAAAACTGAGAGCTGGATCAAATATGCATGAGCTGAACAGCTGTTAATTACCACAGTTCTTAATAGTCAAAAGATTAAAACCTGTCTCTACTCATGAAAGTAGGCATTTCTGGTAAATCACCCCCAAATCTCAGTCAACTTATGAAAATTAATTTGTTAGAATTACTTTGCAAAAAGTGAAATTAACACTTTTTACTTTGTCAAGGGAAGAAAACAAAACAAAACAAATTAAAGCAGCCTCCTAACAAGGAAGTTTTATGGTTGACTGATTTATAGAAATAATTCTAATAAGAACATCCATTATCTGCTTTTATTAAAGCCAGATACGGTCATGACCTGAATAGTTTTGGATGTACAATGTTCATACATACATTGGGTTTTTTATGAGAGAGGCAAGGAACAGTTAATAATGTAACTCCTTCCTTCCTTATCCTCTCAAACAATGGGATCATTGCAGAAGGGAAAATGTGAGTACATAACGCCAATCATGCTAGGAAGTAAAGACAGAAATCGATTTACATCACAATGTTGCTACAATTTAGAGAACAGATATACTTAAAAATGGTACAGAAGTTCTAAAATTTCTAATTCTAAAAGCTTTTGAGAAGTATGCTTGCATTAATAAAGTTGTATGCATATGCATACTATTCTCCCTCACATACTAGCCTGCACAACTGTGTGTTGGCAAGTATTTTTTGTGAACAAAAATTTTTGTAAAATAAAACCTGAGAGAAGTATTGAATTATGGACATGCTGGTGTTTGGTAAATACCTGTTACGAGTTTGTGGTCCAAAACAAAACAAACAGGCAATTTTTCTCTTTATGATTTCTCTGTACCTGGCATGATGCTGCTTCCTGGTTCGTTTTCAGGCAGGATGAGCTCTCCTAGTCCAGAGCGTGGTCCAGAGCCCAGGAAACGAATGTCATTGGCTATTTTCATCAGACTACAGGCCACTGTGTTCATAGCTCCACTGAGTTCAACCAGAGCATCATGAGCTGCAAGAGCTTCAAACTTATTTGGAGCAGTGACAAAAGGCAAACCTACAGGGAGGTAGGGGAAACATTAAACCTGTGAGGCACTTCCTTGCAGGAATAAGCCAGATAACCAAATGCATGATTAGCATAATGAAAAAAAATAACAACACTGTAAGATCATCTCTCTTCTCTAGACCTTACCTCACAAAGATATTTCTTAAAAAGGTTAAATTCAATACAAAAAACACACTAAGAGTCACTAAAATACAGAAGAATATGAAATTTGAGCATCTACCCACCATGGTACAAATTTTAAGGCTTCATACTGTTGCACACTAAGCATTGCTTTGGCACCACAAGATTTTGTGAATGTTTTGCCTATGTATTTCTTCCATTAAATCAAGTTTGATTCTTTAAATTGTCAATTGCAGCGCTGCTTTCTCTCAGTTATAAAAATGGAAGGTTTTGCAGCACAGTGCAGACATTGGGATAAATAAAAAATCATCACAATGGAGTTAACTGCTTAAAGAAAAAAGGGCACCTGAGTATCAACAAACCAGATAGAACACGTGAAAGCCGAGTCAGAGACTTAGAAGGATGCCTGAAACTGCTGCCAACAGCAAGAGCACGGTAACTGTGGAAGCAGCAGCCCCATTTCCCATTAATTAAATGCCTGAGATTCAAGGCAGAACGTTATTAGTGGTAATGGACATAACTAGGGATGTGTGTAGGGGTGCTCACTGTAGGCTGGACTTCTGCCTCACAAAACCTCTGGCCTGAGCTTACCTTGCCAGTTTAAACAACAGCAGCAAAGCACTGTTTGCTACAGTAACACCAGACTTTCTACTGTCTTTTGCAGTTGCTGCCAAACACCAAATCCCACCTAATCAGCATAGCCTTCTGAATCACATAGCTGCCTTCTCACTTGCAGAGATCATTCCACACTTTCCATTTTGCCTTTGTCAATGAAGTTCCCCTGTAGGAACATGTGGGACTTCAAAAGTCTGCCTACTTGTTTTAAGCTCCTACAACCTGCCCATACAGTACATCTAAAAAGTGTCAAGAGGGGAGAGCTTCCCAACACCACTGATGGCTTCTTCAAGTACCAAAAAACCTGCTTCTCAGCAGCTGTTCTTTATGACAAGTGACTTCTTCCCTCGCAGAGTGCAAGGAAGCCTTGAGCCTCCACAAGACAGCGAATAATAGATCCATTAAAACAAAAATACTGTTGATAAGCAGTTTCAGATTTTACAGCAAATTTAAATGAAAAAAATATATGCATTCACTTGGGGGGCATTTTAAAAACTGATACTGTGACACAGAAAAACTGGTCTACAGATCAAAAAACTCAATGGCTCTGTAAATTAAGTTTTAAGATTTATAAAGACAGCATCAAAAAATCACGGTTAACTTCTACTCCTTCACATGAAAAAAACCCCAGTAGCGGGGAGGTGTTTTTTTCCCTTCTTTTGTACAAAGTCAGTGTAGATCAAGAGAGCCAGAGGAGCAAAGATCAAGTTAGAAGTATTATAGCTGGGCTAATAATAGAAACCTGAAACTGAATCCATCTCCAATAAGCCTTGCCCAGAAGAACATGATAATTTCAGTCACTTTCAATGCACTGAGTATAATTAGAAAAATTCATTTCCTGAAAAATCTTAAGTGTAAAGTGGCATTAACAGAAAGTTTCCTACTAAAATATAAATACAATTTGATCTTATGAGAAATATGGAAACTGAAAATCGGACTGTGTGTTACACTGCTTTACTGATAACACAGTATCACAAATACCATTGCTCACCTGTCAGTTCAGCCACTTTAGCAGCAACTTTCTCAGCAAAGCCAATTCTTGTGTTTAATCCTGTACCAACTGCAGTCCCACCAGCTGCCAGCTGATACACTCTTGGCATGGTTGACTCAATCCGAGCCACACCGTATTTAATTTGTTGCACATACCCACTGAATTCCTTTGAAAGAAAGGGGGACAAAATAAAGGAGCAAAGACAATAACCAAGAATAAGTATGTAGAATTATTTAGATTTTTAACATGATTGGACTAATTCCTTTTAAAAACTGAAGGCACTGAACTCCACACAGTTGCAAAAACTTCAGATGTTTTCTCTAAAAGGAAATACACATACATATATTAAAAGGCTGCTCTCACAGTCTGAATGATTATACATAAACAATATGCCTATATAAAATTAATTCACAAAGCATCTTTCTCTTGCCTTTTACTTCAGTCACGTACTTCGCAGAGTCTGAATCTGAGGCAAATCAGGTCTCAGATTAAATTAATGTCCTCAAGGTACAATTAGAGAAACAGATCCTGGGCTTTTTAAACTTAATTTTAATCAATACAAAGCCCACCTATGCATTCTTGGAAAAACCCACAAATTTTACATGGACTTTTTATCAGTTCCGTTTAAGCTAATTCATTACCAAATTAGTGTAACATAAGCCATTCTTGACAATAAGACAACAGAGATTTGCTATCATATATTATCATATATATACACACAGGATCATATACATCATAAAGATTTTAATTTAAAATACTTAGTGGCTATGTGTGTTGGCAAAACCACATTTATAACAGATTAGAAAGTAATTGCTTTCTTCCTTCCAATGTCAGTGCAATAGAAGTATCATATGTTCTTTGTTAATGGAACATGATGCAAAAATCTTACTACTGTGAGAAGTAAAACACCCAAGGAAAAAATTCAGAACATTTATGATGCTGTAGAGCACAGTATCCAGCAAATTCCAATAACGTTGAAAATATTTTGACTGAGATTCAGGCAGTTCCCTATTATTTCTCTTAAGCTAGCAACTTAATTTAGGCCTCAATTTTGCTTCAGTTTCCTCCAATATATTTACAAGATTCTTGTTTTTTTAAAAAAAGCTCTTTTTACCTGTCCAAGCGTAAGTGGAACAGCATCTTGCGTATGAGTGCGCCCTATTTTTATGATTTGGGAAAACTCTTTGGATTTTGCTTCAAGTGCATTCTGTAGCTTCTTTAGTCCAGGTAACAACACCTCATTAACCTCCTGGGCAGCAGCAATATGCATTGCTGTGGGGAAAGTGTCGTTTGAACTCTGTGAAGGAAGTTCAGGAAGTTTATTTACAAGCATGTATGGCTTTACTCTCTTTATTTTATAAACAAGAAGAAAGTAAGAGTAGCAATCTAGGAGTATCTGCAGAAATAACCAAACCTTCTAAACTCTGGTCCAGCATGTTATTCATAAAGTCAACTTTTTAATAACGATGCCCACATAAAGTCCACTACATCAGGAGATTGTTCACAACAACTTTGGGACAAAAAAAATTAAAAATTGCTAAGGTAATGAAGAGAGGCAGATAAACAAATGGCTGGATTATTTTAAAGGAATTAAAGGTGTCTCTAAAAAACACCCATATGTTGCTTCTCAGGACACTGAATAAGCACAGAAGATGAAGGAATACAGTCAAGTAAGTGCTTTAAACTTCAGCCAATCTGAGGAAAATATGGAGGGAAGTGTAATAAAATGTCAACCATGATCCCTGTGGGGAAAGAAAAAAATAAATGGGTATTTCATTTACCTGTTACAAGCCTTTTAGCCATCTTACTCTTCTTTCAACATGCTTTATGTAATGCATTATGGAGGTAACAGCTATAGGTATCCATCTTTTAGAAACTGAACCTATATTCAACTACTTTAAGACTGTTTGCAGTAACAGGGGTTGTCACCAGGCCACCTCTGCCGACTGCATCACACAAGAGTTCATCTATCACGAATGAGTTCAAAAATTCTGATCTCAATCTCATACTGTCACTGACCAACATTTTAAAGCTCATTTAAACTGGAAACCCCGGGAAAGTGCTGCCAAAGCTACACAAGATTCTTCTATTTTTTCCTTCTAAACAGTGGTTATAAGATAATTCAAAATTCACAATTAAAAACACCAAACAACAACTTCTGTTAGTAAAAGAAGCATAACACAAGCTTAATGACCTGGCTTTTGTTAACATGATCATTCGGGTGTACTGGTTTTTTGCTCCCCAGTTGGCCTCCCATTATCTCAATGGCTCTATTGCTGATGACTTCATTGACATTCATATTGGTTTGAGTTCCAGAACCAGTCTGCCACACCACCAATGGAAAGTGATCATTTAATTTTCCTTCAGCTACCTACAATGAAAAAAGGAGAGAAAACCAGATTATTTTATAGCTATAAATCAAATAATGTTCTCCATTGTATTTATATATCTATATATAACAGCTGTGAATTTATACCAGAACAACTAAGGGAGTTTTATGTGATACTAGGTACTAAAAGGGCAAAAAACTTTCACTCTGCTTTCTGAAGAAGCTGAATTCTGAAATACAGAGAAATCTGTAAGTTTATTTCATGTTCAACAGTCAGGAAAGAAAATATTTTAAGCAGGTCTTTTAGGTTCTATCTTCAATGGAGATGATTTTGTATGTCTGAAAACATCCCATCCTTCCCATATTTTAGAGTGTTGTGGATTCTAATCTTCCTGGGTAGGACTAGAGGTAGTACATGCTGATTCTCCCTTCCACTGTTATTTACTGTTATAGTAAGGTCTCCCAGGTGAAATAAATATCTTAAGTAGTTTCTCAATTAGAGCATGTAAGGTGCTTCAGGGTGCAGACTGAAGGCTGTGTTTTCCTAGGTCATGACCACCCTTTGGGTGTCAGAAACATCTGTTTCCAGAGACCACTTAGAAATTTCCTCATCAGCATGGATGTACTGTTTTCTCCTAGGAAATCAAGAGCAACAGCTGCAGTTTCATCATGAACACTGATCACAACTATACAACAATTTAAATTAGAGGCATTCAGAAGTCCATTACTTCTGGGAAATAGTCCCCCAGAAGAGGTGGTTTTGCCAAAGGTCATGTCATGCATGAGTGGTACATGGTATTGGTATAACTGGATGCTAAAATTTATCAAGAAATACATTTCATACAGGAAAGTTCCAGATCTCTCACACCTACAGACATTAGAGTTTGCATCAACAAAACGAGCCAGCAGATGGTTGCTGGTATCAAAGAAAGCTTACCTTCTTCCTGTAAGGCATGCTTTCCCTAATACTGCCCTGGACCTACATGGCTTTAAATTGAGAGGTGCCTAAAAAGGATTCATGACTGTCTTTACTGTACCTCAACTGTAACTGAGTATGTTACACATATAAACAAGTACAAGGATCACATGGATTAAAAAGATTTGTATACACTGACTTGCTGATTACCCATGGGAACAAGGGCCCGACCAGAAATGGCTACACCAACTTACATCTTCTGTAAGCAGGCTACGACAGCTACCATCTCAAATCAAAAAAGAACAGGTACAAATACTCTCCTGTTTGATAGACAATTTTTGAGCATTTACATATGCATTTACAGATTTTTATAAATATGCTTCTGATAGTATAAAAATCTGTGCTCAGAAGTATCACCTCCATGCATCCTGGCCTCAGAGAAGTTGAGAATGCAAAGCAAAAGATCTCTCATCACAATCCTGAGGCTAGATAACTATCTCCAGATTATCAGGATATCTCAGTCCTCCTGCAGTCATGTTTTTCGGGAAAGGGTCTTATGTATTTCCCATCAAACGCAGGGGCAAAGTTCCCACCTCCAAAAATACCTTAACTCCTTGCTGTATTTCTTTAACTTACATTAGAAATTTATTTTGGGGGTAAAGGAAAGGATATCACAGGGGTGTTGTTAAAACAAGCCAACCAACCCAAGTGCCAAACAACTTTCAGAACTCATGAATCTAAACTATGTAGCCTTTAGCCACCAAAGCTTCCAAACCACCCTTAATGAAGACAGAACCCTAGAAACCACAAGAAGAGACTGGACATATTCTGGAGTTCTCCAAAGCTCTTGGGACTCAGGACTTATGGTGCTACAACTGCTAGGAAGAGAATGGATAAGGCCACTCATATGGATAAGGCAAACAATGCTTCTAGATAAATCTGTTGATTTACACAAAGCAACACACCTGGTATTACCATACCTCAGATAATGATCATTCACAACTCTGTGCACTTGTGTGGCATTTATCCTGAGAAAGAGGAGATGCCTCTGTGTCACATCATGTCCTCTTTAGCTATAAAAGTGATACTTAAAAAGCACAGATTTACTGGTAAGATTAAATCTGAAAAAGAAATAGGCTAGTACCAAAGAAACTATCCAGATTGCAGATGGTCTTCATACTACCAAGATGCAACTGCTTAAGAGGTTGAAGTCTTCCAAAACAAAGCATTGTCAGACTTCACATTAGCTGAAAGAACTGAGATTCCATTCCCCTCCTAGGCTTTTTGATACTGTTTGCCTGGCAAAAGTAAACACTATGCAAGTAATGAGTAATCTTAATAGAGGGGGAAGATTACATGGTCACTATAACTTAAATATCAAAACGTATTTGACCATTCCAGCATTTCTGTAATTGTAAGTAGTAAAACACTGAGTAAATGGTTTCTCAATCTGGAGGACAAAACTTACTAACAGAAAATGTCTTCCTCTTACAATTTGAGAAATACAAGAGGTCTTCTATCAGCCTCCAAACTTCCTGTGAAAAGCTTAAGAAAAGTAAAATTACAGTTCTAATATTTTGAATGGTTTGTTCCTACCTCATTGGCTGCCTTTACAATAGCATTAGCAATCTTGGGGTCAAGACCGTAATCTTGATTTACTTCTGCAGCTGCTCTCTTCAAGATGCCAAAAGCCCTTATAACTTGAACCTGAAACATAAAAGTAAGTTTAAATATGTAATTACTTTTTCCCCTGAGGACATTTTAGAAACGTATAGTGCAGATCTTGTTCTAAACCAAGCTCCTTCTCAACTTAAATCCAGCAGTAATTCATGGAAGGAGGTGATTCTCCCTCTCTACTCCATTCTCATGAGACCCCTACCTAGAGTACTGCATCCAGCTCCGGGGCCTCTGACATAAGAAGGACATGGAACTGTTGGGAGTGAGTCCAGAGGAGGGCCACAAAGACAGTCAGAGTGCTGGAGCACCTCTCCTGTGAGGACAGGCTGAGAGAGTTGGGCTTGTTCAGCCTGGAGAAGAGAAGCCTCCAGGGAGACCTTATTGCAGCCTTCCAGTACCTGAAGGGGCCTGCAGGAAAGCTGGGGAAGGGCTGTTTACAAGGGCAAGGGGTAATGGGTTTAACCTGAAGGACGGTAGATTTAGATTAGATGTTAGGAAGTTTTTCACTATGAGAGCGGTGAAGCGCTGGCACAGGTTTCCCAGAGAAGCTGTGGCTGCCCCCTCCCTGGCAGTGTTCCAGGCCAGGTTGGATCGGGCTTTGGGAAACCTGGTCAATTGGAGAGTGTCCCTGCCCATGGCAGGGAGATTGGAGCTAGATGGTCTTCGGGGTCCCTTCCAACCCAAACCAGCCTGTGATTCTGTGATCAACCCAACCAGAATGCAACCAGGTTACATGACCTACACTCCCATTAACACTCCAGAAAGCAGTACAGTTGTATACAGCACAGCCCAGTACAGCAGTACAGTATACTTGCTAAGTCCAGTTGTGCTTTGCGTATCAAAAAAGATTACATGTACTAAAATGAACAGAGAAGAAAAATTGGTTCTATTTCTGAAATAGCCTTTTTGAGGGCAAAATGACATTTGTTTCAGTACATGCAAAACCAGCGCATGACAAGGCATGTGCACACTAATGCTCTACGCACAGTAACTTTGTATCAACTCATGCTACACTAAACATCTTCAGCAACAAATTATAAAACACTATAGTAAATAAATTACTTCGTTTCCTCTTCAAAAAAAATTAGAGATTTCTATTTATCCTGTTAATTAAAAAAAGATTAAGCAACACAATAAAATAATTACTGAAAAGCATCATTCAATTTGTTTAAATGCAACAAAAATATCTCTACCACAGAACTGCCTTGCCAGGAATGTCTCACTCCAATTAAAAGTTGAGGTTACTCATACTCTCACATCCAAAACATAAAGAGAATAAATGAACTCAGCTTTAAATTACTTACTGGCATTCGTTCCGAAACGCCTCCAATCTTGAAGTTCATCGTAGATCTGACCGTCTGGGCACCATAGTATTTGTCACTTGGGACCTTCAGTTCCCCAAAGGTATCATATTCTATCCTAAAAGCCTCTTGAGTAGACTATGGAAAAAAAAAAAGTATTGAAAAAGTATTTAAAACACCGACAAAGAGCGCATCCTCTTTGAAAGCAGAGACAGTTAAGAAAAAATGTGCAAGGAAGGGAAAAAAAAAAAGACACACACAGAGCTAGTCATAGGTATTTTTCTAATAGTGTCTTCAAAGTTAAGGCACTTTTATAGTTTGAGCACCTGGCTCACTAAAAGGCGTAACTACAAACATCATGTAGCCTAGCAGGCCCACTGGTGACAGGGAGTATTACAAAACTTAAAGACCTTGGCTGCCCACTGTACCAAACACCTCATCCTGACAAAAGCCTCAGTTGCCACTTTTTGAAGAACTGGCAAGTGATCTTACAATTTGCAGGACTGGCATTTCGTTAAAACCAAACTGAGGAACTAGCACAGTAAGAATTCAGGTGCTACCCACCCAGGCAACATAACTGTAACACAATCCCTATTTCAAATCCATGCTGCACATGAGATAGAAGAAAAATACTGGAAGGGAACAACTGACCAGCTCAGTACAGAGTTACTGACAATGAACTGTCTTCTTAAGTCTCATAAACCAGGAACACAGTTGCCCTAACCAAAGTAGCTGTGCAACACAAAGAACCTGCACCCTGGACTATTGTGTGCAATATTTATGTAAGGCAGTATTTCTGTATCATACATACACCTAACATGCACTGTTATCTAACACAGCTAGAGGTAAATTAATTTTAGCTGACAAACTAAAATTTCTGAAACAACCCATTCATTTGTGATGATGTGATCACATCCATATGCAGCTTTAGAAAGATTATGGGACTGGAGGAAGCAAGAGCAGTTTAAACTTCTTCTCATGCTTTGGCCAATGAAGTCCAAATTTTCTGTGAGCAAGGTGTTCATCCATCCCCAGGTGAGGAGATTACCTTCTTGCAGAGCCTTCAGGAAGAGGAAGAAGTCATTTTTAATTCTTAATCATAGATGAAATAAAACAACCCCAGTTCCTTAAGTAGGGTACGTACAATGCCAGACTCTGATCTAACCGTGACCCCTCAGGGGTGAGTCCTTGGGACAGCTGTACTAAAGTATCAAGTCAGTGTTGCAGAACACTGAATACAGAAAAGCAAATGTTAGAAACTATTAAGAAAATCAGAGGATACAAGAAGAAACATTGCTGTCCCACCACCTGGCTCATCTGCATGGCCAAGTCTCTGTGCAGATTTGGTTCTTTATCTCAAAAAGCGTATTACTGGAAACCATACAAAGAAAAGCAATAAGGCTGATAAAGGGTAGGGAACAGCTTTCTTAAGACAACTGACTTTTTCAATCAGACAAGGGACAAGTTGGGGTTTGAAGAAAAACCGAGGTCAATAAAAGCATCTGTAGAATGGCAGTGCTGCTCCCTGTCTCTTCCTATACAAGAAACAGGAGCCATAAGGTCAGGTTAGAAGCCAGGTTCAAAGCAAGGAAAAGGAAGCATCTCTGCACACACATAGCACTGATGAAAGTCCTTGCCAGCTGATGCTATGGATGCAAGTCTGCACAAGTTCAGAGAAGGCAAGATAAACACTCAGAAGAAATATGTAAATTGGGTTACCACAGACTCAGGAAATCCTCTGGTGTCAGAATGAAGAGTCTGGGTCTGAATAAGAGGAAAACATCCTGTATGTTTGCACAGTTCTTACTCTTCCCTAGGTATCCACTTCTTAAGTCAGACTGGTCCTCTCTCAGTCTGTTTTACTGGATTGTTCCTTGGTGGGTCTCAGTCTTCTGAGCCTCTCCAGCAACACTGACTTCCTGCAGCAGCCAGTCCAGGTCCGCACCACCACAGATGGCTGCAGGTGGTAGTAGTGTGTGTGTGTGTGTGGGTGCTCCAGCCTTTTACTGTCCTAAGCAGCATTCCCACCCAGAGATGCTCTGCCATCAGGTACTCCAGCAGTCGTGTACCAGAGTCACTTAGGGCACTCTGCAGAGCAGGTTGTGCATGCAACCCAGCAGAAACTGCAGCCCGGCCCACAAACAGCAAGGGTGAGCTCCTACACCGCTGTCCTGCTCCCTGCACCTTGTGTTTTGGCTCTTGCTCTCCCAGACACTGACCCCACAAGAATACAAAGCTTAGTGTGAACCAGTATGACATTCCTGTGTCAGTTAATCCTCTTTATCCTACTTCAATCACTTAGCATTTATTTGCATGCTAACAAGAAACAGAGCATAGTCAACATTTATTTAGCATCTTACTACCAAAAATGTTTACTCGGGACACTTGAAGGTTTTACTGTACATGTCCAAGCATTAATACCTGCTGTTGCAGGTTATCATTGATGCACCTGACATCCTTGCTTTTGAGATCTTGACACCCTGTGTAAGCACACAACATCCTCTTTATAGAGGCGGATAAGCAGAACCAGTTCAGTTTCAAGCCCAGCTCCTACTATGACCACTGGTTCAATCACCACAAGTATCCAAGCTCGAATAATACAAAAAAAGTTAAAATTACCTGTAACCTTTTAGACAAAAAAGCTAGCAGTTGCACAATTGTTTCCTCAAACTTAGATAATTCCAATGTCAACAATGGTGAAACAAAGATAAATAGGATCAGTACCTCCTTGCACAAATACCTTTTAACAATGAAATCCTGTTATTGAAAAAAATGTTTCCCAAGCCAATTCCATGTTGCACACATTCACAGGCTCCAGTGTAGTTAAGCAGGTAAGGTATTTTAAGATGAATGTCATGTGCTGATTAAGAGAGTAATATCAGGTAAAAAAGCAAAGTGACATTCTCCACACATACCAAAGTAACTTGAACTCCAGCATTACCTTCAGACTAATGTAGCAGCCTGCTGAACTCACTGACTGAAGTTTTACATTAAAAACCAAAAAGCTTCCCCTACTCTAGGCAGAATTCACCCTCTGGAGTGGCTTCATGAGCTGAAGACCCCGTTCCCTGCCCTAGGGAACTGGCTGTGAAACGGTGCAGCAAGAACACACTTGTGTCATCCCTCTACTCCTCCACCAGTCGGTCACAGGAGACACCAAAAGGAAACCTAGCAACTCTGCCAAAGCCAAGGCAAAAACTCCAGTGCTCACTTAGCTTCAATCACCACTACAGCAAGTCTCAGCTCTGAACTACTATTCACAGAATCACAGAACATTACTCACCTTTACAAAACTTTTGTGGGTTTTTTTGAGAGGCCTATCAAGGTGTGCTCTTCCTCCCCAAACCCCAAGAATCTATACTCCAAAGCTTACACAGTAAGGCAAACATAACTGTACTTTTGCCTTGTTGCAGGGAACTAATCCGCTAGGACTGATTGCACCATAACACACTGGAGATACTCAAAGAGCAGGACTGCTGCAATAACGTTTCCTGTGGAAAATTACATTCTGATTTAGAACACAGCAACTTTCTGGTGTATTTCAAGCCAAAGAGCCATCATGAATTTTTGAAAGGTAACAGAAACAGAAACACTCAACTGCTCTCCTTTAGCAGATGAAGAAGCCATTTTTATTTCTCCTTCATAATATCAATTGAGTAAAATTTTCTAAAATTTACTCTTTAGAAACCAAACCCAAACATTTACAATGTTCAGCTTAAGAGCGAATATTATGACAACAATTCCATTTTAAAAATATCTTGTGCAATTTACCTCCAAGTCAAGACAACACCATAGTCATACCACAGGACAACATGCACATTTGGGTGTGCTTGGAACTCAAGACGTTCCAAAACAGCCCCTGCTACTGAAAAATCTCTGCAAGCATCAAAAAGTAGCGTTGTGTTATTTTGTTGGTTTTGTAGGGGTTTTTTTTCATTTAAACACTCACTGGTACCTTTTTGGTAGTCCTCCTGGGAATAACATAAAAATTTTTGCTGTAAGAATTCAAGAGCTGCTTGAGTTCCAAATCTGCCAAGAGGCATTTTGGTGTAACTTCTGGTGTTATTTAGCCCAAGAAATGATTTCTATTTACAGGACAGGCCATTTTCTGAGCAGCAGAGATCAAAGGCACATGCTTCACATAAGACTGTAGCCTTTCACAAATACTGGGTCTTCAGCAAGTTAATGAAGACCATGATCTAGAACGTTTTTCTTGGATGATGCCAAACAGAAAAATAAAAAAGGGAACCACTGGTCAGGCTAATAGCTTATGAATTACAGCCTGCTCTGAGACAGGTTTTCCTTACACAGGGATGTTTCATTCACCGCAAGGTTTATTCGGTCATTTGGAAGCTCGTTTTTTTTAATGCCTTTTCCTATTCCATAATAAATGGCACACACTGGGAACTAATGTTAAAATTCTTAACTACTTTAGTAAACAAAGTAATAAATTATTAATTAATTGCAACCTAAATATCTCTTCCTGCTGGAATTCTAACAGCCTGGAGTTAGCTCCTTGTTTTAAGGAGTGAAGTTAAGAGACACGCCTGATACTATGGTTTCCACGCAACGGCCTAGCTGTTAATACTGAGATCCTTATTAAAATAGCTTTTTAATTTCAACATTGAACCGCACGTGATAAAAAAGTCCCACTCACGCTTCAGCCTGACAGCCAACTGATTTTACCTGAACGATAACTGAGGATGCTTGCTAGAGGTCACTGGCAGTTCTCAGCTCTCTAGTTCTCAGGCAGCCCCAGAGGTTTCCCCGATACCCCCGCTCCTGTGCGAATACAGCTTTTTCTTACTTGTACCTCAACAGCTTTAAGAAGCGGCCTGACGTTCCGGTGGAGGAGGCTGCTGCATGCCGCAGCTCCGTCCCAGCAGGTCTGGCGGTAACACGGGTCCCGGTTACCCGGCCCGATGCCAGCCTGCACCTCACCTCACCCCCCCCTTCTGGGCCCTGCCGTGACAGCTCACGACATAAATCCCATCCCCTGGGCAGCTGCGCACCGCAGAAACCACCGCCCCGGAGCTGCAGATTTGGGTGCGCCAGCGCTGCCGAGCGCGGGCCGAGCCGGGCCCCGGCGCTACCCCCGTGCCCCGCCGCAGGCCGCACAGCGCCGGGACGGGACAAGCCTCGCAGCCTCCCCGGCGGAAGAGAGATACGGCCGCACAAGCTTGACGGGGAACGGTAGCAACGTGTTCCCGGTGCCGTTGCCCTCCCCAAGGGGCAGAACGCCGGGCTGAATCCCCCCCGAGCCCACCGCGGCCCTGCCGGCAGCCGCCGTTCCCTCAGGCGGCGGGGAGAGCCCCCGGAGGGTCGCGAGTGCCCGCGGGCGCAGGGGGAGGAGCCAGGGCGGCAGCGGCTGGCAGTGGCAGTTAGAGGTCACAGCTCCCCCGCCCCGCCCCGCCGCCGGAGTACTCACCATGGCAGCGCGCAGCGGCGGGCCCCAACGGACGGCGGCGGCGCTCGGGGGCGGCTGTCGGACGATGAAGCCGGCAGAGCAGCCCAGGCGGCAGCAGGCGCGGAGTGAGCGGTGCATCGTGAGTGCGGCGGTAAGCAACGCCGGGGGCCGGCCGTGGGGAGGGGAGAGAGAGCGGGCCCACCCCGGACGAGCGTCAAGGAAGCAGGGGCGCCCTTCACGCCGGAGGCTCTGCCGCGCCAATCGGCTACCGCGGGCGGGGCGGGAGGCGGGAGCCGGGCCCCGTGGAGCCAGCCGCGGTTGTGAGGCGGGGCTGGGCCGGCGCCTGCGCAGCGGTGGGCCGAGCGCGGCTCCGCCGGCCCTTCGCGCGGCCGCAGCACAGGTTCCGCCCAGCCGCAAGGGAAACCCGGCTCCCCGCCCGCACGGCCGCAGCCGGCGCTCCACCGAGGGCGTGGGGGGAGCCTCCAGGACAGCAACTTCCAGACGACAGCGAGAAGGTAGCAGCGTATATTATTTATTGCAATCCTTTTAAAGATGAAACACTACTTCCTCACCCCTCAACAACAGGCAAGGATCCTTCTATTTAAAAAAGCCCCCCCCCCCCCGAGGTACTTTCCCTTTTCCCTTCCTGCCCCGCAAGGGTAGTACTCTGATGTGTTCTCCCAAGTCCAGTTTCAGCCCCCGGCACAAGGTACAAAAACACGAGTGAAATAGGGTATATTCAATTTTCCCAAACACCATCACTCCAACTTTCCAGTTTTTCCAACAACCAACATTAAGCAGTTGAAGAAAAAAAAAATGTAGAAAAATGAAGAAATGCTCCATTCACTTATGCTCTGCGTAAGCTACACTTGAGTCCTCTTCGGAACTGGGGCTTGCAGCATTTCTGTGTGTAAATTGCTCTCTTGGTGCCTCACAAGTTACATCCTGGCACTAAAGCACAGTCCAGTAAGCTTTCATATTTAGGTACATCTGCATTCAAACTGGCCCTTGGTTCCTCTGAGAGAAAAGACAGTCTAGGAAACAGAAGGCACACATTACAAAAACACCTTCAGAAAGTACCAGTTTGGCTAGTGAGATTATATTCTGTTCGTGATATGTTTTTGAGGAAAGGAGTGAAACAACAGTATGACAATTTTTTACAATTTTAACTTTAGAAAAAACAAAGTTGTAATTACTAATGCATCATTTTCTTTTAGGTCACTTACAATCAACAATTGTGATTCTTAAGTCCCCATATTGTAAAACTCAGCATATCCATCTCAATCCTGTCTTAAGCTATTGCAATGCACTTCTTGTTCTTAAAATATGGAAATAACTATACATTCAAAATAAAAGCACTGTAATTATATACATAACAGCCTATTCAAACAAATACAAGACTTCTCATCACTTTATTTAGACACGTGTTGTGTTTTCTCTGTCAGTTTTGACAGATGGGTGAAAGAACATCAGCTGTTTGGCATTCCATTTTCATCATTGTACAGTAAGCCACAGCAGAATACAAGCTGGAGAAAACTTTAGTCAGCATTTTCCATTAATTGATAGTGACAACACTATTCTGATTTGCTTGTGCTATGCTTATATACACTAACCCCCTTTGGGAGAGGACTGCAAGTTGGCTATAAGTTACTAGTATGAGCGAATAGCAGGTGGGACAGTTGAGCAGTCTTCTTCATTCAAAGTTCTGTCGATCACAGGTCTGTATTTCAAGGTAACCTGAAATAAAACAGAACAAAGAAATTTAAAGACAAACAAACCTCTCATACCTAAACAAAACAGCCTAGCTAGCAGGAATGACTGAATAACATGGAGAGCTTAACATCAATGACATCACTCAGTTAATTTCTCCATTATTCTTTTCCTTCCACAGAAAATGGTTAGTAACTTACAAGGAACACTGAGGAAACAAATAAAGATCAACACTAAGTACATTAAACTGTATCATTACCTCAGACAGTGACAATCAACTGTATTCTCAGGACAGCTGTAAATGAGACCAGCTGTCTGCTGACAGTGAGAAAGACCCTCAAGCATCAGACTCTCAACATACCTTTCCAGATGGAACGTCCACATAGGAAAGGGTGTGTTTTCTCCAGTGCTCTTCAAAAGGCTTCCGTTGCTGGCCTTGGAGTGGCTTAGAATAGTCAAATTCATCTATCCGTGACTGAGGATAAAATTAGGTTAGGATAGATCAGAAATTGCATCTGCAAATTACTATCACCACATGATTAGTTGCATTCCAATTACAACTGTAATACAGTCTCTCCTAGTAGCCAGCAAGATTTATCTTAACACTGCCTGTGTCAAATTTTAAAGCCTTTGGTAAGCCTTGGTATTTAAGGTAACATTCCTTTCATAGAACAATTATTCTGCTTCAAATCCTGTTTATGCATTCATAACCTTATTATTACTGTAGCCCTGCTTTAGACCTCTCCATTCATTCAGATATACACATGGAAGTCTTCTCTCAAGATCACTACACAGTGTTGCATGCACTGGTCATTTTACACATAACAAGTAATAATAGATAAAACAGAGCAGAGGGGAACCCAAACAAATACTACACTAATCTTATCTTGACTCTGAAGACTGATCTCTGAAGAAATTACAATATTAAAAATAATCCATCCAAGGACACATAGCAAGGAGATTCAATCCTACAGCCAGATCACAGAAAATATTTATACCTTATAGTCCTCCCTGGCATGAGCGCCCCGGGACTCCTTGCGAGCCTCAGCACCATAAATGGTTTGTAGAGCACAAAGCATCAGGTTCTGCAGTTCAAGGGTCTCCACCAAGTCAGTGTTCCACACAATACCTGGTAAAATATTAAAATACTGTGGAAGGTGTTCTACAAACAAGCTATTCCCCAGTTTACTTCTGACCTACTGCTGACACTTAAAATGGAACTAGACAATCCTCCACCTACTGCAGTCACAGTACTCTGCAATACTGAATTCCTGTTGCCTGCAAGGCTCAGAAACTATTCCTACACCTTAACAATTGCAATTAATCCTTGAAAAATCCAGTAGTTCCAGCAGTGTCCCTGTTGTACACATACTGCTGAGACAAAATTAGACCACAGAGTCCCACCTGCTCTGTATCATACCTTACAACTCAGTCCCTATACCTCATTTCAGATCTCAAAATCTGACTAGATGGTAGCTCTAAGTAGATTCCTAACAGAGCCAGATAACAGGACTTTCCTTTCCCTCCCACCCTGAGAGAGGGAGAAAACAACAACCCCAAACCTCACAACTGCTAGTTATACAAGCCTATTCTTCACTTAAGTATCTCCAAGGTGGACCAAAGTTCATTTACATGAATGAATCTTAATTTTGATCCCTACATTCTAAGCTATGCTAACACTATTCTTCATGCTCGATGAGAGCTGTCCAAGACAGACAGGTATCTTTTCCTTTTCACCTCAGCATCTAAACAACTTCATGTTCTGAGAGAACAGCAGTTTGTACCTTATACAGTTAAATCTGATTTCAGTCTCTGCTTCTTTCAAAGAGTATGCAACCAGAAAATGGCTAGGAAGTTCAAGTACTTCACTGATTACCATGTTAATCTCTATAAAATATTTTAAGATTCAAAGTGGTCAGTCTCTAGCCAAAGTCTCAAGAAACACACAAGCAGGGTTAGAAAGGGAAAAAACCCCCAACCAATCCCCCCCCCACACACACACGAGTCCACTTTCTCCAGAAAGCAGCCTGGCAAAGGTGTACACTTTGCTATCAAATTACCTCTGTCAAATGTCTTTAGATGAGCCAGATCACCATAAATTTTGCTAAGTTTTTCACAGCCTTCCTGGAGTACTGAACCAGTACGGAACACAGCAGCATGGTTTTGCATTGTCTGCAAGACAGTAAAAATAAAGAATCAATTTCATCTGCTGCATATCCATAATATCCCGCATAACTTCCTTAGTTCCAACAGAGCTTGATACAGAGCTGTTCCAACTTCAGATACGTCTGCAGCCTGAAGAATAATAAATTCTTCTGTTCACCACAAACAGAGGAAACCCCATGCTATTACAGTGTAAACTACCAAAGGGAGGGAAGAAGCAACAAAACTGGTACAGCCTTTACTGCACACAATCTCCTCCCTCCGCTTTCTCCTTCTGCAAAGCAAATCCCAGAGTGTATTTTCAAAGTGACCAAACCCCCTGTTGCTTGCAGCTTCTCCCACCGTATACTCGAGAGCTGCACCAGGCTTACCTTCTGCATGTTAAGTCGCACTTCAGAAGTTCTTATGGTTCCATCAGCAAACCTCAGTTTGTCAAGATTGGCAACTGACTCTTCTCCAGCATTTGGTTTAATGGAGGGAACCGTCTCTCCTAATAAGAAAGATTCAGCAAGTTTACTAGGTGACTGGTTTTGGCAATTTCCTAGACTAGCAACTGCTCAAAGTCAGATTTGACTAAAACAAAATCTGTTTTCCTCCTCTGAGGTACAGGTTAACTAGGTATTTCTTGGACTCCCACCAGTAGTGCCCCTACACTAAAAATAGAGTTCTTAAGTGGAATATATGAATCACATTCTTTCTTGTGACAGTTCGTAGGGAATTTATAGGTTTGGCTAAATTCTGCTGTTAAATCCTTAAAAACAGCACTTGATGCAGATTTATCTAAAGTGTGGAATAAGCTCTGTCTCATTACCACTTTCTGCTATACTTCCCTTAAATCCTCACCCCCTAAACCTCCCAACCTTCTCTTGGACCTGTTAAGGGACCAGGGACCAGTCAATAAGCTTGGCAGTTACATATCAGCTCTGCATTTCTCTAACACTGGAACCCATCTGTTACCGGGTTACAAATCAAACACAACACCCTGCCAGCACACTTCATCTCTTCATGTAGCTTTGCTTTCAGACTAATAAAAACCCTCCTGCAATTTTAAAAATCAAAGGAGCCACAGAATGACTGATCCAAATAAATGTCTGCATAAAACCAGAGCAAACAGGCATTGCTAGATCCGATCTGATTCCAGCAGGAATCGTTACTCTCTACACTTTGTGCAGAGTTAGACTGAAAAAACCCAAGTCTTTTTCATTTGGACATATGACTACTGTTGGACTTGAACTGCTCTGGCAATAACTGCCTCTTACAGTATTTTGTTAGTTGGTCTTTTTCAGCTCAGCAACTGTTGCTAAACCAGATTATTTAAAAATAATATTCAGGAGTGACAACCCACAGATATGGTGTGAGATGGTATGATTTTTATTATCTCATCATTTGCATATGCAATCCACCTTATAAATCAACAAGGTGGCAGAAAATTCCACTATAATTAAGTGCCAAGGGTAAGACAGACTACTTTTTGATGTAAAGTTGCAGTGCAGCATGTGGAGAAGTCAGTCTTTGTATTCAAAATTCTGGTTTGCCAGTCTATGAAAAATCTCAACTGTTTCTGCAAATAGCACTGACCCAATTCCAATTTTAAGAAGATCAGCTCACAAAGCAAAGTTAATGACAAGCATCTGCATTGCAAAGAACATGTTTATCAAAGAGTACAAACACTGATTTCTGCCTTTTCTAACAAGCAGGAGTCTGCATTTAGCATCCTGAATTCCAACTGTGTAGCAACAACTCTTTGTTGGGTAGAAGTGTAATCGGAAAGGGAAATGTCTCTAAAAGAGTGAGACAAGCTGACAGACTTACCAGGCTTGCATGTCTCTGCAATGGTAAGGGCACAAGCACGGCCAAAGACCACCAAATCCAGAAGAGAGTTTGCTCCGAGTCGATTTGCGCCATGGACAGAGGCAGAGGCTGCTTCCCCACAAGCATACAAACCAGGTACCACTCTATCCTCACCATTCACGTGTGTGATCACCTAGCGTTTCAGACAGTCCATTAATACTCTCAGTTTGTAACAGTACAAACCTCCTTACTTACAGGGCCATATGCACATAAGGGCAAAACCACAGCAATCTCAAGTTTTCTCCAACTCTAAACCCATAAATACCCTAGTTCCAAAGCGTAAGTCGTACTACTATGTAAATACACATGGCACTAAAATCAAAGATTTCTCTAGTTATGCTTATGAAACAGAACAATGTACTCTTCATCACAATTCTGCAGCAAGTCAGAAAAGAACAGGAAGAAAGCCTGACCTGCACACATTCCCAAGGCAAAATTTTACATTAAAAGATTAACAAGCTGAATTTTTCTGTTTCAGTGTGACACCACCACAGACTGTTAACTACTATATATTGAAGGAATCTGCTTTAGTGTAGAGATTACACAAGGTACAGAGATTTAATATACATTAACTTGAGTTACTAATTGTAACAGAGCCCTGGGTTGATTCCTGTTTGACTATATATCAACAACTTGATAAACAGAGAAATGTTGTCAGATATGACAGTAACTTTATTTTTAGATGTTTCTTGGAACTCCCACCTCCAGACAGGCTGAAACACAGCTATCAGGTTATTCAGAAAAACAAACCAGACTCTGTGTTTTAAGTACTCTGGCACTGTTGTAATAATATTAAGCTAATGTTATTTAGCACCCTTACATTTATGAAAAACATTGTTCACACTTTTATATTTGGAAAAAAATTTCCTATTATCATGCTGGGGAAAAAGCCTTCCTAAAAGTCATCTCTTACTTACCTGTCCTTTGTAGTTAGTAGGAATACCTCCCATGTTATAATGCACGGTAGGTAAAACAGGAATAGGCTCTTTAGTGACATCAACTCCAGCAAATATCATAGCTGTTTCTGAAATTCCTGGAAGGCGGGTTGCTAGCTGCTGTGGTGGTAAATGGTGTAACTGCAAGTACACGTGGTCTTTTTCAGGACCACAGCCCCTACAGAAAAAAACCCAACAAAAAAAATCAAAACCAAACCAAACAAAACAAAAAACCAAACCAAACCAAAACCACCACAAAAAGAAAAATCAACACTGGAGCACATAACAGGAATTCTGCAAACACCAGTAATACTTGTAATCCAGTTTGTTTCATTTGTAAAAAAAAAACCAACTTTTTAATTTTTTCAAAGGTTATCTGACAAATCTGAGTATCTAGCATATTTAAGAGGACTGTTCAACCTGGCAGAATTTACATGTAATTTTCACCTCTCAGCTTTCTTTTCAAAATGAATCATAGTATTTAAGAGTTTAAACCACTATACTATGCCACTGAATATTTAAGAATTTAAGATAATTAATCTAATAATTAATGAGACACCAAATTAATTCCACTGTTTACATTAAGAGTATACAGATTAAACTTGTGTGAGCAACTGCATCTAGACACATCAAATTCAAACAGGATACTCCCAACACTTTGTGTTCTCCTTTAGTACCATTAGGGATTAAGAAATTAAATTTTTGCCCTACATGCAGTGTTCAGCTAACAGTTATTAAAGCTCACTCCCATGAATTATCAGGTGTTTATAAAATTAATTATTGTACCACACACAGTCTACTATGATTAAGTATTTATTCTGCAACTTCATTAAAATATTTAACTAACCTTCCTTCACGGATTTCTATGGTCATAGAACGAGATACGACATCCCTGGAAGCCAGATCCTTAGCAACAGGTGCATATCTCTCCATGAATCTTTCACCTTGACTGTTAATTAGAATCCCTCCCTCTCCACGACATCCTTCTGTTATAAGGCAGCCAGCCCCATATATACCTGTCAAGAAAGAAAACAACGATCGAATGAGACATTCTCTCAACAGTTCCTTAATCAGGATGACCAAGGTTAAATAAACATGGTCTTAAAATAGCACAAACAAGTCACAGGGGTGAGATTTTATCCCACCCTAATCACGCCGCTAGAAATTGTCCCCCCAAGACTGCTCAGAAGCACACACTGTCATTCCTTTCACTTTTCCTGGAAGGCGAGCAGGTTGATTTCTATCACCCATGGTACCTAAAATATTTGAACTATAAGAGATCTACACCAGCAATAAGTAAGGAGACTTTTACAAAGCTTTTGTAGGCCTTCAGCAATTTGTTCAAGATTTTTAAGTAAACCACAAGCTGATTTTCTCAAGGCCAGTTTGCTCATCTTTGTTCCCTCTTCTCCTGTGCTAAGGCAGTAAAGGATGGCTTGAAATCACATGTAATGTGAAAGCCTTCTCAGTCAAGTCTACTTCTCCTGTAAAGCAGGAAGGGCTACCCATTAGCCTCCAGCAACGGTCGCCACAGAAAACAAAAATGCCAAATCATGGACTTGATAATTATATTAAAAGCTACGGAATTATAAGGCAAGCAGTGAAGCTTCTTTGACTAGAAAAATCTTAGCTAAGTCAAATGAACACTGAACCTCTACACTCTAACAAGGATAACATTGTAAAATTAAGCAAACAATGAACAAAATCACCACATATCACAAGTTAAAACCAAACACTTAGCTACAATAAAAAACCCTTCAATTCTTAGTCCATGACCTTCGCTGTCCACAGTTTAGATATTGATCCTGTGCTATAAAACCACAGTCCTAAATATACACCTTTACTTAACTACCCCACTTCCACAAAAGATTCTAATATACAACTCCATAGCATTTGCATCTCTTGTTGCTCCTGTGTCTAATGTCAAGCCCTTTAATATTTTAAAGGCAAGAGGAAACATAAGTTCAAGAGGTGAAGTGGTTTCAACTTCAAATTCATAAAACCTGTATGGTAAAGACAGCCTCTTGAAATATTTAATACTGGCCTTCAAATTAGAACAGCTGAGACACCTCTCACATCTGTATTCTATCTCAGAGTTGTGTTCCACAGCAGCTGCAGGCAAGTCTGGACACCTGCCACAAGCAACAAACCAGGTGCTGCAGAGAAGTGCAAACTGACTCGAGCACAGTTTAAAACAGAAAAGAATCCATTCGAATCATTAAAAGCAGCATGAGTATTATCTCATATTCTGTACCTGTAGGGTGGAACTGTACAAATTCTAAGTCCTGGCAAGGAAGACCAGCTCGTGTGACCATAGCAGTGCCGTCACCCGTACTAGTATGAGCAGACGTACAACTGAAGTAAGTGCGGCCGTACCCACTACAGGACACAAAGTTAACAGGATTAGCAGTCAAAAAAGTCACAACATCCCACCACTCAACTGTGCTCTTTGCACAACAGTGCAAATAGAGTAAAGGGTTAATTAGCAAAATGCGTAAGTTTTGCCACTGCCTGTACTAAGTTCCATCAAGAGCAAACAAAATTGGTATTTTCCTGTTACACTCAACCATATTTGAAAAACAGCTGGTAACAGAAGGTCCAAGAAAAAGAAAACCAATTCCAAAGCAGCATAGTTAGGTTAGTATCAGAAGCCTTTTCACCAAAAAGTTACTTCAGAAAAGTTCTCTCAATACAATCCAATAGCATTAGACTCTGTTTGAACTATTACTAGCAGTTTTAACAAAAGCAGTATGTAACAGTGGTTTATATCCTCAATATGGTCCTGATTTTATACTCTTAAATTTCAGAACTCAGTAGCACAAAATTAAGTGTTAAAAGTGAATTCTTATGCCTAAAACAACTGTTGCTAGCTTCCAAGACAATTTCAAGACAAGCTCTCAGAAGAAATAACAATGTAAATATTTTATGTACCTCAAAGTACTGTCCTACTGAAGCAGCTAACACACTATTGCTGTCCATCGCTGTCCAGTGCACATAGCATTCTAATAGTTATACAAACTTTTGCAACCAAGTAACATTAAGTTACACTCATGTGGTAATTGCTGCAGGATGACATTCAGACTTACAACTTGATATCCTAACAAAACAGATTCTCCCAAATTTTGAAAAGCCTTGTTTCCTACAGGAAACTAGGGACCCTACAGGTAGATGCACGTGTTGGTAGCGTTGCAAAAATGCCTGCTTTAAACAGCTCATTTTAAAAATCTCACACTATTTGGATCACACATACTGCTCTTACATGTTTCATCGTTATGTCATTGTTCTAGAATTCAAATTAGACCTCACATTAAATTTATACTTGGTCACAAAATGAATAGGTGCCTTCTTTCGGAGGGAATGACTGAATTCAGTTATATTGCTTTTTGATCGAGGTGGGGGTGAACATGTAACTCATATTTTTCAAGCCATGTCATCTCTACACTGTGGATTCAAACACTTGTACAAACACACAGGCTTCCGACTAGTAGCACTCAAGTTTCTGTCCATCATAAACATTGTATTACCCAGTGGCAATGACGGTGTTCTTTGCTCTAAACCGATGTATGGTGCCATCTTCTATGCAAAGGGCAATAACACCACGGCATTCTCCGTTTTCCATAAGTAAGTCCAAGGCAAAATATTCAACAAAGTAGCTTGTATCGTATCGTAGAGACTGGAGGAAAATAAAAAAGGAACTTTTAAGAAAAATCCAGAAACAAAAGTAATGTCTCCAAAATTGTCAATGTATATGGGCTGTATCAGGATAAAACCCACCCCCTCTCAGGGAAGCCAGTCTCCTCACCTTTTTTTTTTTTAATTTGCTAATGAATCTATTCTAGCTTAAAGAGATATAAGTAGCTACCAAACCACTTAGTTCTGAGAAGTCATAGCTATTCAGCAAGGCTTTTTATTTCCCTCTGCATTTGGCAAGACTTTAGTCAGCGTCAGTGTTTGACACATGCACAAGTAGCTTCACTTAACCTCTTGCAGGGAGCCCAGTATGCCAGCAGAAGCAGCGGGCAGCAAGTCAAACATTCCTCCATGCCCTCAAGGCTCACACCAGTGTTTGGCAACACAGAGCATTTGTATTGCAGCAGCATAAGAAGTATGAACCTGAATGACAGCAATTAGCTAGCTACTAAGTAAATAAATTAAAAAAATAGCCACTAGCTACTTAATTTCAGGTGTCAAGTAGCTTATTACCATTTTAAAATGACCAAATCTTTCTTCAATTATACTGTGTAGAACAGATAGAAACAGATGCTGGAACACTAGTCATTTACTTGCCATAGAGCAAGCTCAGAAATGCATGGTAGCCTTCATGCATTTACACCTCATTTCCCCCACTCCCTGCTTAAAGATGAGGGAAAGAAAACACTGCCTTGGTGCCTCTTCTCAGAGTTCCCCAATGCTGTCGTGGTCAGATCTTTTGATGAAAGGTTTTTAGGAGAATGTTTACATAAATTCTCTTTGGGTTTAGTTAAGAGGCACAAACATACTAACAGTGAAGAACTACTGCAGACCACAAAGCTAGCAGACCACAGCACTAACTAACATCTGTCGTCTTCACTAGAGCTGCTATGATTTTCAATTTATTCTATTTCTGCGTACTCCCCCCTCAAAAAACCCAACCCACAAGCACACCCAGGCTACATCACTCCACACCACTTGAGGAAGGAAGGAATTCTAGAATTGTCATCAGTCAGTCCCCTGGATCCCTCACTTGTATGTGAGTAGCTACACATTTTATTTTGTTTCAAATTCCAGGGAGAAAAAGCAAAACGAAGTTTAAAAAAATCGTTAATTGCGAAAACAAAAACCCAAACCAAGTTTCCATCACAGCTGCTTACCCTGCCATACAGAGTATGTAACAGTGAGTGTCCTGTCCTGTCTGCAACACAGCAGCATCTGTGAGCCTGGCCTCCTTTTCCAAACTGAAGGCTCTGTCCACCAAATGCACGCTGATAGATTTTTCCTTCTTCAGTTCTGCTGAACGGCATCCCATAATTTTCCAGCTGTTGAACCCAGACACAAGCATCAGAAACTCTTGTGTATATCAATCCAGCATGTTATTTTACTCTGTTCCTCGTCAGGAGCTGTCTGGGGAAACTAGTCTGTGTTAGAAACACTGATAGGTGACACCGATCCCAGCGAGTCTCACCTCTATCACTGCAGCTGGGGCTTGCTCGGTCATGTAGTGTATGGCATCCTGGTCACCCAGCCAATCGGACCCCTTCACTGTGTCATAGAAATGCCACCTCCAGTTATCATCTTCCATGTTTCCCAGAGCAGCATTGATCCCTCCCTGAAAACAAAAAAGCATTTTCTTGGAATTATATGGCTGAAGGAAAGATTTAGCAGGTTTTCCTCATTTCTGTTTTAAAATAAATAAATTAATAAACCACACACCACTTATGCCTCTGTGTACAGGAAATACAGTAAAGTCAGGTTTCACATGGCTGTGAAAAACCGAAGCAATTTAGCAGTTTCACAATGGCTTTTATCTTGTTCTCTTTCATGTAACACAATGAATTGCAAAGTGACACTGAATGCAGTGAAAAAGCACTAAATATAATCTAAACATATATTGCCCTCCAAAACAGTGCCAGCTAAATATGCAGTATTTATAAAAGGAAGCATGGCCTTGAAACGTGTTTTTCATGTCCATATCCAAACCAGCCTTCTGACAGCAGGGATTCTGAAACATTTTTTCTACCCCATTTCTTACCTGTGCTGCAACAGTATGAGATCTGGTGGGGAACAGCTTTGTTACACAGGCTGTATTAAATCCAGCCTCTGACAAACCAAATGCAGCCCGCAGACCTGCTCCTCCTGCACCCACAACCACCGCATCGAATTCATGGTCCACTACCGGATACTGGGTAGAAATCTGGAGAAATGAATTGGTTTGTTATGATCACAAATATTTCACAGAATCACAGAAAGGGCAGGGGTTGGAAGAGACCTCTGGAGATCATCTAGTCCAACTCTCCTGCCAGAGCAGGATTACCTCCAGCAGGCTGCACAGCACAGCATCCAGGTGGGTTTTGAATATCTCCAGAGGAGATTCCACAGCCTCTCTGGGAAGCGGGTGCTGGTGCTCTGCCACCCCCACAGTAAAGAAGCTCCTCCTCATGTTTAGGTAGAACTTCCTATATTCAAGTTCATACCCGTTGCCTCTCATCCTGTCACCGGGCACCACTGAAAAAAAACTGACCCCATCCTCCTGACACCCACCCCTCAAGTATTTGTAAGTCTTGGTAAGATACCCCTTCAGTCTTCTCTAGGCTAGAAAGTCCCAAGTCCCTCAGCCTCTCTTCATATAAGAGATGTTCTAGTCCCTTAATCATCTTCATAACCCTTTTTTGTACCTTCTCTAGTAGCTCCCTGTCCTTGAACCGGGGAGCTCAGAACTAGACACAATGTTCCAGATGAGGCCTCACCAGGGCAGAGTAGAGGGGAAGGAGAACTTCACTTGACCTGCTGGCCACACTTTTCTCAATACACCAAAGGATGCCACTGGCTTTCTTGGCCACAGGGGCACATTGCTGGCTCATGGTTAATCTGCTGCCCATCAGCAATCCCAGATCTTTTTCCACAGAGCTGCTTTTCAGCAGGTCAGCCTCTAACCATGTACTGGTGGCTTGGGGTTATTATTCCTTTCTAGGAATATTCCTCCCTCTCAAGCTAGGTCAAACAAATTTCACAGGGACACAAGCTGTACAGGTTTAATGTTCTTAATAGACTCTTGCAGCAAATGTTGCATCCATTGTGTACTCTTTCTTCTGTGTGGAAGCTATCATTAAAGCAATGCATTTCAGCAATGCCATCTCACTATGTGCTTGAACACAACGCTCCACTGAAAGCCAAGTACCTGGTGGCTTCCTGTCTCTCAAGCATTGCATGCGTATATCTTAAGTAACAGTTAGATAAAAGAAGTACAAACATACCGAATCAGAAACCTTTGTAGAAGCATTTTTCTTTCCATAGACTGTGAAGTGCAAGTTGCGTGCAAGGGCCTGGCACGCCGCTGGCCACTGTGGAGAGAAGTCAGACAGCTGTTATGGAACAAGTGTTTCCACAAAGATGACTTCTGGCAGTCTCACCTGCCCTCTGCTTATAACAAATTGCTATTTACCACTGATATCACATGTATGACAGTACTGTATCCATGTATTTCAGAGCTACATGCAATGAAGTTCTGACTTTTCTAAATTCACACCCAGAAAAAAATAAAAAAAAAAAAAAAGAGAAGCTTTAACTGGATGAGAGAACAGGGTAAGAGCATCATGGACTATCCGTTATACATGTCACTACAACTAACCAGTCTCTCAGAATATCTGAGGCTGCACTGACAGAAGAGTATGTTTGCAATTAACGCTATAGTAGTCTTACTTTTTTTTTTCATAAGTAAACAAATATGGTAGCAGCAGGAATTAATGGAAAATACTCTCATGTCAAGCAATCCTCAGAATTTCAATTATTCCAGGTGACCAAGAGTAATGAAGATTAAAAAAATTAGGTGATAGGAAAAGTTGTTTCAGCTCACCATTGCTGCAAACATCAGAAATATTTCTCTTCTCATTCTCTATTAATTAGTGGCCTAATTAAAACTATTTTTTAATACCTAAGTGAAGCACAAGGGCACAGTTCCTCTTCCTCCTTCTGTAATGTTATTCCCTCTTCCCCAGCATGTTCAAAACCAAAACCAGCATGAAAAACCCCACCACGCAAACCTACCCAGTATCCAGTCTTTGTTTTAAGAGGTTAAAACAATCAGAATTTTAGCCCCCAGAGTATAAACACCCATCTTCTCGGAACCTGACATCGCTTCTTTACACCATACAGAAAAACACATCTAACTGAGCACGTACGATGGATGAGAAGAGCAACACAGAGCCATTCCCAGTGACCTCAGTAACATCAGCACTTCCCCTTTTGAAGTATATCCTAACATGCACAGGAGTGACATTTGCCTTTTCCAGTAACTGCTATATTCATGGTTCAATCACCCTACAATACACTAACAAGCGGGTCTTCCCTCCCTACCACTTCCAAATATCCATCCTTGAAGCAAACTACAGTGAACTTTCCTCGAGCTAGCTTTATCAACTCTTACACTGGTTTCCTCAAATCATCTTCTGGTGTAACAGTGAATCTAATGGGTCATCAGATTTGCTAACACACTTCTGTTTTTTACAGCCATCTTTAATTAAGACCAGTCTCAACACCTCTGAGTTCTAGGGGTTGCCCCCTCCTCCCTGCTGTGTTATCACACCTTGGAAAATTCCACACCCATCTTAACTCCTGTATTAATCACTTTCATTAATATTTCACATCGGGAAGAAACGTAAGCATCAGTTATAAAGCAAATCAAGGAAAAACTTTGCCGTAGGTAAAGACAGCACTCAACAAACAGGTTTGTACATACTTACACACTCAAAGAAAGTGCAAATGACTGAGGGGGAAAAAAACCCAGCAAAAACAACCCCCAGAACTATAAACTGTGGTGATGCCATAATGCCCCAAAAGAAGCTGACCCATTTTTTCTCCCCTCAGAGACAACAGCCTGCTGCAATCTCCAGTGAGAATTCTGCCACAACGCCTTGCAACTCAGTTCCTTTTAAAAAACTTTATTATTTTCTGAAGTCATTATAAACACTTAATCGAAGATATTTTGCATCAGAGGATGCTCAAAATGTATTATAAACAACAAATAAAATCCACCAAATAAAAGCAGATTACTTTTCACATCTAAATTTCAAAAAAATAAGTTTTCAGAACTGCTATTCCCATCCACATACACTTTTTTGTTAAAGCTATACATAAGGATTTCTACTGCCAGAAAGTAGACAAAAGTCCACAATGCAGAAAAAGATGTTACACTAAATTTGAAGAAAACTGTAATGCCAATTGTTATTTCTATGGAACATCATGGTCCTTAGAAAATTAAAGGCTTCACCAGGGCCAGATCACTGCCACCTAAACCATAATGACATTCCTTAAGCTTTTCTCCCTCTCTGTAGGCTGCCTTTTCGGCATGCTTTTTAAGACAGGGACGACTACAGCCACGTTTACAGGATCCTTTCCCACGCATTCATGGTTTGTAATCCCAAACCCAGAGATAAGCTCTCATCTCACACCGTGTGAGAACAATGGAATGAGACAGAAAACTCCCACTTCACCACGGACAGAAACCAAGCAAGGACACCTTACTGATCAACTAAACCAAAACTATCAAACCTTTAGGCAGCACTTTCTGGAAACCACTGCAGCCAGATCTAAGCGGGCTGATACACGCTACCTTCTCTCCTTCCAGAAGGAGCCAGCAGCAAGCTTTCTACCCAGGTGATGGGGCTGGAAAGCTCTACACCTGTCAGGGCCTTTCCCCAGCACACCCCGTACCCGCTGCCTTCCTCCGTCCGTCGGGGAGGCTGCTCACAGCCTAAGGCTACGTACGGCGCTCGCCTCCCAAGCCAGGAGGAGCGGCCTGGCCATACCCACTGCCAGCTCCCTCCCAATAACCTGCCCCAGCAGCCCAGTACGAAGATCGGCTCCGCTCCGAAAAAAGAACCGGGGGGACCGAGCCTGTCGAGGGAACGCTCGGCCCCGCACGGCCCTGGCTACCGCGCTCCCGCAGCCCAGCCGCGGCTCCCCGCTACGGGGCGGGTACTTCCCCGCCAAGGTCACGGAGGAGACAGCAGGGCCGGGCCGCCGCAGGCCGCCGGGCACCACGCCGCGGGGCGGGGTGGGCAGAGCCGGGGCCAAGCGCGATCCCCCGGCACAGCTGAGGGGAGGGGCAGGAGACGCGGGGTCCCCTGGCCCAGCCGGCCCGTCTCCCTCCCGAAGGGGCTCTCCGCGCCGGCCCCACGGCCTGACCCCTGCCCCTCCGACCGAGAGGCCGACAGAAGGGCCGGGCGGGGTGAAGACAAGCACTCACCGCCCGCGCTGCCGGCCGCAGCCAGCGCTTCGCCAAGCTCCGCGAAGCCGCTACCGTCGCCGCCATTTCGCACAGGCTCAGAGGAACGAGCAACAGCGCACGCGCCAGCCCGCCGCTAACGGCGCCGCTACCCGCAAGGCTCGGCGGGAGAGACCGGGAAACGGGGGGAGAGGGTGCGAAATCACGGGCTGAGGGCGGGCGCGCTTGCATGTGGGGTGTGTGCCCTCCTCCCGCGCACACCTCCTCCTCGTTTCGGTTTCTGCGAGGGCTGAGACTGGGCCAGACGACCGAGAGTCATTAGGACTCGAGCGACTCTGTTTATTATCCCCCATCTCTCCCCCCCTTTCTCTAGGCTAATGGACCGGCCCGGAGGGGGGCGGAGCCAGCAGGTAAGTGACAGCGATAACTGCCCGCCGCGGCTCCGCGCTCCCAGGCAGGTAGGTGTCCGTCTTGCTCCGGGTCTAGCGGACTGGGTCTGAGCTCCCGCCCGGGCTCGGTGCTGGGCTGGCGGTCGGGCCGGGGCCTGCAGTGCAGGGGGACTTGGAGGCCTCGGGGACGGCGGCGATATCTGCTAACGTGCCGCCAGCCAGGGGAGGGAGGTGTCAAGCGGCAGCGCTGAGGCCCTGGGGCGGCCGCGCCGAGACTAGCGGTTACGGAGCGGGCCGGGGAGCCGCTCCCTGAGCGAATGCTGCCCGCGCAGCGTTCTCAAGGGACCAGGCCGCCGTTTGAGGGTCTCGGGCAGGGATAGCTGTCCCGCAGTCAGCCGTGGTCCGGGTGAGAGGGTGGCTGCAGCAGCACCAGCGGCGGTGCCTCCTCCCCTGCGCGTTGCTAAGGCCGCGTGCTTCTCTCCCCTAAATCCAAGGTGCCTTCATGAATAACTTAAATGACCCTCCTAACTGGAACATCCTGCCGAATCAACGGGAGCCCGGGGATGAAGGCAGCAGATGGAACTACGCCTTGCTGGTCCCCATGCTGGGCTTGGCTGCCTTCCGTAAGTAGCTGGAGCGAGTGGCTGTGCCCAGGCATCTGGCCTGCCACCCAGAGGGGCGCCTCTGAAGCTGTACAGCGATAAAGTAATGCACCGTTTAGGGATTTCCTCTCATTTCTGATGTTTTGCAGTATAATTGCTGCTTATATTAAGGCAGTGGCTGTTTTTCACATGTGGAATTGAATCCACATTTAATAAGCCCTAATTCATGAAGTGCTCTCAGAAGAGTGAACACATGATGTGTTAGAAAGCCCAGAGGTAACAACCCAAGGAGCTGCTCATGCATGTTTAATTACTGAACCTAAGAAGTTCTCAATGCAGTTCCTGCATTGGAAACCTCCAGTTTGTTTCCCCATAACTTTGTTTTCCTTCTTTCCTCTAAGAACTGTGTGTATTAGCAATAAATGACATGGGAAGATTTTACTTAAAAGGAAGCACGATCGTTTAAAGTCAGGAAGCATGGACCCACAGAAAGACATTTTGTGGGATGTGAATGGAATGTATATCACTGGGGAGGGCAGGAAAGAATTTTTTTACCACTTAATAGCTTCTTTGGAGGCCTAGCTAATTAACACATATAACATGGATGGGTATGATTGTACTCATATCTGAAGTCTCATTTATATATGATAGGTTGGATCTGGACCAGAGAATGTCAAAAAGAAATAGAAAGAGAAAAAAAAGAGTATTATAAAAGACATTCATCTTTACAACAAGACCTGGAAGCCAAGTACCGGGATATCATCACAGAAAATCGTCGCACAGTTGCTCACTTGGAGCTGGAGCTTGAGAAGGAACGCAACAGAACCCTGAGTTACCGTGAAGCCCTCGTGTCCCAGAGTCGTAAACTAGTGGAAGAAAGAAGGATCCTAGAACAGGAGCAGGAGAAGTTAGAGCAAGAAAAACAAGTCCTTTTGCACTCAGGAGCAGCTGGTAACTTGTACCAGAGTTGTCTGGCAAAGGAAGAAGAGTGGCAAAAGAGAGCCAATATTTTACTAAAGGAATTTGAAGAAGGACTTAAAGAAAGACAGAATATCTACTGCAGCCTTGTTGTACCCAGAAGCCAGAGACTAGAAATAGAGAAAAATCTACTAGTTAAAGCAGCAACTGATCCTATTGCTATGTCTGTACATATGGAAAGTGGCTTAAAAGATATTTTCAAACATGATAATTACTGTGGCAATCTGCTGAACAGAAACAAAAGTCAAAACGGCAGACTTATGTGGCTGTATTTGAGATACTGGGAACTAGCTATTGAACTACAAAAGTTCAAGAGGGCAGAAAAGGCCATGTTAGGGAAACAGTAAATGGGGGACGCAAGGGGATTTCATGTGATCCACCATGAATAGTAGGGACAATCACAGTTGTAGTCTCAGGCTGTTAAATTCTCCTACTGTGTTTCTGTTTCTCCTTCTCGTTGCACTTGTATTTGCATGGGACACATGCAGTGTCAGTGCCTTTCCTTTCACTAACAGCAAATGCTCCAGTGAGCTATGCATGCTCTTAAACTCTGTGAGTGTGTTTGTATTGCAAACTGCAGTGTAGTATAGAGATGTGCCCGCTTCCATAGGTATCAGAAGCAGCAAAATGGAACTCTGTTTTGTGTGATAGACCTAGTTGATGGTCACTCCATCAACAGAGAAGTGCGATTTGCCTCCCTGAGTGGGGTAGCACATTGTGCTCTGTATCACTGACGTTTTACACAGTGTCTCAGTGCTCTCTTTTTGTTTAAGCAAGACATTTTTGAAGCAGATGTTTGGAAGAGATGGTGTTTTAACAAGGTGCTTGTCACACAGGTCGTACGTGTATATATATATACACATATACATAGTATGTGTGAATGTGTGTATATAAATATATATTAGCATTCAGGGAGGGGGGAAATAGCATGATCATGTTTCAAATTAATCAGTCTTGCATTGTCTTCCACCTTAGTATGCAAGTAGCACTTTATGAAGGAAGTATCCAAAAGATGCTAGTTGAAATAACACACAAAGAAACAGATTGATGAAAGTCTCAATGAATCTAGGAATCCATGTTTGAATATTAGAGACTGTATAAACGCCAAGTTACATTCTCATCATACTGGAGATCATAGAATCACACAATGGTTTGGGTTGGAAAGGGACCTCAAAGACTGTCTAGTTCCAACCCCCTGCCATGGACAGGGACACCCTCCAATCGACCAGGCTGCCCAAAGCCCCATCCAGCCTGGCCTTGAACACTGCCAGGGAGGGGGCAGCTACAGTTTCTCTGGGCAGCCTGTGCCAGGGCCTTACCACCCTCATAGTAAAGAATTTCTTCCTAACATCTAATCTAAAACCTGCCCTCTTTAGGTTAAAGTCATTATCCCTTGTCCCATCACTACACTCCCTGATAAACAGTCCCTCCCCCACTTTCCTGTAGGACCCCTTTAAGTATTGGCAGGCTGCAATTAGGTCTCCCTGGATCTTTCTCTTCTCCAGGCTGATCAAGCCAAATCTCTCCTCCCGTCTTCATAAGTTTTCTCCCAGTCAGGCTCTCAGCTGTAACCCAGCAGTGTGCCTCTGTTACTGATGTCGCCGTGCTGCTGCCTCTGCACCCCAGTTAGTTTGCAGGAACCTCTGTGGGTTGCAGCCATTGCACCCGGCTCTGTTCCTTTGGCAGGTCCCATTTGTTATTCACAGGTAGGAACCTAAATGCAGCCCACACTTGTAGCTGCTACCTCCCTTCCTGACTGCCTGAGTCCTCCCCAGACTCAAGTGTGCTTTTCCACAACACTTAAATTTTGAGTTCGTGGTGCATCGCTTCACTTACACGTGACCATAAAAGCCTACAGATGCACAAGCTTTGTAAAGTTCTAAGAAAGGAGGCTTTTTACTTTAGTTAGTTAGTTAGCATGGTATAATAAACAGACATATATATTTAAAAGAAAAAAAAAAGCCAAACCACAAAAACAACATCCCCCAAAACCCATGCTTGCAATCCCTTTGGGTCCTTGTAGCAGTAGGAACCACCTTCATTTTCAAATCCAACCGTAGCACTCAAAGGGGCAGTGCTTGCCCTTTTGTTCATCTAGTCTTCTACATCTAGTCTTCAACATCTAGTCTTCTGTTCCTTGACTTGGATTAATATTGGTAGGTTGTCAGTTCTCTAATTAGCAGCTCTTTATTTACTGAGGACTAATGACAAACGTGTTTGCTGTAGGCACTCAACTGCTGCCTGGCCCAGAAGCAATCCAGCTAAGTGAATGCACATCCAAGTTTAACAGAGAGCTCCAACAAATGCAGGGCTTTCTCTTATTTCCTTCTGGCTTCATTTCAGTCTGGGCACAGGAGAGGACAGCTAAATCTTCCAAAGTGGTGTGTGCAACCTAGTCTACTCACTTGGTAAAAATACCTAGGATTTTAAGCAGAGTATATTTCCCAGCCAGCTCAATTTTCCAGCCGTGATTTTCCTCACCTTAGTGGTGCCAGTTATACTGTCCTGTTGATCTATTGGTCTCTTATGTACTGATTTAAATTTTTGTTTAATAAAGTTGTGGTAGACAGACCCGGGAGGGGAAAAAAAGACTATCACAAACATCAGAGAAGCCAAAATTTGGGTGCTATGCGTATGCAACTTGTGAGATGAGAATTGATTTATTACTCATGTGTGACAGCCTGGGCCAAGCTGCTGTAGCTGGCTATATGCACATGTCCTAATTGCCCAGTAGAACAAATTAGTTTGGGCAACTAATTAGTCTGTGTGTAATTCCTCTAGGAAGTGGGAAGTGTCTAATAACCACACAGCTGCCCCACATTACATGTGTACCTACTGGCAGTTGGGCAGCTCGGCTGACTAACAGCAGCCAGTGAATCAATGCCAATGTATTTAAAACTCATGCCTTGATTTTGTATGTGTTCATGAGTGCTTAATACTAAAAGATCAAATGTTTTATGCTTTTTTCCAGGGTTTTTTTTTTCATAGTTTGTCACTGACATCACTCGAAAGGTTTAAAGAAAGTGTAAGAAAAAATACAAAGAAAAGGGTAAAACCCTTTTTTCAGTGTAAATGTGTAAGTTGAAGCATCATATGCTCGATTGTACAAGGTTGGATGCAATGTAATTAATAAATGTTTGATACTTGCTTTCACTTCTTTAGAAGTGTCAGTTATTTGTACAACTAACAGTTGAACTGTTGTTCATGGACACTTCGCAGATCAGTGTATTAAGACTGAAGCATTATGAGGGGGGGTTTTAGAAGTGTGTAACTGATTTGGAAGCACTGGTCCTGTTAGTTTCTGCCAAAACTCACATTTGTTACATAATTTTTTAAACATTCCCCTTTTGTAAGTTGTTACATTGAAAGTTCTATTGTGAGCTTTGGTCTCGCACAACGACTATTGTTCTGGATTGGTTATTTGTTTGGAAATGCCCATATATGTATATATACTCACACACACAAGGGAAAAATAATTTGTTTTCAAATTATTTAATTAACTTTTTTTGGTTATGAAAATGGCTGTTCACCTGTTAAGCAACAACAACAATAAAAGCCTTACGTGTTTTTGCACTGTTTTGTAACATGGGCAAGGTGGGTGGGAGGAGTGGAATTTTCTATTTTCTTCCAACTTTTGAAGCAAATTACACAGTTTTAAGGCTTTACAAATTGGAAATTTTTTTAATTGGCACGTGTTTGTGATAAGAATATGTTGGAAAGTTGTGGGGGTTTTCTTTCTTAGGAAAGAATGGTATCATTAAACAGAGAAGTGCACCAGCTTTAAGTAAAGATGGGTGATTAAATGCCTGGTTCCTATATTTTCAGTTAATTACTACCATTTCCTGGCCTTTGATACACACAGACAGGTGTCATTCCTTCAGTCTGTGGGGCATCCCTCTAAAATGCTGAGCGAGTTCATTTAGTCCAGGCTCACTTTGTTTTAACAGGTCTCTCAGGGCAGGAGTGGTGGTGTGTGATGTTGAGGTGTTGAATGCTGCAACCATGTAAGTCCATGGGCCCTCATGGGATTAATTCCAATGTAGTTAGGGAGCTGGCTGATGTCATCATGAAACCTCTTTCAATTATTTTTTTAACTATCTTGGGAATCTGGAGGGGTCCCAGTTGACTGGAAGCTGGCAAATGTTGTCCCAGTTTTCAAGAAAGATGACCCTGGTAATTACAGGCTTGTCAGTCTCACCCCAGTGCCCGGTAAAATTATGGAAATCATCATACTGGGAGTTACTGAAAACCTAAAGGACAATGCAGCCACTGGTCACAGCCAACGCGGGTTCAGAAGAGGAAGGTCCTGTCTTTCCAATCCAATTTCCTTTTATGACAAGGTCACCCAGCTGGTTGACCAAGAGAACCCAGTTGATGTTATTTCTTTGGATTTCAGTAAGGCTTTCGATGCTGTGCCCCACAGTACCTCGCTGGACAAAATGCCCAGCCTACAACCAGACAAAGCCACAGTGCATTGGGTGGGCAGTTGGCTGAAGGGTTGGGCCCAGAGGGTGATGGTAAATGGGGTTACATCTGGCTGGCAGGCAGTCACTAGTGGGGTTCCCCAGGGCAGTAGCTGTGTTAATCTGACTTTCCACATGCAGACACACCAAGGAGATGCCCTGAGACATCTTGTGCTTTCAATAAAAGCAGAAATGGTGTTCTATTTTGTGTGTCGGTTGTGTGATAACAGCTGCTGTCCTGCGTGTGTGCAACGTACAGAGAAACACGAAACGCACTCTGGACCTCACGGTACTGGGACCCAGTGTTAGAAAAGGGAAATCATCCTTAGAAAATCCTCCTGAAGGGGGGTGGGTAAAGAGGAGCAGTGCAGGGGTCTGGATGCCCCTTGCTCGTTTTGCCTCAACAGGAGCTGTCAGAAGACCGCTGACGCAACATGTCTTCTTGCTGAAAGCACTGCTGCTCTCTGGAAGCGACAGCTCTGTTCAAGCTCCCCTTCATGTCTTCCTCATCTTTTTTGAGCGCTCCTGCATGAGGATGGGAAAATAGTGAGAGTTCCTCTGTGGAGGATACAAGGCAGAAACTGTTGTCAGTGGCTCAGGTGTTGTGGCAAAAGGGATTAAAGTTACATGTGTGATGAAAAAGGATGAAATTCAAATTTAATTATAGTCATGGTGCAGCTGGATATGAAGGTTTTGCCTGTGTGTGTGTCAAGGACATGTAGTTGTTAACTGATTGCCCGGTCCAGGAGCTCTCCAGCTAATCACTGCATAGCTGTGACATCAGACAGATCTGCAAAGTTAACCCACTGAAATTTAAAATGCTTGGCAATGAGATCAACTGATGTGCCAGCCACTTCACAACAAAGCAACTAACAGAACACTGCTGGAGCTCTCCCAGCAGCTGGGCAAGCCAGAGATTTCCCCAAGGAACTCCTTGCTATGCAGGAGCTCTGCTCTGTAAGACACTGTCGGTATGTTTAGATGTATTCCTTAACCATTTGGGGTGAAGGATACAGTGCACATCCAGAGATTTCCCCAGGCAGTTCCTCTTGTTGATCAAGGAATTGACCAAGCCACTCATAATTTTATACAGGCAGCAGAAATTGTTCCTGCTTATCCAAGAACAGGCACATGGGGCTGTTGTTTGCTCATAATTAACGTGTTCCGTACATGGTTTAAGATCATCAATAAAAAGTGATCATACACAGACTGTAGTGGTCATGTAGGTCCACAGGCCAGCTGAATTGTAAGAATTCACCAGAACAACAGTTTGGAGAGTCTCAGTCTGTCTAGCTGAAAACACCATTGAGGAAAGTTTGCAACATCAGCATCAGAACTTGCATTAACGTCTGGGAACATGTGTACTGGGTAGTATCAAGGAGCTCAGAGGTGTTTTGATACTGAAATCAACTTATGCAGCAAAACTGAGAGACATATCACAATCTGATCAACCATCTTAATACTCTTTCCATGGATTCTGATGGCAAGGCTATTGAAAGCTCGGCCTGTTAATAGGTGACAAAGAGGCCTTATAGCTGAACCCAGTTGCTCTGAGCGCGTACACCCACTCCAACTCATCATTCAATGTATCAGGAAAAAACATTACCCTTGCAGGCAGTATTCACAGAACCTGCCAAGGCCTGCTACTCAGTGACACTGAATCACAGAATCACTAGGTTGGAAAAGACCTTTGACATCACAGAATCACAGAATCGTAGGGGTTGGAAGGGACCTCAAGAGATCATCGGGTCCAACCGCCCTGGCAAAGCAGGTTCCCTAGGACATATCGCACAGGTTGGTGTCCAGACAGGTCTTGAGTATCTGCAGAGAAGGATTAGGTTTACCCGAGTTAGTGACTTATTTTTCATTCACCAAAAAATTTGAAAGGCAGCTAGCACTACATAAATGCTTTTTTAATATTACCTATATTCAGTATCAGAGAGTGCTGGAATTTTACTACAAGGGTATGGTACTGAGTGAAAGGAAGGCAATCCACCAGACAGTCACTGTGCTGAAATATGGTCAGATTCTGGAAAGATTTGAGGGACATTTCTACAAAGGAAGAGATAAATTGCCACTGGTTGGAATAATTAGCTACAAATTCCTCAGAAGGAAGGGTGGCGAGGTTTTAAAAAACAATTACATTTTCTCCCATAGTGGCTAGTAACAAGTTTTAAACAATTGATAAATTACCATATTTGTAACATGTCATGCTATTAAATTTATGATACAAAATACTGATTTTGACCAGCTGGAAAATAGTATGTTTATTGTGTGGTATTGCAAGGTTTGCATGTTGGAGAAAAAAAAAATCAGTCAAGCACATTAGATAAGGCAGAAGCCAATTCTTTATACAAGACACGCTGAAACAAAACCAGCCCAACACAGGCAAACCTGTTGATCACTCTCTAAAACCAAAATAAGGAAGTTGCTTGGGCAGATTATGGGTGTGCTGTTTATGGGCTGGTTTTGAGACTCCACAACCCCCCTGGGCAGCCTGTGCCAGGGCTCTGTCACCCTCACTGTGAAAAAGTTCTTCTGCATGTTGGTGCGGAACTTCTGTGCTCCAATTTGCAGCCATTGCCCCTTGTTCTGTCCCCACAGACAGTTGAAAAGGGGCTGGCCATTTCCCCCTGCATCCCATACTTCAGATATTTATAAATATTAATAAGATCTCTTAGTCTTCTTTTCTCAAGACTGAACAGCCCCAGCTCACTCAGCCTTTCCTCGTAGGGGAGATGCTCCAGTCCTTTAATCATTTTTGTAGCCCTTCTCTGGACTTTCTCCAGGAGATCCCTGTCTTTCTTATACCCAGGAGCCCAGAACTGGACACAATGCTCCACGTGGGAGTGCAACTGTACCTGTCCTCTACAAAACCATATCCCTAAGCACCTCGTCTACTCATCTTTTAAATACATCCAGGGATGGTGACTCAACCACCTCTCTGGGCAGCCTGTTCCAATCCCTGATAACCCTTTCGCTGAAGAACTTTTTCCTGGTGTCTAATCTGAACCTGCCCTGGTGCAGCTTGAGGCCATTCCCCCTCATCCTGTCACCTATCACTTGGGTGAAGAGACCAACACTCATCTCTCAACCTTCTTTCAGATGATTGTAGGTGGTGATAAGGTCTCCCCTCAGCCTCCTCTTCTCCAGGCTAAACAACCCCAGCTCCCTCAGCCGCTCCTTGTAAGGTTTGTTCTCCAGCCCCTTCACCAGCCTGGTTGCCCTTCTCTGGACAAGCTCCAGGATCTCAATGTCTTTCTTGTAGTGAGAGGCCCAAAACTGGACACAGTACTTGAGGTGCAGCCTCACCAATGCCAAGTACAGGGGCACAATCTCTTCCCTGGACCTGCTGGCCACACTGATACAAGCCAGGATGCCATTGGCCTTCTTGGCCACCTGGGCACACTGCTGACTCATATTCAGTCTGCAGTCAACCAGCACTCCCCCAGGTCCTTCCCTTCGAGGCAGCTTTGTGTGAACATACACACATGAACATACTCTCTGATTCTGAAGAAGAAAGAACTATCTGAGCATGTGGTCTGATGAAACTTGACCTGGAAATGCCACCACTCATCTGGAATTGGATCATGCTGAGCTAATGGCCAATAAGGTCAGACCCAAATACAGGGATCCGATGTCACCCAGTAGGTGCATTGCTCTTCAACTTAGAAAAAGGTGGCTATAGATTCCACCAGAGGAAATGCCACGATGTGGCAAAAACAGGTTACTACCTTGGCCTTTGCTGATGACTTGTTCCTGCCAGGCAACACATGGAAGAGGAGGCAAAATGCTTCTCTCTTGTAGAAACATTTCTGTGTTTCTGATCTAAAACTGAGGAGGGAAAGATGTCATGGCTTTTTCATCAGAACCCCACCATAACTCTTACATGATCAATGATTACAGCCGCTGGAAAATGTTCAATATAAACTGAACACAATTATTCCAGGAGATTCTGAAAAATACACCAGGTTGAAAATTTACCACTGGATACAGACATCTCAATCTGAACTCTGAAAATTGATTTTTGGTCTTCTAACATGGGAAAAACTCTGCCAAAACCTTTACAGAAGGCTCACAACTTTGAAGACCTACACAGTCCCAAGACTCACATACTTGGTGAACCTTGCAGACAAGAAGGGTACAGCCTGGACTTCAACATCAGAAGGGCTATTAAAAAATGGTCACACCTCCCAGCTTGCACATGGGATTGCCTACTGTACATCACTGAGGGTGGTGGCCAGCAAGTGACCCATGTGGCAAGCTTTATTCCAAATGGACAAGTGCAGCCATAGCATATAAGCACACCCACAAGGTAGCACTGTCTGAGAAATTACTGTGGAAGAAGTTGTGTGAAATGATTGATTACAGGCAGATTAGGGATAGGTTTCAGAGAAAGTGAAAAGAAGGGACATCTGGCAAAATATCCCCAGAAGTGCTAGCTGCTGTGTATAATACGAATGGCATCAACCAAACAACTGAGTGTAAAGGGTGCTTCTGGAAGCAAAGAGTCTGTGGAAGCATTTGAAGAGAGCAGGATTGTGAGACCTGCTGTGATGGCTGTTTGCTGTCACACACTTCAGACATCCCCATGCTCCAGGCTGATCCCAGCCCGAGCTGTCCGGTGGCTGGAAAGACACTTCTTCACCTTCCTCTTTACCACGGCTCCTGCGAGTTTGTATTACTGAGACACCTCACTTCTAAGCTTGATTTACACGATCAGAACAAAATCGTCAGCGAAAGCCGATGGTGCTTCGTATTATTAAATACTACCTCCACCTTGTGGCTAACGGCTCTTCTAGCAAGCAGCCTCCGCGGCACCTTCTGTTCCCACCAGCTCCTCTGGAGCGCATCTCCGATGCTACATGGTCAGAGCTCTCTGGCTCGGAGCATAGTAACAAGAAAGATGAGGTAAAAAAAACCCCGTGGTGTTTGGTAACCAAGACAGAATGAGCTTGTCTCCGCCAAAGTGGGTATTGTGGTAGACCTCTATGCAAAGGTGGCATGTGGGAGTTGGATGTAGATCAACATCTTCTTGTGTACCACAGCACTGGAAAAGGAAACTGCAGCAGCCTTGTTTAAAGAGCACTGCTCATTGTTTAATCAACAAGCAACAGCCTACAACTGATCTGCTGCCTGCTAGGAAAGAAATGGTTGTGGTGAGATCTTGGATCTTTCTTAGTACTTGGCTAAGAAATTTAGGGCAATGTTGGCCACCATGAGATCAGATAACTTGGTGCTGTCCACAGAAGCATTTCTACACCTATGCACCTTACCTGTATTCCACCACACACACACACACACCCCCTCAGCTCCCCCCGACTTCCCCCAAAGGATAAAATGTATTTTTCAAAGATGAGAGCAGTGTTTTGGGGATCTTCTGAATGTATACTGTGTGACATTAAGGACAGCATGTTACCCTCTGAACAAAACAAAGAAGGATGATGTTGCTGCAGCCTATGTTTTTTCAGTGAACTATTTATGTATAAACCTGAAGTAAGTATTATGCAAACCACCAGTATATAAAAAAATAAATATCATGCCTATTTCTGGAGGATAAAAGGGAGAAAAGTGCCACGCAGACATCAGTTCCAGCTCAGTTTTGGAAGAACTACAGCGGACACAGTGTTCATAGCTTGTTCTCTTAATTCTTTGTGGCTAAAGATGCTGCTACTTCCACGATAAACATGGACTGGCAATTTCTAGGCATATCAGATTGCTGAAGGAAATGCCTTGACACCATAAAAACCTGAAGGGGATGCTTGAGGAAGTCATTGTATATGACATCCTACCTCTGTTGCCTTCCCAATAATCTGAGATAAAGTTTCAATGGCAATTCAGTGCTGTCCTGTTTCTCCTTTGCAGTGATACTTGCTGGTACAAAAGGACTTCTCCCCCATACGGAGAAGTTCACAATTGCATGGGAACCTCCAAAGTCTATTAGACTTCTCCAAAGCTTTCAAGATATCCCTGCTCAAAAAGCTCTGGGATGAAAGCAGCAGCCCTGAAGTTTACACATGGGAAATCAAATCATGTCAGTTGAGGAGCTGTGTCATTTGGTTACTTATGAGGTTATTTCAGAATAACAGAGCATAAAACTTAGATCAAGTTAAAGATCTACAGAACATTTCTTAGCAAAGTAAACTCCATAACCATCTGCCATTTACTATTAGCCTTAAAACTAAGCAATTCTCAGTGCTCCCAAATGAGGACCTGGTCAAAGATTTTACCCCTTGGCAGCTCATAAAAGAATTTTGTGCTTTCTCTGTGTATTTTAAAAAATGGTCCAAGCAGATTTCGCCAGGATTAGGCTGTCAGAGCGTTTCATTTAATCTCTGACTTTTCATGTTGCTCTCCTTCCCCTTCCTTTTCCCCTTCCACTTTCCTTTCCCCTTCCCTTTCCTCTTCCCCTTCCCCTTCCCCTTCTCATCTTTTGTTACCTTTGTACCACTTTACACTTCCAAGTGAAAACAGTGTGCTTTAGGCTGTACAGTTACCACTATCTTGACATTTGCATCTTTTCCCATGGCCAACTTATAACACAACCAAGAGTAATTGTGATTGCTGTATACAAAGTAGAAGTTGACTGAAAAAAATAATAAATAATGCTGGTGAGATATCGCTATAGAATCCCTAGAATAAAAGATTTCACACCAGTGTCTGCTACAGTACTAAAAAGGGCCAGAAAATATCGTGGTTAATCCTAATAGCATGGTATATTGTAAGGCAAGATTAGAGAATTAACTTGGTTGCCTTCAGCTGCAACACTCTGTAAATGTCACTCTGAAAATATCTGGACAAGTTACAGACTTGTCCCGTGTCATACCAGGGATGAAGGGATCACAAAGAAAGAATCACAGAATCACAGAACATTAGAAGTTGGAAGGGGACTCGAAATATCATCTAGTCCAACCCCCTGCCAGAGCAGGATCACCCAGACTAAATCACACAGGAATGCATCCAGGCGGGTTTTCTATGTCTCCAGAGAAGGAGACTCCACAGCCTCTCTGGGCAGTCTGTTCAGTGCTCTGTCACCCTCACAGTGAAAAAGTTCCTCCATATATTCACATGGAACTTCCTGTAAGAATATAAGGATTGTATTTCATTCCTGAAACTATGACTGAATGCAAATCACATGTATTGTTGCTACACTCTGCTTTTCTCAATGGATTTAAATGAAAGGATTTGGGTTTCTTAAAGAACAGGCTGCTGCCCTGTCTTTCTGGTTGCTCCTTTCCTCCCCTTCACAGGATCCAGCCAGAACAGTTTTCCTCACTGCAGTCCCCTCCAGCCAATAGTGGAGGACAGAAGAAGACAGGTTCTTCAGACAGATCTTTCAGTCAGTCAGCTCAGTTCATTCACAGGAGAGAAGAACCCACCCTTGTCCATGAGAGAATGGCTTTCTGCAGGGTGAGTGAGCTGTGCTGGACCAGGAGTGACCATGCCACCATGAAGAGAGACTCACACAAGGTAAGAAGCAGGAGCCACTACTAGGTGGTCAAACTATGTCAGGTCCCACTTGTACCTCTGGGTAAGAGGGCTTATTTCCCAGACGGACAGTTCCCAAGGAGCCCAGGCTACCACAGACAGGTTGGGGGCTGCCCGTAGCCAGGAGCCTCTCAACCTAGGTGGCACTGCACCATGCACAGTCCTGGCCCCAAAGAGAAGTAAACAGCTCCATCCTTGCTGCTGTCTTGATTTACATCCCAAATATCCTTCTACAACATCATCATCATCCTGCAAGATCACCTACTCTGTTCTGATGAGACCCCACCTGGAGTACTGCACCCATTTCTGGGGCCCCCGACATAAGAAGGACATGGAGCTGTTGGAGTGGGTCCAGAGGAGGGCCACAAACATGATCAGAGGGCTGGAACACCTCTCCTATGAAGACATGCTGAGAGAGTTGGGGTTGTTCAGCCCAGAGAACAGAAGGCTCTGGGGAGACCTTATAGTGACCTTGCAGTACCTGAGGGGGCCTACAGGAAAGCTGGAAAGGGACTCCTTATCAAGCAGTGTAGTGATAGCACGAGGAGTAATGGGTTTAAACTAAGAGAGGATAGATTTAGTGAGCTACTAGGAAGAGATACTTCCCTGTGAGGGTGGTGAGGCACTGGCACAGGTTGCTCAGAGATGCTGTGGCTGCCCCCTCCCTGGCAGTGTTCCAGGCCAGGTTGGATGGGGCTTTGGGCAACCTGGTCTAGTGGGGGGAGTCTCTGCCCATGGCAGGGGGTTGGAACTAGATGGTCTTTGAGGTCCCTTTCCAACCCAAACTGTTCTATGATTCTATGAAAGACATTTCCATCTAAAAAAAAAGAATATGCCCGTATTCTTCCACAAATGTGTACATGGGTGTATTCCAGTAAAATATGTGACTTTAGAGAGGGAATGCTTCCTTTTTAATCAAGTTCTTGTAAATTAATTGTGAGTTACTTAGGGACAAGTTGGCTTACATTTTTTGTATAGCCTCTTTTAAATTTCAAAAAAAAAGTAGTACATAAAATAGTAGTAGTACATAAAGTACATAAAAACACAAGGGTAGTAAACAAAAAGGCAAATGTGTCATTAAAACCATTTTAAAACAAATAATCCAATCTTAATGTAAGATCTGTTTTCTCCTGTGTTTATAATTGACAAGTTGCAAAACGTGCCTTGTGTAGCAGCTTGTATTGTGGCAGGATTGCTTTTGTAAAAGTTTACTAGCAATAACAAACCCCTTGGGATGGGCCAGACCTGAACCATGTGTTACTTGAAGGAGAAGGTTACCTTGGAGCAAAGGAAAGGGCTCCTGTCAACTGTGCCAGTCATTGTGACTGTAGCAGAGCAGCCCCAACTTGTTTGTTCAAATCCACAGGGTGGCAATATAGACAACCCCTGCGTGCAGTCGTGGTCATGTTGGGGCTGGTGTCACTGCTACCGCAGGTCCTTCAGAAAAAGGCACTGGCTTTCCAAGATAATTAGCCATGCAATTACACCGATAAAGAAATTTGAGCTAGATGCTATACAAGCATATTTGCTTCTGCAAATATTTAACAGCTGGTAGATAACCAACAACCACTGGAACCTGGTATTACGGAAGGAAGATAACCTTCTCCTGAAAGACGTTTTGGATTTATTCAGTAGAAAACAACCTGGAGTGTATTGTTGGATCCTGATGGAAACTGCTTGCACATGAAACGTAGCAGAGAGAGAAATTTTCAGATCATCCTAACACAAGTGGGAATTTATTTCATATCCTATCAATTTCTTCTCATAAAACTTGATTTCCAAAGGAAGTTACATTCATTCCTCCCATGTCAGATTGCACCATGCTTAAAGAAAAACATCCTAATTCAGGTTCAATCAATTTGATACAGAATCTTGATTGTCAAAGATTTCTGATTGCACAGAGTCATTAGACTGTAGCTGTAAGTTTTCTTGTGTGGACAGTGCGTAACCATGTTTTTGAAAGTGATTCAGTTATTGAAAGACCTTCTACATATGACTTTGCAAAGGTCTAGAACTAAAGCCTACAAGTCAGGTAATGTAGAAATATTATGGGAAGGATGTTGGGTTTTCCTGTTCGTCTTCTATCCATTATTACTTCCTCGTGTTCCCTATTAGGGTTATCGTCCTATGATTCAGGAAGCAGGACAATAACCCAGAGGAGCTGTGAGCTCCTGGATGGTGCAGTTTCTTTCTGTTGACCAATAGGTCAGTGTCTTTCTGTGAAACTTGAAGAGCTTCAATTTGAAAGTTGTCTATTGCCACTTATAAGTGAAAAATGATTTTTCTAGACAAGGGAAGTACAGTAAATGTAGTCTTTCTGGACTTCAGTAGGCTGGTTGACACCTGGCCACAAAGGGATATATTAGATGAGCTGAATAGGAAATAAAACGTGAACAAACAAATGGTGGTCAAAGGGGAGGTCACTAATGCAGTTCCTCAAGGGTTAGTTTAGGAACAATCTTTTGCCATTCTTCCACTAGTGACTAAGGACAAGAAATGGTAGCATGTTAGTGAAGTATTCATGACAGTCTCAGAAGCATTATGAATGCTGGAAAAGTATCACTGAGGAAGAACTGAGTAACTCAATGTACTGCAGTAGCAGAAAGTAGGAGAGAGTGGCTGAAATTCAAAATACGATTTTTGTAACAGAAAAAGTTCTGCTGCAAGTTAGAAAATCCTTAGTTGGAACCACCAAAGGAGAAGTTAGGGAAATATTAATACAAGGCACATGGAAAGTCCATCTGGGCTACGGTGTTCAGCTGTCAATGTCAATGATGAAGACTTTTTTGATAACTTTTTTATTCAAGAGATTAAGAGCAGCATTCTTGGGGCATAACAGGACAAAATTCTAGACCAGCCTTTTAAAAAATAGGGAGTACCAAAAAAAATTGAATCAACATAATAAGTTTGCAAAGAGATGCTGTGATGTGTTGTTCTTCTGTGGCAGGGGCTGGACTTACAAAATCCTTTCTGGTTCTTTATTTTGACCACCCTGTATCACCGTATGCCATGGGCCTGCAAGGCTTAGCTGACAAAATTCTTTCTTATGACATATACTGTCTTAGATTTTATACATAGTTTTCAGTGGCAAGTACTTACCTATTGAAAACACTGAGGTACAAACTGAACAACCTTGTTATGATTGCAGTGAAAGAAGGAGGATGTGAGTAGTACCTGTGATTGTTGTTAACCAGTTTCTCCTTCTTATTTTTGACCAGTGTACCATAGGGTCATTGAAAAGGTGAAGAGAACTTTGATTTCAAGCCTGTTTACAAGAAAGATGTTATGTTGTTCAGACCTTGTTCTGTAATTATTAGGGGCATTAGGGTAAGCAGATTATGCTTTTGATTTTAAAGGTCAGATTTTTATAATCCCTTTCATTCTCCATCCTTTTTGCCATAGCTTTTAGTAGAATAAGATCTCCTAGAAGGAGGAAGAACATGTTCTGGTAATCATCATGAAACGTATGATTTTGTAAGCATACATTGTGGGAAACCGAATGTGATGGTGATTCACAAGCAGTTTATCATCCTGATAAACAAATGGCATGAAACCTCTATATTTAGTCTGAGGCCCGTGGAATCTTTTTTGCTCCATATTTGCTAGGGCTATATATGTATTTAAGTGAGTTTAAACAAAGGAGTGGCAAGGGATATTTCATAACCTTATAGGCGATTACAGTTTATAGCCAAATTATCTCCTGAATTACATTAGCTGAAATCAATGTCTTCTAGTAGATGAACAGACCGTTCCATAAAACCTTGACAGATAAAGCATTAATAAGTGTCAGAGCTGACTTGGTCAATCGAATGATTTGCTGACGCTTCTTTTCACCGCAAGCCTGCACTGTCAAGTTTAGTGCCAAAGGTTTGCTATATATAGCTGAAGGCAGCAAAGAGATGTTCTCTTTTAGCACAGATTTCTAACTAGCTGCCTGTTTCATCACCTCCTCGCTGTGGCAGCGTTTTCAGTCAGGAAATTTAAAACATGGTGAAGCTACAGTTGCCCAATCCTGGCCTGGAGGACAGGATACCTTCCCATGCAGAACTTGAGGTCCTTGAGAAAGAAGAGGCAGACTCCAGACCAAAATGGGATAACAAGGCTCAGTATATGCTGACGTGTGTAGGGTTTTGCGTGGGCTTAGGAAATGTGTGGCGGTTTCCGTATCTCTGTCAGAGCCACGGAGGAGGTATGTCTTTAATATATCTTAACTAACTTTGTAAACTGGGCTTGATCTCTCTTTTGGGAAACAAATAATGGAGTAAGTTTAAAACTAGTCAGTTCCTGTAAGTATGGTGATGTTCATCTCTAGAAGACTGTCTAATGGAGGAGGTTTTTCATAGGTTATGAACACCTACTGGAGTCATGTTAGTGATGGAAGCAAAGGAAAGCCCTGGTTTTATTTCAGGACACAGGATTGATCAAACCAGTTTTGCACTGTCATCTATACAGTATAGAAATAATGTTAATTTACATACATGCATGTATATATAATTTATATTTTATATATCAACAAATTACTTGGGAGTACGGTTCTGATCATGATCCCAAATCATCTTTTCATACTAGGGTTTTACTGGGTTTGGACTCATGAGTGTATTGATGGTAGTTGCAGCGTGCGTGTAACTTATGATAGGAGTAACGGTGTGAAAGGAGTTAACATTGAGAATATGGTTTTAGCACATGGTGTTATTAAGTCATTGAAAATCCAAATGTATCCTATTTCCCATATAATCTACTGTGACTCCTTAGGGTTCAAGTTAGGATTGAATGACCATATTAAAAGTTTTGTCTCACTGTATTGCTTTTTCTTTTTAAATATGATCTTGAGCTGAACCATGACAGCATAAATTTATCATTTCTGACAGTCTTTTCTGCCCACCATCTACTCATCTGCATTTCACTCAGGGATCTGTTTAAAAGTGTTTGCTCCTTTGTGATGTTTGATCTTGGAAGAAACCCTTTTGCCTAATAATCAGTATTTCAAAGTAGTTTTCATTAAATGTACACAATGAGATGTTTAAAAGTTGTTCTTAGAGTAGGGACCAGGGAGGGCTCTGTGGGGAGTTGCTGGTACAAACTCAGGCACATTTAACTACAGATGACTCGGTTGCAAGAAGAGATGCTTTTAACATTGAAATTTTTCTAGCATGGTCCAGTGTTTAGAGTTTGCAGTTCGACCTGAAGGTCATTTGCAGCACAGTCAACTCTTGTAACAAAAAAGTTACGAGACAAACACACACACACACACACACAAAATCATAACCCCCTTTTACACACGTGGCAATTTTAATTTGAAAAAGTGGATGAGTATCTCCAAAATTCATGTCACTCATCAGTTTCTTGGGTTCTTCTGCTTAGTCTTGGAAAATGGATACGCCCTGTTTCCCAAGGTTGTTTTATAGGCATTTCCCTGCTTTTTTCTGTCCATCTTTCATTTCCCTTTTGTTCTAGCAGAATGAAATGTAGCTGAAAAGTGAACACACAACAAACACAAATAACTTGGTATGAATCATGGATTTCTAACAGATACCACTGAAGATCTATGAACTGAACTGCATGTGTCTGACAGTACTGTGTTTTAATTTATCCTTTGGCAGCAATTATTTTCCCTTCTCATCATCCCTGGCTCGTTCCTGACAGGAACACTCATCCCCAGCTTCTTGCTTCCCTGGGACCCTCTCACTCAAATTTTCACCTGAAGTTGAAAGGCAAAAGGCAGCACAAAACAAAGAAAGGACGTAGCAGGCTCTGGGCTTAGAGCTGCAGTACAGACGTGTTCTTGTTGCTTCTTTCTCTATCGGTTCTCCTGCAGAACCCCAAATGCTGAAACTCTTATCGGTAAGTAAGAGTGAGCAGCCATGCCTTCCCATGGCTTTGTAGAAAGGACTCCTTAACTTCAGCACTCAGAGGGTGCAGAACTGTTGCACAATTCCTCTTCCCTCCCTGCTGTAAAGAGCACTTCAGTCTCTTTTCATAGGTCTCAACACAACTCCTGCCACCACTGGCATCCTCTCATTACAGCTTCTGTTCTCCAACTTCTCCCTTTAACCAGGGAAAAAAAAATAAAAAAACCTCTTGCTGTTCTTCGGATGGATGGCTTTGAATTTGAACTTGTAACTATCCATACTGTAAAAACAGGTCTTGAAGTACTTATTCCTGAAGGCATTTTAGCATGGAGACCTAGTGAGACTTGCTGGCTCCTGCCTCTCTAATTCACACACAGCCATGTTCACAGCATGGCAAACTCTCAGTAGATGCAGCACGCTGCATCATCTTTGAAAGCACAGACACTCCTAAGTCTGACTTCACCTACCTCCAGCTGAAAATCCATCTTTACTAGACATTTTGGACAAGTTTCACCTTAGAGTTTGCCACCCAACGTGGTGGTCAAGATGATTAGTTGATCTTCGCATTGTGTGACCCTTGGGTACTCTGTTACACACACACCTCTCTAACAGAGAAGGGGAAAAGTGCAACGTTATGCACTTTCTTCCAAGTTAATTAATACAAAGCATACACCATACTCATGAGTGTGCTGTAGAAGCTCCATTTCCCCCTAGTCTGTCCAGTGCCTTTACCCTGGATGGGGTATATCTTCACACTTTGTATCTGCAAGATGTGACTTCACCGAACCTGAGGTGCAGGGTAGCAGAAACCTCTGTTGCTGCTCTTTTACACTGGAGACGAGGATTATGCTGCTCCTCAGTCTGTCCCTGACCATGATTGACCCTGGCATGTTTTCGTCAGCGTCCTAAAGCTCACTCTGGAGATGATGTCAGATTATGGCAGTGTATTAAGAGATAGAAAAATAAATACAGCCATTTACCACACAGTAAATTGCTGCAGAGGATGAGAAAATGTCTTATGGGGTCATATAATTAGAGGTAATTTCCTAAGATGAATGCAGAGTCAAGGTTGCATAGACTACCTTATGAAAACAGTTTCTAATTTCTGAGGGCTGGCTTTGCTTTCTTAATTTCTTTCTTTTTGAACTCCAAGTTAAATGGGTGAGTGTTTGGAGTCATTCAGCGTGGGTGAGGTCTGGGTGCGAGGGTGTAGACAGCATTTCAACAAGGGCATTCCCACAAGAGATTGCATGTCCACCTACTTTGTGAATCAGTGTTTGCACATTTTAGACCCCCCATGAAATGTAAACAGACTATAGCGAAGTATAAAATTCACCCTTGTGGTACTTGGAGCTTTTCTCTGTGAAATGACTGCACATGAGACAGTTAGGAACACTGATTTGTGAAGGTAACTCCTATTTTCAGTGTTTGAACTTAAATCTAGGATTATTTGAGTGCTGCTTCTTCCTATGCACAGCACTGTGATAGTGTTGTAACACTGTGATGCCCAAACACGTGTAAAGAAATTGGTCGTTACATAATTTACTTTCATCGTCACAGATTATGGGTTTATCATTTAAAAAATAAAATATCTGTCCCAGTAAATTTTAGTGGAGTATTGCACATTTTATTCTTTTCATGTCTTGGAAGTTGTAAAATATATCACTATTGCAGGCAAGCTAGATTTCAACATAGACACAGGGTAAAAGCTACAGCCTTTGCCTCAGCACTCTCCCCAGCTGAATGAGAATGAAATTTCCTTTCATTGGATAGCTATGTCTGACATTACACACAGCTCCTGTTTAATCTTTATTGAGTAACATGTCATTTAATCAACTGTTAAATATTTTTGTTTCATCCCTGATGAGTATCAGAAAAAAGATGATGTATATTTAATGTTTAAACCATTGATTTAAAAGAAAAGTCTGCAGCTCACATAGGTCTGGAGTAAACCTTAGCACTGTGTGAGGGAGAACTTCTTCATCTCTCTACATGCCACACTGAATGAAGTGACAGTAATGACACTGGCAATTCCTTGTTGGTAATGGTACCTTCACTACATTTGAGGTCTACGGATATGATAGTATAGGAAAACATCTCCATCTGAAGTCTACCTGTCTTGCCTTTGTGGGGAATTATGAGAAAGCAATAGTAATTTTTTCAATTCCACTGTAGAAACCCCTAGATTAAAGAGAGAGTAATGGCTATACAGATGTTCAATCCAAATATTATGTGTTCTGAAACACATTGCTGAAACACGGGAGGAGAATCTGGTATCTCAGCTCTATGGTGTCCAGACTGGAAAGATTAATTGCTGTTTATATACATCTATGCAGCATTTACTTTCAGATTGTCAGTTTATTTGTTAGGTTCATAAAATGGTGACAGCTTAAAAAGCATTGATTCATATTCTTTTATGTCTTATACAACAGCTCTGCAGAGTCGTTATCACTTATTTTTCCATTATAGCTTCTTTCAGAAAGGGGGGGAGGGAGGGATGGAAAGAAATGGAAAATACAGCAGAGATGGATTTCTGAGCCCTGGAAGGAGAAGAAGCCAAGAAAGAGAAAAACAGTGGTGTACATAATTGAGAAGTGCCATTTTATTTTACTTGAAGATATACCAATATTCCTCCAGCTAAGTACAGGTAGTTTTATTTACTTGTCCAGTTCTGACATGGCACATCCTGCATTTTTAATTCATCAGAGCTACCACACTATGCATGGGTAGCCCTTGAAGCTAGAAATATTTTAGTTGCATCTGTTTGCATAGGGATAGAGATTCTGCACTGCAGGCATATACACACATGATGTACTTTATGTGTGTGATAACAGGAGGAGTGGACAGAGACCCACTTTCTCCATCTGTGTCTGTCTCAGAACATGAAATTTATCTCCTGGTAATTCCAAGGTGGTGAGGAAGCCAGGGACCAGTGAGCACAGTTAGTGTGGCTCCACGAAGGGCATCCGTTCCCCTTTTTGTGGCTGCAAAAGGAAGGTTGTGGAGTCCTTTAGCTCACTGCCCTGTTAAAGATGTGTCATGCTTAAAGACTTCTTTTATCATATTTTTATAAGGGTCCCTCTGTAAGTATCTTGAGACCTCAGGAAATCCTCTGAGGTTGATAGGGTGCTCATGGCATGTCCACCACAGAAGGTGGTTCCCTTCTGAGAGCCTTGCAGCAAAACTGATGGACTGTGTTGTCCACGGGGAGAATTATGGGGTACAGACAGTGCTATTGCTACATCTGGTTAGCTTGGAGGATGAGACACAATGCCCACCCAGCCCACCCAGCTGTGTGAGAGGAGGTGAACTTTGCATTTAAGGTTTGCAAGAATGTCTTGAGCATGGAAAAATGGAGTCCAAAGCCAAGCATCCATCCACCTGCTTCCTACTGAAAGTGAAAAGTTGGGACTAGCTTTGAACGCTTTCTGAAGGAAATGCTTCTACTGCTTCATAGGGAAAGGCCTGATCTTCCCTCCCTTCTGCTGACAGAGATAGAAACTACCAAACAAATAATAAATACTTTCCTTGACAGGTATGATAAGAAACAAGTGGCCATATCTAGGACACAGAAAGGGCAATAAAGGCTGTGCCTTACGCATTTCCTTATGCAACAAGATCTTTTGGGATGGGGTGGAGGGGAGAATTTATTATCAAATCCTTAAGTGACCTCACTGTGACCTGATGAAAAAAAAGTGACATGTCTCTATTAGGAGCAAAGATGATGAAGTGATGCACCTTAGCAGAACTAACTGCCAGGCCGTTCTTAAGTTTCTAGAGATGTTTTAAAGGCACTGCAAGTTGAGTATCAAAGGGTGACAAGGACTCACCTTGAGTGCAAACAGGTGCATTTGGATCAGGTTGCTGTACGGATGCATCTTGTGGACTTACTAATGCTGCTGAGGAAAGGCTTTACCACAGAGACATGTGGTTGTGGCACAGCAGACACCTATCCAGCATCCAAAAGGGAATGTAAAGAGAAAAGATCCAGCTGGAGCGAGCAGACATACAGACCCTCTGTAGGGTCAGGTTTCAGACTGTTAGGGGGTGTCTTGGTGCTCTGGAGCTAAAATCTCTTGGTATATGCACAATTAATTATCTTGTCTCATCTTACCCTCATGAGAGCTCCTGGACAGAGTGTGACAGGAGGGAACCTGCGTGCCAGCCTGACATGAGGTCAGTGCACATAATGTATTTCTGGCTGCTTGCAGCTCTGCACGTTGACAGGTAAAACTTTGTCTCTGTGAAAGGCCAGAGGCTCTGTGTGTGGAGGTTATCGCACCGGCCCTCTCACGTAGCAAGGAAGCCATCGGGATGTAGGGGTACAGATCTCAACAGAGAGGGCACTCATCATGTACTCTGCAAAAATACTATTTTCTATGAAAGCAGGAAGAAAACAGTTGGGAGAAATGCTCTTCACAGGACTAGGGTGGGGTATCAGTAGAGAACAAACTCTTTGAAGTCAACTCTGCATGTGCTGCATGTCTAATCAGGTGAAGAGGGGTCCTCATGTGCACAGCACAGATAAGTAAATCCATACAGACAAAATGGGGCAAGCCTTTAGAAATGCCAGGAACTGTCTGAAAGGACAGAGGGAGGCAGGTCATTGCAGTGACCAAGCCTGTTGCACTGTGAACAGATCCCAGAACTTCTGCCAGAGTTGGGTAAGTTTTGCGTTGTCAACAGCAACACTGGGGAACAGGCAAATGAAGAGTACATCACCTTTTCTGGCATAGCTGCCTTTCAGCAGTCAGTCAAACAAGGCATGGAGAGAGGACTGCCCTGTTATATCTGACATCAGCAGCTCTGTAGGAGTCCCTGGAGTGCTGGGGAGACAGAGGGGAAGAACCTTGTTTTGGAAGTGATCCTCATCCCTCTAAAACTGAAATATGCCCTATAAGTTTCACACATATGCGATATTAAATACATATTCAGAAAGACACAAGCTGGGAAGTGATTGCCTTGTCACTGATATAATTGGTAATGTTATCTCAGCTAAGACCACAGTGATAAATTTGAGTTTGCAACTAGAGTAGTTCAGTGTCCTCAAATCTAGGGTGAACCACTTTCATTCATTTCTTTCCGGCATTCCACTTTCCTCCATGGTGAGAGAGTCCAGCCTGAGGCTCTCTGATCTCAAAGGTAGCTGCTCCCCACCGATGCAAGGCTTTTGTTCTTGCAAGGCTACATGGTCTTTGGGAAAGGGAATGTAGCTGAGAACTGAGAAGTGGAGAAGAAACCAGATGGGATACTGTCCTCCTTGGTGGTGATGCCCATATTATCCATTTCCCAAGGTGATAGACTGACACAGAAGAAAGAGAGGAAAAGTCATCAGATATGGAAGTTTAGCAAACTTCTCTACAAGTAATTCATGAGCCCTTCAGCTTTTCACTAATAAAAAATACGTCCCAAGACAGTTATTCTTCTGTCTCTCCTTTGAGACCTTTTCAGTTTGTCAGTCTCCATTTTTACAATGATAGATAGCTTTTAATGTGTGCAGAATGGGCTATGCTGGCTTTGAAGAGTGTTACATTTTTAGTAAGAAGTTTTTGCATTCCTAAACTGCACACTTTGCAGAAGTCTGAAAATATGTCTATACAGCTACCTTTGGCAATTGGCTCCAACAACTGAAAAATCTAATCTCTGGTGTATCAGTGATTAGTCATTCAATTTGATCCGTGACATGTGCATTTTCAGTGTGCTTAGCATTCTGAATAGCATTTTAGGTATTCAAAACTACTGACTGTGATCATCAAATTTTAAACATGGCAATGAAAGACAAGTAAGTAACTAGCATTACTTGAATTCCACAGGAGCAGAAAGCAAAAAGTCTGAGGTACACATTATTCAGGAAAATACTACTTAAAAAAACTTTTCTGATACTAGCCAGCCTTTTCAGAGTTGCCAGTGTTTGAACCCTGAACTTCAGATCTCTTCTATTCAAACATAAACGCTGTGGAATGCAGATGGCAGGAAGTTATTTACCATTTTATGTTGACAGCCCCAGGCTCCTGCATAATCTTTCAAAGCTTAGTTCATTGACCTACTTCCATAATTTGGATCGTGATTCACAATGATTTGCATGATTCACAATTGTAAAACCATAATGTTTAGGGGGAAAAAAAAAAAAAAGATAGATGTGATTCCAGGAAAGTGACTACCTTCCCTCCCTCCACTTGCAATTCAAAGGTGGCTTCCTCAAAGTTCAACCACGGGAGGGTCTATTGTGTGTTTATGTTTGTCACTTGGAAAGAACCATAATTCCTACCTGAAATGACATACGTAATCAAGTTCCCTGCCTGGGCAATCAGGCAAAAGCATTGCTCAGAAACTGGAGAAGGGTTTCCACAAATATGTGTATAAGTCACTTACTGTGTCAAAAGCCCACAAAACTGGTGTTTGTGCTTTATCGTGGTACTTCACTGATGGGATTGTTTTTCTTATGCACTTCAGGAGCCTTCATGATCCCTTTCCTGATTTTGCTGGTCCTGGAGGGTATCCCCCTGCTTCATCTTGAGTTTGCCATCGGTCAAAGGCTGAGGAAAGGCAGTGTGGGTGTCTGGAGCTCTATCCACCCTACTCTGAAAGGGGTTGGTAAGTTTGGAGAGGGTACAAAAAGCCACCTGAGAAAGAACAGGTCCCTGAACTGAGAACTTTAAGAGCAAAGCTTCAGGATTTTATTCCAGTGTGATGTAAGAGAGTCCAGAACGTATTTCTTTTCCCATATCACTACCTCTCCATTGACGGGTCACGTCAATGTAATCATGATAAGGCACTATGGCAATTTTGTGTCCACATTCCATGTACTATTGGCCCATCAAAAACCCTTCTCTAATTTGAGACCAATTTTAGGCTCCAGAGGTATTTTCTGTACAGGATGAATGTTATCTAAACTGGTTTACCAGACTCCAGCTCCTTGTAATCCTACTTTCTTACATCTGAAAGAGACAGTATTTTGCAGAAAATACTTCTTCACATCTGTATTAAACTTTTGAGTATTCAGACACTATCTGACAGCATAGTAAAAGCAGCATGTTGCACACAGCATTAAAAACTCCACAGAAACCTCATGACACAGGAAACTTAAGAGATGTCATCTGAACATCAGGAAACATTGGGAGGGTGACCATGGACTGGCACAGGTTGCCCAGAGGTTGTGGAGTCTTTGTCCTTAGAGATATTAAAAATTTGCCTGGACATAGTCCTGGGTAACCAGCTGTAGGTGGCCATGCTTGAGCAGGGGGCTGGACAAGATGACCTCCCGAGGTCCCTTTCAACCTCAGATGTTCTGTGATTCTCTCCTGAAAGGGAAGAAATGCAGCCAGTAAGGGCAGCTGTTGGCATCCACTGCACCAGTAAATCAGTTACAAAAGATATTTGTACATAGCATCTGGAATTTTTCAAACTTCTTCAGAACTTAAGAGCCCTCAGGAGCTAATCATTAGCATTTCCTATCTGCCAGAGAATTTGCCAGAGGTTACTTGGGAGCCAGTGGAGAAGGAGAAATACCAACTGGAATCTTTCACCTTTTCACAGACTCTGCCTCCTGGCAGCTATCCATCTGATACAACAAACATTAGCCAAATGTATCTGCTGACCTCTGCAGTGACATTATGGAAGGGGAAGACAATCTGGGTGTCATTTAAGCAAAATCCCAAGGTAGCTTGGGTTTTACATGTACCCAGCATCCCAGACTCCATCGGTATCAGCAGGCAAGCCTGTGAACAGGATCGTGTAGCTTCTGTAGGGAGTTAGTCCATCTATAATCACAGAATCACAGAATCGTAGGGGTTGGAAGGGACCTCGAGAGATCATCGGGTCCAACCCCCCTGCCAAAGCAGGCTCCCTAGCTCATATTGCACAGATAGGCGTCCAGACGAGTCTTGAATATCTCCAGAGAAGGAGACTACACCACCCCCCTGGGCAGCCTGTGCCAGGGCTCTGCCACCCTCACTGTGTAAAAGTTCTTCCACATGTTGGTGCAGAACTTCCTGTGCTCCAGTTTACAGCCATTGGCCCTTGTCCTGTCCCCACAGACCACTGAAAAGGGGCTGGCTGATTCCCCCTGCATCCCATACTTAAGATATTTATAAACATTAATTAGGTCCCCCCTCAGTCTTCTTTTCCCCAGGCTGAACAGTCCAGCTCACTCAGCCTTTCCTCATAAGGGAGATGTTCCAGTCCTTTAATCATCTTCGTTGGCTTCTAAGCAGATGTCACCTTCAGTCACAGAGTAGTTTTAGGCTGGATGTCTATGTCAGACTCAATCTGTCCAACCTCCACGTGATGAATTCACAGTGATTAAACCTACATCCAAAATAAAGAGAGGAGAAGGGGAAAGCCATAAACAATTGAATTGTGGTGGGGAGGAGAGTAGGGAAAGGTCGAGGCTCATGCCATATATTTTGATATGTCTTGAAGTCAAGAGGATTGAAATTTACACTGTGTTCTGATTTTACTTTCTCTCAGGCATAGCGGCAATGTTCGTATCCTTCCTGGTGGGTTTATACTACAATACTATTATTGCCTGGGTGATGTGGTATTTCTTCAACTCCTTCCAAGAGCCCCTGCCGTGGAGTAGCTGTCCTCTCAATTACAACAGAACAGGTATATTTTATGAAATACCGTGTCTATTGTATTTTCCCTTTTCTAGGAATTAGCCTAATTGGGCATCTTTCTGTGAAACAACAGCAAGGCATGGCAGCCCTGGTGTTTTGTAAAAATACACATTATATAAAACGATCAACGCTTAATCTTTGAGACAAACTTTGACTTTTTATATGAAACTTGAGGGCTGATTTTGACAGAACTCATCTGTCAAATATTTACAAAGTGCAAGTCTAGCGTAAACATTAATGTTCTCCAGATTTAGGCAGTGTGTTCCATCCGTCTCTTCACCAACAGCCCTCCATTAACATATTGAAAAGAAAGGAAAAAAAATAAGTGATGCATAATCCACAAGAAACACCTCTGTCTCTCAGTATGACAGCAGTCTCTAGCCCCTGGGACATTGCTTGGTGACAGCAGCTTTGTTTTCCATAGTCAGCCTTGCATGAAACTGTACAAAGCAGGTTTTTCTGCTGTGTCAGTGAACAGCTTTTCAGAATAAATATAAAAAGCCTCATATAAGGGCAGACCGGGGCAGGATACACAGGTCAGCACATTCCAAGGAGCTGAGAATCCAACCTGAGCTGGCAAGACCTTGAACAATGCCCCACAAAACAGAAAGACAAAGTATTGCTGATCCAAAGGAGGTGTGGAAGGGGAAGAGCTGCCTGGCTCCAGGAAGCTATGGGCACGTGCCCACACTCCATCAAGCAATAAAGAGCAGGACACATGTGGAAAGTCCAAAGGTGTTTGGATTATTTTTTTAAGATGAGATAGGCAGTGTACAATCATTGAAAAACATCTGCTTAACTGCTTCTACTTAAAAAAATAATAATCTGTGAAATGTACATGTATTTATGCTCAGAAATCCCCCCCACACTTTTGTTCTCATAAGAGGCTTCTAACCTCACATTTTTATAGGCAAAAAGAAAAGTTATAACAATAGAGGAGTTTTTGAGTGAGCTTCAAAGACTTTATCTGCATGGTGGCATTAATAGAAAGAGCAGTGAAATCTCTGTTAAACACTTCTCTCTTAAATCTCTCATTTTTCCATGAAACCAGAATCTGAGATTTGCCAACAGCAAGTTCATTTGCATTAGTTGGTATAATTTACAGCACCGGTGTTTACTATTTAACTGCCTTTTATCAGGTATGTAAAAGACATACAGAATGACAACAACTCTGTGGTTACAGATTACATAGAAGAGTGTGCCAAGAGCTCTCCTGTAGATTATTTCTGGTACAGAGAAACTTTAAACATCTCCACTTCCATTGACGATTCCGGCACGATCCAGTGGTGGCTTTTGTTGTGTTTGACATGTGCATGGGGTGTGCTCTACGTGTGCACCATCAGAGGCATCGAAACAACAGGGAAGGTACTCTGTTTTGGGGTTTTTTTATGACATGATATTCATTATGCTGTTGTGATTCCTTGTTCATACAGACTTAATCGTACAGTAGAAGCTGCCTCTTTCTTGAGTAGAAGCACATCTAAAGCACTGGGGCTGCTTTTTGAATAAGGAAGCTGAATGGAATGAAACAGAATTTGATTTGATTTCTGTGGAGATTTTTGTGAGCAATTCAGCTTCCTTGTCTTCACACATCCTAGTAAAAAACTCCTTAGGTATTAGCATTAATATTAAACTTCAATGCAGGATCAAGGGACTCTTTCTCTTTTGCTGTGGCCATTCTCTTCAAAACATACATGTACAGATTTATTTGAGTTTGTGCTAGTCCTTCATATTATCTCTCTAAAAGGCTGACCAATATTCAGCTGCCTAGTGAAGCCCTAAGAACCTGTCCTTGCATTGGCAGCATCAAGCTGATCTCAGGGCATAGGTTATTTTTTATGCTGCATTTGCAGGGTCTGAGTTGAATTTCAGCAACAGCAATTTGTCTTAAACAGATGACTATAACTGTAAAAAATATTTGTTATCAAAATCTACTGCACATACTGTTTCCCCTGAAAGTTTTCTGTAGCATGTTAGTTGTGACTTGATTGAAACGTGACGTTACAGTTAGTCACACTACCTTGTGAGCTGGTTTTATTCACTCATTCTCCTTTATTTAAGTGTTTCATTTACATTCTTCTTCTGCAGGCCGTGTACGTAACATCAACTCTTCCATACCTCGTGCTTACCATTTTTCTAATCCGTGGCTTGACACTGAAAGGATCAACCAATGGAATCGTGTATCTCTTCACCCCTAATGTAAGCCACTTAGTGAAACGTGATGTAGTTCTCTCTGTAATTAACTGATTGAAAATTAGTCCCCTCAGACACCCTTAAAATCTTGATTCTGGCAGGTGAATCCTTTGCATTTAGATGTAAAATAGGCATATATGTATTCTCTCACTCTCTGTCTGCTCCCCACCCATCAAACTCTCTGATAAAAACTAATCGTCCAGTTGGGAGTAGAACCCAGCTAATCAGTATGGCTATATGGACAAAAGGCCTAGGAGAGAGGTTTAATCATACAACAGTTTTTAAACAAAATTTAAAGGGGTTTCATTTGCCATGCAAAGCCCTCTGAATCGTCATTATTAATGATAAATAATAAACACCTTTTCTGGAAACAGGCTGTAGAAAGTAATCTGTTTATCAATTTTCAAAATACTTGTAGAAAACCACATATAGGGTTTTTTTTGGGGGGGGGAAGTTTGACAGAAGTATCGACCTATTTGTTAACATTCTTCAGAAATGGTGAGTTCTGCATGGTTAATCCTCTTGGTTTAAATTCTGTTTTAAATCCCTTACATTCAGTCTAAAAAGGAACTTTGCATATGCTTAATGCTGTATTTCTGATGCCTCAGGTTACCGAACTGGCTAACCCAGTGACGTGGCTGGATGCGGGTGCTCAGGTGTTTTACTCTTTCTCCCTGGCCTTTGGAGGCCTCATTTCATTCTCCAGTTACAACTCTGTTCAGTAAGTAGCCAGGCAAAAGCCAAATTTTATGTGAAAATTCAATTCTTTCAAGTGAAGCTTGTCCACTTCTGCCCCACTGTTACACAATAGTCACCTGGGACTGGGGCACGATCCCCTCAGGCATGTAAGGCACATCCCTGACTGATCCTAGCTCTCCAGAGCCAGGTGTTCAGGTCCAAATGCTGGCTGATTTCCTGCAGAAGGAATTGGTGGTGCAGGCTAGAAAGAAGGGGACTGGCTGCCCACCACTGGCTGATGAGCAGGACCTGGCCTGGTGGGAGTTCTCAATGCACAGTGTTGCCCTTTGTCTCCATGCTGTCGGAGCTGGGTGGTGGTACACACATAACAAAGCAATTTGCAGACCACAGTTTAAACCTTTATCTTAGAGATTAGAAGACATATCTAGGAGTTTTGAAATTCAAATTTAGTCCCTTCCTTTATGTATGCAACAGGGCCAGGGCAGAGTTGGAATACAAACTCCCCTCACTCAGAGAATGATCCTGTCAGCAAATTAAGACATGGTGCTCTGTTCCACACTCACCCTCCCAAAATGTCACAGCAACCACCAATGCCTCTTGGTGCCTTCCATCCCTTCAGCACTGCCCTCTTGGAAGACAAACTGTGCAGCATTCTCTGAACCTAGTATTTTTGATAAATGTCTCCAAATTAAGTTTTGGTTGTGTGGGTTGATCATGCATTCAGAAATCTGTGTTTCAGTTTTGACTCGGGTTCGACCACACCAGCATTTCAGTCACTGGTGTAATTCCCTGCTGCCAATCTTGATTTCAGATGCTTTTCAAATTTTCATGCCTGCCCATGGAGATATAAGACAATATCTGGTGTTGGGCCACCTGTGGACCAGCACTAGCTGGGCCAGGTGTGAACGACTATGATCCCAGACAGTTTGGGAGTATGAACATCTCAGGAATACCGTGAGGTTTCAATGCCATTGGGGATTCTCTCACTCATAACAAGGAGGAGCTTGAGTGTCTTACTTCCTCTGAAGGGAAGAAATCTTTTTATCAAGTCATTGAGAATCTCATGTCACAGTGAAAAAAATTATAGGAAAGTAGAGCAAGGAATTTCTGTTCAATGCCTGCCACCCACTAGAGACCTATTTGCAATGCTAGGAAAGAGAAAAGGTCACAATGTCGTAGATGTTGGCTGGGCAGGTTTGTCTTTCCTCTCCTCTTGAAGGTGATCAGAAAATTAAATAGGACAACATCAAGTTAATCTCAATAGTCCTCTCTTGCCTAAGAGAAATACAATATATACAGCTTTACAACCTTCTCATAAAACCATTAACTAATTTAATATTGATCCTTTATCTGCTGTCTCAGTTGGAAGTCTCTTTCTGGCTCTGCAATTTTTTCATCTTAGCACAGATACACTGGCAAGTGCCCACAGCACAGAAGTCTTTACAAAGCAGTTTAATATTCACATTTTGAACCAACTTCTGTCCAAAAATCAAACAAATCTGTTCCCAAGTCCTCTTGACTACTGCACCTTCACCATACTGAAATGCTATGGAAATTTGTGGTGACATTTCCCTTCTGACTGTCCGAGTTCAAACCCAGATCCTTCACCCTGCATCAGAACACCCCAGCAGCCAAGATACAGCCTATGTCAATGCATGTCCATGCACATGTGTGCCAGGCATGAAAAGGAGGAGATACATTTTTTTCCCCCTCATGTTTTGTTTTCCATGAGCCAGACATGGAACCAACTCAGGCAACTATTCCTTAAGAATAGTATTATTTCAGGAGGAAAAAAAAAAAGAAAAAGACAAAGACATAGCTGTTAACTGCTTAAGGCACCAGGTTTTAATTCACTAAATCTGTCTTGTATGGTCTTAGAGAGCATACTCATGTACCTATGTGTCTGTAGAGTACTTTTTTGCTAGTATTGATAGACATTTTTGAGTATTTTGGGATGTAGTGTGTTTGAAATCCATTGCCTCTTCTCTTTGAATTGCAGCAATAACTGTGAGAAAGATGCCCTGATTATCTCAGTGATCAATGGTTTCACATCCATCTATGCAGCAACTGTCATCTACTCCATCATTGGATTTAGAGCCACAGAAAGATATGATGACTGTTTTGACAGGTAAGTTACTGACAATACAGAATATACAGGTGGTTTTTTGGCTGAGGCTGTTCTGTCAGCCTGAAAATGGGCTTATTATTTCTGAACAATTGCAGCTCCTGACCCACGTGGAATCAGACCACTCATTACTTCAAAAGATTTAAATCATGTGATATCAGCCCCACAGGGAGTGATCATTATTTGAGCCTCCTTATTTCCCAGTCAGGTCATAGAATCATAGAATGTGTAAGGCTGGAAGGGACCTTTACAGGTCATCTAGTCCAACCCCCTGCAGTAAGCAGGGACATCTTCACTGGATCAGGTTGCTCAGAGCCCCATCAAGCCTGACCTTGAATATATCCAGATATGGGGCCTCCATCACCTCTCTGGGCAACCTGTTCCAGTGATCCACCTCCCTCATATTGAAGAATTTAAGATTGAAGTTGTTGCATAACCATCCATATTTTACATTATTGATGTTCCCAAGAAGTAATGAGAGGAAGAAGATATTTGATGTTTTAATCTGATTTTTTAAATGGTTCTTTCAAACTGCAGTTTGAAAGTTGCTGTTTATGGAACAATTTCTACCTACATAAAAGTAGATTCAGTTTGTGATACATTATTTCAATAAAACATGACAGAATAGCCATAGTTTTAGAGGTAACTCTGGAAAATTAATCATTTGCAACAACAGGTATGAAACACCACATTCTGAAGAAATGTATTTATTTAACTGGTTAGGGCAAAAATTCCCATAAAACTAGATAGATCTGTGAAAAAATGGGGTTTACATCATATACTCTAAAAATAAAATTATATTGGGCTGCTGCTGCTGTGAGTACTAAGGCTGATGTCAAATCCCCAAAGTTCTCCTGACATTCTTGGCCAAACTGTGTCATTCCACCTTGGCGATCACTTGCAATGAGCCACTGAAAGCTCTGCTCAGGTTAAGAAAGGTCCCTGTGACCAGTCTCTCTGAGAGTCCTGCAGAGTCTTGGCCACAGCTGGATCACAGCACAGGCACCTCAGGCACTGCTAGTGATTCTGCATACTACATTGGCAAAGTACCTAAATTAAATTATCTTTTAAAATGATTAGATGAAGCTCTACTGGCCACTCAAAAATTGCCCAAAAACTCTTCCAAAAAAACCTTCAGAATTGACAGTAACTGACGCCAGCCGAGCTGACATATGACATGAATGTACCATACTCCGGTCCCTGGGTCGGCTCTGTATTTAGGTTGTGTCCCAGTGCTGGCCAGGCCAGAGCTAACCCCCCCAAGCAGCCAACCCAGGTGACCTGAGTCAGCCCTGGCTGTTTCCACACCACCTGACATCACTCCCCCATGAAAGGGGCTGGTCAGGGAGGGGTGCTCTGGGGTGCCTCCAGGGCAGCCTGGGTGTGGCTGGGGTGTCCCTATTATCACCAGGTGTGAGTTTAATTTGCCATGGGTTGTTATTGTTCCCCTTTCATGGTGCTTTTGTCAGCAAACTGTCCTTATCCCACCCCACAGAGGCTCTGTCTGTTTCTCTTCTGGGAATGAGTGAGTAGCTAGTGGTGCTCAGCCGCTGCTTGGGGCTGAGCCACCACAGGTTGCCTCCCAGAGAATTTAAATGCTCAGGTCTCATAAGAGGTACCTAACTGCACCAGAGCAATCCAGGCCCCCTCCTAACCGGGGCTGCCAGACCCTGTGGGTTGTGGACAAGCTCCTCCACATCAGCTATAAAAGTGCCTGATAAGTAACAGCAAACACCTTACACACTCCCAGAAGCTGCCCAGCTTAGGAACGGGTGCCCAGTGTGCAGTGCAAAGATGGGCACTGACCTTCTGCACATGTCCCTAGAGTGCCCATCCATTTAGCTGTCATCTGTGCCTTGAAAGACAGTATCAGACTCGCCTTGGAAGAAGAAAGAAACAAACTGCATGTGCACAGAACTGCCAGACCTGCCAATTTTGAAATCTGTCCCTGAGCAACAGAAGCGCAGCTTCCTTTGTATCTTCATAGCAGACATCGTGCTCTTAGTATCTTGCTTGATGGTGATGAAAACAAATCCTGAAAATGCTTAGAAAAAAAAAAATTCAAATTACTTGTATTTCACTCCAGAAATATTCTGACCCTGATGAATGCGTTCGATTTGCCAGAGGGCAATGTAACCCAAGACAACTTTGAGCAAATGCAGCAGATGTGTAACACGACCGACCCGACGCTCTTTTCAACCCTGACGTTCGAAACCTGTAATCTGGAAAGTTTCCTGAATGATGTAAGTTCAACACCCCGATTCATATCAATACCATAAATACAGCAGGAAGGCAGAGCAATTTTGAAATTGCCTAGTGCTTTTTGTTCTGAGTTGTTTGGGGAGGGGGGTTATATTGCCCCTGATTGGTTGTAATTGGCTTGGCATGCCCTTGGACTGAAGAATTCTTTTCATTTACTCCATTTTGCTTTAGAAGAAATAAACTGTGTAATTCCTCTGAAAAGTACTAGCAATCTGTCAGACTAGTAGCTAAACCCACAAGTGTTCTAATCTGGCTGCATTTAGCTGGCAAAATAGCTGCAGGTGTTTTCTCTGGAGCTCACAGCTTGCAGCCATGGTGGGACAAGATGACCAGTGCGAGGAAGAAACTGGAGCAAATCCTGTCCCAGTCAGTCCGAGTTGGTCACAACACAGAAAGGACCGTGACACCAGGGTGAAAAAAAGTTACAAGAAGAATTAAATGTGTGCAACTCTTTTTTTTGGCTAAAACATTGGTGAATCACAGACAAAAACAGGGGTCCATTAAATCCCATAAACTAAATTTGTATTATAGTTAGAGTAAATATATTGCTGTATTAGGAACTGCTGTACTTGTGGAAACAAAAAGCCTAGGTGGTGTGATATGGTGTAGCATATACCAAGTCTGGTGAATACTGATGTAGATTTAAGTGCTGTGCGATGTGAAGAACCTAATTTTGGAGCCTCTGAAATCTTTCAACAGGGAGTTGAAGGAACTGGCCTAGCCTTTATTGTCTTCACTGAAGCTATCACCAAAATGCCTGTCTCACCTTTGTGGTCCATTCTCTTCTTCATCATGCTCTTCTGCTTGGGCTTGTCATCTATGTTTGGAAATATGGAAGGTGTGCTTGTACCTTTACAAGATCTGAAGATCATACCCCCCAAGTTGCCCAAGGAACTTGTTACAGGTAAGTGCTTTTTTAGAGACAAGTGACCTTCCTCCACCTCAGGGAATAGCTTACATACTGTAACATCAACCCACCACCCATCAGCTTCTGATCTGATATAGTCCTAAGACTCCCAGAGAATCCACTGAAGATTTTTTCATGTTCCCCAGCTCCTGTGAGGCTCCTTCTGAGCTTGCAGAGAGCTGCTCACACCATGGCTTGCCCATCAGCCTGCTCATGGTGCTTAATTGCCTCCACTGGGAAGCTGGAGGACCTGAGTCCTTCACCCAGGCAGGATTTGTCTCAGTGCAACATTGTCCCACACAGACTAGGAGGAAGAGGACCTGTTTTCTCTCCTCAGGCTTCTCCTGTTTTGCTTGCAGCATCTCCCACCTGTACAAAGTTAGGAGGGTTTTGTTGTTCTACCTGCATAGAAGCAAGCCTGCCTTCTCAGAGGACCGGTACAAAACAAAGTGGTTACCTTCAGGCTCCAACTGGATTAAAAGTTACTTTATAGCTACTGGGGAAAACGTGGGGGAATTTTTGGGGTGGCGTGTGTTTTTAGCTTTTCCTTTCTTTGCCTAAATGTGCTGTTGCTTTGTTTTTTTCCCCCCACAGGTCTCATTTGTGTGGGATCTTACTTGATTGCTTTTATTTTTGTGCTGAACTCTGGCAATTACTGGCTGGCTCTATTTGACAGTTTTGCTGGCTCGATTCCCTTGCTAATAATTGCATTTTTTGAGATGTTTTCAGTCGTCTACATTTATGGAATAGACAGGTATGCAATACAACTTCAACATTTTGAGAAAAGAAGACTAAGGGGGGACCTTATTAATGTTTATAAATATCTTAAGTATGGGATGCAGGGGGAAATGGCCAGCCCCCTTTCAGTGGTCTTTGGGGACAGGACAAGGGGCAATGGCTGCAAACTGGAGCACAGGAAGTTCCGCACCAACATGCGGAAGAACTTTTACCCAGTGAGGGTGACAGAGCCCTGGCACAGGCTGCCCAGGGAGGTGGTGGAGTCTCCTTCTCTGGAGATGTTCAAGACCTGTCTGGATGCTGACCTATGCAATATGAGCTAGGGAGCCTGCTTTGGCAGGGGGGTTGGACCTGATGATCTCTCGAGGTCCCTTCCAACTCCTATGATTCTGTGATTCTATGATTCCTCGAAACCAGTGCAAAAAATGATGGGTTTTATAGCTGTGACCTTGTTGCACCTCAGTGCACATTGTTTCTGTTATAGAAATCACCAAAATCATGAAAAATTGCTTTAGGGTTCCTTATTGATTTAGGTTTCCAAAATATTTCTCAAAAAAAAAAAAAGCTTTGCCAAGAATGTGGTGGGAATTTTTATTTGTACGTGGAATCTCTCCAGTTTTCTGTTTACTCATGGTAATAGATAACAGTCCATAAAAACCAGGTAAAATAAACACATCCCTAAGGTATTGCAAGAAATCATTAAGCATTAGCATTAGAGAGTGACCCAGAGTATGATAGTATGAATGCAAATTCATTATTTGTAAAGTAATTTGCAACAGCTACAAAATGCCACCATGGCACATTTACATTTTAAATATGGTGGAGCTCGCAATAAGTGCTCCTCAGGATAATTGCATCAAATCTTTAATTAGCAGAAGCAAAGGGCAGGCACATTGGCACTGAGCTGAAAGTTTAAATCAGAGGTATATCCCAGGAGATACTGTCCAAATCAGGCTGCAGATATTGTTTTACAACAGGATATGGATCCAAGGCTACTGAGATACACTCTTACCTGATACATTCAGGGTTTTATCAGCTGTAGCAGGGAGTACCTATCCTATCAACCTTCTTAGAGATGCAATAAATCAAATGTCATGATCTTTCTGTTTATAGTTAATATGTATGAAAAATGAAAAAAATAAGTGTGGGGACTTCAGTCACCCATAGGTTTTGCTTGAACCTGCGCCAGACCCTCCAGCTCTGCTGCTCCTGGCAATGGGGTGAACACTCTTGTGGCCCATCTTCCCAAAATTAGAGATTTGTATTACCTGAGGAGGCACAAATCAGCTTAGGTAAATTAGAGGAGCAGAGGGAGAACCCTAGAGAAAGAAAGCCTATTTCAACTTGTTAAAGACAAAAAATTCATTAATCGCTTTTCCTTCCCTTAAAAATCCAGAACATTTTACAAAGTCAAATCAAAACTATTCCCAGGACACAACCATAGGCTGAGGCCATGAAGGGGTGGGGATTGGTTCAGAAAAGACCTTCCCATCAAAGTTTCACATTCCTGGCCTGTACACATTGCTGTAGCCCCTTTGAGTACAGAGCTTACCAGGCTGCCCAAAGGTGGTGGTATCTGCTCTAGAGGAGTTTCTGTGACCATTTTCTGAGAAAAGGTCACTGGTAAAAAGATGTCTCTCCTTCTTGAAGGAGAACCTCTGTGTTGTCAGTGACACTCGTGTGAACCACACCTGGACACGCGCTGCAGTTGGGATGGGGGCTCCATATCATTTTAAGAATGACACCTTGACCTTAGAAGCTAGGGGTGAAAAGGTAAAACAAGCTTACATAGTAACTGAGACTCAGCTAAATTCTCTGTGCTGCTCATAGCTGTAGGACCAACTGACTAGTCCCCTCAGGCTGATCTCCATAGGATACGCAGGAAAGCCAGACAAGAGGAATAACGACAGGAACTGCAAACTTCCAAATAATTATTTTTTAAAGAAGTGTATGCACATGGTGCTGCATCGTGTGTAGAGGTCATAAATTGGTTCAGGACTGATGCAGACAGTATCACTCTTGATGCCAGCAATTTTTCTTTTGTGGAGACATTTTTGCCCCGTTGCCCACTGCATACTCTCAGATAACCCAAGTAGGACATTTTCAGATGTTCTTAATCATGTGCAGGTTAACTATTGTTTCAGTACTCAACCTGAGAAAACTGACAGGAATCCAAATTAGGCAATCCTTACACATAGAATCTATTATTTTTTTTAATTACTGAGATTTGCTTTTATTCTTTTTTCATATTGTGTCATTCCTTTTCATTTATGCAGCCCTGAGTTGTTTGCCCCAAAATCACGAAATGATACTGCAGTATGCTGTAGGGGAAGCCCATCTGCACTGACTCATGTCCAAACTATTTTGCATACGCTTCACAGACTTCTAGAAGAAAGCGCATTTCCCAAAATAACTTTCCTGAGTAACTCACAGGAACGATGTGTTACCAGCTTCTAACAGAGCTGCAAGGATACCTGCTTTAGTGAGGCCTAATCAGGTCTAACTCCCCATGTTGTCATTGGTCCTCGTGTCACACTGACATTAGCAAAGTCCTGCGAAGCCCAGCCAGGTGTAGTTTAGGCTGCCCTGTATGTGAGCGGGCACCCTTTGATCCTGACCAGTTTTTACTGACCTGAATTTCCTGGTTTTGTTTCTAGGTTTAACAAGGATATTGAGTTCATGATTGGACACAAGCCCAACATTTTCTGGCAGGTCACCTGGAGGGTTATCAGTCCTCTCATTATGTTAGTTATCTTCTTCTTCTATTTTGTGGTGAAAGTCAACGAAGAACTACTCTACAGTGTTTGGGACCCTAGCTATGTAAGTGTATAAACCCAAAATATTTATTTTGAATCATTTTATGTACTCATCTTTAATAGTAATTTTTATTCATCTCCCATCTGAAACGGTTTTCCAGTTAAAAAAACTTACTACACGATATAAAGTAATATTAAAAAGAAACACTCGGAAAAAAGAAGCCCTAAACTCAGCTGTGATGGCTGCAACTGGTGCAGAGTGACACTGGAGCAGCTTTTCCAAAGTGGACTAAACCAAAACGTTAGTCCAGTCATCTGCCAGACTGGAACAACTGTCAGCTCCCCAGCAGGGATTGTAGAAGAGCCAGAGATGTCACAACCTTTCTATGTTGACAGAGGACCAAATCTGTAGAGCCCTTTTGATATTTCATTTGTTTCTGTGTGCACTTAAAGTCACAGAGACACAGTAGTGCTGGTTACTCATCACTGTCAGAAGAAATTAATATTAATTAATATTAATATCCAAATTTCTTCTTTCCTCTTCCAAATATATGATTTAAATTGCAACTGCAGCTATTAGTTACCTACTTTTCCTTTCCTCCCCTTGCAGAATAAAAAGCTTTATATGACATGGAGAAGGGCATGTTAGAAAAAATGTGGCTCCCACCATTTTCTCCATCACCCCATCTCTTCCCTGCCTGATTACCTGCCCTCCCATGCCCTTTGACTTCAGCCTTCTCACCCAAAGGCAGTTCGGCCACCAACCCCCAGTGTGCCAGGGACAGTCCCACCCTCCTCCCTTCATTGCTCTTGCTTCTTTCATGCTATTTCCCCCCATCTTTTTTAAGTGAAAGTAAGTCCCAAACATCTGAGAGTGGAAACCCTTGAGCTGGAAACTGCTGTGGAACTGGCAAATAATTGCACCATCATGGCTAGCTACAGTTCTCATTATATTTTACATCTGTTGAATCACAGAATAACAAGGTTGGAAAAGACCTTTAAGATCATCAAGTCCAACCATTCGCATCCTAAACTAAACCATATCCCTAAGTACTTCATCTACCCTTTTTTTGAACACATCCAGGGAAGGTGACTCAACCCCCTCCCTGGGCAGCCTGTTCCAGGCCCTGACAACTCTTTCAGTAAAAAATTTTTTCCTAACATCTAATCTGAACCTGCCCTGGCCCAGCTTCATGCCATTCCCCATTGTCCTATCACCTGTCACCTGGCTGAAGAGACCATCACCTACCTCTCTATAACCTCCCTTCAGGTAGTTGTAGGCGGTGATAAGGTCTCCCCTCAACCTCCTAAATGAGTTATTGAATGTTCACGTGTTTCCAGGTATTTGCTCCTCATGACTTTCTGTTCGCTCTTTCAGGAGGGGTTCCCCAAAACACAGAAGGTTGAATATCCCAGTTGGGTGTATGCCATTATTGTGATCCTCGCTGGAGTGCCTAGTTTGGTCATCCCTGCCTTTGCCATCTACAAAGCCATCAGAAATTGCTGCCAGAAAAAAAGTGACCGCACGGGCCTTATGATCTCCACGTCTGAGACTTCTGTTAATGGAAACTTAAAGTATTCAGCATAAACCATTTTTAAAAATGTGGAGGAATGCTTTTTCAGTGAGAAAAGTTAATTTTAATTTTTTTTTTAAAGAATCCAGAGTTAGTTTTCATAGAAGGATAACTATGTGCCATTTCCAGGTAAACATTTTTGTACTTAACAATGCACCGCGCTGTGAAGAGTCGATGGCTTGGATCCTGGAAGCAAAACAGCCACATTTGCAAACGATCGGGGCACCAGGCCGAATCAGTTGTCCTCCTTCTGGTTTTGAATCCAGCTTGTTTGAAACTGGCTTGCAGTTCCCTGTCCAGGGACGCACCGCGCTTGCCATGCCATAAGTGACTCTTCCACCTGCGATCCTTCTGGTTGGGTGGCCAATGTGAGGGGTAACTTAATACTGACTTCTCTTGCACGTTAAATTCTTTCTACTTTACATGCCACTGTGTTGCACAAAGCCACCGATGTTTTTTGTCTCATGAAGAAGTGTAAAATATTTAATAAAAACATTTGTAAGTATGAGATTGACAGTTTGGTTCATTTATAATTCTGGATATTTTATTAATTGCCTATTGCTTCCAAGTTCCCAGCAGACAGCGCTGCTTTTGCTGATGACAGACGAGGTAACCTTGCAACGGGGCAGCAGCAGTTCAGGAAATGACCAAATTGGCCTTCTTGGGCACCCATGAGCAAGGGGTGCACCCCTTGCCTGGGAGGTCCATGCTGATGGGGGTATCCAAGGAACCCCAAGGTGGTCCAAAGTCTCTTGCCCTCATCTGTCGCAGCCCAGGTGTGTATCTTTAGTTCATGGACACGTGCACACGCACACCTACCTTACAACTATTGGAAGCTTCTAACAACTTCCACGTGACCCAGAGGAGCCCAGTCAGGAGTCCCATTCCTTATGTGGCCACTGGAGAGAGAAAGGGGCACTGTTAGAGCACCCAGGCTGAGTGCCAGGAGCAGATAGTGCAGATGTCCCCTCTGGAGGGGTGCTGCTTTCACCCAACTGTCCCTGTACACAGGCAGCACATTTGTATCACTTCCTGTACCCACCTTTTCAGAAAAGAATTGATCCAACTTACACCCTGAGATCCTCTTACAGGAAAAAGGGCTATTTAGGTTATATGTCCAGTCTGTCCTAAGGAACCTGCTTTGGCAGGGGGTTGGACTCGATGATCTCTTGAGGTCCCTTCCAACCCCTACAATTCTGTGATGCTGTGATTCTGTGATCTACTCTAGTTAGTATCATTAGAGTAGTATTCCTGTTCCTTCCTACAGAGTGAAGTACCAGGCATTGTGTGTGTATTAATTAAATTCATTTGCATTTCAACTTCAAGGGCTGGGGTTTTTTTTTTATTCTTTGAATGTGAATAACTATTTAAAGTATCTAAATGTGCTCTTCTGCAATGAGAAAACCAACTTTTGTCAGATTTATCCACCCGGGAAACAACTCAGCCACGAGAATGAGTAAAACTGAATTCGAAGCAGGCGGCTGCAGGTGGCAGGTATGGAGATGGAATGTGATGCTGGAACACCCCCTGTGCATCTATCTCCCAGTCCAAAGAGCAGCAGCAGCAGCGGGGGCGATGGCGGTGAGTGCCCTGGCAGGGGTGATGCTGTGTAAGCGCTGCCAAAGCACGCGGTGTGCGCTGACTCGTGCGTACCCTGTGAGACACCCTGATAAGGAACTGGGAAACAGAGTTGCTCCACCTGAGGATCTGGATGTTTGCAGAGCTGCAAGCAGGTGACCTGTGCTTACCCAGGGACACTTGTGTAGCCTGGATACAAAACTGGCTTCTGTCAGCCAACGGTGTTTGCAGGCTTAAGCTGCAGGCCAGTGACACATCTTTTTCTGTGTTTTTAGGGAAAAAAAAAAATCCATCTTCAGTTGGATACTCTTCCCATTTTGAAAAGGGAAATAGAGGCATAAAGTGTCGCTTTAGTGAAGCTGTCTGGCTCGTCTCTGCAGTGTGGACTGAACTGATTTGCACAACAGCAAGACCTTTTGGTATAACCTTTGCCTTTTGGTATAACCAAAAGGCAACAGAACAAATGTTCTCACACAGCCTCAGTTGAAGGAAAGCACCCAGCTCTCACATTCATCAGTAACTATTTAATGAACAATAAAAATAGACACTTGGGATTCATTGACAGGTGTGATTAACCTCTAGCAGTTATGGTGAAAATGGACCAGGTCCTAATGTCTGAATGTACACAGCATCTAATTTTTCTTGCTTTTGTTATTAATTTCCTTTTTGTACTTGCAAATGAGCATTATTTTTGTCTTCAATCATTGAACTCTATTAGCAAGCTAAAAGAGGAAAAGGCAACACCCACTTTATTTACAGATTTTTCCCACGTATTTTCCAGTTTTAATGTCTGCTGTAAAGGTTTATTTTTAATTAAATTCAGTGTCACACTTCTCTGAAAGTATCTGAAAGCAGGAGAACAGAAAATAAAAACCTGTTTGATCTCGAGTTACCCATTAACATATTCCCAAGTTCTCCAACTATAGAAGGAACCAAAAAAGAAGCCGAGAGTGGTAACTGTCTATATAATAATGCCTGGTTTTGTCTTTAAACTGCAGCTTTTGCAATGGCACGTTCCTTTGCATTACATTAAAAAGGAAGCTCCACCTCTCTTTCTGGGATCTTCAGTCACCTCACATAAAACCTGTAGGAGAAACAGGTTTTGAAGCATCTTCCTGTTTATAGGGAGCTAAGGATACTTCGTAACAATGCCAAAAGAATTATCAGTGCCACCTGACATCCCTAAAGAAGATGGCAGACCCAAGTGGGACAATAAGTTCCAGTATATTTTAAGCTGTATCGGATTTGCTGTTGGCCTGGGGAACGTGTGGCGATTTCCGTACCTGTGCCAGATACATGGAGGAGGTAAGACTGAAACGGGCCTTTGCCAAAATGATAAACTACATTTCTAATGTAACTATACTAACTTATGGTGGGCTTGGAAGTTAAATACCTGCATCACTTTTCCTTTCTCTTTCTTTTGGGGTTTTTTTTTACTGTCTAATGCTCATAAATGTTTTGTACCAGTTAGATTAGCTTCTCCTGTAGCAGCACATTTCATTTTAAAATTATGTGTTTTCTTAGGAAATAAGACAAAACCTATACTAGCTTTCAGCAAAACTGATGTTAAAGCTGTTATGTTGCTGTTATGGTCCTGATGGGAGGAAGAAACTGAACCTGCAGCTCAATGCCTTAAGGAAAAGTGAGAAGTCCCAGGGGAGGCCTGAGTTAACTGCCCACCCCTCTCCCTGCCCACCTCCCTGGCTCCCCTACCACAGGCAAATGGTTGCTGCACTTTCCTTTGGGAAGGTGACCAAGTCATTCTCCTCCCTTCACTGATGCTCTTAGGAGCTACCTCATCATCTGGAACTGCCCCTGCACAAAACTGAATTGCACTTTTTGATGGCTGTGAAGCTGTTTAAAACACACCCCCCGCCCAAGAGCCTGCCAGATGGTGCAGACAGCTGCCCAAGCCTGTCCCTGGTCACCACTCCCAAAAAGAAGTGCTTTAGAAGCAGCCAATTTAGGAAATATGAACAGATCAGAAAAGAGGAATTGATAACTCCACACTTTTACAGTAGCTTTTGAGATCTGCCATGGTCAGTTGTCTATAGCAGAGTGATAAAGCAAATTGCTTCAGCCCAGCATTATTCATTATCTTCCCATTATCTTAAAAGTCAAACCTGGAGAAACTGGCAAATGACAGAAAAAATAATTAAATCCAAGCTTGTTCTACCAAGGTATCTGTATTACTTGAACTACATATATTTGAATCAACCGAGGAACCAAGAATGGATGCTGTCTTCAGTGGCAGGAGGTCTTTTAAAAAGAATTAGCCACTTAGGGACTCTGGTAAGCAGCTGAATGAATGAGATACAGCAGGTCTTATCAACAAAATTAATCTTGGCTTATATAAGGAAGTAGATCCTGCTACTGATACTAAGTCAACTTCTTCTGTCAACTCCTGACTTCTTCTGAATGTCCACCTTTCAAAGTCAACTTGAAAAATAAGACAAAATGAAGCAAAGCCCCAACAATTATTCAAGGTCTGGAAAACTTATGGGCCAAAGAATGACTTAAGACTCCATCTATGTAGGTCATGAAATCAAAAATGAAACAGAGCTTTTATCATTGTCAATAAACCAGGAAATGGAAATAATTTTGGTGGCAATGAGCTGGGTGGCAATGAGCTCTTTAACATTGAACATGTAACAGCTGAAAGCTACGACTGCACAAATTCAGAAAAGAGAAGCGACAGCAGGTCAGATTCTTCCTAGGAGACTTAACATGTTCCATTATCTGTTTACAAGGTGTGGAACTCTCTCAGAGGAGTGCCATAACAGGGCAGTTGGAAAGCCATAGGTGCAAGCACACTGTTCCTCAGCATTTGCCCACGAGAATGACTGCAAAAAGCCTGTCACATCAGTTAATGATATGTGCATTAATAAGTCATGATAAACACCTTGAGAGACACATCCTCACAGCAGAAGTGGTCTGGGGCCTGCAAGGAAAATGTTCTTTGGGAGCAGGAGTTTTAGGTCAGACAAATACCCTACGGCATCTCAGGAGGCCTTGCTATCTTGGAGAAAGGGAACAAGCATTCAGTAACAACAAACAGCATAAGAAAAGTAACATAATGTGGTATTTTTGTAATGTTATGAACAGTCAACTCAAAGTGGTGAGTGGTAGTTCTGAAACTCACAGACGGTACCATAGCAAAACACAGCTCCTCCGCACCCCTCAGCACACAGAGCTGCCTCTGGGGCCACCAGCTGCATGAGGCTCCATGAGCTTTGTGCCTCAGGGTTTCCTGCAAATCTCTGCTATGGATTAAGATGAAATATTGTCCTACTGACCATAAAAAGACTCTCAAGCCTTCACATGAAGCACCAAGGATTGCTTCTCCATATTGGAGGCAGGGTACTAGCTGTGGTCAGCTGTTTTTCAACCTTTTCAGATCCTCGCCTTGCTTCAGATCAGCAACACTCACCTCCCATGAAGGTGTGATCTGTCCCCTCCACCCCTCCCACCCAGGGTCCCCCACATCCTCTAGCACCTCAGGAGAAGCATGAGTCCGAGTTCATGGAGACCCAGGGCAAACTGTCTTACGGACAGCACAGTGCTCAGAAAGTCTGTTTGCTTGTGGATCCAACTACTGAGCACTGATATATCCCCCAGGAGATGCTAGGAACAGAAAAGACAGGGTTTAGAGCAGGATTAAAGACAATAAACATAGAAAAATACTGCAGGGACAAAGGTTGAGTTGTTCCTTTGCTCCATGGGTTGTAATTTTGCCAGTGGAAAATCAATTTAAAATAGCTACCGGACTCAGTAGCAGCGTACAGATACTTCACATCGCTACAAAAAGCAGCACAAGACAGTGGTGGGTAAAGGTCAATGTATGGATGTATAGCCAGTGTTTGGTCACTGTATTTTAACAAAGGGCTCAGAGACCTCAGCAGCAGGATGGACTCTGTAACTAAGTGCCGTGGGAGTTGTGTGTAATTTATCCCAGAAACTTGAAATTGCCAGAGTTTGAGTCATGATGACCACCAAGACCACAGAGCTGCTGGGTTTACACCAGTGTAACTGATTTAAGGCAGTAATGTGATTTGCTGTTGCATTTGGAAAGCAAACAGCTCGGATGCAAAATCCCAGTAGGTTTTTCAGGGGTACCAAAGCATAAATCCTGCTCGTGTGCATCTGAAGTAAACATGGGGTAGACCAGCAGCACTGTGGTTAACCAGGTGCCCTGACAGATGCAGTGGCTCTGTCCCTGCAGCCACAGGCACAACAAAAGCTGGTAGGGAAATGGCATAGACTTGCTCTGAGGATTGATGGCTACAGACCACAGTTTCACAACTGGTTCAGGTGATACCCAAGTGCTTAACAGTTAGGCAATCCACTTTTCCTCATTTCTAGATCTTTTAAAAAACAAGAGATAAAAATAAGTACTGGCATATTTGTCTCATGTCAGCTGTTCTCATCAGACCTCTGGACCTTATTCATAGCACATTAGTGTTACTCAGTAACTCAGATCTAATATAATATCAGTTTTGCTGACATTTATCACTCGCTGTCGTTACTGATTATTTGGATTTATTGCCTGAGTTAAGTTAGTTATTTACTTTTCATGACTAATGGACATGGAGGTTGTTTGCCACAGTAAGTGGGAGCAAACGCAAAGGTTCCCAGGCAACTGGGATTGGAAACAAGTCTCTAAATGGCTCAGTATATAGTTTGTCACTTAAAACCGACACTCAAACAAGTCATACAGCTGTATATGCACACGTACATTCACCTGAGTGCAGTTCAGCCCCCCACCCCTCCAGTTCTAGCTGGAACTTACTGCAGTGTTGTACTTTTGGTTACAGCTCGCATGTGTACACTTGCCTAACCCATGGGTATTAAAACTGTGCATAGTGCCTGAGCCCATAGAATGACAGAAAAATCTCTTTAATGCCAAACACAGTTTCTTTCTAGGAAAATAAATACACATAAACACTACAGTCCTGCTAAAAAGGGAGAACTGTTTACTCCTGAGGCAATGATTTATAGACTTTTATAACCTGTGGCCTAGCTGACCTTTTGCAAGAATTTGAATCACGTCTTGCTATGAAACGCAGTTTCCTGGCTCGTTCTGTCCTTGGAAGGAAAATAAAATCCGAGAGGAACAACAGAAATGCCTGAAAGATACTGTAAAAAACCCCCACCCCAACACCACTATGTTGTCAGGAGCAGAACAGTTCGCGCTCAGATAGAAAAATTAATTATGTTACAACAAAAAACAAACTTAATTTTCTGGATCTTTACCATGTCCTGCTCATGTCCTTGGTGAAAAGCTATCGCATTTGGGGTTGATCCTTTCATAACTGCTTGGGTTTGATGCCCTTTACAGCTCGGGTCAGTGCATGCATCACTTGTAGTCATGAGTACCACACAGGGAAGTCCATCAAGGTTATTTTGTAAGTCTATCAATGGGTGTTACCCATCTTCGTTTGAAATGGATATTGCCCCCTTGCTTTTCTGGGCATGGCTTTAGCTCCTTCATGGTTGTTTGAGGAGATATAGTCATTTACATGGGAAACTCAACCCTGTGAGTTTTCAGTCTCTAAGACATGCAACATGGCCTGTAAGTCAAAATCAGTGCTATCATAAATATTTCAGTCTTTGTTAGAATTATTTTTTTCCATTCCAAAATCTCTGATCTGAAGGAAATGTATTGCTCATGTTCTGTCCTTTCAAACACAGTTCTGTCTTTAGATCATAATTTTGAGTTACTTGCCTTACATCTGCTAGCTGATCTGCAGGCACTGGTAAGATGCAATGCTGAGCATGTGGATCGGTTCCTCTAAGTCTTTCTCCATCATTTAGGAAGCCTTCATTGGCAACCCCAACATCAAGAAAAGCCAATGGGTTTTCTTCTCTGCTTCTCACTGAGGGTCGGTAATTTCTGCTGGTCTTGGTACTTCTTGACTAGGAGGTCACCTGGCTGATCACAGGATGTGATTGGCTTTCTGTGATAGGTGCTGCATGTGAGGTACCTGCTTCTTGGATTTTCCTCTTGCCTTTCCCACAGTTAGGTTTCTCAAGGCATTTAAAAGAAAAAAGAACAATAAACCAAACAAGTATTTAAATTCTGCCTTCTGAGACATCCTCTCCTATCTATTAAATGGAGCCCTTGGCAGTGGAGCACTAGAGGATTCCTACTCAGCATTAGGTATCTGATATCTTTCTGTGGGGAGGGGATTTTATTGTGGAAAAGAGTAAGCTTCAAGTGCTTGAGCAGACTGCCAATGCTTTTCCAAACAATTTTTAGTCAAAAAAGCCTAAAAATACTGTAAAGCAAGGGAACGGGTAACTGCAGAAATACTTTTGTACTACAAGCCATTTATTTGAATTAGGTTGGAGAAAGGTTAGCTACACTATTTCTCCTTAGCCCAGCCTCCTGCCACGGTTGTGCATTCACAGACAGCATAGTCCTGGTGCTGTTCTGATGAGAAACCAGTGCTCTCTCTCCAAGTGTGACGTTATGTTCTGCTGCTCTGGCTGCAGATACGTCCAAACCAGCACAAGGTAAACAAGGCTTTTATCAGCAGAGTATCTAAACATACTCTGCTGTCAGTGGTTTGACTGGCAAACAGAAAAGGGGAGAGAGATAACAGAGGACAGTTTGCACTAATTATTACACAGTTATTTCCAGGGAGATACGATATGGCAGATAGGTTGGTTGGCCCCTTATGGAGTGTTCTGCTAGCAAGGGCTCTGCATCGCACGGAGCTGCTGCCGGAGCTGGTGTGTGGCCAGGCAGCTGGGTGAAGCAGCGGAGTGCTCCGCACCATGGTGCTCTGGTCACTCCCCTGAAGGTCTTGCTCTTCCCAGGAGTCAGCTCAAGGCATTGGGATGCAGGGAGGGCTGGATGGGTGCCCTCAGGTGTGCGGTGGAAGGGGATATTGCAGCGGGTTTGAAGGAGAGCGTGGGACTGAGCGTGGGGAGAGGTTACTGAGTTCTCATGGCAGAGACCTGCACATCCCTTAGTATTTACATGGGAGCTGCCATAAGTAGCTCCAGGTGAGATTTCATTGGGTGGTAAAACAGTTAAAAATAAGCAAAATGTTGTGGTCCTTCACTGCCTCTGTGTCTCTCTCAGGGCCATCTATATCAGCCACTTTAGAGCTTCCTCCAAGCAAGGGCTCTACTGAGCAGTGGTACCAAGGATCCAAATTGAGGATTTACCATACCAGGATTTACCATACCAGGATTTAACTGTGACACTCCTTTTCCAAATCTGCTTCTTGGCAGCTAAAATCCTCTTAAGAAATCAGATCATAAGGAGAGACATTTATTTCCACCTTTGGCAAATTACAAGCAGTCCTTCATTGAGAAGAGCATTGACGTTTTTTGTTCCTATGTATTTCTTGCAAAGGGCTAAACTATTAAACAATACATCCTTCTCTGGGTGTTGTTTGTAGCAGCTAGCAATAGGTAAAAAAAAATAAATTCTTATTGCAATATCTATCCTGAGCAATTTGATTTATCTGCCCAACCTTTCTAAACAGTCAGTGATTGCAAAAACACAGGATCCAATCAAAGAAGAGACCATAAATCCTTGTGCATTTCTCCCTCTCTGGGCTGAAGATGGAGCGGAGAGCTAAGCTGCTCTGCTCTCCTCTCTCAGGTGGTGCTGGTGGAGCTGCTCTTCCTGACAGCTTGGAGGGAGGGGAGAAGGCTTCCAGAGCCAGAAGAGCAGAGCTGGGCAGACTCAGACATGAGATCTGGAGGCAAAACTAAAATGGTATAAGGCGGCACAGATTTACTGAGAATGCGATAAGGAGAGTAGGGTAGGTATGACTTGGTAGGATTGGGAGAGGGCTGAGGCAGGCCTTCTGTCTTTGTTTCCCCAAAGAAAAGAGGCTTTATGGTCAGTGTTGGTTGGTCATGACAATAGACTTCAAGCTATTGGTCCATTTGAATTTAACTGGACATTTAAACGTACTGATGAAGCTTCTAGGTATTTGTGCAAATCAGGTTTCATTGTTTCCACCTCCCACAGAACAATTTCAGTCTTGCTTTCAGATTGTCATTAGCCAGTCTCTGTGCTTTGAGCAGAACTTCATGCAGTAGAGTAACCTGGTCTCTTGGGGTCTCCAGCACAAGATCCTGCTTTACCAGGAGGATGGAGGAGCACAGGCCTAAGAGCTGTAAGGGGGAGAAATCGATGGTCTGAAAGGAAAACAGATGGTACAGCAGAGGCAAATCCTTGTGCTTTATGAGCAGAAGAAAAGGTGCTTGAAAGAAAGGGAAATGGAGGAAAGTGTGAGGCTATTTATAACAGGCTGTAGCAGTGCCTGAGGGGAAGCATCCTGCAGCACTAAGCATCCCAGTCCTTCCTCCTACATCTTCAACAAAACTACCTGTAACAGGTGCTGCTTGGCAGGTATCCCTAGCAATGCTCCTTCGGCTTCTCCCACAGGGACAAACTACAGAACAGCAATTTCAGTGAGATGCAGGAAGTCATGTAGCAATTAATTGTGTTTTCAGGGGCATTCCTGATCCCATACACCATCGCTCTTCTCTGTGAAGGAATCCCCCTGTTGCATCTCGAGCTGGCCCTAGGACAATGCCTGAGGAAAGGCAGCATCGGTGCCTGGAACAGCATCTCACCTTACCTCGGAGGAGTCGGTATGTCTTGCAGGGTCCCAGCTCAAGGAACCATAGCTGAACTCTGACCCACCAGTCACTTCCTACAGACCCATGCCTGACCCTCATTAGGTCATCACTCCCTGGGCACAAAAGCTCATAACCTTTGCCATGGGAAGCACAATGATTGTGAGCCCTGCTAGAAAACAGTTCCCTGTTCCTACCCTATCCGGGAGCTTACACAAAAGCTACCTACCCACAGTGCTTCTTCCTCCTCCCTCAGAGCCCCTCCAGGAGTCATCCTTCTCCTTCCAGAGACAGTCAGACTGGAGAGGGAATGGAAAGATATAAAATCAGGAACTGGAGCCCTGCACCTGCTAGAGATCCTAAAAGCACCCATGAAAGCTTCCATTCAGGAGAGACACAGCAGGGCTACTGCAGGGAGCTAATTAACATGGCTGGGCATGAGGGATATGGCAGCGCGCATCAGCCTGGGGTGCAGCCCTGTACCAGCATTTTGGTTTAAATTTAGTTTCACATACACTGAAAAGCCTTATGTCAGGTGTGCACTGTTAGGCTGCCAAAAGTGAAAGCTCTGCTGGATTTGAGATTACATGCTCCTGTCTGCAGGGAAAAGGAGGAACCCTTGGACCCTCCATCCAGCGCTGCTGGGTCATGTCCTGCTTTAAGCAGTATCCTGAAAATGGGACAGTGACACCCATGCTTCTGGGCATGTGTGGGAGTTGAAGGGTGGGTAAGAGGAGATATCTAAGGGCCAGAGAGCAACCAGGAAGAAATACCAAGCAGCAGGGTGGTGTCTCCAGCTAAACCCATCTCCTACAATTAGCCATGTCCATCCTTCCCTTGCAAAAATGCTAGCATGCAGAAACCATGGTCCTGCTAGCCTTCTTTCCTTATTGAAGGAACAAAAGAGTTACCAGGGTGCAAGTGTATGATTTGGGACAAAAGAGTGCTATCATGCAGCTACAGCGTGTTGTGAAGCTTCAGTCTCTTTTGGTTGTTCCCTGTTTCAGAAAGCAATGTATTATATTCCAAGGCAAAGATTTCAACTCCAATCTTCTGTGAAAGTAGCGACTGTCAGCCTTCATGGAGGCTGGTGAGCTGAGGGACTGCACACCAGTGTTTGGCTACTCACCTTTCAGATGGAAATCCTGTGGGGTAGGGGAGGAACCAGAAAATCCCGAGGAATTAGGAAATGTGAGCTTCTGAGAACAAGTGCTGTGATTCTTCTAAGCCGAGACCTTGTGCTTTCTGCAGGGGTTGGTTCGTGGATGGTGTCGGTGCTGGTGAGCTTATACTACAACACTGTTTTAACCTGGGTGATGTGGTATTTCATAAACTCCTTCCAAGAACCTCTTCCTTGGAGTGTTTGTCCTCTAAACGAAAACAGAACAGGCAAGTACCACTTTGAGCAGCCCTGCTAGCTAAAGGGTGATCACAAAGGTTGGATTCAAGGGGCTAGCAAGGGGAAAAGGGAAGTTTTGTTTATGTTTTATGCTTGTGCAATGATCCAAACACCAGACTGAAAGAGCATCCTCTGCTTCTTGACTACAGAGAAATAGTCCTTTATCAGGACACACGTGGCTGTTACAAACTTGGTATCAAGACACATGAGGTTGTTAGCATAATTAAGAACCAAATTTATGGCTATGACTCAGAAAAAGCTTTTACACAGAAACCTTTCAGATCATTTCCATGATGAGCTGAGCAAGACCAGCTGAGTTGTCAGAGCAGGAAACACAACCCTACTGCAGAACTTTAGTTTCTGCCTGTAGATTGCTGAGACTACTTTTACAGATCCAATGAGACAGCTTCCCAGAGCAGCTAACCAAGAAAACCCTGAGAAGGGAAGCCACATTTGATTTGGCCCTCAGTTGTGCACAAGACCTGGTTTGTTTTCCTGTCCAAAAGCTATGAGAGTGATGATATCCTACTCAAACTCATTATCCTCATAGAAACTACAGAAGCCAGGAAGTCCATGACCCCTTTTGCTTGATTTCAAAATGTGAAACAAAATAAGTGTTTAAGAACATGAAGGGGAAAAAATAAGAAAGAAAAAAAAAGAAGAAAAAGGAGCAATAAGCAAAACACTAAATAAGCAAAAAAGAGAAACTACTTCAGAGGGAATCTTTGAGGCTCAGACCAAATTCACACTACCCACTAGAGAACTTCAGTAAGACCAAAGACAGACAGTGTACCAAAGCAGGATAAAGACGACTGCTCTCAGTTTGCTAACATTATTTTTCAGTTTTTCTTTTTAACTCAGAGCATGAGACACAACAAGTTCCAGGGCAGAGTTAGAAACATAATCTGAGTAAGAGGCGAAGAAAAAAGGTAAAAGATGGCAGAAGTCAACTTTCTTTTGGAGACCTTGGGACCATTCCAGAGTAGGAAGACAATCAGGCACCCCCCATCTTTGTTACAGAAGTAGAGAAAACTATTTGGGCCTTAAGGAATAAGATTCTTTAATTTCTCAGGATACAGATGTCCCAACTAACGAGCTAAAGAAATGTTTTCCAAACACACTTTGGAGATCAGCAATTTAATCAACTAGTTTGGTACACAAACCCCTGCATTTTTAGTTAAACATCTTTCAGAAAATGCTGAAGTAGTCCTTTAAGGATGGATTTTTCAGTACCAATGACAAGATGGGAAGAACCTGCACTTCTCCACCATGATTGCAGTGCTCTCTCCAGGGAGCTGCTTCCTAAGTGATGCAAGCAGCAGCTGTTCCCATCCACCAAGTTTAGCTGAACATAGACTGACATGGCATTATCTCAGGCTCAAGTACCTAAGCTGGGTCTAAAGGGACAAAAGCAGCAAAGCTTTTTACTACATAGCTCATTACTCATACACCCTGCTACAACCCACGCACTTTAATTCAACAGCCAGAGACCGTGTCTTCAGAGGTAACTGGGATGTGCTAGTCAATTTATGCCTGGGAATTGGAATCACAGCATGTGTTAGGTTGGAAGGGACCTTTAAAGGTCATCTAGTCCACCCCCCCTGCAGTAAGCAGGGACATCTTCACTAGATCAGCTCACTCAGAGCCCCATCAAGCCTGACCTTGAATATATCCAGACATGGGGCCTCCACCACCTCTCTGGGCAACCTGTTCCAGTGATCTACCACCCTCATATTGAAGAACTTTTTCCTAATATCCAACCTAAATCTCCCATTTTCTAGTTCAAAACCATTGCCCCTCATTCTACTGCTACATGCCCTTGTGAACAGTTCTTCCCCAGCTTTCTTCTAGGCACCTTTCAGGTACTGGAAGGCTGCTGTAAGGTCCCCCCGGAGCCTTCTCTTCTCCAGGCTGAACCACCTCAACTGTCTCAGCCTGTCTTCATTAGGAGAGGTGCTCCAGCCCTTTGATCATTTTTGTGGCCCTCCTCTGGACGCGCTCCAACAGGTCCATGTCCTTGTATTGAGGGCTCCAAAACTGGACACAGCACTCCAGATGAGGTCCATGCCTGATTCTTTTAATTCAGAGCTGAGGAAAGGACACCAACAAGTCTAAGAGCATGAGTATCCTCATACACCAAGATTGGACCACCAGGTATAATAACAGTTCAGTGTCAACCACACTTCCAAGCATAAATTTGAAGCTGGAAAGTCACTTGGCTCACTCAGTACATCACACACCTGCAAGTTACTTAATTCTCCACCTTGCAATCCTACAACAGCAAGTCTTGTTTGTGAAGTTTCACATGGCCACAACGACCAGATCATGATTACTCCTCTCGATCAGCCCTTTGCCAGCTAGGCCAGCTTTCCCAGGATTTAGACTGGAGATCAGGTCAAGTATGTGCCATTCAGGTCCTTTGTCTTGCTGTTCAAATGTAGGCACCCCATCTCCTTGCTGGAATTTCTGTAGTATTTCAAGACTTGCAAAACAGGATTCTCCTTTGCTCTCTCTGCTGGGATTTCCTGTCCATTTCAAAATGCATCATTTGTAGGTTATTTCTAATGTAATCTGCATTTTCTGCTCCACTTTCACTACTTGGCAGTCCTGTTACGGCTCTATTTTCCAGAATAAGAGCAAAATCTTGATACACCAATATGACCTTTTTCACATTAGAAACAACCATTTTATATCTTCTGTCAAGGTTCCTTTTGCTCTTTTAAAAGATCTTCCTGTTCTCTTTAACCCAGCTAGGGATGATGGCTCTACACCCCAGGATCAGGTGGTGGGGAGGGGTCAGTGAGGCACTGCTCCACAAACCTCTCCCAGAGCCGGGCTTCTCGGTCAGCCCTTTGTCCCAAACCACAGCAAAAGGACCCTCAGTCACTATCTATTCCAGAGGCTGGAGGGCTGTGAGGCAAGGATGGAAGAGAGACAGCATTCTTCCCTTTAGTTGGAAATAATTGAGTTAACATCTACTGCATAACAATGTATCGAGGCAAAAAAGTGAACCAGCTGCCCGCGGGGAGCACCACAGCATGGGGGCAGCTCATGGGATCCCCGAGCTCTGCTTAGTGGCTCAATTGCCACAGAATCACAAGGTTGGAAAAGACCTTTAAGATCATCAAGTCCAACCATTCCCATCCTATGCTAAACCATATCACTAAGTACCCCATCTACCCTTTTTTTAAACACATCCAGGGAAGGTGACTCATCCCCCTCCCTGGGCAGCCTGTTCCAGGCCCCGACAACTCTTTCAGTAAAAAATTTTTACCTAACATCCAATCTGACCCTGCCCTGGTGCAGCTCTGTGCCATTCACGTTGATGGTGCATCTGTTTTCGGAGTTTCACTGTTAACAGTGGCTGTTTCAGAAGTGAATGAAAGGTCACCAGAAAAGGGAGGAACAGGCCAGTCTGGGAGCTTGATTGAACGGGCTGGCATTGTGTGCAACAAAAAACAAAATGGAAGAGGCGTTGTTTCTGCTACCCTCCGGATTATCTTCTGAAAACATATCATCATGCCCAGCTCTGGAACATAAACAGGAGCATGAGAGGTCTCCTGTAGCCACCTACTTCATTCAGCCACCTCAAACTCACTAAATGCAGCATTTTATTGTTCTCCTGCCCACAGACATGCTCTTTCCCTTCGAACAGTCACGACGGGATGACTGACTGACCTTCCATGCAAGTGGAATGAGCCCCATCCTTTCTCAACAGCCAGGGCTGTTCCTGTTCAGGGCAGGAGAGTGGCAAACTGCCCTGTGTGAGCTACCCTGCTCAGTGTATTAGGGAATCCAGGTGGGAGACAATAGCCAAAGCTAAAGGGACTTGGAATTGGGGAAACACCCAGTTCTGTCTGGAGCAAAGTCAGGACCTGCAGCACCCAGGGAAGTTTGGTTTCCAGCTAAAGATAGAGGGTTTCCTCAAGATCCTCTGTCAACCTCCTCTTCAGGCATTTAGGTTGCACATAGGCAGAGGGCTGAGCACGGATGATAGTGTACCTCATGCTCCTGGTTCCTTCTCCAGGAGCAGACCCTGGCTGCGGATTGCCCGCTCCTCCCAGGAGCAGGTGCCAGAGGTTCCTGCTCACAGAAGTGAACACAGTGTGAACTGAAGAGGCTGATGCCCAGGTCATGCCACACTCCAGGGCTGTGAGAGAACCAGGGAAGCCTGGATTTAGACATGTCCTCAGGTGCCTGGGTCTTGTTACAGTTTCACCTACTTGCAGGCATGCAGCTAAAAATTTCAGTCTCCACTGTAATTATGGTTTAGATTTTACCTGGACAACTTTTCTATCTAGAAAATTATCACCTGTAGGAACGCTGGTGATGTTCTGGTGAAGTTCCCATGTAAGTCCCAGCCTGCTGTGACAGTTTGTCTTGCTGCACATTACAGCAAGGCCAGTTCAGCTGATCTCTGTGCTTGATTTGGCAGCCTGCAAGAGGTCGTCCTCCCTTATCATAAAATATTGCCTCAGGACCATGCAGTGAGGGGGGAAAAATATTACCAATGTTAAAATTTATTCTTACACTTGCCTTTATTTATTTTTTCCCCAGGGCTCAATGAAGAATGTTACAAAAGCACAGCAGTAAATTACTTTTGGTACAGGAAAACTCTGAACATAACACCCAATGTCACCGAGACTGGCGCCTTACAGTGGTGGCTCATTTTGTGCTTAGCAACCTGCTGGGCAATTGTCTGTCTCTGCACCATCCGAGGAATTGAAACCACAGGAAAGGTGAAGAAAGGATAGGGAAGCACGTTACCCCACACTTTGGGCCTTCCTCTCCAGACTAAGAGCAATTCTGTTACAAATATGTTCTGCAATAGCGCATTCTGCTTCATTTAAAGATGGCAACGTTCATCTGTAGCTGCCTTATCTAGTATTATCAGGACTGTATGTTGCAATACCTTAAAATAGGATTTATGGATGTTATTTTCACTAACTCTCTTCTTTCTTCAGGCGATTTACATCACAGCAATATTTCCTTACCTGGTCCTAACTGTATTCCTCATTCATGGACTCACTCTACCAGGAGCCACCGACGGTCTGGCTTACCTCTTCACCCCTAACGTAAGCACTGCTGCTATACTCACATATATTATCTTCCCTCTTTCTCCCTCGGAGATCTCATAATGTATATTAATTTTCCAGCAGCTCCTGATTTAAGCTCTTTTTCCTGAGATGAAGTGATTTAGTATTTTAATATACTTAACTAAAGAAAAGAAGCAGTGAAGTTGTGGTGGTTTGACCCTGGCTGGAGGCCAGATGCCCACCAAAGTCATTCTATCACGTTCAGCTGGAGGGGGAGAAAATATACATTGAGAGGCTCAGGAGTTGGGATAAGGACAGGGAGAGATCATTCCACAATCAGTGTAACGGGCAAAACAGACTCAGCACAGAATAAAGGAAAGAAAACTCTCTAATTTATGACACTGCACTGCACACCCAGTGACACCAGAGTTGTGCAATGAGAAGTGTGACCAGATCTTAAAGCACCTCCCCACACCCCTCCCTTCTTAGCAGACTTCACTTCTGTCATGATTTTGCTCCCTTCTTCCCCCTCACTGTGACATGGGGAGGGGCAGGGAATGGGGGAATGGGGGTTTCCATCCGTTCCTCACGAGTTGGTTTCCTTCTTAGCCAGGGTGCATTCCTCACACCCTTCCCCTGCTGCACCATGCGGTCCCACCCACAGGAGACAGTCCTTCATCAACTTCTCCAGCTTGAGTCCTTTCCCACAGGGCTTCAGCTCTTCACCAGCTGCCCCAGCGTGGGTCACTGCTATGGGGTGCAGTCATAAATCACAGAATGTCTCTCAGTCTCTTAGGCCCAGACTGCTCCAGCCTGGTCCTCCATGGGGTCATCACAAGCTGCCCCACCAAACCTGCTCTGGCATGGATCTCTCTCTCTCTGTCTCTCTCCATGGGCTGCAAGTGCTGGCAGGCGCTTGCTCCAACATGGGTCACAGCATCTCCTGTATGTCTCCCCCTGCTCCAGCATGGGGCCTCTCCACGGGCTGCAGGTGGAGTCCTGGCCTTTTCCATGGGCTGTGGGGAGACACCCGCTCCACCATGGGTTTCTCCATGGGAACGCAGGGACATCTTTCTCTCCGGCACCTGGGGCGTCTCCTCCCCCCTTCCCTGGCCTTGGTGTCTACACAGTTTCTTACATCTTCTCACTCCCTTCTCTGAGGGCAAAAAGCAGCTACTTGTGGTTTTTTCTCCTAAATGTGGTTCCCAGAGGTGCTGTGACTGTCGCTGATGGGCTCGGCCTTGGTCAGCAACAACTCCAACCTTGAGCTGGCTGGTGTTTGCTCTGTGGGACCTGCAGAGAGCTTCTGGCTGCTCCTTGCAGAAGCCACCCCTGCAGGCCCCCCTCCTCCACCAGAACCCCACCACGCCAAACTACAACAGAAGTACTCGCCAATTCAGGAATAAGCATGTCAGAAAACACTGGAAAATTGAGTACAAGTACGTTGGGAGTGCCTCAGTCTTGAATGTGTAAATAGGACTGATGCACCTCACCAACAGAATCTTCATGTGATGAAGATGGAATTTCCCTGCTAACACCACAGAACTTGCACAACTTCAATCTTTTAAAAATTCACATAGAAGGCAACTTGAAAGTAATTTCCTCCTGCCCCTGTTTCCTCCATATCTGCAGTGTTTCCCACCCCGTAGCTGTCCCTAAAAGACACAACTGCTGGCCAATACCCCTCTCCCATTTTTTCCTCAACTTTTCAAGAGGTCAGGAGCCCCAGATCCCTCCATGAGCCAGCCACTTCAGAAGGACTTCACACTGTCCTTAATGGCCTTGCCAAACACAAAGCCAAACTGTCCCACCAAATGGTTGCGAATAACCATAGGCTCCTCACAGCTCTGCTTTTTGTGCCAAAAAGCTCCATAAAGTGGTAAATGCAGAGGAGGAAAAGCAGCACCCACTGATAGATAGTCTCAGAGCATCCTCTGCCTCCACAGCCATAGCAGTGCCTCCCACCACAGAAGCACTGGGTACTTCTCTTCCCCTTCCTACAACAGGAACACAGGAGTTAAGGAAAACATAAGCCAAGATGCCCAGAAATATGTTACATGACAACCTAGAAAGAGACAAGATCAAGAGAAAACTGTGATGAGACACCTATTTATCCCTGCCCCTGCAAGCCCAGCAACACAGGGACACCCACATTTGGTATGCTGTCAGAGCTCAAAAAGGACAACTTGGTCTTTACAGGAGATCAGGATGCATGCTTGCATTTTTGTAGGGCACAGACAGGACAACAAATGCTTGGTGTGATGTTTTAACTAAGGGAGCAGATTGGACAACAGGGCTTGCTGGCCCGTTGACATTTGGCCTCAGCTCAGCTGTCGTGTTCCTCTGGAAGAGCTCAGGTGTCTTTGGGATTGATGATCACTGCACAGTGACTTTAATGCAAGAACTGGATGAGTGTATGTTCACAAAGCCTGGGGGTATTGCAGTGCTGAGTGGGGGTGGATCATCATACAAGAAGAGCTGGATGGTTCTGTGGGGACTGGTGCCAGAAGTCAAAATGAAAATCTGGCTGTGATCAACCTGCAGTTAGTGATCAGTCACCTGGAGGAAGCAGATCCCAGGGAGGAAGCAGATCCCAGGGAGGAAGCAGATCCCAGGGACATCTTCAAAGAGTCACCCGAAGATGTTTTTGGTGATGAAACTGTGTCTTTCAAACATGGAAAAGTTGATGCCACAGCCTGGTAAGTGATATCTTCTATGGGTGTTGCTATTACGTAGGAAGTGACAGTGTAGGACAGAGAGATGGCTTTGTTAAACTAACACACCAACTGCTGTGGAGGATTTTGGCACTTGAGGGTCTTCACAAAGGCAGTGAGCATACAGAGCTGCAATGGCTCCTTTCTCAACCCACCACTGCTGTATCAAAATTGCCATTCCTGTTAGCCTGTTGAATGAGGAGCTATTCCCACCGCTGCCATCAGTCAATACATGAGTTTTTCTTGTTATGCTTTCCCACAAGGGATGTCCCAGTGTGAGCTCTGCAGGGGGGTTGTTGGTTTGTGGGGTTTTTTTGGCAAAGATTTACCTGGCCCAAGATTTACCCAGACCACATTAGCTTTCAAAAGAATATTTAAGTACATGCTGTTTTCTTGCTCTTTTTCTGTCTTTTTGCCAGAAGCTTGTAAAGTTAGCAAAATTGTTACCCCACCTACTGCCTGTTTCAGCTTGCTTAAAATAAAATAAAATAATTCAACATTCTTGACATTCTCTGCTCACTGGAAGCAATTTTTTCCAACTATTTTTCCAAATTTGCAGTGCAGCAGAAACCGTAGTTTCTCTGAAACAGCTGCCACATCCACCCTCTGGTAGCTGTTACATCTCTGTTATTTTTGAAAATCTGTGAAAGAAAGTAGTACCTAATGCTTAAAAACCACATCTTGCCCAGTTTCAACATAATAATCACCAAACTGAATTTATTTCTTTGTGTTCCAAACCACCATTGTTTAAGTGTATTCACTTTCCAAGTCTGTATTTTAGTTCTCATTAATAAATATTAGAGATAATGACTGTATGCATCTGGATTTTAAATATAGGCAGGATGGGGTTTTATTTTCATGCAGAAATGCATAGTTGGCTTTTTGCCACCTGACATGTTTTCACACCTTAAACTCCAGCAGAAATGATGAATACTTCTCTTCACTGATTCTCAGACATGGAGAAGCCTGACAATTTGCTCACCCTCCCTAAATCCTCAGCTACCTGGGAAGTGAAGCTGCTGAGAAAACAAAAAAGACACTGAAATTACGCTCACAGGCACTTGAGAGGAAAGGAGAAGTTGGACAAAGAAGCAGCAGCAAAGGAGTTGGAAGAGACCTCTGGAAAAGTTGCTGAAAAAAAAAAGAAAGAAGAAAAATAAAAAAGAAGGTAATCAGTGGCAGCAGAAAAGGGATCCCAGCAAGCATCAGCAACGGCCTCTACATGGTTCAGCTTCTGCAGACCTCTGTGTGGGCTCAGGAGTCCAAACACTGCTGCTTCCTCCTCCTTCGGTCTCCTTCACATCTGAAAGAGCTTCAGAGGGGGGGTTCTCTGGCAATGAACAATTCCAGGAACTTAGTTGGGCAAGTGACGCCTGAGCCCCAAGCTCCATGGCTATTTAACGAACAGTGAGAATAGCTGAGAAAAAGCTGGCACAGGCACCAGATCCTCTATCATAGGGGCAATTTGTACTTTTTTTGTCCCTCTCTATTTTGCAGTTTAGATTTACTGTGAATTTACAGATATATTACTGTGAATGGACATTTAAAACTCCCTTCAAGGCACCTGGTCTGTCCATGTTGTTGTTCCTGGCACTAAGGAGAACGAAAGCATTACCTTAAAGAACTGCTGTCTTTAAGTGCAGCCTTGCTTGTTGGCTGCTTGCTTGTGAGAAAAACAATAGCTGTTTTTATACCAAAATTACACATCACAGGGATCCCAGGAGTTTTTAAAATTCTATTTTAAGAAAGTTTTTGTCTGTGTTCTGTGCATTCAAGTATCTAAACATCTCACAGCCCAGAGGGAAGTAATTATGCTTCCTTTCCTCATTACTCCTGAGTTCATTCATTAACTATGTATGTATATCCTAATGCTTCTAGCTTCAGCACTTTTATTTGTTCTGAAGACATGCTGATGAAGTCTGTGAGCCACGTTACTGAAAATATAACACTTAGATCCATTATTATTGGGTGAAGACCAGATAACAACATTGCCACGGCATGCTGATCCGTACACTATTTCATCAAGTTTGGGGGCTGATCAGTATCGTTTTGAATCAACAAATGCATCACATACTTCATCAAACTAAACTATCTCAAGAGTCATTTGACAGAGTCCCCAGTCAGTCAGCCAGCCAGGGGTGTGACAGCCGCATCTATCAGTGCTGACAACTGGCTTGGCAGCACTGAATCTAAGTGTGAAGGCCACGGAGCAACGCGAGCACTCAGCTTCTGCACTGCAACTGTGATCTAGTTCTGGACCTGCACAAGGTCCTGCCAGAGCACTCAGGCACTGGCAGGTTCAGTTATCATCTTGCAAAATGAACATCTAGAAAGGTTTGCCTGAGCTGAAGCACTTCCGTCAGCACTGGTTACACTCATCTGCTCACTACACCATGTCATACAAAGCGTTATACTGGTTCTGCTGTGATCAGAGCACTGGCACACCTGTGGAGATATCACCTGTGCTTGTGGCATCCACCCCATCCATTCACACATAGAATCACAGAATAGTTTGGGTTGGAAGGGACACCAAGGATCATAAGAGTTCCAACCCCCCTGCCACAGGCAGGGCTACCAACCTCCAGGCCTGGATCTACACTAGGTTGCCCAGGGCCCCATCCAACCTGGCCTTGAACACCTCCAGGGACGGGGCATCCACCACCTCTCTGGGCAGCCTGTTCCAGCACCTCACCACTCTCTCTGTAAAAAACTTCCCCCTAATATCTAATCTAAACCTTCCCTAACATTCTCGCTCATCAAGCAAGAAACCCAAAATGCTACGAAGGGTCTTCTGGCATACTTACCTCTCACACCCAGAAATGCCCCGAGTCAGGTCTGCGGATCAGCAGCACAGACACACAGACGTGACACAGAAAATACAACCTGCCCGGCGTGACTGGGATGTGGGTTTGACTTGTGCTGATGTGAAACTGAGCGAAACACCGCCCCGCCTGGGTGTTACGGTCGGGGCAGCTGGGTTCTGAAACACTCCTTCCTAACTAGTACCGGTTTCTATTCCCTCCTCTTGGTAACAGATTGGGAAGTAATTCACCTGGTAGGGCACGAATACAGTCCACCCCACTTCTTAGTTTCTGTGGGAAACTAGTACTTATTGAGCACATTTAGATTTTGTCTATTACCCATGTTTTATCTTTTCCTTTTAGGCTGACTTTAATGGTAAGATTCCTTCTTAGTGCAGCTATTTAAAATCAGCTATTTAAATACTCTGTAATCCAACAATCACCAACATTTTCATTCACCTTCCCCTATCACGTTGCCTTTACATCAAAATTCAATTCCACTCTCATTTTCTTCTTTCCTTATTTTGCCTTTTTGTGGCCCCTTTTTCTTTTTTGCTGTTTTCACAGTACTTCAGATCTTTTTAATAAATATCCTCTTCCTATCTATTTGAGCTTTTAATCTTTTTTTTGTTTAATATTATTATTATTCTTTTTAAGCAAATTTGGAAAGCCATGGAATCATTTTATGGCCTAAAACAAAGAAGGCTTAATATTTCTTGATATAGTTTTAGGAAGATAATATTCTTAAACTGTAAGTTACCCTGTATATGGATTAACAAAAATAAATAAATTGAGGAAAAGCATAATGTACTGTCTGTATTGCCTACTGATTAGAAACACATTTTTATCATCAAACAAAAGAGGTGGACAATGAAAGAGGTTCTGTAATTACTACAGACATTTAAATAGACCAAGTTATGCCTTCAGAAACACCTGCTTTATACTGACCTGGTTTGTACTAATCTCTATTTTCAGCGTATTTAGATGGCAACATGACTCACAATCTCAGAAGTGAAAGAAGAGAGAAGCTGTGAGAATTGGGAGGGAAAAAAAATTTAACTGAAGCCTAATACATGCATTTATTCCAATTCTTTCAGCTGAGCACTTTGAAAAATCCCCGTGTATGGCTTGATGCAGCTACCCAGATTTTCTTCTCTCTCTCTTTGGCTTTTGGAGGGCTTATTGCCTTTTCAAGCTACAATCCACCAAAGTAAGTAGAACTACAACCTTTATAAATTGGCTAAATTCTTGCTGCATTTTGGGCAATTTTCTACAATTTTCAAAACTCTTTCTTTAGGATATTTATAAATGATCTTTCCCTCCCTTCTAAAGGATCTTAACAGCTACTCTCTTTCTGAAAGGCCAAATATATTTTCTAACAGTGAGAGAGAAGCAAAGTCTAAAAAACTAAAATGTTTGCTGAAATACCCAAGAGAATCACAGATAAAATACTGCCTTTTTTTAGTCACTTCACTTGTTTGACTGCTATTTCTAGAAATGACTGTGAAAAGGATGCTGTGACAGTAGCAGTTGTGAACAGCATGACATCCCTCTACGCTTCCATCCCTGTCTTTTCTGTTTTGGGGTTTAAAGCAACCACAGGCTACTGGGACTGCTTGGACAGGTGAGAAACTTGAGTTTCCTGCATTATACTGCAGTTTCAATTCCTACCTATATGACATGTCACTTAAAAAATGTGCACTTAGAGAATTTATTTTCACTAAAAAGGAAAAACATCTATATGGAAAAGTCCAATAGAAAAATAGGAAGTATTATGGCATGGAAGGAAAAATGGTCAGGGCAATGCTTGTAAGAAATAAGACAAATTATAAAACAATCTGTTACAAGCCATGCATTGAGGATTGCATCTCAAATCTCAGACTGATCTTAGAAGCAGCTAAAACACCAACACCTTTTCCTGTTCCACCAGATTCACTAAGTTATTAAACACAAGTGGTGGAAATGGTCTGGAGAGCTGAAAAAAATAAAACCAGAAATGTTCTAGAAACTGCAGCAGTGTGAAATATTCAGAGTTTGTAACTGAAAGAGAGGACATTAAATAGTCTGAACATCTCCTAACTATTTTATACGTGAGTCCTCATTTAGTATTTTCCTTTATACTGTAAATAACAGCACAGAAAGTAAACACAGCTTTCTAGGAACATCTGAGTAGATGGCACAATGTTTCCAGCCACATCATCTGCAAACATTTAAACTAACAATATGCTGGCTTCTCTGGCAGGAACATTATCAGTATCATCAATGAATTTGATCTTCCAGAAGAAAGCATCATGCGACACAACTATACAGCCTGGGTGAGCATCCTAAATTCATCACATCCAGAAAAAATTGCTGGACTCAAACTGAAAAGCTGTGACCTTCAAGAATTTCTTGATCAGGTACCGTAACTGCTTTCAACAGAGTAACCCTGTAACAAAACCTGCAGAAGGACCAGTATCTTCCCTTTTTCTTACAGTTACTCATACCTCACTCTGCTTGTAATGAATAGGTTACATCCAGTCATGAAAGAGAGTAATTTTTCAAAATTTGAAATAACAACACTGCCATAAGACAGTCTGAACTCAGAGCTGTCTGGTACAGCATGCAAAAATCACACATTGTTATCATCACAAAACTGTTCTTCCAAGGTGCTCCTACCTGGAGCCTGCCATTAACACTAGACTCAGTACTACTTTGGTTCACAGGAATAAGCCCAACTGAGGAAACACATCTAGCTGAAAGGTTATTGAAAAAGAATGCTGAATGGGAGTTTCCTAAATCCATATTTAGGAAAATATCAAAAAAATCTATTAAAATGTTCCCTTGTTTGCCTTCAATCACATGTATGACCACCGGGAATGTATATTATCACTGTCTTCTCTTTTACTTTCCTTTCCTCATCTTTCTATTCCCTCTTGTCCTCTCCCTTTTATTTTTCTTGCTCTCTGCACTGGATCTCACCAATATTTCTCCCCTCCTCACAGCCCTTCTCCCCTGCTAAAATACACCATGATCCTATTCCTTTCCTTCTTTACCCACACTCCTAAAACATTTCCCCTAAACACAGATATTTCTTCTCTGTTTACTTCTCTAACCTCATCCCACTTGCTTCAGTGATCCCACCCAGCACTGGAACTCTTTGTTCCTTACCCATTTACCACCTAATGAGAAAAGAACAGGGCCATGGTTGGAGGAGAGAAGAATAATTAAAAGATCTTGAGAAAAAAATTAAAATCTTAGGACAAAAGGGTGGACACATTTGCTAGAGACCAAGTGTGCTAATGCACGACAGCCTCAACACAGAATGATGGTGAAATGGGCTATTTTACTCATGTGATGGAGAAGTCTGAGGATGACATTCCAGCCCTGACATCAGTTTCTGTTTGGCCTGGCTTCCTCTGACGGCACCCATTTCTGATTTACTATTTGACATGCTTTACTTCCAAATCAGAGCCACATTAGCATTTTTCAGTGCTTAGATTTAAATATCCTTGTCCTTGGGAGACCGAATTCAAACAAATTTGGCTGAAATTGGATTTCGCCCCTATTAGATTTTTGTGCCCTGGTAATTATGGGTTTTTTTTTTTGTGATCACAATTCAGCAAGTCTCTTCTGGCAGCAGCTATTACCTCATAGATTTAAAAAAACCCCCATATTTAAGATGGTATCAGCAAAGTAATCACTCTTTCAGTTACAGCTCTCAGCTCTCTATGCTCTGTGATCACCCACGCACCTCTGACAGACCATTTAAAATTTAAATCCCCACAAACACTCCCCACTTACTCACGGTCTCAACTGCTGGATGCCACGGAGCCCTGCAGGCTGATGACCAGCACCCTTGACTGAAGGAAAGGACAGAAGGGTTGTTATAATTCTCTGTGCAAAAGAAACTACATTTACACCCTTACGACGTGTGTTTTTATCTGTTTGTGAATTCTGCAGAGTGTATCGGGAACTGGCTTGGCTTTCATCATTTTCACTCAAGCCATCATTCTAATGCCAGGCTCCCAGGCCTGGGCCATCCTGTTTTTCATAATGTTGTTCTGCTTGGGTCTTTCTTCTATGTTTGGGAACATCGAGGGAGTCTTCACTCCTCTTCTAGAGCTTCCAGTTATCTCTAAATCGATACCCAAAGAGCTATTATCTGGTAAGGTATTTGCTTCACTGCATTTAAAGAAGGTGGCTTCTTTATAGATGCACAAACTACCAACTGCTTAATAAATATTACAGAGGGATTAAGAATTTATAATATTAACCTTGCTATCTCACAGTGTCAGTAAAGGCAGTGGATTTGTTTGCAGAAGGTAAGTGCATAGACGAGGCAGGAGTTATGGCAGAAGCTGTCAGTATTATATTGCCTTTGCCAGGTTTATTTTTTCTTGGCTTGCAAGAGCTGTTTTGACCTGAGAAAGCTTGTTAAATTGCTGTTCCTGGAATCAAGTTCCCTCTGAGCTGTTGCAGGCATCAGGAAGAGCCTTGTCTTCACGTAAGCCTTTGGCACCTAAACTAGTGACCATGAGGCAACCAGTGACATGAGCTGGTCTGCCATGGCCACCTCCGTGTGCGTGAACTTACCACATCGCCACAACTGTAAAATAGGTCATTCACCTTATTTCATTCAGGTTTATGCTGCTATAGACTACTTCACATTTACTGAGAACATGCCAGAGTAGGAAATTACCACTTGGAAACTGAGGAATGAGTGTGTGTGATCGTGCTCTTGCACCAAAACTGGAATGTTTTCAACCAGAGACAGTTACTGCACCCAACCTGCTCCTCAAGAACCAGACTTGGTGAGAGTCTGAGAGATCCTGCTCTGATGCCAGTCTAGAAAAATTGGCCTAGAAACAATTCTGGCACTTTGAAGCAATGGATTAATACTTCTGCAATCTGCTCTTTTAAATTCTTATGGGGAATATTGCTGTCATACCTTTTCAGAGTCTTCCCGTGGCATCTAACCATATCCTTCTCATGTTACAACTTTTTATGTAGAAAAAGATTTATTTACAACTTGATGAGGTAGCATTATTATGATGAATTGATTTTCCAACTGTGAGTTGCTAGGGTTTGTTTTTTTTTGTCAGAAGCAATTGGTAACACAGCACAAGGACATACAAATTGAATTGCAGCCTATGTCTGCATCCAGCAACGCCTCCTCTCCTTCCCACTTGTTCCTCTTAATTACCCCAATTTCCAGTGCTGGCTAAAGGGGAACTGACTGCACTGAAACGTGGTGAAATCTAAACCATACATGCTGGGACATCAGGGACATAAGCATTTGAGGCTCTGGGCCCTTTGAGAAAATGGGGGACAGAAATCCAGCAAGCCCATAGACTTCTCAGGTGCCAGCTGCCTGTGCTTTGAGCCTATGACAGCACAGAAATGAGGGCACCTGAACCCTGCTACGTCAGTCAAAAATTAGCATAGGGCAATAGCATAGCACAGCCCTGGCTATGGGCTGGGAGCACCAGCAAGTGAAGGATGCACGGAGTCCCACGAGTGGATTCCTCCCGCAGCACAGTGGTGCCTCCAAGTGAATACACAGGGGAAAACTGAGTTTGGGAAGTGATGTTAACCCTCCCTAAGGTAAAAACCAGCTTGTGGTAGCTCTGCAGAGGGAGAGGAATGAATATCACTAGAACAAGAGCAACGATAATTTATGATAATGATAAAAAAATATGCCAAGTTTTGTTCAGTATTCCAGTAACAAAGTTATGTTTTTTTCCAGGTATAATATGTGTAATTTGCTTCCTCGTTGCTCTGTGTTTCACGCTGGGTTCAGGGAGTTATTGGATTGACATTTTTGACAGCTATGCAGGCTCAGTGCCTCTGCTAGTCATCGCTTTCTTCGAAGTGACTGGAGTTGTGTATGTCTATAAAATTAAAAGGTATGTTTGGAAACAGATTTTTTTTTTCTCCTAAGAGTCAAATGCATTTTCCTCTTGATCCATGTGTGTTACATCGAGGTACACAACATTATTTCTGTAGCATTTACCAGTCCTGTGAATGTAGTTATCATTCTTTGCCTCAAGTCTCTTATATTTGTAAAACAGGAAGGCTAATGTCTGCAGAGCACTTCTGGAAGAGGGGTTGCTAAGCTTGAAACTAGAAAGTCAACAGTTGTTGTAGTTCTTCGGCCAAGAGGAATGACACCGTCTTTCAAATATACCTGATGGACCTGATGATCTCTCAAGGTCCCTTCCAACCCCTATGATTCTGTGATCCTATGATACTCCTGTTACTGCCCTTTAGTTTTGTATACTCTTGTGGTTTTTATCTTTTTTCGCCTCAGACTTTACAGGAATCAAAATGCACTAACTCCCCCTTGTTAAAAGGCTCAACCTGCATGCTGAGATTCTCCATGCAATCACAGACACTAATTAAATTCAATCTTTAGTTTAAAAGCTCTGTTACATCCTTCACAAGTGTAAATGCCAGAAACCTTATGTCATTTTGATTTAGAATAAACCTGCCTTCTCTACGTAAGGCCCTTCCAGTCCAGAAATCTCTCCACTTCTCCATAAAGATTAATCTTTCTCCCCTCTACAATTTACTAAGTTCATGGTGTCTTCTTGTTACTGTGGGGTATGAGCAGTCAAATCACTTTCTCCTAGTTCTCAAGAGAATTTCCAATAACTTCAGTTAGATTAATGGAACTGATGACAAGGCTGGTGTCTGAACACCCACATGAATCACACAAAATTCTTTCCAACTTGATAACTATCAAACCCAGACCCATGCATCCACTGCCCATTCAACGTACAAAACCATGAGAGGTACATGTAAAACCACCATCTCCATGTCCAAGCGACAGTCACCATGGACCGCAGAGGAAGATGGCTCAGGTTACCATACTTTTGTCTGTGACCTGATTTGATTCGTTTGGTGCTGATTAATTCAGACTTCTTCCTAACAAGCTGTGTTTGTACCCTTGGCAATTTTGTCCTTTTTTTTTCTTTTTTTTAAGTGTTTGAATAGCTTTACAGAACTGCTGTAATATTATAATCGTTTGTTTGTGATTAGGAGCCTTAGACCAGGTGCTCGAGTATGTAAACTGACAACGTAAACTGATCACACATCCCTGGTGGGGATCAGTAAAGACCTACTTTATCAATGTTAATATTTACTTAAGTCTACAAAAAGTTATTAAAGAAGGGTATGAAATATAAAAGATTTAGGAAGCTGTACCATGTGTTTAAAACTTCTAGAAAAATATGACAAAGTGAAACTGTTACCACTTAGATCTGACATCATCATAAACATGCCTCCTCTTAAAAGGTTCAGCAAAGATGTGAAAATGATGACTGGACGGAAACCCAATCTCTACTGGCAGATCACATGGAGGTTTATTAGCCCTCTGCTCCTGCTAATTGTCTTCGTGGCCTTCGTTATTCTTCAGATACAGAAGCCACCAAGCTATGCAGCCTGGAACCCTGAATACGTATGTTCCCGAGTGTTTCCTAAACTCCTAAAAGAAGCAAGAGTTGGTATTTTTCTCCCTTAGCAGATACCTTAAAATCCATGGCTCACCTATGGAATGCAGCCTGATGGGATGCACTGCTCAGAACGAGAAGGCTCCAGTACACACAGAGGTTACACATGCAGAAATGTGTCCCTGCTAACAGAGCCCCTTCTTGAGGAGTCCTGCCTGCTCTGCGCTCTGTAGTTCTTACGGGCAGAGACCTGCTGAAGGGAAACGTCTCGCAGAGACTCAGTACCTACAGGGGGTTCAGAGGTAGAATGTGAGCAGAGCTTTACAGCTGCCTAACAAACAGAAGCTGGAGATTAAAGCCTTTCTCAGTGAGAACTACCAGTCTCACTAAGGCGCTGATGAGTGTATCAATGTGTAACAGGCAGGCAGGGAGGAGGCTGCAGTGGTCTGAGAACAGTGTTAGTTAATTCAGCACCAAAGACGTGTCAATTATGAGAAGATCCGGTCTGGATGCCACTGTCTCGTATCAGTTGCAGTTTCTTGGGTCCCTCTCAAACACATATCACATAGGGTGTTGAAGACTTACTCTGGTCTTCAACTGCATGAGGGTTACACAGCAGCAGTGTCTCCTCCAAATGCCATTAAGTCTCCATCATCCCAAAATAAAACTCAAAGCCATGGACTTGCAGAAATCGGATCACCATCATTCCCCTCGACAGCTCTCATACAGGTCTTCCCTATTGGGCAAAGTAATTCAGTATTACTGAGACCAGGCAAACTTTGAGTGCTAACAAGAATTATCAGAGCTTTACCCAAGCAAGGGTGAAAGCTTGAGAATGCTTTGGGCAGCCCTGCATCCCTAGGAATGTGTCACACTTCCAACTATAGAGCTCTGAAACTGCAAAACATTTACAGCTGTCTCTAGACCCAGACAAAGGGCGTACGGACGACACGGCTACTGACTCCTATTGTAGAGTAAGAGTAAGATTTTGCTATCCCTACTGTAGCAGCGTTAGATAATGCAAATGGAAATCATTCCAAAATGTAAGTATACCTACCAATTATTTCTTTTGCTTGCTTTTTTCTCTCCATAGGAAGGCTTCCCTATGAAAGAGGACAAAGTTTATCCACCTTGGGTAGTGGCCATCTGTGTGCTGTTAGCTCTCCTTCCGTGCGTGTTTGTACCTCTGGTAGCACTCTTCCATCTGATCAAACGAATGCGCAGAAGCAAGGATTCCAGCTCTGTACCACCAGGAGTGTTTTCATGTCAGGAGCCTAACAGCAACTCTTCTCATCCAAAGGAATAAATAAATACCTGTTGTACCTGCCTGTAAGTAGAAATAAAGCAGCCTTCATTAGACGTGGTTAGCTGTAGTATGGTATCATCCAACTGACCTGGCTTTCGCAGTCACTGAGCTTACAATCACTAGCCCTATATAAATATTTTCAACCAATTTCATAACAACTATAATAATCTTGTCCCTCCTACATCCTGTTCTGAATCCTTCATACCAACCAAGTACCAGCCTCATTGCTTTAGCTCTTTTCCGATGTACCGATTTCATGTCTCTCTCCAGCCAGACTTTAAACTTGAAAAGCCTGGTAGCTATTCCAAGTGCCCTCTGTCTTCCTTCACTTCTCTTGGAAAAGAAACAGTCTGTTCCTAAGGATCAGAAACGTAAACACTAGAACACAAGCACCTACAATGCATTCATTGTCCCCCACTGAGAGATGTAGAATGGAAGCTCTTGAAGAGTAAGGTCTTGTCCACTACACTCTACTTTTTGTTAATCTCTATACACATTTAGATAGCATTTATTTTGTGATTGTTTCATAGTCTCAAGCATTGCAAAGAAGAAAAATAAAGCAGCAGCAGTTAAAAGAACATACATAAAGTAAATATCAGTAATTGATTTTGCATGAATCTCTTACCTTAGCAGATTTCTCATATTGCCAAGGAGGTCCAGGTTAGAAATTAAGAGAAATTTCTTCTCAGAAGGAGTGGACAGACACTGGAACAGGTTGCCCAGGAAGGTGGTGGAGTCACCGTCCCTCAGAGTGTGTAAGGAAAGGTCGGATGAGGTATCCAGGGACATGGTTTAGTAAGTAATATAGGTGGTAGGGGGACGATTGGCCTAGATGATCTTGAAGATCTTTTCCAACCTTAATGATTCTATGATTTCCAAGAGCTGTGGACTTGGCCAACGGTCTGGGTGTTGGTGCCCACCCATTCCCACAGAAGCCTGCCAACAGCCCCAGCACTTCAGGTCAACAGAGGGGCAGAATGGGCACACAACTTCCATTAGCAGAAACATCACATGTCACAAAGGTCCAAGGACACTTCATGTTCTGCAGCTGTGTGCCATAAAGGCTCTTGGCAATGACACAGAGGATTTAAATTGCCACTCTGCCTATTGCAAAATAAATCTGGAAGCTGACAAGTGAAAAAAAGCTTCCATAAAAGATGAATAATTAAAAAACCCAAGCATATATTCACATAAAAGTGGTAAATAGATAAATAAGTTTTTTAATTAACTAAAGCATATGCTCTATATTCAAGTCTGACTACAGGTAGCTACAGGTTCATTAGAGTCATATAGGCAAGGTATACATAGCAGGTTTAAGTGTTTGGAAAGCACAAGCTAATACAGGCAGAAGCTGAGAAGACTTAAAACTACATATACAAGATTTTCAAGTCTATAAATCTTTCTCTAATCACTGTCATGGCACTCACAGACTCCTGACTTTTGAGCCAACCCATCCCACTCACAAGATGGGAGACACTGTGGGTCACCAGACACCCAACAAATGCTATTTAGCCTGTAACAGAAACATAAAAATCTAATAAAACCCAATAGTTGAACAGTAACAAAGTTTTAAATTATAGAATCACAGAATGCATTAGATGGGAAGGGACTTTTACAGGTCATCTAATCCAACCCCCCTGCAGTAAGCAGGGACATCTTCACTGGATCAGGTTGCTCAGAGCCCCATCAAGCCTGACCTTGAATATCTCCAGGGTGGGGCCTCCCAACCCCTCTCTGGGCAACCTAAGTAAATCCTAACAAAACAGCTCTACACTGGAGCAATTCCAATTCAACACACAAGTCTGAAAGAGAAAAGAAAGCAAACCATACGGGCAGGTTTTTCAGAGCAGCCGCAGGGAAAAACTCAGCTGTGCACAGCAAGCAGGCACCAGAGCTACACAGTAACATTACAGAGCCAAAGCTAAACCTTAATAAAGCCTAAATAAAGAACAGGAAATGCAGACAGAGGAGTAATCTACTCATATTGTCTAATCAAGAACTTTTGGTTTGTAGGTATAAATGCACCACCATCGTTCTGCATATCACCACATTAAAAATATCACCAAATATTCAAAATTTATAAAGCATACACTAAACATAGCCAGTTTTGATGCCAAAGTTTTGGCATATATCAGTTGTGGTCTCCAAACCATAACATTTCTAACCCATACATCTTACTAGGCGGTGTCCCGAAATGCACTTGCCCTGTGCAGGCAGTTGTCATTCCGGACAAAACCCAGTTGGGCAGGATGTGAAAGATTTACTATAAAAAAAAGATATTGGAGACAAGTACATGTTACTGCAATTAACCAGACAATTTATTACAAAACACTCTGCAACACAGAGAACCAAAGAACAGTTCTTCAGAAACAACACAACAAAACAAGTAGATCTGTCTGTACAGAACACAGTTTAATGATGTCTCCATCAAAGAGATTGGAATTACTGAAAAAAACCAAGTCAATTACTTCAAACAGCCTGTGAATTTATGGGAAAACATGAAGAAGAAGGTATTAACAAAATTTTCTGCTCTTTTTAAGTCCTTGTGTGGGATCTGAGAAACAAACATGGAAATCTTCTGAGTAAAGTTGCTTTGGTTCCATTCTACCAAAATAAGCTACAGAGAAATGTCACCTGAAGACACAGCATTTAATTTTTTTTTTTCAAACCTGGAAAAATTATGAAATAAACTTCTATCAGTCCAGAATAGCTTTGAAATCTTGGCAAAGAGATGGTTCTGTCACTGTCTTCAGTAGCGCCATAGTATCCTTGGGGATCTTCTTGAATAGCTGCATCTTGCCTACCAAAATACCAGAAACAATTCATTACTACTGCAACTATCAGTTCTGGTTTAGGGAAAACGGTAATAAAGTAATGGAATCCATACTAGCTGGATCTAATTAAAAAGTTGGAACACCTGGAATGGGGGGATAAAAAAAAAAAGCTGTAATAAAGTATGCTTCTATTCTTCCACCCTTAAATTGGACTGATAAACAAAAAGGTTAAAAAGCGTATGTTAAAATATTAACCAACTAAGAAATCCAAGGAGCAAATTCCTCCTACTGCATCCTTGTAACACTTCTTTGGATTTTAAAATTTTAATTTTTTTTTTTTAAACTGTAAGAACACTTATTCAGTATCTACATCCACCAAAAAGAGGCCTTCTGTCAAACCACAACTCCTTTAAAAGACCTATGTTTAAACAATGCTAAGGACTCGGGACAGGTCCTTATCTGGTTGCTAATGTGTGCCTACAGCAGGAAGGTAACCCCTCTACTTCCAGGTGGGACATCAAAGTAGCCTATGTTTGAAACTGACATATTACAAAAGGATTTAAAAAGAAATAAAAATCATGTGGAAAATACATCTTTAACAACTGGCAACAGCAATTCTCCCCACTGCGTTTGCTTGTAAGGGAAGAGCGGGTAACTGGAAAGCTGGTGGAAAATTTTGGAGACTAAATGAAGCTCTTAAATCAGGAATTCAGTATCTATAGGAGGACATAACAGTTTTGAAACACAGAAGCTCACCAAGTCTATTGTCAACAGAATGACAGACAATAAAAAGGACTTTTTAAAGACCATGAAGAACATGTGAAATCCTAGCAACAGTTTAAGTCCGTTACCTAAACAGAGTTAGCAAAATTGTCAGTGATGCAGAAAGGCAGAAGTGCTCAGTAAATATTTGATCTGTATTTGAAAAGGAGACAGATGATGTATTTGTATCTTATCATGATAAGGAAAGACTCTTGCTCCTTTCCCCACTGGTAATAATAGAGGGTGTGTTAAACAGTAACTACGTTTTAAATACTTAACTCCGAAGAATGACGACAACTCCTGCTGACAAGCCCCTGATGTTGATATTTAACAGGTTTTGGGATAGTGGGAAGAGCCTCCTCCCCAAAACCTATGGGCTTGATATCGATTCCCATGGAGAGTAATGGAAAGGCATGTGCAGAGACACAAGAAAAAAACCAAGTTTCTATCAATTCCTGTCAACAACTTGATCTTAGAGGGGTAATAGGTTTTATACAGCCGATGCAGACTCCAAAATGACAACAAAAGCTGTGGTCGGTAAGTCAACACAGGTGCTATTACCCACCTTGGTTACCTCTGTGCTACAGATTGCTGTGCCACAGAGGGACCCTGAGCCAACCTGACAAGAACGCACCTGAGAATCAGCAACTTCCCTGCCACAGCTGCTCATCCACACATGCTACCTGATTTCCAGAAGTAGGAGATAACTTAAAATACAGAGTTTAAGATTAGCTCAGGCGTCTCTACAAAACGCTCAGCTCTGCAGTCACCTCTACAGCAGGGTGTCTGGCTTACAAGAACATTACCCAGGAATAAGTCTGATGCAGGCCAAACAAAACCAACTAATGAGCCTGACAATGTCTCTTTAAATGGATTTTAGTGCATTCCTGCAGGATTGGGAGACTTAGTATCTTACTAAATTTGAAGAAAATGCAAATATAAACACCACTTACAATCCAGTGACTGAAGAATAGCCTTCATCTATGATCAGAGATCTCAGAAACATGGAGGTACCAATGTACAATGACACCAAGGGTATGCCTATGACTTAGCACTACAGATGACAAGATGTCCTTGCACAGCTTTATACGTACGAGCACGCCAACGCCCCACCGTCCCTCCTGCTCAGCCCCCAGCTGGGGCACCTGGTGCTTTCTCAGTTCCTTTTCAAAAACACCCTGAAATGATTTTTAAAACCTCAGCTAACTCCTAAAGGAAGGAGAAAAGCAGGTGGGAAGCAAATATACATGCACATCTCAAAGTTATGGTCACTGGGTAAGTATTCTAGTTGCATAACAAGCCAACCCCAAACAGCTGCCCTCCTGACAAACTACCTAGATGATGTTCTGGGAGCTTTTTGTAAAAACAGCCACTACAGAAGTGCTCCACCACATATTGCATCAAATCTTGTAGCACCGGTAGAACGAGGCTAGTGGAAGTACAGGTGAGATTTCAGGGGGCTATAAGCAAATGGAGATCTCTTGGAGGTGGCATTCAAGTTATTTGGGCCCCAGTGATATGTTGATAAATCAGTTTCACAGTAAAACCAAGTTGCAGCCTGCTAATTGTTTAGGCAGCCACTAAGCAAAAATGTCTCAACCCTTGATCTTTCAGCAGTATGTCTGAAGCCTCAGGTATTTTCAAAATCAATTGGGCCCTGTAGACAGAGTTGTTTTGACATTATGGATCAGAAGAACAGATTCTGCCTCAGGGAAGGTAAGATTTATGAAAGAAGAGCTGAAATTGCTCTTTTCAAGAGAACATCCACACTAATTTTCTGTTTTTCTTTGGACTTTGCCTGCTCTACCCCCACAGCACTCAGAAAGTACCACAATAATCTTTCTCCCCAGGAATCTGGGAAGCAAGGTTATTCCAGTTCTGCAAGGGCAAATCTCACCGCCAGAGAAGCTAACTGACAGTTGGCCAGCTTTTCCTTCTTGGGTCAGAATCTGTGCCTACAGTTAAGCCTGGACCACGGGCAAGTTTTGGGTCAGTACTGTGGTTCGGCCAGGGGCTGTACATGTACATCAGAGGAATCTACTGACAGCCATTATTCAGGCTAGGAAAATTCCACCTCTATGTCGCAGCCCTGGTACCTGTGGCGGGGTGATTTTTGCAGACAGCAGAGGCCATTTTTATGACAGATGGACACACCCATGGAAGATGAGATTCTGCTGAACAATAATAAAGCTGCCTGGGGCTGCACCTCCACCCTGAACGTACTGACGGATTCAAAAGCAAAGCACGCACAGAGAAGCATGTGAGACCTTTGGTTTGGACTGTGGTCTGCCAGTCTAAAACCTCAAGAGCAAAACTTTGAGCATTAGAGAAGAAAACTCAGGTGTGCTCCATATGGATCTTGGAGAAGCGACACAGCTCTCAGAGAAGTTTTTATCCTACTGGCTGTGACTACTGCATTCTCTGCTCAGTTCTGTCCTCTCCAAGTGAAGCAAGCAGCCATCTCTTCCCTTCCTGGAGCAGGCCTGCTTCCCTGGTACTTCCAGGAGGGTGGGAAAGAACTGGCTTCTCAGCAGCAGCAATCACACATGGTGCCTCTGTGTGGTGGTTTGACCCACTCTGGTTTTGGTGTCAGTGAGTAACCAAGAGGAGTTTCTCTAGGAAAGGCTGCTGGAGTTCTGCTCCACACAGAAGGTCCATGGCTGTCAGGAACGTGGCCTGGTGCAATCCCAACCACCAGCTTGTTTCCTGTAAATGTTTAAGTGTCTTCCCAAAAAAGTGTTTGCACTCAGGCATTGCTACAAGCCTTTGATACGGGAAGAAAATACTTCCAAAAGCACAACGGCTCTCTGTTTGGGGCACTAGGCCTCAGCACAGGTATCAAAGGAAACTTGCTGTACATTCCAAATTAAAGGAGTTATTCTGGAACTAGACTGAAGGATTTCTCAGCACCGTATAATAAAATCACCCAAGCAATGATTCATTCAGAGTGCAAATTACAGTCAGTGTTGAAAGGCTGGCCTTCACTGCAGCTAAATTCAACAGCAGTACCGACTGCTTCAGAAAAACCTACTGCTGCTCACTTTGAGTATCTTAGAACTGAAAATTCTGTTATTTCTGTGGCTGGCCTGGGGACAGACCACAGCACTGGTCAAAGAGAGAGCTCTCCAGAGGCCAGGTACGCAGCCAGATTCCTTCACTGAGTACCAGGGTCAGAGATTTGCCAACACCACTCAACTCTTATTACAATACAGCACATGCAGCGCGGCAAGTGCTTCTGCTTCACAGTGACCCTCCTGAAACATTTTTGGTAAGAGTTTACATCAAAGCAGGGACTTACTTAGTTGCCAGTTAATCTACATTTTTAAAAACAGAAAGCTAAGCATTCCTATCTCATTTAGTTAAAATCTGCTGGGGAAGCCAACACGATTAACTCAATCTTATTGAGCTTTCTGAACTGTACAGACTTACTGCGTGCCAAGTATCAACAACTGCCCCATAAGAACAAGGCTCTAGAGGATGCCATGCTGAAAAAGTACTGTTTCAAGTTCCTTACTTACACTTAGTAAATTCAATTAAAATCAGAAAGCTCATTAACATACATTTTAGAATAACATTTAATGACAAGAGAACCTAAAAAATCCCTTACATTCCAAGTTTTATTACAATTAACCATATTTCAAACTGTAAAAATAATCAAATACTTACAGATTTTTAGGGGCTTAAGCAGGCATTTGTAAACAACTTTGTGGTTTGCTAGTTTGACAGTAAAGGCATGGTAGCAGAGCCATTCTGCTGCCTCCAAAGGGAACACGCCAGATGCACCTTTGTTACCTAAAGCAACCCCTAAAGACAGAACAGGAAAGTAATGTCATTGAAAATGATGAGCATTAAGGAGTATATCTGGCCTCTCTAAAATCACTGCATGACCTTTTACTCAAAATTTACATAGTCAATTAAGTCTTCCTTGTCAGCAGAGAACTAAAACTAAAGCCTAAAACATTTTACTATCTTCAGAAAGTTGAATTTATGAAAAAAAACCCAGCACACTGTGATTCTTATCATGCATTCCGTATTTTTCATGCCTAATCTCTACCTCAAAGTTACACAATCTGACTGCACGTTCAAGACATTAGTCAAAAAAACCCCAACCAAACAAAAAACCAACCAACCAAACCAAACCCAAACTCCCTTCTACACTACCATCAACATACCATACCTGCATTTTTTGCTTTCAGGATAGCATAGCAGCATGATGCAGTATCAGAGATGATCCTTAGGAAGAAATAAGGGTTGTTTCTAACTTGCTGGTTGAATGGAAGTTGGAGAACACAGGCATGGAACCTGTTCATAAAATCAGCTTATTTAATCACAAGTAATTTGCAATTTCAAATGAAACTACGATTTCATACCCTATGTGTATGTGTGTATATATATATATACACACACATAGACACACACACATACATATATAAGGCTGTTATATGTTTTATATATATACATATATATATAAAAAACATTTGAAAGCACCCAACAGCCTTTAGCTGTATCAACACTGTTACCATACACCACGTCTCCTATATATACACATTCCTGGAGCGTCAGCCACAAGCATCAGACATATATGATGTTTATTTGTAAACTTTGTGCTGCAAGAAGATCTTGAAGTCATCTGCCATGGTAACAGAATCCTCTTCTGAAAGCAATGACTCTTATGTGCAGAGGAAATTAAACTACACATCTTCAACAATTATATACCACAGACCATGCGGCCAGAAAATACCAACATGAAACAGTGCGAGAAAAAAGCCCACAACAAACTCTGTGGTTCAAGAAAAGAGACCTCCAAATGACAACAGAACAGGATGCCCACTCTGTTGTCTATTTGCAAGCCAATTCTATGGAAATTACTTGCATTGTACGCTTCCTCACAAATATGTCTGCACATATTTTAAAACTGCTGGCTTCCCCGCCCCTGCCCTGTCCCCCCCCACCGCCCCAATTTTTTCCTTCAGACTCTGGCATAATCCTGCTTATGCTGAATATAGTCAACCATTACAATGCTGATTTTTAATTACTCAACAATGTACACACTTATTAAATTAACCCAGCACAAGCACAATCACCTAAAAAAACTGAAATGTTGAAATATTTAACAGATAAGCGTAACTACCACACTACATCACAGAGCCCTGGTTGAATTAACCTGACATGCTCTTAGCACAGTGGACAGTACTCTATCAAGAGCTTTGTTAAGAGTGCTATCAGAGAAGCATACAGAAGTAACGTAATAATCATGTCCAACACCAGAGGAAAAGCTGTAGAGTCGGGTGCAACGCAAAGTTTGAGCCGGACATGTCAGTGCTGTACCAGATAAACCCAGTTACACTTCTTGGACACAAGGATGATGCAGGGTGAATGTGGACAGAGCTGTATTTAAGGAATTAAAATGTCACTTCCTAACTAATATAAGCCTAGCAAAATAGCAACAGCTCATTTCTGTAAAGAGGAAAGCATCTCTTAGACCTTTTTTTTTTTTTTTTGCATTGAAGTGATAGATAATTACTCAATACTGCCAAACATTCTAAGCTTTCAATGCACAGAGATTAGTATTTTTCTCCCAACTTGCTTATCAGCTTTGATTTCCTTCCCTTTACCCTTGTTTAAAACAGTCACCACTTCTGCTGGTTAAGAACAGCTCACAAAAATACACGAAGATATTACCAGCTAAAGCACAATTAAATCATTATCAGCAGCTAAGAAACTGCAATTCACTTGGTAGAATGAAACCTCACTTAAGGCAAAGTTATAAGGTCAAAGTTCTATAGGATTTTAATAGATGCAAAGTTCTAAATATAAACTGGTTAACGAGTGATAAGGCTTCTTGTCATCCTCCTGCAGCAAAACAGACTGCTTTTCTTGAGGTCAGCTGTCAATACCAGAGAAAATGAAAATCTATTTAGTGAAGCGTCCCTTACTCACATCAACACAATCCCATACCCCAAATCTAACAGTATTATGTAAAAACAGTGTTGAAACTAAACTAATGTGACTTGTTCCTGACATTTACCACTGCACGTTTTGATGGCACACTTTTCCCTTATCTGTAGCTCCTCCATGTGTTAAGAAAGAGTAATGAAATATTCAGTTACTGCAGAAGTTGGTGACCTACCTGTAAGCCTGAAGTAAAAATATTTTGTAGATGTTAATGGAAACTGTTCTGAGGCTGTTGATCTACAACAGAACAGAAACAGAGCTGTAGGAATATTTTAGTGTCATAATACGATTTGTTCAAGTTCAACAACATAAGATAATTTAGAGAAAAAATATTTGACCTTAACTTCAAAGACTTCTATTATGTGCCTAAGCAATGATACTGTGAAGCCTCAGTTCTGGATGGTGCTGAGACACCACATTTTAGTTGGTGTTGATATTTCCAAGTTCTGTGTATCACCTCTCAAAATCAACTCTTATGTTAGAACTCAGAGCAGTTTTAATGCTCTTTATCACTAATTGCAGTATTTCCAAATATTTTTTTCTATATTCCCACCTGTAAATCAAGAAATAAGCGATGGCATTTCAATTTGAGGACTGCAATCAATTTGTATTTCATGTTTTTCCCAGCTGTTCTACTTGAATTGAAGGAAAGACTTGATCTGATGGAAGTACAGGTATAGCTAGGGAAAAAAAAAAAAAGAAAAAGAAAAGTAGTTTAACAAACTCCATGGGCCAACAGACTGTAATTCAAGCCTCATTTAACTTCTCGTGTTACAGAGACTGCCTGCTAATCAATAAGCCACTATCTAAAAGCTGACGATAACTAAATTCAATTTAGAAACAGACGGACATTGTGGCATTAAGACTATCAGCTAAGGAACAACTTCAGTACCTCAGAGCCGACTAATTCATCCTGATTAAAAAAAAACCCCAATACCCAAACCCACCCCTCCGAGTTCCGATTAGTGTCTCCCAGACCAGGAGCATTGATGCCCTCACCAATGTAAACTGTTTCTTTTAGAAACACAGCTAGTGAATAAATCCCTTTGGCTGACTATATTAGTCCTCTGTTGTTACAGAATATCATGTAATATAAATTCCTTTCCTAAACTGACCAAGCTTTTCTGTTCTGGAAGGCCACTGTGGTCATGGAATACCTCCTCCTAATTTCCCACTTAAACATGTGCATGGGCTGTTTACACCAAATAGAGTCAATATCACAGCAATATCATCCTTGAGTTTAAGCAGTTCTTTCTTGTTAATCTTAAGCAAATGTCTAATGTCATCTTAGAGGTCTGTGCAAAAGGCCTACAGAGTTTTCCAGCAGGATACATTGTCCTGCCCTGAGTTCTATGCCGCTTCAGGCTTTGTGTATATACACTTGGCATATATACACTACCACCTGAAGCGTACCAGAGGGAATGCCCCTGACCTTGAAAGGATTACTAGTCCCTCTAGGCTACACAAAATTAATCCCAGTCTGTTGTACGTGTAATACTGCTGCTTCTTCTGGGAAGGCACAAAACAAATGAATGATTTCAGAACAATAAGTGCAGTTATGTGGTATCAGGTACAATAAGTACAGAATGATGAAAGAAGCTGAACAGATGTGGTTCAATAAACTTTGTCAGAACCACACAGTCACCACACGGTGTATAGTTTCTCATGGCTAGCGACCTGTGCCACACTGGGCAGTGTTAAGAAAATAGCTGGCTGAACAGGAGAATAAAATGTTTAGATTACAGTATAAGAAACAGAACTGTAAAACCTATTTTGCAGTTGATTCAACTACACCATTTACAAGACACCCTTGTGCTTCTCACATACTGTAAAGCTGACACTGGAGTATACAACTCTGTTTACCTGGAGTAATCGCAGTAAACCTCAAGTGTCTGTATATCTAACAGTAAACCACACCACGGGATCAAACGACAATCTGGCAGCTGTTTGAATTTGGAGCATCCTGGGATATCATCAACAGGAAAATTCACCACTGTCTTATTGGGGTTTATTAAAAAGCCATACTCAGGAATACCTGTTGCTAGAGTCCTAAAACAGACATAAACAACGGTTAGCCTAATGCCCCCCACAAAAGCAAACCAAAAAAACCCCACAGTGGCACAAGACACACTGGATTGTGCATAAAAGGACAGAAACCAAATAGAGGGAACCACAGCCAACCCTTTAGGTTAAGGAACACAGCTAGAAATAAACAAAACTGAAGATATTAGAGGAAAATAATGACAATAAACTAATGAATAAGCTTAAGGACATGAGAGTAATGGAGAAAAAAAATTTACAAATTAACACGAATTAAGAATGTAAGGCATGAAACACTTGAGACAAGATGCATAAACTATACTCACAGAAACCACTGAGGTCAAAATCAATGGAAAAGAATAGATGAAGAGCTATTGTTTTTGAAAGTTAATGAAAACAAGGAGAATCAACATAACCAGAACCTCATTTATCTGATGAAAAGCTTTGAACTTTCTCCACAAACTTTCCCTAAGGATGTTTTCATCACCAGAATGCCTGCTGATTACCACTACTCACTGGATCAGCAGAGTCATTTTGTGGACAAGCAGCAGTTTCTCTTACTTGGCCATGTATTTATGTGCAGGCTTCATCCTTTTAAAGAGGAAAAGGTAGGGCTGTTTTGCTGGGGAGTAATAGTCATAATGCTGTGTCCTCCAAATTAATGAACAAATGAAGTCTTCAATGGACACTATCCACTATTTAGTACAATTGATACTTCAAACTGTACTTAATTGCTTTCCCCATCACCTTTCAGGCTCACAGAGCTGCATCTTTTTGCCTACTGAAAATCATGATGCAACTGACTGCATTGCAGGCGCTAAGCTTTTCTTCAAGATCTCTCCTTTGTATCCTTCACACTGGCTTTTCCATCAGCAGGACTCTGTGGATACTGACTGCACATTCACATCCACGGTAACCAGGAACATCTTTTGGGGCCCATTTTTAAAATAAAATAGTAAAAAAGGCAGGTTCTGATACATTCTAAAGAAATACTGTTTGAAAACTTTAGTGTGGGCTGCATGCTGCTCTGCTACCAGTATGTTCAAGCACTCACCCCAGAATATTAGTGACCAGAACATCTTTAGCAAAATTGGATCAGAAAAAAGAGAAGGTGGGACCATGCCTGCCTGATAAAAACATTTTAAGACTGTAACTAAATAATCTCAAAAGTTTGAGGGGAAAATGGTCTTGAAAGACAACTGTCAGCTGCTTTACTAAGTGTGCACTACTAAGTGCTGCTAGAAGCTCCATCAGCATCAGTAGGTAGGTCCCTAATTTAAAGCTCAGCAGGAATCCCCTACCATCTGAGCTGCAGAAGATTGTTAGCTGGCCATCAAGAATGTAGCTATTAGGATTCTTCCCAGGCACAGGCTACCAGCAAGGACTCCAAAACAGCCCCTGATTACTAACCCATAAGACAAATACACCTATATGTACAACCACATATAAAGATGAAGAATGACCTAAAAGGCATTAATGGTCTTTACTCTGAAGACCATGCCTTTAACAGCATACCTTAGAAAAGCTCTTGCTTGCATTAAATGTGGTGTAACCAGCAAAAAATCATCAACGAGACGGATTAGGACTCTGTAATCAAGAAGAAACTCATGTTAGATCTTTTGATATGTAATGCTTGCATATTTTGGGCATACTCTTGAGAGCACCATTCTGCCCATTTTAATTCACAAGAAGGTAGAGGCCAGTATGATCTCCAAATCGAGTCTCATGAAGAAATTCTCAGTTCTGCTTCTTTCCTAAAAGTAAATGAAAAATAAAAATAAGAAAGCAAAGGGACTTGCTACTGAAACGTGATAGGAATTTACAACACACAAGCTACTCCACAGCAGCTTCTTGGATGCAGGGTTTTACACTTTTCCAAGGGAGAATTTGCAGCATCTTAATAAACAACACAAGGAATGGAGGTGTAATACACAGATCTCAGACTCCTGATGTGCTCTAATTCTTTTTCTTTTTCACCATGTAATAACTTGCTTGTGAAGCTGTGACTGGAATGTTGCACAGGCTACAGTCTGCCACTGCAAAGACTGGCATTTTCTTTTTCAACAGAATTCAGGCCCTGACCATATTGTTCTGATAAATCCTGCCTAGTAGATCACAGAGAAGCAGCTCTGAAGATTATCCTGCCACGTGTCCTTTCCAGAGCATGAGTACTGCCACCACACTACAGTCAGATCAGCTGCATCCTTGCCTAGCCAAGTCAATAGGTTATTTTTTTGACTAAAAGTTCAAATGAAGCTATCGAAATAATTTGTAACACTGTAAAATCTGCTCTATATAAAACCAGCTGCTACATTAAAAAAAAGTGGATTCTTCTGAATCAGGTTCATAATTTCAGCAAAAGGATAGTTGTTTATATTCCTACCATCACTGCATGATGAGAAGTTGTCTACTACTTGTAGGGAAATGTTGAAAATTCTGAGACTATCCATTACCTCGTGAGCCTCCCAAGAGCAGACAGCAGAGAGGTGCACTCATCAGGAGCACTCCTACACACTTCTCCTCTTTCTTCCTTTTTAGGACAGAATTCACAGCAATGGAGGAAGATGTGGGAACATGGACAAGCTTCAAGGTGCTCACCAGTATCTAGCTCTTGCTTAAAGACCCTTATCTGGGACTCAGCTGGGGATCAGTTCATACAGAGACAGAAGGGACCCCAAACTTTTCATGGCTAATACTGCAGTATGAGTTTTTACCAGGCTAGCTTTCTGTCAAGCTCCCAAGAGTGTGCAGGGGACAAACACTGTATAGAAGATGTACATAGAGCCACACAGGGCTTCAAACAAGAACCAACATGCCTTGTAAAAAGAGCCTGCAATAAAGCTGTGACCTTAATAAAATGTTGGGGTTTACAGATGATGGAATGAATGGAAAGCCCTCAGGCAGAAGCCAGGAGTATCAGAAAGCCTGTACTGAACATCTCATTTGAAGACAAAGACCACAAATTCTGTGGTAACGAGTGTGAGAGAACCATAAACTTCTTACATGTACAAGAGCTTGTCATGCTCTTTACAGCATCCCTAAATACTCTGCTCTCTCTAAGAACCTGTCTGCTACCCACAGATCTGGAACTGCTTCTTTTCAGCAATTTTCTTCCCAGTCTTACGACAAACAAGGAAAATCCCTCATAAAACAACCACAGTAACATTGATGTTGTAGAGATTTTTGTGTGCAGCACACTTCCTAATGGACAGCTGGAAATCCTTGAAATACAAAATTTAACTTCAGAGAAAAATGTCATACATATACTAAATATATATATGCTATAATATATATACTATGTATGTGCTAAAACCATGCACACTATATGTTATGCATTACTATAACAGAGCACAGCACAAAGCATCCCTACCCATCTTGCTGTACTCCACAGAGCAATTTGTTTTCCATGTCTCCGTAGCATAAGCTGCAAAGTAAGGTTGACAAAATGGAGCCCTGTGGAATTCCACAGCACTGTAAGTAGTACCTAGTAAAGAAGGAAAAAAAATAAATCAAAACTTGCAATAAAAAGACTCCAAAAGCCATTGAACATTTTTTTAAAATTTAAGTATAACATGTTTCACTAAGAAATACACTACATGCTTGCTAGTTAGCCTTAAATTTGTTCTTTTCACTAGGAACCTACATATGGCTCCTAAAATTTTAAGTTAAACAGTAAAAAAAGCCCACTAGTATACATACCCCTTTCTTAATTAAAAAATGAGTAAAGGGCCATTAAGAGAAACTTTATAACTGCTCCCAAATGACACTGCCTCCTTTCTCCTTCAGCTGCAGAGCCACTCTTCATTTAAGCTTTGTAATTCTTTGTATTACATTTTCCTTAGCTTCAAAATAAGTGTTGATGTACAAAAAACAAAGTGCATTGGACAAATCTTTCATACTATAATTTATTTATTTTTAATTATTATCCAAACAACTCCTAGGGGATGCCTGCTAAAAATCTGGAGATTGAAGCTTAAATTGTACATCTACACCAGGGATTAAACTCAGGAGCATTTTGAGATGGAACACTTCCAACTTTTATCAGAAACAGCAGACATCCACATAAAATATAGACACTACTATTAAATCTTACTAAGTTTTCTGGGAAAAAAACCCACCCCGAACTCTTTTGACAGCACAAGTCAGAGTAAGAATGTTTAACTATTAAATGTACAGCATGATCTAGCAAAGGGAATTATTTTCTTGGGGATTTGTCTTCTGCAAATAAATACCACTAATTTTAGGGAAACTTCTGACTCATTAGCCCAATAGAGCACGTAACCTGGTTCCATACATCCCAGCTATACTGTAAATCATAAATAAAACCCCATGTGCACACTTGATCATAGATTATTACTTTGCCACCGGTGAAAGTTTCTACAACTTTCATTTGAATAGACAAGGTTTAGGATGGTGTCCCTGCTGTGCTCCTGCCCATGGAAAGGGGGTTGGAACTAGATGATCTTTGAGGTGCCTTCCAACCCAAAGCATTCTGTAATTTTATTTCCTCATTTAACTGCTCAGGCATGAAGCTGTCTTACTTCTAATAGGAAAAAGACACTGCATCCTGTGTGATGCTAACCTGTATTATTATTATTTGTAATTATACTCAACATCCCTTGTATCCTAGCCCTTGAAAAGTTCACTGAATTTGCCAGCTGTTGCTTGTAAAAGAGTAAATCATGATTTGTCTCTCATGGCTTCAAAGAATTCCTATAAACATGGCCAGGGGAAAGTTCATTACTACTTCCCCCACCTTATTACTGGTACAAAGCCAGTGAGACCACACATAGCAAAAGTATCACATCTAGATATGCTCCTGAAGGCAGAGTTCTCCATTTCCTTGTGGACCTCTCTATGCTAGCAGCGACAAAATGAGTGTCCCCCACAAAACTCAAGGGAATTATTTTCAGAACATGCCTTTGAAGTAGTGAGATACTGCATTATAATGCTAGTATATGCATGGCTTAGTGAAACTGCAACTGGACATCAGAGCCACATTCAACATTCTAGCAGTATTCTTATCCATGTTTTCAGTCACCTGCAAATTTTTCTAGCAGTAATTTTACACTTTCCTAGACATCTGGTAAATATATCAGATAGCATTAAAAGACTCCTCCTAGGTAGGTCCCCAGCTCTACAATCGTTTTTCTCAAAACATGGAGTGAATGTTGACTGTGACAGCTTTTTGAGAACCATCAGTTAAAAACTGTCTCATTTACTAAGCTTACTTGCAGTTTTGGGGTCTTTGGGGTTTTTTTTTTGAACTAATGAGAAGTAGCTCTTTAAAAAGGGCAAATTCATTCCAGGACAAGGAGTGATTTTTCAGCCAAGCCGTTCCTGAATTTAAGTAAGTGTGGACTTGGCTTTGTCAGGGCGTGCTTTCTTTAAAAACATTAAACTTTCATTAAACATGCTGATGTGGGTTAGTCCTTACTAAGGGCATGCCACATCACCATTCTTACGATCCTGCCAAAGGAAGTGTAAGCATCAGTGCTAGAAAAACCTAGAAACACTCCTCTACTTGCCTCCTTGAAAGTTTTCCCCCACCCCCCTCTCAATTCCTTAAGATTAAGCATTCTCAAATTGAAGTGTTTTATCAAAAGCAAGTAGATATTCATTCCAATATACCTCACTCTGAATTTACAAATAAAGATCACAGAAGTATTTCATTTCCAGATATGGTACACACTTTTGCCACCTAAGGGCAAAAAGCAAATACCAGATCAGCACTTCTAGCAACACAAGAAGAAACCTGCATTACTACCCTCCCTAGTTTTGGAGCTGCCAGTAATTTTAATTCCTGTTGTTACTGTCTTTTATATTTATTGCAACTTGCCAAAGAGCAAGACCATGCAAAAAAGGTTTAATTTTGCACTAGAGGAAAATGACTAACAAGGCTTCCCGATAGTTGCTTGGATGTTACCTTGCTTTTGTCACCACTATGGATTCCAACATTAAAAAGTATTTTTCTTCTGAACTACATCTGCAGTTACATACTCCAGAATAATGCATTCTGCCTATAGCTCATACAATCCAGGTGGTAAAAAGACATCTTATTCAAGTATAAATTTGATTCCAATCTTTTCATGCTGTTACAAAGCTTAAACTGATAGAACAGATTTCAAACTACCATGAAATAAGTCTTTGAAAGACCACTATCAAAAATCCCCTGATCAAATTAAAAGCATCCTGCTTAAAACAAAAAAAAACCAACAAAACCCAACCAAAAAACCCCAAACACACCATAGAAAGAAAAGCCAGCTTCTTTCTTTACCTGCTCCCGATCTCCAGGATGTTGTTATGTATCATATGAAGAAAAAAATTAAACAGGCTGGAACTCGTCTCATTAAAAGTTAAGCTCTAGAAATGGGATAAAACATAAAAAGATTTTTAATTATAGTGATGTCTGAAACTAAAAATGTGATATCAACTTAAAAGATACACAGAAACCTTTACAGAAAATTAAGACTGTAGCAGTTCACAGAATCACAGAATCACAAGGTTGGAAAAGACCTTTAAGATCATCAAGTCCAACCATTCTCATCCTAAAACCCCTTAAGGTAGAAACAATGCTCACAACACCAAGATCTGAATACACACACTAAAAAGCTGCTCACATCCAACAACTGAATGATGCAGTTGTTTGGGTTTTTTGTTCTGCCTTGGGAGAAAAGCAGTTTTGATTGACATTACATGAGAAAACAGTCAAATATAATTCCTAAACCCACTTTGTAAAGTGCTGGTATATATGTTGGATTATTACCAGGTACGAGACCTTGCTCTTTTCACCACTTTCTTCCCTGCAGGACAACTTCTGTAACTGTCATGTTCTTTACAATTCCTCAAGCATAGATACACTCACTTGCCAGTTCTGCTGCAGAACACCTTCTTGACCACTTATTCCCACCAGTTCCCTGAACATCTGTTCACCCAGTATTTATGAAGCTTCTTGTGTTAAAAACTGCTCAATAAAAATTAATTTAGAACTCTTTAAATCCCTTTAGCAATGACTTTGTGAGAACTAAACCAAAATTACTTCCAATTTGCTTAGGTTAGACGTCAGACAAATGCACCCAGCTTTTGATAGAGACCTGTGGCATCACGGTTGTTTGTACCAAAAAGGTAAAATGATGCACCTGTGGCACAGATCCCCAGGCTGGTGTGTTATTTTTCTCAGAATATTTTTTTAAAAAGTAATGACACACACAAATTGTCCTCAGATGCAAAATATTTTGAAGAGCATGCCTCTGTTAACATAATATCCAGCGTAGTTACCTAAATCAGATAGAACAACACAAAGAACACAACAAAACCTGCACAGACATCATCAGAGATCCAGCTAGTTTTCGTTTTCAACCATGTACTCATTAGGCTCTTCGTAGGATCCTGGGATTGTGCACCACTCACACTGTGTATTCTACTGCTTTGTCCATAGATACACAGCAAGATCATTTTACTTGTATGTCAGAAGCATAATTTTCCACCAGCAAGTTTAGTTATAGAGGAAGCAGCCTGTGAAGAAATACCTGTCTGGGCAGCTGATGCTTAAGAACCTTGTAAGTTGTTATCAGGGATCACCACAATGCTCAGCACTAAAACGTATTTTAAAAAATGACTGAGCCTATCTTTTACTCCTGTGTCTTTCTCTGTCATGCCCCTTGTTTGAGAACAAACATTTGGAATTACTCATTCCCTGCAGCACCCGAATTAAAACAACAGAATGACGGCTGCTTCTTGTAACAAAGTGTCAGTTGGAGTAAAATGAAAATGCCTATCACTCTTAACCACATTTGAATTCACTGAGAGAAATCTCTTCAAACAAAACCAAAACAAACAAAAGCCCACCAACCAAAAGCTAATCTTGTTTTGTGCTGCATTTTATTTCTTCTAAATAAGAGTTTGTTCCTAGCAACCTTGACAGGTTAGCATTAAAATGAACTTTTTAAGTAATTTTTTTATTCTGTGCCATTTGCTACTCAAGATGCCACATCTATTCCCCGAGACACTTAGCTTGGAATACATTTTCCTTATTCTTACTTACATATGTTTTGGAGATAGCAAGTGTTGAAGACCTGCTTTGCTTGATAGTTAATTTCTCACTTGAGAACTGTTGCTACAAACAATGGAATTTGGAAAAAAAACCAAACCTGATTAATATGAAAGTTTGAGGCAACACTGAGAAAATCTGGGGGAAGTCTAGAAGGACAGTTTGTCAGCTTTCTTGCCTGGTGCACACTGAAAGCATGTTATGATAAAAATCTTTCTACTGAAGATGCTGGATAACTAGAAGAGAGGTGGTGTCACCACCTAATACACATATTCAATTAAAAATCTCAATTTTCCTCTGATTTTTCTGTAGCTTTCCTCTTCCCAATATTTCTTTCTTCCCCCCCAATATTTACCTGTTCAACTATTATTGCATTTTGCAACGAAGAATTCTCCTGAAGGTGGGACACAAACTGCTTCATGTCTGGCATAAAATCCTTGAAAGTAGACACCTGTGTATTGAGTACAAAGAAATAAATGGCAAAAGCAATAGAAAATTCAGTACCAGGCTCTTATTCAGTGAAGATCAAAGGTCCAAATTTATTGCATTATTTTAGTCCAACAATTTTGCTACAGTTAAAATGAAATATCTCCCTCACATATCTCTATTTCCACAACACATTCATTTTTATTCTTACTAATGTTGAGTAAAGAGTAAAAAGCAGCTTTGCCACCTCTGAAAAATACCCAACACTATTAAAAAAGGGTTTATGAAGTAATTGCCTAATTCAAACTGATTTAGGCAATTACTAAATTGTGACTTAAAAAAAAAAGCTATAATAAAAAAAAATTATTTGGACCAAAATATATATACACAACAGCAAACAGAAGAAATCAGCAAGCCATACGTGTCTCCTATAGAACCTCCTTGCTTTTCCACTTGTGGTGATCATAATCACAGCATAGCGCCGTATGCAGTACACAGTCCTTTTCTCAGGGTTTAAGATCCGTGAAATCACCTCCACAAGCTTATTGTGAGGAATGGTGTCATAAGCCCTGGACACATCAGCCTGAAACAGAAGAAATCTCTTGCATTATGTATTCATCAGCATCACTGTGAACACTGTGGTAGTATGAAAAAAGTACGGTTGTATTTGCAAACAAGGCTGAAGGGTGAATCATACCAGAATGAAGTTGCTGCATCATTCAGTCCTCATTTGTAACAAAACAAAACCCCCTTGATTATTTGCAAAACCTTTCCTCACTCATTGAGTTTTCCCCGACCAGAGATAACCAAACCACCAGTTTTAGCATGATTCTTGTTACTAACAGAAGACAGTACCACTGCAACCTTGAGTCTAACACTGAACCTCCAATCATTTAACTAAACTTTATTGCTGACATGTTTATATGTTTAAATATTTTAAGAAACCTTCCTCTCCACATGGTCATGGAGGTGGCGACTTAGGCTTCCAGAAAGCAGCAAACCCAGATGTTTTATCTTTTGTAAACCTCATATTGCAATTTTAACCCTGCTGTTACTTGTCATAGTTCTCTTAAGATTGTTGCTTCTTCAGAAGGTGTTGAATTTTGAGCACGTCAGTGACATGATTCTTTGACTTGAAAGATAAGGTGAAAATCACTGACCATCACTGAAACCCCAAATCATTTAGGACAGGATGAAAACTGACATGTGAGAGCATGGGATACGAGCCTCAGTACAATATGTACAAAACCGTGTAATTTATACACCTGTATAAATTGCCCCAATTCAAAACCAGGAATTGAACTCAAACACAAAAGGTTGCCTGCTCAGCATAACTAAAAAACAAAAGCAATAACACGAAAGTCCTTCAAAGAGTGGGATATGACAAGAACTCATTTTTTTCAAGTGAGAGAAGAAGCTTCTTGGGGAGACACTAGAGTTCAGGTGTTCATTTTCATTAGAAACTAATGATACTGAGGCAGAAGAGACCTATTTTTAAACAGATGATGATTTTATCCAAATATGCATAGCAAGGTTTTCCTTTGGGGAGATGGCCCTAAAAGCAGATCTGAGTTTATAAAAAATGGGGCAAGAATATACCCAAGTCAATGTAACTGCAAAAATCCAGTGCATGGGCAGAAGGAAGAGTTGCTACAAGACAGAAAGATCAACAGAAAAATATGGAAATAAAAGAAGCACTACTGCAGCCCCCAACTCAAAAAACCAACCAGAGTCTGGCTTAGGTATGCACAAATGTTTATTTTATAAAAGATATAGTTATCCCCTCAGATCACAACTATTACAGCTATGAAAGCATCTGCACAGGCTGACTTTGAAAGGTTAGTTTGACTACATAATTAAAAAGACATACCTTTACATAGTAGAAGTGAGGAATTTCACCATCTGATTCAAGAACCTTTGTAACAAACTTCTTCCATGCCTTGTAGATATCATCTTTCCCAAACACCGAAGAGCCGATAAAACTGGTGTTTACAGTCCGTTCATAATTTAATACACTAAATAGATTTTTTAGTCGAGTGTTATAGTGATGCATCTGAAAAGAGACCAAAGAGAATCACCTTGAAGTATGCTGAAACATACTAATTACACAGACTTCACATTTAGACGAAATAGGAGACAGAATTTATATATTTACAGTATTATTTTTTGTCAACTGCAGTTTTCAGAAAGCCCTAATCTAGCTACAGCAGCTACTTGGAACTGTCAAAACAGCCTTTTTTAATTTATTTTTTTAACATTTAAATCCTATGGAAAATGTGTTTTTCTGCACTTGATTCTTGGAAATCAAAGTTTAATAGTTAAGGAGATAAACAGATGGATTCCAGCAAATAAAACTGCCACCAATTAGAAGGTAACTTCTTAAAAATCATTCGTACTCTCTGCTGGAGATAACGACCAGGACAAGAACTGCAAAAAGAACACGTGCCCTGAGGCTTCAGGCTAACTCCAGTTGCACAATCAGATCAGTCTCTGGAGGTGCTTTATGTAACACATTAGCAAAGATTTACCTCTCAGCTATGGGAACAGTAAATTACACGAGAGTGGCAGCGAAGTGGTACAGGTTGATTAGCTCTGTAAACACCTTCAGGTAAAATAAATATTGACAGACTTGGCAGTAAAAGAATGTTGAAAGGGCAAGCCATACTTCCGAATAAAACAAACAAACTCCACACGTAGCATACTTATGAATCAGTGTAGAACTTCAGAGAAATCTCCCGAAAGTATGCACGGAACATGAAAGGTTTCTTACTCCCAACGGTACTACTGTGATCATGATATGGATAGACTGAGACTGCTAATTATGGAAGCATTCCAACTAATCTCAACACATTTACTTATGCACTTCAGTGAAAAACTGGCAAAACTAAACCACACCAAAAACATTTAGACTCCTGCCTCCAGAACAACCTGATGCAGCTTCACTGTTACATATGATAAGCAATTATGTTCATTCATTGGCTCATATTGCAAAATGGTTCTGATCAGTTCATAACACAAAAATTGCTGAAAATCAAGGCGCTTTCCTGAATTACTGCAGTGGCATCTTCCCTGTTACAGGTCAAGTTCCTAAGAAAAACAGTCAAAAGTATAGAAATGTAGGTCAAAGGTAAACAGAAGCAACAAGATCAAAGTATCATCTGTGGAAAAGTTCCTGCTTTCCTTTGTAATAAGCCTATCCCTAGGATGGTTCCTTTTTCATGAGACATGCACACAAAGCCAATGGCCATGTGGGTGTTAGTGAGTGAGTCAATAACAAGAAAATATAGACTGGTTTCAAACCCAGTCTGAACTAGACCCAAGAGACCTGGAGTTGCAGCATTCACAGTAGCTCATTTTCACCTTACGAGGAACTCCCGTGAGCCTCTTAATTGCCCAACACAGGTGTAACCCACAGAGCTGCTAACATTTTTGCAAAGCCTAAAGGTCTGCCAGAATGACTGAAGGATGCAGGAAAAGACTACAAACTCTCAGACAAATCAGATTTTTACCTTTTAGTACAGTACTCTGCTCCCTCCCCATGCTTTGAGCCTCCCATTAGAAATAAAAGAAAAAAATTAAAAAGGGTTTAAATGAAAAAGGAAGAAACATGTAAAGCAAATACTTAAAAACTTTGAAACAAAATACAATCTACAGTGATTTGAGGGTAAATTCACAGAACTGGGCTCACTCCACCATGTATTTTTCATTAATTCATGAGTAAGAAGATAATTTTGCACTGGCACTTCCCTGTCTCAGCCTACTATCTCAGAAGAGAGATAACACTACCACCACCTTTTCCTTCATGGAATTATGGAAGTTACTACCTATGCTTTGTGATTTAGACAGATCTAAGAACTGAAGAACTTAAGTGTCCTCAGGTGCCTGTCAACACTCTCCAGCAGGAGTCTGTTGCTTGCACTTTTCAGCAGATACAGATGTTCCCTCTCAACTCCAGAGCAGCTAGGTTAGCTTGAACCACTTGTCCAGCTACCATACTTGACTTTGAACCTTCGTCTTCTTCAGTATATTCGTGACATTCTTTATGCCAGATCTGTAACAGTGGCAATAGCACCTTTAAAGCCCTGCAGCTATCTCCCAGTTAGCTCTGTGCACACTCAGATCTGACAGTCTGACTGTCACAGAAAAAAACCCATGAAAAACACATGAAAAAACAGCTTTTAGTTGATGCCCTATAAATCTGGTCTGATACTACACAGCGAACAGTAGCAAGAAGCCATTGACCTCTCACCCATTTAAGGAACATTTAATCTTGTGCACTAGATGGGACTCAGCCGTACGGAAAAACAATTAATGCAGTCATGCAAGGCAGGGAAGCTGGGTTTCTGCTATGTCTTGAGGTTAACTGGCCTGTCAAATTGATTATCCTGTGCACTGAGTTCTGTCTCCGTTCCCACACTGCAGTAATTCCCAACTTCTTTCCTATCTGCCTGCTACGCCTGATCCAGCTTCCTCGCCCTTCTCAGACCTTCCTCTGTAACACACCCAATTCACCGCTGTGCGGCGCCCTGGGCTGACCTGGCACCGCAGCCGACTGGCCCATCAACCTGTACCACCCCAATTCGGGTAAATCCCAACAGTTTGGACTCATCCATCCCTCACCCTCTCATGTGCCAAACAAGTAAGACATGTTAATTCAGAACACAGAATCATAGAATGACCTGGGTTGGAAGGGACCCTAAGGATCACAGAGTTCCAACCCCACTGCCACAGGCAGGGCCACCAACCTCCAGGCCTGGAGCTACACAAGGTTGCCCAGGGCCCCATCCAACTTGGCCCTGAACACGCCCAGGGACGGGGCATCCACCACCTCTCTGGGCAGCCTGTTCCAGCACCTCACCACTCTCTCTGTAAAAAAACTTCCCCCTAATATCTAATCTAAACCTTCCCTCCTTTAGCTTCAATCCATTCCCTCTTGTCCTGCCATTGTGTTTCCTGTTAAGTATCTTTGAGATTTCTGTCCTTCTTCTACAGACGGCCAATGCCTACCACACTGGAGTGAGCAAGCCTGAGGGAAAGGGATGGAATTTGAAGAGAAAGATCGCCTGACAGTCCATGCTGTTCCGTTAGACTCATTTCCTCAAGACGGACTCGCAAACAGAAGTACGTGACTCTGGAGCTGGGGGCTGAGCACTGGGAAGGGAGAAGCTAAGTTGCAACAGTAGGCCCATTCAGACACTCTGATTTGAACATTCCGTCTCACCATGTTAGAACCAGTTTTATAGAACATTAAAAAAACCCAAACCAAACCTCACTCACTTTATTAGCTGCCTACATCAAATCAAACCCACGTAAAGCAATAAAGAAAATAAAAACCTTCTTTTCTCTGCTTTCCCTGCTGAAGGCTCGTGCTTCAACAACACCGCTCACTTTTACTATGGGTCTTAAACCATTTGCTTTGGGAATGAACCGGAGCTTTGATGCCATAGGAACATATTTTTTTTGACGGACAGCTTCGATCTCTTCTGAAGATAAAGCACGTAGATGTACTTTGGCAAAATGGTTTCTAAAACAGAAACACACACTTAGTGTAAGCGATAGGAAAGACAGTAAGTTAAAACATTTAATCTCTTTATGATAACTGAAGCCAAATATTTTACTAAGAAGATAATTACAAATACTAAACCTCTGCAGAAAGTGACCTGGAAATCTGAATTTCAGAACAATTTCACAGTATCTTAATGACAATGTAATACAATAATGAGTGCACACATCTGCTTGATGCAAATGAAGGTAATAAAAACCTCTTAATTAACACAAATGAAAATTAAAACACAGATCAGCATTTCAACATTATGTAATATTGTTTTATGCAAGACAAAAGGAAGTTGGATATTTCTCATGGTTTCAGAAGCTTGAAGGGCATTAACAAAGTTGAAAGGAACCTTTTGAAAACTGGAACCTTTTGAAAACTATGTTAAGAAAGGTGGAAGGAGTTCTGCACTGTAAAGGGCTGTTCTACTCCCAACATGAGTAGGGGACCTACTATGTACAAAAAGCTGTTATAGTGAACTGAGATACTAGGATGCATATAGCACAAAAGAGCATTTAGGTATCCAGTAACATGATTCAAAAGAACCTATCTGCTGAGTGGGCATCAGCTAAAGCAAACAGCAGAGAATAATGAAGAACTTAAGGGTCCTGAGTCACAGGTCCTGAGCTCTCTAAGTCCTTCTTGTGTTTTCCCCTCAGAGACCCCTCCATCAGGATTTACCACTTGGCATAGCTTAGTCCAAATCCATCCTTTCTCATGCAGGGAGGCTGGAAAAGGAGGCGGTGCAAAAGCCCTTACTTTTACTTAAGATTGTGTTATTGAACTGGTCTACTTGCAATGCGAAAGACCTGGATGACTCTTCTGTATTGCTTCAGAAGGACCTAATGTACCTTTCCAAAATGTCCTACAGCCTAGTGGTTAGGATACTCCGCTGGGAAGCGAAGCAAGACGATGTAAATCCCTTCAGAAGAGGGGGTGCAAGTCTAAATTTGCGTGCACATTCTTCCCATCCCACACCAACCAACAGGCTGGTTTAGCAAAAGGAGGCCATACTGTCACGAGGGCTGTACCCTTGGGATTCTGCACAGGAAGACCTGCTCATACAGACAGCCCTTCAAGATGGGGATTTACTCCCTAATGACAACACAGTGCAAAGGCTAGCTCATGAGGAAAGTCCAGGTCCACTCTGTCTTGCCCATTTCATCCATCCTCTTCCTCCCAAAGGAGGATGCAAAAGAACTGGGAAGGCATCAGTGGCTACGCTTGGCTGTGAAAGCCTTCTTGCGAGCCAGCTCTGAGTGGTTGCCATGAGCAGCTCCACTGAAGAGGAGGAAGAACCAGGACAGCCACAAAAAACCATTAGGGCAACAACTGAGGCCACCAGATACTCTTCCTCCAGGGAAGATGGAAGCAACTTAACCACCTCTGGCACCAATTCACCAGCAGCAACTGAAAACACTGCCTGGGTAAGAGGGAATGGTGCCTGGAGAGGCTTGAAATGGCCAAGAAAGCATAGGAAGCCCTAAACAGGTGCTTCACAGTATCTCTAAATGCCAATTTTACTCCTCCCATGTGAACCAGACAGCTTGCCACCTGTACAAAAGCAGTAAACTGGATAAGCAGGAGACCTCACATTGCACAGCACCCTTGAAAAAGCAGAGTACTGAAAGCCCTAGGCTTGTGAGGGAAGCTGAAGTGTGGCTGCTGGGCTCGGACACGTAGCTACGTATTGCTCAGCCAAGAGCAAACACGCTGTCCTCAGAGCACACCCTTGGCGAGCAGGCAGCAGTGCTTCCTCAGGGTGCTTCCCACCTTCCACTAATCTGCAGTTCAGGGACTTCCCCAGCCAAATTGAGAAGGGGCTTCCTGCAGGGTGGGGAAATATGTGGCGAGGGAATCAGCAAGAAATGGGATCAGCCCAGACTAGGGTCTTTCGAGTTCAGAGCACCTTGTCCTTACACACTGGGATTTTCTGGGAAACGGGGAAAAGATACAAAAGAGCTAAAACAAAAAATATATCATGTACCCCACTAAAACCACCACTGTATCCAATTTGTCAAAATTAGTATTTGATAATACTCTTAAGCCAAAAAGTAGCCTTTGAAGTACATTAAAGCTACATAAAACACCAACTGCAACCCAAAGGCTGTTAGTTAGTTTGAAGACAAGACAAACAGAGTCTGTCTCTGAAAATTTCATTCTTCCACTGCTATTTAAATTGCAGGTTCTGTGCTACAACTGCAGAGAAGATCAAGGCCTCATGAAGTGCAAAGAGATACACAGGAGAGCTGCACCTGAGATACCAATGTTGAAATCAGGGAGCAGCAGGGCAGGAGGGGAAAAAAAGCACACATGTAACATTGAAGACCAACAGACCACTATGAAAGCAAAAGTTTCACCATATAAAACAGCCATGAAAACACAAAACATCAAGAATGTTCATTTTACACAATTACAAAAGTCTTTCAGACACAATTTATACTGAAAACCAGAAGATGGCAACTGTGGAGATGTGTGCACAACACCATTCATTAAAATTGCCTTCAGATCTTTCCTATTATCTCACTTAATTGCTTAAAAATTGATCTTAAAAAAATGCCATGACTTAAATACATGCATGCATTTTTTAAGACAAAAGCAGCATAGAATTCCACAGCCACACTGGAAAAGAAGCTGCAGCTTTTAAATCTCTCAACCTTTAAAAAAAACCCCAAAAACCCAAAATGACCCCACAATGCTACTGTTTGAATTTATGAATGGAGTATTACAGCATTTCAGCAGAGGTTTGCTTTTTAAAATTAAAGCAGCTGAAGCAAATTGAGTATTTTTAAAATCTGCTTTCCCAAGGTTACTTTGGGATTCTCTCACTATGCTTCACTCACTGTGAAGAGGTGTAAAAAATTGACTTATCAAAACAAAATCTTCTTCATAATGGGTTTTATTTGTGCAAAGGTTTCTCTTCTCCTAGCAAAGAATTCTAAACTTGAATCAGTTCTCTCACACAAGATATTTCTGAATTTACAAGCTGTGCATACTCCAATCACAGGCTGAATTCTCTCTTGGGAAATTAAGCAAACAAAAAGGAGGATAAACGGGCAATAAATGAGATCAGAATGACAACTTTATGCTAGAAAACATGAGATTTCCACATACCCCATTAATGTTTGATTAGTTTTCTAATGTTACCTAATTCCAATGTTCTGTAACTTGCCCCAAATAAACTTTCGGTAGTAGAAAAGCATGTTTTTCTGGAACATGGTCTCGGTGATATAGAAAAATGATCTGAGCAACTCAACAACATAGGTATCCATCAGCCAGTATAGGAATTTAGCCAAAAGCTCTTCACGGAAACAGTGTTCATAGGCAGGAACAAAGTGATCACCTTCAATAAACAATTCAGAGGTAGTTACAGTAAACATCAACCATTTGCGTTAGCGAAGAAACAGAACATGCAAACACAACCCCCCCACACACACATCAGGCTCTTTTCTTAGCTTGAGGTTAATGGAAATGAAAAATTAAAAACAAAAGCAAATAGAAACAATTGGACAGATGCTGCTCCAAATTTTCAGTTGTGTTACGTTAATGCTGCCAACCCAAGCATGAAGTACAAACACAGAAATCAATTCACGGTGACAGACTGGCGTACAGGATACAAATACATGTCATTAGTAGCTCAAAGACTTACTTTCTTCCCCCAAAATTGGTAGTGCAAGATCTTCAATGCACAACAGCAATATTATTGCGAAGGGAAAGTTACAATGGAAATAAGCTTACTATAATATATATATATTTTTTTAAAAAAAAGGCAGCAAAAAACCAAAAATACTTTGGTGTCCTGCAAAAGTAGCAGAACTAAACTGGGCTGACTTGGTGATGAGAATAATACACTTCCCAATTACATGAAAATTAATTTCAAGATTAGACTTTGGTTCAGACAGTGAGAAGGGCATAAAGCCCTGTGCTACGACACTGAAATTTCACCACCTTCCAATGACACCTTTTCTAATTAAAGTGTAGAATTTAGCAAAATGAAACAGGACAATTTAAAGAAATTATGCAGAAATATTAGTTTAGCTGCATGATTATGGCACAAATATGTTAACAACAGCTTAGTTTTGACACAGAGCTGAGGCTTATAAACTTATAGAGCAGAAATACATTTCCAGTTCTCTACCCCATTTGGTTTTTGTGCGCTTCAGGGCGGGGAGACTTTCACGTATTTACAGCACCTAGGAAAAGACTATCATAAAGAAATAAAACAGTGTGCACTTTGACAGAAGCCAGGTAACATCAACGAAAAAAACCCCCAAGGATTGTCAGAAAATTCTCTAACTCAAAGAGTTGCAATATGCAGTTGTAAGACACAAATTAAAATCAGAATGTTGTTAAACAGCTGTCCTGGAACTAGTTAATTTGGGTTTTTTTTAAGTTGCTGGTAGCAGATGTAGATGATGATTACAATACAGAAAATTGACAAGAAACCGCTACTACTGCTTTTAGAGAAAAAAACCAAACCAAAACAAAAACCCAAACAAAACACCTACAGTGGAGCAAAGCAGTTAAATGTGGGTTTAAACTTCAAGCACAAGGGAGTAGTAGTTTCAGGAAATTTTCAATCAAGCCTATGTGTTGCTTTGCCTGGAATAAGGCCAGAGTATAAGAGGCTATTATATTTTTTTCTTTTAAGATAAGCTGTTCCAAATGTCTATGAACCAAATATGCATTTAGCAATAAAAGCCTTTTAAAATACGTAACTCCTCAGCATTTTGAAAAACATATTTTTGAGCCATAGTTTCTGAACAAAGGATCAATATATTTGCTAGAACAGTTCCTTACATAAGTCTAACCTCCCATATTTTTTACATCACTTTTCAATCATCAGACTTTCTATTTTCCTCCCACACGACAAAGCTGCTCTAGGTGGTTTCAGAACCTTATCACACCTTTTAAAAACAAATACCATTTTCAGCTCACATTACTGTAGGCTCCAAGTACATTACCAGGTAGGAATAAATATTGCAAACACAGCAAGTAAGGAAGTGCAATCCACACTGTACGAATGGAAGCACAGGAAAATGACAATATGCATTAGATCCTACAGCAATCAACCAGAGGACCACAGCATCAGCCTAGATTTAAGTCCTAGGAGAGTGTCTAAAGAAAGACTTCTTCAAGAAAGCAAGGTTTGCCCGTTATAATCTGAAGAGAGGAGTAAACAGAAGGGATCTGAATAGAATCTGGAACAATCAGCTGACGCCTTCACAGAGCTGTCAGGGACCACTCTGTCTGGTGACCTCTGCACCACCAGCTACCCAGCCTGAAGCAGTGCTCAGTAAGGGTCTGCTGCTCCTAGAGAAGGGCTCTGGGAAGGCAGCAGATGGTGTGGCAGGACCTTGTATTGCATGGGTCCCACACTCGCATTCTTCCTCACAGGGCTGATGGGGCAAGGGGGGGGAACCCACGCTGTGGGATGTCACTTCAGTCCCACAGCAGAGGAACACGTGCCACTACAGCTGCCTTGATTTAATTCCTTGTGAAGGCTTACAGTGACCAAGAGGCAGGCTGCATTCGTTCCTTACGTGCTTAGGTCATACTTCAATCAATTTGCAGAGCTGCTGCAATTTGGAGGGCAGGGGTAGAAGGGAAAGAGTTTTGTTGAAGAGACCAGGTTCTGAATCGAGGTTTGTGAAAACGTCATCCCACTACACATTAAGTGTGAATGAAAACAATGAAAACTTAAGTTCTGGAAGGAAGACAGGCATAAGTATTTTTCCACCATTGATTACAAACATTGCCAGTCTTGCTCTCTCACCTATTATTGTTACTCATGAACCAAAATGCAATACCCTTCCCTTCCCACCTTAAAAAAGAACAGCAATCATCTGACATCCCCACCACTTAATAGAAAATACCTTTGACTAGACGAAGCCACACGCAGTCATTCACTCTCATCTTCCACATCAACTCCTGCAATGACAGCTTAGCAAACTTCCCCATGGAAATGAATGCTTTCACATTTTTTAGGAACCGGCACTTGTTATGGTTTGAACCCCAAAGCTCAGTGGGGATGACCCGCTCCAGGCACTCCCTCACAAAGATGTACACCTGCCAGTGGCTGCTGTGCTGCTTGAGGAGCTCCCCAAGGGCCGAATCACACACCTCTCCGGGGCTTTGCTCCTCACTCTGCAACTCCCCACGCACAGGGTTTGCAAGAGGAGTGCGGAAGATGGCTGGCACGTCAGTGTGACCAGATTCACATCTGCTGCTTGTCACACACTTAGCAGGCTCTTTCCCAAACTGTTCTGCTTGCTCATGAGCCTCTGCTTCCCTGTGAGCCTCTGCTTCCCCAGGCAAGGCTGCCTGACAAGGCAGATCAGTTTTTCTCACACTGGCTTCAGATATCCAGACAGGGCAATTTTTTTTCAAGAGGACTAAGTAAGGGCACTTCCCATGGTTCTTTACCAGTTCCTGAAACGTGTGTCTCATTTGCCAGTAGCGTTTGGGCAACCTCTTCTTTCTCCAGTTGTGATGTGGCAGACTTTGGTTGTGCTTTTGCTCAAACAGGGTTTGGCTTAAGAATATAGTTTCTATAAGCCGTCTTCCACCTGCCTCACAGCCCTGCAGGCGATTCAGTAAGAAGGACTTAGGAAAACATTCTTGGAAACTCCTGCGAGAATACAGAAGCAGCTTCCTGTCAACATACACTGCAGAACGCAAGAGCGTGTTTGGTACCTTCTTTGCCAAATGAGCTTGGGGACCTTCCCCCTTCCTGCGTTTTGAAGAAACACCCTCCACGAGTTTGATCTGTACAGAATCCACCTGAGAGCGGTACATATGCATCTCTACTCCTTTCCTATGGGATTCTGCTTGCATTTCAATGCTGGAGTTTAAGGGTTTGTTACTCTGAACTCCTCGCAGGAAAGAACTACCACCTGCCGCAAACTTCTTCCCATCACCAGGTGTGTGAACTAAAGAAGGACCAGACATATCACTGTTACTTCTTTGAGAAATGTGCTTTTTAATGAGATTTACAGAATGTGAAGCTACATGCCCGGTTTCATATCTCTTGGCACTACTTTGGTTTACCTCAGGAGCGAGATTACAAGCCTTTTCCTCTCTCACCTTCTCCTCTGCTTTTGCTCTCTTAGCCAGAATCTCACATTGATCCCTATCAAGCTTCCTTTTTAAAGATGGTGCTGTAGCTGACAAATGCAAACCAGAGCTACTCCGTTTCTCCACATGTTCTGTACCTATTCTGATCTGTTTGCTTGCTTTAGACAGCATTTTTGCAGAACACTGATAACTGGACAGTAAGCTTTGGATCTTGTTAACTTTTTTATTTCCCATGCTGGAGAGATTAGCTTCAAGCCTTTGTCTGTATTTCCACCAGTGCAACCTTGAAAGATACTGCCTATGAAACACAAGCCTTTTTTGCATATAGTCAAGCAAGCTACTATGTTTATGCTTTGAAAACCTTTGTTTAACAAACACTGGAGCCGAGTCTACATTATGTGAAAGAAGTTCATAAACTGGTTGCCCACAAACTTGGTAACAATTGCATGGGGGAACCAGCATAAAGACTGCACAGTGTTCCAACAAATACATCATCACATCATCCCCTATCCTGCTCAGCAGCGTTTCCCAGAGGCCGCTGATGCGAATAGTTTCTGTTGCAGTGTTGGGCAGGTAGCTGTATATATTTGAAGATGGCATGATTTGGAAATCAGAACTGTTCTCATCCAGTAAGGAGTATCCGTATGCGAGGACATTCTTCTTTCTTTTTTCACACAGTCTCTGAACCACTCTCGTGATGACTTCACTCTGACTAGATAACTGAAAAAAAGAAAGGAGAAAATTAGCTTTTATCACCTACTCTACCACAGACCACGATATATGCTTCACATAAACAGACATGCAACATACTGTCTCAGACATCAGCTTCTGATCAAATTCTTCTCAAGTTCTAATGATTCACAAGTGCCATACCCAAAAAGAAAGCTTTGTGAGTGTACCACAAGATGTTTACATGCTGCAACATGGGCCTACGACTTTAAGCATTTTTTTTTTTTTAAGCCTGCTCATTTCATCCCAATTTTCATGCCCAGGGAACACCCTACGCTACTCCCCTTGGCTCCCTCAGAAACACGGAGCCCAAGGCCGCCAGGTCGCTCTGCCCACAGGTACGTGCTCGCACAGGCACTAACCTTCCAGGGAAGTAACACTGATTTTCTTGAGGCCTCCATTTCCTTTTACGCGAAGTTCCACTGAAAGACAGCTCACAGCTCAACAACCCACTCAAGGTGCCTGGAAACTCCAGTTTCGTACCCTAGCAGTTTCAGTCGCGCACGTGGTGTGACCAAAAGCAGTCTTTTCTCTCTGAGAAAAAGTTTCTTCTGCTGAAACACCGACCCTGAAGCAGCTCCCCCCACCTCTTCTCTGTCTCCTTCAGAGCGGGAAAGTGGCAGCTTCCTTCCCAATTGTTCCCCGGACACGTTGTGCTGCGCTCACTCCTGCCTCGCAGGGAGGCGAGCAGAGAGCTGGGCAGCCCCACGCACGCAGACTACTTGCGTTGCCCACCACCCACCCGCGGGCACCGAACCCCAAAGGCGGGAGATGCTCCCTCCCCGCAAGCTACGGCCGACAGCCGAGCGAAGGGACGGGCCCCCGGGCAGGTCCGGCCCGCCGCGGCCATGAGGGGTGAAGGGCCGCCGCCCCCCCACCCCACCGGCGTGGAGGACAGGAAGCGGCTGCCAGCCGCGGCGAGCGGTAGGGCACCGCGCCGTCCCCGCAGGCCGGCAGCGGCCGTTACCGCTCGCACCAGCCGCCGGGGAAGCCCCAAGCCGCCAGCCGCAGCCCCGGACGGCGGGGACGGGGGTGCGTGGAGGGGGTAGCTCGCTCGCCTGAGCGCCCGGCAGGGCTCGCCGTTCGGCGAGGGCTGCGCTGCTCAGGCCGCCCCGGGCTCGACGCAGGTGCGAGCGGGTTATCACTCGCTCCCTGCCTCCTACCTGCTGGAAGGTGACGGGTCGGGGGATGGCGCGGGCCCCGCGGGGGACGCACACTAGGCACTGCCCCACGAAGGTCCGGTAGCAGGGAGCGTCGTCGCCCCGCAGCACCTCAACCTCCCCGGCGCCGCTTTCCCGCAGCCCCCGGATGAAGGTCTCCAGCGAGGCGGCCTCAGCATAGCACCCGCGCAGCGCGGCCAACACGGCCGCGAAGGGCTCCGCGCCCGCCATGTTGTGGGCAAGGAGCACGCCGCCACCTGGAGCGGCCCCGGGCAGCTCTCCCCTCCGTCCCACACCGCTAAGCTCCGCGCCACCGCCGAGCAACAGGCAGCTGGTGATTTTTATATATATTTCTTTTAAAGTGCTATTTAAAAAAAAAAAAAATATATATATATAGTGAGAAAATGCCCTCGGAATATTGTCCTCTGGCTGCTGTATCCCAGCGCCGCCAATCCCCAACGCGGCCGCGGTGGGCGAGGTGAGGCGAGGAGAGGCGGGGCGGGGCGGGGCGGGGCTGGAGGCCGCTGTCCAGCTCCGGCGCTCCTTCCCTCCACCTGGCGAGGCGGCCGGGGTGTCTGTGAGGAGCAGAACTAGCGCTGGGCACCGCTTATGTGTGGCACGACTTCTAAACAGAACATTTTGGCTTTTGTTTTCGCGCCGCTCTGTAGGAACTTTCTGGTGGGTAGTTTATGGTGTGTATTTTCAGGATACCTGGGGTGGCGGGAACCGCAGTCAAGAAAGGTGTTGAAGGAAGTTTTGAAGGTGTTGAAGAAGTTTTTAAGTGAATCTTGCTAGGTTGTGGGGTTTTTTAAAGGTAGATTTCCTCTGGAAGAAGCTCAGCCTTGTTGTGGAGCTTAGGAAGGAGATAGATAGACTACGGACCATCAGAGAATGCGAGCGGGAGATAGACTGGTGGAGCAACTCTCTGCGAGAAAGGCGCAGAGATTGCACTTCCCAGACTAAGGGAGTATTGGGAGAAATGGCCCCTCTCTCTCACCATAGTCCAGCAGGGAGAGACAGCTTGAGAGGAGAGGAGGAATGGCAGCAGGTCTCAGCCCGGCGTTGCAGGCGACCCCCATCCCGACCTACCTCGGTTCCCCTAGTCCCTCTCTGTAACAGGTATGAAGCCCTGAAACCAGAGGGAGACGTGAGTGATGATGACATGGGAGCGCTGCTGTCAAGCTTGCCCAAGGTAAGGCAGACGGCTCCACGTTTGAAGACTGCTTCCTCCAGGAAAGAAAGGAGGGTGATAGTTGTGGGCGACTCTCTTCTGAGAGGAACAGAGGGCCCAATATGTCGGCCTGACCCTACCCATAGGGAGGTGTGTTGCCTTCCCGGGGCACGGATCAGGGATATTTCTAGAAAACTCCTCAGCCTTATCCGCCCCTCCGATTACTACCCTTTATTGGTAGTTCAGACTGGCAGTGATGGGTTTGCTGATAGAAGCCTGAGGATTATAAAAAATGATTTTAGGAGGCTGGGGAAGTTAGTCGATGGAGCGGGCATACAAGTTGTGTTTGCCAGTATTCCTTTGGTGGCTGGGGCAAACACTGAGATAAGCAGAAAAGGCCATCTTATAAATGCATGGCTGAGAGGCTGGTGCAAACACAAAAATTTTGGATTCTTTGATCATGGGGCAGTCTACTCGGCACCTGGCCTGAGGGCAGCTGATGGGAATTGCCTGTCTCCGAAAGGGAAACGGATACTTGCCCAGGAGCTGGCAGGACTTGTAGAAAGGGCTTTAAACTAGATAGGAAGGGGGAAGGGGATAAAGCCAGGTCTGCTAGAGATTGGCCTGGGGAAGTGGTATTGGGATTAGGAGAGAGGCAAGGGGCTCAGCTGAGGTGCGTCTACACTAACGCACGCAGCATGGGCAACAAGCAAGAAGAGTTGGAAGCCATAATGCGGCAGGCAAACTATGACCTGGTTGCCATAACAGAAACATGGTGGGATTGCTCCCATGACTGGAGTGCTGCAATGGATGGCTACAAACTCTTCAGGAGAGACAGGCAAGGAAGGAGGGGTGGTGGTGTGGCTCTATACGTTAGGGAATCCTTTTCTGCCACTGAGATTGTGACTAGGGATGATAACATTGAATCCCTATGGGTAAAGATCAGAGGAAGGGCTGACAAGGCAGACATCCTGGTGGGCGTCTGTTATAGACCGCCAAACCAGGATGAAGAGACAGATGAGGTGTTCTACAAGCAGCTGGCACGAGCTGCACGGTCATCAGCCCTTGTGCTCATGGGGGACTTCAACTTCCCTGACATATGCTGGGAGTACAGCACAGCACAGAAGAAGCAGTCTAGGAGGTTTTTGGAGTGCACAGAGGATGCATTCCTGATGCAGCTGGTCAGAGAGCCCACAAGAGGAACTGCCCCGCTAGACCTACTGTTCGTGAACAGGGAAGGTCTGGTAGGAGATGTGAAGGTTGGGGGCTGCCTTGGACAGAGTGACCATGAAATGATACATTTCTCAATTCATGGTGGAGCTTGGAGGGGGAATAGTAAAACTGCTACCTTGCACTTTCAGAGGGCAGACTTTGATTTGTTCAAGAGACTGGTAGGGGGAGTCCCTTGGCATTCAGTCTTAGTGAACAAAGGGGTACAAGAGAGCTGGTTGCTCTTCAAGAAGGAAGTCTTAAGGGCGCAGGAGCAGGCGGTCCCCCTGAGCCGCAAAATGAGCCGGCGGGGAAGAAGACCAGCGTGGATGAATAGGGAGTTACTCTTGAGGCTCCGTGAGAAAAAGAGAATCTACCGCCTGTGGAAGGAGGGACGGGTAACTGAGAATGAATTCAAGGAAGTTGTCAGGATGTGTAGAGGTGAAATCAGAAAGGCAAAAGCCCAGCTTGAATTTAACCTGGCCGCTGGGGTGAAAAAGAATAATAAACTCTTTTATAAGTACATTAACAGTAAGAGGAGGACAAAGGAGAATATCCACTCTTTACTGGATGAGGCTGGGAATGTGATCACTGAGGATAAGGAAAAGGCAGAGGTTCTGAATGCCTTCTTTACGTCTGTCTTTAAAGGTCAAACAGATCCTCAGGGTACCCCTCTCTCTGACCTGGTAGTCTCAGCTGGGGAGCATGCTAACTCCCCTGTGATTCTGGAAGAAACAGTCAGAGACTTCCTACTCCAACTGGACTGCCACAAGTCCATGGGGCCGGATGAGATCCACCCGAGAGTGCTGAGGGAACTGGCAGAGGTGGTAGCCGAGCCGCTTTCCATTATCTATCAGTCCTCCTTGCTGACTGGTGAGGTCCCAGAAGACTGGAGGCTTGCCAATGTGACTCCCATTTACAAGAAAGGTTGTAAGGAGGATCCGGGGAACTACAGGCCTGTTAGCCTGACCTCGGTTCCAGGGAAGGTTATGGAAGAGATAGTCTTGAGGGAGATCATGCGGTATGTGCGGGATGGCCGGGGGATCAGGCCTAGCCAGCATGGGTTCATGAAGGGCAGGTCCTGTTTGACCAACCTGATCTCCTTCTATGATCTAGTGACCCATCTGCTGGATGAGGGAAAGGCTGTTGATGTGGTCTACCTAGACTTCAGCAAAGCCTTTGACACTGTCTCCCACAGTATTCTCCTGCAGAAGCTGGCAGCCCGTGGCTTGGATGGGTACACCCTCGGCTGGGTAAGGAGCTGGCTGGAGGGCCGGGCTCAGAGAGTGGTAGTAAATGGAGTTAAATCCAGCTGGCGACCGGTCACGAGTGGTGTTCCCCAGGGGTCGGTGCTGGGGCCTGTCCTCTTCAATATCTTTATTGATGACCTAGATGAGGGCATTGAGTGCACCCTCAGTAAGTTTGCAGATGACACTAAATTGGCTGGGAGTGTGGATCTGCCTGGGGGTAGCGAGGCCCTACAGAGGGATCTGGACAGGCTGGAGAGCTGGGCTGAAGCCAATGGCATGAGGTTCAACAAGAGCAAATGCCGAGTCCTGCACTTTGGCCACAACAACCCCAGGCAGCGCTATAGGCTTGGGGCGGAGTGGCTGGAGGACTGTGTGGAGGAAATGGACCTGGGGGTACTGATTGATGCACGGCTGAACATGAGCCGACAGTGTGCGCGGGTGGCCAAGAAGGCCAACGGCATCCTGGCTTGCATCAAAAATAGTGTTACTAGTAGGAGCAGGGAGGTAATTGTCCCCCTGTACTCAGCACTTGTGAGGCCGCATCTCGAGTACTGTGTTCAGTTTTGGGCCCCTCACTACAGGAAAGACATTGAGGCTCTGGAACGCGTTCAGAGGAGGGCTACTAAGCTGGTGAGGGGTCTGGAACACAGGCCTTACGAGGAGCATCTGAGGAAGCTGGGATTGTTCAGCCTGGAGAAGAGGAGGCTTAGGGGAGACCTTATAGCTCTCTATAACTTCCTGAAGGGAGGTTGTAGTGAGCTGGGGGTCGGCCTCTTCTCCCGTGTAGGCAGTGACAGAACTAGAGGGAATGGTAGCAAGCTGCGCCAGGGGAGATTCAGGCTCGACATTAGGAAGCACTACTTCTCAGAAAGGGTAGTCAGGCACTGGAATGCACTGCCCAGGGAGGTGGTGGAGTCACCAACCCTGGGGGTGTTCAAGGAAAGACTGGATGTTGTATTGAGGGATATGGTTTAGTGGGAGCTAGTAGTAATAGGTGAATGGTTGGACTGGATGATCTTCTAGGTCTTTTCCAACCTTGATAATTCTGTGATTCTGTGATTCTGTGATTCTGTGAAGATTCCCTTTCAAGGAACCCCTCTTAGGATCAGCTCTCCATAGAGGATCTGTCTGAAATAAGAGTAACCATAGAAGAGGTTATGGTGGAGATGAACCCTTACAATAACCAACTGGCCTGTCCTGGGTTTCTCATGAAACTCATGAATGAAGAAACCAAATTGCATATAGTAGTGTATAACCTCCTACTCGATTTTTTTCTTTGTATCTGAGGTCTTCATGGAAGCAAACGTGATTCCAGACTGTAAAAGGGATTGCAGTGTAATTCTGAGGAACTGTAGGTCTCGAAGCCAGATGATTATTTCAGGTAAAGTAGTAGAAATAGCAGAGTATAGGATTAGTAGATCCCAGGAGACATACGAGTTGCTTAGTCAACACTACTCCCGTAACATGGAGTCCTGCCTTTAAAAACTCTTTTAGTTCTATGAAGGGTTGGGAAGACATGAAAGTTATGGTGATCTGGTTGATCTATTCTACTTGAATTGCCAAAAACCTTTGCAAGGAAATGTTTTCAATACAAATGAAACTGGCTGGATTGTTGTGAGTCTCCTGCAGGAATATGACAGGGTTTTCTTCCCAAAGATTAGAGAATGCCTCATCTTTGTGAGGAATCATCCAATGTCTCCCAGCGTAGAGAAGGGTTTGGGTGTTTTTTTCGGTTGTGTCACTAAGTAAAGGGTTGGACAGTCCCATCCCTGGTAGTAGTGATGCCATGCAACAAGCAATTCTCACCAGTGGCAGGGACAGAGGAGTAGAATATTTACTTCTTCATGTGAAGCCTTTACAGACTAGGGAGTGAGGTCAGCCTCCCCCTGCTGACTGAGGACTTGCTTACTTTCCTTCTAAAGAAATTAATCTCTTCCAGGGAGCAAAGGAGCTCCTGACAGCAGCATGGCTGGAGTCATGGCTTGCCTTCATATGGAGGCATTCCTACATCAGCACTGCCTGCTTGCCAGACTCCTTTACCCCTTGACACAGGTGATAGGCACCAGATGGCACTTCCAAAGGAGGAAGCGTGATAATGCCAGAAGGCATCATGGGGCCTCAGCTGTAACTGAAATATTGCACTGCCACTGCATACCGAAGGGCAGGGGCTTTGGAGTTGGGGATGGATTCAGCAGCAGCTGCTCCTAGGGGACAGTAAGGTTGATGCTGTTGGTCTGGCCTCTGATGGGTCTGTTTGGCATGCATTTCTCCCCTCCCTCCATTTCTCCAAAGGTGATGGCACCCACAAGCTAGAGTACAACAGTGATGCCTAATGCAGCTAGGGATGTGGAAAACACAAGGTTCACCATTTCCTGTAAGGTCTCCAGGAAGCAAGAAAGCGGAGGAGGAAGAGATAGGGGTTAATTGATCTTGAAAATGACAGCCTGACCAGACTGCCACAATGAAGTCCTCAGCAGCCAGTGGACTGACACTGGAGAAGGCAAGGGCATGAGGGTGAGGGGTGCCATCAGTGAGATCTTGATGCTTAGGGTCTCCTTGAAGAGGTGGACATTGGTCTATGCCTTTCTATCAGTGGCTCTTCCTTAGGTGCAGCCCCAGGACCAGTGGAGAAGGAAGTAATGGGGTTATGGTGGTAGTGAAGGAACTGTCCACAGCTGAGAACATGCTGGTTGCAGGTGAGGTTGCAGGTACTTGGCCCTAGCTCTGGCAGTGGCAGATCCATATTCTCAAAGCTGATTGACATGCTCATCACAGATGGGTTGTAGGTGTTGCTGCTTCTGAAGAGGTCTCTTGACCCTTTCCACCAGCTGTTGGAAAGTTCCTCAGTAAGCCCCTACCTGTGCCTCTTGCTGATGTCTTCTTGGTGGCAATGACTACAGCAGCAGTGGAGGAGGAGAGAAGGGCTGCTATGGCCAGAGTAAGGGGGTCTATTTCCTCCTGTTTTGGTTTGGATTTCACAGATACCATATGGTTTTCTGTGTGTCTACCATTGGTCTGGGGAGAGAATTCAGGAGGGAGTAGGGGATTGAAATGCCATGGAAAAGGTGTAAAGTTACTTTTTTTATGAATAAGGTATTTTTTATTAATTTTATTAATTAGGAAAAAATTAGAATCAGAGAGTCATAAATAGCAGAGGCTGGAAGAGATCTGTGGTGGTGTCTAGTCTGCTCCCCTACTGACAGCAGGGTCACTTAAAGCAGATTGCCCAGTTCCATGTCTAATCAGGTTTTGAATATCCCCAAGGATGGAGACTCCACCACCTTCCTGGGCAACCTGATAAAACCTGTGTTTTATCACCCTCAGCGTAAAAAGTCTTTTCACATGTAAGTGGAATTTCCTGTATGTTAATTTGTGCCCACTGCCTCTCATCCTGCCAGTGGGCACCACTGGGAAGAGCTGAGATCCATCTTGTTTACATACATTATTTATATTCTTTGATGCAGTCCCCACGGAGCCTTCCCTTCTTGGGGTTACACAGTCCCAGCTGCCTCAGCATCCCCTTCTATGCCAGGTGCTCCAGCTCCTTAATCTCTTAGTGGACCTCTGTGTCAAGTTCGTTGGGCTCACTCGAGTGTATTCACATCATTGTTGTACTGGGAACCCAGGTCTGGAAGAATAATGAGGTCACAGTTCTCTTCAACCAAATTTATCCTTCATGGCAGACTTCACCTTAACCCCATCCCACTTTAGGACCGGCTCCTGTGGAAGGGAGTGTCCCTGGGAATGGATGATGACAGTGCAGTGATAAAAAGAAATGCCATTTTTACAATCCAACAGTGAAGTGAAAGTGAGTGAGATGTTCTGTTTCAGCCCAGCTTCAGTAATGACTATTCAGAGATGCAAACTTGCTGCAGTTGCGTCTCTCCCTTTGAGAATTCTGAAAGGAAACTGTTACAAGAAGCACCATGAGAAGAAGACAGGTGTCTGACAAAAACCTGAGGCTGTATTCAAACAGAAAAGTAAAAAAAAAAAACCCTAATAAATCAAAATCAGACTAGTTTAATGAGTAAGTTTCCCAAGCTGAAAGAAACATCAAGTATCAGAAGCAGGACGGCTTGCCAGGAAGTCCATGCTGTAACAGCAGAAAAGGAACCCTTCGGGCAGCTGTGTCAGTACTGAGGACATTATGTGAGGAACTTGAGGGAGGTCCTGTATCAAAACTGTGCACAGCACAATCTGTCCCACCTTTAAGTGCTACAAATTATCTTGTTCAATAAAGAGAGAGGAAACAAATTTGCAGAAATTAGTGAGTCTCTGTGATCAGATGGCATTTACCAGGGGATTGAAGGGAACTCACTGACCTAACTGCCTGTGTCATGCCAGACTGTTCTAGTATCACACACAGAGGCCATGAAAATAGTTGATGTGATACCAAGGATCCACAAGAAGATCACGGGTACTACCACACAGTAAGGCTGAAGACTCTCCGTCACATCCATCGGCCCGAGTCATCACTGACTGGAAAGGGCATCTTCAGCTGATGTGATTGGGGCTGATCTTGGTCCCAGTCTCAGCTGGAGGCTGCTGCCTGGGCTACATCCATTCAGTCACATGCTGTTAATCAAGTCAGGTTACCCCCAGCTCCTCAGTGTAATCCCTTTCTAGGGCACCCATCCCTGTTGCGGTTTTCATCTGCTGTGGAATGAAGCCTTCCATGACCGTGACTTGCTCTCCTCTCTGTCAGGCTTCATCTGCAGTCTTGGTTGTCTTTACAGTGGTCTTGGCAACTGGAGGTGCCACGTGCCTCTCTGGCCAGCTTCCTGAGTTACAGAGCTCATCTTCTGAGGTGTGTGGGAACAAGCCCTTTCTAGCACTGTTATTATTACAGTTACCAGACTTCCATGGGTCTGGCTCTTCCTGTTTGTCCTCATCCTAATCCTCTGGGCTGGGACTCTCCCTGAGAGTGGCAGTGGTCCCTTCTCCACCTTTTAACTGCTTTTTCCAGGCCACTGTGTGTCTCTCACGCTGTGTGTGATGGTCCCTAAATGACGTGTCTGTTCTCACACACATCCAAAGCTTTCTATTTGATTCAGCTTCTCCTTGCTTGCCTGTTGCTCCTTAAATGTTTCACCCTTCCTTCTCCCTCTTCATTTGCCTCCTCAGGCTCCTGGTGTTCACTGCTGGTCGACCTTTAAACTTTTCAATTCCGTTTAATCAATGTTGAGTGCTGCTTTTTCCCCCTCAGCCCCAGCATTTCCTCCACAAACTCTTTGATCCTTTTCTCAGTGTCTTGGCTGACAGCCAGCCATGCCCAAGGGCCTCATACTTTGCTCTTCTTCAGGCATGCTCTTCCTCATTAAATCATGCTGCCTTTTAGCATTAGTTTGAGAGAAGACTCATTTTCCTTGTGTGCTGCTGAGGCAGAGTCAATTTTCTTCATAGTAGCTGGCACAGGGCTGTGTTTTTGACTTGTGTTGACATCTGTGTTGGTAATTCAAGGATGTTTTTGTTACTGATGAGCAGTGCTTACACAGAACCAAGGCCTTTGCTGCTTCTCACACCACCCCACCAGTGACAGTCAGTGGGTTCAGTCCTTACTGAAATACAGCTTCATGCAAGCTCACACTGTGCTGACATGCCTCTGTTTGTGAAAATGAGACTCCTAAGTTTTGAGACCTGCACACAAACTCTTTCCTGCTGGTGTAGATCTCTTTGTAGACCAGGTGTGGTCTGTCCAGCTGCTCTCTGACTTTGGCTCCTAATTTAGGACTGAAGATGACAGCGTCATTCACTAGTTTACATCAGAATTTACTCTGCCAGAGTGCAGCATCCATTACCTTGTCACATGGGAAAGGTAGAGTAGTAAACATGTGCACAGTGGGCTCCCTGTTCTTAATTTACTCAATACGTTACACCTCACTGGGTTATTTTTTTACTACGCAATAGCAGAGTCTACAGTAGCAAAAGATGAGCCAAGACACCTGCTCTGAAGCAGAGGGGAACCTGCTGGCAGTGAAGAGGTGGTGCTGGTCACACAGTGTCCTTACTTGGTGCTACTGCTGGAGAATTCTCTCCCTGTTGTAACTTCTTTCCTGTTCTTGCAGGGGTCTCTTTGACCACCTTTTATGCCTTGCAATCCTCTGCATTTTCACCACATACGGGAGTTTTTTCTAATGGGTTCTTTGTTTCACTTTTTCCCCCAGAACTTTGTTCTACCTGGATTCTTACATGGCATTCCCCAGTGACCATTAATTGACCATCTGCAGTTTATGAATCCATTCTTGGGTGGTGGGAAATCTGCTCCCAGTCATGTGCCGTTACCCCCGGTGGGGGCTGCTACGTAAGAAACAGTAAGTGTAACTTGGCTTTAATGTCCTAAAATACTTAAATCCGGGCTCACAAACCTACAGCACGGTGTTACCATATAAGAAAAGGCATTAGATGGGTTACATCCACGTGTGCTGAGGGAGCTGGCGGAGGTGATTGCTGAGCCGCTCTCTATCATCTTCGACAGGTCTTGGAGGACAGGAGAAGTGCCTGAAGACTGGAGGATAGCCAATGTCACTCCAGTCTTTAAAAAGGGCAAGAAGGAGGAACCTAGTAACTATAGGCCAGTCAGCCTCACCTCTGCCCCTGGAAAGGTAATGGAACAGCTTGTTCTGGATGCCATCTCCAAGCAATTGGAAGAGAAGAAGGTCATGAGGAGTAGTCAGCATGGATTCACTAAGGGGAAATCGTGCTCGACCAACCTCATAGCCTTTTACGATCTCATGACAGGCTGGGTAGATGGAGGGAGAGCAGTGGATGTCATCTACCTTGACTTCAGCAAGGCCTTTGATACTGTCTCCCATGACATCCTGATAGCAAAGCTGAGAAAGCATGGGATAGATGAGTGGACAGTGAGGTGGGTTGAGAATTGGCTGTCGGACCGAACCCAGAGGGTTGTGATTCGTGGAGTAGAATCTGACTGGAGGCCTGTTACCAGCGGTGTTCCCCAGGGCTCAGTGTTGGGTCCAGTCCTGTTTAATATCTTCATTGACGATCTTGATGAGGGAATAACATCCACCCTCAGCAAGTACCCCCATGATACAAAGCTGGGAGGAGTGGCTGACACGCAGGAACACTGCGCTGCCATCCAGAGAGACCTGGACAGGCTGGAGAGCTGGGCAGTGAGAAACCAGATGAAGTTCAACAAAAGCAAGTGTAAAGTCTTGCACCTGGGAAGGAACAACTGTTTGTATCAGTACAGGCTGGGGGATGACCTGCTGGAGAAGAGCTCAGTGGAGAAGGACCTGGGGGTCCTGGTAGATGACAGGTTGGCCATGAGCCAGCAGTGTGCCTCGGTGGCCAAGAGAGCCAATGGGATCCTGGGATGCATCAGGAGGAGTGTAGCCAGCAGGTCAAAGGAGGTGATCCTCCCTCTCTACTCTGCCCTGGTCAGGCCCCACCTGGAGTATTGTGTCCAGTTCTGGGCTCCTTGGTATAAAAAGGACAGGGATCTCCTGGAAAGAGTCCAAAGAAGGGCTACGAGGATGATTAAGGGCCTAGAGCATCTCCCCTATGAGGAAAGGCTGAGTAAGCTGGGACTGTTCAGCCTTGAGAAGAGAAGACTAAGGGGGGACCTAATCAAAGTTTATAATTATCTGAAGCAGGGGATGCAGGGGGAATCAGCCAGCCCCTTTTCAGTGGTCTGTGGGGATAGGACAAGGGGCAATGGCTGCAAGTTGGAGCACAGGAAGTTCCGCACCAACATGCGGAAGAACTTTTTCACAGTGAGGGTGACTGAGCACTGGAATAGGCTGCCCAGGGAGGTGGTGGAGTCTCCTTCTCTGGAGATATTCAAGACCCGCCTGGACGCCTATCTGAGCAATATGAGCTAGGGAGCCTGCTTTGGCGGGGGGGTTGGACCCGATGATCTCTCGAGGTCCCTTCCAACCCCTACAATTCTGTGATTCTGTGATTTCTCACTCTGCACAGGTATTTGAGGAAAGGAGAAAGAAAACCAGCCTTTCCATCCAGAGGCTTTTTAGTACATGCCACCTGTTGGGAGCACTAGCAAAAAATGTACTTCTCATGGTCACACTTGTATGTGTGGAGTACCTGCTGTGCAAGTCCTCTAAGTTTACTGAGCTCGTTCATGACTTCTTGTGCCAGCAGGCAGAAGCGTAGGCTGCTCCACAGCCCAATGTAAAGAGAGTCCTGAGACCACATGCACTAAAACTTAACGGCATCCAGAGATGGTCCAGTGGGAGACAAACCCTGTGTGCTGAAGAGTCTAATTCTGCTCCTATAAAGAAAGCACCTTGCTCAGCATTTACTCTTGGCCTTGGAGAACCTAGGTGTAACTAACTCACTTCAAACATGGTTCATTTTGAAGATAATTTTTCAGTCTGATAAAAAAAAAAAAAAGAGTTGGCAGCTGGAAACTTCGTTAGAGACTTCACTTCTTGTCCAAGTCCACTGGAGCTCTGCTCCAGTACTGCCACGATATGGTCCTAAGAAAGAACCATGTGACTACATTTAACCTGGCAAAAAGATGCTGGGGAAGAATAATCTGAGAGAAGCAAAATACATGATCTTGTTGGCAGCTGAATGTAAGAACAATTCCTTTTGTTTGTCACATCTTCAGCAGAATGATGTACCTGTTCTGTGTGTCACAGGGAGACTTTCAGTCAAGGACTGTGCTCCCTCTAGAAAGGCAGAGGCCAACAAAAATGAACAGTTTTTTAAAAAAAGGATCCTTGCAGACTGAGCACGGCTGTAGGAAAAGCACATGGATCCCCATGGGTACAGAGAAAACCTCTCCTAGTGTAAGAAAGAGGGGACGCAGGCTGTCGGGCATCTGGGAAAGTTGGGCTCTTTCCACCTGTCTCAACTCCTACAGCTGGAACTATTTGCTCAGATGGTTCTACACAGGACCATCAGGAAAGCCTGGTTAGTCCCTAAGGGGCAGGGGAGGATGCTGTGAGGTCCCTTCCCACCTGTATTACTTTTGATCTTACGGTATATAGACGCCCTAAGTTGTAAAGAGGACCGACCTCACTAGTACATGATGACGCTTCACTTCCTCAACATGAGATTTGTCCCGGATGGAAAAAAAATGGAAAAGCTGACAAATTACAGAATTATCTGTCTGAATGCTTCTGTGGCTGAGGTGTAGGTGCTGGGGCTGGCAGTTACTAGAGTGCAATGGAATGTATCTATGAAAGGGAACATTATTTGCGCTGAGCCCATGTATCAGCAACATGTCCAGCACCTGCTCTAGCAGCAACAGGAGCACAACAGACTTCTTGCCCTGCTGCACAGACTGTGATCCAGTCAGCATTATGGCTCCAGGGAAACAAGCCCTAAGGACAGGAAGTCACAGAGAGGAGACTGCAGCAGAGGAAGATGAGCAGGAAATGGCATGACCTGGAACTGGAATAACTGCTCCGGATACAGAGCAGAAGTGAGCAAGTGTTTAAGTTGCTCTTGAACTCTTAATCTGGCATGAGCTGCAATACTCAATGGCATTTGACAAGTAGGAAGTTCTTCTTCTGTGTTAACCACATATCAAAATGCATTTTTGTTTTAAGCTGATGTCACTTCCACAAGTAGAAAGTTAAAACATCTCATTTAGTACCTCCAAAGTTACACTGCTCATGTAGTTTTTCACCACCTTCCCAACAACAAAAAATTAACTCTCTATCTCATATGCCAAGTCTTTTATTTGGAAATGGAATGCATAAAACAATGACTCCAACAGGAAAGTCTCGTTCATTTTAAAGACTTAAAATGCTCTAATTTTGTATTCTTTATGACTACTGTATATGATAGTATGAAGTCATTGTCATCAGAAATGCAAGACAGGAGACCAATAAACTCACAGTATGTAAAGGTGCAAGAGTGATTCTTCAACAGCTACATACAAAAATGAAATACCTGAATATGGTATTCTGTACTTTCAGAAGCTATTCTAGAAGAACCAATAACTTGATTGTTTTGAAATGGCACAAAAAAGGGAGTCCGCTATGTGCATTATGTATATCAGGAAAAATCTTCACACACTTCGCCTTTAGCTACCATGAAGAAATACGAGTCCCAGATTAGTTTGCCTGCCAGCAAAGAGCTCCTTCCAAACAAACCCAGAACAGGTACAAGGCAGAGCAAACGCAGCCAGGGTTTTGCATAGACTTGCTAGGCACATTTCTGTATCCTTCTGGGACCGGAGTATGTATACATTCTCACTCCTGCAGTGCCAGAACTGGGTAAAATCCACCTCACAAAGTAGCTACAGGCTGCAGGAGCAGGTCCGTGTTCAAAGGAATTCAATTAACGTTTCAAATCAAAGTTAAATAGTTTTGCACAAACAGCAAGCAATTTAATAGAGAGACTTAAGAATCATTAGGGTTATTTGTAAACTTACTGTGTAGAGCAAAACTAGAACTGGAGACTAGAATTCTGCCTTTTGGATTTCTTTAATAGCATTTTATTTGCCACTGAAAGGAACACTCTGTATTTCACTTACTGAGGAACTTGCTGTTAAAACTCTAGAGCCCTGCTCTCCTGATAGGGCTGTGAAGTTGGAGATTTGGTATAACATTTCAACCTGATTACTGTTACTATTTCAATATAAAAAGATCAAAATACCTCCCTTACTGACCTGTTCCCATGATATATGGATTTTAAGCTGTAAGGAAGATACCTGCTCTTCACCAGGCTGCTTTGCTTCTCCGTATCCAGGTTATTTTGTTGAACCTGCATCGTATCGGGGGAAAATCATTCCACCTCAGGGATGTGTGTTCCATCTTACAAACAGAAGGGGGCAGGGAGGGAGAGAGGAAAGACCAAGGAATTATTTATTCCCTATGAAACATGAGAGAATTGGCCTAATTGGTCACCAGGACACTACATGATGAAGAATTGAAGACAAGACTTTCCTAGCACGTTAATGATGATTTGCATTACATGAATACCTGCTGTCCCAAGAAATCAGAAGGTTTGGTCATCAGTGCAGAAGGATTTATGTAAATTGGATACATACTGAAATAAATCATGTTACTATTTTTTCACATCTTTGCTCAGTATAAGACAACTGAATCCCTCTGCCACCTTGCAGGCTAAGAACATGGCAGAACTTGAATTTTAACATCCTGATCTCTCTCATCCTGTATTTCCAACATTTCTTGTTAAGCTATGAACTTGAACCCCCACATACAACTTAAACAATGATTTTTAGGATTTCCATTATCTCCATTATCAAATGAGAAGGATATATAGCATATAATCCAATATTATACATTTTATTTTTTACAATTGGGCATTAATGCTTGATTCTGCTGTAAGACATGGGCTTGTTTTTTCACTTTTCATAGCCCAGTGGCATGGGCACCACACTTGCAGTTAGCGAGTTGCCTTAAAAACATAGATTTGGACATTAGTTACAATGGTCAGGACACTTAGGTTTTCATTGAAGAGAAGTCTGAATGCAGGAAGTTTGTTTAATGACATCTGGCAGACTGTGGACCTTGTGAGGACAAAAGAGAATCCTGAAATAGGAGGATATCTAAACTAGATTTTGGCAATATAGAAGATGTATTGTCCATGTAGTTCTGTCATAAGCTTTAAAAATACTCTTATTAAATAAGTTTTTCCTTCCTTTAGACCAGATAATACATGAAGCCAGTAAGAGTCCAGGGATCAGAATCTTCTTCAATTCTTAGTTATTCTCTATGAGCTTTTTTTTTTGGCTTTTCTTCATACGATTCTCCATACTCATTCACTCTGCTCTTATCCACAGGATAAAGCCTGGCAGAAAAAAACCCAAATAATTAGTTACAATATTGTCTGGTACCTGGGGGAATTAAGCGGTGCTACCTAATTTTAAAAGTTAATTTCTTGTCTCATAATGGGGCCTCTTCTCAGATGCACTAGCTCCCCATAAGCTTGAGTGGAGCACTTCTCAAGCAGTCCAGGATACCTCTCAAAATTGAAACCAGTGTCCAGCCCCTATCAGAAGTCATTGAGCTCTTAACTTCCCCAAAAATACCTATTTTACTACACTTCTGTGCGATTATATAAACCTAAAGCTGAAACTCATATTTAGGATTAACAATTAGATCCCCATCTTCTGGTATCATCTGAGCTAGGCTTAACACTCTTGTTTGCTCCATGTCTAAATCCTTATTCTTAGGAACAAGAACACACATTCTGTAGCTTTACTTTATGATTAGTGTGTACAGCCTTCCTCCCCATCCAATTTTAGCTACCTGAAGAACCTGAAACTTGCCACATACTCACCCTGTAAGAGAACCTGCTAACGTGCCTTTGGAACGCAGAGCGGGGCAACCCCTCATCAGGAAACATCCTTGGCTGGTGCCTCGCAGAGCAACTCGGAAGGCACACCTCGGGTACTGAGCACATGTCAGCACGCAGCCCCTCAGCAAGGGTTAAAAGCCAGAACTCCCAAGAGGGTATCTGAATTCCACCCTGAGGATTGCTCTCCCTCACCTTACTTCAAGTATTCATGTCTTGGGGGGGGGGGGGGGGTTGTTGTTGGGGGGCGGTGTTTGTTTTAAGTTTTTTTGTAACATGAATGTGAAACTATCTGCTGGAAAGAAGGACTGTTGTTTTGGGGAGGGAGAAGGGGTCACTGACCAAAATTCTGAGAGTGCTGTAAGAAGGGGAACTTCTTGCCAACTCTCTTAGCATGCTAACGGGGTCCAGGAATACTGTGGGTTATGGGAAAGTGCTTTTTTGGGAGAAGGGGTCACTGACCAAAATTCTGAGAGTGCTGTAAGAAGGGGAACTTCTTGCCAACTCTCTTAGCATGCTAACGGGGTCCAGGAATACTGTGGGTTATGGGAAAGTGCTTTTGTGCCTCTTTGTACTGAGATTTCCTTTTCAGGATCCACTGCTCACCGTTCCCTTCACAAAGCACAGGCACAGCTACCGTTATCCAGACCGTGCTGTACACTGCGATGGTATCAACATTCTGCTTAAGAGTCTGTCCCAAACTACTTCACAGCCCTTCAGAGCCACGAGACCCCAACCACCTACAGCCACATAAAAACTCTGAAGGGTATGAAAGGAAGGCGTACCATCTTTGGTAGAGATAGACCAGGAACACGACATCATCTCTAAAGCACGCCAGCCTGTGAGATGTTGGCATTGTGATGATAAAGGCAAATATATCATCAATAAAGGTGTTGAACGCCTGCAAAGAAAATAAAAGGAAACTTCAGTTGGCTGTGAGGAGAGGAAGTCATCTGTCACACAAGCTACAGGAAACAGGCTTCTCAGAACTGCATTTTTCAGTAGAAGCACAGGATACTTCCATGTTTCTAACCATATTTAACGGTTACACTGGAAAACTAACTAATGCAAACTTTAAAGTGCTTTCTTTTAACAAAGACCATACCATCTGGTCCAGAGCACACAATTACAGCTACAAGTAAAAAGGAAACGAGGCTGCTTCAGGTAAGGGTGAGAATTGTCACACAAGGGGAAAAACACAGATACAATTTCAGTGGAACCTTCAAAGAAACTGGCAAAACCCCTTTTTCTCACTCGTTATTCAAATTATTTCAGATTTAGAAAATGTCAGTTCTCTTTCATTCCTGTAGGAATTCAAAATTTGTGTAAAAACCTGTTAATTTACTGCTCTTAAGAACATTAACTTGAAAGCCTTGGAGAGATTTAAAAATATTTTCAGCGCTCCCCTGGAAGTAACCATCCACCCCTCACCCCAGACAAACTTTGCTACATCATTTCCACTCACCCAGGCATACTATTGGTTCTGTTTCTGAAGCAGTAACGAAGTATTTTCTCAGTACTACCTCCCAAGTGTGAATGATTCATCGAATCATAGAACATGTAAGGTTGGAAGGGATCTTTAGAGGCCATCTAGTCCAACCCCCCCACAGTAAGCAGGGACATCTTCACTGGATCAGGTTGCTCAGAGCCCCACCAAGCCTGACCTTGAGTATCTCCAGGGATGGGGCCTCTGGGCATCCTGTTTCAGTGATCCACCAGCCTCATATTGAAGAACTTTCTCCTAATATCCAACCTAGACATCTGCTAGGAAACCATGCAAACAGGATCTGAGCATGCAAAGACAGCTGTATTCTGTCAGAGGCGGTAAAGAAAGCAAAGCCAAGGGCAGCTCTTCTGGATCTGGCTCTGGCCTATGGGGAGGACTAGAACTGGCCTCTCTGAGTGCACCAGCTCACTGCAGTACTCATCGTATGGTGCAATAAAACTCACAAACAACAGCAGGAGACACATCCAGCAAAGACTGTTCACTGTTGGGTTAACAAACTGTGTCAGTAACATGGCCTCTCCTTTCAGCATCAGGAAACTGTACATTAAGCCATACCATAAGGAGGAGGAAAAGGATGTATTCTGTAAGCTGAGGAGAACTCAACTCTTCCAAACGAACCCTGTTTATACAAGGAAACACAGCACCAGCGGAAGGTGGGGGTGTTGGACAGGAGAGAGTTCTGTTTAGTTACAACAGGAAAGCTCTTCCTGGCAAGTCAAAACAAATCCACCAGTCTGAAGTAAACAGATGATACGGGCAACACTCCTCAAGCCTGTGCAGAGCAGGTCTGGCATGGAACAAAAACCACTTGGCAAGCTGGACAAGGTGGCCTTTTTTCTAAGCCAACACCCACGTGAATGATCCTACAATCATGAAAGGAAGGACAAGCTAAATGCTCCATCCTTCAGGCACTTAGGCACTCCTCACAAGCCACTGGAACTGAATGCAACAAGTCAGCCCATCTAATAGTATTTAGTCTAGATAGTTTTCTTTTGAGATGACCTCATTTGAAGATATTCCTCACAAAAGTATAAAGAGCATAAATACAAAGGCTACAAAACCAGGAAAGTTAAGACTGATCTTCATTTCTGCCAAGGCCTTCCAAAACAGGAAAGAGATCAAATTAAGGAAAAAACCCAAAGCTCTCTAAAATGACAATTACAGATGAGACCTCAGACTGTTCTTTCCACTCTTCCGAGTGCAGAAGAGAGCAAAGCAGCTTTTAGTATCTGCTAGGAAAAAGTGAATTACCAACTCCAATGACCGGTAAGTTAAACATGATTGAAAACATCATGTATTTCTTTCTCCATACACACATGCCTTTGTTGTGGTTAGCCCTCTGGCATCTTAGCAGGAACCATAAATGCTCCATAAAAAAAGGCTATTCAGCAAGAGACCTTCATTGCTTTAAAGGTTACTTGCTGGAATACTGTCCCTTGCTGTCTATTTAACTCCTGATGTCTCTGCTCAGTTATTTATTTTGTTGCTAAGGTAAAATAATGAAGTTGGGTCACTAATACACCTCTTACTCCCCTCTATGACGGCACATGCTGATTTGCCTAGTGCATGTCTGAATGGCTAGATGGTTATTTTTATTTTTTTACTATATTTCCCTCGAAAATAGTGTTTAGTTACTATTCTGCTCCCAGCTGTATTTCAATCTCCTTTCCTAGAATGCTCCAGGATTCCTTAAAAACATTACGGCAGCGGAGAGTTGGGCTATTGCTGTAGGCTTACAGAAACAGAAAAGCTATGAAGGACTCTTCAAATTTGAAGATTTTCTATCTTTTTTGTTCCAGATCATCTGTTCAGAATTGGACACTACGTCCTGGACAGTTCTAACACTGTTCCTGTGAAGAAGCAGATGTTCTGGAGAACTGTAATACAAATTGGTACAAAGGAAGAATAAATGAAAGCATTGATGAGTGGAAGCAGAAGAAAACATGGCACACGTTGATGGTATTGAGGTCTTGATGATCCCAGCGCATCCATCTAGGGTTTGTAAGGTCACAATGATCAGGAAAGCAGATGACAGTACAAAAATCCTAATGACTCTCAGATGGTGGGAAAAGATGCAGTCATACTACTACCAGCTCTTTAGAGGTACAAGAACAAAACTGGCATGTAACTGTTGATCAAAGAATAACGTAGGAGACACAGGAACCAGTGGTGTGTGTCCACCGTGCTCCATATCAGCGCAAGGAATCCTGACTCAGGTACATCCGACACACACGTGGGCAGGCAGGTATCAAAAGGGTAACTTGACTTTGTTCTGAAATAAACTCACTTTCCCCCCCTCCAAGGTCTGGTGTTAAAGCTTTGCTACAGCATCCCACTGTCTCCCACAAGGGCAGTGCAGGCAGCAGGGCCCCTTTTCCACTGTGTGACAACCCACCACATGTTTGTCACTGCACTGCCCAGCAGCTCAGAACTCCCACCCCAGCACAGAACGGTACGTGTGTCACTTCAGTCTCTGGCAGCTCCTGAAAGCTGCCAAAATAAGGTATCTCAGTGGTCCTGTCTGCTTCTTGAGAACTATCCCTTGTTAGTATAATCCCCCTCTTCCTATAACAATGTATTAAATTGAGACCCATTAGTTTATTTGCAGAACCAACATTTGCACCCACACAAGACAACAGCTGACAGGAGAAAAAGTGGCATTATCATCAAAACTAGGATGCTGGTACTCTCCTTATATGGAAGCCATTAGGAAAATACATAATACTGAGCTCCTTCTCACAAAAAGTCATTTCCAAAATGACTGCACCAATCTTTAAATTAATTTTACTTACTTTGTATGTGAAAGCCTTCCATGGTAAGTGTGCAACAGATTTCATCTAGGATTAAAAATATCAATTTGTAATAAATTCTGAGAGAAGAGACTAAAAAAAAAACACCCCAGTGTTTTATCACTTTTCAATCATACCTTGTAGTTTACAAACAGCTGAGGCAGCATAAACAGGAATCCAAAAGCATACACCCCTGAGGATAAAACATGGAGCACTTAGAGACAAATGCACCAGAGAAGAACACCACACAACTACACTTTCACAATTAGAGATTTACACTCATTTTCTTAAAGGAGAGAAAATGCCTCTAATCCTTTTGTTTCACTTTGGGTTGCTGCTTCTCCCTTTCTCACTCACCATGATAATTTTGGAACCTACAGTCAAATCACTGCTCTGTATTACACCGATCTGGCTGACAGCAGTCAACCGTCGACGTTTGAGTCTCAGCCTCCATTTGAAGAAATATGAACAGAAAAAGAAAGCCAGAAGAAGGGACTCACCGTTGACAAAGCTGTTAATCAACCAGGAATACCAGCTGCAAAGAAAGAAGCCAGTCTGGTTATTTTTTTCACCTCAGTCAGAAAAAAATATATATATAAATACACATACACCCCCCTGTACTACGTTCTGTACACAACTGCAAGCTGCCTGCCCCGAGAAATGGCTACCTGGTGCCTGACTTCACAGAACTGAGCACCTCACACCCTCCTTGCATTTGGAAGGGCTCCAGAGAAGGTGCAAACAGTTTAAGCAAAGGTTCCTTCTCAGTGCATCCAGCAAGTTTGGAGAGCATTACCAACTGCCTCTGTACTTTTTCAGAACGCTCTAGGACACCCAAAATGACATCAGCTAACACTGCACCCTGACTGTATCCAGGCTTGCAAAGGCAACGCTGCATTCTAAGTAACAGATTCACAACACAGCACTGCAGGGACTTACCAAGTTTCAAACAATTAATACCATGCAGTGCAAAACATTACAGTAAGCATTTAAAAAACCCACCTCACAACAAAAAAACCCAAACCCCCAAATTAACTAACAGGTGTATATATATATGTATATACACAAAGTGTCAACATTTTCCCCTCCTAACATCTAACAACCCTTCCCAGATGTTCAGCAGGGCACAATCTTAGTAATAGAACACCAGCAGTGCTGCAGAGTGGTCAAATTCCATCCTCCTGCTTGTGACAGTAAGAGCAGCTAATAACGGTGGTGCTGGGGTTACATCATGTAAAATTAAGCTTGCAGTGCTGTTAGCAGCCTTACAGCTGCAGGGGCATTTCACTAATCCACAAGCATCTAAAAAATGCATCAGCAAATGGCTGCAAGATTAAAGGATAATCCACCGTTAAGATTACTCGTCACATCACATTTCCTTACAAACAGACCCAGCACTGACAGAAATTCTGATAGGAATTGTTTTCACTTTCTTAAGCTCCAGGGCACAGAACACCTGGCATGCAGTGGTTTTGCAGTACTGGATGAATTTACAAATTCTAGGAGAAAAAGCAGGATTTTTAAATGCTACATATTTGTTAGCTCTTGACTAAACCTTTTGACAAAAATACTTTTCTAACAGCCCCCTAATTGCCCCAGTTTCTAGTACATGAGCTACAGCCCACCTATGCAGCAACAGCAGTTCTTTGTGATGTTACTTTAAGCTACTGCTTAGTCTCCCTCCCACCCCTCCTGGGACTTGAAGGCTATTTAAAAAATCTACATGGCTGTCACCATAGAATCATAGAATGGCCTGCGTTGGAAGGGACCCCAAGGATCACAGAGCTCCAACCCCCCTGCCACAGGCAGGGCCACCAACCTCCAAGCCTGAGTCTACGCAATGTTGCCCAGGGCCCCATCCAACCTGGCCTTGAACACTTCCAGGGAGGGGGCATCCACCACCTTTCTGGGCAGCCTGTTCCAGCACCTCACCACTCTCTCTAGATATTAGGAGGAAGTTCTTTCCAATCTAAACCTTTTCCCCTTTAGCTTTAGACCATTTCCCCTTGTCCTGCCATTGTCTACCCTTTTAAAAAGTTGAATCCCCTCCTGCTTATAAGCTCCCTTCAGGTACTGGAAGGCTGCAATGAGGTCCCCCCGCAGCCTTCTCTTCTCCAGACTGAACAAGCCCAGCTCCCTTAGCCTCTCTTCGTAGGGCAGGTGCTCCAGCCCTCTAATCATCTTCGTGGCCCTCCTCTGAACCCTCTCCAACAGTTCCACATCCTTCTTGTATTGGGGCCCCCAGCTCTGGACACAGGACTCCAGATGGGGCCTCACGAGGGCAGAGTAGAGAGGGACAATCCCCTCCCTGTCCCTGCTGGCCACCCCTCTTCTAATGGAGCCCAGGATACCATTGGCCTTGCGAGCTGCAAGAGCACACTGCTGGCTCATGTTAAGTTTCTCATCCACCAGAATCCCCAAGTCCTTCTCAGCAGGGCTGCTCTCAAGAAGCTCTTCTCCCAGTCTGTATCTATGTCTGGGATTCTTCCGGCCCAAGTGCAACACCTGACACTTTGCAGTGTTGAACCCCGTTCGGCCCACCCAGCCCCACCTTCCCAGCCCCTCCACCATGCCTGCCTTTGCAGATTTTCTCTACACCAAAGCGTGGTGGCTGTGCACTCACATGCATCTCTCCAACACAAAACACACCAGCTGTACTAGTCTGAGTGAAGCTGCACAAGAATTTCACCTTTTCATGAAACATTAAGTGTTCAGCTCTTCCTGAGGTATCAGTGTGCTGCAGTAAAAGCCTGTGGCTCTAAGGGAATAGAGTCCTTTCTTAAAAACAGTTTTTAAGTGTTTTTAAATGGTTTTAAGTGTTTTTCAAGCATCAAATTTAGGAACAGAGCAAATAATTTTGGGACAGCTTTTGCTTCTCTCTGTTACTGGGCAGGTTTAACCACTGAATTCCTCTCAGGTTTCCTGTCACTGTATCAGTTCACTGAACATCAGTGGCAGCTTTCTTCCTTCCCTTCTGACTGACAGCTCACTTGTGTACACAAGCCACTAAAAACTGTACTACAGTTATATCAGGTTACTTGCAAAATAGAACAGCTTGTAGCTTATGGGATGTTAAAAAAATCCCCAGCAGATAAACTCTTCAAGCTTTACAATGAGGGAGTTTCCAGTTCCTGGCTAATGAATCAAGCAAACTAAAATAACTCATTTCCACAACCTGTCATCCCCCAATTAATTAATACAGAAAAAACAGGGAATGTTTCAATTCTGTAGAAGACAGTTTGCAGATTTGTGGTACCTTTTGTATTTGACATTCAGCAAGGAGTAACCTGCACCTCCAATACACAGTGGATAGAGCAAATATGACAAGTATTTCATAGCCTGACAGACAAGGAAAACAGTTTGTTAGTTCACATTGCACACAGAGCAGAATTTGCATGGCATTAACTAGAAGACAGTCACCTCTTTTTTTTCCTGAAAATGAAAATTCCCAAATGTCTGCTATTATTTCCAGTTTAATCCCAGTTCTGGAGAAGGTGGTGAAAATTCCAACAGTCCGTTCAGACCACAAAGGATGTCAGAGCATAAGCAAGAAGAGCCAGCGTGAGGATCAGTCTAAGAGCAGCTCTCTGCTTAATGCCAACGTTGCCACCTATGCCCAACTCCTTTCAGGAATCAGGAAGCCCATGAACATTCCTCCAGTATAAACAACGAGTACAAACACCAATTTTCAAATTTGTGAACGCAGACCCTTTGTGACATTTCTCTTCAGACAAATCACTTCAATTCTGCTTCTCAGAGAAACGTTCCAACCAGATTCATCCAACACAACAACTCTTTCACTACTTCTTTCCATAGATTAGCAGAATGAATCTTCACTATCTGATCCCCCACGTGGTGATGATCCACGTGACAGCTACAAGAGAACGCCTGTGGCATTACAAAGAGTGAAACAAGTCAATCAGCAGGCCGCATATTTTGACTGTATAGATCAGAAGTCAGAGGATTCTCTCTTACCTGGGTATCATACTCCTCAGTTTTCTTTTCAGAGTCATTGTATGTGCCAAACTGCAATACATGTAAAAAGCATAATCAAGTCACAACCTGGTGGGGGGGAAAAATCACTTGCTGTCCAACTCCCTAAACAGAGATTTAAACTGCAAACTAAACTTCTTAGACATTAAACTAGGTAACAGCTCAAAGATCTCGTAAGTGTCTAGGCAAGGGAGTGGTACTACTGCCCTGGGCAGCCTGCTAAATACAGGGTACACAGAAAGTTTGATTTTCCCTTGGTATTTTACACCAAACACCCATGACTGCTTTGCTTAGGAAAATGCTGTGGAGACAGCACAGTTCACAAAGCAAAAACAAAGTCGAGTGGCTAAAAATTTGGCAGCTAAGGGAAGCCATTTTTAAAAACCATAACCATTTTCTTGCTTGAAGATCTCAGTTACAGATTATCTCCACTAACTGTGACTGTTGAAAAGGCAGTTCCTTGAATACTGACAAAGGAACAGCCAGAGCTGTCAGCCACTCAAGACACACAGATTTCAAGCAGCACAAAGCCCCAACACTTCTTGTGAAGTAAACACTGAGCACAGACAACTGCTTCTCCTACCAGCAAGAGAAACTTTTAGCGTAGATGGTACTTTAAAATTTTACACTCGTGTCAAAAATAATGTTAATTTGGATTCCTGCTGCCCCTGCACGTCCTGCAAACAGTCTCAGGACTTAGTTTTTACCCAGAGGATTTCTCTAAGGCTGTCCTGTCCCCAGAACATGTCACATCTTCTCCTAGTTCCTCAGTGGAGAAGGTATAAAAATGCAAAAGATTCATTTCTACTCCAAATCACAATGTGAGTTGAGTGCCTTTCCAAGACAGCAGCACATTTTAAGAATCAGCAGGACTGACAGAGGAGTTCTGGAGCTTCTCACACTATAAATATATACAAACAATAGCTGCCATTTCTACAGAATTCATCAGAAAAAAAGTCTTAAGTTTGAAAATGCTCTCCTAGCTTTTGGATTAATCCATCCATAAAAAGAAGGAAACTTTCATAGGTTGCTTTCAATCTTCCCTTCGCTAAAAGCCAAGTTGTACAGTAGCCTGGCAACAGATGGACAACACAGGAGTGTAATCATTAACAGGACAGTGTCTACTATACCTGAATTTTGGGCCTCAAGCCTTGCCACTTGATTGTCATTTTCAAAGCTTTCTTCACTTTCCAGAGCTGTGATAAGGAAACCAAAACGTGCAAAGAAAGGATTATCCAGAGGAATGTCTTATGCAGGATTCAGAATATCAGCCCCAAGACCCTGGAGTATCTCTTTTCAGCACCCACTGCATACAGCAGCAGCAGCCTAATGCCTGCAGCTCTACACAAACCAAACACCACGTCACCAGAGTCCAGCACCGGGACCCTGCACTATTAAGACTCCCTATCAGATGATGCACTACTGTAAATGTAATAAGGCAGCCCCTCCAGGATCCCTGGGCTGCAGCGCTTGGGTGGGGGGTGGGTGCTCAGCACCAGCCAGCGCCTCAGGGCAAGCCTTTGGAGAGTTCTCCAGTAACCACCTGCCAAGGGAGCTCTTATGTGCCTTCACGGCCAGCTGGGGTCTGCAAGATGAAGGTACCTTGGAGCTCCTAGCAGGGAACCAGCCTGCACTTCCGTGGTCGTTATGTTTCAGCAGTGGGCTGTGAGCAGAAGTCAGCGAACCCGCTGAACTGCCTGCCTGCTCACTGTAACAGCTTGACCCTCACGCTACCACAGGGTCCGTGCACCTCAAAATTCACTCGGGTAACCCCCTGGCTACACAGACTCAACTCAGACAACCAGTTCAGCTCACCTGGAGAGCTGTGCTCCATGCAGCTCTCTGTTTAACTTTAAGTACACCACTACTACCTTCTCACCCATCGCATCTTCCTAACAAAAACATGCAAGACAGTGAAGATGATCCTGCACTGCCGTCTTCGATGCAAGAGAGAACATTGCTGATCACAGAATCAACGTCACTATTACTACTGTATGAGAAACAACTGTTGAGGACATCATGAGAGATCATTCCTGGTCCCCTATCACCATACTAGCTTCCTTCACCATACATGATCTAGCTTCCACTAAAACTTCTGAGGAAAAAAAAATAGTTATTTAGAGACCAAAGCTTCTTCCCCACTAGAAATCCAAAATAGTCACTTTTCTTGACCTGACACACTTTTAAATCATTTGACACTTCTGAATTTCTGAAGTCTTTATATTCTAGGATTTTTTAAAAGTTTAGATCTTGAGGATCAAGGTAAAAGACACTGTACAAAAGAAGCAGCACATTTACAGGGATATTTATCCCTGAAACTGTTAAAATGTCAGACTGCTAAAGAAAGTTTACAATATAATGCTAAATTTCTACTTACAGTAACAAAACCACTGACAAGTCTGATACAGACAACTGAACTCACAGAAACACAGCAGCCTCAAAGAAAGGTCTCAATTTACTGAAAAAAAATGTTACAGACAACAAGATGGTAGTATTCAAGACACCACTGTTCACAGCTTTCACTAGAGCTTAATGTGTTTATCCAATAAGCTGAAATTTAAGGATTGCTTTCTGACTTTGTATTCTACAATTTAATTGCTAACTAAAAATTCTGAACTGTTTTGTTTCCACATGGAAACAAAATCTCACATGACAGTCCTGAACTTACCTTTAAATACTGAGAAGTAAATAGATCTACAAGCAACACTAGGTAGGAGAGATCTCCCCTTGCCACTACTGCTTTGTGCTTTACTAAAGCTTTACGCCAGTACCTGCAGCCAGCTGCCTGGACACGACCTGCTGGAATAATGGACACAGCCAGCAGTCTCCTGCTCCCCCAGCACCTCAGTCACGGCCAGGGAGGAAGCTGCAGACCCGCAGCACAGTGTTCCCAGGCTACACGTGCCCTGCCAGGAGCCATGCCCACAGATAACGCCACAGGAAGGAACCTCAGCACAGCTCTTCTATGTTTGGTTTCCACAACACCAGCCGGCCCATCCAAGAGACACCTTGTTATTTGATAAAGGAAGACAACTGCCTCTGCCCTGAAAGCCAGTTAAACAACGCTGCTAAGGCAGCACACTACAACAGCAGCAGTTTCTTCAAGCAGCTGGTTGAGCATTCTTTTTCTGCAATAAACTATGGAGGTTGCTGGGAGCACCGGTGCTTGGTTCTGGAGCTTTGAGGACTCACCTCAATCACTGCACCAATGCCTGCCGGGATTAGTACCAACAGGCTCGTTTGCTCATCCAGAAGGAAAAGGAATATTACCACAGTGCTGAAGCACCGCCAAAGCACTAGACAGGGGGGGAAAAAAGGATCATTAATATTTACAGCTGAGATGACAGAAGACTGTTGGCCTATTTACTACAACTCTGTCTTACGCAGCTTAAGCATGAACTTCTCCTATATACATCCTGATTCTATCAAGTAGTCCCAGAAGCAGCCAGTGATCTGAATCCCTCCAGGCAAATAAGGAACAAAACCCCATTTTTATGAAATCCTTACCACAAAACAGAAAAGGAGATCAGAATATTGAAGGAAGACTTCCATACAGCAGCACTTCAGCAACGTATCAGTACTACTATGAACTACGTTCATGATTCTTGTCTCAAGGAAGCTCAAAGGCTGTGAGGTGACATAATGTCAGTCTTTGAAACTCACACAACTAATTGTTTGCAGATATTAAGAAATGTATTTTTCTTTTTTTTTTTTTTAACTTCGGATGTTTCTAAGTGTCTATCAACTAATTAGATTCAAATATCCATCCCCCTAAGCAGGAACAGACAGAAGAGCTACAACACACTCAGATATCAATAATTACACTGTACCATTCCATAGCAATTGCCTCTCCAACTTCTCCCTCCGGGCAGGAAGGAGATAAGAGGCAGAACGATGACTAGGCTTGCTAAGGAGATGATGGAACCATCAATTACCCAGACTGGAGATTGATACTTTGATAGTAAGTTTAAAAACCCTTTGTCACTCAGTCTCTTCAATGTGACTTTACTCACTTTTTAAGCTGGCAATTAACACTTAATTCTGAAATTCCATGGACCATTTTGAATTTTTACTAAGTTTTTGGCATTCATATGCCAAAAACAAAAGCACTTTGATAAAGATGATAAACAGAAATGAGAAACATAATTTAGAAAGCCTCTTTTTTCCTGGTATTGACAGTCCTCACATGAGGGAGAGTCTCAGAGGTCAAGTGACTCCAGGTTTATCATTTGGGTTTATAATAGGAACAGAAAAATCTATCAGAAAAACAAGCAGTAGGTACTAGCATAATAAACAAGGCTGAGGAGAGATATGTTACACAGTAAACGCCCAGGGCTGGCTACTACCTTCATCTGTCTCTAGGGAGGATTGCCAGGATGTCAGATCACTATGTTCCTCTTATCCTTCCAAATTCAAGTCAACTCAACCCTCTCATGCTCTTCCCAGGAAGCTCCCCGCTCCACTCCCTCCTCAGGAATTTCTACTGCTCGTTTACACCAAAGCCCAAATCAAACAACAGCATTTATACTGTTCCTTTTCCCTCCCAGAGATTTTGGAACCTGTAGTTATCTACAAGGTACAGATGGGACTCATGGGACAGCATTACCCACGATAGAACATTCTCACCACCCACAGGATTTTTTTTTTTTTGGGTCCTTATTTTTCTGTTCCTTCAGCAAAGGAAATCCAGTAACTGACTTAAAATTATTCTCAGTTGTAAAACAGACAGCCATCAGAAGCAACATGAGGGCTTAAAAGCCAGTGATACTTGAGCACAGTGCTAACAAAGTTTGAACCAGCCCATTACCCATCTTCTTTTAATACACAAACACTTCCCGTTTCACCACCTTGGTGAATCTACAACGTTGCAACTTAAGACTAAAGCCACACAATACACATTACATAGCACATGCACAACAGCTCACATTCTGTCTCATACCTGCTTTTGTAGACATCCCAATCATGCTCCTCTTTTTCTTCCAAAAACTGATGTCATTTTTGAATGCAAGGAAATCAAAGAGAAGCTGCAAATAGCAAGAAACCCATTTGTTTGTTCAAACGTGCACTAGTTAAAGACTACCAGCTGCACTCTTAAAAATGCATTTAAGAAAAAAAACCTGTTTTAGAAGCCTCAGGAACAAAAACTAAATGCCACAACTAAAAGATAAAAAGAAAAACTTACTTAGAAGTCCAGGCTTCAAAAGCAGTGCAAAATTCTGTGTACTCCTACTACTACAATGCTGCATCTGGTAAAGAAAGTTAGTGACCCACTACAGGGCAACACATGATAGAGGATGAAGACCTGAGGATCCTGAGGAATTCCTTACCTCCTTGGCAGACTGGGGAAAGCAACACTAAGTTAGATTCCAAGTGCTTTGTATTGGACCAACAGCCAAATTAGGCTTGGATAAGTACCAATGTTTTAAAAAAAATCCTAAAATACAGCAAGTAATTTTCTCTTCTCTATTTCACCACCAAGAAATCGATCTGAATTTGAAGGACATTTTAGCATTAAATTTATCTGTACTATGTTTTCCAGATTTTTCAGTATTTTTGTTCAAACTTAGCATTGACCATTTCAGTTGGAAGTGACCTACAATGATCATCTAGTCCAACTGCCTGATCGCTTCAGGGCCAGCCAAAAGTTAAAGCCTCTTGTTAAGGGCATTGTGAAAAATGCCTCAAACACCATCAAGCTTAGGGCACTGGCCACCTGTCTATCTAGGAAGCCTGTTCCAGTGTTTGACCACAGTCTTCACAAAGAAATGCTTCCTCATGTCAAGTCTAACCCTCCCTTGGTGCAGCTCTGAACTATTTCTGGGTGTCCTGTCACTAGATCCCAGGGAGAAGAGCTCAGCACCTCCCTCTCCACTCCCCCATCTCAGGAAGCTGTAGAGAACATCGAGGCTGCTCCTCAATCTCCTTTTCTCAAAACTAGACAAGTCCGAAGCCCTCAGTCGTTCCTCACAGGACACACCCTCCAGCCCTTTCACCAGCTTTGTAGCCCCTCTCTGGGTGCATTCAAGGATCTTCACAATCCATCTTAAATTTTGGGGCCCAGAACTGGGCACAGTACGCAAGGGGAGGCCGCACCAGTGCTGAGTACAGCGGGATAATCCCCCTCTCTCGACTGGCTGGTGATGCGGAGTTTGATGCACCCCAGGATGTGGTTTGCCCTTTGGGCCACCAGGATATTTTTCAGTATTTCCATTAGGCATTCACTGTCTTAAAAGAAAAAAAAAAAAGGGAAAAAAAGAAATAGAAAAAAAAAGGAAAAAATGAAAAAAAAAGAAAAGAAAGAAGAAAAAAGAAAAAAGGAAAAAAAGGAAAAAAAGAGGAAAAAAAAAGGATCCCAGATTCAAGAAATTCTTGGGTCTGAGAATTTTAATGAAAAAATGTATTTTTTTAATTTGGGCAAATCATACACAAAAGAAAAAAAATATCCTAAGAGCCAGTCCCAGCCTACAGATACCCTACAAACAGAATGGAAAAAAAAATGAAAAATGGGCTGGGAAGTCTACAGGCTTCCAACCAAGTTAATTGTATGTAATGTAAGAAACATAGCATGTCCAGCAAGTTCTTGTCTATCCCAGAGTACTGCAATTGTATTGAGCATAACTGTAGATGACAAAAATGTTCAAAGTAGAAAAAAAATTTTCATTAAAACAAAATTTTGTATTTAAATGAAGACAGATGCAATGCTGATGAAGACACAAACCAGCCATGCCTACAGCCACGAGCTCTGCACTTCACAGCAACAATGTTTTGAATTAATCTAGATCAGCTCATCTAAATTTCTCCAGGGGTTAGAAGTCAGAGCCTCAAACCCTACTGTTGGTGCCCGAGCTGCGACACTGCAGCAGTAAACTTGGTGAGAACTCAGTTTAGCAGAAGACATGAACTAATGTTGACAGGCATATTAATTCTGGGTGTTTTGGTTCAGCTAAAAAGTTATGATAATGAAATTCAATGGTTTCTATTTCAGTCAAGACTTTTTAGTTTACACCTAGGTATCTCATATTTCTATTTTCTTTGAGATTTGTGTATTAACTTGGTATTAGAAGCAGAGCTGACTTGTATCAGAAATCGCTTCTGAAATTTCTCTACTGAAATTACTGTTTTGAAGAACAATTCTCAACAAATGAAAGAGCTGAAATTCAACCCACCTCCACCCCTTTATTTCATATGCTGTATTTCCTAAAACCCCCCAGGTTTCTCTACTTACATGAAATGCTGCTACGAAGAACGTCAAAGCCAGAAAGTACAGATTAGTGTCAACAAAAATTCCTTTTACTTCATCTGCATCCTTTTCTGAAAACCCTAAGGGAAAGAACAAGTAATTACACAAAAAGTAATACAGTTCATTGCTGTTACAATGGAGATCCTTGCTCTACCATAAAGAAGCCCCCTACAGTCTAGTGAGAGAAAACGAAGTCAGGAAAGATAACCCTGACAGTAAGATGCAGACTTCCAAGAGTGATGATTAGACTCACAAAGGGGCTCATCAGTGGAGCAAACATCTGAAGACCATAAAAGCCTGGCTACATCACCACCAACACAGAGCATATGAACTTCAGAGTGAAAGTGTACACTTACTCCATTACATTAAAGCAAAACACAGAATTTAAACTGGAGGTTTTAAATGCATGAAACTATTACCTGAATTCCCTTATAAATTTGTAAGGGAGCCAAAGCAAGAGGCCAGCCAGACCTGAAGTGTCAGAAGCAGTATGATCAGAACCCAGATTCCTTCTTCGTGCTCAGCTTGAGCCCAAAGACTTTGCTGTGCCTGCCTATATTTCACTGTATGTATACATACAGCTACAGTGACCAGCTATATATACCTTATATCAAAGCTTATACAGCAGTGATCCGCTTTCCTGTTCCATGGATGACAGAGGAAACCTGTGGCAATAATTCTCTGGTTTGGCCTCTTACACTTTTACAGGAGTACTATCCAAATAAAATTTATTTTTAAAATGTTTCATTCACCTCTGTGTTCTTGTCTCTTACCACCTGTCAATATTTTATTTCCACCTGTAAGGTAAACCAACGTAAGATTTGCAGCATTAAACCTTTTCACCAGCTAACCAGGGAAAAGGGAAAGTTAAGTGTTATCTGTGTACTTAAAGAAACAAATGAGGTGTTGGCTTTGGCCTAAAGTCACTGAAGATAAAAAACATACCGAATTGTTGGAGGGAGTACACAGCATCCTGCATGTGGATCCAAAATCGAAGTTTTCCAAGAGATATTTTGTCATATGACACTGTCAGAGGTAGCTCTGTCGTTGAACGATTTATAACCTGGATTTCAAAGAGATCGAGTTTCATTTGTAACAGCAGAAACACCACAACAATTGCTTCCACCCTGTTTTCTTTGCTATCATAAAGGGAAGCGATCCTATCACACTGATTTAATCACACAATGTTAAGAAGTCAGTTTATTTTTGCAAAAGAATAAAATCTTAAGACTTCTATACCATACCTCAAGTCTGGGTGGTTTGGGTTTTTTTTTCCCAAAAAACGCTAAGTTAGCAGCTTGTTCTGTGCAAGTTCTTACAGCAATCTCACTGTCACTCTATACAAATAAATACTTCTGAGACATTTACATGAAGTTCCCTCTGCTGGTCTCAGCTCAAGTGGAAAGAGTGTGCTTAAGGTAACTGTCTCTTGATAGTTCTTCTCTGAACATGTACACTAAGTTTACCTAAACTAGAAAGAAGATTAAAATAAAAAATAAAAAATCATATCCTAAGGGCCACAGCCAGAACTGCACTAAATCTGAGCTGGTTTTGAGAGAAATTAAAGTTATAACAACTTGTACCAAAACAAAAGCTGGGGGAACAAGATAATACTACTTGCTCACACTGGTGAAAACACCAAAGCTAAAGCTAAGCCAGCTACACTGCCTACAAAACTTGGGGTATGGAGTGTCACAGAAAGCCTCTTCCTGCTCCAAGGTAAAAAATTTCAGCTAATCATCCTGTACTATCTACACTTCAGTCATGATGAGAACTACCTGGGTCCCCCTTTGGTTGGGGGGAAACCCCCCCTAAAAAACGTCTCCAGTTCCTTCTGCACAATAGGTGACTCTCTCAAGTAAGTTTAAAGCAAAGCAAAGAAAACTGTCCTCGCAGATGTTGGAAATCTCCCCAGCTACCCAGGTACAAGTGTTACACTTGTAAGGAGAGCTCCAGACTACAGGCAGGCCGGCACTGTGAACTGCAACAGTTCAATATCTGTTGCTCCCGGCTCCTAATTACTACACAATCATAATTCCCATCTCACAAGTGCTGCTCTACACTGTATCTGCTCCTACTGTAATTAGTTAGCTGACACCTCTCTGATGAACAGGCTGCTTCTGATCCTTACATTGCAGAACATGGTTTTAGCCTCCTCAGGTAGAGGTCAGGTCAGAACTGGGGATGACTCTTGCTCTCCCATTCATTCCTTCCTCTGGTGAGTACAAACAATTCTCCATGAGGAAGGGCTGAGGCAACTGGGGGTGTTTAGTCTGGAGAAGATGAGGTTGGGGGGAGACCTAATTGCTGTCTACAACTACCTGAAAGGAGGTTGTGGAGAGGCAGGGGCTGACCTCTTCTCCCTTGTGACAAGTGATAGACAAGAGGAAATGGCACCAAGTTACTCCAGGGGATTAGATTGGATATTATGAAAACCCACAGAGAGTTGTCAGGCATTGGAATGGACTGCCCAGAGAAGTGGTGGAATCTCCATCCCTGGAGGTATTTAAAAGATGGTTAGACGTAGTGCTAAGGGACATGGTTTAGTAGTGAATAGCAGGCTGGGGTGATGGTTGGACTTGATGATCTAACCAAGATCTCACCACCATCCCAAGACCCTGTAAACATTTCAGACGGTGGCAGAACATGTTTGCACGTGAGAGAAAGGGAAGCTGAGGAAGTTTTATAAATACAGCAGGGAGAAAGCCTGAGAAACTAGAGTGGTGTCAGGAATCCCTGAATCGTTGGGAAAAACAGACAAACAAACAACAAAATAGGGTGAAAACACCGTGGTCAGAGCTGACAGCAGAGAATGCTGGCAAGACTACAGCTGTTTACCAAAAGCTATCTTCCAGGCTTCTCCCTTTTAAAGGATGCCTGTAATCCCTTTGTTCTCATTTCAGTTTCTCAGCCTGTCAAAGAAAGCATCAACATTTCTGGGAGAAAAGGAAAAAAAGTGTTATCTATGCAGGACAGACCGTGGGTCAGTAACACGCAGCAACTGCACTCCATGTGGAGGAAGCGCCACTAAGGGGTTCTGGGTAGCACTGGGAGAACATCAGGTTGCAATACAAGACAGAGGCAGGAATTCTTCACCACCAAAACCAAACTAAATGAACATATAAAAATAGAAGAATGAACTCTTTCTCAGTGAACAATCAGAAGTCCACAAGTGCTGCCTCACAACCTAGCTGGGTGTGATGGTTGCTAGGCCTTTGAAAACTCTGGAGTTACCAAATCTCTGCAATACAACTCACTCTTGTAGTACGGTCTCAGAACATCACATGTTACTTCTAGCACTCTATCAGTACCACAAAACAGCATGTGAACAAATCAAACAAGTTCAAGGGTATGAATTTTATTCTATTGAATCAGAATCCTGTGCAAGCCCTAAACTCCCAGTGTTGGCAAGAACTTTTAAGAACATGAGGAACCCATAACCTCCAGACTAAGTACTTACCACAGAAGACCTACATCTGGATCAAAATAAGTCACTTCAAAACCTATGCAGCCTAGCACAAGCAGGTAAGATGCACCTTCAGCTCCATGACTTTACGCTGGGCATAACTGTGTCTATGACCCTATTTACAGACAAATGCTGACTGTGCTCCACCAGAACTGTATCAGCTTCATCCCTGCTCTTCATTTAGCCTTCACTGTCTCCTAGTATGCATCCCACTGCTTCTGCAGGACTTGCAAGCAGTCTGGCAAGTCACTACTGAGAAGTCACACAAGCCAGAGCCGAAGGGGACGTTTGCTAGATCTGATGGAACAGTCTTTGCAGCACCTCTCAGGATTCTTAACGACTTTAAGGCAGTGAGATACAATAGCATCACCCATGACATGCATGACAACTGCAGGAATGTCATTATTAACATGAGAATGCCGAGTTTATCTGTAAACAGGGTACATGACCAGTTAGAAGCTCGTATGAATGTACTGAACCGAATGAACTGTGGTAAGAAACTTAAAACAAAGGGCAATGACTTCTAAGAAAAACATCCCAAAAGTGTATCTAAAGGAATACTGGACAAAACTATCTGCTAACCAGGATTTGTAAGGTCCTGAACAACTCGGGTCTAGGTTGTCCCTGTTCTGAGCAGGGATAACCTCTGGAAATCCCATCCAAGCTGCTTCTTCTGTAGCTCCATTATTGCAGTTTCTAAGTCCCAATTTCTTTGAGAGCACAAAATCACTGGGTGTACTGCAACAGCAGGCTTTCAGGTGCTCAGCTTACTCTACCATGGTAGAGAGCACCACCAAAACATTTACCTGTGAGTGAATTTTTTGGAGAGAAGAGGATAGCTGCTGACTTATCACAGTGTAGCTCCAGGATCAGTGTGTGCAGTGTGCTCACCTCCCTGGAAGATCCCAGAAGCTGCTCTGGGATGCTAACACAACTTCTTCAGCTTAGGGAGTCAAACTGCTCGTGAGGCTGCTCCCACTGCAGCTGGTGCTGCAGTCATGTCCTCTGTATCCCCCCAAAAGGCAGAAGCTATGGAATTCAAATATCTTTTGGCAGAACAGATGGGAGTGCTTGGCAGATAGTTCTGCCACAGGTGAGTCTCAAAGCCCAGTACCAGCCCCTGCAGTGACCACAGTTGACCACATAAAATTAAACAGTCATTGATAGAGTCCTTTTGTGAAGTTATACTTTTTCATTATAACAAACAATGAATGACAAAATGTTAATTAAAACAACATTGAAGATTATGGTTAAAGCTGTTAAATGTAATTAAAGGTATTCTATTACTCACCATCAAATCTTTCACTCTGTTGCTTAGCTGATCAATAAATAATATTGGAAGGTAATGCACTGTCTTCCCCAACTGAACCCTAGGATGTTTAAACATGGATTTTATGACTGTAGTGATCTAAAAAGAAAACTACTTTTCATTCAAATTAGCACTCATTCACCACTTTCAGGTCTACCCATGTAGATATTTCCCACCACCTCTTCAGGCACATTTTCTTTTAACACACAGCAAGAAAGAAGCCACCAGCCTAGAGTCTTTCATTGAGAGGTGTTTGTACAAAAAAAAGACAGGCACATCATATTTCTCCTTTTAGTTTGTTTTTACTTTTCTCTAGGGTGAAAGAAGAAAAACAAAACAACAAATGAAGTTGTTTGTGATGATGCTGAAGCTGTTGCATGACCAAGGGCAAAGGAAACTAAAAAGCATGGTGAAGTGAAATATGCTGAAGTTTGCTACCACTCGTTTGTATCCTTCATTTGTCTCAAGTGTTCCTCTCCTACAGCACCACTGACAACTCTCCACCATCTCCCCCATTCCTCTGCACCCCAAATGACATCTATCAAATAGTCAGCAACAGCACGTGTTCTAGCCAGCATGGCACTACCAACACGATGGCTGGGACACATGCAGGAAGGATAGATGCTACTGGAGAGTGTGCAGAAGGAGCACAAATCTTCTCTGCCTTCACCTCAGCAGAAGCACTCATTTGGATTGCTCTACCACCTCACTCACCTGCAGGAAAGCAATATGGAAATTTCCCAGCCTTTCAGCCCTCTACAAAACTGACTGCTGAAAAATTGGGTGGTTGGTTTTTTTTTATCAAATTATGACTGACATGCAATTGTTTTGTCAGTATCTTAGAAAAGTATTGGGCCCTTAGAAAAGGACCCAATGCCCTACGAGGGATGAATCCTTGAAGTCCTTCGCTGGAAAGTGTTACCTACACGGTGACCTTCTCAGTGGCTGCCAAAGGAGCCAGCATAACGGAGCTTTGTAAAGCCCCAAGGTTTTTAGCTGTTGACAAAAGAAAGAAGTCTCTGTGCATGCTGAGAACAACTGCATGCTAAATAGACAGTGGGCAACAGTAACACAGAAGAATGCTACATTGAGGCTCCTAAATACAGCTTGGTGATTTAACTGAAGAGGTTTAGATTACTATGTAGCAACTACCATTAAGGTTACTGCTAGTGGGATCGCAGCTGGTTATTTCATACCCAAACTGTTTCCTGTAGAATGCAATGACACAACAGTGCTGATGTGTATCTAAATCTGATCAGAAAAAATATCCTCCTTCATCAACCCCCGTGCAACCCCTTCTTGTTACGTGCCTCTCTTGCAAGTTACTATGCTTATCTGTGCTGGCTGGGAAGCTATCCCAGAACCCTGGGGTCTACTGATCAAGCAACTACTTCTGGATTTAACAGGATACTTGTAGAGGAAGGTATCAGCATAAAACAGCACAAGCCAATACAGTGCTATTTATATGGCTAACACTGGAAGTAATTTAAGCAAGCTGCGAACAGAAGCTACTGCCTGCATTCTGTGGCCTAAAAACCTGTCCCTGCTGCTCAGTATCTTCTTAAGAAAATGACACAATGTAGGAACTCACACTATTAGAGTAACATAAAGCCAATCATAAAGGGAGAATAAGAGATGTCACACGGGATCAGCTGCGCTTCTTCAGCACTAGCAGTCTGTACAGACAATCTGCAGATGAAGGGTAACTGGGAACATCAAATAATTGCTTGAAAAAAGGACCCAAGTACGATTTGGAACAATGGGGTATGAAGTCTACTGCAGCATTTTACTTGTGTCTTTGTGGTTCTGCTTGGCCTTACTGTGGTAACTCCATACAAAAAATAGGATTCTAAACTCCAAGGTGCCCAGGAACAAGAGATCTCCTACGAGGTTTTATAGTACACAGCATTGTACTGACCATCACTACTGAAATGCAACCATTAGGAGTATCTATTTTTGTCACCTAAGCACCAATTTAAACACAAAATTCTAAAGGAGGCCAGGGAGGATATTGTATAAATGTAGAGCAAGTTTATAACAACAAATCTAGCAAAATTCAGTCACTGACTTACATCTTCATGTAACGGTGAACATCGGCAGGGAGCGACGACCCATCAAAGACAAAATCTTCCACCATCACATTTAAGGTTAATCTTGACCTCCAGTGAGAGACAGGTTCATCCAGAGCATTGGTCTGCTTTTCTGCTTCAATTTGCTTTAAAAAAGACAATAAACAGACAAACTGCTAAACAATACAGAATTTTGAATAGGGCAGTACTCTAACTCACAGGATCTATGGAGTCGTTAACTGTATCACTGAAGCCCACTAAGAAACACCTTACCTCAGTTCTGACCAGATCATGTATTATGCTCAAATACACAGAACAGACTGTAAGCACCCACCATAATCTGACACTGAAAAACTTCACTTGCTCATTAAGAATGAGTATTCAGCTAATTAATCATAGTGCCTGAGGAATGTGGCTACTAGTCAGAAAAAGTGAAATAAGAACTGTAGAGCATCAGTCAAAAGGGTGTGGCTGATCACCCATATTGATCTTTTCACTCCCAAAAATCAATCAGACCATTAGCTTTGAACTGAGCTTCCAAATGCTGCTGTGTAAAGCAGTGCTGACATCGACTATGACCTTAGCTTCCAGTGGATGCTTATCCCCAGGGCACACAACCTGCTTCCTTTGGATGAACAACACTTGTTCTGACTTTCAGTGCTGCACTCCAGCCTCAACTCATTTTCAACTTCATTCTGACAACATTTAGAAACAGGACTGCTGGCTGCAGGTGTATTGCAGATTCCAAAGAACAACAGAGGGAAATTCTCAAGCTCTACTTAGTATGAGGCACAACAGCCATTCATAAATATTTCATTAATAACCCTACATTCCCCCCTCCCAGTGAGTAATCATAGCATTTGTCAAAGGACAAACTTACTCTCTTGAAGTGAGAAGTAAGAACATTCTAAACAAAAAGCAGCAATTTGACATTGGTCACTCACTGATGTCAAAATCCAAGTTCCTACCTCTGTTTTATAAAAGCAGAGTGTATTATTTCACATAAATCTAGTTCACTATAGAAAGCAGCAGCGGGCTGTAACAGAACAGCACAGTACTTCTACCAAAAGCAATGAAGCCTTAAAAAGAAGTAATTAATGTTAATGAGGGAAGTTCTTTAATAGCAGCCAGAGTTATCGAGGGCTCTACTTCTGCTGTGCCAAGCGGTCTTCTATCAGCGTACAAGCTGATAATCAAGAAGAGGCATTTCGATCCCTCCCAATATCATATATAATTTCCTTAATAATAATTACTTTTATTATTATTATTATTACTAGCACTGAAACAGTTACAGGAAAGCATACTGCTAAAACACTGGACGGGAGAGCACGGTTTGACTTCCAAGTTCTATTTCATTTCTGAAAACACAAGCACAGCAGATGCTAACACTAACAGGGTTAGAAGTTACTTTTTCTGCACTTGTTCATCTACAGATGGAAAAACCACCTACCTTTGTGTCTGACTCTCCAGTGAGCAAATTGATCTCTTCTGGTTTAGGAACCATGTATGTGGTCAGAGGGCTCACTATATGCACCTGCTTACTGTCATGCCACGGCAGAATGCCAGCATGATGAAGAAATATATATGCATATAACGTGCCATTATTTCGGGTTTTCTTTGGTACAGAGACATTCACTGTCCTAAAATACAAAATAAACACATTATGAGGTGACATAGCACATGTGCAGAGGAGGGCCACAAAAAAGATAGAGGGCTGAAGCACCTCTCCTATGAAGACAGGCTGAAAGAGTTGGGCTTGTTCATCCTGGAGAACACAAAGCTTTGGGGAGACCTCATAGCAGCCTTCCAGTACCTGAAGGGGCCTGCAGGAAAGCTGGTGAGGGGGTGGTTGCAAGGGCAGGGAGTGATAGGATGAGGGGCAGTGGTTTTAAACTAGAGCAGGGTAGGTTTAGATTAGACATTAAGAAGTTCTTCACTCTGAGGGTGGTGAGACATTGTCACAGGTTGCCCAGAGAGGTGGTTGAGGCCCCATCCCTGGAAATATTCAAGGTCCAGCTTGATGAAGATCTGAGCAACCTGATCTACGTGAAGATATCCCTGCTGACTACAAGGGGGTTGGACTAGATGACTTTTAAAGGTCCCTTCCAACCTAACGCATTCTGTGATCCTGTGTGGAAATATTTAGCTATTACATGCAATACATGTAAAGATCACTGAGCATCTCCTGGAAACAAGCAAAAAAAAAAAAAAAAAAAAAGATTGGAGGGCATAGAAAAAATAGCACAGATTTGGGTTGGCTGGCACATTACAGTTCATTCTGGCTAACATGCCCTGCTGAGCCATGGCTGGATGGGATCAATTTATATACTCCAGTATAATATTTGCGTTTCCAGAGCACTACTATTATCTCAAGACACTTTGATCTTTGTCCAACCCCTCCTTTATTACCCTAGACAACACAGGACTGCATCATCAGGTCTTCTGCTGTTTTCCCCTGCCAGTAGACCATAGGGCCAAAATTACCACAGCACTTCTAGCAAACAGCCTCCCATGTGCTGAATGTGCATCACAGATTGCACACATGACACAAAGCTTAAAAAGAAAATCACAAAGTTCTGCCAAGCACTTTGCATCAACAAAACATCTTCTCAGCTATACTATGCTAAGTGCAGAACTTTAGACAGGAGCCCCAAACTGTGAAGTCACCCCCACCCCATTAGTCAAGAAATTACCCTACTCGCAACCTTGCACAAAGCCTCCCCTTTTGCTGCTCATGTGCTCAGGTTCGTTTGCTCTGAATACTTTCAGTAGCTCCACAGACTCTGACAGGAAAACAATTCTTCTATTTTCCAGTCTGTCAGAGATGAATTTTAATGACCTGAGCTACGGATCAGTATGTTTTTAATTACAGAAAATGCAGAAGAGGAAAGAACCTGGGAGACTCTGCAACAAGAAGGTCAAGAACAATACAAAGCACAAACCAAGTAGGTGTAATCATTGTAACTGTAGAGAGACACACATGGACTGCAGTGTTACACTCAGAAATTTGTCTAAGGGTGCAACCTTATTCCATCTTAGCACTAACATCCCTTCAGACGGTGTTAAACCCAAAGCTACCAGAAAAAGGAGGCTTACTTTTATGATTATCAGTTATGGAAAAGCTTATTGCTAAAGCACTGGACAAAAGAACAATTGCACTACCAAGTTCTATTTCAGGTCTGAAGCTGGGACTATCAAGAGCAAAACACGCAGCTAGTGGACTGGCTACATGTGTTATTAGAGGAAGGTCTCAAGCATTTCCAGGCACTCTGACTTAGATGTTCACAACAGAAAGTAATTTCTACTATTATAGCAAAGCATGCTTTTGGAAAACATCTGCCTACACGGCTGAAAGCAGTATGCTGAGCCAAACTAACCAATACTCAAGCCTAGCCCATCATACAGACTTTACTGCCCTAGCACAGCTAGTGAGATGTTTTGAGTAGAATTTGAAAGTTAAGGTAATGTAGGACAGTGCTCAAGAACTGTAAAATCTACATGAGAGAAAGAAGCATTTCTGCATTTACTAATACAGCTTTGTTTTGCAGCTTTGTTTCTTCCATCTACAAGATGATTTTCAAGTGTAAGAAAAGTTTGCCTAAGAGTCTATTCCCAGGTGAACTTGGCACGCTGTTGCCATCAAGGCAGCCACGTTACCAATGTTCAATTCATGCAGTATTCTAGGAACTTCTGAATGAAGAGAAAGTTACTAGCTTTATTAACAGCAGCACGTCATCCTGGATTCCAAGGCTGACACCCATCCAGCACCTCTCCTGCCTTCACATGGCAAATACAGCTGTTACTTGAAGAAGACAAGTGTGAACTGAACACCAAGAGCCAGTACAACACACAAAAGTAGCTTCATCCCCAAACTAAGGACCATGAGAACAATGACTCTACTCTTTCAACACAACGTTTGTAAACAGCCCACCTTACTACACGTGTACTTCCAGACGTGTAGCTTCCAGCCAGGATACACGCTTCAGAATCAAGCAAAGAACTCGCAGTTTGCACACCTACCTTTCAAACTTGGACTCGATATCAAAATCCTCCACGTTCAGGACCAGATCTACATTACTCTCAGCGCCAATGTTTGACCGTGTGGTAGTATACACACTTAGCTGAAATCGAAACAGAGCACAGGGAAAGCAGGGTGGGAAATACAAAGTTCACACGTCCGTAGGTCTATTTCGGTTTCGCTGACTTCCCCGCTCACAGGACAGCTACACCCACTGGGACAGAAAGCGACCCGCTCAGAAGAGTCTAAGGCAGCTGCCTCCCATCCCTTTGAAGAAACACGCTGTACCACAGCCGCTGCGTGCGTTTCCCGGGGATGACATGCCCTTGGAGCTGAAGCCTGCCAAGCAAGCCGGGTCGTTGCTCCAGCCAGGCCGCCCTGCCCGGCGCGTGTGCCGACACGACACACCGAGTCAGCAGTTAAATGCACTTCCCTCCTACCCGGCCTTCAGCTGCGGGCCTCAGCCCCAGGGCGGGGGTGCGGGCACAGAGCACTAGCGGCGCGCACCCCGCTCTCCGCTGCCCCCCGCCACCGCGACAGCCGCGGCGGTGACAGGGGTCGGCCGAGGGAGCTGCGCGCCGGGGCCGCGGACAGGCCACGCGTGACCGGAGCCGTCAGCCGAGTCAGCGCAGTGGCAGAGGAGCCAGGCCCGGGCAGGCGCTACCAGGCCGGGGCCGGAACCCACGCCGGACCGAGGAGCCCGTTCCCCGGGCGTTTGGCTGAGAGGTCAAGGGCCGAAGCGGGGTGCGGCGGCCTCCCGCGGCGGCAGGGGCCGCTCCCGGACAGCCGCAACCGCCCGTCCGTTTCCATCGGCCGCGCCCGGCTTACCTGCAGCTTGGGCCTCCGCGCCAGGTAGGGCCAGACGCAGCCCGCCGAACCGCCCGCCTCGGGGCAGGGCCGCGTGTAGACGATGCCGTACATCACCCAGCACGTGTGCACCACGTAGACGGCGAACACCCCCACCACCAGGCTGGTGAACGAGCTGCGGCTCAGCATGGCGGCGGCCGCCCCCCGCAGCCCCGCTCGGGATCAGCCGGGCCGCCCCGCCGCCGCCGCCGCCGCCGCCGCTCTCGCATCCCCCGCGCAGGCAACCGCCCCGCCCGCCCGTCACTTCCGGCGGACGGAGAAAGCGCCTCCTCGCCGCCTAGCAACCGTGCCAGGGAGGTGCTCGCCCCGCGGCGGGTGCGTCACGGCGCTGACGCCGGCGGGGCGGCGCCCGAAGCCGCTAGGGGGCGCGGAGGGGAGGGGAGCCCCGCACGGCCCCGTCCCGCCGGGGTGAGGGCAGGGCGGGTCGCGGCGGCCACGGCGCGAGGAAGGGCCCGTGACGTGAGGCTGGGGAGGGGTGGCAAGGGGGAGAGCGGGCTCCGGGGCGGCGCTGTGCCCACACCATGCCCAGTCCCGGTAGGAGAACAGCAGCACCGGGGCTTAATACAAAGAAATAATGAGTAATCATCACCAGCCTGCAGGCTAAGCCGAAGCAGCCCCTGCGGGAGGCAGACGGAGGGGCAGTGACACAGAATCACAAGGTTGGAAAAGACCTTTTGAGGTCATCGAGTCCAGCCATACCCGTCCTCTACTAAACCATATCCCTGAGCACCTTATCTACCCGTCTTTTAAACACATGCAGGGGCAGCGACTCAACCACCTCCCTGGGCAGCCTGTTCCAGTGCCCAATAACCCTTTTGCTGAAGAACTTTTTCCTAATATCTAATCTGAATATGCCCTGGTGCAGCTTGAGGCCATTCCCCCTCATCCTGTTACCTGGGTGAAGAGTAAGGAGTAGGCAGTAGTAAGGTGTCCCCTCAGCCTCCTCTTCTCCAGGTTGAGCCACTCCTCATAGCATTTGTCCTCCAGCCCCTTCACCAGCCTGGCTGCCCTTCTCTGGACTCGCTCCAGGACCTCAATGTCTTTCTTGTAGTGAGGAGCCAAAGGTGGACACAGCACTCGAGGTGTGGCCTCAGCAATGCCGAGTACAGGGGCACAATCACCTCCCTAGACCTACTGGCCACACTGTTTTTGATACAAGTCAAGATGCCATTGGCCTTCTTGGCCGCCTGAGCACACTGCTGACTCATATTCAGTCTGCAGTCAACCAACACCCCCAGGTCCTTCTCTGTCTGACAGCTCTCCAGCCAGTCTCCCACAGGCCTGTAGTGCTGCATGGGGTTGTTATGCCCCAAGTGCAGGAATCTGCACTTTGCCTTGTTGAAGCTCATCCTGTTGGTCTCAGCCCATCCACCCAGCCTGTCCAGATCTCTCTGAAGAACCTCTCTATCCTCAGGCAGATCAACATTTCCTCCCAGCTTAGTGTCCCCAAACTTATTGAGGGAACATTCGATCCCTTCATATAGGTCACTGATAAAGATGTTGAACAGAACTAATGTGATGAGAAAGGAAAGGAGCAAGAGGCACAAACCCTTAGGAAGGGCAGCTGTACCCTGAAGGAAGGGCATGCTGCCATAGCATGCAGCCCTCCTGCCAAGCTGCCCACCCCACTCTGCTCTTGCAGGCCTGATATATTGACTTTGTCCCTCAAAGGAGCAGGGAATGCTCTTCCAGGCACCACACTGGGAGTTGGAAAAGGAGCATTTCCCGTCATCATGTATTCCCTCACATGGTGTCAACCTGGAGAAAGCAGTAACATACCTCAAGCGTTCATGGGAGAAGAGGCACAGGAACAGGTTAGAGATGCTCTCTCCCCAGTAGTTCAGCTCAGCAGCACAATGGGGAGCTCCCCTGCAACACCCACGAGTGGGGAAGTGGGCCCACGGGCAGGTGAAGGGGTGGGGCGTTACTGTCAGCACATGGTAGAATTTGCGGCAGTGCAGCTTATGTCCACTGGACCTCATTACACCTCTGTCCACCCTCCCATATGAAATCCTCATTTATGTAGGTGTCTAGAGTGTTAGCTCATTTCGTGTCTGTTTCCTGGATAAATAAAAGCCAGAGCTACTTTGGTCAGATTTAGACAGGCTTGTTCTCCAGGCTTCTAGAGCCCCTTTTCTGAATCCTTTCTGATCTTTCAATATTCTTCTTTAAGCAAGAAAACAGAACTGAAGTCCCTGTCATCCTTATGGGAAGCAAAACCGAAAAAAACCCTCCCAGGTCAAAAACCACACACCCACACAAAAAGCCCTGAACATTCCAAACCCAAACAGAAAACCCCTTAAGCCCCTGCATTTTGGTATTTCAAACTCGTAGCTGCCAGGAAACAAACACTGTTCTCCTACACCCACAGTCACAGAGAACATACATCAACAAAGCACATCTCAACATTTACAGACTCAATTGTATTCACAATTACAATTTGTATCCTTGCTCTTAGTGTACACCTTGTTGTTCATTTAAAAAAAAGCCTTAAACCTAAAACCAAAAAAATCCAGAAGAAACCAAACTTATTTTTGTTTCATTTTTAATATGGCTTCACGCTGAAAATTCAATTTACAAGCCATTCATAAGGAAAACATCCAGTTGGGCAGATTGAGCCATGATTGTATACTGCACATCAACACCTGTAGTGTATCATTTAGTTCCCTTTTAATAAGTCATCATACGACGTATGTAGCGTCGTTTAAGCATCTACATCATTTGGCTCGGTTCATCACCCTCTATAGTCCGTTTCAACCTATCAGACAACTAACAAGAAAAGAATGCTCAAATTGAGGTATTTCCTTTAAGAATTGACTGATCACTGGTATTCAGAGGTAATCTCAAATCAGGTACTTTTAAACATTGAAAAATGTACAAAACCAAGTTCATTTTTAAAAAATATTATCCTTAAGTCCTCCATGCATGTTAATAAAAAATATAAAAATCAAATTTGTAGCACTGAAGCTATACTCTGCCTTCTGCAAAAGTGCTTCCACAACTGGAGCCACGAGCTGCAGTCACCTTTAGCACACTGCTTGCTTTTGCTTTTCAGTTCTGTAGTCCGTTCAGTGCAAAGGTAATAGTCTATGTACACATACCATAGGAGCCATAGGGGGGAAATGTACAGCAGAAAATAGGCATTCAGAATATTATCATTCAGTAGCGCTATATATCGTTACAGATTTACATTGCATTTCCAAGGGCTATTATAATAAAAAGCTTGCAGCCAACACATGTCTTTAAACACACCAGGTCTGCTTGAGCAGCCTTGAAGTCAACAGAGGTTGTACCACCCACGGAACAAGAGCACGTAATACCTTGTGCGAGGGAGTTCCTACAAAACGGCTTCCTGCTCTGTCCTCGCAGGTTTTCCACTGAAAGCATCCTCTTCATGGATTCAGCAGTGGTAAGAGGAAACTCCAAAATTTGAACATGTAAAGGGTTAGCTTTTTTGCTTTTGCAGTGTGTTCAAGAACAGCAGTATTTTTTTTCCAAAGCATAGGAATGATATCCTCAATGCATATTTAACAGTAATTTAGGAGATCAAACCAATTATTTTTTCCTGTATTATTTTTCAGCTTGTTGAGAACTCAGTTTTATCCTTCCAAAAAGCTGAACTAGAACCTGCCATCAAATTAGAAAAGTCTTGCACACCTAGAGAGATGCTGGGAGTTACAAAAAGCTATAGGAAGTGGTCCCATTGAACAGATCCCAAATACTTTCAGCACAATGCCGCAACGTCGCCGTTGTATAGTACATAATACGAAGTCAGCAGATGCTTGGTCTTGGTCCTCCATCCAGGAAACAAAATCTAATGCTTCTAAAGAGATTCACTTCTGACCTCTATCTCTAACCTTACTAATTTACACAGAGCTCTTCATACCCTTAGAGCAACTGGAGAAAGCAACATGAACAAACCACCAAACACAAACTACACAGACACAGCTGCAATGGTTTCTCTTTTTGTTTAAGTATATACAATTGCTAAGGCGAGATGTTTAACTTAAGGATTCTAATCCACATATTCGAAAATACAATTTTTAGGCATTTACTTAAAAACTGCTTTTGTAGTCTGGAAAAGTAGAGCACTGCCCGGCCTAAACCTCCCTTCTGAAATATAAGAAATATTTTGCTTGAACTTCATTACAAAAAGAAAACATAGGACAAAAATATATACTTAGGGCATACAAGATCTTTACAAGTTTATTTCTTCAGCATTTAAAATACAAAATTGTCTTCATGCTGGATAATGAATAAGAGACACATGTATTTGGGGTTTCCCCATATACATCCATAAACTTAGAAACAGCCTATCCTCAGGTGCATTTCATTTCCAGTACCATGGTAGGATGAAAAGTGTCTGAGCTTCAGCATTCTTCAGTACCCGTGAGGAGACTTTTGTTTGCTACCACATCCACAGATGCTGCCCACGGAACACAGAAGCAAACAGGCACACGCTGCAAGTGACAACCCACTCAAAGGCTTCATTGTACTACCATCTGTCTAAATTTAATTTCTTACTGTTTGCTGGAACAAGGAGAATCTCAAAAGCCCTGTCAGGCCTGCTGCCACCTGGACACACCTGCAATGGGTAGTGTGTGGGAAAAGAAAAAAGCAATCCCTTACCTAAGGGCAGGTGCAGGCTGAAGCAGTCCCCTGGCCCTTAGTTCTGGGTGGCATTACCAGAACGCAGCTTTCAGAGGTCACCCACTGCCTACAGCTCAGGGGAAAAAAGTCTCCGAGTGTCACATAAGTTTATGTGGCAGCGAGGTCCCCCTCAGGCTGCAGCACTCCTATGAAGAACATGCAGCACAAGCAAGAGCTACAGGTACAGAAAACTGAACTCACCAGCCCAAGAGGGAGGAAAGATCCTTCTTTTACTGGGGGGAAAAGGCTGGCTGCACAGTAAAGTCCTTGCTGCCACACCAGCCTCCATGGGATTTTTCTACCTGCTGGTCTGGGATCAGCAATTTCAACCCAATTTTTTTTCCATCTGACTCTGGCTCAGAACCAACCCTTATAACATAACACTCCATTCATACTATCAAATTAATGTTTTGATATAATGACTTTTCTCTGGTTTTAACATTTTTTGGTCAAAGAACTGAAGTTTAATGCTACATCCACAGATTACTGTACAACACCTGATCGAGATCCCCAAGCTGTCCCCAAATAAGCTGTGATCTCTGTATGGCCCTCTGCAGTTCAGCTCAGAGTAGAGTGACAACCTACATTGGTAAAAATCCTCAACAAATAAGTTAATCAACAGGAATAACTTACTCGGGTGCAGTCTGTCCTAAGGTGATTCTACTGTTTCCATTCCCAGAGACTGATCATTTAGAAACAGCACCAGTTACAGACGGCCTCCTGAAGTTTGCCTGCGCAGGGGTGCTCTGCTGTGCCACGTTGCTAAAGAAAATGGAATGCAAAGCTGCTGCCATCACACAACTAGTAAAATTATTTTGCCTAACAAGCTTGTAAGACAACCTAGGCAGAGTGTCAACTGCTGCAAAACTCAGCGTATTTCACAGGAACATAAACCCCTCCGTTTTATAAGCCTCTTAAATCCTCTGCTCTCGGTATCGCCCACTTGAGTTTAATCCTGCTACACATGAGAAAGCACGTCATACCACCCTGGGAAACGAAGCCGTTTTCTATAAAACAAATCATTCCTCCACTCATAAAAGACAAAATAATATCTTGACATAAACCTGAAAGGTTTCCTAGGAAGAGAAACTGTCTTAACTTGATCACTGTAAAATGCAGGGAATATTCACAGATGCAAGCACAGGCAGATCTAATAGATGATCTCTTTGCTGCTGCAGTCTCTCAGCAGTTTTACCTCAACATGACATCATTTATGCTCATTTCAATCGCAGCGTGTTGGTGACTAAGCTGTATACCCAGTTCACTGTCATAGCTATAGCACAAAGCGATCCTATTTGTCCTTCTGAGGCAGAGCTGTAGGATTGCACCTGTAAGGAGGTTTTAGAGGGATCCTGTCATGGTTCAAATACTTTTGTCCAGTCTTTGTAATAAAAATGCAGGAGGGCAGATGAGCGACCTAGACGTTACTTGGATAGACGATGCTGCGGTACCTCTGACCAAGGAGCAGCTGGCTTTTTGCTAGCTGGGACTGCACAGTTATGACAATCTCAGTCTTTCTGCTCATCTGTGAAATAGACCTTGTTTTGCTGGACTAAACTATCAGTGGCACTGATTACACATTCTTATTTTCCATTTCAAACTGTTGGACCTACTCTTCCTCTTTTTTGTATAAAGGATCTAGCCACATTACTTAGATAATCAAAGATGCCAATTTAGCTGAAGTTCAGATACCTAAAAAGCAGTAACTGAAGTTCTTTATTTGCAGGGAACTTCTGTACTTCAGTATGAATTTAGGAGCTGAGCTTAAGTTTTGCTCTTGGGCAACACATTCGTAATTTCTTACTGCTAGGACACATGAAGATGTGAAGCCTCTGCTTTTTTTTCCTAGAGACATGAAGCAAAACGCAACATTTCAGGTCTAACAACCCACACTCACCTAAAGGAAAAGGGATTTAACCCGGTTAGTTTTTTACCAGCTTTTAGGTTTTTTCCACCCCAGTTCAGTCCTGTAATACATGGAAGGCTAAGTGTATATAGTTTTTTTTCCTGAGATCATGGGATCGACAGCACGTGGCACTCAAAGAATACAAGATGCAGAACTTGAGGTTTTAGGGGTTTTTTTAAATGAGAATACCATTTTTGAAAGTGCAAAGAGCAGAATGCAACTGACACAGCTAACATGAAAAGCTGCACTTACCACATGATAACATAATGTAGGAACAAACTCGATGGCAACACCAAAGATGGCCTTGAAATGGAACTCGCAAGTGAATAAAAATACATCCACTTCAGGAAATGCATCAAGCTGTCCAAATGCTGAAGTGCAACAATCCCTCTTCCAGGAAAATGTTTACCACCTTTTATGAACAGAAACATATTCCAACCAGCCCGACGCTTGTGCTGAGAAACCTACTGAGTTCACATGAAAATATTAATAAACAGCTCTGTACAAAACATGACTATTTCCTTCCGGCAGCGTTGCCTCTAAGGAGGTTGCATCACTTCCTCACTGCACATGTGTCTCCTTGTCAACCTCTGTGACCTAAGGATTTATACCGTCAGAGCGAGATTAGCACACACTCACACGTCTGCTTGTTTGACCGCAGTGAGATTATTCTAGCTACAAGAAATACACTGAAATAGTGTAACTCATTGGTTTAAAATTAAGTGTGCAACCAAACTCCTGAAGAAGGCTTGCAAATTGCCTATAATGCTTACAGCACCAGACTCCTGAGAAATCTGCAATGGCACTTGCCTTACTGTGGTAGAGAATAGACACTGGTTTAAACAGGCTTTGGACCTCCTAAACATTTGATTAGTTTTCGTGGAGTTTTATTACGCTTGAAGAAATACATATTAAGAAAAAAAAAGCCAATAACTTTTTAGATATCTTGGATTTTGTGATTTTCTGTGCTACTTCAAATACACTCAAAACACAGAGCATGTTTGTTCAAGCCTATCACAATTGCCAACCTCAGGCTGGGTCTCTCATACAATATATAAAAATTCAGCCCAATTCCAGAGCTCTACTGACAAGGGATGGCAGAGTTACGTAGAAGTAGTAAAACGCCCATCAGAAGTGTCAAATGCCTTCACACCCCTGTGTTTCTTGGTGTCAGGATCATTTATGAAGATAAACTGCTGGAAAGAACTGCGTTAACTCCTTCATATGGCTGCCTGTAGACTTAGGGGCTGTGGATACCCCCAGTGAAAAATAGAACAGCATGTTTTCTGTCATTTTAAAATTGAAAGTAGTCACAAGACAATGTTTGGTGGAGGGGAAAAGCAGTTTTCACTTCAACCCTGATGTTGCAGCAAGCCACTGGAACTTGCCTGTCAGCTGGGTGCCTTTTCGGAAGGCTACTTGTGTGGAGCCACTAAAACACAGGTCAGCAGTCAGAGCCTGACAGTTGCTGCAGCACTGCACTTTTGCAGGGCTCAGCCCTCAGCAAAGTCCCAAGCTTACCACCCGAAGGTAATGTGACTTTTCTGTTGCTACAAGGCAGACTAATATTACAGCATTCTATTATACAGATGTGAAGATCACCTGAACTGTATACATTAATCTCAGCTTCTGTGTGATCTACCAGTTTCCACACAGGCTGGTCAGGACTTCACCCTATCATTCATCCTATTGTGTCTCTACCTCCATCAACAATCTCACAAAAGAGGGAGCACAGCTGCTCAGTTCAGAGCCTAAGGGTTGGGGGTTTTTGTGGTGGGTTTTGTTTGGTTTTCCCCTTTAAATGATTGCTCCCACCAAGAATACTTGCTCACCAAGCAAACAATGAGCTGGTCACCAGCCTTCTTCAGCAGCAGCTCTGGACTGAACATGTATGACTTTCAGTGCCTTTTCACCATGCAGTGTGACATTTAGGGGCTCCCTCTACCGCAGCCTGCAGCACACTTCACCCCAAACGCTTGGCACAGCTTAGCTGCACACAAGTAGTTATTACACTCACCACAATCAGAAAATATCTCCCTCACAGAAAAAAAATAAAATAAAATGTCTTTCAGAAGACAGGTCCCCAGGTGCCACACATCATACATGCAAATTAGGCATGCTCATGTAGCCAACTTCAATCAGCTTTCTTTGCTCTTTCACAGATGTGTACAAAGTACCTCTTCCTCTACAGCTTCTTTGACCCCAAAGTGGTCCATGCTATACTAAGCGTACCTTCTTTTCAGACATGTCTCAGGGAACTCTATCTCATCCCCTGCACTCTGAAATTCTCAAATTCCCAAGCTCATGTACAAAAGAAAAAATTCTTAGCCAGCTTGAACCACATGCCATAAAAAGCCTTGTAGAAGATATGTGATACACCCAGACTAGTTCATGTGCCTTCCATTGTGTACGGACTAAAATGTCAATACTGAATATCACAGAGGAGCAGACCTCAGGGCATATCCTTATGACCCTGGGGCATGATCAACAGAATGCCTTAGTTGCCTGCCTGTTCCATTTTCAAAGCCTCCGGTGAAGGACAGTTCCTCACCCCACCTGGAAAAAAAACATTGTCCTTAGCTTAACTAGGTGCACTGTAAGGAAATGTTCCTAATGCTTAGCTCTTAACTGAATAGCCTGTGTCTACCATCAACATGGAGAAGACCGTTCTATCTTCTCTACAGCCAATCTTCCCGTAATTTGAGGACTGTTTCTGCATCTTCCTTTAGTGCCCTCCTCTTTGGATTAAAGAATACTTTTGGTCTAAGTACTTTGTCCTCCAGACTCTATCCAGCTACTCTCCTCATCTTCCTCAGGCGCCCCAGCACAGACAGGCATTTCAGGTAAGGCCTTATCAGACCTTGCTAACACAGCAATACCTCCACCCCTCTCACAGGCTGCACTGCTGATGCATCCCACTACGAAGAGTATCTTTTCTGCAGCAATGAGTTAATAGTGCTTAGTTTGTTGTACTCTATACCGTTGCTGTTCTAAGATGTTTTATGCAGTAACACCCACTCCCTCCCGTGTTTCGGCAGCTGACTACTCCTACCTAGGTGTAGGCCCTCACATGCCTTATTTTTCTAAGCCATTTATCCTATTTTTCATGATCAGTTTTAATTGTCTGCCAGTCTGCCTGCAGCCCTGACAGGTTGGAATGTGTCACCCAAATTTATTTATTACCTCCAGATGAGGATCTAGCTCTGCATACCCTGCTGAAAGCATGCTTTCTTACTATTTTTCCCCCATGGTCTTTCTATTAAAGCTGGTTTCAGTTTGGTGACTTACCACATGTGGTTAGGGATTTCTAAGGGATTTCCAATACCCTAATGAGCTTTTAAACACCTCCTCCTATTTAAAAAAAAAGCATTTTAATACAAGCATATTTCCTTCTAACTCTTCCCTTTCAAATCTAGCTTTAAATTCCTTTAACATGCAGAAAATTCAAATCTGAACAGCAGTTTTCATATATTTTTAGTGCAGTCCTAGAACATTACTCATAGAAATTATCTGAAAGTGTTTTGTTTGGGAGTAAAGTTGCCCCCAGAGTTGTTTTGTGGCAGTCTCCCTACTCCTTGAGGCTTGTCACATTTCCTACTTAGTGAAGCTCTGTGGTTTTATAACAATTTAAATTTTTCTCCAAGACCTCCATTTGTAATTAAGGCATCTGGCTTTACAAAAGACAATATAAGAAACATTACAAGTAGTTTAGGTGCCTTTTTTTTAAAAAACCATTCTAAACTATTTTAAGCCTCTTACACGTTATATGCAGTTTATGTAACGTTGCTATAGAGATTTAAGTACCATTTCTTCAGTATGTTCTACAACTTGTTGCTGGCTTGGCCTCTGAAGTTAACTGCAACCTTTTCAAACTGAACCCACAAAGTCTTCAGTGTGTTCCACACTAAGTTATCTGTATATACAGGCTGGCTACGAAAGAAACCTGTGATTCCTGATAACTGTTGCTTGACTGGTATTGTGTAAACGTCTCCGTTTAAAATGCTGGGTGGACATGATTTGAATTGATTGGAAGAGAAAAAGCACAAACCGTTTTGTCCTGTATTTGTGACCAGTGTGTGGCCTGTCAGTTTGGAAAAAATTAATGTTTAATTGCATCCAGAAGATTACAGTAGAAGAGTGTTGGGGTGAGGGATAAGGAGCCTTTCCTTTTCATTCTACCATGGAATAGACTGAAAGAGAAACAATTTTGTCACTTGACAGTGAAAATAAAAAGTAATCCTTAGCAAGTTTCTGCATTGTTCCCAAACCATTCGCTGAAACCAAAACAAAGGGCCAAAAGGTGCTCGCCTTGCTCAAGTGAATAACCCCACTGAAATCAACAAGACTGACTGCTGGTATGGACAGCAAAGTTTGGCCCCAAATAAACATCCCCATAACTAGGGAAAACACTAATCACCAAAGTGCACTTAACACCATAGTAGCTACAGTATCTTTATACATGCACATTTGTGCGACACTCTGTACATTACACTAGCCAATGGAATATAAATAAGTGTGCCGCCTCCTTTTAAATATGAACATTAACAATGAAGCACATTCACATTTTTGCCTTTCAAAGACTTTTTTGAAAAAAAAAATAAAAACACCTTCCCCAAAGTAACCTGGAACATGTTGTTAAATATTGTGCATATGATTCAAAGAACGGTATTAAGGTAGAGGAACTTTCACACACAAAACTGGTATTTGCTGTGTAACTGGAGTGATTTATGAAAATCCCAAGAGAAGACAATCCTCTCACCAGGAGAGGAAGGTAACAGTTGTAGTGTCAATTCAGTTTCTTCTGCAGGGGCTTGTTTTTATCTTCAGCATTTTCTGGGCTGAAGTCAGTACAGATACCATTAGGAGCAGAAAGAGATGACGTCTCCAAGCCACTCTCGGCTCCCACCTGATCAGCATAGAGATAGTCTTCTGCAAAGTGTGGGTGCAATTCAGCAAATCTGTAGAAGTCATCTAAAAAAAAAAGTTGCCACATAGAATCAGCTCTTTGAAACAGAAGGATGCTAAATTTGAATACTTACACATATCTAATCACATGATCACTTTGGAAAAAAATAGCAGCAGTTAGCATAATGCTATCCTCATAACTTGTTTTAGCTTCTCAGCAGAAGTTTACTACATCCCCAGAGCCGAGATGCCACAAAGAGTTATCTAAGCCGTCTTAAAACACTTCCAAGCAGAGCTTAGTATGGTGAAGGGGTAAACAGGCTCAGATTTGCATTAAAATGCATGAGGAGCACCACACACCCTGACATTGCAGCTACTGTCTACTGTTTGCTGTGGGAAGGGCAGGAGCCCTCCAGCTGAAGAACAACCAACAGCAAGAACAGTCATTTCTTTAAAGTATGGGGAATCTTTTTGCAAACATGCAGTTTAATGCTTGGCACTCATAATTCTCTGCATTCTAGCAGCAGGTGCCATTGCTGCCTTATGCTTTCAAGATTTCAGCATTTCAAAGCTCCAAGTATTTTAGAGAATATTGTGAGAAGATAATTTGTAACCTATTATGAGAAACAGATTTTAATCTTGGATTCTAGTAATATGATAAAAAGAGCAAGATTAGCTCTTAGGGCACAGGGAATCCCTGACATCAAGTAGTTACATTTTGAGTTAAAAATCAGGCACTGGAGCCTTGTCACAATTTGCCCATACGACTGTTTATTCAGACATGGTTAGAGCACAGGATTCTGTGCAGGATCCAGGTTGGGAGAAGGTATTCACATCATGTGAACTGTCACCGGAAGAAGCTAGATGTGAACATTTACCACTAACAGTCACCTACAGAGTGTCACACACAGCCCACTCAAATTCACTGCGTTATTCCACAGGAGCTCATGATCAGACGATGCTGTGAGTTCCCTGGAGTGCGGTGCAGATGAGAGCAGAAGTGTGCCTCCAGAGGAATGAAGCCCAGCTCCTGGGCTGGCATGGAAGGAGGGAACTGCCACAGCTTTCCTTCTCTGCCACCCTTCTCTTTCTGAGTGTCTTTCTCAGTATTGCAAAGGGCAAGGGAATTTGGCTCAGGGGGCACAGACGCTGTAGGTCGACCCTGTCTCTAAACTGTTGTTTGCAAAGGGATAGGTGGGGAGAATGCAATAAACATAACTTCACCTTTCCACAAAGAAGTGGGTGTAATTTATCCACAGTTTATACTGATGTAAAGCATTACAAACCCTGTAACGTCAACAAAAGCTGCTGACATTCAGGCCAAGACAGACAGTGTCATCAACGTTGACAAACCTGTATATACAACAGGCTGATTGATCATGTAATTACAAAATCTTTGGGGGGAAAAACCATTTGAAAATGCATACAGCAAACATTTTTCTTGTGATATTTATAACAAGTTCAGCCATTTAAAAAAATCATCATCACATAGCAAAGAACGTGATACTCAGAACTTTTTCAAGAAGGAAACATTCCTTTGTGTTTAAAATACTTAACAGTGGCAGCAGCTGCAATATATATTAGAAACACTTGAGTGCAAACTGATTCATCAGAATCGTCAGAGTTAAGTGTGTCCAGTGAATCCAACCAAGTACATTATTTTTCTGCAGCTAGGAAGGAGAACAATCTGATGTCAGCCTTAACTGGGTCTGGCCTGCAGCAGACATGAAAATAGTCCCTTTTTCCTCCATGGATGCTCCAAGCCCATTCTAAGGATCAATGCTTTTCTGTGCACACACATGTATGCATCTTATTAATGACCATGGAAAAATAGCCCCTTTTGGGGAAAGATCATTGTGATAGCTAGCCCAACTAAGGTAAGACAAGTCTAAAGATGGTCATATAATCACATTAAAGCATAATCCTTTTGGCATGGGAAAGACTAGAATATTTACTATAGATGCCATTCTAAGTAATTCTTTAAAAAGTTACTCTATCTTTTCAGAAAATAAATTAATAAAATCCCTTAAGTGTGACAGGCTATATCCAGATCAGCATTCTGACAACTCTGTCAAGATCCATCCCTCTATGTTTTATCAGTACTGGATCCAATTGAAAAACCTCAGATTCCAGGAAAGTCTAAATTGAAGAGGATAATGGTTCTGATAGATCTCAGTAAGCAGGCATTTTGGGTCTTGCTGAAACAAGTCCTGAAGATATTAAGGAATACCTATCAAAGCTATACACAGCAACATCGACTCTGGCCTTGAGTTGGCTGGTGTTTACTCTGTCAGGCCTACGGAAAGCTTTTAGCTGCTTCTTGCAGAAGCCACCCCTGCAGTCCGCCCCCACCCCCGCACTTCCCCCAAACCTTGTCACATAAACCCTTTTTTTAAAAACAGTAATTTTGCTTCCCACCCCTACTATGAGAGACAATGAGAAGAACAGAACCTAAAGTAAAGTTCAAGACTGCTCTCTGCACTTTAGCATGAGGCATGTGCACTACAAGAATTAAGAGGCTTTTCTCCTGCCTTTGCAATGGTCTCCTACCCCTTGTTCCTGATGGAAGCTGCATTTTCACGTCTCCTCTAGTTTTTGTTCCCCCTCAGCTATGTAATTACTTTAGTGTACAGGACCTCAACAGAATATTCCTGTTGTTAACACGGGTAAGAATATGGCATTTTAAAGAACAAATAACTCTTCCCCTTCCTGAAAACTCATCCATATAGATATTCACAGTACAGCCAATCCCCTCTTTCTTCTTGTTACCAGCAAACAAGGCAGAGTCTTCAGAACACTTTTACAGTTGTCATTTGGCTATCAAGAGCAGGTGGAGAGTGTCCTAGAATTTGTGATACCCATGAACCTATTACAACTCTCCAGGATCATGTTTTAAGACTGAGAAATCTTGCCTCTCTCTAGCTTACAGCAGAGGGATGAGCTTTGAAACCAAGGTGCAGCTAAACTGCAGGTCACTGCTTAAGAGAACCGAAGCAGTATGTAGATCTTTGGCAACTAGTATACTTTCAAACTTGCGACAAAAATCCAGATTTCTATCTACTTGGATGCAAGATTATTAATCTAGTTATACAATCTGATTTCACTAGTGGCTATTCTGTTCATGTACAACCAGAGCTTTTCCTTTAGGATGAGAGCTGTGGCTTCAGGGACTCTGCTACACGTGCAGCAATTTAGGTGTGACACTTTGGATTTGTTTTTTTGTTCTTACAAGTAGGACTGAAGATTTAATATTCCTGCTTTACAACATTAGCAAGGAGGAGCTTGTGACCAGACCCCTCTGCTGTGTACATCAAACCTAACATCAGCACTCTTCCACCGGATACAAAGTTTTGACATCTCAGAACTTGTCTGATCAATGCCTCCCAAGAAGGTGTAGCTTGCAAATTTTCAGCTTCTTGGTATTAAAATACAACAAATTGAGCATGTGGAGAGTTGCACATATTCTCAGGAAAGGCAAGAGATCTAATATTTATAGTAAGAACTATCAAGACACAAATGCAATACCAAAAGTCTATTTTCATATTCTAATTCTCAACAAATTTAATGTTTCTTCTTACTATTAAGCTTTCAGGTATGTTAGAATCTCAGTGCCATGTTTATAATGTAAAATGAGCGCTTCTCTCAAAAAAACCCAAAACCGAACAACCAACCAAGGTTTCGGAGCAGTGATGTAAACACCATCCTACTTTGTGTAGCCTCAGAAAAGGCTACTCAACTGCAGCTAAAAGTGAAATAAAATAGGGAAATAAAACAGTGAAATAAAACAGTGAAAATGAGAGTTAAGTACTTCAGTGGCCACTGCTGTGGCTCAGTGGTCCAGAAATTCGTGTGATGGGAACATATGATGACCACTAAGGGGAACGTGCAGGTATTAAGTCAGATTCTAAAATACAAATTATTTGGTAACTCACATGAACTGGTCTGAGTTCACTTGGACACCATTTCAAATCTGGTTATTCTCAAATGACAAAGCATGTCACAATGGGAGTTCTGCTAGGCTCACCAGCTGAGGTTCTGTGCTAGTATTTTTGAAGCTGGTCAAGGGGGCAGGGGGAACTTTACATACATATTGTATGATTGAAATATAGTCATTACTAGTGTAGAAATTGTGATTTACTAACACCGATGTCTTAATTTCTAAGATTTTAACAAATTAAGTACATACTGATTACCCTGAAGGCAAACCACTGGTGCACTTCTACTGAAGGTACATGATGTCCTGGCTACCAAGAACTCAGTTCATACTTAAGTGATGGAACTAAATTTAGAACCTTACTGTGTAAGAGATGAAGAATCTGACCTAGCACACAAGTACTTCGATTCCCAGCATAATTAATTCATCTAGATCTCAGACTTCTCAAATGCAACTCTCTCATCTCTGCATCACCTGCATCACAAACCACAAGATGAGGAGCCCGGTTAATACCCCCTCACTTGTGACATTTTCAAACAGGCTGAGAGATTATTATGGAAATAGAAAGTCTTACATACCCCTATATTCTGGGAGGGCAGAAATCATGGGGAACAGATACAAGAGACAAACCAACAGGACAGAGCTAAGGTAACCTTAGAAAAAAAATACATATTCACATACATGGAAATCACAGAACAGAATACACTGAAAGAGCTAACTTAGGTTTTGCCTGACAATGTGGAAGGGAAAAGCCTGTGAAACGATGTAAACCTGACATTCAACATTAGAAGGTGAAACTCACTTTTTTTAAAAAGCTTATACAGTGCTTTTATCATTGTTAAAGTCAACAAGTCAACTAAAACAAGGCAAAGACTAATAGAAATATATCTGGTTTGTTTACCAACATTATTTCAGACACCTAAACTGATGTTTTGTGACAGTCATATCCACTTAAAATACTTACCGTACGTAATCTCTCCTTTTTCTTCTTCATCTACAGCTCTAAAAAGATGCATGACATTAATCTGTGACACACCCATTGCAGTCTTCAGAATATGACCTAAATCCTTTTCTTTTATAGTTCCATTTTCTGACTTGTACAGCTATGAATCAAGAGAACAGGACAAATCATTGCAAAGCTGAATGCTAACTCCTGTAAACAGCAACACACTAAGTAGTTACGCAAAATTAAGATTTGGTATGGGAAATTCTAGTTGCTGTCAGATTTATGTGATCTACTACAGATTGCTCATCAGTCTGGGTAAAAAGCAGCACTGATTATTAGTTCACCTTCATACACTTGGAAAGGAATGCTTGCTATATTCAGACAAACTGATGTTTACATGCCTAACCCCTGGCATTTCAGTGATATTCAGAGACAAGACTGTTTACTACAAATATGTTTTGCAGATACGTAAATAAGAATGATTTTTAGTCCATTGAGATATGTGTCCAACCTCTAAGAGAGTCTATGGAATTGGGAGATACATTTAGGTCAGCCTGAAGCAGGTACCATTTCCACTTGGTCAGATGTAAAACTCAGAATTCCTTTGACCAAGGCCTAAATGATTCGACAGCCACTTTGCATAAAAGGCCTACACCTAAATGGTATTATATTAATCAGGAGAATCCTACCCCAGTAAAGTGATCGGCCTATAATTTTCTACAAATACGTACTCAGAATTCTAGAAAATAATAATTTGCATATTCTTAAGTCCTGAAGCAAAGTTTCCTTGAGTTAGCTTTACTACTAATTTTAGTTTGACAACCAAAACCAATTGTTCATAGTCCCATTCTATCTTTGTGCACATGTAGTGCTTTCCCTTGAAAAAAGGGCCTGAGTGTTTCAAAACATCTCTAAGAAATTTTAGGAAGTTTCATAAAGTTATATAACTCAATGTGCCTGGGCAACAGAAATTGAAACAGAAGAATTTTTAAAACACTCTGGTCTCATTTTCAAGTGTGACAACGCTGAAAATATTGAACTGTGCAAAAAAGACTGCTAATTTGGGAACTTCCTTTTAGTTTCACATCACCAAGGTGGTGGGAACTGATGAGGTTGAAAAAAAACAGGCACAAGGATGTATTCTTCACACAAGCAGAAGTTGCTGCCATGAGGCAGCACGTGTCAACGGAATAAAAAAACCCAAACCAACCAACCCTGGAGCACGATGAAAGATGACATTCAGGCTCAAATCTTGAATCTTGCCTTTTCCTCCCTAGCACCTAAGTTGCATGCTGTTTCAGAAGGAGTAGAGGCTAGGACAAGATATTTGTTTAATAAAACCTGGAACATTTTCACAGCTCAAGCAGTCAGAAGGTGGTATTTGCTGGTAAGGTTCACAAGCATTATATTGGTGAGACTTACACCGCCCTCTTGTTTCCTTAGCAATTAGGAGGGAAGGATGCATAGCACTTATGCTGGAGTGCTGCTCTTAGACCTGATGGCCATAAATCCCCCTTCTCTTTTAATTGCTCACTGCTTTAGAGCTCTGGTGGCTCAGTAATTCCTAGTTTTCAAGTTCCTCAACCGCATACTAAACACTTTCACTTTGAAAACTTGCTCAGCTATGTGAAACGTGCATTTTATCCCTGAAAAAAAATGAGAAGGTGCTTTGCAAAAGGTAGCACGTGGCAGAGGACAGCAATTGTTCAAAGTCACACATTCACAAACTGACTAGATCCTTCAGTGGCTCCCAGTAAACTGTGAATATCTTACTTCACACAAACTTGGGGGGAAGGATTAAAAAAGTTCTCTTCCCTTTTTTTCCTATAATACTATGAACAAAATTTCCCCAGCTGAAGACTTTTTAACTCTCCTAGTCATCATTAGCAGGATGAAGTGAGCCATACCTGCTTCCCCTTGCTGAGTGCTTCCCCTTCAGTTCTACGGTTAACTTAGTATTTTGCAATTAACCCAGGAAATCCAAATTACATATTATGAGTTGAAGAATGGAGCAAACAGTGAACAACAGCTTTTTCATATCCCTTTTTAGGAAACAGTTCCATTAAGTTTAAGTTAGGTGCTTCCAAAAGGAAAGTAAATGCCTAATCTGAGCTTTTCTTCCTCTAAAATGGTAAGAGTACATTGCACATCATGCATCATGCCAGATAATTTCTCTGAAATACTGCTCCAAAAGCTGCCTTCAAGTTTATTTTCAGATTGGTCATTTTAATATGAAGACACAGACCTGAACAAACAGCACCTGAGCATTTCTCTATGCCATGATCTATATAGTGGAATAATTAAGGGCAGAGGCCTTTCTGCTTTTCCCTTAGAAGCAGCTGTAACAGCAGCTGTTAGAGCCATATTCCCCCCAATATTTGTAGGAATTAAGTATTTTTTAATTCTGTCAAATTTGTTTCATGCTGGCCAAAGGGTAAAGTAATGACAGATTCGAACACTGAACACTCACAGGAGCTTCTTTCCTTTAGCAAAGCTAACTTAGTGAATAATACAGTATGCTGAAGAACCTGAAAACAACTATTCATAGTATCATGGAACTGAATGCTTCCAACTCCATTCATTCGCCAGTGGTGAGTTCACCATCAAGAGTTGGCACTCTTCAGTTTCAGTGACATTAAAGACCATGCAAGTTTGAGGCAAAGGGAAAAGATGATGTAGGATGCAGCAAAGTATGTGTGTTGGGATAGCAATATTAAAGAAACTGATTAAAAAGTCATGAATCCCACTATCAGACAAGCCCATGGGAATGGCAAACATTAATTATTGCTGCTGTGACTTTCCCCAAAAGCCCACATTAATCATCTATACTGATGCTACAAACCACTGAGGCTAGAAAGAGATCAGGAACACTTCTGGGAAGCATAAAGTCTGAGCAGAGACTGCAGGACCAACACAGAAACACAGCAGGATTAAGAGGGAGAAAATATTATAAAGAAGATAAGAGGGTAAAAAAATTAATCTCCAATGCATAGGAAAAGTTTTTAAATATTTCATTAACTTGAAAATTAAGATTTGATTGAAACATTATAATAGTAGTAAGCAACTCACATGAACAGATACAAAGCAGCTCAGGTGTGAGACTCAATGTGCTGACAAAGGTTCTACCAGAGTTCCAAAACGAACCATTTCTAACTGCCAGCTTACATAGTTTTAGATGACTTAAACCTGCAGTGCATTCCATCTAATCATGATGTCTTAATCTAATTTTCCATTAATGTTACTTTAAAATGTAATTAAATATTAAAAGGGCATGTGAAACATGCTTCTGATAAGACTAACAACAGTATTAGTATTTTTTTAAAAAAAGTAAACTCTGCAGTGGAAGAAAATACTGCTTACCTGAAATGCCAAATGAATTGTTTCCAGAGTTTTGGATGGCTTACAGACAACTGACAGAGCAATGACAAATTCCCGAATGTCAATGATGCCATCTTCATTCTGTGAAGGAAAACATCACCTCAAAATACTGAAATCTGAGAACCTTTATGCACAACTAACAGTTGCTAAAGACACAGGATATTCAGAAAGATCATTAATTACAGAAGTCACTGCAAAAATAAATATCTCACTGAAATGGAATTAGTTCAGGGCAAGAACTTGCGTCAACAAAGCTTTGCAGGCCCTTTTCAGAGCTGAGTCAGAAGTTGGAATTCAGTTTCTCGGAAGAGGGTGCTGCTGTTGTCACCCTTCACTTGCACGGTTAAGATTTTTATGTTAAGCCATCCGCATTACAGGGCAAGGTAGCCAAATTTAAGCCTTCTTCTCTGTGGTCTAGAATAGAACAGTATGGTCACATCCATCTCCTGGTCCAAACAGCACCTCATATGAGATACCAGTAACTTCCCCACACTCCTAGGTCCTTCAGTTTTCAGGCATCCTAGCAGAGCAGGCACTTTATTTACAAGGCCAATAAAGCATCAGATAATAGCTTTGCATTCAGTTCCAACAAGCCACAGTAGAGGTTTAGCCTGAACCCATCTCATCTTTGTATTCTGCATCTAGACAGAAAATTGGTTTTGTCCAACTGAGGCTCTGTTTAACTTCTACCTGAGTGAATCCTTGCTTTAGTACAACAGGTACCCTTACCTTGCTGGGAGGGAACTGCAGCATATATTGTAGTGAAGTGCTCAAAAGCACTTTAGCATTGGTCCAAATTAGACCTCAGTGAATTCAACTAGAACAGAATTAGGCTGAAGTAGAATTTACCAGAAGTAGTACAAGTTTTTTTTACACATGATGTTTCTTACCTCATCAAAAAGCGCAAACATATTTTCTAATGTGTCAGAAACTGGAAATTCCAAATATGCTGAAAATTCTTTAAGATCAACCTTTTCTTTTTCCATTTTCATGGCGCTTGCAGCATACTTATCAAGATCATCTTCAAGTGTTTCTGGCTTCAGGCTAGAAAGCATATTATTTTTGCACATTTGAAAAATAAATCCAGTTTTAACAATACAAATTTCAAAATATCAAATGAAGCAACAGATGATAATGATCTAAAACACTACAACTTCTGGAATTGGAAGTACTGAGCAACTTCATTTTGAAATATTGCATTCTTGTAATTTCAAGGCTCCAATTAGAGTTCCTGAACTGTATTAGAAATTACTGCAAGGGCTTAGATGCCGCTGGTCATAAACTTGTGTCCTTTATTCCACCTCAACTATAAGCCATGTACGTAAGCTGTTCACCACGAACAAGCAGCACAGCCTAGAACTAGCTAATAAAAAAATACCAGGCATGGAGAACTCTGTGGGATTGAGGTCACTTGAATATGGCCGTATTGTAGGACAGTAACATAAACCAATTACGATTCCAAATTTACTAGTGTCACTGAACAGGAAAGACCCGATGCATCTCGCCTAGAAGCAGCCAGGAATTACATAACGGCGATTATACCTTTAATCCTGTTTGTCAGGCCTCATTCTTCACATTCAGTTTGGAGCTGGACACCATTATGAGGTGACCCAAAGTTAGAGCAGTTAATACAGTTACAGGAATTCCCCCTGTCCTAACTACAAAACCAGGTTTTGACTGAGGAATCCACAGCTTTATATTTATACAGGCATCTACTGCATGGTGAGCTCCTTTTCTGCTATGTGAAATTTCCTGGTTTTGCTTTGCAAAAATAAGTCTTAGTAGAAATATAATAAATGGTGCTGGAGGTGTGAGGGGAAAAGTAAATTCCCTCTCTAATACAACATCAACCAAATCTTGATAAGCAGATTTCCTCTGAACTGATTTAGGATAATGTGGGCATCCAATCTCTCCAGTCTGGAGACAAAAGAAGCCAGTTAAGTATTCTACAATATTCTGCAGTTGTCTATCATGCTGTTTGCTGCTGCAGACAAGGAAAAGCAGTTATTTGCAGAACTCGCAAGCTCACACCAGAATTGTTCCCTGACTGCAGCTGGGACTCCTCAGCAGCTTCCTCTCAGTGACACGAACAAATAAAATACTTCAGACCAGCATTCTCAGAAGCTTCTGAAAAAGAGATAACCTTCCTATCAGAAATGCTCTTATCTGTCAGCTCCAAACCTTGATTGCTTGCTGAAATAACCCATCTTAAAATTTTTACATAAAAAAATCCAACTACTGTACTATCTGCCATTACCCAAACTGACTTCCCAAAAATGTACTAAGTAAACAACACCAAGCCCTGTGTTTATGAATTATAAGACCTCAACATACAGGAATTCTTCCAGAGACCCGCAGCCCCTACAGAACAACCACGTTCTGTCCTGGAATTAAAGCACCTATCTTAAGTTTAGTCTGAGACATATAAAAGGAGGAGCAAAACACTTCTCTGCAAGCATTGATTTTCCACAATCAAGTAGAAAAGGAGCAGGAACAATGACAAAGGAATCCGTGGAGGATTTGAGATACATACACAATTCAGATTCTCACATGCAGGATTACTTCTAAGAAGCGTCCACAGATAATACATCCCCACTCTAGTGGCCAAAATTGATTTTTACTGTAGGATGAAGGACATCTGGCATCCAAATCCTCCCGTTAAGATAAGCCATCACTGACACAGAATACGCAGTCTAACATCTGTCTTTAAATCAGAGAGATCTGATTTGAAATGAATTCATTCAAAATTCACCTTCTAGAACTGTAAGAGTATTCATTTGGGTAGCAGTATCCAAGACTTGTGAGATCTCTTCACCAGTCAATTAAGTCCAAAAACCTATGAATTCTGAAGGCTTGTACGGGAAGTAGCACAGCTTACCACAAATCTTACAGACATCTTGTGGTTTGGGTTTTGTAAATACAGAAGGAGATGTAAATCAATCTCAAAAAGAGTACGTGGATCAGTGAGGCAAACACTGCTTCATCTTGAGTATGGCTGCATCATACTTCCGGTAACTCAAGGAGGGCTCACCTCCCTCTAAGTCCTTTCAGAATCAGAAATTAATTGATGTGTGGATGACCATGACCTACGATGCTGAAGTCTTTTGAAGCCAAGTATTCCAAATCCCACAACTGGTTTTGAGCCAGTGGAAAATGGTTTGGATATCTCATTTCCTTTAAAATTGAGACTTTTATCCCAATGGAGGCTATAAAAGCTAGAAAGCTAGCAGTGGCTGTCTCTGCTCATGAAATTATGAGTGTTTGCCTAATGGCTGCCATGCAGGATCTGGGCTTTACAATACATAACATTATTTGCTGTTGTGCTGTTTTGCTTCATTTTTCAGACAGTGTGCACTGAACAAAAAGCCATTTCTGAGTCCCTGAAGATAGAAAGGGCATTTTTCAAGATTAACAGCTCTCAACATTAAATCCTTCAACAGCAGACTTTACAAGGAAAACTAGATCCTCAAAGGTAAGATATTTTCAGCATAATTACCATTATTTTTATCAAGTAATATGTCTTACCCCCTTAAAGCTAGGTTTTGCTGTATTTGACTATTTGAAAACAAATGCCCTTCTTGCATGTTGGGAACCTGCCAAAAAGCTTCTAGTGTCTCACAGAGCTGGAAGTTGCATAAGAACAGCTGGAACTTGTAGCCAGCTACTCTAAACTGCAAGTTCAGAAAAACATGCCCTTAGCCAGAAAAGCACAATACACTCAGTTTTATGCCTGCTGATGTACTTCTGCACAACTTCTTGTCATAATAGTGAAAGGACACTGAACAGCTGCAAAACTGACCTTCCAAATACTCTGGCACACCCCACCTTGATCCAGGGGGCAGGGGTTATCATGGCTGGTATTTGCTACGTTAAGTATGATGTTTAATCACTTCCTGCAATGGACAGCATTGCTTTTATCATGAATGCAGATGAACAGTGTTTCTTGCTATAGACAATCACTGAACACTCTGAAGTCACAGCACTGTTAGCTGGCTGTGAGGGGTTATTACTCTGGGGGATGCAGAGCTCTACCTACACTCTGGACCACCATTTCAAGCACACATGGACAGCAGAAGTCTGCATTGTAGTCAGGGTGGTAAAGGCTGCTGAGCAAGAACAGACAGGCACCAGGCCTAAGAGGTAACAATCTCCTCCTGGCAGATGTTACAAGCATATACGAGCATTGTCTAGTAGGATCCTCATGGCCAACTGCATGAGGTAACATTGGAGAATAGTGGTTAAAAATGGAACTGCTGTTCAATTCATTTTTACCAAAATACTACAGTTTTTAAGAGACAGCAGATTTGATTCAGCACAAGAAGTTTACTAGCAGTGAATTTCACCAGTACTGGTGAGTATGTAAGGAAGTAAACCTTACAGGCTTGCTAAAACCTTGTAGTACCTTCTTCCAGGACAGACATCACTAGTACCCATCGCATGGGCACAAGAAACCAATAATGCTCAGGTTCAGGAAAGCAAAGGAGATAAAGACCCAAAAAGAATCCAAAATAAGTTGCTGCCCACTGTTAAAAATTAGTAAGAGTGATCCTACTGAGAAAGCAAAAAAGTTTAGAAGGCAAGAGCAGGGGACTTTTTCCTGAGATTTGACCTGAAAAAGATGACATAGTGCATACCATACCTTATTAAAGAACTGGGCATAATCAGAAAAGCCATACTGTCCTCAGTGAAGCCTGAGTTTCTGAACTAAATGCATACTCACGGTCAAGAACTTGGCAAACCAAAGGGTCTTGTGTCACACATATGCCAACAGTAAAACACACATATGCTGTGATATAGTATTATGCTCTTGCTGTACTTTCTATACTTACTGTTTTTTCATGCACAGAGTGAAAGCAAATTATCATATTGGAAGAGGAAATAGTCCACCTTATGTAAGTATCAGCGCTTAACCATTTTACTTAAAACTGGGAATTGTAGGAGCTACTGATTGCCTAAAATCCATGGTTCTGTAAGAAAGGGGAATGATAATTAGGGCTAGAAAGTCCTTCTAGATTACAGGCAAAGTGAATGCAGGGATTAGAATGTACAGAAGTGAGACAATAGGAACAAATCAGTTCAATTCAGAACTTAAGGATCTCCTTGTAAGCAACTACCCTAAAGCATCTCAAAAAGATGAAGATGAGACTTAATTACACTGTATTAACGTTTATTGAAGAAGGCATACAAAGAGGTCTTTAGTAAGGCCCAAATCCAAAAACCAAATAAGCTTCAATGTCTAGAACATGGCAATTGAATCAAAGTACAAAAAGAAAATCACTTTAAACACTGGGGTACTTAATTGTGGAATAAGTCATCAAATGAAGCAGGGTATTTACAACGTATGAAAACTACACTAAAAGACTGCACAAACCTTAGTAATCAGCCCACTGATGAGAGATTATCAGGCTCATAAGAAGCATGACTGCTTGAGGACTAGTGAACAAAGAATCTAGACTATCAAAGACGAGACTATGATCAATTGATCTCATTGATATGGCAATGATTTTACCATGGAGTTCAGTGTGAGGCAGCTGAGTTTCAGCCAGCTGTGACCTGGCAGCTGTACAGCTGTGTTAACAGAGCCCAAGCTCTTCATTAGACGAAGTGCAACAACTCACTGCTGTGGCTGCACAGCTTCTGGATGGATCACATCCAGCTGAGCACAGACCAGGCAAATTTTACAGACAATGCTAATGAATCTTGTAGATACATAACGTGAATAGAAATAACTCTTCCAGTGCAGCCAGCAGAGGTAGAACTTGATACTGAAGCATCTAAACCAAACACAAGTCTGCATTTGCATTACTATAAGAATTTTGCATTTAAAACTGGATGTTACCTTGAAGGTATGTTATTGCTCAAAATCGAGTATTTAGAGTGGGTACAAAATCCCTTGGATAAAATTTAATGTTTTGGTTATTTAGGGATGTGACTGGATGATCATAATGCCTCCCTGGCCTCAAAACCTTTCAATCAACAGCAAAATGACTGCATCGCCATCAAAGGTACATTAGAGCTGAAGTCCTATTATAATCTTCATCCAATTGTGCCAGAAAAAAACCATCAGAATAGCCTTCTCACTGGCACAAATCCAAATTGGGACAGGATAATATTTCACTAGTGTACAACTGCTCAAACCGGATGGAGAACTCCTGGGCTGGGGGACACCTTATTCACAAATGCCCATGATTGTTTTAGATGCCAAAACAAAACCCCTGAAAAGCATAATTTGAAAGAACAGCTTTAAATACAGCAGACAGAAGCCAGACAATTTAACAAGAGGATTAAACTGAATCCCAGGATTATCAACTGCATAATAAGAGACATGGGTGGTTCTTTGGATTGTTTGTGGGGCTTTTTTGTTTTGTTTGCTTTTTTCCTTAGTACTGTAAATTCAGAACCTTTGGAAGAAATCAAGTGTATTTGTTTTCCCCTTATAAGTTTGTCCTGTCCAACTAGAAGTCTTTTCAGATACAGGTTGCGACAATGAATTAATATATGCTTGTCATCTGAATGCATTATGTATTCTGTCCTACATTCCTTGTTCTCCAACAGTTTTCTGTTGGAATTGTTTCTTTTTTTCCCCATTTATGTATACAAGCTGGAAGATGAAGGAAAAATTAGTGAAAGGAAGTAAAGAACAGAATGGAAACATGAACCTATACCGTATTATTTCAGGTGAGGAGACAAAATTGGAAAAGGGTGTTTGTATATTAAAGCTGTTAATCGGACGAGGCTGTAAATTTAGTTTGTGGTTGTTCAATATGATATTAGGAGAAATAGGGAAAAAACTGGAAAACAGCAGCAACGAGTTCCACTATTTGGTTTATGTGATTCCCCACCATTTGCTGAAGCTTTTCTGAAAGGCAAAACCAGAGGGAACTCACACTGTGAGAAGAGATGTGCTACACTGCATACACTGAGCTACAGTTTCATTAGCAAGTCCATCTAGCAGTAACCTACTCAAAAGATTAACCACTTTGTGCTTCCTGGGAAAGTGTGACCTCTCTGCCCTTACTATTTGAACCTTAATCGAGTCACAGGACTGCTATGGCAGCACTCTTCTCCCTTCACAGATGTCACATGAAAAGGCAATTGACTCTTAACTGTATCAAATATTAGGAATCCCACAGTACTCCTGACCCTCTTCATGTGGTGTCTTCTAGGTTTTTTTTCAGGAATGAACCCTTCAGACATGCTCTGCTCACTTATCACACTGTGAAAATGATTTATACAGCATAATCATCAGGATCTAGGGGTGCTGCTTGCAAGTGGAGAACAGTACTTGTTAAATTCATACTAGTGATTCCCTGATCGTAATAAGGCAACATTCCATACATGTTTATAAATGCAATATTGTTATATGAAGGGAGAATTGTATATACACAGAAATGTAAAAAAGATGTACCTTACATATAAATATTATATATGCTCACCCAAGGCTTCTCACAAGCTTTGCAAACTCTAGAAGACATGTGTCTGAAGGAAGACGAAGTTGTCCTTCAGCCAAAGCTAACTGACAGTCTTCAAATGTATAGTCTGTCACTGAAACTCCCAATGCCCTTGAAGAAACAAAAAAACAAAGTAAGCAAGACAATCTAAGAAAACCGAGCAGAATCATCACTTTTTCCCATAGCAAGAAATCCTGTAACAACTATGTTCTCTAAAGAGCTATGAAAGAGCTCATAAAAGAAAGTTCACACACAAAGAATGAAATATGGAATTCTATCCACTGCAGAACACCAATTTTGACAAGTACATGAAAAAAAGTAAAAGAACACAATCAAAAAATTATGCAGTGCATAGACTTTCAAATTCCCATTTTCACAGAAGTGAGTCAAAGTCTCAAAATTATTAATCTAGAGCAAAAATACAAGTTAATATTAACATATTAATAATCACTTGAGCAGAATATTACTTTCAGGTAATATCAGAAGTATCAAAATTATACAACAGGCAACACTCCTCTATAAAGAATGGCTAGAGCATACAGTATAAGACAAGTAGAGTTAAATTCCAAGCAAACACAAGCTATTGTTAAGCGTATGACACAAAAAAGATACCAAAAAAACACTTTAAAAAGTTTTTATACGCCAAACATTTAGGTACTCATTCTCATTGTACTTCTGTAGCAACAGCAACACCAAAAGGTAATTTAGGGAAATCCTTATATTGTAGTCACATTGCATTTGCTGTGCTGAAGTTGAGACACAAGACATTTTGGTTTGGAAGAGGAGTTTAAGAATTCACTGTACAAACAGAAGGAGCAATTTAGAAAGCAAACACTGTTCCATATGAGTTACTCATCTGCCATGTTTTCTGTTATACTGGATTTCACTCACATCAGTATGGAAGGTTCTCTCCTTTGTGCAGCTGTAATGAAGCCCTCACTATTTTTCTCTTGACTTTTTATTATTTTTGTCTACAGACCCTTCTACCTTACTAGAAATCACCTCTTTTGTCTGTGGTGTTAACATACAGTAATGTCCAGATTGATATAAAACACGGAGGCATGCCACAACCTTTCTGGCATTGATGGAAACTCTGCATTAAATTCTATGCTTTATTACAGTTTGATCTGTAATGGCAGTTACCCCTCATGCAATAATCACTTTCTGTTAAGTAGCCTCTTCCCCAGAATGTTGTTACAAGGCCTTTGAATGCCATCGTAAATAGCATAGGCCAGTTCTCTTTCATCCACCAATTTACTGTCAAACTTCAGTAATTCTAATATATTAGTAAGACATGCACTTAACATTAAAGCTACTGGATCAGGGCTTCTCTCTAAGGCTGAGAAAGTAAGAAGCGTTCAGAAAGAACATCTCACTAAGATATTCAACATCAAAAGTACCAAATATGTTAAAAAGTTAGATGTTCGTATATAAGCTTCTTACGAATAAAACAAGGACGTAAAGAGTGCCATGATTTTGGATGAACAGCCCTTGCAAGAAGAAACTACAAACAGGAAGGAGCAAAAGGAAAAAGCCAACTAAACCAAAAAGATACAGATACCTGGAAAAGGCACCTTAAGATTCTGCAGCCAGTTGAAGGCTACATTGCCTCCTATCAGTGATCCTAATCAATCTGTTTCTGTTCACACTATTCCCCCTATGAAGGGTGTCCTAGTAGTATTTGCAAATTCGCAAACCACCTCAATGGAGTGGACAAGAGGTTCTTCTGATACTGTACTTCATCCCATAGACTTACGGTTAACACAGAAGTGATTGTTGTGTAAAATACAGATGAAGAATTCCACCCACACTGTGGGGATTTAAATCTATTTCAAAGTTCCAGGTGACTCAGACTTCAGGTATTGCAGATCTTGTCGATACTTCTATTACATGGCATTCAATATAGGGTTGTGTCATACAATATGACATCACTGGTATTGTAAAATACAAAATCAATTTTCTTTGGAAGAAGAAAAAGGGGTAAGTGAAAGGAGAAGAGTCTACCCTGGCAGTTTAGATGACTTCCTATTCCCCTTCTTTTGTACTGTGTGCACACTGGAGCGTCCTTAGAAACTTCCCTGTCAGCAAAATAGCTGAACTCCTAAGGCACCAAGGACCCACTTTAAGCAGCGCTATCCAGGGGAACTCACATAAAAGAACATGGCAATAATCAAAGATCTTGTCCAGCCAGACAAATTACACCAAATTTAATGGGATCTAAAAGGCAACAGTAGGTATAGCACACAACAAAAATACAGGAACTTAGGGACAATCAGCTGATGCATAGGGCAACTACACAGAAAAGGGAAGGTGGTTAAAAAGTTACAACAAATTGGAAGGGTAAAGTGTTTGTTTGTGGTACAAAACCACACCCCATGTATTAGGGAATCAGAAGTGACAGGGCACTTAAAGACTGCAGAATCACAGAACAGCAGAGATTGGAAGGGAGCTCTGGAGATCATCTAGACCAACTCCCCTGCCAGAGCAGGATCACCTAGAGCAGGCTGCTAAGGACAGCATCCAGGCAGGTTTGGAGTATCTCCAGAGGAGGAGACTTCACAACCTCTCTGGGCAGCATAAGCCATAGCTCTGTCATCCTCACAGTAAAGAAGTTCCTCCTCACATGCAGGTGAAACTTCCTACATTCAAGGACCAAAAAAATAAATAACCTAGTCTGACTCAGCAACTGACTAAAGATGGCAAATAGAAAAGATTTTTTTTGTTTTTTTTTTTTTTTTTAAAAAGTTATCTTAAGGAAAACAGAGAAAACAGTTAAAACATAATCGTAAGGTGACCAGAAACAGTAGTTTGTTAAAGACAAAAGCCAGAAACTTTTCAAATGCATCAAAAGGTGGATGACTAAGAAATATCAGGCAACAGAGCCTGGAATGGTAGAAGCCCAACTGCCATCCCAGAATCAATGCCAGACTTAAGTAACTTCTAAACCGTGGTCCCCAAACATGCTGAAGGAGTCCAGCCAAAGAGGAATTAAACAGCCTCAGAAAAACCCAAACCACCAAGCAAAACCAAACTTATGATACAGAACAAATTCCAAACAGAAGAAGAGATCATCACATACATACCCAAACCATACAAGGAAAGTACAAACTGCACCATCTTATAGCTGTGTGCCCCCCTTACAGAAGGGTCCGTATTTAAGCCAGAGTTACAGTGCTATCAGAACAGGGACATTCCCAGTACAATTAATGCCTGAGTGGCTGTCCAGTGTCAACACATACACAGAACAGGATTTAGAAGGATAAAAGTGCCTTCTCTTCACCACCTGTTGGCAATTCTCCACCCTTCAGAGTTGCAAAATAGCAAAATGAACTGAAATGGATGAACGGAAGGAAGGGGAAGAAAACTTTTTCTCACAGTAAAATTCAGTCATAGGATCAACCAAGGCCAAATAAATTAGAGTTCAAGGGGCTCTTGAGTTCAGAAGATAAATCACAGCTGCGAAAGACTAGCAATGAAACACAAAAGGACCTTGAGTTTAGCTCAAAATGTTGAAGAAACTGAAGCTGGAATAAGTTTATTTTATGCCTGAAGACTTGTGAACTTTTCCATTTCTTAGAATAGAGGCTGGCACACTAGAGTTCACTATAGCCTGGGTACAACTGCAACTAAGAGGATTTCCTACAGAACCAGTTTCCAAGCTATTCCAATTCATCTCCAGGGCAATCTTCCTCTAATTCAAATACTAGGGGAAAAAAAATCATTTCAATTTGAGATGCAAATTGCAAGTGCAACCCAGTGTTTTTAATAAATTCGTAGTATAACAGCTTTTCCCATATCTTCATTTGCAAGCATTTTTTTCCTCTTTCCTTCATACTACTTCAGCTCTCACAGCCAGTTAACCTGAGCCTGGCCTTTTTATCATTCAGCGATTTTATATGGTCAGATGTGCGTGTCTGACTTGACCTACCTTGAGACTTCCTCTCTCCCTACCTTCTCTGATACGCTGGCTATTTACCTTTCATGATATCATGAAATTCCAAAGTCAGCAAGCACTTAAAAAAGAGAGACCAAAACAACCCCCCCAAAGCCTTCTTGCAAATCCAATCTGTTACATGCAACAGTTGTGCTTGTTACATCCTGACTTCTCACACCAAACAGCTCCCTTAGTCTAACACTTGTGCAGTCACAATATAAAAATAAATTACCAACATTCTTCATTTCATACACATACAAAATTCTGAGCATAAAACAGACTGTGACTGCTGTAATATTATGGAAAGTGAGAGAAAATAATACAGGCAATTCTGAATCTATGCTTCAACAAAAACATTTCCAGTATGTTTTATATTGTTAATAAGCAGAACTGAACTAATCTAGAAGATATTCCACAGGCTGCTCAAAAACCCCCACCTTGAAATTGACTATAATCTCTATAGGGTGCTGAAGACATTAAAAGGACAGCAAATTTGGTGTTTTACTTCATTATCAGGCATTTCAGGAAAAGACATACAAAATATGGTGGACAAATAACCCCAGCTTCTAGTAGTCCTCTGTATAGGAACTTCCTGAACAAGAGACTATTCGTACCACTGTGGTTTAGAGTCTTTGATGGACCAGATTTATTTATTTTTACAGTACATCCCACCTCTAATAAAATAATATTCTGCATGTGGTAGTAAATTCCAGAGTTTTGTACACATTTTAAGGAGTGCTTCTATTTACCTTTAGCTGATCTACTGTTGAGTGCTTCCCATCTCTTCTAGAAAGTAACAGACATTGCCAGAACACTCATGATTTTACTGACGTTCAAAACAGCCCTCCACTTCTTTTCCTTTTCTTTCGTTTGTTCTCCCTTTCTTTTTTGTCCCCAGGCTGAGCAGTTTTTACCTAGTTAGCTTGGGAAGGCCAGGGTAGATGACTCCTTTTTTATTCTTGGAGTATTCCTACTGTGTGACATTCTCCAAGAAAACAAAGGGCCAGTTGTGTGCCTGGGGTCCATATCAAGAATTGTGTCTTGCAATTCTTGGTCTGGGTAAGAGCTTGTACACTTGTACACCACAAGTCTTCAAAAGGTGAAAAATGAAACAGGTTCTCTATTGTCAGAGTTCAAAACCCTAGTTCAAACCAGAGTGTTCCAAAATAACTTAAAAAAATTCTTCTTTATTTCTTAACTTAAAAAAATTAAAAATAAAACTTAGCAAGAAGCTGAATAGGGTTAACTATAATACAGCAACTGCATTCGCATAAATCAACAACATCGTAATCATCTCCATTTTTGTGTATGGCCTGAAACCTAAACAAAGGGATGCTTGTTAACTCCAGCTTTTCATAAATAAAACCGACAAGGAGTCTCAAATTTCCAAGTCGAGCACTGAGCATCCAACCAGTGCTGCTGCAGTGCCACACACAAAACTTCAGCCAGCACAGGCACAGACCACAGCAGTTTTTCTAATGCTAGATTTAACTGGCCACTAACAATGCAATGAATAGCCACGAGGAGAGATCACTTGGCTATTGCAAACACACATCCTCAAGGCTGTTCTTCAGCAACCAGCATTACTGTATCACACACAGAGGCAGAGATCACCTTCTGATGCTGTCAAAGCCTGCCAGGAAAAACATACCTGATTTTGACTATGTAGATGATGACAAAATGTGAAACAGACACAGAAGACTATCTGCAGTATCTTTTGCCTTCACCAGCATGCTGGAAAAAAGGATTCATTTCTCAAAAGAGAAAGCATAATCCTCATGTGTCAAGCTGATAAGAGTTATTGCTTTAACAGCACGACATGCTCCAAACAAGGGGAAAGTGATCCTAGCAAGGACTTGACAGAGAAAACAGAAGGAAGACAGATGTTTTCAAGCTCCATGTTGAACTCTGCACTTTGATTCGAGCATCTACTCTAAATGTAAAATCATGTCTTTAAATGTTTGCGTAAGTAGAGGGAAAAAACCCAAAGTTACTAGAAAAACACAAACCAGATTATGACATTGTTGTATTTCTTACAGGAAGTCTTCCTTTCCGGGCTCGCCACAAGAGAAGCTTCAAACCTCCTGGTTAGTGTCGTGTATGTACTTACAATGCTGAGTTCTACCACCGCAGTGATCAGAAAACCGAAATGCTCAAATAGAGAACGCTGACAGAACTTCAGTTTTAAGATGCTTACAGTTTTGAAAAACAAAGGGGCAAAGGTGTCCAATTCCCATCAGGTTTCAGTCTTACACATGCACCATAGGCATGAAAATAAAACTTGCAATATTTTAATTTGCTTTTCACCACCGCAAATTGTACCACCTAAACCACATTCTTTCCTAATTTGAAGACAGTGTCTGTAAAAGAAACAAGCTAAAGCAAAGCAAATTGAATTTATACATTAATAAAGTGTCTGCCAGGTCTGTAGATAATTCCTTCAGCAGCTTACATCTGTAATTGTGGGTGAGGCTACTGTAGACTTGCAGAAAAAGCCTGTGGATTTTCACAATTAGCTGCCTGCGCTGCCATGGGCTTATTTGTGTACAGAATGAATACTGCACTAGAAGCTGAGATGCTGACATACTCCTTTTCAATATACGTGAGCCCTAATGGATAGTAAGGTAATGAACTAACAAATTCTATTTTGCAAAGTGAGAGTGGAAGAGTTGCCCACTGTAAAGCAGTATTTCTATATCCTAAAACAGTACTTTGAGTACTTTCCAAATATCAGATGTCTTCCAGAAGAAAGTGCTAATGAATATTAGGTGCTCAAGAATCTATTTAACAGGCAAAAGGCCAAAATGCCACAGTGAAGAAACTACTACTGTTTGTTGGGGGGATTTTGTCTGGGGTTTTTTGTGGCGTAAGAAATTGCAAACCGCAAAGCAAACTTTACATGGGTATCAGTAAATTAGGAGCTGTGATACATAAAAACAACATGGAAAGGTAAAAACAGAAAGGAAGTTGCAACTGACAGAGCTAAGAAGCATAAGACTGTTTTTAATGAGTAAGAAAAAAAAAAAAAATCAGTGACACAAACTTATTACTAGCTGAGGACAGTAAAATCACCAGACAAAAATGCTGTTGTATACAATAAATACTTTACAAATCATTAAGATGACACATGTTAAAATAAAATTAAATACTTTCCAATGCTTTATTGGTGAGAGAGGTATCCCTTATCACCAAGTTTTAGATAGAAATACTTGTGATAGCAAGGCCAGATGATTTGCTCCTAGTAATTCCAGAAGAGCTAGACTCAAAGCCCCAAGTCTACACACTGTGACAATTTTACACTGCTACCATAGTCCAGTAAATCATTAGTTAATGCTTTGAATATATTAAAAAAAATTAGTAACATAAGCCAGAAAGCTTGACACTCAGCCAGAAAATATATAGAAAAAGCAGTAAGTGCTGAAAGTGGTAAATTAAAGAATCAAAATAATTCATGTTGACTGCCATCAGTGTAAGGTGATGACAGCTCACACACGAAGACCAAAATGATGAGTCTGCAATTGTAAGTGATACAGAAGTGAGCCAATACAACATTTATCCACATCACAACTTACTAGCTTGGTGGCTTCAGACCTGTATTGGAGCAACAGACACGTGAAGTGTATTGTGGTGAAGTCTTGAGTTTCATTTTATTTATTTTAAAAAGAGAACCTGCACAAACTGTTGCCATGTTTAAAGGCACTCAACATTTTTCACTGATTTGAAAGTGATCCTAAACACACCTTCCAATACCACACTGTGGAGAAGACTGACACGGTCTAAACAGAATGGCAGTCAGAAGGAGGGTAGAAAGACCTAACCAGACAGGCTCACTCAAACAAAATAGGTTGTTTGAGAAAATCAAATGCAAAGCACATTGATAGAGAGTAAGTAGGGGGCCATTCTTTACACAGCAGAGAAATCTGCACATACCTTTTGTGCAGAATAAGAAAGTGATGCAAAGGAAGACAAGCATGGACTAACTATTCAGCAGCAGTGGCTATCCTGCATGAGTAATTCCAGCTCTGATTACACAGATAATCCCCCAAACAGAAGAAACAGTGAGATGAGTGCCTGTAACATGACTACACATGATTCTAGTTTTTGGCACAATGCTATTGAAAAATACTTCTGTTAGTGAGGAAAAAAAAAAGGTTGAATATCACAGACATTCAAATACTGGTAATTATAGGTGAGATTAAGAAACCCTTTTAGAAAAGCTCCAGATTTTTTTATAGATGGTGTAAGCAATCAACCACTGCTCATCCACCTAATGAGAAGGCCTGCAATGGAAGATATCACAAGTTAGCACTGCAGGAAGCAAACAGCCATAGATGCAACTGAAAAGTCTGTACAAGGTGTGAGCCTTAAATTTATTTACTACCATGACAGTGTCTGTTAAAAAAATGGAAGTACCACCTGGATTCTTGTGGAACTTGGACAAAGCAGTGCACAAATACCAAAACACCATCAACAGGTCAGCTCATATCACACTTGAATTAATAAAAACATAATCTAAGTTTATTTCAGAAAAAAAAGCTTGTGGAATGATGTCCTGAAAAGCAGCAGGAAAGGGTGCTTGCAGAACAGCAATCCAGACTGAGTCATGTCTGGTCACAATGTTGACACCAATGAGATGAGCCCTACAGTATGATCATCTTCCTGGTCTTTTTGAAAAAACCCCACCACACTAGTGTGTACATGCTCAAAGGGATGGTATTTGGCAGCAGCGAAAGTGAACAATACAAATGGTGGGTTAACACTTGAATGCATCTTCAAAAGTATACAATCCCTGTCATCCTGGATGAGTTGGAATATAATAAAGACCCAAAGAGTGCTACAGCAGTTAAAAAATGACATTTCCTTTGTTATTGGTATGGCAGCCAGAAGAATCAAGTACAGAACAGTTATACTTGAAGTTCCTGGCCTGAAACAAAGTGCCAAAAGGCCAGGTTCACTTTGGATTTCACTGTTAGGGCAGGTAAAATCATCCATCCGACAAGAAACTGATGTCCTGAGGAAGCAAACTTCTGGATGAAACCGCTCCATCAAATATTCAATTATACATAAGTGAACAGAAACTATCAGTCACATCTGTGATGTCCACAGAGAAGCTAAACAAAAAGAGTTCCCCATAGGGTAGCAGACGCAGCATAAGAACCAGATATCCTGTCAAGTGCTTTCTTCAACACTTAACAGAAGCTATTCATAGATAAGATTATGATGAAGGCAAACAGATTGCAGGAATGGAAATGCATCTATTGTTGCACTTGGCAAGTTCTATCAACTACTCTCGAAATCAGGGGCAAGACGCAACGTTTTGCCACACTACTGGTTCTAAAAACTCACAAATACATTTTGTCCGGGACTGCCACCTCTGCTGCTATAAAATATCCCACAAGATTAGACTCTTCTTCCAGAAAAGTATGATGGGGGGGAAGGGGAGTACAGACATTTACTTAATCAGAACCCAAAGTGACCTCTAGGTATCAAAATGGTACACTGTCACTGACTCAACCTTCAAGAAGAGGACTTGAATCCAGATAAAGCAGTAATACTATCATTATGCACTGCAGAGTGTAATGCCAGCACCAAATACCACCAGAAGTGCTAGACTTAGAACTGCTACAGCTCCAGAACACACTGGCAGCATCTGAGCTGATATCCTTTGTACCAAAAGCCACATGAGCAAACCAGGAGACTCTGGAGAACTTCCACTAGAATTAAGGACCTTGAAGTGGTCAGAAGTAAAAACATTTTTGCTACACTGATGTTATTTTAAATGGTTTACAGTAACCCACAGTATCTATCTGCATTTTAACTTCAAGAACTTCTATGTCCAGACACATTTAATCTCCTCGTAGATCAAACACAACATCTATAGCTCCTTGTTAATCTCAAGGCAAGCCATATTTGCTGTCCCCCACTCTTCCTTTTAGACCTGCATCCCACATGTTATCCAAAATGCCTAATTCTGCAAAAGTGAAAGGGAGAAACAAAAGGACAAGGAAAATCACGTCTCTTCCTACACACACACACAGAAGAAAAGGCTTTCAACATGTCAGTGGTTGCAAACTTCTAAGGGGTTTCTAAATTTCTCCCTATACCACATAATCCCTATCATCTGATTGGAGTTCAGAATGAAGGCTTAATAACATGGTGTTCTACCCTGAGGACAACACTTATGTAGTGCCAGCTGACTGTCTTAAATTAGCTACGAAAGCCTGAGGCCACTGCGACTCTAAGACAGGCTGATTCACAGATCCTTTTGGTCAGAAACGTCCTTTCATGTAATGGATGGAGTGTTGATCTACTGTTACATTATAGGCCCAACATACTTAAAGAAACTCACAGAGCTGGGTTCTGTTTATAAACCAGAGAAGAATTATCAGTTTCCATCTACAAACTTGCCTTTGGTTGAAATCACTGATTTAGAACCAGAAGAGAAGTTACACAAAGGAAATTAGGATTTCACAAGTTTTCAAAGTTATCATTAGAAAGCTTCATAAATACTTCAAGAGTTAGTAATGATCGCAGAGCATCTACTGACTAACAGAAGATTCACTGAAAGGACAAAGAATGAATGAAGAGATGTTAATGAGAAACACAACATAAGAGAATGGAAGTCTTCATACTCAGTGTTGGCTTTATTATACACCAGAGACAAATGCTGTTAAGCGTCACCACGTCAACATTCAGCTTCAATTAGTTTGCATTGTACCAGTGCTGAATTTCCAACAGAAGCAGCTTTACTATGCTTTATTATTTGAAATAACCACAGACTAACAATGAACACACAAAACTATTCTTAAACTAATTAAAGAAATCATAGCTTAAAAAGCAACTCAATAGCACAGCACTCAATTACATTAACTTTCATAAAATTGAACTGTACCTTTCTTCCCAAAAGAACAGATAGCCACAGCAGCAAGCAGAACTGGCTTGTTATATGAAGACATGTTAAAAAAAGCCCCACCAACAAAAGCTCCTACAGCTCCTGCTGTATTTGTGGCTGCCTGGCCTCCTTAGAGAAGGAAGCAACAGCTATATAAAGTTTTGTATACATGACTGCAGACTACAAACTTCTTTGCAAGCAGACAATGACACTGACTTGATTTCATGACGTTTTCTTGATCCTAAAATTAAAAATCACACATCTATTTTTATTCCGTATAACAACATACTTACTCTGCCATTACATGCCTGACGTTATTGGCGTATAACACTGGATTTTTTCTTTCTTCTTCTGAAGGAATATACACTGGAAGAAACTGCATACAGAGAACTGATTTACACCAAGAATATTTAACATTTTAAACCATCTCTATTATGCCACTACGGTAAAAAAATGTATAGCTTGTTGCAATTTACAGAGTTTTGTTAACAAAAAGACTGTAAAAAATTTAAAATTTAACTCTTAAATGCTTAAGGATGCCTAATACTTCTAGAAATTCATATAAACAGTGACTCTGTTCCTTTCTTACCCCATAGAACACAAGCAGAGTTTTATCTTTCTTTCAGAGGCGGAACCAGGAATTTAAAGATAATTTAAAACTATAAGCATTTTTTTTTGCACAAACTGTTGTCTTACATCCTGTATTGTTCAGCTTTTTCCAGATAAGTAAAGCACTACTACATGAACACTGTGCTACAGCTTAAATATTAATAACTCAAATTCTCATGACATCAGTTATTAAATGTTTCCCCTGAAGTTATGACTTCCCCTGAAGTCATTCTGAAGTTATGACTGCTTAATGCATGCATCAGAAGGCTTCTGCTGTTGGAGGTTTATAAAAAAAAAAAAAATTCTCCTTCATTTCATCTCCTTCTCCATCAAACTGTGCACTAGTTATTAGTACTCAACTGAAAGAAAAATTCTAAAGAAATGCAGATGGCCACAATTGAGGCTGAAAGGGGAAACTACACTGTAACTACTGGAGACCTGCAGTAGGAAAGGCAGCTTTCAGAACGGGACGGCCTGTATTAAAAGGCCTTCCAGCTTTTGGCTACTTTTAAGAGTTTACTGATGTAAACCCCAAGATCACGGCCGGTCTCACCTACAAATCAAAACATCTTATTTCTGCCAAATAACTAACTTTTTAGGTAGAAGAAACAAGAAAGGATCACACTGATTCCCACCCCTGCTCATTACTAGACTGTGTTGCACTACTAAAGTAACTGTCAATGAGACAATTTATGCACTAATTGAACTAAGCATTCATAATCCTGTGGAAATCTGATGTAGAAATCAAAGTTGTAATAGGCTTAGTTATGTTTCATGTAATTAACTGTGGGTAGTACAAAATGGGTATTATGACCCACAGATTTCACACTAGTCTTTAAAACAATTGGGGGGAATAAATACAACGTTTATCATCTAGGCAATTACTTCTCAATAACTACAAAGTGAGCTGTACTTTCAGAACGACATAGTGGTATGACCACCAGTACCCAAAATGCTGCCACTAGGTGTTTGTCCAACTGCTTCACAGTTTTCCCAATAGGAACCACTGCAACTGAAAACACACAACTCCTGTCTTCTAGGTTTACAAGCAGGTATGCCAGCCCAAAATACTGAAGGACAATGACAGAGATGGAAAGATTGCTCCTTCAGCTTCCAAGCCCCATTCCATTTGAGCTGCAAATCACTATCAAGTCAATCATCCAAACACAGGACAAGTTTGAATACGAGGCGATTTCAGAGGTATTCTACGTGTCTGTGCCTAACTTGACAGAAATAGCACAATCATTTCAGCACCACTAACAAAACAGAGGAAAAACCTCCCAGCTGCTTCAGACTGATGGATGTACGAACACTGAAGCTGACAGGCCAGCAAAACAAACTGACATGAGCCAAAACACAAACTACTTGTGCAGATCATCATGTGTCCTTTCTTCTCAAGACTACTTGCATTCCAGTAACAAGTACAGGATGGATGGGCCAATATTAATTAGTCACCTATTAGAAAATCTACATAGATTCTTGCTTCTCAATATATATGCTGGGTGACACATATGGTATGCCAGAACATACATTATATACAAAGAAGCCCAGACTCTCAAACTTGATTGCTGGCTGACAGTCCTTACTAGCTTTCATCTACTCAAAAATGTACTGAAGTTGTGTTGTTTTGCTGTACATCTCCAGCAGTAATGCTGGTCTAGAGGCTGGTTGGTATTTGCCAGTATCCCTGTGCTGATGGAACCAAGTAGGAATAAAAGCCAACAAACTTTGGACATCAGGAGAAAATATGACTCTGAACACAGAACAAGTAATTTTTTCTTTGTTCCTAAATCTGTTGTACTTCCTTACAAAAACAGATCCAACAAGTAGCTCTCAAGTACTCTGCCTCGTACTTGGAAGCAGCCTTGCAAGCAGCTCTGCTCCTCTGCCAGCTTCTGCTTTAGTATGGAGTACTTCAGAGAGTCGCTAAGTTTTTGGTTTGGGTTGTTTTGGTTTTTTTTAAGACAACCAAAAATCATAACTTGTCCTTATGCAAGATCTGCATGAGCTACAGAAACTCAGCATCTGCTAGCAACTGCTGCCTCAAAAAAAAACCCAAAAAAAAAAAATAAAGAAAGCTCAGGCAGTCTTCACTTCTGTGTGAAGGAACCTTTTTTACTTGCCTAGGGCAGAAACCATGTTCCTGAGATAAAAGTCCTGTCAATCAGTCAGTGTCTTATCCCTGCATAACACAGTCACCCCATGGCCTTTCTACCAAAAATCAGACCGCTATTGAGGAAATATTTTTTTTTAATATACACTACTAATAGCTGAGAAGGTGCAACTAAAGTGGTAACGAACCACAAATTTCTACAATGGATACAACTGCTCAGCGGCTGGTATTTTGTGCACTATTTTTTGAGAAGAATTTATAGCTTTAAGTAGTAAACACAGAGTGCAGCAGTTATAAATGCTGCTATTTGCATATATGTTACTATTGTAACATATGTGTATGCAAATATGTGATAGCTCTTTCTACTAATTTACCCTGCCATCAGTTCCATTCAGAGATAAATAGCTGCTTCATTATTAAAAACGTAAGCAAAAATTGCAGAACATTTGTCAAATACCCTATATCACACCTTTAAATTACTGTACTTCTCCACAAAAATGTAATTATTCCCTGTAAAATGTGTAAGAACAGTCATTTAAAAGTAAAGGTTTTAATTGTTTTCACAACTTCACTGAAATTGTCTCCAGCCTCAGGATTACATGGTGCTTTCCTCAAAACAAAGTTAAAAATATACACAGATTTTCCTCCATGTTTTCTGATTTAACATTCTGAACAGTGCAGCCTAATAGAAAAATTAGCCAGACATATTAAAGAGCCTATCTGGCTTAGAAGAAATCACCTACAATGATTTCTCTGTACAAAATAGTCCTTATTTTGTACAACAGCATTCACAAACTTGGATATCTAACATAGACTGCTGGTATACAAACTGGAATAGCAATCAGGCTATTAAAACGCAAGAAATTTGTTCCTAAAAGGTCCTTTAAACAGCATCAGAAATCTATCTATTCAATTTAAATGAATAACAAAGCAAAGACTTAAACCAAGCTGAAAACTGTATTTTGTTATTCCATTTCTGGCTACATTTTCAGATATGAAAGCCATTTGTCTAAAGTAGAAGTTGTATTTCAACATGTTTCTACAGACTGCGTTAACACACAAAGTTTGAATATAAACTCTTACTGTAGAAACAAGCACAACATTATGTATTCTGACACTGCTCAGAAGATACTGGTGTGGTGTTTTTACTGACCTCAATTTCCACAGAATTGTGAAACTGACACAAAGTAAGCCACAGAATTTCTAACCTAAAAGGTGGGGGGAGAAAAGGAAAAGGATAGAGGAAAAAAAGTTATACGTGGTGAAACAGTAGCACTTTATGCTCCAAAGTCTTCAAGTAACCTTCCTACTTGTAGGTATGATCATATAAATAATTAACAGAAAAGGTCTTTAAGAGTACTTCTATAAATTACATCCTGTAAGGTAGAACAAAAGTAATTTACACTGAAGTTGTGTGTTAAAAGATACCCCAAAGCAGGAAAACAAACGGTAATATGATATACAGGTACTCATACATACAGTAAGAGATGAGGTATGCATAGTGTATATAGAAGGAATAAGTCTGTTTCAGGAAAATGCTGTATTCAGCTTAGAGTTGGCAAGATTAATTATAACCACTAAGATTTTATCTTTACCTCGGTTAGGAATCAAAGTTCATTATACTTCAGAAGTCTGTTAATGAAATGCATTACATGTGTTTTAGTAGACTAAGACAGAAGATACTGTAATCAACTTGACCTTAGAAAGCAGTAAGATTCAAATCCAGGAAAGGATTTAGTAAACCTAAATCAGGGAGCAGCATTAGTAGCCACATTTTACATGGTATCAAGGTAGTTATAGCACTCAATCATTGTGAGGGGAGGCCTAGTCAAAATCCTCTTAGGTAGATAAAGTGCAGCAACACCCTACTCATTTTGCTATAGACTCCAGGGCTTCAACATGTTTATTTTCCTTCTTTCCTACACGTTAAAGCAAATACAAGGAGCAAGAACAACAGTGGGACTTGTGATTTGAAGTTAACATCACACAGGAAGTGTGAAAGTCTGGTTTCTAGGTCCTTGAACAGCAGCATTAAAAAACCCCAGTCAGTTCCAAGTAAACTTATCTCTCTGCCAACTCTGTGACCCTCAAAGATTAGCCCATAAACTAGAAATACAAATGAAAAAAACCTGCATCTAATATACCTAAATTCAAGTCCAACATAGAGAACATTTAGCTTGCATGTTACAGACAATCTTTGCTTTCAAGGCAGAGTCAGTTGATTAGCCCTGAATACAAACATGACCTTCCGCAAGCAGAAGTTTCCCATATGACAAGTTTTCAACCCATTTTATAGGTTACATCAACTCTGAACAAAGAGAATACTCCTGGATTCAGCAATATTTCCAGATCAAGTTTTGGCTAACTCTATGACAGAAGAGATACAACTGCTGAGAAAGTGAAGACTGTTAGCAGTCTTAACAGCATTTTCTGCTAAGACATCAGAAATACATTTTAGGTCACTCAGGAGAATTAATCCTAGTTAAATAAAGCTGTAATTTAAACTGACCTGGTGAATTTGCATAACATCACGTGTTGCCTCAATCTAGTTCAGCCTTTATTTGATTTAAGTTTATCATCAGAGGTCAGCACTTCTGTATAAGGGGTTTGTACACATTAGAGTGAACTTAGGCAACAGACCTTCAAGTTCCTTCCCTCCTCTTCCTCCTATGTATTCTTGACTCTAGTAGGCCACTAATCTGGAGATCAGCTACTCACCTTTCTCCCCCTGGCTGAGTTAATGTGCTAGATGAACTGCAGTGCAAATGCAAGGCAAGAGGTAGGAGCTCAGAAGGAGACAGCACAAATCCTTGCATGCAGGAAATGCTGCAGTACCTACTTAAGGCACTATCATGGATTTATCTTCTTCCAACATGACAAATTAACTGAAAGCTGAACACTTAAGACTCATCAACATTTTCTTTAGTCTCCAAATCTAGAGATGTCCTTACTTAGACCTGGCTCCCAGTCCATTCGAAGCTGCAACATTAATTGATAAAATTCTAAATTATTTGAGTCTTGGCTGATCCTAATGGCCCCCTTGTTACTACTAAAGTATAGGAACTCAAGTGGGACATTCAAAACAATAGTTCCCAGAGGCAGTTAACAGCAAGCCATTAAACCTTAGAGTGACACAGTCCTTTACTCAGGGTTCAAAATGTCTTGCTTTGATCTTCATCTAAACGTATTAGAATTTCTACTCCAACCCCAATGTGAACATAATGTTAAAAAAATATTTTTTAAACAAGCAAGAACTGCTTCATTTAGTATTTTACATTACATTAATTTGCTAAAGCAACCTTGAGAATAACATTTTGTTTTAAAAAGATCAAAATTCCTGTTTCCCTTATTTTGTCTGAATGTATCTCCAAATTCCCCAGGTGGGCTGTCTGGGTTTTTTTAGTACTAGACCAATTTCAAACAAGTCACATAGACTTTATACAGGAACACACCACATTGATTTGCAAGAAATAAAATATGTAGAGCAGAAGAAAATTGTTCTATTTTAGATACTTGGATAAAAAATATAAAAATCTGAAATGAAAACCTAAAATCCATTCTGCAAATCATCAAAATCATTGCAGAAATACACTGTTATACCTGGATTCCTCTAACTTAATGTAATAGATAAAAGACAAATTAATCCCAAAGGATAATCAAATAACCAGCAATTACCACTTAACTATATACACCTGTAAATCACATAAATAAAAGTTAATGAAGGGAAGCAATCATGATACAAAGCAATAAAACATAAAGCACTTACGCTCCTGGCCCTTGCCACGTCCACGTGATTGTATCCTAGAAAAAGAAGATGACAGTTACAATTAATTATTGCACTTAAACTTTTTAGCTGTATGTCATCAGTTATATTTTCTATAATGTAACAAAAGTTTTATATCAACTGACAGAAAGGACAATGGATGGAAATACTTCTAACACATAAGCACTCAGGTACCAAGAAGAAACTACATTCTTCCTTAGATCAAGGGGCTGTTAAAGGGCTAGTCATGACATGAGATCTGATGTGACATCCATTAGCAAAGAGGCAAGGTAGTCCTTCTGACACTCCTCCCACCCTCCCCTAAATGACCTGGAATTTAGAAGGGGACATACTGGACCCCAGAGGGCTCAAAAAGAAGCTTCAAGTATAAAAGCTAACAGAGTTCACTAGGAAGCATCTTCGAATTCACCAAGGAATGCAGACAGACAGGATCCTGGCTGAAGTAGGACAGGGAAGTATCTACACCAGGTAAACTGAATAAAAGTAAAACTGAATTAAAAAAGTAAGTCTGCTTCCTCTGCTTCCTGAAAGCTCGATATTGAAGTAGATGAAGTGAGCTTTGTCTTAATTTGTTTGCCTATATCTTTATAATAATTTGTAAAAATTGTTTAACTTAGATATTGTAAATAATCGTTATAATTTGCATTTAACCTGAATCTGAATTATAGTGAAGGACTACTCAAAATTAGCTAGCATCTAGCATTCCTTAGCCAAGTGCATAGTCAATGTGAAACAGGGACAGGATGAGACCTTATAAAGATGCCAAGGTCCTCAACACATTACTTTATTATTATTATTAATTTGTGACTAATACCCTCACAGGCAGGTGGTACAGAAGCATCTTCCAGCAATAAATATTGAGAGAAGTCTCTGGCACACACTGTTCTAACAGGAAGCACAGGGGAACACAGATTCTAGGCAGAAATTGACATTTGCTTTGTCATTTGCACAGTACTAACTGTAACAACCTGAATAACTTTCAGAGCACTGAGTAACAGAAGTAACAGGAGTAACCTAGGAAAAGCAGAAATGCTTCAACTGTCTCAGCTAAGACTATTTATATTACTAGAGGCTTAAGAAACACACACTTAACCAATAAGCATTTATTAACATTTTCTAAATTTGTAAACCTAATTATTAAAAGATTACAGAAGTGATGTATTTAGAGGGAAGTACCCCATATTTCCATCTACACTGCAAGCTGAACTTACCAGTTTGTTTGGGTAACGTAAAACCACTGGCTGTACAGGAACTCCAGGAATAAATGCTCCTAGAAGGCACATATGACACAGAGTTACTTTATAGTGCATTTTGGTGTAAAAGACCCCAAAAGCTATTACAGCAAAGAGAAACCTCATACAATTAATGGGCTGATATACATAGCAATCAGTTGACAGGAAAAAATAGTACCCAAAAGTAGCCTCACAATTAATCTAAAAAGTAAGCACTGGATAGTGACAAGTGTATACCCACCTTTTCAGCAGATAAGTAATTAAGAATGCTTGGTTAGATTCCCTAAAATACCATCCACCATTTACATAAATTGTCATGTACACAAGTCAAAGCCCAGTACCAAATTCAGCTTGATAAATGATTTAAAAAATTGACTACGTGCATAATAGTTAAGTCAGACTATTCCCTGTGATCAACAGTATTTTTTGGTGAAGAACCTAAGCTTTCTTATGCAAAAGTAGTTTTCTATTTTTAGCTGAGCAACATAAGTTTATAGAAAGTCTATCATCTTTGAAATAACAGAATTAATGTAACTTCTATTCTGTAGCTGTGGATATCTAATAAAGTATTGAACAAGAGCTATTCTACAGAATTACTGCTTCATTTCATATGAAAAAGAGTTCTGACACATAAGTAGCACAAGATCTATAAGTATCATTTGCTAGTAATTTTCTCGGTTTATAGTACAAAGAGTAGACAAGCATGGTAAGTATCTTGCTCAAGGTTTCTCTAAACATCTTTTTCTTGTAAAAACAATTATTAAGCACAGCTTCATTCAAACTATGCTTTTTAGAGGAATTTACTAAATTCTGCCTAACATTTTTATGAAAATTAAGAACCAAACAATGGAAATATACTGTATTCTTAGCATTACCTCTGCTTTACATCTTCTTACAATTATTCTGTAAAAGAAATTATTTTATAACCGTATAAGCATCTGTAAATGAATGCTCTCTGAATGGGATCTTGCAGAAATTTGGTTATTGGCCCAGCAGTACCTTCTGGTCAGTCTCCCAGAAGAGCTGTCTAAGCAGCTTTTCAAAGAATCTGAGTGACAGATGACAATGCCACCATTTAAACACAACTAGACTGGTTGTTTTGTTTTAAACACAAAAACCAAACTACTACTACCACACTGTGTAGTAAGAGCAAGGAGTGTATGAGTAAAATGGCAAAAGGCATCCTGGAAGCAGTTACTTGAATAGGGACCTACAGTAATTTGATAGATAGGAGGAATTTTGAGGCAAAGGATTTCTGGGAGGCTGGATGGATACAGAAGCAGGTTCCAGTAGCAAAAGTGAGACAGTGAAGAGGCAGACAACAGCATGTACTAGAGCAGAGGAGAGGAAGACAGATTGGGAATTTGAGGAAGAAAGTATATGGTGCCTGGAATGTTTATGGTACAAAGGGAGGGGAGAAAAATCAGGACTTTAATGAAGGATTCAGGCTGGTTTCCAAAGTACGGCCAGGATTCAGGTGGAGAGAGAGGGAGAGTAAAGAGCAAAAGAAGTGGATGTCCTCTTAACCACGACTCATTAATCTAAAAGGTAAGAGCTGAGAAGGGAGAAAGAAAAGCTCTTTGAATATTTGTTCAGGAGACAATACTGAGATTCCTTCAGCCAAATGAAACAGTGCAAGGAATTACAATGATGACTCATTGCATGATATCCTAATAGCAGTACGTACATTGTAAGCACACAGAATAAGACACAGTAAGACCAGAACACGAGCTAGACAGAAACCTAGGAAGAGTAAAAAACCCCAAAATCCCCACATTCCTAACTGCCTCACTGCAGCCTCCTCATCCATCATCATCTCCTTACCTACATTATCGTGGCAAGTTTACATTAAACATTGGTGGTTCACTGCATTTCTCCTTATTTTAAATGCTGCTTACAGCAGCAACACTGCTCAGTGTTATATCCTCTGCTAATTCAGTAAGCTCAAAGGGTGACACTAACTGAAAGGAGCTTAGAATCTCAATGTTAAATAAGAAATATTATAAAAAATTAAAGCCTCTGTAAGAGTGTTATACTGGCAGGATTCTTGTGCCATCTTCACCAGAATGCAACTCAACAGAAGAGCTGGAGAAGAATCAGTCACATACAGCAACAAATGCTGCAGCAGCCTGAAATAGATACACACTGCTACACTATAAAGCTTAAGGTATCTACAATGCTGCTTGACAGACCCAAAATAGGAAATAGAGGAGGCAAGGGGAAAAAAAACACCCCAACAAAACAAAGACAACCATAAACAAAAACCCTGTAAGAAATATTAGTCCTCCAGCTCATACACATCTCAAAAGCTAAGGAAAAAAATACCTGAATTATCTAAAATGTTTTGCTCAACAACAGAACTACAAACCTTTTGTAGCACCAGAAATTTCTATTCCAGTCGCAGCCTACTGAAAGATTTTTAAGTCAACTTCTGCAACAGCAAGCAAATTACAACACAAGTGCTATTTCTGCAAACGAAGATAGAAGAACATTCTGTAGAGAACAGAGAAATGAGCATCACACCTACCAGGCTTGAATGTAATCAGACAGGATCGGTTTGTGCAAGTGCCCTCTGGGAATATCATTATCTTGAAGTAAAAAAAAAGAAGTTGACTTTTACGAACTATTTCAACGTGGATTTTATTTATAAACATGTCTTTTCAAAAGCTAACAATAACTGATTCATTAAAGCTTTAGAAGTTTCCAGGGAAAAACAGTTCAGTGTAAAAAAAAGTAGTGCTCAATAAAGTAGTCAAATAGAGTTCTGTCCTAACAGTAAAAATATTTTTCTTTTCCTGTGAATTTGCCTCTTTCATAACCTCTGATAATAATTCTATTTGGTGGAACACTGACAGCAACCAGAAACACTTGTGAGTACAAGAGAATTTTCGTAAAAAGCTTTGGTGCTGGTAAAAATACCATATTTTATTTTGCACCAAAACAACATTCCTGCTCCCAAGCTACCTGATTACAGGCTAAGAAAATGAAGACTCATTTTCTTTTTGCATTTATTACTTGGCATCTGCACAGATGTCAGAATGGTAGAGGCTGAAAATATCTAAACAGAATTCTAACAATGCAAAAAATGCTCAAGTTGAACTGAATTCAGAGGAAGAGGTTAGATTATGAAAAATAAAAAACATATTTCAGACAGCAAAAAGCCAAGAATTTCTAACATTTTGTTGACTTACAGAACAAAATTTAAAGGAAATAAATACATATCGTAAGGGGGAAAAGACTGGACAAGAATTAACACTACTAGCTTTATTGCCTACTCTGGTACTAGCTTGGCAGCCAATTTGGAAAACACTTCAGCGCTGCAACTCAGTTTCTCCTTAAAGAGTAAGAATGCATGCTTTTTAAAGTGCTTTGAAATCTACCGATGAAAGCCACCAAGCTATGTATCACCTTTCTGTCATACTGGTTTTAACTGTTTATGTTTCTGTAGTCCAGGATGCAGACATAATCACTGCTGCAGTAACAATGCCACGAAAGACATATTGTATCTTAATCTCAAAAATTCACAAAAAGAATGCTTCAAATTTTCAAAACAATCACATGCTTTTAGAAAATTGAGACGTTAGGTAATTACTCCTTCCTTCCCATTGCTCTCTTTCAAGAGTCATTAAAAATAGTCACATTTCAGGTGCAGAAAAAACAAACTAAGCCACTCATTTAAGCAACATATTCATCATGTGGTGTTATAAAGGTGTACTCCGATTTCTGGAACACCTAAATTGCTTGGACTGTCTCAGCCAGTATGACATTTCCAATAATCAGTATGCCAAAATCTTGAGAAGGGCAAGAACACAGCAATTCTGCTGAGCACATGATTATCTTCCTCTCAGACAACTTTCTAAACCTGCTGTGGTCTGTCCATTTAGTATCACTTCATAGAGCTGCCTTCCCATGTACTTACCCAGTCTGCCCTCAAAACACACTGCACTGAAAAGCTAGTGTTTTGTACAGATAAGAATCTTCTATTGAAATTTCTGAGGCAGGGGGGAGGAATCCCCCACCTCAAACCATCTAAAGCATCCTACAAGGAAAAAAGCCTGGTATCATCTGTCACACAGCAGTGGTATACAGTACCTGTGGCCATTTACCATCAGACTGAGCACGTCTCTTTATCTCTTCCACAGTTTTCCTGCGAGAATCTTGGTCTGACCGTGACACAAACACTGGCCGGATGTACTTGATTAGAGCTGAAGAGGAGGGAAAACAAAAAACAAGCACACCAGCCTTTATTTCCCCTTTGTAAGAGATTCCTTCCCCAATAGTGTTCTGAACAAAAGCTTTGGTACAAGTATACAACGACTTTACTATATTATGCCGCAAACTTCAATACTCAGCTGAATTAGTGTAGTTTTATTAATGTTTTTCCTGTGAAGAAAGCAATTTTCACTGTTTTGGCACTTTGTGTTGGTCTGTTAAAAGTTGAACTGCACATGTACATCACAAGTAATTTAAAACATGATTGTGCATGCATATTATGCATAATTTTCTGCAACAAAACAGCTATGGCTGACTATAGGCTATTTCCTCCTACAACAAAATTCACAATGTCTATAGCCACATCCAGCCCAGCAAAGTAGCAGGAATCTCCCTATGTAAGCGCTTTCAAAAGACATCCTGTGGGTCCAACTGCCACTGTCTTCAGAGCTTTTGTCTTCTATGATAGCTCTGCTTCAGTGAAAGTACACCAAAGACATTCCATCATGAATTATATTATTTTCTAGGGAATCAGCATTATCAAAAGAAAAAACATGATTACTTTCTGAGCTGTCACCTGTTTTCCTGTTTCTCATACTAGATGAATATGATCTCAGGCACCCTCTTCCTGGCTCAGTGAGAAACTTCTTATACATAGCCAGCCACAAAATGAGCATGATCATCAGAAACCAATCCATAATATGCTCTCCACGCTTATCTGTCACAAGGACACTGAGGCCCACTTACAAAAGCAGCAGCACATAGTACTTCTTGACACTGCAGAAGTTATACAAGAGAAGCATCTTCAAATATACTACTTCATACTTTCATCTGTCTTGAAATAACGTTTTATCATTTTTGTATCTTGCATTCTTATTCAAAGGTTCAAGAGTCACTAAATCCCTAGCTATTCTATCTGCCTAAACCAAAAATATATCATTTTAGTATTTCCAACCACTGCAAGACGAGTTTGCTGACAATAGTTGTATAATCATCTTTTGTCAAGGATAGGCTTGCTGCATTAATGTGTTTAAAGTGTGAAGAAAAAAACAGCCTAAGCAATTACAGTTCTGTACTCAGCCAAAGATGCTGGTTCTGCTGTTACCCCACTGGCAGTTTAGCCAAAAACACACCAAAATCCTTCTAGGGTTCTGTGAAACTAAACCATCACTCCTTACAGCAAATTCCCAAACAGCCTTTGAAATATTGCTCTTATCCCAGAAGTTGCTGAAGTTTAGGAGACAATGTATCAGAGAAGAGTTACCATACTCTTGCACTTTTTCCTACATGCCTGCTTTTAGACCATATCCCTAGAGCAATGCTTGGTGGGGGAATAAAGATCATCACTGGCCAGCTGGGGCTCCTGCTGCAAGAAGGTAAAGACAAAACCCACAGAACAAACCACAGAACCACCATATGCACACACACACAAAATAGAAAAACCAAACAAAAAACCTCAGAAGAAAAAAAAGGCAAAGAAATGTTTCTTAGTGGTGCTAGTCCTGAGTCTCCCCTACTGCTGCAAATTACTATTCCACAGCAAAACAACATTATCAAGTAAAGGAAAGGGAAAAAACCCAAAAAACCCACCAACCAAAAACCCCACAAAACTTAAACATCATCAGCTTTCACCCTGAAGCATCTTTTACATTAGGCCCAAATGATGAAATTCAGGTTAATTCAGGCCAAGGAATGAAGAAGATAATTCCAGAGCTCTGAGGCTCTTATCTGAGGATACGCTGCAAGTGGGGTTTTCTTTGAACAGATGAAATTAAGCAAGCAGATAGGTTTTACTTAAGGCAGCATGACAGAAACATCAGGCTACAGACACCTTACTAATTTTGAGTTTCTAACCACTAATGTAATCTGTATCTGAAAACTGGAAGGGCAGGCAGTGTTAACCTGGAAGCTTTACTCTTACAATCTTCCCAAAAGCAAGCTACTGCAGTGTTACTGAGCTCTAAAATAACACACTGCAAGTTATCTTACAAATAGACAACACCACAAACACCAACACAGCTACATGTAAAGAGGAACTATTACGGTATGCTGAAAAAGCACATAAAAGAACTGAAAGCTTAGTTTCGTATGGAGTTGTCCTGCCTAAATTATATGATGCTAAACAGGCTGCAAGGAAAGTTAATTCGTTTTCTCATGGTTCAGACACTATTTTCATGCAGCTTGCAGAGCTTAATATCTTCCATTCGATCAGCTTTCTTTCAAATATGTATGAAGCCATCACTACTTCAACCCATCACATCAAATTTTAGCCTAATAAGAGTGATCATATGAAGTCTTACTTCCTTAGGAATCAGACCAAAAATCTGGCAGAATTCTTGTTTTACATGAAATAGCAACTTAAGATTCTGTAAGGCACCAACTTCCAGGCCATCAGTGGCAAAGTCTGACAATTTAAGTGAAACAAGCTCTCAGTCATCAGTAAGAAGCTGAAAGTACATACACCAAAGGAAGACTAGCTCTGTACTTGCCTTTTCTCATAGTCTTTTCATAGCCACTTCTGAAAACAGAGCTTTGCTCTAGTCCTGCCTATTCCTCACTTCATACACTATTTATTGAGCATGAAAATTTGTGATAAGAATAAAGTCAAGTCACCTGAAGACAGGTGACACACACGGTATTGCACCTTCTAAGGCTGGTGCCTGCATTTAAACAGTACTGACAGTAACTCATCAAAACCTCTGCCTTGCAGGACAGCCAGGATGCCACAGATATGGTAACAGGTAACTGACAGACAGTCACTCTAGCATGAAGCAGTCTTTTTTAAGGGAGCCTGTAAAAAAAAAATTCATTTCAGGGTGGCAGCTCCAACTGATTTCAGAACCATTAACTCCCAGGTAATCCTTTTAAGCACCAGCTGATGCATAAGCAAAAAATATTTTCTCTCTGATGAGCTGAACACACAGAATCGGTGTCACTGAACTTCCCAGCAAGGGGCTGGGGGGGGGGAAGGATAAAGGATAACTTGTAAGAGTTGCCTTACTCGAACATACAAAGGTCTGAACTCACATCTTTTCTAATTATGTAATATGAAAACTACTCTTTTCTGGAGACAAAATAATGAAGTAAATCTGCATGGGGCTCAGAAGTCTTCTGAATGTTATGGGGAAAAAATAACATTTCAGAATAATGCGGTTTCCTGCATGTATGAACAAAGAGACCTTAAAATGAAAAGAAAAAAAAATAATCAAACCCATCAACACCAAATACACAAAACTGAATCAACAGACAAAACTGAAATCGACCAAAATGAGGATCTTTTCCAGTTGGAGTTATATTGTTCTTATAGAGACAGTGTTACTGTAGTTATGGTACTCCATGTGAGAATTGTTAAGCTAGTGGTGGCATCTTATTAGAACAACAGTCATACACAGAAACACACTTTTTGGACCCAACTCAAACACTAAGGCTAAATACATGTCCCAAACAACTTCTGTGAGTGACTAAATGCTGGACCACCTGACAGAAGTGATACCATGTATTTCCTTGTATAGAGGCAGTGTTAACAGGAAACTTGTTTCTCCAAAGAGAAAGGCAAGAAACACAGAGTCTGCAGGACAAGGAGAGGTCAGTAGTGGGAGGTTCTCTTTAGCTTTAACAGAATTAAATGCTGTAGGTTTTGGGTTGGTCTTGTGAATTGTAATCCACTCTCCTTAAGGACTTCTTGAGGGACAAAGACCCTTTTCACACAAAAAATTCTATTTGCTCTCACACCTGCAGCACCTGTATGAGGCTGTGGCTGTATGTTTTAGCCTTCTGCTGCCAGTTTTAGTTTTTTATTTTATGAAGGCAGCTGATGGCTCTGCAGGATTCATATATACTGTAGTTTGGAATTTCCATAAGTGATACTGTGATGCTTACAAAACGTTATGATGGTTTAGGCATTCCAGCAGCAGTTTAGGTGAGAAGTAACTGTTACCAAATTCATGCAGAAAAAACCCCAAACTAAAATCCAGCAAGTGCAGGACCCCAGCCCAAGCAGTGAAGGCATACCTATAGTACACAGGGGACAGCACAACTATTTTATAGCTCTCCATGAGGGTTCCTGAGAGGACAGAGATACTGGAGGATCAACTGGGCACCCACAGCCAGGGGAAACACTGAATTTTGACACAGAAGTTTTTAAAGGACAGGATGAAATAGACAGGCTTGGCAATAACTTCAAGATGCTCTTCAGAGCTGGGAAGCTCATTTGTGTACTCAAGGCAGGCTACAATGCCAACACAGCACAGGGTGTTGGCATTCACCCTGGTGACCTTAACAGTGTTGCAAGCTACTGATGTACAGCACAAAGAAGAAACCTGTGAAGCCTTCACCTTCAAGCAGCTTTTTTCAAAAGGGTTTTAAGGACTCTTTTGATGATTCTCAGAAGTATTTAAATGACAGATCCTCAACTGAAGAAATCTGCGTCTACTGCGAATCTCATCCTTGAGTGCTTTGGAAGGTATGGTGGGGTGGAAAGCAACTGGGGTGGAGGACTGGAGGATTAGGTTGCATAACTTTTCAGAGAGTTGATGAGTAAGTAATTTAGAATCTTCTAAGTTCCAACATGAAAACATACCCAGCTACTACAGAGTGAATATTTCCCATTGAATTAATTACTTCTTGTCTTTGAGTCACGATGCTCAAGAAAAGCCTATAAAGCACTTCCAAAAGATGAGCTTGAACAAGAATTCCTAGATGTGAAATAAACCTCACAATAGAATCAATACTTTTATAATACAGTATGATTCTCTTTTCCTCTACACCTCTTCTGTATTCTGCCAAGTACAAATGGCCTCCTCCCCCTTTATAAACTTAAACTAACATAGTACCCATGAAATAAACAGTGGGATAACTTACTCTTTTTCAGAGGGTGAAGTTCTAGCTGTTGATAAGTTGCTTAAAATTTAAATCAGTTTATCACCTTAAATTTACCTTTTAAAATTTTGGATCACAGATGATGTCTGAATTAAAGTTGTCCAACCAAATCATATTTACTGAAAAATCCCTTTTCCTTCTTATTGAAGTGTTTCTGCAGTAACAGACTACTTCAGCAATGAAAACTGATTTTTATCCAGGCTGCTCTACCAGCCAAAAATAAAGCAGTAAAATGTAATGATACAGAATTTATGCAAAAAGCTTGTCCTGACTTTAAATGGGGCCCAACAGACAAAACTAGACAGTTTAAGGACACGTGCTGTGAATGAATTGATACAACTTAAAGCCAATGTAAGGTGCAACAGATTCCTCCATGTCATCTTCCCTGAGCTGCATACTTTACTGAAGTGGACCAGCAAACTTCCCATTTCCAACATGCCAAATCTCTGGAAATGGATTGTGCAGAAATACATGTCCTTATTCAGCACTGTGGTGATATACTCTGTCTGTCCTGGCATTTTCTACTTACCAGATACTGATCTGTAGTATGTTCACTGAAATCTCATTTCTATTTGGACAAGCAGTTCCTCCCTGAAGTTTGTTAACCTAGCACGTGTGCCAAGCGGGTAATTTTCTTCACTACTGACCGCTCACTGAAGAGGTCAAAACTCTAATTCAGAGTAAAAGACCATTTTAATTTGTTGCGTTTTTTCCCCCTAAAAAGAAGGAAGTTATCTGAAAAAAAAGTCACAAGACTTAAGTCTACTTCTGAAATTGGACTTTTTGGTCCAGGAGAGCTCTCCAAGTTAGAAAGTAATAAAACACTCACACACAAACACACTTGTGGAACATTTCTAATCCCATTAAAAACCCACCAAAACCCAGACTTTTAATCACCTGGACTAAGAAGTGGATCAAATATTTCATGACTGGCAAACTAAGGGTACAATAATACAGGCAGCTGCTCCAGAAACCTATTAAAATACTTTTGGAACAAACCTTGAGGTTTTTTTTGCCTGCTAAAGCACCTTGATCCCTCTGGCATACAATGTACAACATCCTGACAAACACTTCATTACATCAAAAACCAAAATTATTTATATCATCTTTGGACATTCTGGAAAAAGATCTACTCTTAACCCAAAGTCCTCATCAATGAAACTATCTTTGAATTTCCCCTGCTGCATCAATTTTACATGTTGAAGTCTGCTCACAGGGTTAAGCCAATGTACTTTATTGAAGACTTCCCAAAAGATTTGAACAACTATTAACAAGACTCAGATAAGTGTTAGTGTTATCAATGGCTGGCTCCAAACCTTCACTGGAGATGGTACAAGAAGTTTTCAAGATTTACAAAGCTGAAGAATGTAAAAAAATTCTGACCTGTCTGGGATGAATTTTAGATTATTGTCTAGAGTGTCAGCAATGCACCACATGATCCATGAAAAACACTGCCACCTTTTCACAGATAGCATAAGAGAACTACCAGTGGTTCAATAACATGAAATATGTTTTTGTGAGTGTATGTACACAAGTGCAAATACCATTACAGCTGAAATACTAGATCAAAGGAGGAGAGGGCTAAGTCAGTACCATCAGCTTCACAGAAAAACGCTTTCAAGCAGTAAAAGAAAAAAAGAAAAGAGAATCACAACGTCACTCCACTGGAAAGTTTTCACAAAATTTGAAGCCAAACTAATCATTACAGTGATTACTTACCCTAAAATCCATTTATTTTAATAATACAAACTGCTGTAATTAATGTTGCTCATATAAAAGTATCCCTCTAAAAATAAAAAATGTTTTTGAACTCTCAATCCCAGTTATTACCTTCACCATGCCTCATTTCTGTGGCATTTTTCTGTACACTTCTTAAGGGACTACGTAATTTCTGTGGCATGACATAACATGAATACAGCTATACAAGACAAAAATATTCATTTACTTGACTGCACTGTACATTCCAGTAATATTCCAGTAATACTCCAGCAAATCACTGTATGTAGTTTTCTGGGTTTTCTGCTTTTCTGTAGCTGGTTTTGCTCACACATAAAAAAAATGAAGTGAAAATTTTTTTTTCTTTACTAGTTTTATTAATTATCTTAACTTTTGAAATTTAATTGTAGTTAAGTCTAGACTTGCAAATGACCCCTTTAAAAGTTACCTTAAAATTAAATTAGGTATAGAGGAAATAGCTTGAACTACTGGACGTGTTTTATTTGTGTGACATTCAGTGTCACTACAGCCTCTGTATCTCTACAGATACTCCTCAGGCTTTCCAACTAGTCACCACTGAATCTGTAGAATGATATAGCTAAGCAGCTATTACAGCATTCTGTCAAATGCCATTCTGCTGTTTCACTGTATTTCAGTAACACAGCACAGCCTGGAGCTACCTTATCTAGTTTGGGTCCTCCAAACAGTCCCATAAAGGAGAGCTCCATATGGACTACTTCATTGTGCTGAACTAACAATTATTAAGAAGTCAATTAAGTCTGCTGAGAAAAGAAATCTGCCTCTGCGTCTATGGATGGACTGCTCCTAAAGCCCACGTTGGCCTGGATACACCTATACTGTACAGGAGTGTCAACATCTCCCAACAGTATCTTCTTTCAGTACTGTAGAAGGGAGCTAAATTTCTCTCTGTTTTCAGACCATGCTTGTTTGTGTACATCTGGTTTTAAAAATACATGCCTATATCCTTTTTGTTCAAAGCATCATTTTTCACCCAGATTTTTCTCTGCTACCAACTTTTACTAAACTATTAGTCAGATACTTGATGAAACTGAAATACACCTACAGATCTGGCCTGAGCCATACTTGGTACAGAGACAGACTTGTACCAAGAGATTCACTAGACAGAGCTTCCAGATGTAACCACTCACCATTTGTGGCCATGTCTCAGCTTCCAGTTTTGAACAAGTCCTTAAAACCACCTTGTCTAATGAAATTTCAGGAGGATGTCAACAACAGCCCAATTCCACTTAGTTGTAATGGAAATCAAAGCTTTCATTATAGACTTTTAAATTCAAGAGTTCCTACCCAAAGTGAAAGAAAGAATATTCTGTCTTTTACTAGCCTTAAAATCTGCACAATAAGACACAGGAAGATTCTTTGAACTGTGCCAATCCCCAGACACAACTTGGTGGATTTCTCCAAAACGCTGCCCCACAGATTTTGGTTATAAATCCACAAGCCTAAAAGCTTCCACATTTTTTGGCACAACTGCACAAAAAAAAAATCACAGATGTGTCTCAAACATTTTTGAGACTCTACACTGGTAATTCCAAAGATAGTATTCAAACTACTAATTTGGGCATCTGCACTTCATATGACTAAATCTGAGTGCACAACAATCTGCTCTCCCTAATCTGAAACACTCTGCCTGGAACAAATTTACTGATGCATGAAGGATTAGCAGCACTCCCTCAAGGCAGGGTATCATCCCAAGCAGACAACATTTCTAAAATGCATTTCTGGGATGGCACCCCAACTCACACCAAGAAAGCTTTGTTGCACTCTCTCTCTAGCTCTATCCTAACTTGCTTTTTTATTTGTCTGGTCCTAAAATATTGCAATTTCACTGCAAGTTTAACCATGAGTTCTGTAGAATTGTTTGGACTTTATAAAATGATTCATCTTTGGAGAAAGAAATAAACACACACTACCCACCCACCCCCCCAAAAAAAATTTTCAACTGATATTCAAAGTAAAAAAATAAATCTCACTATATGTTATAGAAAAATTTTCTTTGTGTTTCAGACCTGTGAACTTCCTAAATAATCATTTTAAATTGTTCTTGAAAAATTAAGTATCTACTGACTTACTTCCCCAAACTGGAATATCTTTGCTTTCTGCTTTCATCACAATGGAGGCAAAGGTCATGGTTACTGGAATGGCATCGAAGTAGGAAGAATGGGGAGCCACAGTTAATATTGCCGCTTCCTCCGGTAATGCCCGTCTGCCTTTTACATTTATCCAGTGGAATCCACCAGCAAGCCACATCATTCTCATGATTGCTTTCAGCAAAATATCCACTATCCTGTAAAGAGTTGAGAAAACAGTTATGCTGCCACAGGAACACTTTAAAATAATGAGAAAAAACATTACAGAAAAACTTTATAAGTATAACAAAAGCAGATAGGATATGCTGCTTAAACAAAGCAGGAACACTGCACAGACCTCTTGTTTTACTTTCCTCAGAAGGTGCCATTCAATTTCATTTCATGCCTAAATATTAATGCTTTTTAATCACAGTAAAATTGGCACTTATTACTAATTTTTCATTCAGATTATGACTGTTGTTTCTATAAAATGTCTAATAAGGCTCTCTAGAAATACTAAACAGGCTCTGGTAAACAGAGTGCAGAAAAACGCTATTAGAATATTGCTAGAATGCAACAAGCCTGGTTCTTGCACTCAAGTTTACCCAAACAAAACAGTAGAGAAGTGTAGAGCATCTCAAAGGGATGTCTACACAACAAAACTGAGAGCTTTGGAAACATTTTACTTTCTCCTCTTTCCCCATCTCCTCCTAAAGGGTTTCTGTGGGTTTGTGGCTTGTTTTGGGTGGGGGTTTTTTTGGGTTTTTTTTTTTTGGGTGGGGGGGGGAAGGGGGGTGCAACTGGGGATTGTTTGCTTGTTTTTTAAACTGACAGTCATAAGGGAAACATTTCCCTTGAACCAACAGGGTGCAAAAAACCAAAATCCACAAACTGTTACAGGGATTGAAGGCTGAAGATTAGGTTGACCCTGAAAACTAGATGAAATTGAGGGACAATCTAACAAGCTTCAAAATAACTGTATGCAAGATTAAAGGCAGTCCATTATTCCTTTAGTCATTATACCGACATGGCTCCAAATGAAATGTAAAGTGACATGCCTCTGTTTCTCAATCTCCTTCCCTCCTGTGATGCAAAATGCAATCAGCTTCCTCACGCTTGTGCCAGCTCCTGATTTTGAAGCTGTCTGCAGAAAAGTTAATACATTCCTCCTTCCTTGCTCCTTAAACACCAGTTTTCATGGATGGGTGAATGCTATCTTACATTCTACCTTAATTAGCATTCCAATATCAAAGTAAGCACAGACTTATTAATAAACACTAAAGCATGAGGCAAGCCCTCAAGAGAATCAACAGATGTTTTGTCAATTCATCCAGGGCAGCAAACAATAGGGTGAAGCTGTTTAAAACAACAATTTAGAATATGAAATCTGGGCACATTCCATAACGTCAATCTTTGTAACAGGAAGTTGACATTACAAGAAAATTTGAAATTGAAGGATGTCACAATGCTTCACGCTAAATCATCAATAAACAGAGGCCAGAGACAATTGGGTTTTCTCCCTGTAACTCTTGGCTCACCTCATTAATTCAAGCAATTGAGATATTTTAGCCTCCCATCTGATGCAAGTGTTTAATAATTACTGTATTTTTCTTGTGAAGTAAAAAGCAGGCCTAGGAGACAGATATCAGGTATTTCCAATCCTCTCTATTTCAAACTGCTGAACTAAATAATAATTCTTTCAGCATTTCACCACATCAGTGACTCACTTTCGCCACCAGGAGAGGGGCTTTTCAAGCTCTTGCTCATCAGATCCCATTGAAGCAATGAATGCAAAAGGCCAGGCCAGCAACATCATAAAAGCAGCAAAAAAGAGTCGGATAGGAAACAGAGTCAAGGTCATGAAGGCAATCTGCAAAATCCAAAACAAATGTGTTATTCTAACTGAAAAAGTCAGCAATTCCTAGAAAATTACCTGAAGTCTTAACTTAGAAATATCTAATGTTAAAACCATCAGAATATGCTTTAATTCCAAACAAATAATTGTAGTGTATGCATAGCAATTATGAATTCACCAGTCTTAATTACAGCTGAAAAAGCTAACACAGTCTTAGTGTTCCACACTCCTTCAGACCCCAGGTTTGTCAGTGAACACATCACGTGCTCTTTCCCCTTTCTGCAGCCTCACGTTAAGTAAATATTTAGCATGGGTGTGTTGCAAATCTTACTGCACTACAAAGAAGTCAGCCCATCACAGCAGCTCCCAGCCAGTGATGTGCACTTCTTCAGGAGGGTGCATTCACGTGGCAAAACTCTTCCAGGCCCGGACAGGCAGCAGTTCCTCTGTTGCATGTTCCTGGAACCAAAAGCTGTGGGGAACCACAGCGGGAAACACCGTGCAGAGACACTTCTGGACAGACATCCAGACGCACAGAGGAGTTTGTGCTCTAGGCCTGTACTAACAGGCACAACCCCTAGAAAGCAGGGATTTTCAAGAAGCTATCCTCACACCAGAAGCCATGGTGAACCTAGTTGCTTCTGCACCTTTCCCCAGCACTCGAATTCTCAGATGGCCATTTCCAAGACAGTCAGCCCTCTGTCTTCAACTTTGGTGAAAAACATGTCATGTTGGACCATCTCCCACAGTCTTTGGAAGACCTGTCCCAAAAGCAGAGCTCTTCCTCAGCTGTTTGGAATTGTTCTCAACTGTCTTCCTTTTAACAGAACTACTAATACAATGATTCACTTGCTCCAGGAAACAACGCTGAGTCCTATCTTTCTCAGGTAAAGGACTGGAAGAAAGAAAGGAAAAGAGCTCTTGAAGAGGGTACAGATTCAGATGACTAATTAAAGGAGGGAGAGGGAATTGAAAAACATTTGAAACTGACTGAGGTAGCACCAATGCTCCTCAAGCTGTACAATGAAGGCTAGCAGAAGATGAAGGCAACACTATGAAACAGAAGGGCCACATAAAGAAAGAGAAGATAAAAGGAAATATGCTACATATTCACAGGCGTACCAGATGAGGTAAAGAGTACTTTTCAGCATCACAATAGCTGGTCAAGGATGAGTAATGAGGCATAAGGTGCTGTCTCACATTGTGTTTAAAGCTGATGCATCTCCATGCTGTGGTGAAAAGCATTATTCATACTCTTCCCTGATGCAGAACTAGTCATCGTGCAGCTCAGTTTTCCACTGATCAGTTCCTGCTTCCTCTCACTTCCCAAAACAGCTTAATAACCAACTTACCCTGGGGCTGCACAAATGTGTAGATCTAAGGTAGGGGCAGGGAACACACAGCAGGAGAAAAGCCTAAGTAACCAGTTTCAAACCCTAAGCTACCAGCCACCTGCAATGTTAGATTTTACAGCGATGTAAAAAAATCACTGCCACCATCAACTACAGTCTCACTCGCCAAAAGAGTATTCCACAGTCCTCCAAACTGCAATGGTCAGATGTGCACTGAAGTCACACCTATTCACAGAACTCAGCTTCCATAGACAAGACCCCAGCAAATCCCAGACATCCCCCAGCAAAGGAGCATTCATCTACAACATGAAGAGAACCTTCTAAACTTGCAAAATGAGAAGGACCAGCTGTCAAGAAAGAAAAAAAAAAAGCGGAAACAAAATGCAGGTGAGGACACAGCCCTCTGGGATTCTCATCCTCTCCCTCCTACACCTCAAAGTCTCCTATACCAGGGCAAAACTGAATGATAGGTGAGGGGTAGTTGGTTATTCGCTCCTCTGCATCTCTGTAGCAATCCCTTCAATCACAATCACTTCAGAGCTTCATCACAGAACGGAAGCAGTAGTTGCATCCATAATGTTGTGAAAGACAGCATAAACATGTAGAAAAGGCCTCTTGGTCTTCTGTGTCCAGAGGCAGCAGTGGTAGAAACAGATAGCAAGCAGCAGTTAAAAGTGCATGGGTATACAGGGTCTGGCTGTGACAACAGCCTCTTTTTAGCAAGTAGTAGCACAGTACCTGTCCATACATGAAATCTGTTAGGAGAGAAGTACGTTTGGCTGCTGAAGAAGGTTAGGAATCAACAAAGATATTAATTTGAAAATTAATTCAATTTACAGTTACACATCTTCCAGAGTAAGAAAGCTTCTATCCTGTAAAACCTACAGGTAAACTACAGTAGCAATGTCTGACAGAAAAAGGGAGAATATTCTGTCCCCACTGGCCACTGTCACAGATCAGACTACAGGACACATACACTCCAGGTCTGAACTTCTACAGACATCTTATTTCAGTGATTGTATTTCTGCAGATTTAGGACATTCACTCAGAAGACACAGTGTCTATTAAAATTACAAATCATATCTGGTAATATGCCATATGTAGACACCTGTGTTTTGAAATACACTTTAAAAACCCTAATGGTCCATGTGGAACTGTATTCGGGAGGTTCAGTTCATGACCAATACTCTCAAGAGGGGTTTGACTACAGCTTATTTAACATCTGCTGGTGTACAGGGTCGGGCTGAGTTTTTCTGAAGTTGCAGAGTATGCTGTGAGAGCGCCATGGGCAGCAGGAAGCAAGAGGATGGTCTTACAGCTTGTAACAGAAGGCTGCTCTGAGAAACCGTACTCCACTCTTCCATCAGAAGGGCTTCAATCTGATGTAAGGCAAGTCACTTGAACTAAATAGGTATCATATGTTCGCCTCATTGAGAGACTCTGCATTCAGATTTGAGTATGAACTTACAATGAAGGTATAAAATATGAACTTAGGTCCTTAAGTTCTCCAAAACATTACATACATATCCATGCACTGTGCAAGAGAATCAGAGTACCCTTGTTTCTCCTTCTGCATGCCTCTTTCCTGTCTTGAAAGTCAGTATCACATCTCTCGTGCACAGAGAAGCTGAAAAAAGGCATCTCTGAAATTACCAATGGGGAGAAACATCATTATAAAAAGTTTATTCACAACAAAATTTCCCATGACATTACAAATTAATGGTCACATATTGAACAAAGAAAATCAAATAATGAACCATTTAACAGGCTACAGGTTTTAATTTTTCTTTTAAACATATCAGATAGAGACTACTTCTTGCTTTTCACTTCTTCTGTTACTGCCCCTACAGCCTCAACTCACCAAAGGCAGCACTGAGGGAGCTAGGAATTCATCCCTCAGCAACTCTTACTACCTGCTTCCCACTCCACAAGTTCCCCAATCGACACAATCATGGAGATAAATACAGGAGTAGAAATTGCCATGTGCAAGTAAGCCAATCTATCAGATCATTGCTGCTAAAGAGGGTGTTCCTGCTCACACTCCCCTCAATCCTCCCCTTGAGTCTGCTCTAGTACTTATCTGAGCTTGCAATGAGCCAATACAGCTCATTAAAGAAAAGCAATCCCAGCAAAAGAAAACAATCAGAATACAGAAAACCATAGCAATGCTCTGGTTTAATGAGTCAAATCAGCTCACCAAGGCACAAAAGGAACACCGGCATTGGTGCAATGAAAGGGACAGAAACACTGGAGGCAAGGAAAATGGCACCGTATTGTGCTCGTAAGTGGCAAGGAAACAAAGCTATGAACATTTTGTGACAGCTCCAGTAATGCTTCTGCCTGCTCTGCAGAGGTAACTAGACTCAAGAGGTTTGACTTAGGTGATAGACACCCATATGATGTTAGTATGAACAAAACTCATGGATAATGAAGTGTCTTTCTTCCAGAAAGGATCTTTTTCTTGCAGCACTGAAATAAAACAGGTAGTTTCAAGAATGACCCTCCCACTGTCACCCTCACATCAGAGTGAAATAACCAAAATTTCTACATGAGATTCAGTTTTCAAATAGGCTTACTGCTTTTTCACTCCTGTTATCTCCCAGCTTTTATAAAGACAATAAAACACGATGTGAACAATTCCTTGGCACTCAAATCGATTTCTTTTTGCTGTTCTTCCTCTTTGTGGTTGTTTCCTCCTCTTAATGTCTACCTTTTTTTTTTAACCACTCCCACAGTCTCAGGCTGAAGTGTTCTAAAATACATTTACTTTGAGTTGTATTAATGAGCAAAAAATCTAATCTAAGCTCTTTTAGAGTGCAGGATGAGGGAGAGGTGAGATGACAGTGAAAAAAATAACAGGGCTGTCTGGCAGACCATCAGCAACAGACCCCCAGACATCACAGCCTTGTCTCCCCTTTGCTCACAAACTTCTTCATTACCCCACACATCAGTCCCCATACACTCCTAACCTTCCTCAATAGGCTTTGCAACCCCAGAACTCACCCCGGTAGATTCATAGGGCAGACAGAAAAGCGTGTGACACAGTATGTGCCTACAGCTGAACAGGAAGTGAGTTCAGCTGTAGTATTTCATACTGAACCCTCAGTAACAGGCCAGCACTGCATGGAAGAACGCACACTGCTGTAATTGACTGTAAAGCAGCCTCCCCATTCAAGAAGTCTACCTTTCTGAGACAGCTGCATTTATCACAAATGGACCAGTTCCACAGGTCTTCTTTAAAAGTTGTGCTTGAGGTAGCAGCTGTTAATCACCAAAGAGGTTAGGAGAGCATAATTAAAGCAAAGAAGAAAATCTACCACAGTTCTATATGTCAGGTTGTATGCTTTTTCGTCACATAAAATGAAAAAATAAGGTTGTGTGAAAGGCTGGTTTAAAGAACTCTGTGCCGCTGTACATCAATAAAAGATTGTTCACTTAAAAAAGCAAAACCAAGCCCCACACTTTGGTGAAGTTATTCCTTTGGTCTGCACACCGTAAAAAAAAAACTGCACAGCTTTAAACACATCTCACAGGTTTCACTGAAAACAACAAATCCTTGAAAATCAGTGGCAATGCTTACATCTCATCCAGATGTACAAAGTAGCCCACAGCGAAGGCAGGTATGTTCTATGACCAGTCACTTTGCTGGTAAAGTGGCTAACAACAGATCAGCAATGCTAACAGCTCCTCTCATATATAATACTGCACAAACTGTGAAACTGGCACTCTGTCTGTCCATGTGTCCATCCCACGACCACCAGCAGTATTTCAAAAATTCCTTATAAATAACCAAGTAGAAAGCAATCTTAAAAAGATACATTAACACTGCAGAATAAAACACTGTTATTGTTATATACAATCCTAGGCCATTTGAGCACATGCTACCTTTGCTTCTCTCCACTCCCTGAAAGCTTTCCACGTCATTAATTACATAGAGAACATGACTTAGGGAACAAAGTAAGGTTACACGGAGAAGAAATGATTACAACTATGTGATTTATTGAGGAAGCTGTAGATATAAACAGAACGAGGGAAGTGACACGCACCTTTTCTCCCTTCTCCCATTCAAAGAAGGGTTTATCAGTAATCACTGAACACATACTAGAAAAGTTGATTTAAAAAAGTGAAAACCTTTTCCACTGGAGTCTACTAGGAAATCCCTGGCTGCCAGATACTTAACACAAGACACATCCTGATGTTTTATAAGCCAGGCCATACATGTCTTGTGTTATCTGGACAGCAACAGGGCAATGCAATAGTGAACTTTGTTCAGAATGTAAGTCAGATTTAGGTGCTTCCAATCCAACTTTAGTTTAAGGGGTTCAGTATTAGCAGAACCCAGTTTTCACAATGCTGCTGTCTGTCTGGCCCTCAAAGCAACACCTTTAAGGTGTTAGAGTAAAAAAAGAAATAGAAGTGGCCAACCTCGTATTAGGTGAGCCTATAGCAGTATTTCTTCATGCAGCTACTGACCCCAAAGCCTACAAGGGCCGCGCACCCTGAATCCCCAGCCACCTCCTGCTCACCCTGTGAGGTGAGGCAGAGGCATGGAGGGGAAAAAAACCCAACCAGCCACCAACCCACTAAACCAAAAACAAAACAAAAAGCAAACAAAAAGCCACGCGACTGCGAATTTGCATGCTAATACCGATTCCTGTCACCTCACACTACCTGTATAACGCGTAAATTACGCCGCAGGGATTATTTACCCAAGGGCCAAACTTCAGATGGACGGGATGCCTCAGCCCAGGCGTACCCTAAACTGATGCTAGAAAAGACTGCCCCCGCAGGGTTGTTCCCCTACGGACAGACCCCCTACCCTCGCTCCCCATTAAAAACAAAAAAAAAAAAAAAAAAAAGAAAAAGCAAAAGCTTTTTTTCCTTTTTTAAAGAAAGCAGCGGTGGAGAAGTTGAGGAACACGCCCTCCGAGCGGCGGGCGTTACAGCTGGCCCCACGAGTCCCCGCGCCGCTACCGACCCCTCGCCTCACGGCCGCCTTCAGCCCTCCACCCTCTCGGGGCACGGCACCGCACCGCCCCCGCCCGCCCACCGCTGCCTAGCTTGTGCGCACAGACACACACACCACACACCGGTTTTCCCCGGTCCCGCCGCCCTCCGGCAGCTCACAAAGCGCCGGCGGCAGCGTGCCCCCACCCGCGGCAGGACGCGGCCCGCCAGCCGGCCCGCCCGCGGGGGACGCGCGGAAGGAGGAAAGCGGGGGATGGCCGGGCCCTGCACGCCCCTACCTTGGCTTTCTCCAGGGGGCTGAGGCGCAGCTGGTGCACGAAAGGGCTCCGCGGCGGCGGCCCGCGCTCCCGGCTGCCGGCCACGCAGCATCCCCGGCCGCGACTGCTCAACTTCATGGCGGGGCGAGACTACGCGCGGCCCGGCACGGAAAAGGGCGCGGACGCCGCGCAGCGACCGCTAGACCCCGAGTAGCGGCGACGGGCGGACACCGGCGGCCAGCTCCCTCACCACTAGACGCCGGCCCCCGCCCTCCTGGGGGCCTGCGCATGCGCCCTGCGCGCCGGCTACAACGGCTCGGCCGGGCGCCGGTTTCCGCGTCTGCTGGGGAGGGGAGGGGAGGGGAGGGGAGGGGAGGGGGAGCAATGCGCGCGCGCGCACCTTCCCTCGCCTGCTTTTCACTGCGCGCCCACCCACCCACCTTCCGAGCGTTCCCTTCGGGGCATGCTGGGAGAGCGGCTCCGCCCGCCGCCCCCCGAGGCTCCCCCTCCCCGCGGGCTGGCGGGGGGGATGCAGCGGTGGGGAGGCAGAGACAGGCGGGTTGGTTGGTTGGTTGGTTGGTGGTTGGTTGTTGGTTTCTCTCCGCGGCCGCGCTACCGCCGCGTCACGAGTAGGAGGGCAAGGGAGGGCGTCGCGGGTGGCGGCGGGGCGGCTGAGGGGGCACCGGTGGTGGTGATGGAGGGAGACCTGCTGCTGTCGCCGCCTCTCAGGTGCGCCTGGGGATCGGGTCTGGCACCTCGCCCGGGCCCCAGAGCGGGCGGTACTGCGGCGTGTGGGACAGCTGAGGGGAGTTCTCTGTGAAAACTAGAAGGGGCAAGGGTGAGGCGGAGGTGCTCGCTGGGGTGGAGGTGGTTCTTGGGTGCCACGGCGGTAACGGCCCAGGCGATCGGTAAGGCGGAATGAAGGTCTCTGCCCTACCTGGAGGCAGCGAGATGTTGTACGTGGAGAGATGTTCCTTAGGTCTACAGGGAGGCTTCCCTTCCAGGCAAACCTGGGGCTTTTTTTTAACGAAGAGCCTAGCTAATTTGCACCCTGGGATCTTGACAGAGTTGGCCAAGGAAGTCTCTTAAGTTTAGGCTTTAATAAATCTTTAAATAGAAAAGAAGTTCTCGAGAAATAAGAAACACGCTTGTGATCTGCCCGTTTTCACAGGAAGCAGCAGAGTGACCTGGACTGCTCTGGACTGTTCAACGTCAACCGCAAGCAAAACAGTAGAAAAGAGATGTAAACCGTTTGATAAAGAAATGGAAGCTATCTTTATGGGTCTTGCAAAATGATTCTGATAGCCTTCTTCGGTGAGATTTGAAGGTAAATTGATAAAAGTAACTGCAAACTCACAATGACTTGACAGTTCCTAATTATTAGGCTTAGGGCTGCAAAATGCTCTCTGAGTCCCATGGTTAATACCACATATAGTTCTAATGGCGGGTGCTATTGAATGGTTAATATGTTAAACTGATAAATAGTTCTTCACTTCTGAAAGATTGAGAAAGTCTTCAGAGGGATCATCTTTATGATACTGAGGTCCACAAAGTTCCACAGGTTCAGCATCTTTCAAGATTTTTACCAAAGATCAAAAATAAATGAGCTGTTAATAAAACTTATGGATGTGTTAAATGGTGGCCTGGTAAACTACTGTGAGAGCAACTGAACGTCACCTGGACTGCTTAGTAAAATTAACACTTTCAAACAGGCTTTTACAGCCAAGTGTTTGTGGGTTTGTTGGTTCTTTTCCAAGTACACAAGCCGTGCCTCTGGAGTAGGAGCTTGTGTCTTAGAAAAGATTGTCTAAAACCAATTTTAAACAAACTATTGCAGATAAGGTCCCGGTGATATTAGTGTACAGGAAATAAATTACTGTGTCTGATAATGAGACTGCTACTAGAGCAAGGTGTGTAGCTCTCACATTAAAGATCAGGTGGTACAGAAAAGACCTGCCAAAATATTCCAGGACTTATAACAGTACATTTTAAAAGCTACAGCAATTTAATTTGTCAAAAACATTTGTGAGAGTTGACTTTACTGCAACGTGCAGATCACTTTACAATGAGAAAGTACCACACACTAAAGCTTTTTAAAATGGTAGGAAAAAATCCCATACAAGCAGAATCAGTGGTTGGGACCTGAGATGACCTAATGTAAATGTAACAATTTTAATCATAAACAAGCTCCTTGGTTCAGTTGGGGGCTAGTGGCATGACTTACTGGCCCATGGTCAGAGGATGTGATCCAATGATCCCTTTTAACCTTAAACTCTCTGAAGTATTTTCGCTGCGTTCCAAACGATTTGGCTGCCTTCTTCTTTGCTCCCTCGCCTGTGACTTCAAGCCAGTGATTAGTTCATCCACACGGGACTTATTTCAATAATAAACGGGAGATTTCCTGAGGAATGAAGCAGAGCCTCCCTCTAACAAGGCCAGAGGGCTCCTGTGTGTGCAGTTGTTCCCTGTCCAGTACGCGTAGGACACAAGATGCGATGAGGGTGTTGGAACAGGTTCAGCAGTGAGATGCAAGCAAGCTTCTTTAGTCATGTTTTATTATTTTTCTAAAGCCAGCTTCCAAAAATGATCTAATATTGTTATTAGTCATGTCAGAGGTTTTGGTATTTGTTGCATCTTCCACCATTGTGAAATCCCATGGAGTGTTAGGCATCTGCCTGTTCCTTTAGCACTTGACCTTTTGCTGTCAGAGCACCTGTTCTGCATTACTGGGTGTGCAAGTAGTATTCTAACGTTTTATTGCTGCTTTCATGGTTTTAGACTATTATTTTCTAATTACCACATGTGTACCACCTGAAAGTGTTTCCAGGAGACTTTGTAGTTTTATAGAACTCATTTGCTGGGTAGGAGTAAAGTTGCACAAGCTGCAATTTGATGGCCATCTTCTGGGTTGTTTTGGTGCCTGTATGAACATACACAAACATTTAGGATGTTAACAGGTGCTTCCCTGGATTTTGGATCTCCTATTTTTTCTTTAAAAGTGATCAGTATAACTTAAGATAAATAAATTACAATGTCCAGCACAGCTTTCTTAAATTTGCAGGAATCCATTTCCCCATCCATTCAGTCTGGAATCGTAAAAAGGTGGATCCAAGCCCTGTTTCTTGTGAAAGAAAATTCACCCAGTGAAGGAGCTGGACGTGACCCCTGGAATTAGGGGCAATCCCATGGCAGGCCTGTAATGGGAACAGCAGGCTGGGAGTCTGCAAGCAGACCCGTTTGGAGTATGATAAATGACGGGGTGAAGGAACCAGCCCATGTGGCAGGACAGGGTAAGCCATGCTTACATGATGCTACTCCTTTTTTGTATGCTGAACTGGAGAGTTTATTTGGAACCTTTTGGAGATACACCATCAGGCTTGCTCCTGGGGGTAAGGCTGTGCAAGCATGCATAAAGGGAGGGTGCTATTTTCTGCTCTGTGTGTGTATATATACACGTATATGTATATATGTAGTATAATATACGTATTTAAAAGCTATTATCCTGGTTCATTTTTTTTTTTAATTAATTTGGAGATTGAATAAAGTATGACGACAGTATTGGGGCTTGATTGCTGCTTTTTAGTACCAATCACAAAAAAGCCATAACTATGATGTTGCTGCCAAGGCTGACACACGTTACATTGCTCATCTAATAACAACTTAAAAGGACATAAGAAGAGGTAACGAATTTAGTGCAGGATTTATGGAATCTACCTTGCTTCACAAGAGGAGAAAATGTGTAATACATTATGTTGGATGTAAGTGTATTATGATACAATTGGAAAAGGAAATGTTGAAGCTGACTATCATGAGAATAAATTGCAGTAAGCTCTCAAGTAATCTCCTCAGGGAAACTGTGGAACCTGAAACCATTAAAATGAGACTGCACAAACATATAAGTGCCATTCTACCCTGGTGTGCAAAAGCTCTAATTGGCCCTTTCTGTCATTCTTTTATATGATTTATAGGGAGCTGAACAAGTAAGAGGTCTCACGTATAAAAAGCATACATATATTAATTACGAAGTATGCTTCTGTGAGCCTTGAAGTAGGAAAAGCTAAACTGAAGTGTTTTTCTCTGAAATGAATCAAATAAATGTTCATAAAAAGCAAATATGTTGACCACAGCACTGAACTTTATTTAAAAAAAATACTGTCTGGGAAAAGTCCTTGCTTTGATTTTTATGATGGTCCTTCACTTTGACGGCTGTTTGATGGAATCAGCTGATACCTATACAAGCACAATTCAAGTACACCTCCACCCTTAAAACAACTTTTGTACAGTTGATTTCACGTGTTCTGTAGGTTTGGGTTTTTTCCTTTCTTATTTGTTCCTTCATGACTCCCACTGAAAATCTATTCAGTGCTTAAGCCAGGAAGGGTTTTAAAAGTATTTGAGAGAAAAAAATGAAGAATTCTGTGGAGAGAAAAATCAAGTGAGGTCATGTTGAATTGCTAGCAGTAGTGCAGATTTTTGCAATGAAAATGCGCTCAGATTTTTCTTCTGATCTATAAGGAAGTGCAGAATCCATCTGATTGTCTTGAATCAGGAGAGGAGTGTCTGGAGTCAGTGGCAGATCGGTGGGAAGAACAGCGGTTTCTTGCTTTGATAGTGCTCTATTATCTTGGATGTGTCAGCCTGAAGAAATGAGACACCCTTGTGACAAAAAAAAAAGGTGGGGGTGAGATGTCCCTCATCCAGGAATTATTAGGAAACATAATTCAGGGTTTTTGAGAAGTAATTCTTCGGTCCATAGGTACTTTTCACCTGTGGGTTCCCAATGTTATAATTCACACATGACCTTGGCTTCAGGAATTGTGAACAAACTCAGGAGCTCCCCTCTGATGATGGCCTCTCAGTACCAGAGCAGGAGAAGGCACGTGTGTTAGGTGTCACAGAGTCCCTGCGAGGTGCTGAGCAGTGGCTCACACCCATTGCACAAACCCTGCCCGTGTGCACCACTGGAAATGCTTGGGGTGAGCGAACCAAAGGAGCAGTGCACGCCGATTCCATCCTTCCCTAGATGATGAAAAGACATTTCAGGCAGCTGCAGCCTTGCTCAGCTCATTCAAAGGCTGACTCAAGACTGTGGAACAGATTGCTCTGGGATCTGAGATCTGCCTCATACTTGATCAAGAGTATCCCAGTTTACTCTGTGCAATTCATGTCTCCCTTACTGTTCTTAAATGGAAACCCAGAAGAAAGAGGCCATAGTGGTTCCGGTAATACCTCCCCAGTCTTTACACACAAGGTGTACGCAGGTGAAAACAGAGCACAAATAAAGGGGACTAAGTACAAATTATAGTAGCAAATGTTTTCAGTGCTTTATTATGCTTGTACCCCTCCATATCCACATACATTTTATTGTCATCATACATCATCTTCCTCTCTTCTTTCTCTAAATGTCTTAGCTAAAAAACACCTTATCTTTCTAGTCCCAACAGGAAAGAGCAATACTAAGGAAAAGAAAGAGTCTCCCCTGACATAAGATAATCTTGGAAGGTAGGGACTGAAATCCTTGAATTCTTTTCTGTGACTTTTCAGGTACATCTCTGGCTTGCAAGAATATGCACGCTCATCCAATTCTACAGACGTACTTATGCTCAAAAGAAGCAACTTTTCCCCTGCCCATATTTAAAAGCTGTTACCCAGGTATACAGCAGCTAGATCTCCAAATGACTGTCACAGTAATTTCTGCAAGCTGGAATACTGAGTCAATGTTTTCCATTTTCCAGTTCACATTATATAAAGTAGGTAAGAGCATCTTAAGCCTTCTGCAGACTTCGCACTTGTATGTTTGTGCAAATATTATAATATTGTATGAAAATACTACTTGAATTCCAACACATTTGAACTTTCAGTTTGCACATTCTATTCCGCCTGCTTCCTATGATTTCTCATTTCTAAGTTGCTGTACGTATTTACAGAGGTTTTATATTAGGCAACCTTTATTTAAAGAGCACTAAATTAACATTATTCAGAAGATGAGTAAAGCGGTATCCAAAAGATTTATTTTAGGAAACTTTGTGCATTATTCATGTAACAAAATAATAATGGAGGTTGCTGATAAGGTGGATCGAGTTCATATAAATGAACACACCAGAAACAGCCTTCATGAAGTTGGTATCATTGTCCAATCACATCCAATACCACTTTCCAGTCACATGAAATGCTTCTTTTCATTTTCCTGAAGTAGTAAAGTCTACTTTTTAATATGTTTTAAATGTAATATGTTTTAAATATTTATTTACTGCAAGCTAGTAACACTTGTTAAATATGCAGAACATAACATACAAACATTTTATGCTTTTGGAAGTGCAATTAGGATGAGCTGCCAAAAGATCCCTGGGCAAGAATGTCCAGATTCAATCTGTCGCCTTGGGAGGCAGATTATAGGGAGGCAACATCCCAGCCCGCAGTGAAAAAGAGACCATATGGGACTCACAGCGGTGCCAGTGGCTTCGTGCCCAGCTCATGCCCCTGCCCATGCCAGCTCCCCAGCAGCTGCAGCCCCCAAGGGAGGCAGGGCAAGGCAGAAAGAGGCAGCCCTATCTTTCTTACCTGTATACCCTTCCCCACTCTGCTGAGGAAAGAGAAGAGATAAAGTGGGATGGGGAGGGTGGGATAGGATGTTGATGGGGAGAGTAGGGATGCACTGACAGCTCTCCAAATACTGATGGATGCACAGGTCTTTCCTGGAGGCAGTAAAATCCAAGGACTGAGTGGAAATACAAAATATGGCTGTGCAAGTGGTTTATTCTGATGGCATTTGGCTTCCACAAGTGAGAACCACGAAGGGCTGCACCTGTATGTCTGCCAGCCAGGATAACCCAGGGGCAGGACAGGACACAGGGAGAGCAGACAGCATCACCAGTAGAACAGGGTAAGACCATCAAGAACTGCCAAATACAGATGAATTGCTTCAGGATGCGTCATCGACTGCGTCATCCAGTGGAATAACCCATCTAAATCTAAGCATATTAAGTTCTCCACTGAGTTTATTAATGTGGGCTAACACCATCTGTTTGTGGACGCAGGGCATTTTATCTCTCATTAGCATGATACAGCAGTTAAATTTAGCTAGGCTCTTGTATGAGCTGAGTATCACTTAGCTGCTCTTCATGCCGTGAACGGTTTCTAGGTGCTGGAGAGTGGAGTGGTTAGTTAGTATCACCGATTTTCTACCAACTTTTCTGCAGCTTTTCTTAAATTCAGGATCATCTTGCCAATAAAAAGACGATTCTTTGAAAGCAATGTTTTGTGTTAGTAACATTTCAGTGGCAATATTTTACAGTAGTGAGCCATGATGATGAACAATAAGGGTGGTGAAACTGAATGCATTAATTTAATGTGAGAATTTAAAACCCTGTTGAGTAGTAATAATCACTTGAGATGATTCAGTTATAAATTGAATAGATTCTTTTCTCTGTACTTAAATTTTAACACTTTTTCATTGGCTTTTGCCAAAATATAATTGATTTTTTTTTGTCAGTCATGTAAGGTGGAAAAAATTACACTTGGTATCCAATTATTAATTAGCAGGAACTTTGTGCTAGTGACACTTGCTTCCTTCATTGCATGCTAGTTCTGGCTGCATCAGATTGTTTTCCCAAAGCCTAACAAGGATGGATAAAAATTAGAAAACTCCTCAGAGGCAGGGAAGAACAGTTATACCAATGGTTTGCTGAACAGCCTCTGATGATAAAATATCTTACACACAGGTTTAAGCTCCTCTGTGTGACTTCACACAACTCCACCCACATCCACCAGTAATCACAAGTCTGCCAGCAGAGGATTTGCTAAGGGAGCAGGGGAGATAATTGCCCCGGCGCGTTGCCAGTGGTACAGAGCTACTCAGGCGCTGTACCTGCGGTCGTTGCAGGCCTGCGCAGTGGTTGTACCCCTCAGTGGGGCAGCCCTATCTGTGTCCTTTAATTCATGTGCTGCAGTTCTCTGACTCACATCACAGTGAGCCAGAGAGAAGGGAAACAGCATCCGGAGATGATGAATTTATTAAGAGGGCAAGTGGATCATCAGCCCAGCATTAGCTGATCCTCCCAACACAACGTTCAGGCTCCCACTCATGTCACAAGCGTGCAATTACATGGTTCTCCTGTTTGGGTTAGCATGTGTCTGCCCTGGCAGTCCTTTGCTTGCAGCATGAGTGAGATTGCTACCAGACTATCACATCCTCCCTTCATAAATGACACTAGCCTTTAAGTGAGGTTTCAGCCCGAACACAAAGGAATATTCCACGATCTAGGAAAAAAGCAGCTGGTGAGAAATTTGGAATCTGATGCACTCTGTAGGATTCATTAGTACAGGCACTTAGGGAGATTTCTTGTAGTAGATGACTCTAACCCTGCAGAAAACAACATCAAAACAAGATTCGATGACTGCAAGTAAAAGGTAAAAGCATCCAAATTCAAACTAAATTGGAGAAGAGAAGATTTAGGGAAGGTCTAGGGAAAAGACAATAAACGTTCAAAGGCTTCCTTTCAGATGCTTACACGTCTCCCACTGGACGTTTTTACTAAAGATTTGACGTCTGTCCTAATAGAAATAGAAATGAATGCAAAAGTTACTGTCTGGGATTTGGGGCAAAAATTATAGAGATCAGCTTAGGTGGTCATGTGGTGTTCTGCTTGAATGGCCATTGCTCCAGAACTGGTGGACTTTACCTTTTTGTCTAGGAAGTCAAACTAATGAACTGTGCAGAAGATCTACCAGCACCCAGGGACTCCAGCAATGGGTGCAGGCAGTCCACAGTTGAAATATATTTCAGGGTTCAACTGCCCACTAAAATTCTTGAGTTGCATACCCGTAGCATTGGGGAGGCTGTTGTCACATGAAGAGCTTGTGAAGTCACAGAATGACAATGTCTTAAAAGCAGATTTGTCAGAAGACAGCTTTTTCTTCAGATGAGCTGCTGCTACAGTGTAAAGCATTTTTCTCCTTTTCAACTGCTCGTTGGGATTCTTCAGAGAGCGTGGGAAAACGTTATTCCCATAACTTTGCCTCTTTTGTGCTGCCAACTTGGTGCCTTCAGATGTCTGACATGATGAAGAGAATCTTCTATACTGCTTTTCAGAAGTTGACCCATGTCAGAAACCACAGCCTGCAAGGGACACCCTCTTATCTTGGCCCTCTGCCTTATGATGAATTGTGAATTCCTAGTCATCAGTTTATTCTCCAACTTGTAAGAACTACAGATTGGTAGTGTCCCAGTTCAGCAGAAGCTTTTCAACTGCATCATATTTATAAAAATGCCTCTTAATATTTTTTGTCTATCCATGCACACAGATTCATACTCCATATTGTCAGTTCTTGGCCTCGTGTCATTTACCATATAGGTATTACTGGTCACAGGCAGGTAATTTGTTGCCACAGACCACATACAAAAAAATGTATTTTAACATCTCTCTGCAAAAGATAAAGGTCAATTAATGCACAATGTCTTGTAGGCTTCTGTGAAACACCCCCTCCCCAAACCACTGTTACACTGTCACGTTGCTCTTCTTCACTGAAGACTGCTGCTTAGTGCTCTTCCCTCATAGAGAAGAACCCAAAGAGGATCAATTTTGTTGTATTTTGCAGTAAAAATGCGTCGACAAATTATACAATAGGCATTTGTTGATGTATTCTTAGCCAGTCTTTATATTCCTCCACGTTTAATCATAAGTCATGGAGGGTACAGCTTTTGGTTTCAAGCTTTTTATTTTGAAGTCTGATTAGTTTTTACACACACAAATCTGTTGGTAGCATGAATAGAACTTGATTTTGGTTGCATCAAGTTCAAAAAGTTAGAAAAGTCTTGCTATTTCTTGGAGTATCTTCTTGTTGCTGTGTGATTTCGAGGCAGAGTGCTTACATATGGGTAGCCCAGGCAGAAAGCTAAGTCACAGCAGTTTTCACCCACTCACTCCCATTTAAGGTGGAGCAGGATCCTTCTGCAAGGGGCTGAATTCTACATCTGCATGTGGGAACTCCTGAAAGGAGGAGATGCCAGCAGCATGTATCTGTTCTTCTTTGACAGATTTCAGGTAACTGTGTAGGTAGCAGCTGTCACTAAAGGGGTTGTAAACCTATTTACATTGACCCAGTAGTTAGGGAAGAGGCTGCCTGGCCCGTGAGAGCTCCTTCAAGTTCAGGAAAGCATGATAAGCTTGCACCATTTTTTCCTCACAGGCTCCTCAGACCAGAAGGAGTCAACTCACCAGGTACCTGTCTGGTGGAAGAGAACGTCAGAGAGCCTAATGGCTTTGGAGGTAATGGTGTGAGAACAAGGGATTCTGCTGTGAAATAAAGACCAACACAATCTCCAATCTCTGGTGACAAGAGGCTGAGCACAAAACCTCCACTGTTTACTGCAACAAAAGGTGTTTGGCTGACATCCCTGCAACAAGAAATACACCATGGCAACACACCTGTGGGACAGGAGAATGTGGCCTGACTGCTGCTGTGAGGGGCATGGGCTTGAGAAGCCATCAGGACCACTGTGACCACTGCTACCACTCATCTCTTCCTCTGCTAGGTGCTCTACAAGGTATAACTGGGACAAGGGAAAAGACAGGCAGAGGAGGAGATAGCCAGTAGTGAAGGCCATAAATCTGTGAGAGCTGGTGTAGCTATTTTTATTTTGGGTGATGTTCTGAGCACTCAGTGTCCATGATACTTTCTTTTGAGGACACTGCAGGCATGCAGTCTGTAGCACGGAGTCAAGGCTTGATGTGGTAGGGCAAAGTGGGCTGCCCCTGTCAGTCACAGGGTTTCATAGAGTGGATGTCTGTGGCTCAAACTTTTAGCAGCTCTGTCTGTCCCTTTCTTCTACACATCTTTCTCACCTAGAATAGGCTAAATGGATCTGTCAGCCTCAACCTCAGATTTCTTCATTTGTCTGTCAGTGCAGATCTCACTGCCTGCCAGCCTAGGGCCAAGGTTAGCCATTCCTCTCTTCTAGCAAAGTAATTATTAAAGGGATTTGAAGCCTGGAGAAAAAAAAAAAAAAAAAAAAAGAACAAACTGCCTTTCCCTATTAAGTGTGATAAATGAGTCTTACTGTAACTACTGACTTCTCTGTAGCTCTGGCAAACCCCAGAGAAGTATTCTTTCCATGAATACCCTCAGCGTACTGGGTACAAGAATCTCAGCAGCAGCCCGCAGGAGTATGTGGTATTTCCAGATGTGTCACAACACTGGGTCCTTCTCCTTCATGTTGGTAGCATGCACTGCTGCCACAACTGATGTGTTAACATTGCTCCAGGCACAGCAGCTGTAAATGCTAATCTTCCAGATGTAAGAGGGAAAATCTTACATCCCAAAGAGAAACCTGACTTCAGTGAACTGCCGCGGCACACTTTTAAGACAGAGATTTTGCTCGTGCTGCCAGCTATCGCTCTGCTCCACCAACCAGTGGTAGCTGTTTTGAACCAAAGACAGGCAGTTCTTGCAAAAAAAGGCTCTGCAGGAAGATTTTGTAATAGACCTAGCTGCTCAGCTTTAGCTTCTTCCACCTCATGAATCTGTGCCATCAGCTTGAGTTGTACAGCAGCTCTGGCGTGCCTTGCACGCATCTGGAAAGCCTTGGTACGCTCGTGGCCCATGTGCACAGTGACTGTATGCAACACAAGGTGCTTTCTAGTGACTTCCTGGTGTGTATGCAATGCTGGCTTGCTCTGCGTCAGCCCATCCAGTGCAATGTTCCCAGGAACTGGCTGAGGTCATTCTTTGTGCACCCAGTGAGTATGAGGGATATATCCCTAAATGCATGTGAACCCAACCCTCTTGCACGCTGATAATGTGTTGGATTTAACTATGCCTATAACTTTTTGTTCTGTGCTAATTCTTACTCCCCCATCCTCGTCCCCCCCATCTTGGAACTGAAGTGCTTGAGCACTTTTAAAGTGGACAGGTTTGAAGTCTTTCAGTGTCTCACTGGGAGATGCTTTTTCCTGTCTTGGATCATTGTTTCAGCTCATCTGTGAAGCGTCTCCAGTATTTTAACATCCTGCTTACCTATGTTGCTGGTACTGGGTGGACTGATGCAAAAGCTGCTCTGCTACTCAGAAGGAAGAGAGCATGGGGGAAGGTGTCAGCAGGTGTTACCCAAGAAGTCAGAGAAATGAATGCCTTTTGGTGGATTCAATCTGCAGTACAGCGTCTGCCAAGGGAATAGCAAATGTATGTGCCTGTTTGGAGCATTATTTAAGGAAAATGTGGGGGTGGTTTTTTGTATTTACCTGTTAAAAATGAAGAAGATGGTGACCATATGGCAATAATGGAAGCAGTAAAAAGAACAACAGGAAGAATAAAGGTAACCAGACAAAGAAGCTGTACGACATGCGCACATATGGGTTTTTTTTCCTAAAGCAGCTTTCTGAGACATGGTGTTTCTGCTTGAACCTGCTTTGCAGAAGACATGTTGGAGTAGTCTTACAGGTTGTGTGAAATTCAGCAGCTAAATAAAAGTGTGAGGCAGGAGGACCAGTCTCTGTGGTGGGAAGGCTGGAGTGTGGGCACAGGCACTCATGCAGCTTGGCCAAGGCACACTGCCAGCTCATAGCACGGGCCAAGGATTACTGGGAGGAGAATCAGAATCATAGAACGGTCTGGGTTGGAAGAGACCCCAAGGATCACAGAGTTCCAACCCCCCTGCCACAGGCAGGGCCACCAACCTCAGGCCTGGATCTTCGCAAGGTTGCCCAGGGCCCCATCCAACCTGGCCTTGAACACCTCCAGGGACGGGGCATCCACCACCTCTCTGGGCAGCCTGTTCCAGCACCTTACCTCCTGTTTTTATGCTTCCTTCAGGTACTGGAAGGCTATAGTGAGGTCCCCCCGCAGCCTTCTCTTCTCTAGGCTGAACAAGCCCAGCTCCCTCAGCCTTTCTTCGTAGGGGAGATGCTCCTGCCCTCTAATCATTTTCATGGCCCTGCCACGAAGTTACAGGAAAAGGGGAATGAAATTGAAAATGTTGTGCTTGTGAGTTCTTAGGAGGCGTAAGGAAAGAGTGAAATTCCTGTAGCCTGGGGATGTAGGAAGGTGGATTGAGATCTACAAGAAACCACTTCACTTTTGCTGGCTCAGCAGTCCGTGGAGCTTGTTCCTCCCCTTGCCTTGCCTTGCCGCAGGTTAATCTGTTGATGGCTTTCCGAAAGCTAGGAGCACCATCTAGTGGAAACCTGCGCTGGTCCAGCAAATAATTCTAACTTTCTAGGTGGTAGCGGAGATGAGGACTTTACACCAGCAGTGTATACGTTTGCTTCCATCACTGTTTACAAGCACGGGAGAATTGTTCAAGTCTAGCATCACAAATAAAATGAATTACAAGAGTGTCTCCATTCTATCCTCGTTTCTATCCAACCACCGTTATATCCATTCCCATGGCCATTGTAAATACCCAAGGGCTGGCAGATTCCTCGCTACTACAGTTGGCATCTGGTGTTTTCCTGTTCATGTGACAGTGCTTGGTGCCCTAACCAACCTTAGGCTGGATTTTTGTGCCCATAACTGTCAAAACGAGGATAGAGGTGTACAGGAGGGTCTGGTACACATGTAGAGTCTGTATTCAGGCGAAATCAGCACAACAAAAGACCATAATAGGAATTGCAAACAATCTGTAGAAATAAATGTTTGTCCATTTCATTCCTATGCTTTATCTTTAGTAGATTTAGTAGTAGACATTGAGCTCTCAAAGCTCTTTGATACATATTTTCTAATATTTTATGAGAATCATTTTGTGTGGAGTTATAAACAAACATAAAAAAAAGTAAATGAACTGCTTCAGGCTTGGAAGGAGCTGTGTGAGTGCATGAGAAAGGGTGAAGATCCCCTTCTTTCTGATTATGCTCTTGCAACCTGGTGAGCAAGCGCTTTCAGTGAAGGTGCCAAGTGGCACGTTCAAAGTAACAGAGATGAAGTGCCTTTCCACAGAATTTATAAACAAAGTTTACAGTTCATTCTTGCAAGATGTCACAGAGACCAGGAACAGGTTAAAAAATGGGATTAGGCATGGTTTTAGAGGACAGGCCTAATGTGGCTATTGAACACAGTAGTTTAGTTGCAGCTATAGAAGTCTCCCAGCTGCAAACTGGAAGCTGGTAGGATTTACCACTCTTAAGAAGGAGGCAGTGGCTGCACTGGTACAGATCATGGACCAACTAATCCATGATCCTGTCACCAACAGTGTCCAAAAGCAGAGAGCTTGGGAACAATAAAAGCAAATCTATAAAATCCTTCCCTTTAAAGCTTCCCCGGCTGAGGGTATTTCTTGAGGCTGCTGTGGTCTCTTTTACAGCTCTCTGGATCTCTTGAGCCTCCATTTGAGCCCCACCAGACTTCTCCCAGACGGAGGCTCTTAGGCAAGGACTTTCTCAGCTTTCCTCTCTGCTGCGTGGTGACCCATTTCCCTTTGTTTGTTTTGACCGTGGCTGCTACCAAATTAATTTGCTGGCTTTTGCTGCTTGTGCTGGGAGAGACCAGGAACAGCCATTCTCTTCTCCATTCAGGATATTGCAAAATCGCTCACTGTGAGCCCTTGCTGTCCCCATATGTTCCTGGGGCACCGCTCCCAAGCTCTAACTCTCCCTGGTGCACTGGGACAAGATGAAATTTTAGCTGATTCAGGGGGTGTTTCCACTGTGACATAAGGTGGACTGCGTGAGGTTGCTGTGGTCCTTTGCTCTCTCCCCCACCTCTTCCCCAAGCCTGCTCCTGGCTGCAGGTTCCTGTCTCCTTGTATCAGCATTGATGCAATTCAAGAGCCGAGCCTGTAATAGCATCGGGCTGCTTTGAGCTGCACTACTTGCATTTCCACTTCAGAAAATCTGGCATGGGGATCCCTGGGCTGGATTTTCCCAATACGGGCTTGAAAAAAAGACCCCACACAAACCTGGGTTGCTCAGGGCCGTGGCTCAGCTCATAAACTCTCTCAGACCTGAAATGGCTCTGCAGGTGCTTCACCTTCCGTGTGGGACCCTGGGGAGAGGGCTGAGGGGTATTCAGGCTGCCAGAACAACAGTGTATCCCAATGCCTCAGGGCGCCTTCATGGAGCCAAATAAAATAAATTTGCCTTTGGAGCTGGACTCAGCCATCCCAGACCTAAACAAACATGATGGTGTTGCATGTCGCTATTTTGCCGTCCCTTTGTAAATTGGGTCACTAGTACTGTTACCTAAATTAGGATTTTACTAACACAGAAAAGCTTCTAAACCAAGGAATTTGCATGAGACAGATTGGAAATGTCCCCACTATATTTATGTAACCCTTTTTTCCTTTTTTCCCTTCCTCCTTTGCTTCCTTTTGTTGCTCATCCATACTCTCTCTTTCTATGACTTCGTCACACTTGCAGTTTCCTTCCTTCCTTCCAGCCTTACGGATCCACCTTGCTGTTATGTTCTCAGCAGAAAAGAGTATGTTGAGGATGCTGAAGTCTGTCTTTCAGTGAATTTGGTGTACCCAGGTCACTGATGTTGTTGCAGCTGAGTTGGCTGTCCTGGGAATGGAGTAGTGCCATTTGAAACAGCAGCTGCTCCTGTCTGAGCCTCCAACCTTGTAAGTATGAATTGTGCCTGTGGCAGCAAAATTAATGGCTAACATAAAAGAAGAAATAGAAAGCAGGTGGCCTCTTGAAAAAGCAGCCAGAGCTCCAGGATCGCATTTGTACTACAGAGCACATCACCGGCCATGCGTTTTCTTTACCCAAAGTATTTTCTGTAACCCTTTTCTGTAGCCTCACTCCTTATTTGACCCACAGACCTCCCAGAGGCCCATCCATCAGCTTGGGAAACCTGATGTTAAAGTATAATTAAAATGAATGCATTCAGACCTCAGTAAAAAAGAGTGCAGGACCCTGCAATGTTGCACATATCCATTTATATTTACCATTCAGCTGCTTTTATTTGTAAAAGCCATCAAGTTATGAACACCCCTGATCTCGGAAGAACGTGATGCCATCATCGTGCAAGGCAGCATATAGTTGAAGCCTGCATCTTCCCTTCTAATTGCAGTGAGTGATGTCCCTTTGTTGATTCAGGTCTGTGTTTCACTGAAATGGATCAGATACATTTAAAAATTCCTTTTTCAGAGATGAGCATGAGGCAGGGAGATCAGGCAGGGCTATGAATCTGGCTTTGTAACATCTCTGCTTTTCCCCAGATCTGCAGTCTGATCCACGCTATACTGAAGGATCATTCCCTAGCAGCAGCACAAAATGCAAACCTGACTTTTTTAAGACCTATTTAAAAAAACCACCTTGTAAGATAGGTGAGGCGAGCTACCTAGGGGTCCTTATGTGAGTAACAGACTGGCCTATCCCTCTGAATGGGTAATTAATTCACATAAATCCACACGATGTGATACACACTGATACTACAGAACAAATCATTTGTAACATTTTGTAAGTACTAAAATTAATGTTGTATAAATGTGTCATTTCAGCAACAGCAACAACAACAACAAAAAAGTTATGGATTGTTTGTATTGTAATTTCATCTTGTTAATATAAAAGTAGGAATTTTGCTTTCCCTGGCCTCTTGGGAAGCAAAACAACAGTGTATCTAATTATCCAAACACTCGGGAACATAAAAGAATAGCAAGTGGTGAAATTATAAATCTGTTGGAACAACTCCATGTTTTCTGATTAAACTCTATTTCTGGTGGCTCTCAGCAATCATGTTCTTCCTATGTTCATAGTAATTGCATGTGTCAAAGCTGAGGCCTTGTGTAAACTGTACCAAATGAGTTACAATTTTAATTTAGAAGGAGATAACTGTATTTGCCCCTGCAGGCAGATTGCATCAGGTCAGAAGTATAAAAAACGAATAAGAAAGAGTGTAGGGAGGAGGCTGGAGGGCCTCCAGGTTAATAATAAGTAGAAAATCTAATAAGGCTTACATTACAACAGTTGATTTTTTTTTTTAAGAAGGGGGGGGAAGAAAAAATTTTGTAATTTGCAAACATGAAGCCAGACTCTGTTACTTGCATCCAATCCACATGTGTGAGAGCATACTATAACATGCACATGGGCACGTCTGGCTCTGGTATGGAACTATCTCTGTATTTTATACTTGAAGGCTGCAGTGCTCTTTACCCCTAGTACTACACTGATGAAAAAATTTGAAAAAAAATGGTTTTGGAAACTTGGAAGCTCTCAAATTTCCAAGTATTTCCACTATTTCAAAACACCTACTCAATCCCTATAATTGCCTTATATTTCAGATTGTTTCTGGTTTAAGCTATATGCTTGACAACCATCCTGATGTTACACTGTGTTTTGAAAATGTTAGTGTCCTCATGAAGAATAAACTATTTTTTCCTGAATCTAAAATCTTGGTTTTCATTTGAAATTTTAATCTAGACTATTAGAAGTATGTATGAATACAGCTATGAAGCTGCTGTAACTTTGTGTATATTTGAAAGCAATCACTTTAGCGATGACTAGATGCTGCCAATAATTTTGCAAACTACTCTGAGCTCTGGAAATGGTTTCTAGCTGACCTTATGTACAGAAGACCAGTAAAACCCAAGGGTTCTTTGAAAAGAACAAGCTGGTACTACTGCTTATAATTAAGAGTTAATTTAATTTGTCTAGAGCCTTGCAAAGTTTCCTCTTTAAGGAGCCTCCTTCAAGCTGCTTCTGTGTTTGTGCTTGTTTGATTTTCACCTGAAATAGTCCGGTCATTTCCCAGGGTGAGATTACAAGAAGCAGCCTGTTTCATACCTGTTAACATTTTCTTTATAATTGCTTCATTAAGAAGCTGTAGTTTCTTCGTGTTTTAGTGCAGGATAGTTAATTTGAAGACCTTGAGAGATGGATCAGCTGCTGCTTCATCTGCTACCATGCTTCAGAGGTAAACTGCCCTCCCCATTAAAATATTCTACCTGTTTCATCATGTGAACATGTCAGGCTTTGGATTTTGGCCTGTAGTCCTTGCTGCACTTTTCACCACCAGTTTGAAAAGCTATTTATTGCCTGCGTTAGAGTTTTTCCTTCATTGAAATAATTATACTGTGCAATCATTTCTTCTCCCGGTCTTTTTGATAGGTTACAGAAATTGAGGTCTAGAAGTCACTCTCTCACTATTAGAAGCATTTTTTTGCAGTTTTTGAGTGGTTTTTTTTCAACCATCCCCAAATTATGCACCTCAAATGACAGTGCAATGCTTTTGCCACATTTCTTTATTTTACTGTCCATGGCATCCATTTATTCTGAAATGTTCTCTGCCCTCACTTCAGTCTGCGATCCATTCCCCCTGAATGATGAATCTCCCTGGTCTTCCTCAGCAACAAGATGAACATCTTGCCTTTTCTGTGAGGTTTGGTACTTCCATGCAGTCTGCAGATGCACCTTTCCTCTGTGTTGTACCCGCTGCTCCCTGAGACTGCATTCATGCATTCAGTCAAGACATATAACATTTTATTAACAACTTCAGGAGAGACCTGATGTGTATGGGGTTTGGGGTCTGGGATTTGGGTTGGGGGGTGGAGGGTTCTCACTGGATTGGTATAAAAAAGACAGGGATCTCCTGGAGAGAGTCCAGAGAAGGGCTACGAAGATGATTAAAGGCCGCCTGGAGCATCTCCCCTGTGAGGAAAGGCTGAATGAACTGGGGCTGTTCAGCCTTGAGAAAAGAAGACTGAGAGGGGATCTGATTCATGTTTATAAATATCTGAAGTGTGGGACACAGGGGGAAATGGCCAGCCCCTTTTCAGTGGTCTGTGGGGACAGGACAAGGGGCAATGGCTGTAAATTGGAGCACAGGAAGTTCCGCACCAACATGCGGAAGAACTTTTACACAGTGAGGGTGACAGAGCCCTGGCACAGGCTGCCCAGGGAGGTGGTGGAGTCTCCTTCTCTGGAGATATTCAAGACTCGTCTGGATGCCTATGTGTGCAGTATGAGCTAGGGAGCCTGCTTTGGCAGGGGGGTTGGATCTCTCGAGGTCCCTTCCAACCCCTACGATTCTGTGATTCTGTGATTTTTCATTGTTTTGATGGTGTAATCCAAATCATCTTCTGAACACGAACCAGAACCTGCAAAGACTGGAAGATGGAGTGAGGATACAGGAAACACAGAAACATTGGCCTTTCCATAAGTGACCTTAATCACTAGACAAACCACTGGAGATTTTCCTTTTGTAAAAAAAAAAATCAGTTCTGCATTATAGTGAAGTCAAGTTCTGAATGTGAAATTTTAGAAGTTTGTTAGATCAGCAATCATTCCAACAATCTTACAATTCCAGAAAACTAGAACATATAATCCAAATGGTAGTTGTCTTTAAAGCTTTCTGTGACTTTACATGTCAGCCATGATTACAGACTTCAAAAAAACCCCATGAAACTTGATAACTGAGCATATTTCCCACCAATGTATTTGCACAAGTACATGACCACACATTTACTTACCATTTTCTCTTGGTTTTTTTTTTTTAGTTTTGTGTGTCACTTCTGAGCAGAATGACCTCACAATCTGTCAAGAATACCCAAGTCTGTAACTTAATAATTTGAAATTGATAGTGGTACTGATTTAATATTTGAAAAAGGATGAGAAGATAGTAAACAACGTGGGCAGACATCAGCTCCTTTTCAGAGAGAAGCTTTAATGTAGTTTTGTGCCAAAATGAACCACAGATGTAAATGGGCTCATGCATTTTAGATAAAGGAAAGAATTATTCAAACTTAGGGGAGTAAAATCAATTATAGGTTATATGTTCCTTAGCAAACAGTTCTATCATTTCCATTTCAATCTCCTATGAAAAAAAAAAATCCTAGGGTAATTTCCAAATGTCTGGAGATAGATGGAAATACTTCGGTCTTTTGGCAAACAGAAGTACTTCATGGTAGAGTCACCCTTAGTGTTTTGCAAGCTGGTGGCTTTTCACAAAGCAGGGCTGGCTCCATAAGGAAACTCCCACCCCCCGATTTCTAGAGAGAAAACCCCTCTGCCCTGTGCTACTCAAAAGCAAAAATGCCTTTAACATGGGAGCCAGCATGAGTTTATATAACCAGACAGTTCACTGTGAGGTATTCAAAACCAGAATAACATGACAAATTACAGCTCAGCTGATCCTCTTGGAGTTTCAAAATGACATAATTAAATGTGTATCCTGTTCCATGTGACCTGTTAGCAAACATAGTTCCATTGGATATGGACCTTGCGCTTTCTCAGAAATAAACAGTTGTCTGGCACCAGGAGATGTTTAATAACAAATGTAAATAAGGGGCTATAAGAAGTCTTCTTTTTCTGAATTGTAGCTTTCATTTATACATTGGAAAAAAGGATATGGCATAATCACAAAACAATTCTTATGTGGGGGTGGATACTTTTTATTTTGATCTTAGTAGTTTCAAAAATTTGGATTTGTATTGTAGTCCAAGAGATAAATTCTGACAAAAGACAACAGCCTACATTTTGTTCTCTTGTTCTATTGTCTAACATGAGTGACTGCATTAGAGAGATTGAAGCTGCTGCAGATTTACATCAGCATTAAAAGAAAGTGGAATCTTTCTCAGTGTAATGTAATGAGTTCCTTCATCCTGCTTAATTCTGTTTCATTGCAGCAGCGTACAACAGCATGCTGTTAATTGCTGTTAGTGAAGCATACTTGACTTCAATTGCTCCTCAGAGCCCCACTCCCTGATTCCAAATGACTTTGGAGATCTTTTCTGATTAACAACAACAAACAAAAAAATACACTGCATCTACTTTCATTACTGCCTTAGATTATTAGTTGTTACTTTCAAATTTGAACTTTGCTTACATGATTTTTTTTTTCTGGAAAACTACTGTAGAATTTAATTCTTTGCATGAGTAGAAGTCTTTTTTTTTTTTTTAAATATATTACAAAATTTGGGTAGAAAACCTATAATTCACCTTTGAAAATATTGGAAGCGGAGTTGTTTGGATTTTGGGTTGGATTTTTTTTTCTTTAAGAAAGAATATATAGTCATTAGTATGACTTTTACATGTATTTCTAACATTTTAAGTCATTTATGATATTACTATATTACAATCTAAAGATTTGAAAGGCTTATTATTCTTTCAAAGTGCACTTGAGTTTTGCTGTTTTGCCATCCTGTTATTACTGATCGCTTTGCCCTGTTTATGGGACTTCTTGATTCCTTACTATCTATCAGAAACAACCTCTGTCTTCTTCATCCAAACATCCTTCTTTCGGATTTGAGTTCACTGAAAAGGAATAATATTACTGATTTGAGACCTCTCAGAAACATGGGGCCTTGATGTTGAGAGAGGAGTGATAATAAAGAATAAAAGCCAGCAGTGGTTCACATCCTCAGCAGCAGCCTTTTTCTTTCAGCCTGTCCCTTCTGTGTGTACCCAGGGCTGGTCTCAAAGGTGTCACCCTTTCTCTCCCCCTTCACCTACACCATTCCTCCAGGCTGACCATGACAGCGGTGGGAGCAGCAAGAAGTTGATCCCTCTCCCTGTCTTCTGCTTGGGAGAGCTGAAACCAAAGGGTACGTACAAACCCAGAACCAGTGATACCATTCACAGTCTATACATAACCCTTTTTTCCTTGCCCACGTTCCACCACCTGAGTGAGTAATGGTCCCCTATGTGTAAATGACCATTCCTTTTCACTGCTGATTGATCTTTGGGCTCCCCAAACACCCATAATCCTGCCATATTTTCCTTCAGAGTTGACATGGAAATACTGAGGAATATTATCCTGACAGCTGATCCCTGAGAGACTTTATTAGGAAAACCCTTATTATCAATGAGTCCTTATCCATAATTATATTTGGGCAACCATCGTTTAGCCATTTCACCAGCAGTCTAATATGAATCATGATTTCTGTAGTGTTTTTTTTTTCTTTAAAGGCTGTGCATTACTAAACAGAGCTCTTCAGAGACAAAGCTTGTTGTTATAGCTATGCCTAACACTAGTGCAAATAAAAATATAATGAAATTCAATGCAGATTGAAATTGGACACAATCAATGACTTGTGATGACAGTCTAAGGGAAATCCTCAATGTCCTTTTTTGTCATGAACCCATCGGTCCCTGAAATCAGATTTGTCAACCCAAGGGGGAGTCACCAAGATATAAAATTTGTTACCATGGGATTCTGTCTTTTTAAAGAAAGCCCCCACTCAGAATTGCACTGCTGAATATACAACACAAATAAAATTTCAAAGATTAAAGGGAAGGATAATCCATTTTCATGACACATCTTCACAATGGTGTCAAGCTGACTGATCCAAAGTCGACTCATGCCACTCATTTGGATTTACCCCCAAGATGAAAATAAACTGAAACCAGAGTCAATCACACTGTTTGTAACAGCAATGAGGTTGGCAAAAAAAAACCCACCAAAAACCTTCTTTTTTTTGCCTGAGGCTTTTCAAATACAGATTCCAAGGAGCCTAAAATTGAAGAAACTGCATTTTTGTGTTTTTCATAGTGCATATCCACAACACTATCTTTTGATGGAAAACTAAGACAAGCTTACATGTACAGAAGAGCCTCTGTGCCCAAAAATCTATAATTTTTTTCCAAATATGAGTTGATCTAATAAAGGATGATGATTACAGATCTTGTCATGCTTATGTCCTTAGACCATCAAAGTTACCGTAACACCAAAATACTGTGTATGTCATCTGTAAAGAAAAGTTGTATAGCTAGCCTTTGTCTTTCAGTAACTGACAATCACCTCCCTGGACCAGCTGGCAATGCCGTGCTTGGTGCACCCTGGATACAGTTGTCCCTCCTGGCTGCCTGGGCACACTGTTGGCTCATGTGTAACTTGCTGTCAGCTAAGACCCCCAAATCCCTCTCAGCACAGCTGGTCTCCAGCCTCTGATCCCCTAGTCCATATGTGTGGCCAGAGTTGCCCCTTCCCAGGTGCAGGATCTGGCGCTTGTTCTTGTTAAACTTCATGTTGTTGGTGATTGCCCCTCTCTCTAATCTGCCCAGGTCTCTCTGTAAGGCTTCTCTACCCTCAACGGGGAGTGAACAGCTCCTCCCAGTTTGGTGTCATCAGCAAATTTATTTAAAACACCTTCTAGTCCTGAGTCCAGGTCGTTTATGAAAATGTTAAGAACTGGACCTAAAATGGCACCCTGGGGAGCCCCACTAGTGACTGGCTGCCAGCCAGATGTAACCCCATTTACTGTCACTTTCTCCACATGTTTTCAGTAAAGCAGCAAAATCATTGTGCATATCAGTTATGGCAATGACTAATTCATCTGCATCAAGTGTAATCTAATATTTTCAATAATTGTTACAGATTCAGCATATTTCTTTCAGTGCCGTGATGGGAGTCCCTCCACTGGCAGGGGATGACACAAATATTGTTGAGGATTCATAAGGAGAGAGAATTGACTCAACTTATATCATTTACAACCTTTTTCTGGCATAGGCATTGCTCCAGTTTTAGTGGTGTCAGTGTAGAAAGACGTTATCCATCCCTCTTGTGTGGCTGGGGGTACTGCTATTGTTACAAAATTTGGCCCAGGGAGATATGGTCCCATGCATCTCCCAGATCCAACTGTAATTTTCTGGTAGTTTTCATGATATGCTTCATTCTCCCTTCAAAGGTTTTGGCACAGTTCTGACATTCTAGAACATACCTGTATTTTCTCCTCGGGCTTATGGTCCCTCAGACTGCTGGAGCAGGTTGGTGAAATATTTATTTTGCTCACAGATCAGTCTGCCAGCTCTGTGGCTTCCTTCACCAAGGTAGATTAGACAGCTAGTCTGCAAGGTGATGTCAACGGAAGTATTCCTGGACCTTCCCAGACACCTGCATTAGCAAGGACTGAGAAAAATACCCTTATTTAAGTCTCTGCCTCGCTCAAGTTTAGTAGTATTTTGCTCTTAGACATAAGGGTGAATGAACAAAAACTTCCTGAGAAGGTGAATGCAACAGGTGCTGGAAGGAAACTCTTTGCCCAGATCACTAACTGAAATAGGACCCCATATTTCCCCCTAGGAACAAGTCTCTTTTATGAAACAGGCACGAAGAGACAGGAACAGTGTGCTGTCATGTCAATCAAAACTGTGAGTTTAGACACAAACCCATTATTTCTAAATCCTGAGCTGAGGCAGAGCACCTGCTACATGGCCATACAAGAGAGGCAAAGGCAGAAGGAAGGCTTTTGTAGCCTGGTTTGATATTTGTGAATCCATGGTTGGAATTGTTAATTTGAATGTTTAAGTAGAGCAGGGTAATTAGGATGTATGGCAGTGGCTGAGCACTGATGCTTCAATATAAGGTCGTCGAGGATTATGTTTAGTTACGTGTATCTGCTTCTGTTGCCCTTGGTTTGCCTCAGGAAACGGAACCTTATGAACAATTTTAATGAACAAACAAACAAACAAAAAATCCAATCTAGGTCAAATGACATTTGTTTTGGGTTCAGTATATCTCATGTTAAATTCTTTAGTCAGGCAGCAGTGTTTATTGCAACAAAGAATTGATTGGGTCATGTAGGGCACAGAGTACAAATAGCAGTGTCATTCACCAATAGGTACCACAATTTTCTCAAACATGTACTGAACTCCTACCAGTCCTTCCAGCACCAGTGGAAGAGAAACAGGGGAGAGTATCAGTAAAACACACTTCGTTTTCATTTCTATATCTTAAATAAGCCTTGAGGCTAAGGCTCAAATGAGTGACAGCTTGGCTTATGTTGTTTTAGTCTGCAAAAGTGTGTTATCAAATCGGTAGTGCTGTGTGTCACTCATATGTGACCTCTGTGTGGAAAATGTTTACATGATATTATTAACTGTTTTGCTCCAGGGTTTCCTCATGAATCTGTGATATTCTCTGCATTAACAACATGATTAGCTGTTATGTGTCTATAACCAAGCTTCCCAGATCTCCAACCAACTTTCCAGAAACAGCTCTTTGAAAATTCACTCCTACACACACACGCACACACACACAGAGTCTTATCAAGCACCTTTATTCAGATGTTTTTGGAAAAAACTTGCTGTAAAGTTTCAACTTGGGATTTCTTTTTTGCTCGATGGACTTGAAGCATGGTATGAATTACCAGTTCCCAGTTCATTCTCCCCTATTTAACAGTATATACAATAAAAAGCAATGACTATCCAACATAGTGATATAAATATGATATCCCCTAGTGTATCATTAATACAAATCTTGCCTTTTCACAAAAGATGTATCATTTACCCAAATACATTCTATACGGTTTCCACTTTTTATAGGAAAATTATTTTCAAAAGTCAAGTCACTTTCCAAGTCTCTTTCAGACACACAGGTTCCCCCTCCGCTTTTACACCACCACATACATCAACTCTTTGCTCTTTCTTTCTTTCTTTCCTGTCTTGTGGGACTTGTTTTACTTTGGCAAGGTTATTTTTCCAGACCCAGAAGCAACAGTTTCGTGAGTGACCTGTGATCTACACTTCTCCACCCCAGGAAGGACTTCTGTTTGAAAGCAACACCCAACCCTTCATACCCAAACAATGTGTTCCAGGAGGATTCTTACTCTTAGCTGCCTTTTATCTTCAGATGAAACAGACTCTGCAGCTGAGGACTGTGTGTGGTTGAGGAATGAAACCAAAACCTGCTCATGCAGACTGCTGTGGTTTTACCAGCATCACCTGTTTTACGTTTGACTTTTACGATCCTGAACCACGACTCAGTTACTCCAATGAAGCTGTGTTCCCACTCACTGTGCTTGGGGGAGGGTGGCAACACACCGTTGTTCCCCAAACAAGGAACTGCTCCTTATACTGGCATGTTTTGCCTCGTGGTTTGCTTCAGGGCTCTGGTTCCTTGATGGCTAGTGCTGGCTAGATGGCTACAATAGTGGCATCCTCATCTGTGTTGAACTCTGTATGTCCCTTTGACAGAAAAATCAGGCATTCCTGAAAGAAGGGTTCACTGAAGTGTCAAACATGGGTGCAGAAAAATTTTAAGGATGGTCCTCCAGCAACATCTCATTTAATCAGTTGCATCTCACTTTGACAGACTCTCCATACAGACTCACAAAGATGCCCCAACATATTTCTTACATGCTTTCTACCACCTGGCAAAAGGATGCAACTGTGATAGCTTGTCAGCACTTATGATTTTAGTTACCTGGCCCATTTTCAGTTCCTGCCTTTGTGTTAAGCCCATGAAATAACACCTGGGGTCATAGGCTCATGTAAAAAATTCAGGACTGTCACAGTCATCTGCTTAAGTGGCCGGGTCAAGTACAGGAAGGAGTATTTTGTGCTTCACACTCTTACAGGTCTGGAGCCATTGCTCTGTACTAAGCTTTGTAGGAGTCTGGCCCCTGAAGCAGAAGATGAGGAAGGAGAGGAAAAGTTGTCTTACGGGGGTGCCCTATCATCCTGCTATTCCTGACATCATGTCTGAAGATATTAGAGGGACACTTGGAGCAAGGGAATGCCTCTGGTTCATGTTCTCCTTCATCAACACTTTGTTCACACTTACAGAAGACCCCTTCTCCCCGTGCATCCTCACTCATCCCCACCTGGGAATGAAGAAGCCTTGACTTAGCTTACTGCATCCTGACAGCCCTCAATCATTGGAAGGACAGTCCCACATAGTAACTAGCTACATCATTGCTCAGCTTTTCGCTAAAGAAAAAGTTTATTAAAAAGCCATTCCCTTCCCAGACAGACCTAGATGGCCAGCCAGGTGCCACCACACACAGATACACATGCCTCTTCACCTCAGTCTCCCAACACAGACCAAATGCCCACACATTGCTTTCATTCTTGTAGTTAGAAGACTACAAACTCATGCAGACAGAGAAGAGGTATATGATGAGAACTTTCTGCACTGCTCAAGCCAGTTTGGGGTTTTTTTTTCCTTGCCAAATTCCGCTCAGGCTGGAAGTGGTGCAAAAATAATTTTTCCTAGCTCGTTTTCCCCAGGGAAATGCAGGATGTCAGGCTAAATCAATAAATTCACATGCCAAAATGATTAAAAGAATAGTTCTGGCTTGCTGTGCACAAGCTGGGAAAAGCCCAATTTACAGTTACTGTTTAGCTTTCATTTCAGCCCTCTTGCACTTCTGACCCGTACAGCAAACGACACGGAGTCATTCTGGGGAAGTAGCACGTTCTCACACAGAGTAAATCTGGTTCATTCTTCTCTGGGATGATTCAGTGGTATTGCTGTGTTCTTTGGTACAGAGAGTCCCTGCTACAGCCCTTCTGATTTGTGCCTAAGAGACTTTGGATTACTTGTTACTTGTAATATCAGAACTTGTCCTTACAAACGTACACACACTCTAACAACAGCATTTCCTCCCAGTGAGTTCTGGGTTGTTACAGGACCAGGATGTCAGCTTAGACACTGGGTTACAGGCTGTGGATTTAAAGCTTCCTTGTCAGTGGCCACATTAAGTCAGATAGCAAGCAGTTAGAGGGACTGATGTGAGCTGAAGACTTAACCTTTTAACAGTAACGATGAGTGGGAAGGCTTATCTCAGTCTCGCACTGAGCGAGAAGTTGGAAGCTGAACAGGAGATACCTACAGATAAGCAATCTGATGTATTAAAGAGTGCAGTGTGCTCAACATGCCCTTTAATGGTGGGCTGAGAAGTCAGAAAAGCATCCTGATGCCATGCTTGGTGCAAAACCAAGCAATGTTTTGAGCTGATAGGGAAAAAGTGCATTTGGCACTGAGCAGTCACATGGAGACATGCTTATTCCAGCGTTTGGCAAAGCCTGTGCAATCTGTCCCAGTCTGCCTGTGAGGCTCCTTGTCCTCCTCCTGGCACCTTGGACTTCCACTGTGGTGGATGAATCTTTGCTGAAGCAAGACCCTAGTGAGCTCAAAGCACTGTTGCGGGAGGAGGATCAAGGTTGGAAATGCTGCTTTCAGTCCTCCATGGATCCAATCTTGGAGACATACATAGTGCAGAGAAGAGAAGTCATATAAATGCCAGCTAATAGTAAGGCACTGAGTGCTGGCTGCAGGGTGTTTGACATTCAGATGATCACATGTCTTCTCAGGACTTTAAGAGTGTCACTGGGGTTAACGATGCAACTTAAGCCACATCCAACCTGGCCTTGAACGCTGCCAGGTAGGGGGCATTCACAGGTTCTCTGGGCAGCCTGTGCTGCCCTCTTAGAGATTAATTTCTTCCTAATAGCTCATCTAAATCTACCCTCCTTCAGCTTAAGATCATTCCCCCTTGTCCTATTGCTACACCCTCTGATAAACATCCCCTCTCCAGCTTTCCTGTAGGCCCCTTCAGGTGCTGGCAGGCTGCAACAGGGTCTCCCCATTAAGTTAAATATCTTCAGCAGAACATTTCCAGCAGCTTTATTTCAGGGGAATGGCTACAAAGCAGAAAAAAAATACTGTCAAAACATGGAGATGACCCAATTCTCCTCTGCTGCTTGTCAGAGATCTGAGAAAAGACCTGACCTCCAGCCTGTAGGTCACAGCAGCTGCAAGTAGCCCTGAATGGATCTAGCATAGTGAGTGATTTTAAAATGTTTAGTTTGAAAATATTAGTGACGAAAAATACTTGGTTTTGAACGTTATCTATTTTTCCACCAATAAAGTTTGAGAGACAAGGAAAATACCCTAAAAATTCAATTTTTGCCCCCTGTGCCAGGGTGTCATCCAACAAGTCCTCATGGGCAGCTGCCCAATGTACAAACCAGGGTGTGGCAAATCCGTTTGCATCTTGATTTACTTAACCATAAACACCAACTCAGGACTGGTGGTAATTAAATAGCACGCTGGGTAATATTTTGTATGGTTTCCAGGGAAGAGTTCCTCCTTAAGAGACAAAAGCAGGCAAAATATTCTGATTTCTAGTTCCTTAAAGGCAGTGTTCAGTCAAAGCTAGCTGCTGCACTTTATACCAAGCCTGAACTAGTAATTCATTAAAAAAAATAGACTGCACAAACAACATTTTAGCATATTGCCTTAATCTTAGCAATCACCAGGACACCTGCACAGAGGAGGAACATTGTTGACCACAAGTATGTAGTAGCCCACATTTCTAGTTGGAACTTCTCAAACTGTGACTTCTGAAACAGCGCCTATATAAATTGAGAATGGAGAATAAAATTTATCGGTGTAATCATTTATGAATATTTTTCTTCTGATAAAAAGGTTTCTCATGAAAAGACCTTAAACATCAGCTCCAATAAGTCACAAGCCTCTCACAACCTTTGCTCTTACATCAGTACCGTTCCTCATCTACAAGTGGTGCCATCTGCACCTAAATAAATGGAGTCTGAAATGTTAGCTGAAAAAGAATGGGAGGAAGATTTATTTTAAATCCTTTTCCTCATTCAAACCATTCAGCCTTTTGGCAATACCTACCAGAAAACTCCCCAAAGCAACACCCACCTTCAAACACTGTTGCAGAAAAAGAGAACTGTAAAATATTGTGTCTGCTGCAGTCTGGGGAATTGCCTAGGTCTGTGCTGCTCCTGCTTTATCTGCTTTCTCTACCCTGGGGATCCCTACCTTGGCAATTGTTTCCCCAAGGTAAGGCACCCCTTTTAGAAATGTGCTATACATATAATTTTCTGTGTGTCACAGTCCCCTGCATCCTCTGTCCATTTTTAATGCACTAGTTGGTTCTTATGGAAGAACTTCATCCCTGGATAGCATCTGAGGAGCTGAGATAGACATGTGAGGTGGTATGTCTCGCTCGTGTAGAACGCACCATAAGCCATCCTGTACCAACAGGGCTGATGCATACACCAAAGTCATTACTTTTAATCTCCAAAATGAAAGGTCTGCCTTAAACACAGCCTTGCCTTGCTTTTCATTGCTCTCCTTTCAGAGCATTTCAGAGAGGCAGCTGCAAGTCCAGGGCACCTATGTGTGTGTTGAGGGGACAACACCACAGCGAGACTGTCTCCTCCTCAGCTCCCTGCAGAGCTGGCTGAGGGCAGAAGCTACGGACTGGGAATTTTATTGCAACACAAAGTGCTGTGACTTGAACTTCTGCAGCTTTTCCTTTGCTCCTGGCAATGCTCTTAGAACAATTTGCTTATTTGTCTAATGTGTGTCATGGGGACGTGTGGAAGGCTATTGTGTGTCACACGCAGACTGCCTGCTGCCAAAGTCGTGATGCTCAATGGCACGGGTTAAGCATTCACAGAAACACTCTGCAGGGCTGGAAACGTCAGCCACAAAGTGGTTACAGTAATGAGCTCCCAGCAATCATTTTGCTCTTTGGAACAGAAGGTTTTGGCACTTACTTTTTTTGGTCAGTGCTCCCACATCTGGTTTAGTCCAAGGATCACATCTGGTTTAGTCCAGGATCCAAACAAAAAGCTGAATATATATTCTTCTTAAAAGGCTTTTCTTTAAAGACTTCGCCTACTGTGCTTGCTCAGCCTCCAGCACACTGTCCCAAAACTTAAATGCCATTAAAGGACAGCTGAGGGCTATATGCTTCACTGAGTAGAGGGACAAAAGGGAGTAGGTGCCTGCCTTAGGACCTGGGCAGTTCTCATCCATATGAAGAATTTTATTGCTTTGTATAAAGAAATACCCAGTTGTCGCTGAAACTGGTGAGAGAGGTTTCTTTTTCATTTCTTTGAACACGACTTGGTGTAGCTGCATCTGCTAATTTTTAATCTGCTAGTGTTAAAACCTTCCAACTTTTTTCTGAAATGTAATTGGCAAAGCCACAAATGAGTGACACAAGCCATTTTTCCTGAAAGGAGACACCTGACCACTATAGTGACTCAAGGTACAACATCTCGGTTAATATATATATATGTGTGTATATATATATATGCATATATATATAGTTATGCATGCCTGGATTTCCTGTCCTAGGTCCCAAGAGATAGTGCCCTATCAAACATGCAGTAAGGACTTCACCTCCAGTAACCTGCTGAACTTTACATCTATTTTAAACAGAAAATTTAGGGAGTGTAATTGTTCCTGAAACAGCTGTGAGCACTCCTTTTATTTTCTCTTTATCACCTATTCTGTCTCTGTTAAGAGCAGAGGTACTGCTGTCAGGTACTCATAAGCAGAAGTAGTGAAATACTCGGACTTCTAATGTTTGAAGTATGCAGTATAGGCAGTACTAGTTGGCTGATACCCCTTGGGGAGAAACCTCCAGTTTTAGTGGCTTGCCATCATTCTGGGACTGTGTTAGCACTCCTCCTATGTGCCCAGCTGGGCTTGGTAGCCTTCCCCTGTGAGAACTGCTTTGGTGGCGCATCTTTCCAAAGCAAGCCCAAACTGCCCTGCTAGCCTGTCCTCTCCTGGTTTCACAACCTCTTTGTTCTATAACCCCAAAGCTGAGAGTGGCCTCAGCTCCCTGCTTCCAGGGTGAGATGACAGTTTGGAGCTAGCAGTGGGTGGACGCTGAGCAAAAGGCCGAGAAAAGGATGCTGACAGGCTTTTTCCTAAAGGGGAGGACTCATCCTCTGCGAGAGCATTCCTCTGCTGTATCCTCCATTGCCTCAGGTGTAGGGTCACAGAGCACAGCCTGTAGTAATAATGCCAGTGGCCAAACTGCATAGTTTTGTGGGATAAAAGCTGATGGACACATGGTGCTTGGGGGTGAGAAAATTCATGTTTTATGTGGGGATGATTGGGACATTAATGTGGCATTTTAATTTTCCCATGCATAGCAGGAATGGACTCTTGATGCAGTGGAGAAACCCCAGAGTCCAGAGCAAGAAGCAGGAGAGTAAAAATAAGCTTGAAAACTAGCCAATAAGCCCTAATCATACTGAGAGATCCAGCTCATCCTGGAAGAAGGCACCCAGGGCTCAATTCAGGTGTACTGAGCCAGTACAAATGGGTGCTGGCTGTTTGTCCTGTGTGGGTGGTTCAGACCAGGACTCACAGGTACTGGTTTGAGTTAGACAATGACCTTTGCAGGGCTGCAGAATGGTTCATGGGATTCTGTGTTGTGCTGTTATTCAAGGGTAGGAATAGTTTTGCCTGGGATGACGAGGTGGGTGGTGCTTGAAGGTGCCTTGTGCCTTGCAAAGTATAACCCAGAGCTTTAGCTCATTAAGCATGGCACCTTTTTCTCTATTTGTGTAGACAGGCTAGTAACACAAAGATTATAACCAAAGTAAAAAGTGCTGAATTACAAGTAAGTTACAGGAAATGTAGAATAGAGGTGTGATTTATAATTCAAACACTCAAGCCATGAATCAGTTCAATTAAATGAAGTCAGTAGCATACAGAGCGGTGTGACTTACAAATCAGGTTTGGACTTCATACAGCAGCTAGGCAGGATGTAAATCCATTATTTGACAAGATATGCCAACAATTCAGGACATAAATAGTATTGTAAGCATATTCTGGCAAAGGTTGTCTTGGTTGTAGGCAGTGCTCAGCAAGGAGGAGGAGGAGAGAGTAGGTGTTCTGCCTGTGCTGCACAGAAGAGGCTGAGAGAAGAGCTCACGTTGCCATCGGGAGAAGGCTGCACAGACACTTTTGTGGGGGAGGCCAGCCTTACACAGCAGACATCAGCACAAAGATGTGTCTACCAGCCCTGAACCTGCATGGACACAAACCATGCATGTGCAGGGCTGAGCTGAGCTAATTCCCTGATGTGCTTGAGTCCTGTGTGCAGTTTTGGGTGACACAGAACAAGAGGGACACGAAACTATTGGAGAGTGTCCAGAGGAGGGCAACGAGGATGGTGAAGGGTCTGGAGGGGAAGTCTTATGAGGAGAGGCTGGAGTCCCTTGGTTTGTTCAGCCTGGAGAAGAGGAGGCTGAGGGGAGACCTCATTGTGGTCTGTGGCTTCTTGACGAGGGGGAGCAAAGGGGCAGGTGCTGATCTCCTCTTTTTGGTGACCGGTGATAGAACCCAAGGGCACGGCATGAAGCTGAGACAGGGGAGGATTAGGTTGGATATTAGGAAGAGGTTCTTTTCTGACAGGGGGGTCGGGCACTGGAACAGGCTCCCCAGGGAAGTGTCACAACACTGAGCTTGGCTGAGATCAAGAAGCGTCTGGACAATGCACTCAGTCCCGTGCTCTGACTTGGCTGTCCCTGTGTGGAGCCATGAGTCAGACTCAATGATCCTTATGGGACCCTTTCAACTCAGCATATTCCATGGTTTCAGGTTGGAGTTTTTGCACTGTGCACCACTGTTCTGTGTAGGTATGCTAGCTCCCTCCCAGCCAGATGGGTATCTCTGACTCTGTGCTGCCTTGCGCTGTGTACACATGCCCTCTGCCAACTACATATCCATTACAAGTCCTTGTGGAAGTGCCAAGACAACTTAAGAGCCTGGGTAAATAAATCATGACCGACTGACAACACCCAGCGTGACGGTGAGCCGGGCAGCAGGGCTGGACCCGGGCGGCTGGGCAGGATGTGGTTCCTCTGGAGCGCGGGGCTAATCTCTTGCAGTAACTCAGCACCGTGAGATTTCCTGTTAGCTTAGATTTATTAGGCAAAAGGCTCTTTACTGCAGCCACCCAAGAAACAATTTTTCACCACCACACTTAGCTGCTCTGGAGTGACTTGCAGCATTACAAAAAGACCTAAAATACAAGGCTTGTCAGAAGCCTTAACAGTTCAATACATTTACATTGTGTTTGACAGTGCACATGCAAAATGCAAAAATTAAAATCCAAAAGTTATTGTCACCTCTTTTTTTTTTTACCTTTTTGGTTTTTGGGTTGGGTTTTTTTTTACTTTCATGCACTTTTATCCATTTCTCTTTAGAAAGATAAATGAAAATGTATCTAAGCCTGCTTCTTATAACTGTTTTACTTTTCAAAATCTGAATAAATTTTACATTCACAATTATTTTTGTTTTATAAAGATGAAGCTGAAAAAAATCACATGAAGCAATGTGAAACTTGCCTGGGATTACTCAGCTGCTGGCTGAAAAACCCCAGAACATCTTTAGAAAAGCAGAAGCTTCTTAGGAAGCCATGGCTGCTTGGCATCACAGCAGAATTCTTCTTTCACCATTTCAGCAGAGGAAGCACAAGCAACTTCCACTTTCACCCATGGTTGTCTCCTGCTGAAACCAAGCACATGTGCATTGCAGTGAGGGAGGCCGTGAGCATCCAGACCCAATTAAAAAGAAAGGGAGAAAACATGCTTCTTGAGGACCATGGTATGATGAGCATTCCTTGGAGGTAAACAAGGGCAGTGGTGGATGGGTCCTACCACCCTCAGGTGATAGATGGGTTCCTGGAGGAACAGGTGTAAGGACCAGGGGGAGATTGATGTGAGCTCCCAGGAGGTATCAGAGATGTTGCTGAGCAGTTACCGAGGCTCAGCCAGCCACCAGATCGGTGACCCATGCAGTACACACCTGCATATGGTCCTGTTGGTTGGAAAAGGCCCAAAGCAGAGCCAAAAATGACCCCATGGCTCTGGTAGGAGCAGGGCACATATGTGGATGTCACAGATGTTGTTCCTGCTGGTCTCTTCATCCAAGGCCCTGGCAGGGATGGAGGCATCCTAGAAAGAAGTACATAGGCAGCAGGCTTTGGGGCTTTGTCAGCAGTGGGATGTTGTTCCAAAACCTGAAGAGCAAAGATAAGAGTTTGCCTCACACACAAAGACATGCAGAAGAAGTGGGCAGTGTTACGTATCAGCTTGCTAATCTAGTGGGAAGAGCTTTAAGACAGGATAAGGAGGAGGTGCAAAATGCCTTTTAGGAAGTAAGATTATAAGCGAGCCAGACAAGTGTATAAAACAGTTAAGGGGCATATTTATTTTAACAGAATGCTGGAAGGAACAAGGAAAAAGACAGTGGGTCATCTTGAGATACTTACAAAGTAATGCAAGACTTCTGAAGTTTAAATAAAAACAGTGACAATTTTAATGAACACCTAAAAGGATGATTTATTTTGGTGTGAGAGAACTGCTGGAATAATTGCAGTTAGTACTGGATCCAGGTGACTCCTTGGCAGTATAGGCCAAATCCTATTTTCCTATTTGCAAGGACAGCACAAGGTAATTTATTTTTCCCTTATTCATGGGGGGATTAACAAAAGGCTGGGTTTCCATGACACTGAGCAGTAAGGTCCCTGATGGACAGCCCAGCTTCAGGCGTGCTTGACTTGGCTGTGGCGCAACCTGCCTCCATCTCTGATGCTGCACCTAGTAGCAGCAACAAGCAGGGAGCTCTTTGTGGTGGTCAAAGGTGGGTTTTGGAGCAGCAGCTGGAGAAGGGGTGAAAGGGAAGGAGGGATGCAGAGGGGACGGGGACTGGCTGTGGGAGAACTGTGGGAGCACTGTGGGGAGTGGAGGAGGAAGGTGAGGAAGGGTCTGGCCCCTGGCAGTGGCTGAGTACAGAGCCACAGTGATGGCACTGCCAGGGTGTAGGCAGGAGTCCTTCCTGTTGACATCCAAGCAGCTGCCTGGAAAGAAAAGAGTAAACAGCAGCGGCTGTATTGGATCACCTCACACTGTTGTGTCTGTCTTGCAGTGGCATCAATTATCCTACTAACACAAAAGGTTTGTCCTGTGAGAACAGATAAGAGAAGAGAAGCACTTTGAAGCCCTTGCCCTGAAAGCAAAGGCTGACCCCCTGTAAGAAGTCTCTGCCTCTGGCAGAAGGGACAAGCACATGTCTACTTTCGTGGAGGAAATCTGCTGCAAGCAACAAACCCAGGATGGTAGCTGCAGAATTAAGCCAAGCAAACAATCTGAAGATAACAGGGGTTCTCAGCAAGCTAGACAACTGCTGAGAGGATTAGGAGAGGAATCAGAGCACCCAGCTCTCCTCCAGTGTCAGGAGTGAGGTGTCTCGGTTTGGGAGCCAGAAAAGGCAAGCAGTAGGGATGGGGAGGGGTGTGTATGTATGAGGGTTGCGAGGTGGAAGACAACTTCACCAAGTGTAGTGGGATTCACAGTCCCTTGGAAAGAATGGAGGAAGAACTACAAAGCACAAGCTGCAGGAAGGTTGGTTTTGGAGACAGCAGTGGAGGCGCAAACTGTTCTGTCACGAGCAATGTCAGAAGAGACTAATGTGGCTAAATGATGAAATTTTCATTGTTCTGAAACAAAATAAGCAAACCTTGAGGGCACTGCCAGCCTCAACTGTCCCTGCTCAGCCCCCTGCGGCTCCCCCAGGGTTCAAATTTACTGAAGAAAACATCAGAACCAATCAATACCTGTGAGCACCTCTATGAAAGCAACAGCACAGATTTGTCAGAAAGAAGTTTTGCCAGTTTGTTAAACTTCTGCAGCAAGATGACAAACCTCCCAGGAGGATGAGGAACTGTCGGTGGCATTTCTCACTGCCTCATGTGATGCACTGTGATACAGCTGAGATAGGGAAGCACGCTCTGGACAAACTGCAATAAACCAGCAGAAATTATTTGGAAAACTATGCTCAAAGGTTGATATCATTGTTCAAAATGTACAGGGTCCACCCTGTGTCCATAACTGCTCAGTATTTTTACAGACAACCTGGAGGATGGGGTGAGGAAAACGTTTACAAAGGCCACAGAGGGTATGAAGAGGAGAGGACTATGAAGGAAGGCACAGTTTGAAAGCGTAAGGGTCCTGATAAACTGGAAGGGATCAAATATCTGGAAAACATCCCCTGTGACAGCAGTTTGGACAAACAGGGGTATCCTAAAGCAAAGAGGCAGCATTGAACTCTGCTGGTAGCCTTTAAACAAGCTAAAGCTGGTGACAGGGATAGCAGACAGATAGCAGATATAGATAGAGACCAGATGCAGGGAAAACTGCACAAGAATCAACATTTCAAATTGCATGTTAGTATGCTTGGTTTAGACACCAGGAAAAGCTTCTGTGGTTTAAGGATGGTGAAACCCTGGAAGAGATTCCCTCAGCATGCCAGAAAGCCTCCCACTTGGGAGATACTTAAATTCAGATGATGCAAGCATCCGAGGGGGACACAGGTTTGGGGGTGGGCAACATACTAGATGGCCATTTGAAACCTTTCCAGTCCTGAGGTTTATGACCATGTCAATTACTGTGTGGCTTTCTGGTCCACGATATCACCTATCACACTGCCAAAGTGGTCACCATACCTTTGTCATTGCTGATTTTGCTTTTTAAGCTTATGACCATGTGAAATAGTGTCAGATTTAGGACTGATCCTTCTTTTAGCTTATTGGGAAAACAATTAGGCTATAATATTTTCCCATTAATGACTATTGAGGTCTAATGATAATTAGTCATCATCCAAATTAGTCACTGTTGCTGTGATCTTTAGCTCCATGAGACGGACATGTGAGGAGAAGGTGTCAATGTGGTTGAAGTTTGGATTGAGGCAAGTGTGGGTAGCATAAAAGTGGGGTGCATGTCCCATGATGAAGCAAAAGCTTTTATTTTAGAACATAAAAATCTGGATTAATGGCTCATGAAAAAGGAACTGTTGTATCCATACTATACATATGAAATACATTAGCCTAGAGCAATAATAACTTTTTTGTGTATATTTTTAGACTTCACAAAACATTGAACAATGCAATGAATTAAGCCTTAGAATTTCCTTCTGAAGTGGGTGATCAAATCCCACTGTTCCTGGCTTTTCAAACATGAAAGCTCAAGGCAATATGAGACTAGCTGACAGCTACTGTACACAGGCCTTGCAATCACAGGTTCCTGTTACAGCTTTACTCATATTATCTGTGTCCTATTCCTTTCTTGATATTAATTATGAAATTATAAGATTAAACCATAACAAACAAAAGGGGAGGGGGGCACACATATGACTGATCTAATATTGTGAAAGAAGGAATCCTCTCACCAAAAATAGTAGATCATCCTAAAAAATACCCAAACCTGCAGAATCACAGAATCTTAGGGGTTAGGAAGGGACCTCGAGAGATCATCGGGTCCAACCCCCCTGCCAAAGCAGCTCCCTAGGACATATTGCACAGATAGGCGTCCAGACGAGTCTTGAATATCTCCAGAGAAGGAGACTCCACAATCCCCCTGGGCAGCCTGTGCCAGGGCTCAGTCACCATCACTGTGTAAAAGTTCTTCCATATGTTGGTGTGGAACTTCCTGTGCTCCAACTTGAGGCCATTGCCCCTTGTCCTGTCCCCACAGACCACTGAAAAGGGGCTGGCCATTTCCCTTTGTCTCTGACACTTAAGATATTTATAAACATTAATCAGATCCCCTCTTAGTCTTCTTTTCTCAAGGCTGACCAGCCCCAGCTCAACTCAGCCTTTCCCCGTAGGGGAGATGCTCCAGGCCCTTTATCATCTTTGTGGCCCAAAACAGTACATTCTTTTGTTAAAATATTCTATTTTGTTCTAACTCTTGCATGGTTTCTTTTCAGATGAATGGTACTGATACATTGCAGACACCTTCACAGGATTGTTGCAGATGTCTTAAATCACCAGGTGCAACAAGGTGTCGAGCAGCTATTTTCCCCCCATAGGCAGGAAGCTTTTTGTGGCCCCTCCAGCGGGGGGTTGCTCCTCTGAGGGTGGGTGCAGCTCTGGGATGAAGGATACTGTGATCTGCCCAGCTGCACTGCCCTGTTTGGGTCACACCCCTCTCATATCGTGCTCATGCAAGCTTACAAGCCACTTTTGCTCCCCCGCTGGGTCTACATGTGAATGCTTAAAACTAACTCACAGTTGTACATACTTTATAGAGCAATTTATTATTTATTTGTTTGTTTGTTTTCCGTTTCTGAAGAGGAAGATATCAACAAAGGTGCCAGTATGGAAGTAGATGGACTGGACATTGCAGCGCTGCGTTTGTAGCTGCAGAGATAAGATGCATCCCCTGGTTTATTCTTCCATATTTATAATACCTGCCCTGGATCTTGTTGTTTAGGAGGTTTTTCTTTTTATATTCAGGACATTTTATTTTGAACTTAATCCACTTTCTGAGCATGACATATCTTAGTTACAGGTCAGGACTTGGCTTTTCTACTGCTATTGTGCAAGTCAAGTGAGTATTGTTGTTTAATATCACCGAACACTTTGAGTTGTCAATGTCCTGAATATGATAACATGCTTCCTCTTTCCTGCAGCATGTCATCCATTAGCATTCCAGCTGCATTACACACTCTCTTTAGGGAAACAAAGTTAGGGCACCAGGCTCTCCTAACGTTAAATGAGGCAATGGACTTGTGTCGAATGCTCAGGGCTCAGCAACGGCAGTTGATCCAGGAGATGAAGTGCTCACTTGGGAAAAAAAATTTCACCTGGCTGAATTTGGAAAAAATACCATTTCTTTAATTATGTTACTTGTCCCTTTAATTGATTTGTGATATTTTAAGTTTACATCTTGTAATTTCTAAAAAAAAAATAATGTACTTGCTGCTTATATTTTACCTCTGTATTGGTTCCAAGCCTGCAGCCAGCTCCTGGTTACTTCTTACGCTGAACTCATAACTTTGATTTTAAGGCTCACCTCATATCACCAAAGCAATCAAGGTTTGGGGTCATATCAAGTAATCCACTGGAAACACAGTAAGCTGTCACTCAGCGTGGGTTTATATTTGTAAAATTATTGTTTTGGAAAACACAATAAAAGATAATAGAAACCAGAATAGAAAGGGTCTTTTAAAACAAAAAAACCTGTCCATTTGCTGGTCAGGCTTGTAGTTTTCCTTGTATTTTTTTTCTAGTCCAATTTTGAAAGTCCCAAGGGATATTAAGTAACAAATTACACATGAGCTTCCAATATGTTGTGCTTATGAAAAAAAGGTCAATGTGGTTTTGGGTTGCATTCACCAGGCACCCTATCACCATATATTGGAGCAAGAAGCTAATAATCTTTCTTTATGTGGTTTTAGGATGCACAACATGCTCCTGCAATGCTGTGTTCAGTTATGGGCATCTTATTACCAGGAAGATATTGACAGATCATAAAAGCACAAGGGCTCAGGTCATCTTCATTTGTCACAACAGTGTGACATTCCACCCTACTCCTTCTCCCAAGAGGAAGAAAAAGCCCAACAGAATTTGACTCTAGAAATATTCTGATTTATTTATTAGTAAGTTATGGTAATAAATGCATTGTTCTTATATTATGCAAGTTTAAGTGACCTGCCAGTCTTGTGAGAACAATTCTGAATCCTTGTCATGTATCAAAAACCCAGAAGACTGTGGCTTGAAGGTGCAAATGAGAAGTATAAGATGATGTTGCTATGTATTTCCTGCACTAGAATGGCAGAGCAATCTAGGTGTCCTCACACAGATTCGCCATTTGCTAAAAGTTGTTGGCATTTAGAAGTCTTTCCAGGACTTCCATCTGGAAGAACGTGGCATGTCCATAAAAAAAAAAAGATTTTATTTTTCTTTTTGTTCCTATTACAGGCATTACTATTTTTTTAAACATTTAGAAACCTTTAAGTAATCGTAAGCTGATCATGCTTGTCTCCTTTGTAGAGTATTACTAAGGTTTCTTAATTATTAATGTATTTGTATTACAATCTTTTGTGATTTTATGGATTTTTAAATTTTGTTTCATTAGTCAATGCCCAAAGAAAGCATTTCTCATTTCTTTAATTGTGGAGCAGTTAGTTCAGTAGGAATTTTCTCATTAAATTTCCTGTAAAAGCTTTTGCAGTTCTTTCTTCAACTTCTCACTAAAGTGGTTCCAGGAGTAGGGCAACTTTTGTAGCTGTATTCTTCATCACAATGAATTTGAAAACATCCTATCTGACCTGCTGATGCATGTGGCTTCAGTTATGCTTTCAATTATGCCCTTAAGAACGAATGCATTATATGCTTACTCATTGGCTCCTGTAATCATAATATGTAGTACATACTGCGAGGCGTGAGAGCTGTATGCACACGGGCATGCCTATATGTACACAGACATATCTATACATACATTGACACACAAACATACAGTGGTAATGAGTCAGCATGCAGCAGAAGCCCATGTAAAGACTTTGGGAAGGTACATGGGTCGCTCCTGCAAAGGCAGAAAAGACTGGATGGGCCAGCATGGGGTTATGCTCCTTCTGCCTCTGGTCTGTCTGTCTGTGTCTCTCTCTCCTTTGCCCCACAGGCCATGGAAGTTCACACCACAGAATACAAAAGTTCAGTCTACACCGTTGTACAAGCACACAGTGTGTAAGACAGACAGGAAGATGTTTTGTATGAGACACAAAATGTTACTGAGGGAAATTCTGTGGTGTGGGTCAGGCTTGGTAATCGTCATCGTTTCTTCAGTCCCTCACGTATCTGAACTGGATTCCTGAGCAGCAGAGGTTACGGTGCCAAGCTTTAGAGCTGCCTGAGGAGACAACTGCATCAATTCCTGCTCTTTGATGAAAATGTGATATTATAAAAGTAGGATCCACATGACCTGAAAACATTGGGGATACGGACAGACTCCTCTCAGTGGTCCCTGGTGACAGGGGCAAGGGGCAATGGGCACAAACTTGTACACAGCAAGATCCATCAACATGAGGAAACACTTCTTCACCCTGAGAGTGATGAAGTACTGGCACAGGCTGCCCAGAGAAGCTGTGGAGTCTCCTTCTCTGGAGATATTCAAAACCCACCTGGAGGCAGCACTGTGCAGCCTGCTCCAGGTGATCCTGCTCTGGCAGGGGGATTGGACTAGATGATCTCTGGAGGTCCCTTCCAACTCATAATGTTGTATGATTCCATGAAAAGTGGAAGGTGAACTTTGGGCCCTTTATTCTTGGGGAAACTGAAATTCTTCCTTAAACACCAATTGTTTCATTTACAAAGTCTGTAGTTTGGTAATTATAATATTGTCAGGACTACAGAAAATTGCTCAAAGCATAATCTAGTGTTTGCATGTCAGTTTGGAGTTGCACTTACTACCCCAGGCAGACTCATTGCGCATCATATGATGCTAACCTGAGTTCACCCTTCCTTTGAAACAAAGTTTTCTACACCACTGTGTTTGCTCTGATCTCTCCTTTAAACACCATACTCTTCAGTTCCTGGAGTCTGTACATTTTTTTGAAATCTGAATAGACTTACAGAAAAAAACCAAACCAAACAGAAATGCCTGCTGGCCTTTCAGTTTTCTTCTATATTGACGTTTCAAAATGCCACAAATCTGAGAAATTCCCATTACCACACACCCTGCACTGCTGCTACCAACTACTTGGCCACACCATCACCCCTCTCCCTGCATGGAACTGGATGCCTGTACATGTGTACCGTTGTGGTCCCAGTCACCTGGTGCCAGGCAAGGATGCTGCTGACTCTGTCACTGCTTAGCAACACATGAGTCATGGTGCTTCCCCTTCCTCAGCCTTTTCACCCCATCATCTCTTAGCAGTGTGAAACATCATAGAATCACGGAATATGCTGAGTTGGAAGGGTCCCATAAGGATCATCGAGTCCAACTCCTGGCTCCACACAGGGACAGCCAAGTCAGAGCACAGGACTGAGTGCATTGTCCAGATGCTTCTTGAACTCAGCCAAGCTTGGTGTTGTGACTGTTTTCCTGGGGAGCCTGTTCCAGTGCCCAATCACCCTCTCAGTAAAGAGCCTCTTCCTAACATCCAACCTAAACTTCCCCTGTCTCAACTTCATGCTGTGCCCTTGGGTTCTATCCTGGTCACCAAAGAGAGGAGATCGGCGCCTGCCCCTTTGCTCCCCCTCGTCAGGAAGCCTTAGATCACGATGAGGTCTCCCCTCAGCCTCCTCTTCTCCAGGCTATACAAACCAAGGGACTTCAGCCTCTGCTCATAAGACTTCCCCTCCAGACCTTCTCCATCGTTTTTGCCCTCCTCTGGACACTCTCCAATAGTTTTGTGTCCCTCCTGTACCGTGGCACCCAATACTGCACACAGGACTGGAGGTGAGGCTGCACCAGCGCAGCATAAAGCAGGACAATCACCTCCTTGGACTGGCTGGAAATGCCATGCTTGATGCACCCCAGGACACTGTTGTCCCTCCTGGCTGCCTGGGCACACTGATGGCTCATGTGTAACTTGCTGTTGACTAAGACCCCCCCAAATCCCTGTCAGCATGGCTGGCCTCCAGCCTCTGATCCCCCAGTCTGTGTGTGGAGCCAGGGTTGCCCCTTCCCAGGATCCGGCACTTGCTCTCATTAAACTTCATGGGGCTGGTGATTGCCCAGCTGCCTAAAACGACACTTTATCCTGCAGCGAGGTTGCTCTGTGAGCCGCAGCTCTGCAGCTCGCTGCTGCTGGCAGAAGTTAACTCTGGAGGGGAACGCATGGGCATCGCCTCGGAAATGTGGCGTTACGTAAGAACTCTTCGGCTTCCAGTGTACCTGCCTCTCGTGGGTGGGCTGCACTGCTCCTGGCCAACAAATGGGGGAGCTGTTGCTTTGGGAAATGGGGATGGCGCTTGCGCTGCTCCCCGGCTGACGGGGAAAGGGGAGCTGGCCAGGCACGGGCCTGGGTTAGGCCGCAGGGCTGCTGAGGGCTCGGCGCTGTCTGGCAGGCGGGTGCCGGCGGGCAAGGCACGTCCATTCCAGCCAAAAAGGCTCAAAAAATAAAAAAAAAAATAAAAAAAAATAATAATAAAAAAAAAATAAAATAAAAGGCAGCTACATGGAAAAGTGTGGCTAACCTGTGCTCCTGGTTCCGTGATCCTATTTTACTAAAATTGGCATAAACTAGAGCTAAATGTAGCTCGTTTAATTATTTCCTTTCAATTTAAAAATTTGGTTAATGTGTAGCAGGTAATGTCTTAATTTTGTAAGGAGAAAATGCCAATCAGTTTTGTATTTTAATGTTAATTCTTAGAAACTAAAGGAAAAGTAATCTGTGGGCTTTTCTAATGCAGCTGGGTCTTGTAGTATTATCAACAGAGAAGTTCAGGTCACTCACAAAACTATGTCAGTAAAGCAAGTGTAAGTAGCTTTTGGAAGACTATTCTGTCATTCAGAGCAGAATTTTAGTTAGATTTCTTAGAACTGCTTTTGTACAAATCTTCATCTGAATATCGGAGATCTGTTCCTAATAAAGATAGGATTTTTTTCATTTAAAATGAAACACTACTGACAGGGTTAAAAGAATTAAAAATAATTTATCCTGTACAGGCACTCTTTTGGAATGTGGGGGTTTAAAATTGTATGCGACTGCTAGAGCCATTTATGTTTTTAGATCCTTAAACATAATGATGCTAATATACATATTTGTGGGACATGGATATATATCACAGAATCACAGAATAACAAGGTTGGAAAAGACCTTTAAGATCATCAAGTCCAACAAATATATATATATATCTCTGTGTGTGGGTTTACATATTTAGCCAGATACATCTGCCCAGAGTAGGAAAAAAATCCCAGATGGATCTTTCTGCCCTGTCATTGCAATCCTTACACCAAAGCACAAACCTGTGCTATGCAGCCAGTGCCACAGCCTCAGCACCAGCTAGTTCCTCCCCAGCTATGGACAGATTTGGGGCCAAGAGGTCTGAGTTATCCTTCATATGCCCGCAAGTTGTGCTTGGGTATACAACCATGTAATGGTAAGACAGCAGTTAAGTGGCAGATTAGAGTCTCCTGGCCTTTCCCTCGTGTGATGCGCTTGGTAATTTGAGTGTAGACTTTTCTCCACAGCGGAAACCCAAAACCAAAGTACAAACCCCATGCACCCTCAATTCCAGCCTTTCAATTTGCAAGGAAACTCACATCTAACCCCAAACGACATGAAGCATTTCAGTGGGATTTGGTTTTGAGCGGCTGTATAGAAGCTGGCCAGACAGGAAAGCTTTCCCTCTCCATTTCTCACTTTGCTGGTCTGTTTTTCTTCAGGTGGGAGTGACTGCTTGCCATCACTTAACATCTGCCTCTGTTATCCCTCAGCAAGAGTAGTGGATGGAGTTTGAGCATTGGGTCTTCTCAGACCCTAAAGGATCCTATAGAACACACCGAAAAGCCATTATATTTGAAGCAGCATGTGATTCATGCTTTGGTCTTACTGCTGCTGTAACTACAGGTGTTGGGCTTTTTAAGACCTTGGTGTTAAAGGGGCTGTGGTCTTTGCTGGCCTGATAACATTATGCACACAGCCTGTACTGGAAGGGACTACCTTGGTGATTCAGCCCCAGTGCCATCCTGAAGCTGGCTGGAATAGACTTACTTCGACAGATGGTTTAGTTTGAGTCTCTGACTTGCTGCAAAACAGTTTCCATCAATCAGTGCACTTCAATTGTTACTTTCGTGACCGTTTCCCAAAGCAAAAGGGGAGAAAGCATTTTATAAGTGATATGATGATGTGATTTTAAAAAAATATCTGATGTTGCCAGAAAGCTGTATGGAAACGTGTACAACTTGAAAATCACTGCTGAATCCTTTCAAAAAATTTGGGTAACTATTAGGATGCTGGCACTGCTCTTAAACTGAACTGGCAACAAAGATTTTGACGTATCTCATAAACAGGAGCAGTTCAGAAAGCACTTAAATGTCTTGCTTGCAAAGGAAACCCAAGGCTGTGGCAGAATTCCCAGGTAGTGCTTGCAGACTGGTCTTAGGAGTGGCAGATGCTGGGCTGGAGGGATGGCTCTCTCTCCAGGAGCCTCCAGATTTCAGATGCTCCAAAGTTTCTAATATTTCAAAATTTTCTACTGGAGAAGACTGCACTATGGTTTTAGTAACTCCTTTTGAGAAGATACTATATTGTAATGATAAAATGCCTCAATTAAATTTCTCATCTTTTATAAAAAATGACTGAAATGTAATTTGACATTATAACTGGAAGGTGCTTAGTTGGAAGTGGATTTGGGATCTTCATTAGAGTCAGTGGCTTGGAAGGAGGCATTTAGATCCATTCCATCAGTTTCCATCTCTGCTAATGTCAGAGAAAACCAGTCTAAATAGCTGCCTAGAAAAGATTTTCCCCCTGTGGTGCTGTGCTTTAAATTAGATGATTATGAAGTTTGCAATGCAGCTAAGTGTAATTTATATTAAACTGAAGTATATCTTATTATTTCCGAGGCTGAGCTTGAGCCTTTGGTTCCAGGTTGATGAATCATTTTAGCTGTATTCTGCATATTAACTCACTCCTTACAATAGATGCAAATGATTGAGAGATGGGAAGCAGCTGGATAACTTACTCTGACGCTGCAGCACTGCAAAGCAGAGCGAGTAGATGCGATAACTGTTCTGCTTTTGCCAGACAAGTATCTCTGAAAATATCTTTGCATATTTCTCATGTAGGAATTCTCAGTGAGATTGATCTGCTGATGGCTGGTGGCCAGGACCAAGCCATTTATTGGCTATTAAGGTCCACAGAAGCTTGAGACCAATAGCTACCTTGAATTGCTCGGTTCTCCTGAAGAGCCAAAGCTATTTCCTTTTAATTCTATATTAAACTTTAATTTGGATGGTTGTTTCTGATTTTAGGGTAATTTTTCCTTCCTGTTACATTGTTTTTGCAGACCCCATTCATGTCTGTTCTGCCATGGTAGATGGGCACCGGTGCTAAGCTGGCTTAAGTTTCTTTCCACCACAGGGCACTCCCTGGCTGTCACATTCATGCTAACTGCAATATACACGGTCTGATAGCTGTAGACAAGCTGGCACCATGCTACTCTTACGAGTACCAGCTATACCCGCTGCTAGTTAAACCAGACAAAAATTCATTTCCATTTGCCTACAGAAAGATTTCATTTGTGCTCTCCTTTCACATTTCCTCTGGGGATGTGCTGTTGGATCTCTTCATCTGCCCTTAAAATTTCTCTTTATTTGCTTTTACAGACACTTAACTTTTTTCCCCCTGTAACACTTAGGAGGGGAAAGGTAAAGCTTATGCAAAAGCTCACTCAAGGATGTTGATTTTGAAATCATCTACTTCTTGAGGGGATACCCTAGGCATATTCCAGAAAAGTTAAGCTGTCAAACCTCATTAGCTATGCCTTTTCAACCCGTGATACATCTTTCTCTAGTCTCTTCAACATTTATTAAGATAATTCACTTCATAATTTTTTTTCCTAAATAAAATATACGGGCCTTGATCTTGCACTGACACAAAGTGGATGGTACACTCCTGCTGAAGATGCAGCCCCATAAACTGCCAAAGAGGAGATTAGTTTACAAAGACACACAGTACCAACAGTGCCAACATTGATGAGACACAAGCTAGCTTTGCACATGTATCTGGTTTGTTTTCTCTTTGTATACTGAAAAAAAAAGGAATTTCCACTAATTAAGACCTTCAAACCCAGAAAATATCAAAATGTTCAGGATAGACTATATAAACTTTGATACTGTACTGTTGAATATATTGTTGTTGTTTTACAGAGAGTACTTGAAAAACAGAATCACAGACTGGTTGGGGTTGGAAGGGACCTCAAAGACTATCTAGTTCCAATGCCCCTGCCATAAGAAGGGACACTCTCCACCAGCCCAGGTTGCTCAAAGTCCCATCCAACCTGGCCTTGAACTCTACCAGGGAGGGGGCAGCCACAGCTTCTCTGGGCAGCCTGTGCCAGGGCCTTACTGCCCTCACAGGGAAGAATTTCTTCCTAATGTGTAATCTAAGTCTATCCTCTTTTAGTATAAGGCCATTACCCCTTGTCCTATCACCACACTCCCTGATAAAGAGTCCTTCTCCAGCTTTCCACTAGGCCCCTTCAGGTACTGAAAGGAATTTCATTGGACTATATTTGAGAAACAGAATGTGACTGCGTAAATAATAGTTGCTATTTTCACACTCTCACATACTCAGTATCTTTGTAACCAACACCACAGAGCACTATTTTTTTACTCCTGTTTCTCATAGTGTCTATCTTTCATAGATACTGAAAATATAAGGTATGGAATTTGCCTATAGAATCATGGAATCATTTAGGTTGGAAAAGACCTCCAAGATCATCTAGTCCAACTGTCTTGCTAGCACCTATATCGCATACTAAACCATGTCCTTAAGTACCTCATCCAACCTCTCCTTAAACAGTGACTCCACCACCTCCCTGGGCAACCCATTCCAATGCCTGACCACTCTTTCTGAGAAGAAATTTCTCCTAATTTCTAACCTGGACGTCCCCTGGCCCAACTTGCAGTCATTCCCTCTTGTCCTATCTCTAGTTATCTGTGAGAAGAGGCTGACCCCCAGCTCACCACAACCTCCTTTCAGGTAGTTGTAGAGAGCAATAACGTCTCCCCAGACTAAACAGTCCCAGTTCCCTCAGCTGTTCCTCAATAAGGCTTGTGTGCAGACCCTTCACCAGCTTCATTACCCTTCTCTGGACAAGCTCCAGGACCTTGATGTGTTTCTTGTAGTAAGGGTCCCAAACAGAACACAATATTTGAGGAGCAGTATTCACCAGAGCTGAGTAGAGGGGGTGATGTCTGTGTAAGTAAAGAATGTTACAAAACCTCCTGAATGTCCAAAGATGGACAAAAATTTTTGACAGATGCCCATGGAACCAGGCTTTTCTTGAATAATGAACCTCAGAAACCCCTTTCTCTTCACTGAGGTCTATTGAACAATGAATGAACTTTACAGGATTTATCTTTACTTAGCTGCTTCTGTGGTAAAGACTAAAGCATACAGTTTATACATACTGAACCTTGGTTAATTAGTTTTTACATGCATTAGCACTGGTTAAATTAATCCACATCAAGTGACAAGGATGTTAACTCTGTCCTGATTTAGCAGCAGATGTTATCATTCAGTATGTCTGACTAAGTAGTTTTCCTAGGAGTAATCCTAAAACGACATATGCTTGCAACAGTAATGGGCAGTTAAAGACATGGTACTACAGCTATATTTGACTGTATGGAGAACTTTTCATCCAAACGTTGTATTACAATTGAATACTGAACCGTGTTCCTGCCAACAAGCAATGCATCAAATCAGTGCCATTAATGTCAGGATTCAATCAGGAAGTGAACTGTCAGAATCAATTGGTGATTATCTGGCTTTTGGAAATTTGTCATTGCATTGGTCAGAAATCGACTTGAGAGGGAGGGACAGTAAATGTCTATGAGCCACTGAAAGTAGAGAAAAAAATCACAGATCTGAAACTAAACACAGTATCAGAAACAGCTTATGCTTTAATTTAATGTAAGCTGGTTTTTAAAACTGTTTTTTTAAACTGGTATTTTAAACTGGTTTTAAGATTCATAAATCCGTCATCTAAAACACAGACATAGAAATGGGAAAACAAACACAGCAAAAAATTCACAGATTGGGATTCTGGCATCAGCACAAACGGAGATGGGTTTAATGCCTCTTGTCAATGTAGTGTCTGATGATCCCAAATCCTACTCCTGTTATAGTCTAAGCTCATGGGAACTCACCGAAGGTCTATGTAGTAGCCAAAGAACTAGAATATTGCCAGAAAATCTTAGAAAGTCTCAATGGTTCAAGGTGTTGCACAAAGAAAGAAATTAAATTCAGACACAAACAGTTTGGGGAACTCCTTGCTACTCCCATTACAGCAGAGCAGAACTAAAAGAAAGCCCTTCTTTCCACCGTGTCCTTGCAGCAGTCTCTGCTTCCAGTCTGTTTCAGTCATCCCAGTATCTTTCTGAATTGCAGCAAATTTGAAGCAGGGCCTTCCAGTCTCTAGAAAGATTGTGTTTCCCCTGGGAAATGCTCAGCTGGCATCCTGCTTCCTTCAGCAGCCCCTCATCCCTTGCTGGGCTGGCAACCTCCAGCTCCTGTGTCAGTGCCTCCCTTCCTCTCCTGCCACATCCCACTGCATGGAAGTTTCTCCCCATGAAAAGTGCTCTAGCACAAGAGCAAGTGGCACACTGCTCTTTTAAATGCACAAAGTTGAAAAAAACAAAACCCTGAGAACAAGCAAGTGAAGCAGGTTGGGTAACTCCTGTCCTTTGGAGAAAGCAATGGGAAATGCCCACAACCAACAGGCTACAAAATCACAATCCTTTTTCCTCTGCTCTCACCCCATCCCCACTAGGGATGTGTGTTTCCCCTATCACATAGCTCAAAGACCTGTGGGTACAGTACTCAGAGGCAGGAGGTGTGGAGCTGGAAGGTCTCAAGCAGGAGGAACTTATTTCCTCACTAATCGTTGAGCTGCTCTGTAAGAAAGAGGCTGCTACTGCACAGTCTGGCAGCAAACCCTTGCTGCTGCTTCACGTTGACTGCTTGAAGTTGTTCAAGAGAAAGCCAGAAGAAATGGAGTATTAAGGAAACAGCTTGAAGAGGTCTGAATGACCATCTTCAGTAGGGAAGCCACGTGGTAACGGGAGGGCATGTTCTCAGAACCTGGCCCCACCAGCATTGTTGGCCATCCAAAGTCTGCTCTGCAGCCACAAACTTGATGAGGAGACAGCCCTGGAGACTATGGAAGTGCTGGAGACTGCTGTAGTCCTGGTAATGTGGAAGCTGCCTTCCATCACTGAGCACCAGGATGGTAGCAAATATGGGACTCACTGAACTCTATTGATCTGGGTGTCCTCAAAGAATTGTGATTCACAAACTGAAGCATCCAGGTGCAAGCAGTGTCCCAGGGGCAAAAAGGTGACTACTTTTGGAATCAGGCTAGGATTGAAAAGCTGTTCTGGTCTAAACTTACTTCTCCTGAATGCCAGGAGTTTCACCCATATGTCTGTAGAGCACAGGATCATGGCCACCCCCTCACATTGGTGCTGGGCCATCATGTCTCCCAGAAGATAAAGCTGTTAGGGTGCCTGGCTAGAAGAAAGAAGTCTGGAGACTTGATACCTTTTCCTTTGATGGTTTATATGTTTTATGCTGGACACTGGTTGGATAAAAATGAAACCACTGTAGTGCCTGTTTCTGGGATGTTAGAGGAGAGAGATCGGCACCAAGAAACGTGACATAGTTGAAAATATATGTGTGAAAGAGGAAGGTAGTAGAGATAGCTAGAATTGAAAAGTACTTTGAATTTTTCCATACTAGCATCATGTATCTGCCAGTTTGTGGCTGCGTTAAGCAGTGTTACACAGCTTACTATCCACAGACCTTAGGATATCAGAAAAACTAACATGTGGCTATCAAGCCCTGTATACTGTGGGCAATGTAGCATCAGAAAAGGCATTCAGCACTAATGTGCCTGAAGAATATTGCCTCTACCACTGCTTGCAGAATCAGTTCACTTATAAATCATGGAAAAATCCAATGTAAAAATAAAACACTGGTGAATATGTTTACTGATAGAGAGGTTCCCGGCTTTGAGCCATAACTGGGATGTTTGGGTAGCAGGAAACAGCTGCAAGGGACATTTCAAAAGCCAAAATGAACTAGCATTGCAATAGGATTCTCTGACCATGGCAACAGATCCTAGTCCTAATTGTACTGGAGTGTATAGTCCCCTTTCTGCACACTTTCCTGTATTCTAGTAGTATAAGATGCTTATTACATGAGACCAAAGGGCTTTTAGTTAGACCAATGTTTTCAAAAGCAGCAGCTTAATGCTTTGTTCCCAGATCTTGATTTAGACGACTTGCCAAGTAATCTGATACTCAAACTTACTCTTTAGAAGTTTGTTTGCTGAAGCTATAAAAATTATATGTGCTGTGCCAAGTTCTTCAGCGCTTGTTTATGAATACTCACAGCAATTCTGAGGCAATGACTGGGTTGCATATAACTGCTGAAATGGGACCAATTGGTCATGCAGATTATGACATAAATTATAAGAGGGGAAAAATTAAGACTGAAGCAGAAAGAAGACAAGCATTTGCAAATCATGCCCAGGACACCAGTTTTGCAAAAAGCCCTGCTCACTGCAAGCAGTCCTGATGACTATGGTCAAACTCCCAGCAGTGTCTCAAGGTAAACATGTGCTCAAGGCAACCATGTGCTCAAGGCATTGCTGGACATAAATGGTGATCAATAAATTGTCATTAAAACAACTACCATTACATGACAAACCTGCAGGAAAATCACAACTTAATAGTTGCAAGAGAAATGCTTATTTCTCTCAGAGCTAAATTGTTCACAAGTGATTGGAAGATGCAGGTGTTCTCTCCAAAAGTAGAAGCATCCATTTCAACAGAGGGTGCAAATACAGTTGTCTCAATAATGTTAATGCTGAACTTTCTGCCAAAACCCCTCAAATACATGAAAGCATTACTTGGTGTTGTACAAGATATATATAAGAAAGAGCTGGGATTTTATTGATATGGTGTTTGACCACTGAATGTGGGAAGCCACCCTCCTCCAATCCACAACATGAAAACAAGAAAAAGTACTGCTTTCATTAACAAGTGATAGTGCACTTATTGCTTTAAAGCATGATTTAAACTGAATGAGTGTAGATTTAGATTAGGAAAAAATGTAGATTTAGACAAGGAAAAAATGTCTTCTCTAAGAGAATGGTGAGGCCCTGGCACAGGCTGCCCAGAGAAGCTGTACCTGCCCTCTCCCTGGCAGTGTTCAAGGCCAAGTTGGAGGGGGCTTTGGGCAACCTGGTCTAGTGGTGGGTGTCCCTGCCACTGGCAGGGGGTTGGGACTGGTTAGTATTTGAGGTCCCTTCCAACCCAAACCAGTCTGTGATTCTATGATTAAATGATCAGTTAGCCAAATATCTGTACCCGTTCATGTCAACTCTTAGGTTTAGGTAGATGAAAGAGTTAATTGGAATTAACTCAGCTCACAGTGAAAAACAGGCAGATTAAGTCACTTTCCCTGATCAGGCTGAATAGTGGATTCTGTTACCACCCAAAAGATTTCATGAGTAATGTGTACAACTAAGCAAGCCATGGGACTGCCAAATTGCTTAGTATGTAGCTCAGAGTCTCATCAAGTGGGACACCCTCTGCTCACTTCATTTGCTAGCCTGACCCATGTAAAGCAAGAAATCTGGACTCAAGTGTATCCCAGTGCAGAGAGGCTTGAACCTGGCTTAGGCTAATTGTGGAAGACGATCTAGCCACAGGGATACTGGGTGAAGCAGAAATAGGGGAATAGAGGGAGGGGAAAGGGAACAGAGAAGACGGGGATTCTGTTGTATCAGCTCTGCTACTTCTTAGTCATGAAGTACTACTTTTCCTGCACAATTAAATAAAAGGATTGAGACACTCTCTTTAAACACCAAGTTTGCAGGAGGAGGAAGGTGGTTTCTTTATTTTTTATCATTTATCAGTTTACTTGTTTGCAAAGTAGATAATAAATTTCAAATGAAAAGATCTCATGAAAAATGGAACAAGGTACTTAATAATAATCCTAATCTCTCCTCTCCTCTCTGGAGATTTCAGGAAGAACCATATATTTCTTTTAGGGGTTGTCAGAGAACAGCCCTCCTCTAGTTCTTTCTCCAGTCATCAGGTGCTGAAGTTTGCAAGGAAATAGGCCATTTAAGATTTGATGTGGCTGCTTCCAGTTTGTTTCTTTAAAAGAAAATTGGTTGTTCAACTCAAACTGTTTTAACATCAGTTGTTTAACCAAGCCCAGCTCCAAGTGATTAACAGCCCTTACAATGTAGCAACAAAGACTGTATGTTTAGAAAAAGATTATATTTACTCACTTTGAATAAACACTGAAATATTTATAGCAAGACATAAAATCATGAGTAGGTATTCCTTGTAAATCAAAATTTAACCCTCTAGCAAAAGTAATTGCTTTTCCACTATACTTCAATTGATAAAAATAATTAATAGAAGTATTAAATACTGTGGTGACACAGTATGAATTATGTGTGGATTAGTTTTGCCCGTTCTCAAAATAAAAAATTGAAAAGTACAAAATACACATTATGTATTAGCAACTACAAGTTTTTCTCAGTGGGAAAAATCAGAATGCTTTTTTTCTTTGTTAACATTTCAATTCAACGAGACCAAACATGCCATGAAACCCCATGGTCTATTGGATTATTTATGGCACTAAGGTTACTCTTCCCACCTTTCTTATAAATAGTAATTTAAATTAGAATTTCCCAGTTGTTTTTAGTTGTAAGATAGGAGTTCACTTTCACTGAGGTCAAGTTTAGAGACTTCCATCTTATTTCATAGCAAATTAACATTAGAGCCAGGCCTAGAAGAAAGATACTCATTGCCTAAGACCACACCTCATAGGTTCTTTCTTTCTATGTAAAAGGCAGTTATGTTTAGCCCAGGCAAAAATATATTGGGTTCAAGTTGTCTGCAGCCTTGGGCGTATGAATACTATTAGGAATAATATTAGCTCAATTTTATGGATTTGAAATATAAGGCTCTTGATGAAATAAAGATGGGATTCTTTGGTTACACTGAATCAACCTTGTTACATGAACAGGTATGTTCTTTTTAGTGAGATTTAATGGTAAATCATTACTCATTGTGAATAAAGGGGTAACAAGTACGGCAACCATCTGTAACAATTTCACTTCCCACGTCAGGGATTAGGTATAAAACCGAGCTAGCAACTTTGATATTTCACCTCTCATACTGCCCAATTCTGGGCATACCACTCAATTTTCAAAAAGGTGGCCCATGAGTCAAAAAGTTGTTGTGCCTTTCTTTACACAAATTTAAAATGTCATGCATAAAAAGGACTATCTCTATAACTACTTTGTGATTTGATGCAAAGCATACCATACTCCATGCCTTTTCTTTTTCCATTCCATTTTCATGTAGAAAGAGCTCTAAGGGTGGTCACTATGGACTCCCATACCTGTGAAATGGGACCAAATCCAGTGAATTTACACACGTTCTGAAAACACACGGGATTTCAGGAGCATATTCATCCTTTCAATATTAAGTCAGTTTGTATGTAGTCACATTCTCCTTTCTTCCCCTTTGTCTAGAAAACATTGCAGATTAAAATAAAACAAAAATAAAAATCAATAGAGTGCATACGTTGCACTATGATAATGATTCTCAGCTTTCTGCCATGGAAGGCTGCAAGGATTAATGTGTTGGACTAGAGCTAAAGTATTGCCAGTTTTGTGACATCAAATGTTTTGAATCTGAGCTTAAAATAATAATTAAAAAAAAAAGTAAAAAAATAAGTCATTGTTTCCAAAACATAACGACACAAAAACCTTGAAGAATAATTTCAGGTAGTTTCTTGGTATCATTTAATCTTCTTTCCCTGCCCTCTTCTCTGCATGAGGTAGTCCTGGTTGCTTTTGATATGTTTTTGTTCCTAACAGATCTACTCTTACACATCTCCATTCTTCACCTCCATTGCTCACTCCAAGGCTGAGCACTCTGTGGGGGCCATATCTGGGAAATGCACAACGCAGGACACTAATGAACATCGGGGTGCTGCTCCTCCTCTTCCTTTCATTGACTCTTTGAGAGTGCTTCTAGTTGCCAAGCAGCACCTGGAAAGTGAAGGGGCTTTCCTCAAACAAGCCTAACATTCAGGCAGGACAAGGGGAATGGATTAAAGCTAAAGAAGGGAAGATTTAGATGAGATATTAGGGGGGAGTTCTTTACAGAGAGAGTGGTGAGGTGCTGGAACAGGCTGCCCAGAGAGGTGGTAGATGCCCCGTCCCTGGAGGTGTTCAAGGCCAGGCTGGATGGGGCCCTGGGCAACCTAGTGTAGATCCAGGCCTGAGGTTGGTGGCCCTGCCTGTGGCAGTGGGGTTGGAGGTCTATGATCCTTGGGGTCCCTTCCAACCCATGCCATTCTATGATTCTATGATTCATCAAAAAATAGCACTCCTTTTGTGGTAGACATTGACTGGAGGATAAGCCTGCAAGAAAAATCCCAACCTTGGTGAAACTGAAATAGGTAATGGACCTTAGGTGAAAATGTAGATGGGTACAAGGTTCTGAAATTTTCAGTTTTAGAGAATTCGGATTTAGAGAATTCGTTTTTAGTAATGGGACCCACCTATGGAACCTGGATTCAGGTTCGAAACTGAGTGCTGGAATGGCAAAAGCTGAAGAGAGGCGTGCAGCTTGGGCTTGGCTTTCTGTAGACTGAAAGGGTTCTCCTGGCCAGCAGCCACATGAAAGATGGTCTGTCCCATATTATCAAGTGAGAGATCTCCTGTGCTAGTGAGTAATGTAATGAGCTTACAATCAGGGAGGCTTACAGAAAAGAAATGGCCAGAACAGGGAAAAAGAAATAAATAAGAAAAAAAAAGAGGTAAAATTGCCACCAGATCCTACCAGAGATCAAAGAATTCCAGCAAACAGCAGAAAGTGTTGTGCTTTTGCACTTGTTAACTGATTGCACGAGAGGAAAGACAAAGGAGAAAAGCTTAGTCTAGGCATCTGCTTCTCTGTGAACTGTGACAAAGACATGAAGAGGCATTTACTTGTTATCATCAGCCCAGGGAGAGCCGTTCTGAGAATGGAAATGCTAATCATCAATCTCCCTGTGCATGCAATGTCTCTGTTTAATAGCTGATAGAGCGTCTCCAAAGGGGCTTTTTTTTGCTCTTTGTTTAAAATGACATATAATGGACCTGGACTTATCAGTGTCTCTAAATGCATTTTCTGTGCTTTATCCTTACTAAGGGATTTAGCCCGTTCTAATGAATATGTGCAGAATTGATTTTGAGCTTGGTATAATTTAATCCATCAATTTAACATTAAATTAATATGCGAAGGGGGTCTCTTTGTGGATGAAAAACAGAAGGGGAACATTCTTATTAATTTAAAATGGACTTGAGAAATGGAAAGAGGCTGCTGCTATTAGTATCTGCCACTGGGCTTAACCACTGGTTAGCGAGTTACCGTGTGCGAATGCTGCAGCTGCGAAAGCTACGGTGACCGACAGATCCCTAGCACACGCTGAGCCCGCAGCCTGGGAGGCTGTCATCACCTCTGCGGGTTTCAAACTGCCAAGAGATGGCTTTCTGGGAACTCTGATGCCTGAAGGGTCCTCGGCATCCTCCTCCCCAAAAGGGCTTCCTATAGACTGACACTCCCAGGACAGTTTTTCACATGGAAGAGCCGTCCAAACCAAAGCTGTGTCCCAAGCACTGTTGAATATTTGGTGCTGTGATGGGATTTTGCAGCCGATCACTCATTCTTGACTTGGAAAAGATACCGAGAGTGGGATGTTACGCAGCTTCCTGAAGCAGCACAGTTTTAAACGATGCTTTTAACTCACCTATGATGGTTTAACAGAATTTGCAAAGATGACATACAGCAGCAGCTCAAGTTTAGAAGCAGTGGATATCATTTTAAACAAGGAGATGCAGGAAGGGCAGCAGGGGCTGATACAAATTTCTCCAGAGCAGGATGCTTTTGAAAGTCGTTATCAAAGGACCATTTTAATCACTAGTTTATTTTCCATGGCATAAGGCCAGGTTTACAGGCCTGTTAACTGATCTCTCTGGATTCCCATTTTTGAGCAGCAGCAGGGTGATGCTAGGAATGCTGGAGGGCCAGGAGGAAGCTGCCTTCCAGCTGCTGCTGAGAATGACGACCCAGAGGCTTCCTTATTTTCACCTTGCAGAGCTCCTGGAAGCCGCGTGCTCCGGACTTGCTGAATCTGTGGGTGTTTTTTTAAAATTGCTCTTAGAGTCTTCAGGGATTATGGATAGAGAAGGAAGTTTTTCAGCCATCGTTATAAGAGATAAGTGTTTCATCTGCCTCTTGCTCCTAAGAGCGTTGGCTCCCAAGGGCAGGAAGGTGGCAACAGAAACACACTCAGGCTGATCCAGGAGACCCAGAAATACTCCTGAGAAACACAACCAGAGGAATTGGTGGTTTAGAGCTGCTTTCACATGAAGGGAGATGAAAATAATCTAGGAATCCTCAGCTTGGACAACAGAAGATATAACAAAGTGTAGCACGGAAAAAATCATTGATTTATCCTATCGAGAGAACCCTGTGACAACCGAACTAAGTTATTGGGAAGAATTTAAAGCAAAGTTTTTTTCATAACATATGATTAGATTTTAGAATGCATTGCTGTAGGGGATTGGAGAAGATAAAGTTTGAATTCAGAAACACATGAGAAAGATTAGTGAACTGATCTGTGAATATGAATGCTTTAACCAGAAGATAGGCTGCTCAGGTAGAAATGATACTGTAGAAGTACTCAGGTCACCGTTACGCTTTGTGCAAGAAAGGCATCCTTTTATATCAAATCATCTTTGGGATTTTTTTCTAGGGTTTTTTTTTCCCCTTACATGACATCTGCTAGTGCACAGCAGAAATATGAACGCTTGATAAAGAAGGAATGCAGAGCACGGGGTGGGAACACTCTGATAAGTAACATGACTCCCTGGTGAGAAAGACCGGATGGTCTTTACCTCTCTCCTAATAATACATGGGCGATTTCTCTTCCAGTGTTATCATACTAACGCATTAAGCTGTAAAAAGACTGATCTGCATCATGTGCAGATCAGGAGGATGCCTTCTCTTGAAATGATTTAACATCATTTAATCATTTTATCTGTTCAGGTACGCATCAGTTCAGAAAACTGTCCATCAGAGAGCACCGGTGAAGCCAGACATTGGAAAGCTGACTACAGCAGAATAGGCATTGCCTCAACAAGTAGAAAGCTTTGCATAGAAAAAAGTGCAACCAAAACAAAGCTGATTATGATGTTTGGGTCCGTTAGCTTTAGCTATATACTGATGGTCCTCATCACAGCTTTAGTATGTAGCTCATCAGCTGAAACACCATCTGCCCACAGAATATTGCGAGTGACATGCAAAATGGAGATGAGAATCACAGAATCACAGAACCGTAGGGGTTGGAAGGGACCTCGAGAGATCATCGGGTCCAACCCCCCTGCCAAAGCAGGCTCCCTAGCACATATTGCACAGATAGGCATCCAAATGGCTCTTGAATATCTACAGAGAAAGAGACCAAAAAAAAAAAGAAAGGTGATGAGAAAAATTGGGGTTTATTTTTCCTGCTCCTTTGTAAAATCCTTAATGCTTCAGGCAAGACACATCATCAGAACCAGTCCTCCTTGGAAGGGGTAGATTCTTCGTCAGACCCTCATACCCCTGGAGAAGGAGCCTGCCTCAGCAGCCCTGAACACAGGGACATGGACCACTCTCTCTCCCCTCCCTCCCCACCACGGTTGGTACAGTCTTATCTCAACCCTGCAACTCCAGTAATACTGGAGATGAAATAAGTGTGTGATGGGAGCACACATTCATTTTTTGTGTGTTTTGTTCTGAGTTTCCCCTCCACCACTTTTCAACACATATGCTTAACGTGGTAAAAAGGTGAAAGGTTCGTGTCCCTCGCAGAGTTAGTTACAATAAATGTCCCTGGCAGAAATTTGTAGCTTGTTAACAGACCTTTTACAGTTGTAAATATATTCACCGTCTCCTTGCATAAAAGCTCATTACCCCTCATCACCTAATGTGTGCTTATGGCCTTATAAAATTGCTCTCATGATGTAATTACTCAAGAGCCGCAAGCACGAGCACACTGAATGCCCTCGGTTGGGACTTGCCCTCATTAGAGCCACTCAGGTCAGTTCTGCCTTTAATCCTCAGCAGAGGTGGCAGTGTCTTGCCTGCAGATTTGTGAAGGCAGCAAAAGAGCTCTGCTGGGAGTCATCCCCCATCTGGCCTCTGCACCCCACTCTTGTGGCACAACACTGATCTTCCTTATCCCTTTGGGAGCCAATGCAAACATGTACCAGTGGAGACGTGCTTCAGATGTGGCACTGGAGGAAGCGATGCTGCTAAATTTCTTCTGCCAGTGACAGAGATGGGAGGAAGCAGAGAGATAACTTTTTTTCAACTTAGTGGCATCTATGTCCTCTTCTGTTGTCCAAAAGTCTGTCAAACCCACTGTTAGAGGAAGATCTGTGATCTGGAGGGGGGAGTGTAAAGAGTCCTGGTTCAGTCACAGGAGACAACTGAAGGATTTTCTTGGTACATGGGGCAAAATGTCATCCTGACCAGACATGTACTTGCGCTTGCAACATTCAGAGCTGTCTGTGCTGCCGAAGACTTTAAGCTCCCTCTCACAGTGATCCAGTCCATCAAATACTATCTTTCAGTTTCTCAGAGTCTTTGGTGGAGGACTCTGACGAAAGCTTTTTGGAAATCTGAACCCCTTGTCCCTCAGGACAGCTCTAACCACACAGGTATTGCTCCTTCAGTGAATGCCAACGAATGCAGGGTCCATGGGTTGCCTTTGCAAAGGCTTTGCCTCGCACATGGCTCTGAATTTATCCCTGGGCTTGCCAGCCCTATCCTCTTGTACAATTCCACACAGTTTTCCTTGTACTGATGTCACCCCGTTTCTTGGATCACCCTGGGGTCCTTTTTAAAACCTGATGCCACATTTGTCAGCTTTCATTTCCCTGGCACTGAGGCCGATTTAAACAGTTTATTGTAGCACAGTCATGGCTTAGGAATGTCATGTTTAAATTTTCTTAGACCTCTGCAGTGGGTACTGTCTACTCCTGACAACTTTTTACTGGTTATTTTAGTGATTTGCCAAAAATATTTTCCTAAATTTCTTCAGTTTAAGGGTGCTCTTGCATGTTCTCTGAAAAGAAAGGTGTTCACAGTGTGACATTTCATTTCTTTAAGTACTTTTGTGGTGAACAGTGAAGACTTTTATTTTTCATGCTATGACATCTTCTGAGTGATTTTATTGAATGTTGATTCTCTAGTAAGCTCTCTGATGTGGGCAAGTTTGAAAATGTTTTCAAATATTGTAATTTCTGTAATTTACTATTAAGTAACTCTAGCTTCTGTTAATGTTGTGTCTCAATCTACTTTGGCCTGCCTTATTTTGTTCATCAGAGTTGGAGTTCCATTTTCATTTGGTTGTTTGAATGTGAGTTCCAGATTTTGAAGGACACTAGTTTAGTACCATTGGTCCCCTTATTCTACTAATTTTTTACTCTGATTAGGTATGGGAGCATTTTTTATGTAGACGTTGTAACTATACCCAAATTTTCTAAATAGGGGGAGATTATAATATAATTAATACAAGGTAATATGATTACTATATTAATATTAAATGTTTGAATGCTTTCATTTTTCACATCCCACTTTTATGCAGCTCTCCTTTTCAAAACAAAAAGCTTCCATAGTAGATCTTTTGGATTGCTTAGGGTTTTTTTCTCTGAAGGGAAAGCTGAATACAAGACCTCATGTCATGCCTTTGCAGTTTAGGACCTGGCTGTGATCAGGAGCTGCTTCTTTTTGTGTGTCTGTGTGTCTGTGTGCGTGAGGTCTCGCACTGGATTCCATCAGGTCTTCCCACATGGTGTGATGAAGGCTGTGTGACCAAGTGTCTGAGCTGTGTGAAGCTGTCCTGAACCATCACTCTTTGGCCAGAAGTGGCAGAGAGTATTTATACTCTCCAAAGTGCTGCTGCAGCTTCCCTGCTTCACAGGATGCCCCACCACCAGCAGCTCCTCCAAGCGCTGGCAGACACCCACAGATTTCTGCCTTTCCCCCTGGTGAGCCCTTCCATGGAGCGGGGCGAGGGACAGGGCTTGGTCATATCTTCCCCTGTCCCTGCCATAGTTCTGTGAAATGCCTCCAGAAGGAGCGATCTTGGGGATGGAGGCTGGAGAAGCAGTAAAGAGGGGGGTGGGCCACATGCTCAGTGGTTAGTTTTTTGACTGAAATGGCACAGCATAATGGAAGTTATGAGGGAGGAACGTGTTCTGTGGCAGGAGGGATGGCCTGATGGACAGGCAGATCACAGAAGCCTGATTTTCATGAGAAATGGTGAAAATCCACAAGGTTGTCCTGTGCCATCAGAGGTACTGCTATACTTGTAATGGGTTCCTGAGTACTAATTACAAATATAGGATGATTCAGACTTTTTTCCCACACTGGAGTGAGAAAAAGCTTAACTGTATATTTGTCCCAATGACATACATGGTTAACAATACTGTCATTTCTATTTCTGCCTATTCCTTTCCATGAAAGTAATTTTTTTCACCATCTTCTCCCTGTGACTCAAAGGTGAATGAATGCTGCTTTCACAGGTAGAGCTGTTCAGAGAAGTTTTCCTTAAGTGTTTTTAAAAGGATGACAGCATGGCATGGGGATCACAGAGATGATGAAGCTTTGAGAGCAACTGGAAAGGTTCCTGTTTGAACTGCAAAGGTATGGAGTAGCTGAGATTTTATTTTTTTGTCAGGCTTGCTGCCTGAGCACACTGGGATAGGAACAGACTGACACTTTCCTGTATTTGAGGGCTGAGATTATGAGGTTATTATCCATGTGACTGAAGTAACAAACCCATAAAATGGAATTGCTAAATGTCTGTTAAACATTCAATCTCCTGAAACATTATTTATGAAATATAGATATTTTCTCAGAATGCCAACATTTGAAAAATTTACCATTACAGAGCTGTAAGTTGCACCGTAGATTTACTGCAAGTCATAGTATAGCTCCATCAGCATCTGGCATGCTTGAACAGTAGAGGTTCTATGATCTGTGGTGTGAGAGCACCGAGTCAAAAAGGTAGCTGAGAGCAGTCCCTGTAGCTAGACAAGACACATGGTGGGGTTCTGCTATTCATGTAGGCAATACCTGACATATTATATCCCAACAGTGACCATTATCCCAAGATGATAGACAACCTTTTAAATTAGCAAGGCCACATAGCCATAGAAGATTTGAGATAGTCTAAGTCCCTGAGTGTCTAACTTCCTAAGTGGTCACAACACCAAGCTTGACTGAGTTCAAGAAGCATCTGGATGGTACTCTCAGTCCTGTGCTCTGACTTGTCTGGCCCTGTGTGGAGCCAGGAGTTGGACTCAATGGTCCTTATGGGTCCCTTCCAACTCAGCATATTCTGTGATTCTATGATTCTAAGAATGTGGTGTGTGGTGGATGCTATGAAGAAAAGCAGTTGACAAGCATATCTTGATGCTTGTCTCGAATTCCGCCTCACTACTGACAAAAGCCCAATTTTAACCTGATAAGATTCATATGGTTGAAGAACTGTGGTAAAAACTGCTTTTGCAAAAAACACCTGATACCAGATACATTGTTAAGAATCCACCTGTCAAAGGTAGATGACCAAAGGGGACTATGACTGCACTGGTTTTGACCTCATGAACAGGAGACTGGGTGAAAGGTAGCATCATCTCAGCAAGCCAACCAGAATCGTCACTGAGTTGTTCAGTACAGCCACAAGGTTGGTGGCTTCCAGTGACACTTGACTCTTTGCAGTGTGGTGCCCATAGGTAAGAACTGTGCTGCCAGATGGGTGCTACTGAAGTGGTGTCATATCCTTCCCTACCAAGTGACAAAATAGGAAGGAACAACTGACCGCACTCCCCCACAGACTGGCTCTAAAGCCTCTTTTCCTTTGGTTTCAACCATCAAGGAACTATCCAAGAGGTTGAATGTGGTGCTACAGGTGACACATGTAACAGCAAAATAAGTCTAGAGCTAAAATCTTTCACATGGAGGGGATGAGAAAGTCCTGCCTGAGGCCATAGTTTGAGTGGGCCACAGAGGGTTTTTCTGGTGTGGGGGAGAGAGAAGCTTATAGCATGCTATAAAGTACTGAGGAGAGTAATGGTTCAAGGAAGGAAGCTGGAATTGAATGAGAATGAGAACTTATTTACAGCCACAAATTGTTAATTAGCTAAAAATATGGGATGCTTTATATGCCCTTCTTTTATTAAGCTTTGAAGGCACACTTAGGTTTTAAACTTTTTTCTGCAGCCAGGAAGGCTAGGAAAAGCCACCGTTTTTCCCCTCTCTTCTAGAAAGGAAGTTTTCTTATATATCTGCAGCCTCTGTAAGGTGAATCTTTAAAGCTAAAGCCATAATGGGACATAAAGGAAACTCACAAGGTTGCAATGCTGACCTTTGAGCTAGGAGACCCAAGATCTATGCAGACTTCCTCTCTAACCTTTCAGCATTTAGCCACATAGGATGAAAAGCTGGCAGAAAACTGACAGGTCACTGAGAGAGTCTTCGATGCGGTAGGCAACTACACCAGATACCTTTATTAACACTTATTTCAGACTATGTTTTTACATTATATAGGTGTTTTGCCCTCCACAACTCCTATTAGTGGGCTGTTCCAGAACCTTGCTCCTCTGGCACTTAGATACCTTTTTCTAATTTCCAGTCTAATTTTATTCATGACTGGTTTATACTAATTTGTTCATTGCTAACATTATCTTTTTCTTAAATAGCTCATTTCCTTCTGTGGCGTATAGCCACCTGCTGAATTTATACAGTGCAGTCTTAACTCCTCTTACCTTTCATTTTTCTAGGCTAAACAAGGCAACTTCTTTTATATTTCCTCTTTTACTCTAGGCTGTCTGCTCACTTAACCATCATTCTTGACCTTTTTTGTACTTATTCCTATTTAATTTTATTTTTTTTTCCCAACAAGTGGCCAGAAATGTGTGTAATAATTTGTAGGTTTACTCAAGTAGTGTTTATGGAGCAGAATTAAAAGTATAGAGGGCTGCAAAGTTAGAGAAACAGGAAAAAAAACCCCAAAGAATCCATTCCATGAAGTACATAAAGAGCAAAGCACTTTCTTCTTTTGGTGGAGAATTAGAGGTGGGGCAGGAAAAGGAGAAGGGAATTGCTGAGTCTGGTACCTCCCATGAGCATAGCATCTTGCAGCCTATTTTGCATTAAATGCCATATCTGTCACCTCTCTCCTAGTTTGGGCTGCAGGATAAAGATCCCCATCAAAGCTGCAGGTGACAACAGATAGTGAGCCACTTGTCCCTTGCTATGTCACTTGTCTATACTAGACTTGCACTTCTGGCCAGGCTCTCCTCCTGCCACACTGCAGTGACTTTCTGCTCTTCATTACTCTTGGCTCCTAGCAGGAATACCACAGCATTTAGTAGCCACATTCCAATCTTCTTACAGGAAAAAAACCCCAACCCAAAACATCCTCACTGGATTCACTGCTTCTTGTGGTGTGTAAGAGTTCTGCATCCCAGGGAGTGAACCCTTGCATGAGGTAGAGTGATTGCTTATCACAAGTAAGTCCAACAATAGTTTTATTGCCTGTGCTTTTCACACATTGCTGCCATTACCATTTCAACTCCCTGAAATACATTTATGCCATTTGTTGCTCTTCAAATGCAGCAGAATGTGTAAAACAGCTGAAAACAGACAGGCCAACCACTCCGATATGGGATTCCATCTGCCTTGCCCTATCAAGAAGGGGCTGTTCTCCTTTAGGTTTAGGTTATAGATAGCTTAAAGCACACAAAACATAAGGGACCAGGGCTCAAATCCTTTCTGTGCTTAAGGAAACTCCTGTATAGAGTATAAAAATGCAGCTCCCATTAGTATACAAGGACTCTGAGGGAGAGGAAAGGAGGATATCAGATGAATATCCATAAGGACGACAACATCTCAGGTACCATTACTTACTTTTCAAAGCCAGTTTTTATTTTTAGATTTTGATGTTGGTTGGTTTGGGGTTTTGGAGGGGGCAGAGGGGGTTGTTTAAATTTTTTTCTTCAACTTATGCACGGTCACTTTATAGGGAATCCAAATAATGCTTCCTTTATCTGTACCTGGATTTTAAAGTCTTCAAGTGAACAGCAGACTGGTTGATTGAATGCAGCATCAAATCTAGACACCCTCGTGAAGGTTTTATGCTGGAAACACATATGACTGATTAGCTTTGCATGGACCTCCTTAGGCACACCCGGTGTTGAGCTGTTCTTTGCGATCTCCCTGAGGAAGGCTGAGCTCAGAGAGAGCGAACCCACGTTGTCAGGTGTCTTTGCATATGCTGACACAGTTATCCTGCCAGACTCCTCTCACATAGGGAATGTGGAGCTCTAGGAGGTTTTAGCTAATGATGAATAAGACATGGGAGGTTACATAAATGGATATTTCTCGAGTCAGTGGAAAAAGAGTCTTTTTTCCACAGGCAGCATGTGACACCTCAGATCTGCCTATGAAACATGTGAGGGCACTGATCATCTGCCATAAATGAAACTCAGCAGCAGCTCTTAGGAAAAAAAAAATCTACAGTCAGTGAGAAGACTCAATAGGAAGGATTTTCACTGCTGTCCTGATGTACTGCCACTTGAAAAGCTATCCTCATGGAAAGATAAATCAGAAAGCAAGTCTTCAAAGGTGCACATAGAGTCCTAGCAGAATCCTGAGCAATATGTTTTAAACAGGACTGGAGAACCAAGCCTGTCACTGTTTGAATCTCTCTAATTCTGTCTTCCAAAAGCTGCTGACTGGCAGGAAACTGGCTGAGATTACGGCATGGTAAATTGAATGGAGAGGTAACCTTCTCTGAAATCCAAGAGGCTCTGCTTCAGGGTGAAAAGATCTCATTGTAAAGCAAGTCTTCCTCACTAAATGACATTCCCTAAATCCCAATAATAAAGAAGAATATGCCACCCTGGTGTTTAGCAGTGCTGCTCAGTGATTGAGAGCCATCTTGATCCATGTTTATGTGCTGAAATGGACAAGCAGTCACCATGGCTCTTCACAGAAGGGACAGGATTGCTTTATTTGGGCTGGAGGGAAAAGGTCATTGCTCTGTATCCTTTGTACTGCTCTATAACTTCCTAGGACCCTGCCCAAAAGAGAATCTAGTAGCTTCACAGCCAAGAGAGGCACCATAGGATCATACAGTTAGAGAATCACTTTGGTTGGAAGAGACCTTTAAGATCATCAAGTTAAACCATTAACCTGGTACTGCCAAGTGTAATGACTCAATCTTGTCCCTAAGCACCACATCTACATCTTTTAAATACTTCCAGGCATGGTGACTCAATCACTTCCCTGGGCAGCCTGTTCCAGTGATTGACAAACGTTTTGGCGAAGAAATTTTTCCCAATATCCAAGCAAAATCTCCCGTGGCACAACATGAGGCCATGTCCTCTGTCCTACTGCTTGCTGCTTGGGAGAAGAGACCTACACCCACCTCATTACAACCTCCTATCAGGCAGCTGTAAAGAGCGATAGCATCTCTGCTCCTTTTCTCCAGGCCAAACAACTCCATCTCCCCCAACCACTCCTCATAAGACTTCTGCTCCAGACCCTTCAGAAGCTTCACTGCTCTTCTTTGGATGCTCTTAGTTGTCATACTCTTCCTAGATATCTTGGATAACATCACTTGCAGAGGATATGTCATCCCAAAAGTTTTTGGGGTATGTTTTTGCATCCGATGGTGTTTTCCCTCAACTTTCTGATAACCTTCCTGACTGCCTACATAACTGTAACTTCCAGCCAGTGGCTCTGGTTTTTTATACAGTTAGAACTGACATGGGATAATAATGTGTTTGTAAAAATGCTGGTTTATCTGCAGATAGTTCATCCACGGGCTTATTTTTAATACTATTATTACTATTACTATTATCATTACCATTATTATTATTATGCTGCTACAAAAACTTCCTTAAGTTCTGAGGCTAAATGCTGTTATTCACTGAAAAAAACCTGAAATACACAGTCCATCAATAGCTCTAGGGCAATTTTTCACCAGAGGTAGTTGCCTGGAACATACTTTTTTCCCCTCTCTCTCTCTCTCTTCAGAATTTTTATTTTATTTTGGCAATTACATGAAACATTACTTCATCCCTTATTATTCTCTTGCCATTCCTAATAAGCTGTGTTTTAATTTAAAACAGCAATTTACAATTCAATTAATATATAACAACACAATCCATTGTAATCACAATGCGATAAATTTGCGTTTTAAGTAATTTTTAATGCTCAGAGCAGCTGGATCTGTGAAGTGTGGAAATAGCTACCATTTTTCACCATGTGCAATACTGCCTGTGCAAAGCACCACTTTTTAATTATATCACCACTAAAGCCCAATGTATGGAAAATGGGGTAACTGTAATTGCAAAGGAAGAAAATCTTTGTTTAGAATATATAGTTAAGACAGAAAATATAAAAGTAATGCCAAGACAATATTGTAGAGATGATATAAGGGTCAATTCTCTGATGTTATCACTATTTAAAGACGTGTTTCAGATTGATATCTTTCAAAAAGTAAGGGGATATGATTAATTTACCTCAGTCAACTAAGAATTATGATTACTACATCTGATCAGAGATTTATTCTTTAGCAATTGTGAATAATGCATAATTACTTTACTGATGGATGGGGGGATTTTTTCCCCTTCTCTTTTGAGACAGTTATTTACTTTTTTCAAAATTCTACATTTCTACATTATGTAGATAAAAAACTCCCAAAGGTCTATGTCTTCAACAGGTTGGCAGTTCCTTTGACTTCAATGAAACTGCATTAATTCTGACATATTTATTACTAATATTTGTCCACGGTTTAGATGTTAAATAGGAACTATTATATGCCAGCTGGAAAAAGTATATATGCCCTCGTCCAAGTTCTACTCCTAAACAGGAGTGTGACTCCTTCAAGTAGACCCTCTCTTCTGCTCATACCAAGGCCATCTGGACTTGCTGTGAATACAAGATCTTGCTGCTACAGAGGTGTATCATGAAGAGAGACTTCTCACTCCTCCATCAGTGTTTTTACTCTTTAAATCAGGAGTAATTCTATTGTATCAAAAGGAATCATAATGCTGTAAATGTAAAATCACAGAGAGGTCTCACCATGTTTTTTCCTCTACTACCTAATAGAGCATTTATTTAGGAGGTTTCTGTAATCCCAACATACTTCTAAAAGGACTTCAGTACATCAACTTTCCTTTCACTTCCCATCCCAACAGTGTGCCCCATGTGAGTTTGTTCCTGGTCCCATGGATAGTACTCACCAGAATCAACAATTCTACTAATGAAATCTGCTACATCTGTGCTTGATGCTTACAGGTCCATTGGTTTGTTGGGATTTTTTTAAATGGGAATTAAGCTGCTTTCACCAACCTGCCATGTTGTTCAGAGTCTTTTTTTTTTTTTACTTGAAAGCCTTAGAAATATTTTCCCAGAATTATAAAATTTTTTATGCAAAAGAAAAAAACCCAACAAAACCCAAGCTGGATTATATACACCCTCTTAAGTTATGGATAAACAAGACCTTTCCTAATCAACATAATGTTATGATTTTCATATTTCTGAAGGTCAACAGGAAAAGATATTATATTGTATATCCTGTAGACAGAAGTGAAAGTACTGAAAATTGTCAAATGAGAAAATGTACCTATACATTTGTTATCCTCGAAAGTATTTACATGGACTGTTTCCGTACTGAGCTTATATAAGTGCATATAAAAATAAGTATTCATATTCCTTTATGAGAAGCATCATTATACTTGTTGAAAAACACAGTGTAAATGAAATGTAAAGCTTTGATTACTGGCAAGCTCTATTGTGTTGTGTTAAGTCAGTTCGAGTTTAGAAATTGTTTTTTCTTGGAACAGAATCAGGACCAGGACCCCAAAAATGTTAATTTCCTACTATTCTTTATTCAAATGAAAAGATACTGTCTCTGGCACTTGCACTATAGAGAGGGAAAAAAAAAAAAGCTGTTCTTTTATGTTATTACTGGCTTTTCAATTCTTACATTTGTCATTGATATATGTGGCATGAAAGTAAAAAATGCATACATAACATAAAGGCTGAGTAAATATACATTAAGGAGAACTAACCCATCAAGTGATTTTACCCTTATCTGCATTTGCAGGTTGGTTAGATCCATCAATGTATGTACCGCCAAACTCTATAATTCCATTACAGAGGTAGGAGGAAGAAGGTGGGAGCCTTTGAGGTGACGCCACGTATTGTATAGTAAAATCCAGCAAAGTTTCATTTTCATATATCTGGTGGAGAAGGGGCAAAGTATCTCCAGTAATTTTAAGGACATTTTCCAAATGTTTATTTAGATAAAAGATAGATAACAGTAAAACTATAAAACCTGCAGCCAGATAACTAGGTTTAATTAATGACCTGCCATATACCGTGGCCGGATAATTAAAGTTCTCCCTCCCTCCTAACCCCCTCCTCCCAGAAAAGGAGAGAGTGGACAAATTTATTTGATAGTTTGATAACCAGGGGACACTGGTTGAAAACTATTGATATAATCAGGGTCTATTCAATTTGCTCACGACAGACACTCCTATCTGCTAATTTCACCTGTGAATAGTTAATTATGCCCTGGATGCATATGGTCGAGCCATTAATAAAATTTGTCTGTCATAGGTTTCTGTATTTTCCTTTTTTGTCATGCTCATGTGCATTTTATCTATGGGAATCTTCCCCCCCATCCCTTTTTTTTTTTTTCTTTTAACATTGCACAAGACAGATGTTAGTGGTATGGGTATTTCAGCGAGGCTACGTTATAGATGGCATGCAGCATGGATCAGGATTGCTCTTTTAGCCTGTAAAAGACTGGGCCTGTGTACATAATGAAGTTGCTGAAGCATGAATGATAATGGAGTTCTTAACCATTTCACATTTTCAAGCTATGCTTAGGGAATTTGCTTCTGACTAAACAAATGCAAGGGAAAAGGCGTCTTTTTTTTCCCCCTTTTTTTTTGCCAGGCCCATGAGGATTTTACATATATAGGATGGCTGGTTTTACTTTGTTTCCTTTAAATCTGGCTGCTGTCCCTTGTCTAAGACATTTCTTTGGGTGAATGCAGGTATCAAAAACCAGATTTTCTCTCTCCAGTCATATGAATTTAATAAAGTGCATATTGTATGCCAAAGCAATTTGTTTTAATCTCTCAAAGGCCTCTCAGGACTCAGAAAGCTTCTAAAATTCACATAAAATTTCCCTAATTCTGCCATTTCCTTCAGTTGGAACAATTTTCCTTCAGCCTTCTCTACATTATAAAGAGATTGCTCAGTTCATCAAAAATCATTTGTTTATTCATACTACTGCAGGCTAAAACATACTGCTTTGTCTAACGTCTCTGAATAAAAGTATCTAAAGAACAGTAATAAAACTATGAGTAAATGACTCTTCCTCAACTTTTTCACTCTATTTTCTTTCTCCAAACACAGGCAGTTTTGTTCACAAAGCAAAGGTAGTCTTTAAAGTTGCTGAGGGCTACTCTCTCCTTTGAGGTAACACCTTTTTGCAGATAAATCCTCCTGGTTTCCCTGTCCAGCAGCTTTGTTTGATTCCCTGGCCTAAGCATTACCAGTAGAATCCTGACTTCTTACTTGAGAAGACCAAGACAGAGAAGATCATTAACACAAGGCCTTTCTGCCCTCTATAGCAGTGGAAATGATTCCAAAATTGTCATAAAACTTAGCCATACCATAAACAATTTAACTTTAACTTCACCTTTACTTCTTAGATCTTCTGGGTCCCGTCACACATGATTGTGATTATCATGGTATGGTTTTCTCAACAATTCTTTCTCTCTGCTAGGCTGGGACAAACACAAGTGGATTTTCAGTGCTTCTCTTCCAAAGAGCTGTGTTGGCTTCATGCATTTTAAGTTTTATGAAGTCATTCTTCAGAAAAGAAATCCAGAGAGATTTGCTACAAAGTTTTTTCCCTGGGTATATTTTTTCATCCCTTCCTTTAAGGTTTCCAAGAGCTCTCTCTGCTTGTTGGAAGCTGAGTGGTAAGGCATAGTTTAGATATTTTGCATCTCTCATCACCCAGTCTCACTGGATGACAGTGCTAGACAGCCTTGGGAGTTTGCCTTACTATGTTCATCACAGGGCTGATCATCAGCACAGGAGGGCACAGATGCAGCTGGAGAGCAGGATCAGAGAAAGGACTTCTAGTCATGAGTGTGTACAGTGCCTAGAGCAATGTAATTAAAGACAATAAGCACCATCACAGACATAAACTCAATTTATCAGAGCTGGCTGAAATCTCTTGTTATTATTTTGGTCAAAACCCTGAATTTAAAATTAAAATTTTGGCAAATGTAATCCAATTATGACAAGAAAATTTTGCCACTTATTTGAAATGGAAACAATGACTCTCCAGAAAAAACAAATGAAATTAAGGAAGATCTTAAAGGTTCTAAGTCTCTTGAGTGGAAATCAGAGTTGTCTTTGCTTTTATTAAACAATTACTGATATTGAATTGAGCCACAAACATATAATTGACATTTTAATGAGGTGGTTTGTTGTTTTATTTTAAATTCCAGAGCTCTAACAGTAATTGTAGTCAGTGATGTTATAAATAATCACTCTGACAACTGTAGCAAAGTCTGTTCTGACAAGGTGTCTTGTGTTCCACAGGTAAAATTCTTTTTTTGTGATCCCACTTCAAGCAACAGTCTGGTACAGAAAAAGGACAAGTTAAGTATTTGCCCTCCACTATCCCACTTATTTTCGTGGAACTGCTTTGGGTTGTCCTGCTATTGCTGCTGTTGTTTTGGGTGTTTCTGCCTGAACCCTAAAGGATTGTTGCCAAGCCCTAACCTGTTTTATTGTGTCATAGCATTAGCAACAGAAATCCAAAATAATGAATTACCTTGGTCAGAAATAATGACTTTAGCTTAAAAAGCAAGGGGCTGATGAAAGAAAAATCCTGGGTTTACCTGCAATTTAGTTTTGGAAACATGGTGAACTGAGGACACATTTAACTCATTCATCAGAGTACGAAGCATAGAAATGTACGTGTTTAAAATTAAGGCTGAGATTCTCACGTGGTCTCATACCTCCATCTGCCCAAACCTGGACTATGGGGCCTCTGCACTGGGGCTTTGGCCTCAAGAAAAAACAGGTCTCCTAGGCCAGCTTCTTTTCCGATCTGTTCACGCTCCTATATGAAGGGTGGACATAATGACAGTGAGTTATGCAGAAATTCAACCTGAAGGTCAGAAAAAGAACAAAGTGTGGCATACCACCTTCCAGCTGTCTGTGACTTTTGAGTGTTCCTCTCCTGTTTACATTAAAAGTTAAATATGTTAGCTCAAACTCCTGTAACACATCCCTTGATTATGTTCATTTGGACTCAAATGTATGTAAGTACTGGGACAATTACTCTGAGAAGTTACATGGTGCTCAGGGGCCTTCAGTCTTTCCTTATGTCTCCCAAATATATCTTACAGATTTTGGATATTGACCTTTTTAGACTCCTTGTCCAAGCTTAGTCTAAGAGGCTTTTTTTTCTTCCTTAATACTTTGCTAGAGTTATTACTGCTTGCTTCCCTTTTGTAAACTGTAGATGGAGGTCCTAATAGGATACTTTTGATGTGAAATTACCAGTTCTGGAAAGCATGCCTAGTCCAGAACAGTCTTATTGGATTAGGCAGAAATATGGACCCTGAAGAGAGACAAATGGAAGTATGCAGCAAAACGTGTCTAGCATTTGACTAGGTGTTGCTGTTTAACAGAAGGTGAAGTTGTGTTTTGTTTTGATTTTATTTGGTTTGGGTTTGTTTTAATTTGCAAACACCCAGGCTGAAAGTGAGAGTGGTTGGTGGTTTAGAAAAACGAGATGATGGAGGAAGGATTGAGACCCTCTTTTTTCCAGAAATACTTATCAGTTGAGTCTCAAGGTCTTATAAAATGAACATGGTGCCACGGACTGTATGGTCATCATCTTCTCTGTCCTAGCTCTTCAAAAGCTCATACTGGACAAATCTTTGGCCAAGGACTCACCTAAACTCTCCATGTTGACGGGCTGATCTAAGCTGACTTCAAAGAGGTATGGAGGTCTGTCAGTTTTGCGTGTCTGGTTGCCAAAGAAATGCAGTGTTGCAACCTTAAAATATGGTCCTCTGCCTTGTTCTTCAGCATGGAGTAAAAGACCACAATCATGGCAATCTTTCTCTGTCTGAGGTGTCTCTGCTGGTGAAGGTGGAATACCCCATCAAGATATCTTGTATCCCTAACCATATTAAACTTACCAACCTATGTCTAATGAGGCACCGTATATATCAAGTTTACAGCAATTACTTCCCCTCCTCCTCATTGACCAGAAAAACATATGATAAAGAATATCTCATCTATTTTATGCAGCTATTTTCTGGTTGTCCTCTGCTTGCCAGTTTCCTCAGAAAACTGATGAAAACCATTATCTTCATTTGGGTTTTAAGACTGCTCTTCAGTCCACCTCCTGTGACATCATAAAAATGAAGAGGGGAGAACAAGGGATGTTCTGAAGTCACCCAGAGATACAAGGATGAACCTCCACTACCTGTTTTCCCAGTCCTGCTCCTTTGAGTAACAAGAAATTTGTGTGTGTGTGTGTGGTGTGTATTTATTTATTTTTTTTAACCTTGTTGATACTATCAAGCTGTTCAAAGCCAGTAACTGGTAACTTCTCAATATTTCATAGCCATTCAAAAGTAGATTTAATTATATTAACTTATTTTGAAAGCATCTTTCTTACCTCAATTACTCGGTTACAAAGAAGGTCTCTTGCAAACATCGGAAATGTTGGAATTCTCAAGAAAAGGTTTGAGTATTTTTTTAATGGAAAGTCATAAGTTAATACCAACACCCCTAATAATACATGTGCAGGGGACCTGAGAGGCTTTTCTTGCTTAATTGGACTGTTTCACTTCAGTAAGTTCATAGTGTGAGCAGGAAGCACACAGAGGACAGTGCACATGAAGCATCTGGAATGACAGCTTGAATGCTCAAGACTTAGAGGTTGGTAGGTGGATATAATGAATTCATACAACCTTAATGAATGGCCAGAAAAAATATTCCATAAAGAATATTAATTTAATTTTTATTTTAAGCACTGTACTGTGCAAGAATTTATTTTTTGGCAAAGAGATAATTTACACCTTTTTAATTAGATACAAATAACTCTTCTGTTTTGCTTGTGTTTTGGGGGTAGGGCGTGTTGCTTATTTCTTTGAATATGTATTAGTGAGAAAGGATTTCTGGAACCATCTGCTCAATAGCTAGCTGTTATCAAAAGGCAAGTAGAATGGTAGGAATGGTTGGGATAGAAATAGAGAACGACAGGAAAAGCATTATCATGTCATTATATAAAACACTGGAGTGCTCGGGGATATCATGTGCAGTTCTGGCTCTCTTCACCATAAAAAACCCCTATGTTATAACCATAGAAAATGTGCAGAGGATACCAACAGGAAAAGGATCTGAAGTAATAATGATTTCTATATACAAAAAGGTTAAATTGCCTTGTTCTGCAAATTGTAGGAATCTGGGTGAGATACTGCAGGGAGATACTAGCCCATCTTTTGCTTTGATGCTTTGTCATTTGGTGTCCATTCGTGGCCACAGTTAGAGTCACAGAGCAGAAATGGTCCCACAAATGGACCTTTCTGCAGACGTTCTTATGAGTAGAAAGTCTCAGCCAGCCTTCCTCACCTACAGGGAGAAATGTGCATATGTTCATGTAAGAGATCAGCATGGCTGCTGTGAAAGGTGAATATTCAGTGGTCACAATGGGAGAATCTTTCTGTAAATGCTCAGTAGCTGCTGTGGATACTGCAAGCAATGACACTGGGCCTTCTTCCAGGACTAATTCTCATAATGCTGCCTAAGCACAGCCATTTGTCGGTGCATCCTGCTCCGAACAGGGAAGCAGCATCCTGCTCCATACAGGGAATCAGCACACCAAACTGCCAGCGCTGGGGTTTGCAGGACTATTTACACTATACTGTGACTAGAACCCTCAGTGACCTAACAGGGGGTCTTTCCCCCACCCTGTCTGCTAGCTGGGTTTTAGGTCTGTGCGGTTTGAAAGAGATGGAAGAAGCTGAAAGCAATAGCTGGCACTCCTCTGGAGAGCAGGGCTGCCATTAGTCAGCTGTGGAGAAGGCAGATGCTGCTTGTTTGAGGACTCCAGCGAAATGAAAGCATTATCAAGCCAGAAGACAATGTGATCTTTCTTTTGCCAGATGAGCTCCCGTGCGGCCCTGAAACAGTGGCATTTGTCATGGGAAAATGCTGAAGTGCACTTGTGCCAGCAAATGCCAGCAGTGAACTTGACTGGCTGCCAGATGCCATGACGGAGAAGGGTCTGTCCAGAGGGTTGTGAGCCATGGGTGGTCTTGAAATTGAAAGGAACAGAGTAAAGTGATCAAATAAACAGCAGTTAACAGCAGCATTGACTGAGAAGTTTTAGTCTGGGAAAGGCAGAGGTATCAGGGCAGAAAGATGTCGTACTCTAACAGACAAAGAGGGGAAATTGAAGTGCTGCAACCCAAAGCGTCTAGGTCATGTAGAGATGACTCTCAGAGGCATGACATCTCAGCATGGCATCACAACTTTCCCACCTCCATCTCACTTTGTTAGCTGGTCGAGGACGCTACTGTCTATGGGGGCAGTCCCATGTTTGGAAATATAGGATATCCCTGCAGTATACCCACAGGCTGTGGGGCAGAGCTGCGGGGTACTGAGCATACCAGTGTGAAGGTATGAGAATGCTCAGGGTCAGTGAATGTCCCCAAGCCCATCCTAGCATCCTCATCCCTGCAGAGCTCATTCCCACCCCTCACAGACCTTCAGACTCTTCCTCCTTTCAGGAAGGCAATATGGTCTTTGAGCCCCTCTTGAGACAACTGTGCGTAGTCATGGAAGGATGCCATACTTCCCCATCCTTCCTCTGCATAGAGAGGGGTAAGAAAAGGCAGAAGGATCTGGCATGGTGCTTAGAATGTCTTGTTCTTAGCAGGGCTGCATTTCCCACAAAGAACGTGGCAATAAATTTTAAATGTAACAAATCTTCTCTCTCACAGAGATGGAACATCTCCTGAATAAAAAGTTAGACCAAAAAAAATTCTGAATATTCATTTATACTAAAAGGTTGAGGAATCACTCATTAGTAAATACAAATAAATAACCAACCCCCCCCACCTCTTTCACACATACCATCTGAAGGCTGCCTACAAACAAGCAAATCATAAAACAAAATGTTGTTGCACTTGTAGATGCACAGATACAGATTTTTATGAGATACAATTAATAAAACAAGTGATATTTCTGCAGTACAACAAACTGTTTGCACACAACAAGGACAACCGTGTTATATTTTGAACTAAAGCAAAACCCAACAATTAGATTGTAGATATAATTGTCCTAGGAAGAGTCAAAGAGGGAGTTTTTCCTATGAGCTGTTGTTAGGAGATTGGGATCTTCCCTCTCTCTACAAGATGCATTAACCTCTGCTGCAACTCGTTGTACAAGTACAATTCTTCTTTTGATCCATTAGCAGAATATGCAGCAAGTAGGTCTATCTCACTGCCAGGCTCAGTCACATTAATCCTGGCACTTGTCATTAGGCATTTACATGCAATGTTATCCATCCTCCGTGTGTTTTGCTAGACAACAAAGGGTCAGAATACATATTTATCACTAAGGATAAGCAAATTCTTACTCTGCCGAGCGCTCCTGCAGTGGAACTGAACCCTGTAAGCCACACACCTCATTTGATTGCAGTGCAGGTAGACGTTGTGAGCATCTTGTTGAACAAATCAGACCCATTTCTTGAGACAAATTTTGTTTCTGACAACATTTGTAATATTGCTTTGAAGTTCCCATTGGTACTAAGGAAAAGTGACGGTCAACATTTTTGAATTCCAAAGCATAACTCACTAGGCAGAGTGCACAAAAGATGCCTGCCTAGAGTAACCTTGGTACCAGTGGCAGCACTAGGATGAAAGTGTTGCAGTTGTTGTCCTTTCTCTGTTGCTTCTAAATCTGATCATTCTGTAAAAGATCAAGTTTTCCATCTGTTGCAGTTTTGTGCGGCGGGGTTCTGGTGGAGGAGGGGGGCTGCAGGGGTGGCTTATGCAAGAAGCAACCAGAAGCTCTCGGCAGGCCCCACACAGCAAACACCAGCCGGCTCAAGGCCGGAGTCGTTGCTGACCAAGGCCAAGCCCATCAGTGACGGTCACAGCGCCTCTGGGAATCACATTTGGAGAAAAAAAACACAAGCAGCTGCTTTTTGCCACCAGAGAAGGGAGTGAGAAGATGCAAGGAGCTGTGCAGGCACCAAGGCCAGGGAAGGGTGGGGGAGGAGGCGCCCCAGATGCTTGAGAGAAAGATGCCCCTGCAGCCCCTGGAGAAACCCATGGTGGAGCTGGTGTCCCCCCACAGCCCATGGAAAAGGCCGAGACCCCACTGCAGTCCATGGAGAGGTCCCACGCTGGAGCAGGTGGGGACATACAGGAGATGTTGTGACCTGCATTGGAGCAAGCATCTGCCAGCACTTGCAGCCTGTGGAGAGAGACAGAGACAGAGAGATGAGTGAGAGAGAGAGGGATCCACGCTGGAGCAGGTTTGCTGGGGGGGGCTTGTGACTCTGTGGAGGACCAGGCTGGAGCAGTCTGGGCCTGAGAGACTGAGAGACATTCTATGGTTTATGACTGCACCCCACAGAAGTGACCCACACTGGGGCAGCGGGTGAAGAGCTGAAGCCATGTGGGAAATGACTCACATTGGAGAAGTTCATGAAGAACTGTCTCCCATGGGAGGGACCGCATGGTGCAGCAGGGGAAGGGTGTGAGGAATGCCACCCCCTAGCTAAGAAGGAAACCAACTTGTGAGGAACTGACCAAAACCCCCATTCTCCCAGTCCCTGCCCCTCCCCGTGCCACAATGAGGGGGAAGAAGGGAGCGAAATCGTGACTCAAGTGAAGCCTGCTAAGAAGGGAGGGGTGAGGGAGGTGCTTTAAGATCTGGTCGCACTTCTTGTTACCCAACTCTGGTGTCACTGGGTGTGCAGTGCAGGGTAATAAATTAGAGAGTTTTCTTTCCTTTATGCCATGTTGAGTCTGTTCTGCCTGTGAGCAGCTTTGGTGGGCGTCTGGCCTCCAACCAGGGTCAAACCACCACACCACTGCAACAGAAAGCATTTTCCATTGCCTCCAAAAAATTTGATTACATTTTTTAAGCCGGCTTAACATGTCTTTTAGCTCAAATTAAAAAATGTAACACGGTGATGGTCATGGGCAAGACACAGGGCAGATGAGCCTTGACAATGATATGTCCAGATGTGCTGGTGAGCAGACTAAAAGGACCCTGGAATATGTGCCGAGGCAAATGAAGCTCTAAGTGCTATGGCACGTGGGGAGGGCATACGGGTTAGGGTGTGTTACTTGGCACGAGAAGCAGGGATTGCTCTGTGGCTTATAGCCCACTACATTGGTTTCACACTTCCTGAAACAAACCAGCACGCATTCGACCCAGCTCAGCTTCACCTTCCTGGAATACATACACAAAATTCCAAGTAACATTTCAGTAGCAGCACAGAGGGGCTTGAAATTATCTGTAACTAAATAGTGCTGTATGCTTTAATGAGAACCTCTTCTGCATGCCACTGACATGTGAAATTTGGAGGAAAAGTGAAAGCAAGCTGTTATTGTAATTTATATTAAAAGTTCATGAAATTATTAATGAGCAATTTTATTCACAAAAGTCCTCCAAGAAACATAAGGATGTCAAGCTTTTAAATGAGCTTAATTTAAAAATTATTTAGATACTAAGTCTTAATTTCTTTTTTTAAATTTGTAAACCTTCTTTTGCCTTCAGATTAAGAAATAGCAATATTGAACTAAAATAAGTAGCCAAAGACAGTATTGCAAAGAAGTATAGCTATAGCTTTATAATGGAAAGTGACTACTTTCCATTAAATGTAAATAGAGAAGTTTCTGACTTTCCTTCATCTTCTCAAGAGAGCATTATATTTATAAGCAGAATTAAATAACCGTTGTGCATCTTGAGGTTTAATAAAAGCAAGTGTAAAGTCTTGCACCTGGTGAGGAACAACCGTCTGTATCAGCACAGGCTGGGGGATGACCTGCTGGAGAAGAGCTCTGTGGAGAAGAACCTGGGGGTCCTGGTTGATGACAGGTTGGCTATGAGCCAGCAGTGTGCCCTGGTGGCTAAGAGGGCCAATGGGATCCTGGGATGCATCAGGAAGAGTGTGGCCAGCAGGTCGAAGGAGGTGATCCTCCCCCTCTACTCTGCCCTGGTCAGGCCCCACCTGGAGTGTTGTGTCCAGTTCTGGGCTCCCTGGTATAAAAAGGACAGGGATCTCCTGGAAAGAGTCCAAAGAAGGGCTACGAAGATGATTAAGGGCCTGGAACATCTCCCGTATGAGGAAAGGCTGAGTGAGCTGGGGCTGTTCAGCCTGGAGAAAAGAAGACTGAGGGGGGACCTAATTAATGTTTATAAATATCTTAAGTATGGGATGCAGGGGGAATCGGCCAGACCCTTTTCAGTGGTCTGTGGAGACAGGACAAGGGCCAATGGCTGTAAACTGGAGCACAGGAGGTTCTGCACCAACATGCGGAAGAACTTTTACACAGTGAGGGTGACAGAGCCCTGGCACAGGCTGCCCAGGGAGGTGGTGGAGTCTCCTTCTCTGGAGATATTCAAGACTCATCTGGACGCCTATCTGTGCAATATGCGCTAGGGAGCTGCTTTGGCAGGGGGGTTGGACCCGATGATCTCTTGGGGTCCCTTCCAACCCGTATGATTCTGTGATTCTGTGATTCTGTGATCTCCTCAATTAAGTCTCTGTTGCATAAGGGGTGAGTCTGAAGTGTGTCTGATAGAAGCCCTCCTGTTGAAGCACAAGGCTCAGAAAGGACCCCCTTGCTTCTAACTCCTTCTCAGAGAGGAGCCTAGCTGTGGCTAGGTCCAGTTTTAGTCCCAGACTTGGTCAATAGTTTGTTTCTAAAGGATCATATATATATATAACTACATATCAGAGTCAACATCTGCCTTTCAGAGCCCCCGAAGGACTTTCATGGAGACAGTTTTGCCAAGATGAAACTGATAGAAAGCTTATTAAGAAAATCACCATTGATAAATGCACTTACTGCAATAGCACTAATATATGACTATAATTATAATGCTAGCAAAATACTGTCCTGGATATTCATCAGCAAAAAGGTGAAATCCCAATGCTTACCAAGAAGGTGTCCCTGTCTTGGGTGGAGGAGAAGGAGCACAGCCCAACAACTGCCTCTTTGGGGTCTTCAATTTCTTCTCTGTCCCCATGGGGGTAACTTCTTCAATACCCTTTATACCCCAACCTTAGCTGTCCCCTCCCTTGGGTGATGTTTCATATGATTCAGGTGGAGAGTCGAGTTCTATAGTTATATATGTTTAGCATATACTTCTTTAGCTCAGTATCATATTTAGGGGTGTCAACTTCAATATTAATTTCACAGATAATGATGTAAAAGGTCTCACTCCAGGGACTGTGATCTTCAAGATTCAGTCTATCTGTTTACTCTGCATTCCCTAACCAAAACTGGGCTGTCCTGCTGCCATAAGACTCCCTCCTTTGGCTGCCTCTCATACCAGCCTTGCAGATCTCCACCCACAATGTTTGTGTAAGAGACAAGCAGACACCGGCAGTTTTAAACCTCTTATGTGCAAGTGTCACAGTCCCTTTAACTGATGCACCTGCTTCTTGTGTCTAGTTTCCTTCAATCTTCATCCTAATCCTAAAAAATTCCTTAGTATCTTGAAAAGTAACCAACAAAAGCAACTACTACAAAAAGCTACATCAAGCTGTCAAGGACATGTTTTTAACTGCTCCCAACTTCTCAGTAAAGGTCTAGATAGAGTAAGACAAAGTCTTGCACAAGAATCACTAGCTTGGAAAAGACCCTTGATATCATCAAGTCCAAAGTAGCAGCTTTTCTATGCTTGAAAACTTTTACTTCACTTATTTATCTCCCAGAATAAAAACAAATACCCCAAACCAATTCCACCCCAAAACCATGTTCATGAAAGGTTAATGCTGAGTGTATACTTAACATCTTAAAATAATTTATAATGATAAAAAAGCATAATAAACTTAAAATACTTAATTTCCACTATCATATATGAAATAAATCAGATGTTTGAAGGTATGGAAATTCACACCAAAGCCACAATCCTTTGCTGGGCTCTGTGTTACAGTATCATGATAAAAAAGATTAATCTTTCATGCTGTGGTGAACATCATTGCAGGTTATGTAGTTTCAGATATTCTTTTTCAAATGGCTACTTCAACTAAAACCAATACACAGTGTGCAGCTGTTTCCTCTGAGCTCGCTTTGATGTTGGAGCTGGTATTTCTGTTTTAAAAACAAAAAACACACCAAAAAAACCCAACAAACAAAAAGACTGTTTGTAAAAGCTTTGCAGATGAGAAAATAAAAGAAGAAAAATGTCCAATCCCTCTTTAAGGAGAAAGATAGACCAAATCAAATCAAACAAAATAAACAGAAGACTCTAGAGCGTGGCTTCAGCAGGCTTCATTTACATACACTGTAATTCTCCTCCTGCCCCATCATTTCCTCACGGTGCTGCCTCATCCTGTGCTGAGATTAGGAACAGTAATCAGATGAAGGAAGGGATATCATGGACATAGCAAAGTAGTTATGAAGTTAATGTATAACAATCATTTGTATATTAAGAATATCAAAATAATAAAAAGTCTGATTATGCTGTCAGTTATTCTGTTAAAAGCTAATAAAACCCTCTACTGAAGCTGATTCATTCTTATATAACTAACTGGAAGCAGATTTATCCATAAAGAGGAATTATTAGTCATATTTATAATACAAGACAACAGTAATTTTGTATTCTTCATGTGGAACTGTACAGTATTTGTATTCTTCAGATCATCTGTCACAGATGAATATACTCTATTTTACAGATTAAATAAGGTTTCACATAACATATACATTATAATTATGATAAAATCTAGAATAAGATCATAGAATTATGGAATAAAGTAGATCGGAAAGGACCTCTGGTGTCATCTGGCTCAAACTCCTGTTCCAAGCAGGGTTGACTTTGAAGTGAGATCTAGCTGCGAAGTTTGATCAAGTTGCATGTGACCCTTTCTGGTTGAGTTGGGAACATCCCCTGAAGCAGGAAATTCCACAGTTTCCCTGAGAAACTTCTTCTGATACCTGATCACATCACTGTGAAGTTGTTTTCCTAACATCAAATGGGAATTTTTCTTGTTCCAACTTAAGCCTATTGGCCATTGTCCTTCTGCTGCCCACCTCCAGGAAGAGCCTGGCTCTGCCCTCTCTGTAATGTTCCAGTACATAGTTGAAGCCTCTTAGCCCTCTCTTCCTAAGAGATCCCTTGATGCCTCCTGCATGTGAAGAGCAAATGATTGTTTCTAACTTCTTTTGGGTGTGCATTTCTAAAACTACATTTTGCAAGCCTTCCTCCTTTAAATACCAAATGGTACAGACCCTTCTACTAAACTTGTGAGTCCCCAAAATTGCATAGAGCTAAGTAAATTCCCGTCAGCCTCATATTGGTAATCTAATGATGGTGCACTCAGTAGCATGCTAAACTTTGATGGCTGTACCTCATTTTGTGTTCAATAAAAGATAACATGAGAGATCATTAGAGTAACTATGTCAGATTAAATGTATTTTCTTGTACAAAAGTCAAGTCCCTTCAGGAATCATTGCAATTTACTTTGTCTCATGGAGAACAATATTTTCCCGCTAGACTCCAACACAAAGGGCCATTACAAAATGTAATTCATATTTCATATGTTCAGAAACGTTCAGCACAAATTACAAATGGAGACTTTAGTGAAGTATTTATGTTCTGTTACCAACAAGATATGTATAAGTAATATGTGTCCCAGGGCTCCAGCCTACACCGCTTACATTTATTTGTTACAGAGTGCACTTATACTTCGCAGTTAAACATAAGGTAAGTCATGTTGCTTCTTTGGAAACATAGAAAAGTGCAGCGGACAAAAACATTATTGTTTCTGAGATTTTCCAACAGCCACAGAGTGAAGAAGGTGCCACGCATCGCTGAACAGTTAAAACAGCAATATCCTGCCCAAACTTCAATAGACACTCCACAGAACTTCACCTCTTCCACCCTGAAAAACTTGAGGCTAGGTGGGTGCGTTCAGGGACTAAAACGAAGCCCTTACAGAGGGCCCGTGAAAATCTTTGTGCCCTGTTTTGAGTACTGGCACTGTTAAACCTGCTAGAGCTGCCCAGAGTGCTACCTTCTCCTAAAAGTGCAGGTGGTTTTTTTAAAAAAGTTTTCTATTCAATAGAAACCGGTGTATCCTGAAGTCACGTGCTGTTAGACAGGAGCATCAGGCAGACGGTGTTCTGATTCAGCATTATTCTGTTCTTCTTATTGTGCTTTCTTAAAATCATAGTTTTTACATATTATTTTTAGGAACAGGACAGTTTAAAACTCCACTGACATTTGAGTTTTGCAATTCTTGAATTTCAATTTCAAACAAATTGTGAGTTCTGAGAATTGCAGCAGGACCAAGTCAGGAAAAGCAGAGTATCTGACAACTATAATCTCATATTTTCATTGCTAAGCAATTATAAATTCAAGAAAGTAGACATCTCATCCTGCAATATTAATTTTGACTCACACTCACTAGCTGTTACTGTCACAGTATTTTTCCTTCATTCAGGTGAGTCACCTATCAGGGACCACATTAATGTTTCTCTTTCAAGAATAAGACAGTCAGCAGTGCAGCCAAGCGGCAGGGTGGCACAGAGTCTAGTTCCTACATTTCATGCCTAACTTTACTCCCAGACTGTACAAGAGAGAGAGATGATCCCTCCCGATCTACCCTCTGCTCCCACACAGCTCCTTCATTCCCCCAAGGTAATGGTAGTGTCTGTGCACGTGTGTGTGCATGAAATCACATGTGTCTGTACTTTGAAAATAAATCTCAGTTGATCTGGATCAGCATGGAGGCACAGCACATTGGCACCATTCGTGGAATGACATTTTGCATTTTGGGCAGGGGCTGACAAGGCCAAAATAATCACAGAATCACAGAATCACAGAATTGTAGGGGTTGGAAGGGACCTCGAGAGATCATCAGGTCCAACCCCCCTGCCAAAGCAGCTCCCTAGCTCATATTGCACAGATAGGCGTCCAGGCGGGTCTTGAATATCTCCAGAGAAGGAGACTCCACCACCTCCCTGGGCAGCCTGTGCCAGGGCTCTGTCACCCTCACTGGGTAAAAGTTCTTCTGCTCGTTGGTGCAGAACTTCCTGTGCTCCAATTTACAGCCATTGCCCCTTGTCCTGTCTCTACAGACCACTGAAAAGGGGTTGGCCAATTCCCCCTGCATCCCATACTTAAGATATTTTTAAACATTAATTAGGTCCCCCCTCAGTCTTCTTTTCTCCAGGCTGAACAGCCCCAGCTCACTCAGCCTTTCCTCATATGGGAGCTGTTCCAGGCCCTTAATCATCTTCGTAGCCCTTCTCTGGACTCTCTCCAGGAGATCCCTGTCCTTTTTATACCAGGGAGCCCAGAACTGGACACAATACTCCAGGTGGGGCCTGACCAGGACAGAGTAGAGGGGGAGGATCACCTCCTTAGACCTGCTGGCCACACTCTTCCTGATGCATCCCAGGATCCCACCAGGACACACTGCTGGCTCATGGCCAACCTGTCATCAACCAGGACCCCCAGGTCCTTCTCCACTGAGCTCTTCTCCAGCAGGTCATCCCCCAGCCTGTACTGATACAGACGGTTATTCCTCCCCAGGTGCAAGACTTTACACTTGCTTTTATTAAACCTCATCTGGTTTCTCCCTGCCCAGCTCTCCAGCCTGTCCAGGTCTCGCTGGATGGCAGCGCAGTGTTCCTGCGTGTCAGCCACCCCTCCCAGCTTTGTATCATGGGGGTACTTGCTGAGAGTGGATGCTATTCCCTCATCAAGGTCGTTGATGAAGATATTAAACAGGACTGGACCCAACACCGAGCCCTGAATGGACTGAGAGCAGCCCTGAGGAGAAGGACTTGGGCATGTTGGTGGAAGAGAAGCTCAACATGACCTAGCAATGTATATTTGCAGACCAGAAAGCTGAATGTATCCTGGTCTGCATCAAAAGAAGCATGACCAGCATGTTTAGGGCAATGATTCTGCCCCCTCTGCTCCTCCACTCTGGTGTAGATGTCCTGGTGGACATTGTGTCCAGCTCTGGGGCCCACAACATATGAAGGAGGCCCATGAAGATGATAGGAGAGCTGGACCACCTCTCCTATGAAGACTGGTTTGTTCAGCCTGGAGAAGAGAAGGCTCTGGGGAGACCTTTTTGCATCCTTCCAGTACTTGAAGGGGCCTGCAGGAAAGCTGGGGTGGGGCTGTTTACAAGGGCAAGGGGTAATGGGTTTAAACTGAAGGAGGGTAGATTTAGATTAGATGTTAGGGAGAAATTCTTACCTGTGAGGGTGGTGGGTCCCTGGCACAGATTTCCCAGAGAAGCTGTGGCTGCCCCCTCCCTGGCAGTGTTCAAGGCCAGGTTGGATGGGCCTTTGGGCAACATGGTCTAGTGGAGGGTGTTGGAATGAGATAATCTTTGAAGTCCCTTCCAACCCAAACCCGTCTGTGATTGTATGATTCTGTGAATATCACTCTGTCACGGCATGCTGACAACTCCAGTGCACCCCTCATATACACATGCCAATAGTGGTAATGATTTGCTAATCTCCTACAAATCTTCCAGGAAAAAAAACCCCAGCTAATAAGGGTGTTCAGTATAAATGAATACGACAAGAGCAAGTTGCACTAGAAATGGAATTAGCACTAAAACTCAAAAAAATTCCATCTCCATTCATGTTGCCCATGTTTTTTAAAGGTTGTGGGGAAACTGGAGAAAATAATCAAATTCAAGAGCCGGAAAGAATACTGTAAAGTATGAAATTCGAAGGGCTCAATTAATTTATCAGAAAGAAAATTTAGAAGGGATATGAAGGCAGTATGATTAAAGGGAGAGAATATCCAATGATAAAGGAATTTTAAAAATCCTGTGTAGAAGTGCAGAACAAAAACTGGAAGTTAAAATTAGGCAAATTCAAATTACCATGGGAAGCAATGGATTCTCCATCTTCACATGCAAAATTTATGTGTATAACACTATGCACACCTGCTACAGTATAATCTGAGTGTAGCGTAACAGCGGTGATCTCTGTCAGGAACAAGAAGATGTGATATAGATGTGGGATGACACAGAGATTTGAACTGTTTTGCAAAAGATAAACAACCCAAGTGTAGAAAGAGCTAAATAAACACTAATAACTATGGTGTGATACAGACACTGCATGTCACATGGATGCAAACAATCTCTTCCACCAAATCATCACTGCTAACACAGGAGATAATACCATTTTTGGCTTTGTCTTTGTTAGTGATAAGGACAATTAACTAAAACAGAAACAGAAAGAAAACTTGGTTTAGTGTTCACAAGTCAATTTTAGCTAAATATAAGGCTAAACAGGAACAGTCCTGCAGATGAATACAGGTAGAATGGAAAACCCAGGGCCTTCAACATCAAACCCAACATGCCATCACTGCTAAAATTTGTCTTGAATGGGAAAAAGGCATGGGTAAAGGACTCCAGAGCTGCATGGATGAGTAGTCATTTCAAGAAGGACGTTAAGAAAACGTAGAGGCTCAACATGACATAGACTTCACAAAGAACAATGAAACAAATGACAGGACTAAAGGAGAAGTCAAGTCACTACTTAGTGACTATTTAACCTCTAGATGGAAAGCATTTTTGGTTTAGCCTCAAAACTAGGCGAATACTTAGAATCAGTTTCAAACAATGTGATGCTTTAATGGGAGCAAAAGGAAAATGGAAAATATTAATAAGATTATGGAAACATAAACATTTTCAACTGAGACAGGAGTAACACTCCAGAAACATTACTGCATTCAAGACTGGGGAAATCAAAGAATCTCAGATTTCTCAAAATAATTGTCAAAGGAATCTCCAGTGATAAAAAGTCTTACAATCAGACGAGGGGAAGTATATCGGGGTATGAACTGGTGTTAGGATCACTGAGAATAGGATTAAAAAATAGTTAAGTAGTGTCAGTTTTACAGAATTTTTTTTTTAAAAAAAGTGATCTAATCCAATTGCAAACCTGGAAACATCATAGAACGTGTCTATTATACTTTGTAAGAATTTCTGAAAGAACACGTGAAAAAATACATAAAGCAAAGAGAAAATGATACAAAGTGCAATAAGAACAAATCAAAACAAAAACCCACACTGAGATTGATATAAAACAAAAAGAGGGAGTGGATTTTATTAGTTTGATTTGCATTAGTGGACTTGTAGAAGCGCCATGTAGGAAACCTCAAGCAAAATTGAGAAAATATGAGTTACAGGGGGAAGTCTAATTGAGGTAGGAAGGAAGGAAGGAAGGAAAAATAGGTGAGTGAGGACCGAAATGTTGCTAGCAGAGGCTCATGAACTTTGGAGTCAGCCTTATTTAATATTCTCATGACTGAATGTCACAGTTGTACTGGAATTGTTCTGATGACACTGGTACAAAGTTGAAAGCTCCGTCAATACTGAAGACTTCTGGATTGAGCAGTAGTAATGGACAAGAGCCAGTGCCATCGCACGTGGACTTTGCCATTGACATCACAAGACTTCAACTAGCACAGGGCAGGCGATTCTTCTCACCCAAGCCCAGAAGTGGTGAACTGAAACTGGACCAGGTGTGCAGAGAGGCTACGAAGAAGACTGAGAATAATAGAGAACCCATCTTTATGGAAAGGGCATTGCAGGAGGCTGGCTTGTTTATCTAAGTAGATTGTAGTGCGGAGGAGGTTATGATTGCAGTCTATAAATATATCTAGGGTGTAAACACAGTGAGGGGAAATAACTATTTAAATTAAATAGGCAATGTTGGCATAGCAGAAATAGAAATTAAGATTATAAATGCATTTAGACCTAAAACTGGAAGAATGTTGTTACGCGTTATCCTCATTCTTCGAGAGAAATCATTGCAGTTTAAAAGATCTAACTTTGAAATGAAACCAAATACATTTATTAAGTCGGTTTTAGGATAAAATTGTTTGTGATGAGAAGGGCAAGGACTCAAGGAATGTCCTAGTCCTATGTTCCAGTGAACCATATTTAAGGTCTTTTTCAGCTGCAGGAACAGATTTGTGGGTACAGGACAGCAGTTATACACACCTTCCTCTCTGCTTCTAGGACTATAAGCACCTCACTTGCCATTATTGAGGGAAAAATGTAATTATTATTTTTCCAGGGTGGGAATAAGGCAAAAGCAAGTGCCCTTGTTACCAAAGGCATGCAGTCTCTGCCGTGCTTTCTGTTGCTGTACTTTAGAAATGTGTTGATTTACTTTTACAGATGTTTGCAGTAGCAGAAGTTCATTCCACATGAAGAAACATTTGGCTACAAATTTAAGACTGGATTGGGAAGCACCATCTTAGTGTCAGATGGGGATACCTAGTACAGACATACATTTGGTTGAAAGTAGCAACTTTAGGGCCAGTTGTGGCTGATGATGCAGTTCCTGTATCTTTTATAGCCAGGCCTGCAACACACATAGTGGAAAAAAAACACCAGAAGAAACTGCAGACTTGAGATTATTTGCAGGACTCTGTGTTTGCCTTTCATGCAGTGAAGGTATTGTGAGAAGTTGTAGCCACTATACAGTCAGTATCAGTTGTGAAGGACTGCTGAGGAGGGCAACCGGTGCATCCTCTGGGATCCAAAGAGTAAGGAAAACAAGATGCAAAGGCTAAACTATATGTTGGCTGCATGACCCTGATTACAAGCAAGAATTCCGAACAATCCTTAAAGAAAGCTTGAAAGAAGTTCTGAAGAGATTTGAAAATGTACCAGGGAGATTGTGTAAATCAGAATGGTCCCATGCCAGCTCAACAGAGTATCTCAGGACCTAGTGACTTTTGAAGTGGCTATTTTAAGCTGGCTTTGCAAAATTAATTTCAAATGTATAAGCTCAATTCCTATACCACCGGTGGAGACTCAGAGGGAAGTCTGAGCAATGAAGCACACGTCACTGTCTCTGGAGATACATCTTCTATGTGCACCTTCTGTGTTGAGGAGCCAGCAAGGCTCACCGACCATGCTGGGACAAAGTTTCAGTTTGCATTTCGGTTTTCTCCTTGGGACAGCAGTCAGGATGCTGTTGTGCCCTTACAGAGTTACACTTGAAGAAGTCATCCCAAATTCAGAACTGACTTTAGATCAACTCCTGCTATGTTCTTACGCATTATAGAAAAACCACCATATCTTTACTCCTTCCCTGACCTCAGTATGACATAGCAAGGGTGAGAAATTTAGTCTAGTAAAAAAAATATTAAAAAGTATAGACTCTTTTCTTTCTTAATTTAAGTATATGGAAGTCTGATAAAATGAATAAACCTACACATGGACACACAGAGATCCAGTATTCCTGTATACTAACTTAAATATGGTGATAACTTTACAATGGTTTAGTTCGACTCCTCATATGCTATGATAACTTTTCTCTCACTGTTGCAGTTTAGGACTGGAAATAAGATTTTTAAAAAGATAAAATAGTAATCAGAGATGGAGTGGAATGTGACTGTCATTCACAACACAACACTGAGCAGCAGTGTTCTTCAAAAAGAGACAATACAGTTCTATGTGTAATAGATGTTAGAGGGAGAGGCATTGCTAAGATGTAAAAAGAAACGTCTGGTTAAGCAGAAGCTATTGTGGAAGGAGAAAATGACAAGAAGAAAGCAATTTTTGACAGAATAATTAACTGAGACCTTATTGCTTGTGTTCAAGCTATTTTCCTCTTCATATATCCCCTTCTTGAAGAAATAGTTAATCTAAAAATACTAGTATTGGGAAGAAAATTGGGAAGCAAATATAATTTGGTGAAATGTGTAATTTTCCTGTTTGAAAACTGTTTTGGTGACGTTTACCCCACAGATGCTATGTCTATAGTTTACTTTCTAGCCAGACTTCCAGTTGAATTCCTAATATAGCCCAAGCATGTCTTTGAGGACATCTGAATCATCAACCCTTTTAAAGGCAAACTATTTGTTTCCGTGTTTAAGTATGGGATCAGAACACTATCTGTGGTCAAATATTATGAAAAATAAAAAAGTGGGAACTAGACCTCCCCTAATATCAAGCACAGGTTGTTGATTCTGCACAAAATATTTCAGGCATTATTGTACCAAAGTTAACCACCCCTCAGGCCCCACCTCTGCCACAGACCATACATTACCTTCCACTCCTTTGCGCATGCAGAAATGATCCTTTTCTGCATGCTGATCTGCCCCAAACCCATTTTTGCAAGTTTTAGCACCAGTGTGGGGCACAGAGCAAAAATGGGCACTGGGTTCTGCATCAGCCCCAGATCAGGTGAAATGTCCACGGACCCGTCTGCAGCAGTTTGGCTTTTCAGCAACTGCTCATGTTCATACACTCCCTCCTTCTTTCTGTGGAGACTATGGGCAAATCTCACTCTTATAAACACTGTCTAATTACTAAGTGTGGTGTTTCAGCCCCAAACAGCAGCCGTGCACCACACGCCACTCACTCACTCCCAGAATAGAAACAGACAGAGCCTCCGTGGGGTGGGGTAAGGACAGTTTGCTGACAAAAGCACCGTGAAAGAGGCACAGTAACAGCCCACAGCAAATTTCACTCACACTGATGAGAACACAGAGTGATGCAGATGTGTAACACTGCTGATGATAACACAGAGGACCACCCCCATGCCCCAGTCACACTCAGAGTGCCCTGGAGGCACCCAGGAGCACCCTTCCCCAACCAGTCCCTTTTATGGGGGAGTGATGTCAGGCGGTGTGAAAACAGTCCAGACCTAACTCAGCTCACCTGGGCTGGCTGCTTGGGGGGGTTAGCTCTGGCCTGGCCAGACATGAAGAGAAGGAATATTTGAAGCAAAGGAGAAAGGAAAAACTCTCAATTTCCTCTCTGTAGAGCATTTGCCTTTCTATAATAATAAAATATTTTTAACAGAAGGTGCTAGAATACTACCAATGCAATGAACGCTCTGCACAGCACCACGATGCTGGTGAGCACCCACGATACCAGGCAGTGGAGTGACTCTCACAAGCTCACTCTATTTTCCATGGGGGTTTCAGACAGACTGAAACTGCTCCAGCTGGGGACACTGGGAAAGCAGGGCCTGAAAGCCCGTTACAGAGTAATGGTCAGGGTGCTGTTTGGTCAGTTCCAAACCTCTAGCTCACATTTCCCTAAAATACCCTTTTCCTGCTCTGTGCTTCTGCTTTAGTGAAAATGTGGCCTGATTGTGAAAAATGATCAGCTCGAAAGCAACAAAATTAGAAGATAAAAAAAATCAATGCTCCCTAGAAGATAAAAGCATATCTTAATGTTGGGGGTGACTAAATATTTCCAAGACATAATCAGAAAAAGAGGATCCAGACTATAAATAATAATAGGAAACCTATTGCTACTTAAGATAATGAGAAATGTAAATTATTTTCCATTATTGCCAAGGGAAGTGAAGAAAGCGGTACCAAACCCTGTTTTCTTGGAAAATCAGGGAGGTGTATGAGGCTTTTGTTTCCATCATTCAGTTGTTCTGTGATGATCAGGTTGTGTAGATGTTTAGGAAAAGGTTGAAACTGACCCTTGCCATCCTGTATATGGCAGATAAGAGGGAACAGGCATGAAGCCAGTTCATGCCAGTGGAAAGAGTTCCACTGACCGCAGCATGCTTCACATGGAACTCCAAACATTTATTTCAGGTGCAAAATAATTAGTTTATTTGGTAGGGGGTCTTGCAAATTTAGGTCCGTAATCTGTAACATAATGTTTGTAATTTTTCACATTGAATTCCTAATGAAGTATTTCCCAGGTTGTGTGCAGCCTACCCAAAGTGATATCCTGTGTATTCTGCATGTAAAGTGTTTCCCCTGCCTGCCCTGCCCGTGCCCTCAGGATGTGAAGTTCATCCAAGATGTACAAAACTACTGCTTGTAACTCTTCTCATGGCAGTCACAGTGACCAAGAACAATGAGAGAAGTGTCTTGGATGTCCCTGGTAAGGCAGATCCTGGTGCAGTAACATTACTAAGATTTGGGACCGTGTAATACAGAAAGGTGAAGTAACCGGGGTTTATTCTTGACAAAAATAGAGTGGAAAAAAAAAAAAAACCCAAAACAATTGCTAGTTTTGTACCATTCATTGTGATCCAAATTGCTCAGCTGATTTTTGTTACTTCCTCCAGAAAAATCAGAAAAAAAAAAATTACTGAATGAATGCAGATTCCAGTAAATAATCCACTAAACCATGTTTCAGTCTCACAAGTATCTGACATAAATATCAATGCAGGGCCAAATCCTTTTGGCTTTATCTAAGTGAAGCCAATTTCAGTTAGCTTGTTGGAGCTACTTATCCCAAATTTGCCTCAGAATATATAATAAATGCACAGTGCAACCTGATTTGATTGAGCCATTCCTAGTAGGAGCTTGGAAACAGGGAAAAAAAGTGAAAATTCAGTTGTGGGAAGGAAAAAATATTAAAATTATATTCTTTGATTTAAATTAGCGAGTTAGAATTCTATTATTTTATTCTGAAAATGAGTCTCTCTCTAAATGCTGTGAGGTGGTGCATGGCTTACTGTGTGCACTAAAGAGTTTGTTTTCATTGCATTGTACGTTTTAAAGCCGTATTGTGCGAGCTGCTCACTTCACATTTGTCCTCTTTCCCCTGCCTTTTTTATTTTCTTTGCGTAATATATTGGTAAGTAATAAGGAGCAGCACCACATCTACAATTTAATGGGAAACACCAGTGTTTATTGAACCAGGTACCCATTATTAATTTAACAACCGAACACAAACGCTTCTGGCAATCAGTGCAGTGATTCTGTTTCCTTGATTACTCAAGGTTCGCCATTGGCTTTGGCAGAAGCGCAATCCAACCCTCAGAGAGGAGAAGCACTGCATTTTAACACTTGTAAAGAAGGAACAAGTACTGGCCTAGTTTGGTGATCCTGCACGCATTCCCCTTGTCATCTTTCATAGACCTGCACATGTTTTAGGAAGAGATTAAAGCTATTCCCTTCCCCGTCATTTCCCCAACATTTTATGACTCAGTTGGAATGTGAAATACATACAGCAAATGGTTGGCAAGTCATTTTTTTTTTTAGGTAATTAGTTACCAGAGCTCATATTAAGTGAAATAAATAAATAAATAAATAAATAAATATAATCAAATATCCCCACCTTTGTCTTGAAATTGTATCCCCCGCTTTTTCAAGCAAGCATTGTAATCGCTCGAATTGGAGCGCTGCATAATGAGGCCCGTATGGATGTACTCATTTCACACCTGACCTGAAGTGATGGGAGTTACACCAGAGATTAATTTGGCCCTACGAGACTCTAGAGGGCAGTCTTGGTATGGTAAAAGAAATAGATACTTTTCTGTCATTGAAACCTCAGTGCAGTTGCTACAGAATGTTGTCATGAGGCTAAAAAAAAGCATGACTCCTTTAATGAATATTTTGACAAGGTGGTTTTAAAATTTTATTTTATTGTAGATGAAATATGAATACTTTTTGATTTAAGGTAATATTTCACGATAATATAATGTAATTTAAAATTCAGTGCGTATATAATTTTATATTATATAAAAGATACCATTTTTAATACAATTTCTATAATTTTTATATTGCTAAGCAGGATGTGCACAGGGTGGGTATAACGAATGCATCAGAACCAAAAGTACAAGCACATGGTTTGCTTCTTGCTTTTAGCTGGCTCGAGCATTACTCACTTCATACAACGCCTTAGCATCAGCAGTTGAAAACTGTACCAACAGTCCACCAGAAGTCCTTTGCTTAAAGAGAGTAGAATAAAGTCCAATATATGGCGCAGATGCAAATTTAATGCCAGTTTTTAAAAGATGTGTGTTACTTTATAAGTAATTAATCTTTATACACAAGTTTTGACTATTGTTGGCAGAAATCAAAATTGCATGCCTCGTAAATTTTTAATCGAGCAATTCCTAGATTAAAAAAATGCATTAGTCACTTTGACTATGTTTAATATTTTAGGAGAAGTTGTTCTGCAAGAAAACAAATCATTGGTAATGAAAAGCAATGTGCAGCTTGTAAGTACTTACTGTGCAGACTTTTGGAACATGTAACCTTTGTTTCTTTCCAGGCAAACAATATTGTGGGCTTGTTTTAAAATGGAAACTTACTTCCTGCGTGAGACTTCCACCAGCTTGTTTGGAAACATTTGGAAGGGAAAAGAGAATCCTTGTTCTCATTTTACAGAGTGGGCACTGCTTGCTCTGTCAGCTGCAGGAGTCGTACTGCAGACCAGCCTGCATAGCAAGGTTAGTGAAGCACCCATAGCTTCACCATTTTGGGTCGTGCACACAAGGAAGATGGAAGGCTGGGAGAGGTGCTGGATGGAGGACAAGCCAACATGCAATCCTGTAAAACTCTGCTCAGCTGTCCTTCATTCTGGTAAGCAGAACATTCACCCAGTACGTGAAAGTGGGATTCAGTTCCCTCTCTTGTCCAGGAGGCTTTAAACCAACATTTTGTGCAAATTTGTCCCAATTTTAGTGGGATGTTAACCTACGGGGGAGGAATTAAAAAACAAAAAAAGAAATTGGTAGGTCTAATGGAAGAAATAGGGAGAAGCTTAAGCAGGACACACTGTAGGGATCTCCATGCTAACCTTGGGCAGGTAGGAATGCATCATCGTCGTCATCATAACAATAATAATTTAGTACATTGTAATTCCTATTCTTTTTCTGCTTGTGGATGTGACTTTCAACTCTCCCTAAAAGTATGCAGAGAAGCTTTCTCAAGTTATGGGTATTTGGGGTTTGGTATTTCAGTTCCAAGACTGGATCCACAGTTCCTGGTGGTCAGTGATAATACTGTTTTGCAGTCTCTCTAGGAACTAGGATTCTTTATCTCATAAATTAAAACAATATATATTAAAAAACCCCAAACTAACAACTGTGCTATTCTTTGCCTACTAGAAAATGTCTTCCAGTTCCTTTTGATGAAAAGGGCCCTTTCCTTCTGATGTCCAATTTCTTAATTCAAATTGTCATTGATTTTGTGTAATGTTTGATTAAGATTAATACAAGAGAACATGATGTTTAAAATAAAAACAAACATGCAGATTCTTGTCTGTACTTAATTTCCTGCAGTTTGCTAAAGCATAAAGTGTATGTGCAAGCGACTTCATATATACTTATGTTTTGTGAAGTACATACATCTCATGAAGCAACTATAGCTTTTGTTGATTTTGTTCTGTTAAAGGGAGAAGTGTTTTTTAAAGACCAAGTTTTTTCAAAATGTAATAATTTTTAAAGTGATGTAAGCAAGACCTTATGTGCAAGTCTACTCTAGTGAATAACGAAAAAATCTGTAGAAATGTTTATAATTTCCACTTAGACAATTAATTGGATTTTTAAAAATTGCAATCCAAGAAAGCAACATGTATTTAATGAAAATTTATTCTTCTGTTACATTTCATACGAGTATCACTACTGCTAATAAGCCTGCCTCTTATGGAAGTTTAAGCAATTGAATACTAAAAGCAATGCTTATTTTAGAGAAATACAACAGACAGTAGAGTATATGGAAAGCAGTTCCATTTAAACAAACACTACATTCTCATTATGTTGGTTTGCGTTTTTAAGGAATGTTAATGCAGAGCAGTCTCCTTCAAAGAACAAAACTTATTACTTTATGAAGGTGATGGCTTTATCCAAACCAGGGTTCCCTGCCTTGTTCTCCATCCACATAGCATTTTTGTGAACCATGCTATGATTTGTTAACTGAAACTCTCAGTAGTAGCATACCACCAGAATTTCACTGTTGTGAAAATTCAAGGGGGAAAAAAAAATGTAAATTCAGAAGTTATTTTATTTTCTTTTATGAGGAAACTGTCAAGATGATAAGGTGACTGCATTTATCATTTGTGGTCTTAAAATGCAGACTTAGAAATATAGTCAATTATTGCCTCTCACAAGCTTCCTGTTGATCTTTCCCCATCAAAGGGAGCTCATGTATTGTAAGTAAAGCCAGGTGGGACTTGGCTAGAGGGTTTGAGATAGAAGATGTTGGATGCTGCGTCCAACCGTTTCAACTCGTCTATTAAGATATATCACCCTTCTTTACTGGTCTTGTTGGTAGATCTGTACCAGCAATTTAAGTACCAACCCCACACCACCCCCACCCCAGATTTACATGTGGTTTGCTATAGATGTATACATAAAAATCAAGTTTATAATATTATTTCACCCAAATTCCTTGGTTCTTGTCCTTGGTAGGACACACTTCTGGATGCACTTCATGGAAGTCTACAGGCCTCTAGGTGTCATAAAATCCTATAGATGGTAACTGATGCCTAAATCCTTATCCACAGCTTAGGCCTCTCTTAAGTGTTGTTCTACCACCTGTCAAAGTATGCAGAAAGGGAAAGCCTATATTCCAATAGTCAAAGTTTAAAAAAAAAAGGATTTAGATACAATGGATAAAGGATAAAGATGTGAAAGAGCTTAATCGTATCTGAAGTAACAGTAGAATTCCTTAAAAGTTTCCAATATAGTAGTAGATCACATCATCTAACAAGCTTCAGATTGCTTAAAATAAAAGCATGTGGAACTAGTTGATCTTTAAGGTCCCTTTCAACTGAAATCCTTCTACGGTTCTAAAGATATGACATGGTTTGGCTACCTCATCCTAAAGCAGCAGCAGATGTGATAAGTTTTGGGGAGGGGAGTGTTGTGCTGCATTCCAAACCTTTTGAAGATGAGTTGGCTGTTTGCAACAACAGCTAGACAAAATTTCTGGTAAAAAAAAAGGTTAATATCAAAATAAATCAATATAACAGTAGTAAAATAACTTATTACGGCCCATTGATCTCAAATAGTAATTGTAAATGACAATACATAATCAAATGGATATACTGTCTATGACATAGGTTGCCTCAATACTGATGGAACTGTAACCAATATGGTGCCTACATGGAACAACTGGATCCCTCACAGATCTGGGTGCAAATTATCATTGTATGCTTTGGTTCAGAGAAGACCAATATACATCACTTATATCATACAATACGTTGGGGTGGGTAGAGTGTCATTTTAGAGGAAAGGAAAAGGCTGTTTATTAGGAAGCAGCAACAGAGAAACATTTATAGTCAACTATGAATAACCAATTGAACTTGAACCCTCCTGTCCAGCACTAAGAGTATATTTTTATAGTCCTTCACAGACAGACATTATCCATATCACTTAGCCCATGCTCCAAACCAAGCAAAAATCAGTTAGCAGCATTAATACACTGCTGAGACAAAGTCAATACATTTTTTCTCTTGCTCAAGGCTTTTTGTCTGCTCTTAACAAAGTACTAACTAGAGCCACGTGGCCATAAAAAGCATTGGAAAGTGGAGCTGAGCTTGCTCATCCTTGCTTAAAAAAAAATAGAGCGTAATGGTACCCTACAGACAGCTAATCTGATCTTGGAAGGAGAGATCTACTTTTCCAATATATGTAAAAAAGGAAGAGATAAGAGATAGGTTTAAGGAGGTGTGATACTGTGACCACCCTCCAGCTGACAGCATCTGCACTCTAGTAGCTCCATGGTCTCAAAAGGTATGCTGGTAAACCTCCAACAAGGAGGAAATTGGAGGAAATTTCCTCCAACATCGCTTCCATAAAACTGATGGTGCCCTATGAGGCAGCCAACCCCCGTTTTAGCCCTTTCTCCACTATGAAACACAGTTCAGCCAGGTTTGCAGCAGTTGGAAATGTTTCTACAGCTTGCTGGGTTTGAAGCCAGTCCTTCCAGGGACATTGCCTCTATCTCCAGGTAAGGGCAAGTATGACTTTTTGGAAGCGAGGTGCTGAGCGTTGTTTGGGTGTGCTGTCAGAGTACGCTGATTGACTGTAACCACAGGCGTGATCGCATCAGCCTTTGCAAGAATTTCATTTAGGCATAACCTTGAACTCACAACATTTTTTTTGGTCCTTATAAAAAAATATCACGCAAATAGAGATATAAACCCCATTGACCGTCTCACCTGCTTGTGCATATTTACTTCTCCAGGAAGAAGCCATCCTGTTTCTTCTACTTTCAGAGAAGAGAAAGATTTTTGGAGACCTAGTGAGGAATGGAAGCAGAAGACACACTGCATATGACTTTGGCTATAAGGACACTCAGATACTAACGTGGGGTGGAAAAAAAAGGGTGACCTTTTAGTCAAGGTCATTTATGCAGTCGGGTGTGTTGGGACCTTGTGCTGCAGCAGCGAGGCCAGGATTTCCCCTTCTGAGTGGAAGAGCTAACAAACAGCTACAGCTGAAGATGTTCGAGTATGAACCCAGAGAGATGTAAATCACTGTCAAATTAACAAGGTTGACAAAGTGGTTCAGAAGTTCAGCACTGCTCTCTGAAAGTGTGAAAACATAGCACAGAGAATACTAATGGAACCTGCAGGACTCCTCTTAAGGGTCATTAATCTTCATACCGCCCTAAAGCTCTATCCAAAGTATATTTACAACAACTGCAAGTAAGTATTAGTTTTGATCCGTAGAAAACCTAAAAAACCCCATATTTAGATATGTGCCCAAGAGCCATTTTAGGTAGGAGGGAAGGGGGCATTTGGACCTGGGCAAATACAACATGCCAGATCTAAAATGCTGGGGTTATCACTGGAAGAAAGTGAAGAGACTTCTTGATGCCTCTTCTCTGTGCAAAGGGAACCTTAGCCGGCAAAGGGCTAAGGAATAATCTTTTCAAGTATGAGGGAACTGCCTCAGATAATGATTAATTGGGAAGGAGTGGCAATTCTCCTATCACGAACATGCTAAAGGATTAGGTGTCTTGCTCTTCTCTGTTGGGATGGAAGATTATTTGTGGTTGAAAAGACTGGAGTGCTAGCTAGGTCAGCATTATTCTTTTTGTTCATCTAGATGTAGTGCGATGTTTCTTATTTAATGCTTGTTATTTGTATATCTTTGTGTTGTGTAAAAAAGAGCTGCCTCCTTAACTTCCAATTATGGTGTGTGACTGAGATAATGTGGATGGGACAATGCGAGTGGGAGTACGCCAGCACTGATGAATTCCTGCCTTCTGCTGTTAGGCAGTTGTCATCTTGTTTATTCTCTAAAATTACTAATTGCCACACTGCAGTCACATAAAATCAAAATGCAAACACCACCCAAGCACTTCCACAATGTTCATTTGCTGGTGCAGTCAACAGATGGATGAGTTAGGGGTGGAGGTGTTTTAGGGTTCTCAACTCTATGGCTCCCCAATGGAGACCACTATGTCCCCAAAGGGAGGGGCGATTTTAGAGCCACCGACAGACAATGCTAGCCAGGAAGCATTTATCTGTGCCACTCACTGGTGTGAACTCTGTGCCACCTTAGCATGGGGGTCCAAGCAGAAGCAGCAAAGCATGAGGTTTAGTTCATTTTACAAACAACAGAAACATCAGAACAAGGCTCAGCCCTTTCACTCAGAGGAAGTGACTCCTGTTTTTTCACGGAAATGGGTGATGTATTTCCTGCCAAAATGAACTAAAGTATCTGGGCACCAGACAGTGGTGTAGCCCATACAAAGAAGTTGATCCGTGAAGAAATTCCATTGATAATTTCTATTTTTCTAAGAGCAGCCATTAGGAAAACGTTCTTCCCCAAAAGAGTTATCAGGCATTGGAACAGGCTGCCCAGGGAGGCGGTTGAGTCACCGACCCTGGATATGTTTAAAAGACGGGTAGATGAGGTGATCAGGCATATGGGTTAGTAAGAGGATGGGTATGGTTGGACTTGATGATCTCAAAGGTCTTTTCCAACCTAGTGATTCTATGATAATTACAAGTATCAACTTACTTCAATTTTTAGTTGCTGTCCCAAAATAACAGAAAACCTTTGTTGAACTAAATAAATTATTGCCTTTTTATTTATACGAATTTTCAAGCGCATGTACAGGAAAGAAAGTGTGCTAAAAAGTCTAAGTCTGGAGTTAAATCATTAACCTGTTATATGGGGAAATTCTGACCAAGGGCTTTTTAAAAATGTGTGCATGTGAGACTCCACCACCTCCCTGGGCAGCCTGTGCCAGGGCTCTGTCACCCTCACTGGGTAAAAGTTCTTCCGCATGTTGGTGCAGAACTTCCTGTGCTCCAGTTTACAGCCATTGCCCCTTGTCCTGTCTCCACAGACCACTACAAAGGGGTTGCCATTTCCCCCTGCATCCCAGACTTAAGATATTTATAAACATTAATAAGGTCCCCCCTTGGTCTTCTTTTCTCCAGGCTGAACAGTCCCAGCTCACTCAGCCTATGTCGGCGCAGGAGAGGAGCCAGAGGCTGCGGATCCACAGCAATCAGCACTTCAAGCCTAACGACAGTAAGTGGGAGCACAACCTGTTTGATATTCCATTAAATCAAAGAAGGAGTAGCTGATATGCTAATGGGACCAACTATTATAGGCAGAAATCTCTTTCCTTTCCTCTTCGTTTTTAATCACTGCTACGGGATCATGATTGGGGAGCGCAGACACGCTTCCTTCTGCGCTGCCCCAGCACCGTCAGTGAGATTGCATCTCCTTTTAATTCTGAAGCAATGGGTTCACGAGGCAAAAGGAAGATAACATCTAAATTTCCTACTCTTGTTTGAAGCGTTTCAACTGACAACTAAGATCTACATAGCTGGTTGGTTTGCTTTGTTATTCTGCTGTATTAAAATTATTTTATTTTAGGTTTTTAATGCTGACGATATATTTAGCTTCATGTCCATTACTTTTTGATGTCTTTTTCCCTATTTTAAGTTGCTGCTCATTAGGATTCTTGGTGTTATGGAAAAGGCAAAGGGGATGAAACAGACAAAAATCACCCTGTGTGCATTTTATCCTCTGCTCCAGAGAACTGCTGGCACATGACACCATGGATATTAGAGAGGGAATAGGGATTTACATCTACAGAAACCACTCTGTTGTGCCAACAGCAAAAGAGGTCTTGTCTCTGCCCCACTCCTCCTCCCCAGTGCTGCCCTGGTAATGACTCCTTTCGCCAGCCTTTAGCTCAGTTGCAGGGGGCATCCCCACCATGGGCAAGTCCATGCAGGTGCCACCAGTGCAGAAGGGTACTGTGGTGTTCCTCTCAGGGGCTCCTCAGCCAGGGCCAGCACAGAGGAGCACTCAGGTCCCAAACACTCAGGAAGGCACTGGCCCGTGGATGTCCACCCTTCTGACACAAGGGTGCCAGAGATGGTTGGAAGAGGCTGGGAGAAATGACAGCAGCAGGCTAGCTGAAGGGGGAAGGACATTTTTTCTTGGATGCTGTTGCTGGCTGACTGCTTCCAGAATCTCTGATATCAAAGGCAGAGTCTTCATTTTCCTGGAAAATCCTCCTTCATCTTTCCTCCCAGGAAAGCACAAACCCAGGCTTAGGTTCACCCCATTTTGGAGAGGGAGTTATCCTGCACAACAGCTGAGGCTGCTCCTGCTGGGCCCTCTGCCACACATCTGGGCGGTATGTACCAGGCCCACCTAGCCAAGGCGCTTCTGCAGTTTTCCCACTGCGGTCCTGTGAAGAGGAGACTTTGAAGAAGGTCTCTCACTGCCAGATCTTGGTTCCCCAGTGGCTGAATGTGAGCAGAAGCAGCTGAAGGACCAAACCCCATGAGGTGCTCCCATTCCCTTGGGTGCTCACTAGTAAACTCTTTTACATCCACTGCAGGTTTTTCTAAGAGACTTTTCCAAGCCACCCCCGTTTTATCAGGACTTCCTCAGATCCTGGAAATCCTTTTCTGTGATCAGGTCCACTACAACAACTGGGCCAGGAAATTAAGGATTTCAAGCAAAAGTAAAGTCTTCAAAGTAATGCAGTAAAACATTTTGATACATAAAATTCCTAACAATACGTAGACTTAAGCAAAATGTATACAGCTAATATTTTCCTTCCCAGTTCAATATGTAGTTTTTTTCATTTCAAGAAGAAGAGTTGGGAAATAAGGAAAAAAAATTCTAATATTTTATCTTCAGGGTAGTGTTTCTGAGACACATTTTGACTTGAATGAGTTTTATTTTTCTTGACTCTGGAGTCATAAGATTTGGGGTCAATCAAGTTTCTGAAGGAAGAGAATTAAGAACACTCATCTTTCTCCTTGCCTGAGAAAGGCTTTTAATGCTTCTGTACTGTCGACTATAAAATATGGAGCAAAAGGGTGGGAACATTTAATATACTGGAGCTGAAACTAAAACCTGGACAATGAAGCATGAAATGAAGTATGCTTGATATCACAGAGAAACAGAATTAACAAATAGGTAAGACAGAGAAAGTATGTAAAAGAACAATCTTTATGAATAAAAGGAGGCTGGGATGATTGTATCTTGAACAGGACAAAATTAAAGATGGAACGCGTTTATGAAGAAATAGGTTACAGCATGTCTAATCATCAGAACAGATAAGGATGTATGGCAAAAATCTCTTTCCTCCTCTGAACTATTTCAGAAGTGATACGTGACTGGGTTGTGGGAAGATTGCTTGAGAGGCGCGGGAATTTAAAGCCTAATAAAGCAATTAAAAATTACATTCATTACACTGAGCTGTTTGATGACAGCATTACACACCGGCCTCTTCTGAAGGCAGGACGCTGTTTCCAGTGACAAGCTTTTCTTAAGGAGAGGCTGTAACAACACGGGAAACATAAAGAGTTTCTATAACCTTGTAATCACACGTCATACGCAATGTGCCGTTTTCCCTCTTTACAGCAGAAATGCTCGGAAATAATATAGAGTAGATGCTTCAAATTATGTTCTCTGTGACAGAAGTTAATTCTAAAGTAAGCATTCCCTGAAAGAGAAACAGAGAAAACATTTTTACATGTCTATCATTTGTCCTTAGAGGACACAAAACAAATATGTTTTTTAAAGCTTGACACTGGTATTATTCCGTGTGGCCTCCGGCTATATGCTTTTTCCAGTTTGCAGAATCGAAGGGATAAGAAAACAGCTTTGCATTAAGAGGAACACATTGTACAGGTTAATCATAACCATGCAGAAATCAAAACGCTGCCAACAAAATAATGGCGTGCCGGTGCCAAGGGAGTCACCGGGACGACCGTGAGGGAAGCTGTGGGAGAATAACAACTCCGTGGCATGCGGGGAAGCGTTTCAGGCTCTTGTGCTTCTAAATTAATTATTGATGTGGCTGAAACAGAAGTTTTTACTACTGTCGACAATAGCAAATACTCGTGAAAATTTAATTGGCTAAAAGTTAATTTCAGTGTTCCTCAATCATGAAATGCATTAATTGAGGAGAGCCTTTTTTTTTAAGGTGTATAAATTTTAAAAGGGAATAAGGCAGAAAAAGCAGAATCAGGCAGGGGAATTTAACAAATGTAAAAACGTCGACAGAAGTGAGAGTCATTACTTAGTCAATATTGTATCAATTAACCAAATTAACTGTAGTCCCTGATGAGAACTAAGTAGAATGGCGTAACTTTCAAGTTTGTCTGACTCGTTCCCATTACACATTATGTGTGTACATTAGTGTACACCAATCCGACAAACTAAAAGCCAGCGTCACGTAAAATGTGGAGGAATTAGACAAAATAGTGTTTGTGAGGATTTAAAATGCTCTAAATCCATTAAACAATAAATAAATCATATGTTGTACTGGTGACAGTTGCTACTTTAGAAGGAGAGTGGCTAGCCTGCTTCCAGCTTCAAGCTTTCCTTAGGCTGCCACGGGAACATCTGAGAATCACTCGCCTGTATGCTAAACAAATAGCATCCCGAGCCACTGGCAGAAGTACTTAGGGACTTTCAGGTTAACTAATTAAAGTGTAACTATGGAAGGAAAAGAAAAACCAAAACAACAAATCCACAAGAAAAGTGAGCATGAACAAATTCTTTGTAAAGATGTGCTGCATCAGGCTGAGACTGACATAACTGCGACAATACGGTTTTTTAGGTCATAACAGCATTGAGTTTTTGATTTGGCATAGTATGGCTGTATTTAAATAATTGAATTGGGAAACTACAAATATTATTATGGGGAAAAGCTGGTAAAATATTTTGTCTTCATTTACTGAGTTTTTATTTTTAGCCTTGAGCGTGTAACACCTCAGGTTAACTAACTAAAGAGTAACTATGGAAGGAAAAGAAAAACCAAACAACAAATCCACAAGAAAAGTGAGCATGAACAAATTCTTTGTAAAGATGTACCTCTGAGAAGCTGCTGAAAAGAGCCTGTTCAGAGGGGACAACATGAAAGATAACAGCATGCAATTTCACCACTGGAGTAAAAGGACAACCTTTCGTTCTCTAGAATATAGGGACTTGTGGGTAACCCAGGAAAAGTTCACATATATATGAACTTATATATGTATATTAATTGTATATATATATATACAATTGTTATGCTGCCAAGTGTCTGAACGCAGCGACAAACTCATGAAATATCTAAGAGGGCCACCAGCCCTTCAGTTTCCTCATATGAGAAACTTAACTGTGAGGCGAAGCTTCCTTTGACACTGGTATGGGAACCATGAAGAAGCATTAAGAGAAGGAGCTCACAACACTGTGAGAGTCACTGTAACTTTCCCTTTCTGGACAGCAAGGAGAGGGAAATGCTTCTGTGTGTTGCTGGAACATGGGCTCATTCGTGTTTGGTGTGTCTATTAGATATGGTAGGTTTCAATGGAAAAATATGTTAAATTGATTTTATGTCGTTACTTTACTATCAACAGAGAGAGATGGGGGCATTCCTTAAAAGCTAACAACCCCATTCTATCCTTATGGAACTTTCAACGTTAAAAAGAAAATGAAAAATGTTATTAATTGGTAAGGGCCAGCTCTTAGCTCCAAGCTATGATTATTCACAAACAAAATTGTTTGGATTAAACTGTGCAAGACATTGTCCGGAGATCATTTCATCTGTGAGGCTGACATAGGTACAAGACACCCCATTCTAAAGCTGTGCTGGTTTGTGATGGCAATGGTCACCTAAGAGGTGCCACAAAGCCCCTTCCCACTGTAACCTATTCAGGTACCACAGTAAATGTGCCCAAGGTACACCCAGATTGCAGACAGGTGCAAGTCTCGTTGACTTTCATTCCATGGTTTGGAGACCTGCACATATATTCATTTGTAAGAGAAATTCAAACAATGCTGCAAACTACAAAAGAAGACAAAACAATGGACAATCTTTTGTTCGTAGTTTTACTGATATTGGTAACACAACATCACTATAACTAGATCTAGCCAATAATATTGTCCATTGAAAATTAACTAAGTACAGTGTGAAGTTTGGATTTTTCAGGAGCAAATTTTTTGACTGTTCTTATGAACTGGCTAAAATTATGTATATATATATTATATATGGAGCCAGTGGCAATTGTGCTAGGCAGTCCGTGCTCCTGTTTTACTGGAGCTGGATTACTTATTAAAAGAAAAGTCTTCTGAAGGAGCTTATTTGTACAGAAGCTCGAGATTTGGTCTGAAAAGGCTGCTTCATGGGTTAATGTATTCACCTATAAATAAAGGCAGTGACAGCTCTCCTGTCAGTACATGCTGATGGACGGTTCCTTTTTCCACCATTACAGCCTTGTGAATGTGGGAAAATTAATTTAAGTGGTAGTTAATTTCTAATGAATTCCACTCAAGCGGTTAATATGGTCGCTTAATGTTATGGTAACCTTCATGGATCATTGCATTATGTAAATAAATTCTACTTTATGCTGGTTTATTAAAAAAAAGTAGATTGGTGAATCCAGCTGAACCTTCACATACACAAGCGTGCGTAAAATTTCTTAAGAAATCACTAAAAATAGACTGTTTAAGAGGAGTACACTTGATATCCTACAAAGCATACCATCCATCTTTACAAGACATCTAATTTTTACATAGTTTTGGCAGGATCATCTATTATTTGGAGCTGACAATAAGAAGACTTTTGGAAAGGAAACCCTCTTCACTCAGAATTGTATTAGAAATGCAGCACGTCCTTGAGGGACTCTCCAGGCCCTTATATCAGCTGTTTTGCACGGGCATGAATCACTGGACAGGCTTCACAACATCCCAGCTCCCACCGTATTCCCTCTTCATCTGACAGGGTGTGCTCTGTGGAGAAGATATACACAGCATTTAGTCCTCAAAGTCACTTAGCTTCTTCCCACTTACTTCACAGAATCACAGAATCACAGAACATTAGGAGTTGGAAGAGACCTTGAAAGATCTTCTAGTCCAACCCCCTGCCAGAGCAGGATGACCCAGACTAAATCACACAGGAATGCATCCAGGCAGGTTTTGAATGTCTCCAGAGAAGGAGACTCCACAGCCTCTCTGGGCAGTCTGTTCAGTGCTCTGTCACCCTCACAGTGAAAAAGTTTCTCCTTACGCTCACATGGAACTTCCTATGCCCCAGCTTGTACCCTTTGCCCCTTGTCCTATCGCTGTCCATCACTGAGAGGAGCCTGGCTCCATCTTCTTGACTCTGGCCCTTTACATATTTATAAACATTAACAAGGTCAACCCTCAGTCTTCTCCAAGCTAAAGAGGCCCAGCTCCCTCAGCCTCTCCTCATAAGGAAGGTGTTCCACTCCCTTAATTATCTTGGTGGCCCTGTGCTGGACTCTTTCAAGTTCTATGTCCTTCTTGAATGGAGGGGCCCAGATCTGGACACAATATTCCAGGTACAGTCTCATCAGTGCACACTAGAGTGGAAGAAGGACCTCTCTTGACCACACCCCTTCTAATATACCTCAGGATGCCATCGGCCTTCTTAGCCACGAGGGCACATCGCTGGCTCATGGCCATCCTGCTGTCCACCAGGACCCCCAGGTCCTTCTCATCTACGCTGCTCTTCAACAGGCCAGTCCCCAACCTATACTGGTACCTGGGGTTGTTCTTCCCCAGATGCAAGACCCTACACTTGCTCTTGTTAAATCTCAGTGGGGTGTAGATCAGGCCAGTGCTATTCTACTGAAATTCTAAAACATTTTTTAAAAAACTAAAGCAGAATAGTGCGTGGTATTTATTTTTATATAGTAACACATTTCAGTATCAAAATTCCTCTCCCTTTTGAGAGGTAAAGAAGGGTTCTTTTTACTGTGCCATACATACCCACATAAAGCACAGGGATTTCTACAGTGTATGCATTTGGTGGCTAAGAAATACAGAATCACAGAATCACAGAATTGTAGGGGTTGGAAGGGACCTCCAGAGATCATCGGGTCCAACCCCCCTGCCAAAGCAGCTCCCTAGCGCATATTGCACAGATAGGCGTCCAGATGAGTCTTGAATATCTCCAGAGCAGGAGACTCCACCACCTCCCTGGGCAGCCTGTGCCAGGGCTCTGTCACCCTCACTGGGTAAAAGTTCTTCCGCATGTTGGTGCGGAACTTCCTGTGCTCCAATTTACAGCCATTGCCCCTTGTCCTGTCTCCACAGACCACTGAAAAGGGGCTGGCCAATTCCCCCTGCATCCCATACTTAAGATATTTATAAACATTAATTAGGTCCCCCCTCAGTCTTCTCTTCTCCAGGCTGAACAGTCCCAGCTCACTCAGCCTTTCCTCATATGGGAGCTGTTCCAGGCCCTTAATCATCTTTGTAGCCCTTCTCTGGACTCTCTCCAGGAGATTCCTGTCTTTTTTACACCAGGGAGCCCAGAACTGGACACAATACTCCAGGTGGGGCCTGACCAGGGCAGAGTAGAGGGGGAGGATCACCTCCTTCGACCTGCTGGCCACACTCTTCCTGATGCATCCCAGGATCCCATTGGCCCTCTTAGCCACCAGGGCACACTGCTGGCTCATAGCCAACCTGTCATCAACCAGGACCCCCAGGTCCTTCTCCACTGAGCTCTTCTCCAGCAGGTCATCCCCCAGCCTGTACTGATACAGACGGTTATTCCTCCCCAGGTGCAAGACTTTACACTTGCTTTTATTAAACCTCATCTGGTTTCTCCCTGCCCAGCTTTCCAGCCTGTCCAGGTCTCGCTGGATGGCAGCGCAGTGTTCCTGCGTGTCAGCCACCCCTCCCAGCTTTGTATCATGGGGGTACTTGCTGAGGGTGGATGCTATTCCCTCATCAAGGTCGTCGATGAAGATATTAAACAGGACTGGACCCAACACCAAGCCCTGGGGAACACCGCTAGTCACAGGCCTCCATTCAGATTCTGCTCCGCTGATCACGACCCTCTGAGCCCGGTCCGACAGCCAGTTCTCAACCCACCTCACTGTCCACTCATCGATCCCATGATCTCTCAGCTTTTCTATCAGGATGTCATGGGAGACAGTATCGAAAGCCTTGCTGAAGTCAAGGTAGATGACATCCACTGCTGGATCCACCTGGAACTCTCGACACTCCTGAGAGCATGTGTGGAAACTAAACTTTCCTTGTCCTCATGAGGAATTGCATACACATAGGCTAGCATTTTAAAGGCCTGCTGTTTTCCCTTGTGCAAACGTGGCCTTGTATATAACTAAATGTAGGGGAGAGGGAAGACAGCAAAGTAGCCTTTGCTCTTGGTGTTTTAAAGCAAAAATTAAATAACAAGTGAGGTGTTCTTCAGTGTTTCTGTGGCCTTATGCAACCAAACTCTCTGGTGACAAACAATGAGTGTGTACCTAGGCATAGGAAATTCCGCACCAACATGCAGAAGAACTTTTACACAGTGAGGGTGACAGAGCCCTGGCACAGGCTGCCCAGGGGGGTGGTGGAGTCTCCTTCTCTGTCGATATTCAAGACCCGTCTGGACATCTATCTGTGTGACCTGTCCTAGGGAAGCTGCTTTGGCAGGGGGGTGGACTCAATGATCTCTCGAGGTCCCTTCCAACCCCTACGATTCTGTGATAAACACATGACAGCAGCTGGTCCAGGAAACTTATAGGGAAGAGACTTCAAAGAGTCCTCCTGGGTTATTTTTGGCCAATTGATTTCATATATTTTTTTAAATGCTGAAATACCAGGAGTTGAAAGCAAGCACCACAGGCTTGTAAGCTAAATTCTGCAGTGTAAAAGGGTTTTGATATGGAAGAAAATAAAGACATGTAAATAAACAGAAAATGGGATTTGATGAAACACGACGTAGAATTGTGTGCGTCGTGTCAAGTGCAAATATCTTTCTTTGACTTTTTCTGCAAGAGGAAAATACAGAGGATCCAATCAATCTGGGCTTCAGTAAAACATGCGACAGTTCATCTACACAGTTAATTGAAACAGAGGAAAGGAGGACTGCCTCATGGTGTTTAAGGTCTGTAAGAAAGTGACTAAAAGAGAGATGCTAGACTGCTGTGCCAAAACCCCCAAACTTTTCTTTTAAAGAGAAACTAGTGGTGTGCCCTGTCTGACCTAGTACAAAAAATGGGGATGTTCAACCAAGTGTGCAGGCAAGGAAGCAACAGGGAACCGATATGGGGGGGAAACTGAGAATGCTGTATTGAAATACTACAGTCACATATGAACTGAAGTGCTGGCTACTTGTAGGACAAAACCCTGTGCATACAGGTGTCTCAAGTAAAGACGCAGAGGCACCAGTGTAAGCTGGCCCGTGAGTCATTCAAAGGCAAAGCTTAAAATTTTTAGGGTGAGGTCTGTTTCCAAGAAACACAGAGGTAGAATTTCATCTGTCGTTATTTGCGAAACCGGAAACATTTGGGGGGACAGAATTAAATAACAATATTTCAGGAAAGATGTATGGTGTAGCAAATAACATCTAAGAATGTATGAGAGGAAACGCTTGTAGGCAGAGGCAATATCTTTTATTAGACAATTGAGACAGTTGGAAAAAAAAGGCTGGTGAGCTTTGGGCATACGTGAAAATTACTTGTATACCCAAAAGCTTTCCTATTTTTTCTAACTATATCAGTGATCTAATAAAATTTATTACCTCTCCTTACAAACCTTATCTCACAAATTCAAAAGTTGCACAAAAGGGCTGTTAGGCTGACGAGAGGAGCAGAAAGTCTGTTTCATAAGAAAAGACTAAAATGACTTGTTTAGCTCAGGAAAACAAAGATTGAGAAAGGACATGATAGCTGCCTAGAAATAAATAGCAAGCAGGTAAATTCCCCCAGAACAGAAGTGCTATTTAACATACAAGATAATGTTGGCATAAGTATAAACAAGTCCTGAGTAAATATAGAGGTGAAGTCAAGAGAAAAATAGGAGTGAAGTTCTAGACTGCCTTTCAAAGAGTGGTGTTAGCAAAAAGACAATTTTCAAAGCGGAACTTAATGAATTTATTTAAATAATTACATTTAAAAGTTGCCAGAATAGCACAGAGTTGGAGTATAGGTATATACCGACTTTATGACTCTTTCCAGTGATCCTCATGATCCCAATAAACTGGCCTGGAGCTGACTGTGACCATACTACTCATCATCACAAGCAGCATCTTTTAAAGTGCCTGGAGACACTGCAGTCACGTAACACTTAGTGATGAACTCCAAATGCTGGATGTGCAGAAGGGCACAGTATGAGGTTCGTTGTCACATCCAGGCTGGCTGGAATTTTACCAGAGATGTGGGACGGGCTGGAGGAACTGCTCATGCTGCACACACAAATAAGCTAGACCAGCCTAGATACTGAACTGGTTCTGGGTTTTGTCTGAGGAATGAAAGGACCCTGGAAGCTCTCCGTCATGCATGCCCTGTGCATGCATGATCAAGTGAACAAGATGCAGAATCACAAAACCAGAGTGATTCAAACTGACCTATGAGGTGCTTCATGTTTCAAAACTCTATGAAAACCCCAATATATGCATACGAATTAACACCTACTAGAGTAACATGTCAAAACATAACTGCAAATAGGAACCATCATGAAATCTGAATGTCTTTCACTGTGGTTTCAGAGGTATTAGGACAAGTGGTAGATACCCCATGTTTTATCTAGTGATTCAGGAGTGATGTAGATCAAACACCAATAAAACAAAAATCAGCAAAGAAGTAATAATGATGTGGAAGTCATGGGGGAAATTTTATGCTGCTCAACACACTGAACCTACTCAAAACAATTTTGTTCTGTTACCTTCACATGCAAAGTTGTACATCTAACAAGCAGGCAGCGCAGCTACACCTGCAGAACGGAGGGCTGCAAAGTCCTAAGCAGTGTAAAGCCTTTATTGGCCACAGAAAACTGACAACAAACACAAACTCCTCGTGGAAAGCCACAGCAATAATGTCATCTTCAGATGAAGGAAGCAGAAGATTGGTGAGTGTAAAAATCAGGAGTATGTTAACCTCAGTGTTCATCATCGCTACGGCTGTTTCTGTCTACAGGTCCCGTGCCTCTGTTTTTAAAAAGAAACAGGGGGGAAATACTCAAAGGGTAGAAAAAAATATTTTGGTGACTATGCAATCAGTGATCAGGACAGAAGACCAGACAGCCATCTTAAAACCAACTCGCTATTTAACAGCTGGACGAGCTTTCAAAACAAAACCAAAGTACTCAGCATACAATCTACAGGGTTCTTACCAAAGCCTGCATTTTCTATGAAAATGACCTCTTTTAGAGAAGTCTGTCACTGCTTTTCTAAAGAGTAGCTTCCTAGGTTATTTCTTCCATAGTAATGAGTCCCTTTTTAAACTGTATGGACTCCAATATTGCTTGCTCCCAGCCTTTTCAGGCACTATTTGTTACCTATCTTCAAATCACGTACAACAGAGAGCCTTGTATTATTCCCTGCTTGTTCCTTTGCTTCTTTCAACCTTTAAATGGAATTAAGGTGTTTTTTAAAACAAACAACTTTACCGAGTTCACTTCTGTTTTTCTCTTTGCACAACACAGCACATAAGAACAGGCGGCCTCTCGAAAAGCACCGCTCTCTTTCCACCCTGTATTCACATTTCAAAGCCTGATGCACAAGCTTCTAGGTGAAATGGTGAATTTTCCATTTCTGGAGGCAGGTGGATAACTCCAGCAAGTGACAGCTTCATCTTGGGTGCCAATATTCTCCCCGTACCCACTTTCATCATTTTTAGATCAGGTTCAATGTCTTCACTGTGATGAAGCTCTTATAAAGATTGCTGCCTCCACTACGAGTGGGATACGGAGCAATAACAAAACTGCTGCAGTTTATCTCCCAGAGGTATAGAAATAAAACACCACCACTTAACTAAATAAACTGGGCTGTAAAGTGTGACAGTTCAATAGCAGCTTCGTAGGCAGCTGGGGTATTCCTGCAGGAAGAAAAATCCAGTCCTGGAGAGCAGAGGAGGCAAGGCAGAAGGGGGCATGACCCTTCATAGGTGTGGTGAGTTAAACAGCCCCTGTGAGTTGGAAAGAACCCAGCCCCTTCTCAGCCTCTGGGGCTAAAATGTTCAGCCCCCACCAAATTTAAGCTACTGGTATAGATTTCAAGGTCCAAGCTAATAATCATAGAATCATAGAAACATAGAATCATAGAATGGCATGGGTTGGAAGGGACCCCAAGGATCATAGAGCTTCAACCCCCCTGCCACAGGCAGGGCCACCAACCTCAGGCCTGGATCTGCACAAGGTTGCCCAGGGCCCCATCCAACCTGTCCTTGAACACTTCCAGGGACGGGGCATCCACCCCCTCTCTGGGCAGCCTGTTCCAGCACCTCACCACTCCTTCTGTAAAGAACTTCCCCCTAATATCTAATCTAAACCTTCCTTCCTTTAGTTTTAATCCATTCCCCCTTGTCCTGTCATTGTCTATCCTTTTAAAAAGTTGAATCCCCTCCTGCTTATAAGCTCCCTTCAGGTACTGGAAGGCTGCAATGAGGTCCCCCCGCAGCCTTCTCTTCTCCAGACTGAACAAGCCCAGCTCCCTCAGCCTCTCTTCGTAGGGGAGGTGCTCCAGCCCTCTGATCATTTTTGTGGCCCTCCTCTGAACCCTCTCCAACAGTTCTACATCTTTCTTGCATTGCGGGCCCCAGATCTGTATAAACAACCTTATTAAACCGAATCCTTGCTGATTTGAAACTTCAGAAGATGGTGGCACTGCAGATAGGTGCAAACTGGTTTCGGCAAAGAAAGCTCTCCGATACCAGATGCATGGAGCTCACTGAAACCACACGAAGACCTTGGTGTCACACAGAATGTATGCTGAGGACTGCCACCAGTTAGAATGTTGTGTCCATCTGCACTGCTGAACACCTAAGAGAAAGCAGCCTGCTTCTCCTTTTCTTTTCCTTGCTAAAGAGTATTTATGCTTTAATTTCATCTTCCTTGTAAATTAGTACTTTCAACTTTTAATTTTCCTTTGCCTAGCCACAGACTTGTGGGTATCACAGAAGAGCCATCTACTTCACCTGTACAAGCAAAGGAGACTCTGTTTCCAAGTGTTAATACTTTGCAATTCCTCTTAAGGTTTGCTCTTTCTTGTGCTCATTTTAATCTTTGCTTATGGACATGGTATGATAAAATAATTGGAAAACCAACACAGTGTCTACAGAACCAAAAACTTGCTGTCATTTTAACTGAATCTGGGAAACTGACTTTGGTGACATCAGAATCTGGGAAAGTCACCTGTGGGTCAACTAACTTCAGTGTGCACCACCTCAACCTGAGCAGACACAGCTCTCCCACCACTACAGTTCCCAAAGACTTCTCCCTCACCTGTCACTGCTGAAGACCTATTGTCCTGAATTCAGCAGCCAATCCTGTAGTTCCCATACCCACTACCACAGGTAGAGCCTGACAGTCGTTACTATTCATGAGTTGTAAGGATTATCTTCCAGTTGACATAAATACATCTCTACCTGTTGCATATCAGGAACTGAACAGTCTCATTCCCTAGAACAGTTTCAAGGAGCTAAGGAAGTTCAGTAACTCACAACTGCAGATGGTTTTAGTGACTGCACGATGGAGACAGTCACAGGAGATGTAATTGGTCACACTCCTCCACTGTGGGGATTTAAAGAATGAAGAATTTCTAGAAGAGGTAACTTAGACACAAAACCAGAAGCAAACCAGAAGCTGAAAACTTAATTTGAGCCCAAGTCTTATTTCAGTTTTCAGTGTATGGATTCTTCTTCCTGCTATTGGGTTCTATTTTCCCCCTCTAAACTATTCTACATTCTATCTGCACTCTCCTTATCGTTCCCCTCCCTTTCATCTTCTGCCCACACATCTGTGGAGGGGGAAGAAATAAAAAAGAACACATCTACAATTATGGAACTAATACAGACTGGTATTTTTAGTATTCCAGGACTAAATTTTTGGCCTGGGTAGCTTAAGTTATCAGTTCTGTACCTTACCCTTTGCAAAGAGCTGTTTAAATAGCACAGCATTCAGAAAGTCTGTCATGAAGGATGTGAACCCCTAGATGCCAACAACTGGGCTACTGGCTGACAGTGTTTCAGCTTCTCATTTTGTAACTGTTGTTGTAAACAAACCTAAAATAAACATGCATGACCATCAGCTTGTCACCCTCCTTATGTCCTCCAAATTACAGAAAAGGAATTTTTCAGAACACCTCTGTAACAGTTTGTGGACATCAACTAAAAAAAAGGTGCTTAGAAGGGTGAGATTCAGTTCTCCTGCCTATCAGATGGAGAAAATGAGACAAAGGCAAAATTACTTTTTCAAAATTATACAACAAGACAATGGCAGAGTCCAGTTACAATTCAGAGCCTTCTAATCCTATAATCCTCTTTCCAAAATCTCTTAGCACGGCCAAACGTTGTGTGAATAACACAGTGATTCCAGTGATGGCCGTGAATGCTCTAACCTGGGTGTCACAGACTGACCATTCAGGTGACAACTAATTCATAGCCATATTAAACATCTGGATTCAAGATATTTCACAGCTAAAGTCTCTGACTACAAGCACTAAATTAAATGGCTTTAATTGTAAAAACTTTTTTTCCTAATTGTAAGTTGTTGAAGTAGACTGCTGAGTCAGCATTGTATAAAAACTTAAGTCTTAGGCTAAATAGGGAGGTGAAACCATAGCAATCTATGGCCCCTCTGCTGTACTGTAATTCTATCCCTAAATTCCACTCCTTGTTGCCGAGTGTAGATTGTATTTACCACTTGACTTAATGGTCTTAAAGGTCCTGTTCAACTCAAATGATTCTGTGAGTCTATGATTCTGCTTGACACCAACCTGGTTTGAACAGATCCCCAGCAACCCACCAGCACAATTTGTCTGGTACCAGAGAGCTGCCCCTTTTTTCTGAGAGAACCAATGAGCTGGATGAAGTGTTTGGGAGGCTACGAAGAACAGCTGCCAGTTACCTTTCCTAAAAAAACCCCACCAAACCCCAACCCTGCAGACCCTCACTTCATCTGATGGCCAACTCGTTCAATCTGCAGCTCAGTCCTTGTACACCCCTCATCATCTGCCAGAAAAGTGGGTGGGCTTGAAAACCCCTGGGTTTTCTGGACATGCCAACCCCGTTCACCCTAAGGGTGTGCCAACAGCTACACTCAGTAGGTATCACAGGGGGTCACACCACAAGGCCCTTTTTTTCTGCCAGAACAAAGTACACAGCACACACCTAGCAACATGTACCATTAACTCTGAGCATCAGAGCTTTTAGATCTCCAGTTGCTCGAACTGCTTAACTGGCAAAGCATGTTAAAGGTGTGAAACTTTTCCAAGAAACTTCTCTGCTTACGTTTTGTTTATGTGCACAAGCTACAGGTGTTTAGAAAGTCGAAGCTCGTAGTTGTGAATGCCTGAATTTCAATCAAACCTTGTGAGGTACAGCAAGTCTTCCACTACTTCAAGGTTCTTTGGATTTAAGGACGCCTCTACATTTTGAATTGGTCTGCCTCTCACTAGTCTGATGACACTACCCATTTCTCCTCCCTTTCACTGCCATGAATCTTTTTGATGGGTGTGTATTAACCCGCTTCTCCCTCCAAACCCACATGGCCAGTGATGAGACAGATGAGTGAAAAGACAAACTGCCCAACACATGGCACTCCAACAATAACTACTGCCTCCCAGTTGCTTATCCGTGGCTTTCCAGGCTTAGCTTCTCGCTGTCCACTGGGTACCTAGCAAAAAAAGACCCAATTATAAAAACTGCTGCAATTTTAAAGTTGTAGGATTAAAACAGGGCAGAGCAGCTCGTCAAGGCATCAAAGTACCCAACCTCAAACACAGCACTCAACTGTCACCTCTTCGAAGCTGAGGACACTCTCTCACAGTACTCCAGCAAACTTGCAGCAGTGATTTGAGTTGTCCAAAAGTTTAGTTTGGTACTTTGTGTTGAGAACTTAAGGCTCACAGGGAGAGCAAATGCTCCTGCCTCAAGCACAGTCATACTGAGAAGCATGAGGAACACCTTTGTGGACTGTAGCAATTTTGGCTGTCTAATCTTAATCCATGGGTACCAGTCCATTAAAATTTACATTCAACAGCAAGCTCAGCTGTGTGACCTCTGAAGTGCTGCTGTTCCCACTCTCCCCACACCTCTATTAGGACAGGGCTGTTTCAAAGGACACAGGGAAAGGTGCACTCATTTTTAAAGGGTCTAATTCTAGAACCTCACGGAGTTATGTCAGTGGACTTAAAGCTCTGCAGAAACTTAAGGGAAATTAGCTGGAACCTGAAACTACCATTTTTCATCTTCCTTGTGCAGACACCTAAGAGAAAAATAAATCACTTACAACCTTCATCCACAAGGCAACAAGTCCTAGGTACTACCTTTTTAGTTGAGTTAAAGGTTCGGGAAACTGTTTGCTAGTAGAATAGTAGGTATACCAGACACATCAAGGGGGATCTTCTCCAAAGAGGAGCCTAAGAACACCTCCAAATACACTGTGAATGGTCAATATATAATTAAATTACGACTTTAGAGACTGAAACTGTAATTAAGGCCTCACATTAGTTTACACTAATTAAAATTCCACCACCCCTCAAAAACCACAATGCTAGACAGCAAAGGTTATTTACTCTGGCACTGCTGAAGCAAGATTACGTCATGCCTGCTGTAACTTGGTAGTTAATTTTTTACCTTGCCTTCGAACCAAGGCAAAAGCTGAAACATCAACTTCCAACATAATGCATTTAATACTATTTGCCACTCAACAGCACGTTTGAGTTTGGTGCTACTGGTTCTGTTATCGCAGCTTTCAATCCCAAGGTGTGATTTCCTCAAGAAAAACTCACAGGACCTCACAATAATGCAGGGCCAGCAGTGTTTATTTTCATTTTCCTTTAATTAAACACAAATGCATCTCTCAGTACGATGATTCCGCTTTGCCCTTCGTAACTTGGCGGCGAGGTGACTGTATGTAAGGCTTCAAGGCTGAGAGGACAAGAGGCCCCGAAAGCCGCGGCTTTCCACTTCAGTTCCCAGCATCCCGTGTCTCAAGTTAAGGCAAAGGCCGCCACGACCTTAACCCGCTCCTCGCTGGCGCTACCTTGAGCCGCTGCCGCCTACTCCCGCATCGCAGGCTGCGTCCCCAGCAGTCAGCTCTCAGAAGCTGCCGGGCAGCCCGGGAACAGGGAGCCGTCCCAGCGGCAGGGCCGCGGAACGGGGGACTCGAGGCCGGGCAGGCGAACACCGCGTCAAGTCCTCTCTCCTCCGGGTCCCGCGGCGGCGGTGGCAGCTGGGGAGGCTCCCGGCCGCGGGGCTACAGCTTCCGTTGCTTGTGCCGGGGGTTGGTCTTACAGTAGACGTAGAGGCGGCCCCGCCGCCGGACAATGTAGCAGTCCTTGCAGCGCCTCCTCAACGAGGTTTTCGTCTTCAGCCCAGCGAGGAGCGGCGGCAGCAGCAGCCCAGGCGGCGGCGGGACGGCCAGCAAGGCGCGGGGAGAGGCCGCCCCGCACCACAGCGGCTGGGCCTGGCTCGCCAGCGCGGGCAGCGCCGCCGCCCGCCACCACGGGGCCAGGGAACAGATAGGCGAGCGACCCAGCGAGCGGAGCGGCCCGGCGGCGGCCCTAGCCAAGAAGGACAGCATACTCCGCGCCCTACGAGGACAGCACACCAGTGAGGACGCCCGCTCCCATCCTACGCTCGCTCCCCCATCCCCAAGAGAAGGCACCAGGACCCTACCACGCTGCGCCCTGCGACCCGCCACTCACCTCCCGCAGGCAACCCGGCGCATGCGCGGGGGGCAGGACTAGTGCTGCGCCTGAGCGGGGGTAGGGCGTGTCACGTGGTCGGTTCAAGATGGCGGCGCCCGGAGCGACCTTCCGCCGCCTACCGCCGCTGAGCCGCTTGCTGTCGCTTCGCCCGGTGGCTGTTGCCGCCGCTGTCCGGCCTTACGGCGTGCGGGCCTCCGGTACCGGCGAGCTGGTGACGCACACGGGGCAGGTGAGCACGGGGCTGCAGTGAGAAGAGGGCGGCGCGGGGGTCGGCGCTGCCCGTTCGTTTGCCCGGAGAGGGCGGACGAGTCCGGGCCGCGCCTCCCGCCGTACCGGCGCCTGTGGCAAGCCCAGTATGCTCTGGGGGCTGCGAGCGGCAGGCTGCGGGGCCGCTCCCTTCGGTACGCGCCGCGGACGTTAATGCCCGCAGGTGACGCGTATAGGCGCGGGGTGCGCGCCTTGTTAATTGGGGAGCGGGTCGCCAGCCGCGACCGTGGGTCTGTGTGCCGCAGCGCTGGCGGGCTGCGGGGTCCCCTTCTGCCGGCAACTCGAGGCCGCGCTTTGCCTGGCCGGTGGTACAGGAGCTGGGTGCGGGGGGCCCGGCTGGGGAAGCCGGCCGGGAGGCAGCGCGGAACTTGAGCCTACCGGCGTACTGTGCTCCGCCCGCGGCGGCGCCTTAAGCAGCGAGCCTTGTGCTTGCTTCTACGGCCCGAGCTAGAACTTCTGGTGATCGGCTTCCAGCGCGCACACCGCCCCCGCTCCCTTCCGACGCCGCGCTCCCTTTCCCGTGCTTGCGAGACGACGGCCGTGGCCCAAACCGGGGACGCCGCTTAAGCTGTTGATTCTCGGCGGTCCTGTCAGTCTTTGCGTTCCTGGGTGCTGGCTATCGCCGTTTCAGTAAGAGCGTTTCTTTTGTGTCTCAGGTTTACGAAGAGAAGGATTATAGAAGAGTTCGGTTTGTTGGACGGCAAAAGGAGGTAACTCATTTTACTTCTACTGAGGTGGTTTGTGGCGTTGATTGTTTGGTTTGTTTGTTTTAATACCTGCTATTGATATTCTCAGCTTGGTTGTCATTAAAAAACAACCTAAAGCAACCAAAACTCCACAAAAATTCAGTCAAATGCACAGAAACAAAACCACCCAAACACAAAAACCCACCAAAATATAACTGGTTTGGATTTAGGGTTTTGGTGTGGGAGGTTTTTTGATTTTTGATTTATCTTTTTCACTACAGCTTGTAGTAGCTTCTGTTTATCTCCCTGCTTTTGGTAAATTTGGAAATTTCAAGGCTTGTCCTACACCTGTTAATTGCTTACATTTTATGCTGTGGAAGTTGTAGGAGTTTGAGCATCTTAAACTTGCACCACTCTGTTTTAAGCATGTGTGTTTAAAAAAAAATTAAGCATGTATTTAGTGTCCTTTGTGTTTGGAAAAATCACATCATTAAGTGCTCTGTTGAATTGTGCATTTAAGCAGATCTGTTTATCCCTTTAAATTGTGTGTCTTGAAGCTTAATTTGTTTCTGCATAGTTAAAATCTTGACCTTTAGCCAAATGGAATTTTAAATGAGGACACTTTATTTCCAGAGCTTAGAAAGCATTTGCTGAAACAGTGGTGTAATAAATAAAACTAAAATATGAAATAATGACATTTTCTTGCAGGCTTGTTGCTGCTGCTCATCAATAGAGTGGGCATGTGAGATGAAGTCCTTCAGCACTGAGCTCTTGCTAGTGATCAAGCAGCACAGCTCCATGACTGATCTGCTGGCCTTTGGGAGGGGAACAGTTTCAGCTAAATTGTATTCCTCAGTGCCCAAGCACCTGATCAGTGCCTTAGTGTTAGTGCTAGAAATGTGGGTGTATGGTAGAGGCATTAAATGTAAGGTGAGGTGGATTTTTAATGTGGATTCCAAGTTAACCTGAACTAATTACACTGATTTCTGAGGTTTTCCTATTGAGTTTACCTCACTGTATCACGGATACAATTTAACTTGTGCTGTGAGGCAAAAATAGGGATACTACCTGGGAAGTAGTTAAATGAAAATGTCACTTAAAATGCTGAAGTAGCTTCTTCTGGGAGGATAGTGGCAAAGAGTATGTCTCTCCCAAAGGCAATGCCTGTTCCTGTGCTGTATCTGTAACTTTGTAAGAAACACTCCTTGAGCCTAATTGTCCGTAGGGCACCAGGTCCCTCAGGTGTGCCTTTGCCGGCCATGGATTTCAGGCTCTCCGTGGTGAGGAACACCCAGGATTTTCAGTTTGGTCCAATTCATACTCCAACAAAAGACAAGCTTTAAGTCTGCTAAGTAAGGTTTAATGCTAGGTTTTAACTGCAAAATTTACATCTTAAATACTAAAACAATCCTCATCCATGCTTACTAAGGAGATCTCTCTAGGGCCTTCGCCGTTATATCCCAGTGTGTTTCAGCCTCTTGGGTTGGTGTTTCACAGCTGTGTCTGTAGTTCAGCTTTGTCTTGTTTCTGAAGCTAAAGCTAGCTTGTGAAGTTGGTGACTCTGCTTTCTCAGTCACTTCTGTGCATTTAGTATGCTCTGGGTGATAGAGCCTGGCTTGTGATCAGCTCAGTCTGGCCATGGCAGCTTTCTTGTTGGGGCATGCAGCCACTGGATGCAGAAGCCCTCTGTGAGGACACCTGGGCCTGTGCCTAGGTGCTGCACATGGCTTTCCCAGGCAATGGCCAGGCCCAGGGGCACGGCCCAGAGCTCATGGGTATTGTCCCCTCAGTTCTGCCCGTTAATGAGATCCACATGTGTTAGCTAAAACCACTGTTGTCTGTGCTGGATGTGCAGGACCGAGGGATTAGTGCTGTCAAGGGCCCAAAACAAGTAGCTGTGAGAGAAACTGACCATGGCAACTGCAAAACTGCATCTGCTACAGTCCTACTAGCATCATCCTGCCCTTTTAGAGTCCCCGAGGTACCACAGGGCCTAATTCAGCACTGCCATTCCCGCTTTGGCTCTACCCTTTCTGTTGGGCTGGTGCAGCAGCTGAAGCTGTGAGGGAGAACCGACCTCAGAACCAGTCCATTTTAAATACAACATCGTCCTTCTCTCTGGATTTTTGGACTTGGGTCTGTTCCAAGTTTGGTTTTATCTCTTGGCCTCCTGGACTGTGTACTGGCACAGACTAGTAGGTAGAAAAAAGCAGCAATGGGATTGTCAAACTGGTGCTGTGGGCAGCAGTAAAAATATTGCTCACTGAATTATGCATTGGCCAAGCAGTGTTTGGATGTGCTGAGGGAAACATCCCATTCCTCCCAACCACCTCTGTCCTTTAATTAGAGGGACACAGTGTAACTGAAACCACTGTTTCCTCTTTCCCCCTCAGGGTTTTTTCTTAGGTTGGTTGGGTGTCCTGTCCCATCCTCCCTCCAGCATGTTTTCAAATGAATCCCTAGACTTTTTTTTAGTAGTCTGAACTACAGACAAGTCATAGCTGTATGGTGGATGAGAGATTCTTGCTTCTCCCGTCTCCCCACAGGTACCTTTGTGGTTAAGAAACGTTTGGAAAAGTGAAGCTTGAAGCAGAGGTGCACCAATGGTGCTATCTCCTTCCTCCTTTAGAATGGAATGAAGGATGCACAAGTTTGAGCTTTATTAAAAGGAGCAGTTGGCAAAGTTACGTATGACGTGCTGACACAGCCCCCAAGCAGTAAGGTTCTTGATGTCGCCAGTTTCACAGAATCACAGGGGTTGGAAGGGCCCTTGAGAGATCATCGGGTCCAACCCCCCTGCCAAAGCAGCTCCCTAGCACATATTGCACAGATAGGCGTCCAGACAGGTCTTGAATATCTCCAGAGAAGGAGACTCCACCACCTCCCTGGGCAGCCTGTGCCAGGGCTCTGTCACCCTCACTGTGTAAAAGTTCTTCCACATGTTGGTGCGGAACTTCCTGTGCTCCAACTTGCAGCCATTGCCCCTTGTCCTGTCCCCACAGACCACTGAAAAGGGGCTGGCCATTTCCCCCAGTAAAATTTGCTTTATTACTGAAAGTTGAACGTTTTGTGAACTTTAGTTAGCTGTCATCTTCTTTAGGTAAAGAAAATCTGGTTGTTGGCAAAACTGCCTTTAACACGGTTTTACAAAAAATGCAGTATTTAGGGAGACTTAATTGCAGGTTTGGTAAAAGATCTGAAGTTGTTGTTTATAGAACTATATAACAATACAACTGTAGTTCTTAGGGATAGAGTTAATGGACACTTAGCTGTGTTTTTCCTAAGAATCTCATCTTCACTGAAATACCAACATGTTTATGAACCCCATGTGGAGAACCATAGGTAGTTCCTTCTTTGGGTCCTGCTGAGGCACACACATGTTGCTGCGTGGCAGGGCTGTCTGGAGGTGGATACGTTTGCCAGCCCATGCAGGAAAAAGCCCTTCTTGTTGGTGATGTGCATATTTCAGGAGGTGTTTAAGAGGGATTTACAGACTGGCATAGTGACATTTATGGAATTATTTATTTTAATGCTGAACAATTTGTCTTTCTGATTGTTATGTATCATGTTCATGTTTTCCTGAGATTCCTGTTCAGTGATAGAACAAGGCATGTGGTGAGAGGCTCTAAATTACCAGCAGTTATATCTCACTCCTGACCTTACTTGTCCCACTATTATTTGTTGAGTTTATCAGCAGTGAGTCTCATGTAGTCACTAAAGCATAATACAGAGTCAGTGTCAGTCAAGTATCTTCTGTTCCTGTTCACCTCTCTGCTGAATCTGCTCCAGTCAATGGTGTAGGCCTGAGCACTGATGCAGCCTGCATATCAGGGGTATCTTTTGCAGACTTTAACGTGCATGGTTCACTGGTCTGCCTTGCTGCATGGACTAAGAGTTGGTGGAGGAGGTTGGAGGAAACCTATGCTGGAACTTCTCAAAATAACTGTAATGGAACTGCTTGGGGGTAGTAAATAGCAGTTGCTTTCTGCCTGAGTGGGGAAGGTATCTGAGAGTTTCCTTTTTCTCCTACAGGTGAACCAGAGTTTTGCCATTGATTTGATAGCGGAGCAGCCTGTGAGTGAAGTTGAACAGAGAGTGATAGCATGTGATGGTGGTGGTGGAGCTTTGGGGCATCCTAAAGTATACATAAACCTGGTAATGTCTTTGTTCTGCATGTGTAGTATGTTTTGCCTGTAAATTCTTGTTTGTAAGATTATCTGCTTTTTGGCATGTTAGCTTAACAAAGTAAAAGGAGTAACCACCCAAGATGCTCATTTTATTTGGTACCTAATATAAAATTAAAATTTCAGAGCTGAAGAGTTAGAAGGCTTCCATTTGAAGTTACAGAAATTCCTTTTGAAATACTTATTTGTTTTATAGGACAATCATTTTAAAAAAGTAACTGAAGTAATATGAACAAATAGTGCCTTGAGAGCAAAAAAAATAATATGCTTGCTGTGCTTTTAGACACATACTCTAATTTTAAATGCCACCATGTAGATTGAGCATACATTTGTAATATTCTTAGGAATATGCAGTTTATTCTGAATCTTGCAAGTTCAAGAAAAAAAAAAGGAGGGGGAAGCACAAATCAAATGATTCTTTCAGTGTTTGGGAATCTTGGTAGTTCTCAAGACTGAATGTGTCCATCATGGTCAGAGAATCAGTGTAGAATAAATGTTGCCTTATCCTCCTATTGGCAGTAGTGATAGTTTTCAGTATATTGTTATTCCAGAGACTAAAAATATTGGAGCTGCTGTCATGTCCTCAGTGGAATCAGTGATGACCTGTTGTTTGGGTACTGTTCATAGTCAGACCCTGACTGCAGATGTCTTAACATCCATCTTTGCTTCCTCATCTAAACTTTGACATTTGCTTAATACCCAGAAGAATGCTGGGGGAGAGCTGGTGTCCTTTGGTGTCAGTGCTGTTGTGACTCCTAACTATGAACACAAGCATTTTTGTTTTGAACAAAGAATGGACTTCGTAGTGATTCACTTTACATTATTTACATTATTCAAAGTCAAATGCTTAGAGATTGTAATTTCCAATACTTGGGAAGCTTGTGTTGTTCAGCCTTGAGTTAACTTCTGTAGCACAGTGCTCCTCAGTTGTGTTCGTGGTGATTTCTTTGACCTGTGCCATGCTCTTCATGAAGAATGCTTTAGGTTTTGTGAACTTTGAGATCTTTTTTGTGTTAACAATCAAATGGCAAGGTGCCTGTGGTTTAGTTCTTGAGAGCTAATGTCTGCAAATAGAGGGAATTGTGTTAGGCCAGATTTGTTCCCCTAGTCCTAATAGTTGAAATCCAGGCTTTCAGGGGTGGAGGGTAGTCTGGCTTTTTCAGTTCTAAGCCTTTATTAAGGAAGGAGAACCATGAGTTTTTCTTTGGGTTTTTTTTAGTGAATAGTTATGTTGCTAAATAACAGAGGATCCCTGAGTGCTAATCTAACTGTGTTTTGTTTTGTTGTGTTAGGAAGGACTGCAACAACAGCTTGCAGTCAGTCACCCTTCTAAATGTAAAGAAAGATGTGTGTCTTTTGGAGAGAAGAATAAAAATCTTCATACAGTAGTAACTGCTACTTTTCTCCAAAATGCTTTCTTTCAGAATTTCTCCCAGAGCTCTACTGAAATTTCCTCCTTCCTGTAACTAAATCTGACAGGTTAGATTACCGGTCAAAATTCCTATCTAGATATAACTTGGAAATGCCAAATCCTATTCTGTATTAAAATAATTATGAAATGATCTTTCCAGAGCATTGAAACAGATACGATTGAACTGACTCAAAATGTCCAGTTCAGTAAGAAGATCCTTTATTACTGAAGAGTTATCACTTGGCTTGACATTAAAATTACATTGTTGAGCTCAGGTCTGGTAGTTAAAAGGCTGACAGAATAGAAGCTGGGTAGGATACAGGGAGCAAGCATGACCCTCATACCATCATTCTTACTCTGTGTTTCAAATAACATTACATGCTGTATTTCAGTTATTGATCGTTTTTAAGATGGCACATGTAAGTAAGAGAAAACTTGTAATTTCTGAAAGTTTTGTAAAGTGAAGCTAGCAGCTATTGCATTTGTTGTATTTTTTTTTCAGGACAAAGATACAAAGACCGGAACATGTGGCTACTGTGGACTTCAGTTTAAACAGAAACATCACTGAAGGATTATCCCTGCTGGCTTGCAGATTTCTGTTCAGATGTTAACGTTTAACTATAAGTAAACCAGATAATTAGAAACCCAAGAGTAGCGTTTGTGTTTATCTTAACTGTGGAAAGTCCAGTCTACCTTTTAAAAACCTACTTGTCAGGTATTTGAGAGCTGAATGGTGTTGCAGGATCTGCTTTGTGCTTAATGGGATTCTCATGGAACACATGTCCAGCCTTGTTTGGCAGACTTCTCGCAGGTTTGGAAGAGGCCCTTGGCTGCAGCATAAGTTTGCTTTGTATTGGGTAGAATTGTAGTCTTTTCAACACTGAATTGGATGTAAATGTTTACTGGGGGATTAATTATCCTAGTTGTTTGTCTTTTGGCGTTGTTGGATGCTATTTGTTCATGGCCTAGTGTCTATAGCTAGATTCACAAATGGAAGCACAGAGATGATATGATACTCAGCATTACACCTGGAAGCAAGGCTGTCATCCCTGAATTAAGTAGCTACACTTGCTGCTACTTTAAAAGACACATCCAGTGCCTTAGAATGGTAATTTTTGAGCTGGAGACCTAGCTAAGGTGGCACATGTGAAAGGTGAAGACATTAGCATTTGACCTTCAGTTGAGAGGATAACAGTGTAACTAGCTGATTCTTCCTGGGGTTCACAATCTGTCAACCTCTTTAGGAACTGGGTCTTGTCAGACTCAAATTAGGGATTGCTCCATTACAGGTAGCAATTTCCGCTCCTTTAATGCGGATAATCTGACAATGAGAGCATCCCCCTATGTGTAACACTACCGACGCCATGTGAGGTGGTTGTAGGACATCATCCACCTGCTTGCACTTATGTAGCATTCCAACATACAAGTGTCACTCTCAAACGGTGTCTGCAGAAGGAAGGTACAAGCTTTGGTCTCTGCTCCAGAGAGTATTTTAATCTGTTGTCAGTAAGTGACCTTTTTTAATACTGTTGATAGGACATGGCTCCTGGTAGCAACTGCTGCTTGACCAAACTTTAACAGGGCGTGATTGTAAACCTGCTGTTTATATCACTTTAGTTAAATTGATGTGGTGGTATCAAGTTGAACCAAGTTATGTGGGCCTACAGCTGCTAAACTTGCTTCTGTTGATTTATAGATGAAGTTGAGCCAACCTAGGCTTAAAGCAAGGTCTGAACTATTATTTCTGTAGAGGTTGTGTTGAGGAAACTATACTGCAATTACTCACATGCATGTACACCCCTCTTCATTCATTCCACCTGTAAGAGCTTTACCTCTCACTTGTTTCTTCCCATTCTTCCTCTTTTTCACTTTATTTTTGCTTTGCTGTTGCTTTCAGTGATCATCTGGCTGGCCTTCATTCTTTGTTTGGGAAGCAATATTAGAATTATGCATTGTAAATTCATTGTAAGTTCAGGTTAGGTTACTGAGCACTAACTCTATAAGCCTGGGGTCTGAGTGAGGCTGGATGGCTGTTAGGATGGTTTTGGGTTTGTGATGTTAGTGCAGTGGTCGAGACTGAATGTACATTGCATTTTGAGTTGTGCCTGAGCAGGTACAAAGATCACAGAATCACAAGATTGGAAAAGACCTTTGAAGATCATCAAGTCCAACAATTCTCATCCTAAACTAAACCATATTCCTAAGTACCTCATCTACCCTTTTTTTGAACACATCCAGGGAAGGTGACTCAGCCACTTCCCTGGGCAGCCTGTTCAGGCCCTGACAACTGGAAGATAGCAAAGGATCCTTTCCTAAAACCCAGTAACTTGCATTCAGCCTGTCTGACCTTATGCGAATCATCTGTCAACTGAGCATAACTGTGACGTTATAAACAGTCTTCTGGTAAGTCCGTCTCATTGCTCTAGATGTAAAATAATTACTTGAACTTGGAGTGTCTGTCCTTAGATGTAAATCTAGTTGCTTTTCAGCCTGGCTCTCCACCAGTTTGTAGTGTGGCTCTCATAGTGGGATCATCTCTGCAAAAAAACCCCTGAAACAAGTAATCATATGTGGCCCTCTTTCTTGGGCCTTTGACTTTCTTATGAATAATAAATCTGCTTGGATCACTGCTGCTCATAATAAATTAACAATGTTTAAATTGGCATGGCATCTGCTGAGGACCCAGACAAATCCCATCCCACTGGTCTCAACTATGGAATGCTGTTCTTGGATATCCTCCCTAAAGTACTTGTGATATGTGAAGCTGTTGACATCAGTGAAGCAAAGAAGGTCTCTACTGTGGTGACCTTCATAGGAAAGCGTTGCTGCTCTTTGATTCATACATGCTACGCTTGTGTCTCTTGTCGTGAATGACTGTTCACGTGATGTCTTGCACTTTGTGCCACACCATCTGCATGCCTGTGGAAAGGCCAGCCTTGATCTTCAGGGAAAAGAAGTGAGGAAAAGCAGAAGCTTTTACTGTGGTGGTCAGAGATACCTGTGAAAATGGGTTTATGAGGATGGACTAAAACACATCAGTATCAGATCAGCATTACAATTCTTGGGCAGCAAGTTCAGGCTAGAAAGCAGTAAGAAATAAACATTTCAGACTCTATCAGCCACTGTTTTGGAGTTTTTTGTAGTTGTCCTGGTTTTCAGCTGTGCTGAATTAACTTTCACAAAAAGCTGGGAAGGGACACAGCCAGGACAGATGACCCAAACTAGCTAAAAGAGATATTCCATGCCATATGACATCATACTCTGCATACAAAGGCAGCTAGGTGATGAGGAGCAGCAGCTCTGGGACAGGTGGAGTGTGCAGCCCTCAGGTTGGGTTGAGTCATCAGGTGAGAAATTGCATTGTGTATCACCCATTTTCTATATCCCAAGCACTGTGGGTTTCTTTCTTTGCTGTCCCAGTAACCAGTCCTTTTCCCAAACTGTGAGTTTTACTTTTGTCTCTGGGTTCTCCACATCTCACCGGGGAGGGAGGAGTGAATGAGTGGCTGTGTGGTGCTCAGCTGCCAGCTGGGGCTAACCACCATGGTAGATAATTCATCCTAGGCTGGAACTACAGTCTCTTGCTCCCATCACCAGAGTACAGGCCATGGTTGATATTTAGTAACTGTGGAAATATTGCAGTGTTCTTAACAACTGTATCTTGCCTTTACCTACTAAAATCAGATTGGCTCTTTACTACCATGTATCTTTCCCTGGTGAAAAGCACTGTGTATTTAAATTTCCAAAGCAAATAAGGACTATCAGTCCTTTTCTCCATACTGGTAGCTCTCTATCCTCTAATTAAAAATTACCTAAAATGAATTTACACAGCAAGTCTGTTCATAGTAGTGTTTTGTGTTCTTGTGACTATGACATAATATACCAGGGACCTGTTCTTAAGCTTCTTTCAGTTGTATGGAATCTAATTGTGCAAGTTGCTCTTGTAACAGGCTTCTCTAAATCAGCAGATGTTATACCTATGCTTCTTACTCTGACCTGCCAGTAATACTTGCACTTTGGTTGCTGCTGTTGCAAGTATTAGACAAAATGCAGCATATGGTAATGGCAGGACAAGATGTTTGGCTCTGTAGTACCCACATGGTCAGCATTCTCTGGTGCGTTCCCTGCTATAGGTCTACATTGGTTTGAGAGACAGTTAAGTCTTTCTGTGGCAGTGTCAGAGCACATACTCTAAATTTAAAGCCAGGGATCCTTGAGGAGTGCATCTGGCAGTTCACTCTTGCCAATGGAATAGACTGACCAGGAGAAAACGAACCTGCATTCGTCTTGTCATAAAGTTTGTGGTGCAAATTACAACTATTTTCCCCTTCTGGACATCTGTGTAACTAGTGAATAGCAGTTTGTTTTCATCATCAGAGACAATCAAGTACAGCAGGAAAAGTAAAATTAGAAACATGATGTGTATCATTAATGTAATTCTGATTTGGATGATCATCCTTTCACGTGCTTGTATTTTTTTCAAGCGTTGTCCAGTGTTAGCAGCATGTGCAGCAGGACATGCCTCGAAGACATTTTGCCCAGCTAGTGGCTCTATGCATCTTCTGTTGATACAACCTCCTGCTTTAGGAAGTCCTCCCCATCAGCCTGCTGTGCATGGGCTTTCATTGATGTCCTGGCAACTGTATGCCTGGAGAGATGCTATCAACAGCACTTCCTAGTGGAGATCTCATTTTAGTGAGCACTAGAATTCAAGCAAAAAGTTCTCAACCCTAAGCAGTGTGAATCCACTTGTGAAATGAAAATATATTTAGACATTACAGAAGTTACAAAATTAGCTGCAGCTTTGTAGGTATTTTCCCATTTCTTTTTTCCCCCTTAATGTTCTGCTTTGGTTTTAAATTTCTATTCTTGTTCTCTTCCATTTTTTCCCCCTCCCCAGTTCCTTTATTAGGGGCTAGGCCTTTGAAAAAGGAATGGTTATGTTATAATAAGCCTGTCTCTGTAGCAGCCTCTAATGCTTATCTCCTACACCAATAAGAGAGTGCCTGAAAAGTCTGTTCTCTTGGAAACTCTGTCACTTGGTCTAAAGCATGAATTAAACTGATTTAAGCAGGCAGTCATTTGGTTAGATTTTCTTTGTTGCATGGATCAAGAAATCTAGACTGCTTTCACTACAGTCATTAATGATTAAAATGAGATCTCTTTATTTTGTACTAATTACAAATGTAGGAGAAAAATCTAAGAGGAAATGTGAGGCTTTATAGCATAGCAAGCTGGAAAAAAATCACATAAACTGCTAGTCCTCACTTGTGATTTGTCCTAACAAGTCATTTCCATTTGTGCTGACTTTGTCTAAATATTGAAGTTGCCGACTTTCTTTGGCATGAATAACATTCAAAGATTTAAATTTGTTTTCTCTGTTGGAGATAAAAAGAGGGGGAAATTAGCATAGAAGCCTGATGTCATCTATTTACTTGGGATTGAATGTTTAGGGGATTTTTATTTGGTTTGGGTTTTTTTTTTCTTTCTTTACACATGCAAAACTTAGTTTAAGATTTTTCTGGCTATTTAAATTCATCTTCTAAACTTTTGAATTTTTTTCTTTGTGTGGTTGGGGGGTGTGTTGTGTGGGGTTTTGGGGGTTTCTTTGTTTGGTGGGTTTGTTTTGGTGGTTTGTTTTGGGGTGTTTTTTTTTAGGAAATAAAATTTCAAGTAAGATGGATCTTTGTTTCCAGGAAAGAATTGTTGATTAAGAGAGAAGAACACAAGATGCATTTTCTCTCTTCTCTTTAAATGGTCTGCAATTGGTAGCAGACCTATGATTTAGTACCTAATTAGGCTTAGGTAAGTAATTCAATCTTTGGACTGTGCAAGCACTCTTCAGAAGCTTTCCACCTTTAAAAAAATGTAAAACCTGGCTCTTTCAGCATCAGCTGTTGAAAGGAAATCTGAAATATCATTTAGGTGCTAAAAAATGGATTTATAAACAAATTGGAGTAACAGTGACTGTAGCAGAAAACCTCAAACAATGATATGGAACAACATTATTAGCCCTAAGCATCTGTTCATTATCTGTAGTAAAAAAGGTAATTCTGATGTGACTGATGGATGCTGCAGATTTAACATCAGCCCTCCTAATTCTTAAAGTAATCTGTTAAATTATGTTCTGAAATCTGACTTGAAACAGTAATAACCTTTTCATGCCTTTTGGTAAACAGCTGAGGTGTGGTGTTTGGCTGGGCTGGGGTTTTGAAGTGCTCTGTGTGGGTGTCCTCGTGCTGGCCAGGCCAGAGCTAACCCCCACCAAGCAGCCAGCCCAGGTGAGCTGAGTCAGCCTGGGCTGTTTCCACACCGCCTGACACCACTCCCCTATAAAAGGGGCTGGTTGGGAGGGGGTGCTCCTGGGTGACTCCAGTCCAAGTGTGTGTGGTGGGTCCTCGTGGTGCAGTACTCTGTTACTATTAGGTCTGTAAGGCACTCTGTGTAATCACCACATGTGAGTGAAATTTGCTGCGGGCTGTTACTGTGCCCCTTTCATGGTGCTTTTGTCAGCAAACTGTCCTTACCCCACCCCACAGTGGCTCTGTCTGTTTTTCCTGCAGGAGTGAGTGAGCAGCGTGTGGTGCTCAGCTGCTGCTTGGGGCTGAACCACCACAGTGATTAGTGAGGCTGTACAAAAAAAAACTTCTTTGGCGGCACATGAGTAAATACCAAAGTTGTATGGGGTGGGTGTTAAGGATAGGCATCTTGCTTGATATAAAGTTGCTTTCAATTTTAAAGTTCAGGGTACTAGAATGCCATTATCCCTTTTGTGTATTGAAGGCACGTTGGAAGTACAGCAGTGTGAATGCAGAGTGGGATCGACCTGGCCTAAGTGTAATTTGGAATACCTGGGTGTAAGGGATTGTCAGAGGGGGAAAAAGGTTTTCTTCTGTGAATGTACTTTGTGTGGCAAGAATTCTGCTTCTGTCCTCAACAGCCCAGGCCCCTCTCTGAAGAGAGAGAGCATGGATGGATTTGAAATGAGGCATTTTAAGGGCTGAAGTTGGCAGAGTGATGTAGCAGTTGCCCTCCAGAGCTCTAAATCAGGATCATCAGCTGTGGCCTCACAGAAGAGTGGGAAGTGGACCTGCTCCAAGTTCTGTTTGTGCCAGCCCTGAAAAAGAAGCCAAGTGACATGCAGAGGAGTGATACAGGGGCTCATGTTTGAATGTATTGTCTACTAGTGACAAGGGTCAGGAACCAGGCTAATGCCTGCCTACATATGGGAAAAGATTCTTGCCTGCTATTGTTGATTTATTTGATTTATAAACCTTAAGTTTGTTTTGAATCTTGTTCCTTCTGCACTGGTATGTTTCTGGAGGTTTCAAATACTTGGTGTCAGTGCCTATGAATTGGATGTAGTGAAATCTGATATTTTCAGATCTGGTAACGAGTTTCCTGCATTTCTGCATGGGAGTTCAAGTCATCTCTGTTTGTACTTGGGAAGGATGGGTTGCTTGGGCTTTTGGGAAGGAACGCTGAGGTATTTGAGCTGACTTGTTTTATTCCTAGCAGCCCTTGGCAGAAGGATTATGCACATTATCCATGCTTATGTATGTTACAACGTATTCCACAGCTGCAGTCACCTCTGAACACTGGATGTCAAGCCAGAACACACGCTTGGGTTTATTTTGCTTCATTTATGCTTATCAGTGACCTTCCTTTAACCAAAGCAGTGTGGGATCAAGAGAAAGGATAGGACTTAATTTGGATCTTGCAATGATTTTTGGCCAGGGCTTTGGAGTCTGGAAAGCCAAGTCCCACAGCTGAGAAGTATCCCTGTGGGTCTGGTTCCTGAGTCATAACAACAGCTGCTGCTAGTGCAGCCAGAAAGTATTGTCATATCTTTGCGTGTAATAAAGTTGAGCCAGTGAAACACTGTTTAACTTATTTGTAGAAGGCCTGGGAAAGGGCTTGGAAAGTGATTGCAAGTCTCCCTTACCAGTTTATTAGAGACAGTAAAGAGAAAGTTATGAAGAATTGCCAAAGAGGCTTTTTAGAGTGACTGGGAAGTTGCCCACCCGTTAGGAACTGCAGCGTGGTGTAGATAAATGTAAAGGGATGAATGAGAACTTAGTTTCACATATGAAATTATAAATCTGAGTTATTATCAACCATTGTGAGCTGAATTATATTTTTTCTTTTTTTAAAAAAAAAAAAGCTCAAATCTCAGTAGTGGTCACACATTGGGAATTATTGTCAAAATAAGTGTGAAACAGAAAACTGTTATGCTGCTGCCTAAACAAATTTTTTTGTTCACCCTTGATTTTTCATAAAGTTCCAGGCCTCCTATTTAAAAATAAATAAATATGTACAAGAATGGGAAACAGCTTAGAGATGGGCAAACGAGATAAATTTTTCTATAGAAGGAAGGACAGGTTGAGTAGTCCAGGGCTCTTACAGTCTGCTTAGGGTTATGATAGAGGTCTACAAAGTCCTGAATGGTGGGGAAAGGGTGGGTTAACAGTTTTAAAAGCCAAAGCACAGATATTTGTAAAAGCCAGAAAATAATGATGAGCTGATTCTTTTGGTACTAAGAAGGTTAAAAAGTGGGTTTGATTTTTGTGTTTTTAAAAGAGAAATCAGGTATGCTATATGGAAATTCTACTTGTTGGCTTAGAGCCAGGATTAAAGGAGGCCACATATTTTAAAATCTTATCCCCATGTTCAGAGGACAGCTAGCAGAGCTATAAAATTAAGCCATATTGTAAAAGGCTGAAGGAAAATGAAGAAAATGGAAGGGGAACGAGTGATAGTGAACATAACTAAGGCTGCTGTGCAGCACTGAATTACTTTAGAGTCAGAAAGAGTTTCAATAGATGTATTGGTCTAATGTGAGAGGGATGTGGTGAGATTAAGTGATGTAAAAAGATAGGAAAAATCTGTAATGTTATGTAATTGTATCATAGGGAGTCAATGAAATAATTTCCAGTACTAGGTACTCAAAGGGTTGCTCTTTAAAAGCTGTTAAATTTAGACATTTTTAAATGCCCCAGATAATTAGTTTCAACAGGGCTGTCCAATGAGCTTCTTGGATCATTAATGTTGATTTCTTTTTTTTAATAAGCTTTAGAATAGTGGGGAAAGAGCACAAAAATGGCTAATGTGCCAACATTCAAATGGGGTAAAAGGCATGACCTGGATAATTATATGTCTGTCAGCTTGACACCACTTCTGGGCAAAATAATAAGGGACCTAATTAATAATGAATTAAAGAAATGTTGTATAATTAGTGTCAATCAACATGATTTATAGGAAAATGAGACCATATCAATCTAGCATGATGTATTTTTGATGAAATTAGAAGTAGTGGATGATAAAACTAAAAGTGTTACTGTAATATCCTGCAATTTCTGAGGAGGTTAGACTTAGTAATAGTCCATGATACTTTGATTACAGAACTTTCAATTCTGGATCAACCAGCAACACTTCACATGTTTTACACACACTAAAGAGTAACTAATTCTTTGGTGTGAAAATGTCAGTGTAAAATGAGGCTCATCACTGAAAGGAACACGTTCCTCTTGGAATCTTGATGGCATCCTTTCTCAACCCAATGGCACTTAGCTTCTTATCAACATCCTAAAAAACTCACGTAATATTTACTGATGGTTGAAAGGATGAAGCATTGTTAAGTAAGGAAGAGGATTCAGCAGTGATATCATTTGCTACCACTTACTCAGCCAAAGCTGACACAAAGCTGAATGAGCTTCATTGCAATGAACTGTACAGAAAAAAAAATAAAATGCTGTCTGTATTTATAGCAGGGGGGGAAAAATTGCTTCTGTGAAGTGATAACTGTAAAAGCTGAAGTTGTGGTAGTTGTGATTTATCCTGTGTGAATAGCAGCCTTAATGAATTCAGGTAATGGGGATCGTAGACTATTGCATTTGACTGGGGGAGTTTGCTGATCATCAGATCGCTATGAGTCTCCAGTTCAATTTTGTGCCTTAAATAACTTCTATGAACTTTGGAGGAATAAATAGAGTTGTATTGAGTGGGCATATCTTTCTGAATTTGGCACGAGGGCATTTGTTACCTGGGTTCATTAATTAATGTGGATAAATTAGAGAAAGTTCAGAGAAAGCCATGGCACTAATTACAAGAGTAGAAAATGTGTTGTGTAGTGAAAGATCTAACAAGCTTCATCTTTGCACTGCCTCATAAATGAGGTTAAGGAATGAATTGATCAGGGTCTACCACTACAAATGCAAGAAACAAAACCTTGATAATGGGCTCTCTAGCCTGGCTAAAAAGGGTAAGATCTAGTGGCTGGAAGCTATAGACAAGCAGATTCAGACACGGGGACAGGAGGCTTCAAGGTAAGTGTGATTTATCAAGGATTGCAGTAGATTCTGTAGCACTCCTGACTTGATTTTTAAGGTTGGTATTTTCTAAAGTGTGTATTGAACGAAACAAGTTTGGAACCTGGGAATGCCCCTGCTTCTTGGGATGAAAATTAGAAAGGATTGTTTCCATCCAAACTCGAGTCCCAGCTTCCAGAAGTTACCATATTTGCAGGACTAGGTAGCATTGAAAACAGAACTGGTCAGGCTTGATGGGGCTCTGAGACCTGATCTAGTGAAGGTGTCCCTGCTTACTGCAGGGGGCTTGGACTAGATGACCTGTAAAGGTCCCTTCCAACCTAATGCATTTTGTGATTATTTTATTCAATACCTACTTTCTCTACTGTCTATACTGAGTCATACTCATTGCGTGAGGATTTCTCTATATAGGTATCTGAAAAATATTTTAGCAAATGCATGGATAGCATTTGATGTTGGTAAATCCAAACTTAGCAACAAAGCAAACATAGAATCATAGAAACATAGAATGGTATGAGTTGGAAGGGACCCCAAGGATCATAGAGCTCCAACCCCCCTGCCACAGGCAGGGCCATCAACCTGAGGCCTGGATCTACATAATGTTGCCCAGGGCCCCATCCAACCTGGCCTTGAACACTTCCAGGGACAGGGCATCCACTACCTCTCTGGGCAGCCTGTTCCAGCACCTCACCACTCTTTCTGTAAAAAACTTCCCCCTAATATCTAATCTAAACCTTCCTTCCTTTAGTTTTAATCCATTCCCCCTTGTCCTGCCATTGTCTACCCTTTGAAAAAGTTGAATCCCCTCCTGCTTATAAGCTCCCTTCAGGTACTGGAAGGCTGCAATGAGGTCCCCCCACAGCCTTCTCTTCTCCAGGCTGAACAAGCCCAGCTCCCTCAGCCTCTCCTCATAGGGGAGGTGCTCCAGCCCTCTAATCATCTTCATGGCTCCTCTGAACCCTCTCCAACAGTTCCACATCCTTCTTGTATTGGGGGCCCCAGATCTGGACACAGTACTCCAGATGGGGCCTCAGGAGGGCAGAGTAGAGAGGGACAATCACCTCCCTGTCCCTGCTGTTTGCATCATGCAAACATGATGCAATACTTACGAAGGAAGTGGGGAAAGAGCCTTATGTCATTCAAGTAAAAAAATATATGTGTGTATTAGTCATAAAAATTGGGGTGGGGGGACTCACAATGATTTAATACCTTTTTTTGGTGGCTTGCCAGTGAAGCCAAGGAAAGTCACATTGTCAGCTCATCACTCTGAACCCCATGGTACTATCTGAAGTGCTTCATGTATCATTCATTACAGCAGGTAGAGGAGCGGTGAAATGTGGTTCGCTTTAGCAGTAAACTCCTCTAGGACTGTTTGGTTAAGTGACTTAATGGCTTATTCTTAATGTTCTTTTCTTTTATCTTGAGACCTCATAACTCAAAATAACCAAAAATAATTCAAATTGTTCTTGGCAGCAGGTCACCTGTGAACTATTTTCTGTCCAACTTTATTACTTTTGAATACAAAATACCAAGAAAAATGTGTGTGCATGTTTGGCAGTATGAAAGACTTACTGATACATATATCATCAGTGTACATCTATGGCTCCTATATATCTTCTACATACTCTGACTTTTTACAATAACATAGAAAAAGTATTTTAAATCATACAATCTGTACCTCATAAATCTGCTCCATCTTAAAAGCACCTGAGTGTTGACATAAGCCACTGATAAGTGACATAAAAGCAGAAATAAAGGATAATTAAGAGGCAGTGGGACTTACTGGGATAGGAGGGGGGAAAAATAGTGAAGAAGAGATGAGAGCTACTGAGTATGTGGGGGAAAAAGGGGCATTCAGAGGCAGCAAACTCTGGTCTAAATTTTTGACCGTTTTTTCTTTCCTAATATTGAAAATGCCTACACATGTTACGTGGAGGAATTTTTAGAAAATAGTCAATACCAAACAAGAACTTGGAAATGCTATTTAAAAATAAAATCCCTTAGAACTGCCTAGAAGGATAACTGTATTCATTCTTTATATATCTTTGAAATTACATTATCACAAAAGATGAATGAAAAGTCAAAATGAACATTTTATGTAAATAGAATTTTCTCAGAGAACAAAAAAAAATCCTCTTAGGTAAATCTGCAGTTACATGCAGATATAGAAGAACTGGCAAGTTTAAGGGTAGTGGTGTCTGGGGCTGTGATCAAGTAAAACAGATTTTGGCAAAATTGTAAATCCTGGGAATAATGCTTTTGCCATGGGCCAGGAGACCTGTTAACAGCTGGCTTCTAATTTTTTGGAGTGTTCCAGCCATAGCTGCCTTAAGCTTTGAGCTCTCTGAACCTATTCTGTCATACCTATCACCTCAGCAGTTATGGTTACTGACAGGACACAGGTGTAATGAAGAAGCCAGGACACGTTAGGAGAGAATTCAAATGCAAGGATTTCAAAAACAAGGTTAGGCTTGCAATAAAAATGTGAACAGGTTGGAAAAAGCCATGAGCTGCCCTGTCTCATAGTACTGTGTCATCAGACTGATTCTTGCAATCTGCCTGATTTCGTAACAGCAACCCATGGCTGTCAAATGCAAAGGTGCCCAGGCCTCCTCCTGGAGCAGGCAGCATTGGTCCATGGTCAAACCAGCATTTTTAGCTGAACTGTAATGTGAATCTCACTAAAATACACCTTTGCAGGGGTCTTAGAGATAAATTCTGGCTTTGTTTCTTCTGTTTGCTGGTGGACATCACAGTGTACAGGTCTCATATGGCTTTTCCCAGCTGAGTCAACATCCTAAAGTTCTCCACACATGGTCAGAGAGAACACCGTGGGTTGAACTGGTGAGAAATGCCAGATCTGTTACATGCTTGTTAGTATTCTAAGTGGGAAAAAAAAAGATGGTGGCTGTGTGGAGATCTGCTATCATCTCATGGCTGCCTGCCTTAGCTTGCTGTAGGCATATTGTGTGGAATAAAGTGTGCAGCCTTCTTACCAGTGATATGTAGCCTAGTAGATAAAGGGGGAGAAGTAATTAGCTTGCTAAGAGGGGAAGTTAATATGAAGAGCTGTTGGCAAAACTATATGGATTATTTTGTGTGTGGTGGATTGTTTTGTTCTTAAAATTACCTCATTCTATGTGATTGAAGCTTACTGCCTAATAATATTTCCAGGGATTACTGTAAAGAAGGTTCAAGTGTAATTCCTCAAGTAGTTTATTAAATTTATTGTTTTCAAAAAGTAAATGCAGAGAGAGGCTGTTTGTCAAGACAGTCCTCTAGGACTTCTCTTGCCTTTTGAGCTCTCAGGGTAATGGCTAATGTTTAGGAGATTCCTGAGGCAGGGCAGCTCAGGAACTAACTGTGTATTACCTTCAGGTGGTGAGAAATTGTGCTGTGCATCACTTGTTTTGTATGATCTATTATTGTCATTATTATATTTATTTTACCTTTTCTGTCCTACCAAAGCTGTCTTTATCTCAACCCATGAGTTGAACTTTCTTTCCATGTTCAATTCTCTCCCCTGTCCCACTGGGAGGGGAGGAGTGAACGAACAGCTGTGTGATTGTTTTAGCTGCCAGGTGGGTTAAACCACAACACAGATGAAGTCTAGGGAATTCTATTGAAAGGTGAACCTGATCTCACTGAGCATTCTGCACAGCCTAAAAAAGAAGCACAAACCCAAACCAACACTGATTTCCCTTCTTTTGTCCTTCTCATAGAAATAATCCCACTCAGTAGTTGAAGTTGAACCTGTGAAGCTACTTAGGTATGGTGTAGGGATAAACCCCTCACCCCACAAGATTTTCTTAATCATGTCTTTAATCCATGTTAAAAACCCCAAAGATTACTATCTTATATGAAATGTTTTTTAGTTAACTAACGCTTATAGTACTAGATCCTGTTGTTTCTATATGGTTCATAGAACCTTGCTAAGACTGTAAGAGTCTTCAAAGAATTGCAGCCATGTGTTCCCCAGACCACACACATTGTAGGGAAAAACACCTGGTTTGGGGAATTGCATTTTCCATTTTTACATGTTTTGACTGCCTTGTTGTGAAGACCCTGACTGATCTGTGTATCCTTTACAAAGCAAAGGAGAACTGATAAATATCCTATATTTTTGGATATCTATTTTCTGACATTTTTAAAGGATGCTTTTAAGTGTTTCTCTGAAAAAATTGCACATTGGTATTGTGTGTGTGTGTGTGAAATAAAACTTTTGATATTTTTCAAGTAGAAAGGTGTTAGGCTGTGGAAATACCTTTCAAATTGTCCTGGAAAGTTTCATTCCTATACAGTGGTAAAATTTAGATTCCACTTTCCTTTACCCTTCTTGGGATTATTCAGTGTGGGGAAAAAAAAAACCCACAAAAACCAAAAGAACACCAAAACAACCTGATGAACATCTGAAGAATCCAAGTTGTGCTACTGCCAAGGCAATAACAGATGCTATTGCAGCAGCTGAAACTGCAAGCACAGTGGCTGCTTCTGTGCTCAAAATTCTGATGTGTCACTGTAGTGGAGCTTGGAGACAGTGGCTTCTGCTGTTACATTTTGTACAGAATACTATCAAGTTTAGTGGTTGCTTTCTTTAAGATTCAAGCAAACAGAGTTAATCTTAAGAATTTCTTTTTTCTGTTGTGATTTTTCAGCACTCAAAGTCTAGAGTGAAGGATGAATTTGAACGGTCATAGGCCATTTTGCCCATCGTTAATCTTGACTCATTTAGAGTCCAGAGTAGAAACATCAAGGGGCTGAAACCTGGTTGTGTGAGAAACAGTAGAATTACTTTTTAAGTATTTCCCTGTTCAGTAACAACCTCCTAATGTAGTCCCTTGTATATAACTTGATGTGGTTTATTACATGTCCCTTCTTATTCATCTGTTTGCTAAGGTTACTGATTCAAGTTGTAGAACCAGAGAATGGTTTGGGTTGGAAGGGACCTTTAAAAATCAGGTAGTTCAAATTGCCCTGACAAGGACAATGACATCTACTAGACAACATTGCTTAAAGCCCAATCCAACCTGGCCTTGAACAATTCCAGGGAAAGGGCATACACAACTTCCCTGGGCAACATGTTCCACTGCCTCACAAACATAATAATAAAAAATTTCTTCCTTATATAAACCTACCCTCTTTAAATTTAAAAGGTTTAGCCCTTGTCCTTCACAACAGGCTCTGTCTGTTGTAAAACATCTCCATCTTTTTCTAAGTCCCCTGTAAGTATTTTAAGGTATACGTAAGGTCACCACAGATATTTTCTTCCCCACACTAAACAACCCCACCTTGCTGACCCTTTCTTCATATAAAAGGTGTTCCACCACTCCAGATACTTACATGGCTGTCCTTTCAGCATGTTCTAATAGGCCCAGGTCTCATACTGGGGACCACAGCACTGTAAGTTCTAGAGCTGGAAAAAATTCTTCACTTAGAGGGTGACAGAACACTAAAAGAGGTTGCCAAGAGAGGATGTGGAATCTCCTTCTCTGGACACACTCAAAACCTGCCTGGACACAGTCCTATTCAACCTGCTTTGGGTGATCCTGCTTCAGCAAGGGTGGGGGGTGGACTAGATATCTCCAGAGGTCACTTCAGATCCCTACCACTGCTTCTGTGATTCTCAGGTAGGATTTCCCAGGAGTGGCACAGAAGGAATGACTCTTGTCTCCCTGCTAGCCAGACTTTCTTTTACAGAGCTTGGTGTACAGGTGACTTCATGGTGCAGAAGGACACATGGCCTATACTGATGCTGGTGACTGCGATAACCCAAGGGAAAGGCCATGAACGACATGAAGATCAGACTGGCTAGCCACTCATGCCTGTGAAGGTGCCTTTGTATTGCAAAATTTCCTTCAAGTGTGTAAACTGTATCTTGTTATTTTCATGGTTTCTCCCCAGTTAGGAGTTATAATTCCTGCTAGATGCTATACTGAGGTACATGGAGAACAGGGAGGTGATTCAAGACAGCCACCATGGCTCTACTAGGGGCAAGCACTGCCTGACCAATCTAGTGGCTTTCAATAGTGGAGTAACTGCATCAGTAGACAAGAGAAGCACTGAAGATGTCATTTATCTGGATTTCTGCTAAGGCCTTTGACAGGGTCCCACACAACATCCTTCTCTCTAATTTGGAGAGACATGGATTTGATGGGTGGATTGTTCAGTTGCCTGGATGGTCGTATCCAGAGGATGGTGGTCAATGGCTCCAAGTCCAGATAGAAGACTGTGACAAGTGGTGTTCCTCAGGGGTCTGTGCTGGGACTGGTGCTGTCTAGGATCTTTATTAATGATAAATGACTGTGGGATTGAGTTGCACCCTCAGCAAGTTTGCTGATGACACTAAGTTTGGTGGTGCAGTTAACGTGCCACAGGGATGGGTTGCCATCCAGATGGAGAAGTGGGCCCAGGTGAACCTCATGAAGTTCAACAAAGCCAAATGCAGGGTTCTGCACCTGGGTTGGGGCAATCCCCATTGTCCATACAGGTTAGAAGATGATGTGCTGGAAAACAGCCCGAAGGAAAAGGACTTGGGAGTACTCATGGATGAGAAGCTGGACGTGAGCCACTAATGTGCATCTGCAGCCCAGAAATCCAACTGCATCTTGAGCTGCATCAAAAGAAGTGTGGCCAGAAGACCAAGAGAGGTGAGTCTGCCCCTCTGCCCTGCTCTGGTGAGACCTCACCTGTAGTATTATGTCCAGCTTTAGAGTTCTCAATGCAAGAAGGACATGGACCTGTTGCAGCACATCCAGAGTAGGGTCACAAAAATGATAAGAGGGCTGGAGCAACTCTCCTGTGAAGACAGGCTGAGAGTTGGGGTTGTTCAGCTTGGAGAAGAGAAGGTTCCGGGGTTTTCCAATACCTGAAAGGTGCCTATAAGAAAGCTGAGGAAGAACATGTAGCAATAGGATGAGGGGCAATGGTTTTAAACTAGAAAAGGGGCAATTTAGGTGGATAGTAGGAAAAATTTCTTCAATATGAGGGTGGTAGATCATTGGAACAGGTTGCCCAGAGAGGTGGTGGAGGCCCCATCCCTGGAGATATTCAGGCTTGATGGGGCTCTGAGACCTGATCTAATGAAGATGTCCCTGCTTACTGCAGGGGGCTTGGACTAGATGACGTGTAAAGGTCCCTTCCAACCTAACACAGAAACTGGGAGGGGACACAGGCATGCAGACACAGCCACCAAAGTGCCAAAGAATAGAGGACAAAACCTTTTTAATACTTCTGGATTAATTTATTGTCGTGCAGTGAATGAGCAGAGGCTGAGCTGCCGGTAGGGATCTGGCCGGGCGCTCCTGTGATGCTGCCAGCGCCATCTCGCATGAACGACCCTGAGTGGCTGGGATGCTGCCAGCTGATCCCTGGGGCAGGCGGACCCAGTGCCGTGGGTTGATCCACCTCCGTGAGCTCCATGCTGCCCTCTGCGGGCTTGTCACGCCTGGGCAACAGGCCATACCATGTCAGGTAGGTGTGCCAGGGCCCCATGCTGTTCCCTTGTGTGCCCACAGCTGTGCGCCTGCCGACATCGGTTGCATGAGCGCAGGTGATGGCTCTCCTGGCACAAGGGGTGGTGTTCCCCCTGCACTGCTTCCCCCTCTTACAGCTTGTGGGAGGTGCATTCCTTCTCTGTCCTTGCGGGAACCATCTCTTGTGTTCTTGGATGCAGCTGCTGCCCTGCAGGCACACACGCTTGGGCTCCACTGCGGTCGCTGGTGGGCTTATGGTCAGGTGCTGCATGGTGTCGATCAGAGGATCCAAGAGGTTGGTCAAACTTGTGGCACAAGGGGCGGTGCTTTGGTTCCTCCTGGGCTGCTGCCTCTGCTGCAGTGTCGTCAGCCTTGGAGGTAAGCTCCTGCACCGTGGTTCTGGGAGAGGTCTCTGTGGCTTCCCATGCGAAGATGGGCAGCCACCAGCCTCGCAGCTCCGGCTCCTCTTCCAGCTAGGCATGCTTGGCGTCTGACAGCCTTGAAGCTCAGCTTCAATGTGGGCCAGCTGCAGGGGCAGGACACAGCGAGGTGGCTGCCACTGTGACATTGATTGTGACTTCATGTCATCCATGGGGACCCTGTGGCATGAGCAATGCCCACAGGTGAGTGGAGGAGGAGGGTGGCAGGAGCTGTGGGACCCTTTGGAGGGGCTCACTTCTGCCATATTTCTTGGCCAAGTGAAGGGCTGCCCCTTGGGTACAGGGACCTCTCTCCACCTCCTTTCCTGAGCCCTGTGCTCCAGCACCCTCCTCATCCTGTGCCCAGGGTCCCCTTGAGGAGATAGTGGCAACCATGTTGCAGGAAGGTGGTGGGGTCCTCAGTGACCCCCTGCCCTGAGCCAGCACTCTGCTAGTGGCACAGCACGCTGTTCTTGAGAATGGCTGAGAGGGGGCAAAGCACCTGGACATCCCACCAGTGGACAAGGGAGGCTCAGCCAGGCTGCACAAGGTCTGCCCCCGCTCCATAAAGCAGTTGTGTATTGACAAGTGTGGTGTGAGCCTTTCTTTCCTGTATTGCCCTGGCCCTGGCCCTGGAGCGTGGAGAGGTGCCATCACCTCTTCTGCATAGACCCCTGAAGGGGAGGGTTGGAGAGGGCCTGTACAATCAACCGCTGCATCCAGATCATTTATGGAAAGATTTAAAAGAGTGCTGGCCCTAAAACAGCTCTGGGGAAAGGCATGGGTGACTGGCCACCAGCCTGAGGTAACCCCATTTACTATTTAACTCTTTGAGCCCGACCTGTCAGCCAATTGCTCGCCTAATGTAGCTGGACATCTTTTCCAGAAGGATACTGTGAGAGCCAATAGCAAAAGTTTTGCTAAAATCCAAAACACCCCTCACATTGGCTGGCTTCCCTTGGTCAACTAGATGGGGGAGATTGTCATAAAGGGAAATAAAATATGTAATATTTTTTGTAGAAGCTACTATTCATTCAGAAATTGTTTTATCTGAAAAAGTCAAATGCTTATGTTTACTCTTGGTAAATATATACTGCAGAATTTTTTTCCTTGTCTTGCTTTTGTTTTGCCTTTTCACTTCTTCCCCAGAACTGGTAGTTCCCCGAGTCCCTGCTAGATGGCATGGCAAGCCACCACAATAATAATAATATGATGTACGAGCACGTTTTGCACAGTAGCCAAGTCAACTGCTCAGCCAACATTATTCCCTTCCTTTTTTATTTTTTTTTCATATTTTCCATCATGTTTTCTTACTTATATATGGGAGATCACAGCCAGGCTTTTAGTTTCTTAGTTATTAAAGCAACGATAAGCAGAGGTAAAGTTTGTCTTTCTCCTGTATGGATGAAAGGAGATGAAATCAATACTGCTTGTAGCTGTATTTCAGAAAGCACATTTGAGTCCTAATAGATATTCTTTCTCACTGCTTTTTCTGTCTTTCCTGCTATAGAAACACATGATCTAAGCTGTAGCAGTGTACCATTCCCTTCCTTATACTCAGCTGCAGGTGAGACTTTCTCCTTGGTCCCATAAAATGAATGTACACTGTTCTGGCTGCACATCTCTGGTTTCACAAAGACCATGCTGGGATGAGGGCATGATGTTTGAGTGCTGGTACTAACAATACAAAAATTCAGTTTTGCTTTTCAGTATTTTTCTCCCTCTAAGTATGTTGAAGCCTGATTTTGCTGCCACTTCTGTTAGGGTGAAATTAAGAGTGATTCCAAATGTCTGTTAGCAAAAGCGCAACTGTAGTGCAGAAGATTGACATGGGACCTTTTTAAAAATACAGTTTTGAATTAATTTTATAAAGCAATGTTTTAATTACTGTTGCCTTACATAGTAATTACTTTTAAAACAAACGACAGGTGCAATAGGGAAGGACCAAAGATAGATGGTGTAGGCATGGATTGGCTCTGAGCAGGTTAACTGTAGTAGAATTCAATCAATATCTGCAAGTGCAGATTTACAGAAATGGATAAGGGCACAGTAGTCCCATCTCCAGCTCCTTGAGGAGCCTGGGTATCCACAGCACTGTGGTTTCTCCTGGGCGTCTTGGTCACAGGAGGCAGATGCAGGTCACTGAAGGGGATCTGTAACACCATGCAGCAGCTGGTGAGTGGGAGCCTTGTCCTGACCAGTGTATGGTGGGGCAAGAAGGATCGTGACCCTGGTATGTGATCAGGTGTGCAAGCTCATCTTCTGTCCCTCGCCTCTCCCAGTCACATGGAGACTGCATTGGCCCCTGCTGCAGCTTGACTTGGCAAAGGGCTCAAACACTAAAGAGAAAGGCTTCAATATTAAAGAGACTGATGTATAAAGAAGTCATGTGAAGAAATTCCATGCCGTCTTTTGACCAAAGTGTAACAGAAAAAGCTTTACTACACTATAGTTAGCAATTCTGCACACACAGAAGGTGCACAGAACCAGTGAGTCTATTATAAATAGTGCTGAGTGTATTGGCTCTAATCTCATTTGTTTTCCTAAAGAAAAGGTAAGTGTTAACAGACTTTAACTTGTGATAAAGGAATTCTCTTGCGCTGCATTTCAGGAAGAATCTAGCTATGGAAAACTCAGGGGAAACACCTACTTAGTATAGTAAAAACAGTCTATTTAAAGCCTGCACAAGTAATTTCTGCAGTGTTAGTGCTGAAAGTATTACAGAGAATGTGAGTAATGGATATGAAAATATGGTATTGCACTGTAGAAAATGCCCTGGAGAGGCAATATGTGATTATAGAATCTGAAGGATCTTTTGTGTGAGTCTTAATGTGAAATCTTTATGTTGTTTGAGTCAGTGGCAAGGGCTGTGTAATGACACCTGAAGGGAGAGGAGCACTGAGCCAGTATATTGATTATTGATATTGTTTTTCATTAGAAAACTATTTGAAGCAATGTATACCTCCATGGGTAATCCTGTAGATGACAAGGGCTAGATGTGTGAAGAGACTTAAGCATCCATGCATTCCTTTTGGTGCATAACTTTAGTCTGAAGGAACTAGCAAGACTGTTAAAGCTGTAGTTCAGTGGCTAATGGGATGCATGAATGCATACCCACAAACAACCTGGTCAGGTTCCTTCTTCATCATGACCTCAGTCAAATTCCTGTCAGATTCAGTCTTCCTCAGCTTAGCCAAAGGAGGAGCCTTCAAGGACTACCTTGCGGTGAATATGGCTATTCTCCATGCACCTCTTCTCAGATTCATTACTCCATGTAATTCAGAGGAAAGACTTGAACCCAGCTCTTCATCTGTGCCAGAAGGAGTTCTGCAACCTCTTGGCTGTCAGATATTCAGCAGGGAGGGGAAGAGGGAGGGGAAGAGGGAGGGGAGCTGTCTCCTGTTAAAATTCTTCCAGTATATACAAATAATGACAATTCATTATAGCAGAGACAGAGATTGATGACACAGGCATGTAATTAGGCCTATCACCTGGGAAGTGGGAGAGTCAGGTTCTGGTCCATGCTCCAATGAATATTTAATTATTAACATGAGATGGAACAGCTCTGTCAAGCCTGGGAAGGCTGCACCTGCAATTCTTCAATGGTTTTCTGCTGCAGGCGGTCTCCTGGACAGTAGAACTGGATTGAGCTCCTTGTTTCCAAATTAATAGGTATCTCAGAGCAGAACTTTCACCTCGGTTAGGTGAACAATCTTATAAAATGGTAAAGTTCTGAGTAACATTTATTTTGCGAGAGATCATGTGTTTTAGGCATTTAATTTGAAATGAGATTGAAAATTTTTAGCAAACCCTGACACCTCCAGGAGGGATTCCCATCGTATTCCACCAGGTGAGGTATGAAAAACCAGCCAGTGCATCCCATAATTTCTGTGAACTCCAAAAGAGGAAGAAAGGAAGCAGAAGATCTTTTTTTCAGCCCTTTCCCAGCTGAATAACTGGGGAAATCACAATCTTGGGGTACAAGATTGTGATTCTAGTAGAAATGGGCACTCCAAGGAGGTCAAGCTAATGTATACTCAAGGAGGAGGAGAAGATTCAGTTGTCTGAACTGGAGGGTCAGGTGCTCACTTTTGGTATAGGCTTTGACGTTTTAAGCCTTCCTGGTGTCCACTTGCTGTTTTGCAAGGGAATGGGTCTCCTTGAAGTCCTACCTCAGGCTTGCCAGCTCTGTACAGATGTTGTGGCTGCCCTGGGGCATCTCAGATGGCATGAGGTGACAGTGTTTAGGCAACTGAATCCCACCCATCATGAAAGCAGTGCAATTCCTCTTGTCATTCTGCTTCACCAGCAAGACCAGTGACTACTAATGTGACAATCTATCTCAATCTACAAGTTGTTGCAGAGGAAGGAGCAAAAAATCAATCAATTTGAAAACCCTTGTCATGGCGTAGCTGCTCCGGTACCACTTTTTCACTGATACAAAGCATTACCCTTACCATTTTATTGCTCAGAAAGAAACTTCACAGTCTGCAGTACAACTTTTAAGATGTGTTTTGTAAAGAGTGACTGCATTTTAATAGGTGTGCATTAGAAATACATCCTTTTCTTTGTTGTTAGTATTTTCCTTACTGGCTTTATCAATGTTTTTGTAATTAATTTTAGAAGCTTATGCTGTACTAAAAAAGAGAAATGACAAATTCAGTTCCAAGGGATTTTAAAAAACAAACTTCCTGTTGGAAAGATAGTAAGAACGAGACAAGGAAGATCATGTGGGGAAAGATACAGATTGGGAACATTTTACAAGATGTGTAAGTACAGTGTGTGCCAATAACAAGCAGTTTAAGTTCTGAAGATTGAAAGACATGCAGCTTTGCATCTTGTGTCATTCTGATTTTTAATTCATCTTGATTGGCTTATATTTGAAATGCTCTTTTCCCTTAACATAAGGAGATTCGGTAAGATTTGTGATTTCACTGGATTTCATGGTCTAGGATTCATGAACTTGAGTGACATACACCTGACCATGAATTATATTTTATTAAAAGAAAATCCATTGAAATATAAGCACTTCCTCCCTCCTGCTTGCTTGCTGAGAACCAGAAAAAACAAAACCACAGGTCACACTGATACAAAAAGGCAAAACTGACTGAACCTTTTTGTGAACAATGTTCTACAAAGTGCTGTATTTTACAGGTAGTTTCTCTTCAGTGTGCACATGGATTTAACATTGATTTTTTTAAGAAGTTGTGTGGAGCTACTTGTTACCAGTCATTCCTCTTGGAAATGCCACCCAAGCCCTGGGACTTGTGTGCCAGATCTCTTTTGACTGTTTGTTGGCCGGTGAGCTAGTTCCAGTCCAAGGCAATTGCTGAACACGAACCTTGCTCCTCCTCCTCTGGATCGTTTTCAACATTTCTGTGGCAATTTGTATTCCAAAATGCTACATAGTGTGTCATCTATTTGCATGGTAGAATGTGGCCAATTCTGCATGCAGGCTGGCACTGAGCTTACACTCAAGTGCTGACCTAGTGTTGGTACATCTCTGACAGCTCAAGCCTTGCCTCCTCTCACACTCTTGCCAGGTTCGGAGACTGGCTTTCTTTCCCAAACAGTCATGTGTGCATCATGTACCTAGAGAGCTCCAGACCAGTGAGCTAATGGAAAAAGAATATTCATTAAAATCTTGAAAAAACATTTTCTGGTACAGAATTTTACTGCTAGCAAAGAACCTATGCACAAGGCAGAAGGCTTTGAAAGATCATTGACTGGTTGGCAAGGTAATGGTGGTGGAATATGGATGACTGCTGGCCACTCCTGGGGTCAGTAGAATAAAAGAGTTTGGTGGGAGCTGGTAGCTACATGTCTTGCTTTAACCCCAGTCAGTAACTAAGCACCATGCAGCCACTAGCTCACCCCAGCCCCCAAAGAGATGGTGAGAAGAATGGAAAAAAAAACCTCATGGGTTGATATAAAGACAGTTTTGATGGATAAAAAAAGGAAGAGAATAATAATCTTAGTAACAGTAACAACAACAATAATAATAATTTTTTATTTTATATATAAACAAGTGATGAATAATTGCTCACCACATGAGGAAAGGAAAAAAAAAAACAATTCCCAGTCTGTTTCCAAGCAGTGATTCTGCCTCCAGGATAGCTTCTCCAGTTATATACAGAGCATGACACTGTATGGCAGGGAATATCCCTGTCTGGAACATCTGTCCTGGCAGTGCTTTCCCAGATTTCTGTACACCTAGCAGGGCTGGACAGTATCCACCCCTCATTCCATACCACCTACAACATGCTGAGGTCTCATACTTACCAATGCAATCCAATTAATCACCATCACTTTTCCTGTCTTTTCATACGTACACACAGATACCACTCCCTTAGTCTCCAGGCAATGCCTCTAAAATGTCTGTTGGGTTCATTTGGTCCAGGACTTTTGGGCTCCATCTGTCATAACAGTGTCTTGGGGCTGGGGAGATGGTGTGTGTGCTGTTGGATTGTTGCATGCTGCATCTGGGGCTTTTAGCTGAAGTATCTGGAGCAGTCCATGCTCACAGTCTGGGAGTTGAGGATGTCAACCTCAAGGAGGTTGCTGGATGCTCATTGCTGAAGCCAGTTCTGGTTTCATCACCTCTGCACCTTGCTTGGTGTCATCTAAGTTCATTCTTCATTAATCTGGGTGATTCCTACTGTAATGCTGTTGTTATGGCATACAGCAAACATGGTACTGATGACATGCAATATTATGTAGCAATTAACACCACACAACTTAAATCATTGGCTGTTTTCACCCAAAGTCAAATCTTGAGGTATACATTGGTCATCCCCACCTATCTGCATTACCCACCAGGTATACCCAGATCCTTGAGCAAAAGCAATCCCATGAACGTGTTTGCCTTTGCCTGAGGTGGGAGTAATTTTTGACAAATGGGTTTGTGTGGCGCCCGTGGGTTTGAATCTCATCCATGTTAATCTCTTCTAAATATGAATCAGAAGCTCTTTCTGTAAGAGCAGAAGTAATGTCAGTCCTCCTACTCTGGGGAACTGCCCAATGGAGACTGGAGCAGCATTTTCCTGGAAGAATCCCCTTTTGTGATTGCTTTTCCTTGCAACTCACATACTCATGCCTCTGGAGTCAAGGTACGTTTTCCAACCCACTTCCTTATGTCATCTCCATGATCGTGCAGGTAAAAGGCACCACATGGTGCCTTGCAGTGTCTACCCTCTATATCCTCTCTCTTGAGCAGAGGAACAGATACTCCTCATAGCTGAGACACTGGTTGATACAAGCAGGGAACTGGACTTCTTTGAGTCCCCAGGCCTCCTAGGACATTTTCTCAAAGAGTTTTTCAGATTTTTTTGGATATTCTCAAAAACTGTTGTAATTAGCTCAGACAAGAAGGGGAAGGTGAAGAAGGGTGTTTCCCTCACATATTTGCTCTCTGAGGAAAAAAAAGTTAAAAAGTGTAATTATTAATATCTTCTGACAGATGGCTCCCAAAGTACGGAGATGAAACTGTCGCTGTTGCTCTGCTGCCACTGAATACAAATACAAAACTGTTGTGACTATCAATGATTTTGTCATACCATAAGCCAGTAGCACACCATACAGCAGACTGACAACCTTAATCCAGTGCCCAGAGGTGACAAACCCCACATAAACACTGATAACCAGTATCGATAGCAAGTAAGGTGTTACATAGAAAACTCTATAACCAAATAAAACCACATTGTGACCAGTGACATTAAACTGAAATAATAAATGCTTATAATAAATTTGTCTTAACATGCTCTGGTCAGATTTGTTGTTATCTCAACCCCTTGTGCTCCATGTTGGGCACCAAAAAGAACTGTGGTGGTTTAACCCCAGTTGGTAACCGAGCACCACACAGCCGCTCACTCACCCCTGCCCTCCCCAGGGGGATGGGGAGGAGAATGCAAAAAACCAAACTTATGGGTTGAGATAAAGACAGTTTAATAGGATAACAAAGGAAGAGAATAATACAGTGATGACAATAACAATATATATAATTGTAGTAGTTATATATGGTTGTTTATTATTATTATATAGTTATATATTACTATTGTATATAATATGGATATAGATTGTGTGATATATGTTGTTACTAGTAGAGATATATATATATTTTTTAAACCAAGTGATGCACAAATGGCATTGCTCACCACATGCAGAAGGGACAAATCCCCTGATGCCCAGTGTGTTTGTGAGCAGTGCATCTGCCTCCTGGCTAGCCTCCCCAGTTACACCCAGAGCCTGATGCCCTATGGCAGGGAATATCCCTTTGGCCAGACTGGGCCAGCTGTCCTGGCTGTGCTTCCCCAGCCTCTTGTGCACCTGGCAGGTCTGGGAAGCTGAAAAGTCCTTCACGTAGTATAGACACAACTACCTAGCAACAACTACAAACATCAGTGTGTTATCAACTTGGGTCTCATATTAAATGCAAAACACAGCACTATGCCAGCTACTGAAAGAAATTTAACTCTCAGTTAAAACCAGAGCACTGCATTGTGGCAGGTTTTTGGCATTAGAAGAGTAGAAGGGCAATTTGGTTGGAAGTGAACTACCTCCCAGCCTTGGAGCTACTCAGGTAATGTTACAAAGAGAACCTTCTCCCACACAGAAACCAAACCAAGATAAAAAAAAAGGAGAGCAGTACTCTGAGTTTTGGATGAGTCTGTGGGTGGCACATGCCAACAGTGCAAGTCCCAGTAAGCTATGGGACCACTTCATAGTAGTGACCATCAAATGACCATTAAAATTTACCTTAGCAAGGATGAACTAGTGATGATGGGGGCTAGACCAAGAGCTTTTTCTGCCTTCTGAGAAGAGTGTCAGCTACACTAGGGTGTCCTCTGACAGCATCACTGAAATGAAGAAGCATTGCTGATCTGACTCTTGGAATCAGCTGCTATCTTCACTGAAATTCTCTCTTCCAGCAGCTAGGATAAAATGTTGTGACTCTACATGGGCAATGTTAGAAATCTTAAAAGATTGGTAGAAATTATTATTACTGAAGAAGACTTTCATAATGGGAAGCATTTTACATCTTAAATAAACACAGTGTCCCTCTTCTGCATATTTAATTAACAGTGATAACAGAAAACAAATCAGCTATAGACCGTGAAACTAAAATGCTGTAGAGGGCCCTAAGTCCTCATACAAATCTGAAACTTCTCTTATTATGGTACAGTGTTTAGTAAGGGAGTAAAGGCCCAGGGGAGTGGTAAATTCTGGAGCCAGTGTGAAGATGGGTTTTCTTTCTGGAGGCAACAAGATAAAAACTGTTTGGGTTTTTTTCTTAAAATAAATTATACTCTCTAAACAGTTTTTGGGTACATAAGGAAAGATAATTCTTTAGGCTAATAATTAATCATTTTATGAATTTGGGGAACCATTCAACAGAGACTGAGTAAGAAAGAATATATTCAGAGTATCTTTTCTGCTTGCTCCTCCCTTTTTAAATGTAATCAGAAATGTTGCAGTGCTTGGCAACCTCTTCCACTAGTGATAACAAGTCAGTATTTAGGTTTCAGAATACAGTCAGGAACTAGAAAAGGAAAGAGTAGAAGAGCTTGGGTGCAAGGCTTTTGCATTTGTCTCCTGGTTTTGTACATTGAAACCTCTCTGTGCAATTGTTCCTGTTTAGTGTAAATAACAGTAAAGAAAAGAATGCAGCTTCAAGAGCCAAACTTTAGTCAAATATCATTTTACATAAGCAGGCAATATTGTTTCTTCATTTTCTTTGAAGAATTTGTATATTTTTCTGTACAGTAAATAATCCAGTCTACATATTTTTAAACCATTTTTAACCTTTCTAATATCCCATTAATCTTTTACCTATTGTTAATTATTTCCTTTCACTCTTAAGGATTCATACTATTTAAATATTTATACAGAATTAATATGTGCCACTTTGATTATTACTTAGAGTAAGTAACTTTTTTTTAGATCTTGTCTTACAAGTGAATCCTTTCAGCTTCCTAATTTTCATTCTTGCTCTCCTCTGGACTCCCAACAAACCTGTGAGTATATTTTTCTTCAGAGGTAGGATTCTAGCCTGAGGATTGTCTTCTTTGGAGTCAAGAAAAAAAGAAAAAAACAAACAATAATACAGTGCCAGTATGGAGAAAACAGGTCTGCAAACCACTGGGGTTTTTTTGTATCTCAGAGAATTACTCTCAACAGGTAATAAAAACATACAAGTGCAATAGTTTCTCTGAAATATTTTCTCCCATATAGTTTCATTTATAAAAGAAATAGATTATCACTCAAAAGCAATTGTTTATGTATTCCTCTATTCTATAATTTGTGTCACTTTTATGAGGTGTTTTGTTGTTTTACCTCTATACAGAAAAAAAGAAATTTTTTTTAATCCCTTCCAGACTGAAAAATACTTTGCTTTACTTAGGTTGAAGGTCTTCTGGTTTGTCACTGGAAGGCCCCTTTACTTGCTGATTTCTACTCATTAAAGTGGTAGTTTATCCACCTTCAAATGTCTCTGCTCTGTGTCACAGACACTTATTTGTTCTCCAGCCATCAAAGTGTATTAAAATTAACAGCAGTCATCACATGAGTGGAGGGTAGCTGCTCTCAGACACACAGATAGTTATATACTCACAGCAGGAAACTTGCAATCAAATTCTAACAAAAGGTCACATTTGCAATAAGTAAAGGAAAATGTAGGTAATTGGTTATAGAATCAGTTAATATCTTCGCAGGCCTTGAAAGGCACTCTGACGGACCTGAAACCTTTTTGTTCAAGTAATTAAAACTGAGGTATTGTTACAGTATTAAAAAAGCTCAGGAAATTCTTTGTGCACTGTAAAATAGTGTCACTACAATGGCAAACAAATTCAAGTGGGAAAATTGCTGTTTGTCTGAGAAGACAAATGCACCAGGTTCTGGCTGAGATGTAGAAGAGGACTAGGGAACGAAGTGCAGGACAAGGTGAAGATCAGCCCTTACTAAATACATTCTTATACCCAGCTTCAAGGCATGCCTGCTGTTTCCCTCAGCTGATTTAGCTCTGTGGCCATTGCAGAAATACCAGGCCGGCGTGTTCAGGCTGCAGGACACTTGCTGGTTCAGAAACCAGCAGCTCACTTTATGAGGCAGGAAAGCATTTCTGCACGGGCTGAAGTTTAGTTCTTGGAGTGGCACAGCGCTGTTACATGCCACAGCTACAGTTTATAACTGTATCTTGGATTGGGCACATCCCAGAGCCTCCTGCACAACCACAGGGAAGGGTACATGCCACAGAAGGGGACTCCGAGCAGCCCGAGCATGAAGCAAGGACCTGCCAGGGGCATCCAGCCGTAGAGACTGTGGAAATGTACTGCGGTTTTCTTGCCCCATCAAACACTCCTTTTCATCTAGTTCAAGCTAAGGATTTTCTGACTGTTTCTGGCACAACTGGGGACCAAGTCTTTAGGGTGCCCGGTGTGAAGTTCTTCCTCTGCCTGTAGAAAATCAAAGTTAGCACCTGAGAGCCCTCAGCAAAGGCTGCGTGCCCCCTCAAGCAGAGGGTAGCACAGCCCCTACCTCCCCACTTACTCTGGTGCGGTGAATTGTATGAAGAAGGCAGCTGGGTCAGATGGAAAAAGGGTGTGAAGGCCCAGGCATATTCCTGAGCCTGTGAGCAGCAGCACTTGGCAAGGCAAGAGAAGGCATGGTTTAAAGCTTCTGCTTGAATAAACATTTTAAATAATCAAATGCCCAATAAATATACTCCAGGAGTTCCTTTCTGCCCACCAACTGCTCTGACTCCTTGGCTAGGCTGTCACACTAACACCAACCTCTCTGTCTTCATTCAGATTTTATGGCACCACAGTTCAAATTTTGACCCTTTTTTCCTGCATAGCCCCAAGTCTGACATTCAGGAAGCTGCCTGGTAGCTGAGGGGAAGCCATCAATGAGCCCTGATCTATCCCACCACCAATGAGCTCTCACTGCTGTGCAAGCAGAAGGTAAACCTGGACCTGCAGAATTCTGGTGGAAGAACTACTCCATATATCGTGAAGTAGCTTCAGGCCTTTCCAAGATCTCCAAGAAGTCCTAGGAGCTTTCATAAATATGACTGGCAGTGGGAATAGAGATGTGAATGAGATGCCTGTGGACTTTCATGTGCTCCAATGCTGAGGCGTATGTGCTTGTGTTGTCTCAGATGGGCAAAGGATTGAGGATTGTAATTTTGACTCAACTGAAAATAAAAGTTTACAAAGCAGAAAGCTTTTTCTTTCCTCCAGCAATGCTCTCTGCAAACCTTTTGAAGAATGTATTAATAGTTCACATCAGGAAAGCTTAAATGCTTCTCCTATCCATTTTATTTTCTACTTGAATAACTTTGTTATTTTAACGTGGGCACCCAGACCTGATCTTGAGATGTTACTCAGATTCCCTGAGACATAATTTGGAAAGGGGAAGAGAACTTCCAAGTGTCATCTCAAATATGTGCTACTCAGGCTCTGTGCTGTGCAAGTCTACCAGATCGAAAGAGGCAAAGGCTGGTCAAGATTTGCATCCGAATACTTCGAATTTTGAATATGAAATATTCTAGGGAACTGTATGTAAACTGTATTTATGTATGTGGGAAGAACAACTCCCAGTAGCAACAGATTGGATTTATTTGAATATCTTTCCCAGAGGGTCAGCAAGAAGGAAGGTAATAAGGCATTTCCTGAATTGTGATGTGGAGAATATTTGCTTGGTTCTAATTGAAATTATTGCAAGAAGCCCTCTGTAAATTTGAGAGTTTTTTAACTAATAGGAAGGGGGAAAATACCCAAACATCTTCTCATATTTAAGTAACAAATCATAGATGGAAATCAGAAGTTTGAGTGAGACACTATTTCAAACAATGATTGCAGCAAGTAAGTGTTATTTTATAGGTTGAAATAACTTTGCCTAAGAAATCTGTTATAAAGTTTCAAATTATAAGCATACAAAAAAACCAACCCAAACATGTTCTCTGAATATAGCTAGGGATCAAGTTGTTGCAATTAATTTACCCAGCTAAAAAGCAAGAAAATGGAAATGCTGAATAAAAGTAGTAGAAACCTCTCAACATTTTACCTATTCCTAGGCTAAATTGAGCAAAAAGACATTTTCATGGAAGTTATGGTTTTTATATATTTACAGTTCTTTTGTGTGGGGGGAAAGTGTAAAACATTTTTTTTTTGGACATTTTCTTTCAAAATACTTGTCCATGTGAGATCAAAATGTTTGAGCCCTATGGTATTAGGCTTTCAGAGATTTTCTTGGTCAGCTTATTTGAAAAGAAGATCAAGATGTAACTTGATCACTGGCAACAGGAATTTCATAGTGGAAAAAAGGTCTGACAGTAAGGGATTACAATCTTGTTGACAAAAGGATCCAGAGATCCTTCCAAAGCTAGACATAATTTCTTGAAATACAATACCATTTATTTGCTGTGAGGGTAACTGAGCATTTTTTGAGTTTATATCTAATCAAGTGTCTTGGTCTCTGCTGTCCTCTGCTTTTGACTAACTGAAATGTCACAGACCCAGGGCTTGAGGGAAAGTATTTGATTGATTAAGGATGTGTGAAATTTGCTTTCCTCAAGAAGATGAGATGATGGTCTGTTCTGTGCTCAAAGCTGATAAAAGATAATAAACCTTGTTGAACAGGTTTGGGCTTGTCTGCTATATTCAGAAAATTTTGAATTAATAGTTTGTTCTGAGTTTGTTGTTTGGTTGGGTCTTTTTTCACCTGGTTTACTTACGTTCCTGTTGTTCTCTTCAGTTGCATTGTCTATTTAACAAAATCCCATAGGAGCATTCACACCATGTTTCACAAATGACCTCTGTCCTCTTATGGACCTGAAATTTTTTACTATCTTATTTTCCACTTTCTGCTGCAGCTTTCCAGTATTGTGCTCCCCCATTCAGACAGAGGAAAGCCTGATGATCCACCAAGTGCTGTGAGACTCAGATATGGATTAAATGTAAACTTTACAATTGGGATTATTTCTGTAGGATTCGCGTTTGATTCTCCACATGCAAATCCCCCATCCGTCTTTCAACAGCCAAAATACGTTGCTGGCATCCCAATAACCTTTCTTAAGCAACAGCAAAAATGAATATTGTATTGTAAATCTGGAGGCTGAGAGGCTAAGTGTAACATCGATCAGGCTGATGTCTGTAAAGTTTCAGCATCTCAATCCAAGTCACAGCTTCGGCAGCTCCTGCTGATTCCGGACATGCCTGTGCAGCCTGTGCTCGTGGCCATAGCACCCAGTCTGCCCACCTGTCCAAGTGCTTCCCTGAGCTGAGGAGACCAGCTCTGAGCTGCATCCCCAGACTAACTGAGTACTTCCTGGCAGAGCCCTGTCTTGTTGGAAAAGCCCGATAGAGCTGATAGACTTGGCAGGCTCACGTCACTTCTCTGGACGCTTCTGAGATGGATTAGGGAAGAAGCCAGTTCAAACCATTCACAAGTCTCCTGGTTGGGCTTCCTATCTCTCTATCCAGTGTTCTGGGGAAAAGGGGGTAAAAGTTTCCTTGCTCTTCCTGATATCATGCTGCAAGGAGGGGAAGGACAGTGCTGAGAGCTAGCGGGGTGACAAGGACTCTTTTTCCTTTATGCATTTCCAGAAAAAGAAGTATTGAGAACATTCTTTTGGCTCACAGTAGATAGATGAGTTTATTGTACGTATTTTGTAAATATTAGAGAGTTAAGAGAACAGAATAATATTCCTTAGCCATAAAACATTTATAATTTATCTATTTATAAAGCTGATAAACAAGTAATTTCATAAAACCAATTTCCAGTGTCCTTTTATTTTTTTTAAATCTCAAATTGGTACAGCTCTCAGGATAATTCCTGATGTAAATTTTATGTTGCATATTTAATACTATTTGGTTTGAGTAATTATCTGTTTTAAATCCTACAGTTGCAGTTTTCTTGTATGCCCCAAGGCAACTGTGTATGAAGCTATCAAACAGATAGTACATTCAAAAAGAAGAACAAAATATGTAAAGTTTTGTAATATTTTTACAGACCCATGTATATTTATCATAATTTCTAATTATTCTTTTTGCTTTACTGCATATTATTAGTTTAATTGAACCATAAACTTTAGACTAATAACACCAATTTGTCTTTCATTATACTTTGCTCTATTAACTTTTACAAATGGGTTCATCTCAGCCACCGATTGATGGGCACACAGTAACTCTGCTAGATTCCTTGCTCCCAAAGAGCTACGTTGCATTTTCTGTTCTTGGAAAATGCTTCTTCTTTTTTGTCCTTTTTTTTTTTAGGGGTGGGGGTTCTGGGTTTGGTTTGGTTTGGTTTGGTTTGGTTTTCCCAGGATATGAGTTTTTATTCTTTATTCTTGAGGTTTAAATACAAGATACATTTTGTAACTTTCCTCTTCCAAACATCAGGCCTTCTGGCAGAAACCACCAGCAGTAATAAGAGCTAGTGTTGCAATTATTTCAAGGCATCCTTTTCAAAATAAAATGCTTGGTTCAGGGTGCCAGTAAAGCTTATTCACTTCAGATTTGGGGGGATTTGAATCTCCTAGTGATATTCATAGGCAGGCATTTCTCGGCCAAGTGGTGGGAATTCCATGCAAATGTAAAATCACATACATCTCTTGGGGAAAAAAACCCAAACCAAAACATGTAACTATAAAACTACACAAAAAAAACAGAGCATATTGCCAAAAAGCAAATATGAAAAACTTTTGCAGGGCCACTTAGCAAATTCATGGTTTGGTTAGGGCCAAGACTGTTTTTAACTGCACAGCTCTCACATCCCCTTCTACTGTACTCACAAATCTAATTAATCTGCAGGGACAAAAATGAGTATTGAAAGTAAGTTGGTCTGTCCCAGCTGGGTCAGGTCTGTTGTATGGTCACCTGGGCCAGCTTCACAGGCTCAAGTGATGCTCTGCCTTGCCCTCTGCTCTCACCAACCATCAATCCCGTGATCACTGTTCATGTCCTGTGAAGACTTCTGGATGCACAGTCAGCTGTCATATCTTTGGAATATATAGAGAGCAAACAATACCCCATGCATACTCCTCCTCTCTTTGCCATTGTCACTGAGGCTCTGTTTCTCAAATATCTTGCAACATAGTTTTCATTCTCCCATGTTCTCCTTCCACTTAGGAACCCCCAAACTATCTGTTCAGCTTCTTACACACAGGCCTGAAATGCCATGGTCTTTCCAAAACTTCTTCCAAGGAGAAATAAAAGGAGCTCCAAGCCATCTCCACCCAGCAGCTGAGATCTGCAGTGTCACCAAAACGTGTAGAGAAAATGCAGCTGCTGCCACAGGGACCTTCTTGAGGCGGAGTCCCACAGAAAATTATGGCTTGGGTTGGAAGGGACCTCAAAGAACATCTAATTCCAGCCCCTTATGTGAGAGAAGAAGCAATTTGAGTAAAGGAAAATGTGTGACCCACAAATCTGAGATACTTTTAAAATTAGCCGTGGCTTACCACATTTGTGGTAAAAATGATGGCAAGCTGAGTGAAAAAAAGGGGAGGATGGATGAGAAAAAATGACAGCTTGTGAGGCATTCAAGCAGAATGAGAAGAGCATAGGAACAGAGAGGGGACCCATGTGAGGAAACTGAGAAGGAAGAGGGAAGGGAATGGAAGTTAAAAACCCCCAAAAGATACAAGAAGATGCAGGGGAGAAGAAGCAGAGTGAGCTGCAGCCCATCCTGTCATCTGGTACCCAGAGGTCCTCCACGGCAATAGAGATGGGGCAGTTCCTTGCCATGGAAATACCTTGTTGTGTGTCTTGGTCAATAGAAAGAAGCATGCTTACTCCAAAGCCATAGGACTCCAGGAGCAGTGTCCCTAAACAGCAACTTCTGTGGGGGAAAAAAGCCATTCTGGAACTAGTCTGAAGCCTCTTGACAGGAAATGCTTACACTGGGAATTTGATGATCCCAATACAAAGCATGGGGTTGAAACCGTAACTGTGCAGCAAGAAATAGCAGAAAAGGAGTACAGAAGCTTCTGCATTTCCCCATGTCTCCACCACAGTGTTTTATTGTCTTCAGATGTCATCTTTTTTGCACAGATCAACCAGTCTGGAGTTCCAGAATTTCAGTGAATTTCCAGTGTGTTTCCAGTGTTTCATGGGAGTATTGGAACTACTGGGCTAACAGAAAAGAAAACATCCCCTCTCCTGTTTGAAGGTGGTTTTCTGTAACTTCCAGCAGCGTTAGTTTCACTTGGGTGTGGAAGGTAAGGATAGTGAATGGGAGGAGAGCCAGACACTGCCTACAGTAATTGCTGTGGCACAGCAAAGCACGGCAGCGGCATTTTACTAGGTTAGTTTCTATGTCACTACACTCAGATACTCACAAATGACGACTCAGGCCTGTAAAACAATTAAATCATTAAATGAATTATGAGACTCTAATAAATAATGCATCTGGGGACTCTGCGTTTGCCACCTGCATTTTGAGAACACTCCTGGAATACAGTGGGGTCCCATTTCCAAGCGTCGTCGTGCAGCCAGGTTGGCTGCAACCTGCTTTTCTAAACAAAGGCGGAGATTCCCCAGTAATCACCTGTCTTTGTAGGTCGTGGCTTCAACTATATCGCAGCTCCAGAGAAACCCCTGAGAGCTGGCAAGGCTTCTTATCTCCTGCAAAGCAGTTGTTACGTGTACATATCTATCTATATATCTATCTATCTATCTTCACTGCTTTGTAGCCCGTGTCCAGGTTTCAAAATCTGAGATGTAATACTGAGATTTTCATGGATGCTTAAGTTACTTTATATGCCTCTATTCTTGGGTGGCTTTTAATAAGGGAAACAGCTATAACTTTTATGGAGACAAAGAAGCTTCCTTTGTCTACAAGTCACCACACCCTGTATGTCTCATAAAGGGACATCTAGTGAGCGTATGACATTCTGCAAGAAAACATATACTTACGGTACTGTTGAGCACCAGACCGTGCAGGTTATCCAGCTAAACTTTTAAGTAGGTAATCCTATGATTATCTAATTTGTATATAAAGCAATTATATCTTCACTACAGGCACATTTGAAATGGCAATAAACTTTTTACTAGGCAGCTATTAACTTCTGATGGTGTTTTCAGCATATATTTTTTTGAAAAGACAACCGTGAATATTTTTCAATAAATGAGTTAGCTATTTTTTATTATCTCTGCTACATGGATCTGCAAATACTGTTTACAGTAGAAAGATATAAACATTTCTTGCTTCCCTTGAAAGTGGTGTTTCTTTATGGTATGTCATAACATCTCTGTGTTTTATGCTGACACTTACAATGATGAATCAGTTCAGCTTCCCATATGTAAACTTCTATTCTGCTCATAGTCTTATTTTAACTGATGAAAATAAAACTTTTAAAAGGGATAAAGTGCTAACTTTATTTGTTCTGGAGTCAGCGAAATAACAGCAAGTTATTTGTTTCTATTTTTTTTTTTTTTAAATCTTTTATTCTTTGCTTCAGTTTCTGTGTCATTCTTCCTGACAGTGGTGGCAGAAAATGGAAAGCGTCATTTTGTGGGAACAGAAAACACAATTTTCTTACTGAATTGCTCGCTGCGGTCATCCATGTCCTTAGTAGTAAGTAATATTGTAAAGTTCTTATAAAAGATTTTTTCTTAGTTTTTAAAATAGCAGTGTGGGTAATAATTAGTAATAAATAACATTTTGATCCATAGTGCATTAATGTGAAAAGAAATAAACTAAAAATCAGGAAAAGTATGATAATAACTGAGATGTATATGTTCAGTTTTATTCCTTATTGAAACATACACTTGATTCCTCTTTTTGTTACTGAGAGTGTATTTGACCTGTCAATAATTTAAAATGCTAACAAAGTTTATTGCTGAATTTCCCAAAAGAAGACATGTAACTATTGGCTTTTAGGCTGGCACAAAGTTTTTCACATGTGTAATTAGGAGAGAAGTAGATTACTTTTTACCATAAAAAAAAATGATTTTTCTCTGAATGTTTTGAACAATTCTTTTCTGAACATATGCTTTTTGGCTCAAAAAACTCTCCAGCTTATGAAGTTGTTTGTTATTTTGCTGTGATTTTATACACAATGGAAGGGTGAGGAAAAGGTCAGCAATAACTCTGCTGTTGCATTTTCACTGGGAAAAACATAATATTGATCGATAAGAAAATGGAAAAAGCACAACTATTAGCGTCTTACTTGATCTTCTCCGACCTTTACCCTGCCATGTTGATTTTATTCTTAAATGTTATGTCTGTTGTTCCAAAGGTTTGTCCTGTTTAGACTTTTATTTAATTAATACATGATCTTCTTTACTCTCTCTAATGTTAAAACATGAAATTCGGTTTTATTCCTTGTTGAACAATTGTCCTCTTTACACTCAGCAATGCACACTGGATAATAACTCCATGTAGGAATTGGCCTGCTTACAACTACTCTAGAGTCACAATTGATGGGTACTTAAGTTCATCAAATTGTTTTTCAGGTCCATAGGAAAATTAGCTTGAAGGATGCATAAGCTCTTCACAGAGAAAATTTAAATCTCACTCTCTGAATCTTTCCAGGTGTAGACTGAAGAGCCAAAAATATGGTATTGAACCTCACTCAGTACTTTACTAAATGTCCGTGTATCTGCCAGGGAGTGACTACAAAACATACTCAAGGAAGCTCTCTGCACCATGAGGGCAGCCTGCACACCGTACTGTACTGGGTACGTAGCCTCACATGGGACAGGGTGCTGCGGCAAAGCCACCAGAGTGCCTTGGATTGCCTTTTGGCACAAAATCTTCCCAAGTGCTGCCAAATATGACAAACCATATGTTTTCTCACTTAAAAGGAATAAGGGCCTATTTTTATTCATGGGGGTTAGAAGAAAATAATAAAATTAAAATGCAAGAATGAACACGTGCAGAAAGAGCAAGCAGCTGCTTTTGCGGATGTCGCGCATTTTGGGGTGCACCCCCTTCTGAGGAGCAAGTGGTGGCTGCTCGGCTCCCAGTCTCACTGGGAGCAAGGCATGCAAGTGTCACTGCCCTGGGGTGGACCTGGGAGTTCTTGTCCCAGCACCCTACCCTGGCCCACACCTTCTTGTCCCCACATTCCTTCAGCCCATGAAGCACCCATTGTCTTGGGCAATGCTCAAAGAAAAGAGAAAGGAAGGGGAAGGGGAAGGGAAGGGGAAGGGAAGGGAAGGGAAGGGAAGGGAAGGGAAGGGAAGGGAAGGGAAGGGAAGGGGAAAGAAGGGGAAAGAAGGGGAAAGAAGGAGAAGGAAGGAGAAGGAAGGAGAAAGAAGGAGAAAGAAGGAGAAAGGGGAAGGGAAAAGGAAAAGGAAAGGGAAAGGGAGAGGGAGAAGGAGAACGAGAGGGAGAGGGAGAGGGAGAAGGAAAGAGAAAGGGAAAGGAGAAAGGAGAAAGAAAGGGAAAAGGAAAAGGAAAGGGAGAGAGAGAGGGAGAAAGAAAGGAAAAAAAAGTAGAAGAGGAAGAGAGATAAAGCTGTGACCTCATGGGATTTTTTTCTTCTCCCTCTCCTACTTGCATTTTTTCTTCAAAAAAGGGACAGAAATCCAGACCCAAAATGGACCGAGGTCACTCATTTGTAATTTCAAAGAAATACACGGGGAATTCAATAATGAATAATTTAGCTTATAGCTGTGCTCTGTAAACTGTGTTGATAACATCATACTTCAGGTGCTATTTACCAGGAAAAAAGTGGTCACAAAGTCATTTTGACTCCTGGAACTAAACAGGTTACAGAATCAAGATAAACAACTATAATAAGGTCTTTTTTACAAAGTAGATCCTGATTACTTGAACCCAAGGGTTTTGAAATAATTGTGAGGGTTGTTCCTGGTAACATTTTAAAATTTCAGACTGGCAGAGCAGTTCTAAAGGATGGCAAGTAGATTTGTATTTTAAAACAATCATTAGAATTGTGAAGATGATGCTGAGTTTACCAACATAATGGGATAACTGATATGAAAAGTAAAGGATGAGAATATAATTCATTTCAGTTGACATTTAAATTTTTTTTTTTCACATAAAATACTTCTTTGCTGGCCTCGTTTCCTTTCTTAAGAGATGATGGGCTGATTAAAGGTGCCTTTATTAGCCTGCTCAGGCTGGATGTCTGTACCATTTTCCACATATTACCATGCAAATGTCTCGCTATCCTAAGACTATATGATATGTGATATACAGATGATAAATATCCAACAGAGTAATTACGAGAGAATCGTAATCAAGTGTTTTTCCACTGAGGTCTCATGCAGACCAGTTCTTGCTCCAGTGCAGCCATAAATCATTGATGAAAGCACATCAGAAAATATAGAATAATGGTTGGTACTGTTTGCAGGTGCCAAAAAACCAGAAGGAATGGTAAAAATCATCATGACGACAAATCGTATATAGAGGATCCTCTGCATCGTGTAGTAAACTAGGAAGAAATAACACACATTTAAATGTAACCAAATGCAAGGCCAAACACCTAGGGATAAAAACTACAAGATTTAACATTAGGGATATGATACTTTGAGAAGCACCGAGCCTAAAAAGCCAGTCATGCTTTTTCAGTGGAAATATTTTCTCATCTGGTGCTACAGCCAAAAGAATTAGTGTAAGTCTGTGGGTTTATAAGCAAGACTTCATTGACTAAGGGGAAAGAGCTGTATTATCTCTGTCCACAAAATTGCTGACACTGTTGCTAAAATGCAGTCTGATATCTGCTCTTAAAAAAAGATAGTAAAAGCTGGGAGAGTGTTCAGAGAAGAGCTACAGGAATGATTTTTACAGACAAGAAATTTCACCCTACAACCAAGCCTACAGGAAGCTTTAAGGTTTTAGCGTAACTTTGTACTCCAGGAGGTATATGTGCCCTGTATGAAGTTTGCTAACTACCAAAAGTGGTTCCATTTAATAAGGCACTTGAATTCAGAAGCCAAAAGCACCCACTCTAGCAATCAGAATATAAAGTGATAACACTGTGTATAGAAATACATTTTTTTATTTGAACTTTTACATCAAAACTGAATGTTGGTTTATTTTCTCTTTCCTAAAGGATATTTTGCCAGTCACAAGTTCTTAAAACTCAATAGCAGATGAAATTAAATGGCTAAATCAGACAGAAAACCGGATGATATTCTGGTCTTAAAAATCTATTAACCTCTATGAATCTTGCATAAACCAACATTTCTCTGTAAAAGGCTTTGGCTTGACACCAGAATAAAAGGCTGTGCTTATCATTATCATTTGTTCTTTTTTTTTCTCAGAGGTGAACAGTTGTTAAACAAATATTACAGGCTTTTTGGTATCATTGAGCTTCTCTATCATCACAGTATTATTTCCCCAGTGCTCTCATTTTAAGTGCTTGAAAGTTGTTTTCAATTGCAAATCAGCCAGGGCAAAAATAAGAAGGGCGGTGATATCTCTTCATATGGGACATGCATCTGATTTTAGTGACCTGTGATGTTGGATGTTTCTTGCAAATAAGGATAGTATAATAAAGAAAAGCTTAATAAATATATTTGATCTAATGCAAGTTATTCCTTATGAAGCCCGATTTATTCTTCTCCAAGGTTTTGCATATTTCTTCCACTGTGTGTGGTGAGGAGGAAGAGCCACAGATAAGAAAGTATCTGGAAGACTCAACAAGTTATCTGCCTTGACCTTTGGAGAGCCTTAAAGGGAAATGTTGTCACTCTGAGGAGATGTAGAGGTCATACTAGGCACAGAGCCAGCCTACAACTTTTTTTAGAGTGTGTCAGAGCCAGGGCAAAGTGAAGACAGACTAGACTTAATCCTTTAACCTAACCTGTCAAAACTGCATCAAGTCAGCACTGCCAAATCTGCAGCCACCTCATAACTCAAAAAGGTATGCATGAGCGCATTTATGAATTTGCTTTTGAAAAGCAGCTTTATGCTTTGGTATTCACAGCATTATGAAACCTGGCCACATCGCTGGGTATGCAAACGTGAAGCTAAATGCTGCCTGCTGCATGAGCAATTCACCCCGCAGAGTTGTAAGAAGATACAAAATAAGATTATTGAGAGAAGTGATTGTTTTTAAGGGATACTTACTTCCAAACATAACACAATACAGACTTCAAAGAAATTAGGTTTGTGTTAACAAAAATGGTAGAAATAACCTATTTGTCAAACCGAAGGTAATGGGTAAAGCCCACAGCACATTAACCTGATATTTTGTCTTCATTGACTGTGCAGAAAATACTGTCCTTGTACAGTGATGATAGTTTGTTTAAATGAAATGATTAATTATATTTTTGTAGGTATTTGAGGAGGTTACATGTGTGCACATTGGCTTGCATGTACATAAGCATGTTCACATGCATTTTGTGTGAACCTGCTAATAGTTATAGAAGGAAGCATTCATGTGAAAAATAACACAAATGCATGCAAAACACAGGGCCATATCCTAACCGCTGCAAACTAGCTGGGCTGACAATGGCACCACAGTCACATTCAGACATGACAGTTGTCACAGCGCTCTATATGGCTGTGAACTTTAAATTGTGACTATACAGTGATGCGAATGATGAAAAATATGAGAAAGCTCAGATTGTGCCATTAATCCCTGAGCTCTTCCTTCAGTGTGTGAAGACACAGCAACAATTTTATCTGTCCTCAAGGAGGATATTCTAAAAACTGTAACAGGGATACACAAAGGGACTGGGACCCTAACCCTCTCTTGAAAAAAAAAGGGATTGTAACCTGAAAAAATAAAAATGAATCGTTTGGTCCTGTGATGGGCTGGTGCTGCAAACCCACACCCAGGTGTAAGTAGATTGCCTCCCTTCCTTTGTCTGTGAGGGGGTCACACGGTTGCTGGTGGCAGAAACAACCTGCAAGCCACGACGTGGGCTCCTTGTCTGACACTGGACAGGCCAGGGCTCAAGCCCTTGCTCCCGTGCTTGTTCAAGACCCTTTTACTGTTGGTCCCCTGAAGTGCCACATCCAGCTTGGAGCACCCAAGAGGACCTTGACAGGTCCATCTCTCCCCTGCCATATCCAACAGCTCCCATGCAGAGGGCAGGGCAACTCCTGGTGTGTGTGTGCATGTGCGTGTGCGGAGGGGTGTGTGTCCCTCTGCCTTGGAGGGGGGCTGGTGCCATAGAGACTTCCGTGTCTATGAGGGACAAGGACAGAGCATGAGTGTGATCTCTGCCTTAATGATCAATTAACTGGGAAATTGTCAAAAGAAAACGCAAAAATGTCAAAATTTTGTTAATAGTTCTTGCTTGTGAGCTTGGAAGAGCCATTAATGACACTTGGAAATTTTCACACTGGAAATATCGAAACTAAAATGCAGTCTTCTTTTATCTTGGAAAACAAGTGTGCTCTCATCTTAACGAGTCATCTGAGCAATTCCAAGACAGGACAAAGAAGTCCTTGTATTTACTGTCCACTTGGAACGTGAAAAAGTGGGAAACTTGTAAAAAGTAGACCAAAACATGAAAAGAAGGAATAATTATCTGCTGAAAAGAAAAAGGAAAATAATGTATGTTTAGCTATTGAAAAGAATAGGGGAGTCTGAACTATGAGTGACACCAAGTAAAAATGATCTTAACCACACGTGACAGGAATTTTAATTCATATGCATCACTGATCTCTTCTGAAAACTCCATCCACTAATCAATTCCACTCCCAGAAGAAGCAGTAGACTGGCAGATGATGCTCACCATCTTTGTGGTTTTCTGAGGAACGACTGTGACAGTCTATTTATATGTTGGTCCAGTGACTGGGTTGGGCACAAACACTAACTCTGGCAGGTGGATAGAAATTGAGCAGTCTAACTGATTGCAAACAAAAGGAAAACAAGACCCTTTTCCCTTCAAATCAGAATCACAGCTGCTTCAAAGGAACAGAAAGTATGTTGTTTCATCCCTACATTACTGAAGATGTTTCATATAATATACAAATAAAATTAATTTACAGAGAAATTAATTGTAATGCTGCCATAAAACTGAATCCTGGGTTATCTGTTGCTACTACTACTTCTGGATATAAATGAGTTATTTCAGAATACGTTAAGAAAAACAGATTTCCAAATTCAAATACATATGCAAGGACATATTTCGACTTAAATATTCAGACCTTATTGCCAGAAGGCCAGTACAGGTTGCTGGGATGACTGGTTTCATACCCCAGACCTCTAATGGCTTACAAATAGCCACAGGCCTGAATCTACACTCAGAGCTAAAGTTTTCCATCTTTCAAAGGAGATCTAACCTGTTTCTCTCATTCACCACAGTCTGTATTAGACTTCCTTCCTGTGCCTTCTGTAGAGAACAACTCCTCTGTAGCAAGAATACGTGTTAGGAAATGCTTATCTTGTTTCCCGAGTATTAAAGAGCCACATGACATGTTTCACAAGTAATTCTGTAAGAATACACTGTAAAAAGGCATACATTTCTTATAATAGTCATTGTCACATTGGACAGTTTAGAACATGTGTAACATACATACAAATAGTCTCTAGCTGATACTACTTGTGTGACACAGTAAATTAAAGGTGACTGTGGATTAGAAAGCCTGCACCCCAGTATGAAAGCTAATGGCTGTGTTACCTGGGAAAGAAAAGTGGAAGAGGTGGGCCTTGCCATACTTCTGTTAAGTATCTGTGTATTGCCTGGTGGCTTGAGAACGGTAAAGTAGAAAATCAGTGTCACACAAAAATTGCGTAATGAAATTAGAGCTCAGAGCAGACTACAGCCACGCAAACCTATTTGAGTGAATGCAAAGTCTGCAAGTGCAAAGTCAGGTCACAGGGGGCTCTGAGCAGCCCAATCTAGTTGATGTCCTTGCCCACGGCAGGGAGGTTAGACTAAATGACCTTTAAAGGACCCTTCCAACCCAAACCAGTCTGTGATTCTAAATTTGCCATTTCTAGCTAGTAGCCCTTTGACAGCTTGCTCATTTTGTCTTGCCCAGATCCCCAAATGACAATTGTCATGGGACACTAAGCATTGCCATTTATACTGTCCAAAGTATATTCTTGTGCAACTCAAAGGCTTGAATATGGTGCATGTTGTTCTAATGAGCTAAATTACATGGGAAAAGAGAGCGAGAAGAAAAAGGAGACCCCATATCAAAAAGCTCCTTGAATGTAAATGTGTATTTGCTTTAGGTATTTAAATGAGACAGAATTAAAACTTTCTAACAGCTAATCACAACACTGAAGCAAAACCCCAAAGAACGAGATTTGGTGGCTGGAGGGGCAGGTATCAGCACCATGGGATGGCCTGTGCTGGCTCGGCTGGCAAAGAAGGAGGTATCGCCAGTGCTGGTGAGAGTCATGAGCAACTGAGCAGGCAGGAGTGTCCTCTGTGTCTCTGGAGGGAGGGGTGTTTCTTTCAAGGGTCTCAGCAGAACAGTTGCGAGCCTTTGTTTTGAGCTCACCCGCAAGGGTGCGGTGGGCCCTTTGTGCTGGGAAGTTGGTGGGTTTACTGACATTATTCCAAGGGGCCAAGCTTTTTAATCTGATCAGACTCAGAAACACCCTCTTTCACCTCTGACAGGAGCCTGATTGCTCTAGTGCTTTAGATCTGAGTTACTTAAAGATACCAAAGGAGGCTGATCAGATGCTGAAGGGCTGCCAAGATTACAGGCCTGTCGGGCCTATCACTTTTGTTATTAATTATGATAAAGCTGTACAAGCTGCAACCCAGTCCGTTCAGCACAGATGCTGGGACAGCTTTCCTCCCTTACAGTCCCCTCTTTTCACTGCTCCAGCTATTCTTAGCTAGGGGAACAGTCCCTTGTGGGATGATTGTCATCTGGTACATATACATTGCAGCAGCTGACTCAGATAACCAGGAAACTATAACCAGCTCCCTGACTGCCCTGGGAACCTGGCAGCATCGGGGAGTCTGGCCCAGTACCAGGAGCAAGCACACCACCATGGACTGCGGTTTGTAGGAGCAGGATATGTGTTTCTGATGCTTCTTCACTTTTCAGACTTAAGCCATAAAGACATTTACAAAGCAGCAAAATGTAGATGGATATCCAAATTGCAAAACTGAGGCCCAGACTTAAAGACAAACACAAAGATGTCCTGAAGAGTTTGATGATTACAAAATCACAAAAAGAGTATTAAATTACAAAAAGAGTATATCTTCTGCTCTTGCCAGGGATGTCTTCCTCTTTCACACTGACTCCCCTACGCATTCTCTTACTGGTCATCTCTGTCAGTGTGTCTGTTCCTTGCAAAGCCAACAAGGCAGAATTATTAAGTCATTATTAACCCTGAGTGCACAAGGTTATTGCCTCCACAAAAACCCTTTCTTGGAAGCCTCTGCTATTAAATTAATTCTAATCTGAACTCTGAAAATTAGTCTTCCTCAAGACTCATTCCTTAGGAAAGGAGGACTGGAGAGATGGGTTACAAGCAACTGCATGACAAGATCCAGCAAAGCTGGTGGGGCCTTGGAGCTGGGAGGATTTCCTTCTGGAGGCAATGAAAAATTCTGTCAGCTTGAAATGCGCGTATAACCTCACGCCCGGGCTACAGCTTCACAGGCAGTAGAGCCCATAATGTCTTATCACAGACAAAGGAGGAAATCTTGTACACATTATCCTGGCTTCCTATGCTCCTTCCCTTCCTCCTTCCTCCATGTTTCTGCTCCCAGGTGCAGACCTCTGTCTGTTCTTGCCCTTCTTTGTTCCTTTGATGATTCCCTTCAATGCTCTAAAATAGTAAAAAAGCTATTCACCCTTTTTCCCATGAGTTACTTTCCTCTATTTTGGTGGGCTAAATTTGGTGTGCTCATTTTGTCTCTGCATTTTGACCCACAGAACCACCTGAATTAGGGAAACCTACTTCCATCTCCTCATACAACTAGGAAAAGAGGCTGGGGCAGCGTTGTCCTTCTACTGCCTCACCAAGGTTTGGTTGCCCCTTCTGTTGCACCTGAAGGGTGGTGATGGGCTCAGGCCTTGTTTTGAATAAAATCCTTGACTATGTCTCAACTCAAGCTCTTCCTGCCATCAGTCGTTCAGAGTAACAGCACTGCTGCCTAAACAGAGGGGTAGAAGCAAACGGGGGAAGTGCTCAGGACATATTCTTGACAGCCTCCCAGGCAGTGGCCATTCACCTGAGGAGCTGATGGGGCTGTTTTCCTCAGTAGCCAATGAGCGGTAATTTCAGGCTTCTCTTACAGCTGACATTTATACCAACCTTACAAGTCTTGGTGTTTTATTATACATGATCCATTTTTGGAATCTTCCTGTCACTGTTTCTGCTCTGGGGTTCCTACACCATTCTGGTTTGCAGTGTAAAAATCTCTGGTAGTCATCCTTGCTCGGCCCTGGTACAGTGTTTTGCAGCTCTCTGCTTTTGTTCATTACTATCCAGAATTCATCTGACTTTATTTCTCTTCAAATAATCTCACAAAGAAGCCCTGCATTTCAAGAAAGAGGTTCAAGACAGTCAACACACAAGGACTCGCTGATTTAAGAAACAGATCTAGCTCCCAGATACCAATGAAGCAGTCTCCTCACATTCAGAGGTCACATCACAAGCTCTAGCCAAACTCCCAAAGCCTCAGTGCACACGTGTGTGCAGGACAAATGCAGCCCATGGGCACTAAGCAGCAGTGGACAGCTGTTGACACAGTCCAGAGGAGTATGAGGCATGAACTTACCACAAGAGAACATGGCCAGTCAGGAGCTGGTAGCAGATCATCCTGCTTATCACTGCTTGTCTTCGTCTATCCTCATGTCAGGTTCAAAGGATCCCTTTTCCTCAGGTGGTGAACAGAGTAGATGTACATAAAATAAATTTTTTTCTTCCTTATTCCAGGGCCATTTCAGGAAATGGGCATGTCTGAGAAGCCACTTTGGGGCTTTTGGGAGCTATTTATGGCTACTACTGTTATGATTGAATAGAATTTGAGTGGGGAAAAAAAGAGAAGCTGAAAATGGGGTTGAAGCAAGGAAGTTTCTTCAGATATAAGAGGATGCAGAACAGTAATGGTGAGAGACTGTGAGAGGATGATAGAACAGTTAACTGCAGGACTAGTGGAAACAGTGCCACTGCAGAATTAGGATGAGTGGTAAGAGGCATGGGGCTGTGGGAGAGAAGAAACAAAAGTTTATGGTGCAGGGAAGCAAGCCATTCTGCCCTTCCTAATTCAGTGACATGTTTTGCTTTGAAGCCTTTTGTGCTGTATTAAAGGAAAGGCCAGGTTGTGCGGCCTGGGCAGCCACCACAGTTGCAAGCCAGTAAGAAAGGGAAGAAGCAGCAGCATGCCAGTTTTTTAGCCTTGCATGGTGGTGATAGCAAGCTGTGCAGGATGGAGAGGCATGCTAGCAATGTCTCCCCTTATATCAAAGCTCCCAGCTTTACTTGTGAAGATTTATGCTGTTCCCTCTTAACTATTGCTTTATGGAAAGTCCAGATCAAAAGACACAAACCAGCTCAACAGAGTGCTGTTCAGGGAGAGACAGAGATGATGCCATCGTGTGTCCAGATTATTTTGCACTAGACATTTTGTCTGAAGTGATGCTGAGAGCTCTGTGTTCAGGCTAAGGGATGTTTGACAGTGCTGCTGGGTGCTCCAGCCAGGGTCAGTTACCCATGAGTGCGGTGTCCTGGCCCCAAGTTAGGGTACCGCACCAGCTCCTCTTCCCTGAATGCTAAAATAAATCCCCAGTAATCCCCATTTCTTCTGTGCACCTTGTTCTGCAGTCGAAGGAAACCTGAACAAGCAAGGAGGGAGTCAAGATCTGTTGCAGTAATCTCCTGCTGTGGGTAGTCAATGAACTGGGATTGTGAGAGCAACGGCACGAGCCTGTTCCTCTATTCAGAAAAAGCTGCAGTGTCAGCAAATACCAGTGAGGTCTTCTCTTCCTCTACAGGTCAGCTCCTGGGACTTCCATCAGGATGCTATTAAAGAGTCAAATAAACAGACCTGCATTCTGTCGGGTCTGAACCCATGACCAACACTTTGGAATGAACTAACAGTCAGTAAATAGCTAGTGAAGAGAAAAGCCCTGAGAAGTACTTGCCTAAATTCATGGCAAGACCCCAAGTGGGATTCCTCTAACGCACCATGGGTACTGGAGGTCTGAGGACCTGCCATAGGAAGCATCTTGCTCCACTGGCTCTAGAGGGAGTTCAGGTTTATTAGGTGAAACACCATACTTTTTCAGTGATATGCACCTGGGTTTCCCCCTCTTCTTATTATGCAAGAACAAATTCTCTGTTGAGCACAATGAAAAAAAGCCGAAATTTAAAAAATAAAGGTCTGTGATCAGGCAGTAAGACAGAGACTTCTTTGGGTTAGGGTGAGACACTCACATTGCCATTTCAGTTACTGCAGAGCAGCCTGAGATTTTTTTTAAATGCTTAAACTCACATGCTTTCATTGACTTCAGTGTGTCCAAAACACATCAGACTATTTGTTAATCTGCTGTCTATGAGTGTAATCGAACAGAATCCCTTTGAAAAGGAAAGTTCTTCAAATATTGACAGGGAAAGCATAAGCTGCCTTAAATTTCCTGTGCCTGCCGCCTTTTTCTGCTTAAAATGCTCTCTGCTTTCCCTTAAAATTTCAAAGGCTTAGAAGTATTTTTTGGCTTTGCTCACATTTATAAAGCTATGGGTATCCAGAGAAGGGTCGGGGGAGTTGATTGACATGGTCAGGCATACATGGCAGAAGATGCAGTTCTGCATTTGTAGACAAACCATAGTCTGACATTTGTTCACATAAATGATATGATGAATAACTATGAAAAATTATCTAATTTGGGAAAATTACATTCAGATCATGTACATTACAGGGGAAAGAACTAAATTAATTATGTACAGTGTGTAACTGTCAAATACCAACAACATACGTAATGGCAAGTCACCAGTATATAAGGATCCAACTAATGTCTGTAAAGCCTGAATATCTCTGGATGTTCATGTTCCTGGGATACGGTCCAGTTTACCAAGCTCTACTTGTAAAAGGATGGGCCAGGATACAAACAAGTTGTTCAGTGAGGATTTTTGTTTTGTTGAGTCGAAACGGTAGCCTGACTTTACAATGGCCACACCATCGTGAGGGGGTTGTGTTGTGGGGCTCAGTAAAACTCCTAGTAATACTGCAGGCAATTACTGAATGCCCAATTTTGAAAATCAATCTTGTTGTGACAAATAGGCTAGCTATGAATCACTTACACACGTGGAAATGTCTAAAGAGTAAATAATCTTTAAGATTTTGGTCACAGTGTCACATTATCAATTCCTTAAGTTATCGTAGTGGAACTACTGGTATTACTGGTCCACCGTAAAATTGCTTTTCTGTGAAAATTATATTATTTTTATCAGTTTCTAAACTTTTTAGTATACTTATACTCTTTCCTAGAGGCACTAAAAACATAACAGAGTCTGAACTGTGCTGATTATTAAAACATGAGCAGTAAAGAATAAAAAAATGACTAGAAGTGGCAGCATAAAAGCCCAGGTTTGGTTTTGGGTTTTGTTGGGGTTGTTTGGGGTTTTTTAAAATCTTTTTATATCTTCAAAGAAATCTAAAAAAAGACAGTTGTGAAAAGTGAGAGCCTCAACTTTCAGTTGAAGTGACTGGTGTCTTTGCCTTGGTGGGACAATTTTGACAGAATACAAATGTATTCTAGTTGTAACTTTGGGAGTTTCTAATAGCAAAAATGAGTAATATTTTAAAATACCCAGTCCTTGTCTTGGAATTAGGAATTTTTATTCTGTTTCCAGAACCAGTAATCTTACCACTCAACGAGTGCGTGCTTCATAGGGAAAGCACACATCTTGTATGAAATGGAGAACACATTATAGGAAGAATAAAACCCCGTTTCAGTATGGACAGACTCACTGGGGACTTTGATCTCACAGTCAACAACCATGTACTTCCTCCTGCTTAGTTTTTCTTATATGATTGCCTTAAAAGAATCCTTGCTGTATGTCATTTGAATCCTCTGGGGACTTTGGAAGAAAATGAGAAGACTACTGACACAAGCTTTGTAAATGTACGTGTCTGTCCACATGTATTAAAGTATACAGATAGTTTTTATCTTATGGCATACCTAAATTTATTAAAAATAAATGAAATGTACTGAGTTTTTATCACAGCTAAAATGTGGAGCTCAGCTAGCTGACACCCATTTAGTTTTTGGCTGACATGTACGTATTAGGGACCAAGCTCAAATTTTAATATTAAAAGAATGAGAAAAAAAATTCTGAATCTCTAGTATGTTAGCAGAAACACCTCTATTTCTGCTTACAGAGATATGGACATGCAAATATCCAAAACTATGCAAACTTTTTTTCCTCACATAACCAATGTAAATGACTGTGGCAATCAATAAATGAATATCACTCAGACTAGGTAAGGTGATATAAATCACTGTGCCTGATTTATCATGGAGCTTTCCCAGTGCACAGCAATCCCACCCAGAGTTACCAGCTCACCTCTTTCCTAGCCTGCAGTCTTAATATTGGCAAACTACACTAAACAATATAGACCATGACTGGCATTTGTCTATGCACACGTTAGGCAAGTTCAATTCCCACACTATTTAGAGCAAATTAAATGTGTGATGGGCCACAGTTTGAGAGCAAGCCACTTCTGTAGATACCTTGTATAGATCCAGGCCTGGAGGTTGGTGGCCCTGCCTGTGGCAGGAGGTTTGGAGCTCTATGATCCCTGGGGTCCCTTCCAACCCATGCCATTCTATGATTCTATGATTCTGTGATTCTGTGATCCTTATTTCTTCATAAGCCCTTCGAAAGGAAAGGGTCAAGATCTGGCAGGCAGGAACAACAGGCAGGAGAAATCAGCCTTCGCGAACTTCTGGGTTTTTCAAAGCAGATTTCATATAGGTACAGTCTGCATAACTGTTGATTTTTGTGAATCAGAAGCTTTAGGACCTTTCTGAGGAAAAAAGGAGGGAAGGGATGCCCTAGTCTAGTCCAAACAAAGGTCTTTTATTACTTTTGCAAGTGCTGAGGCCCAGATCTGGAAGGATTAAAGGACCCGATTAACCACTTTGCAGTGCATGAGCAGCGTACAGTGAAAGGTGCTGCCAACACGGCTCTGAAGTGAGGGTAGCAAAACGGTCAGGAGGGATTAACTCCATTTCTCGGAGCATTGCCTAGCCCTTAATCCAAACCCCCAAAACATGTGGCAGCCCGTCACTGCTGGAGCTGTTAGAAAATGTGCTACTGATTAAGAGCATATATTGTCTCTGGGCAGAGCGCCATCACTGAGCGTATTCAGTGTCTATTTCTTAAATTATGGCTCTGATGGGCTTACTGTTTCCACAGAAAGGCCTGGTGATGCAGGGTATGCTGCACTAAAGTATATTCCATTTTTATCCCACTCTCGAATCTGCATGTGGAGTGGATTCACTCTCTTTGCTCTAGCTTTGAAGAAGGAGGTATCCTTTATTTGAAGCTGGATGCAATAATCATGGCCCCACATCCTTCTTTAGTTCAGGAAATCTCACTGGTGAGAGCTGTGCCAAGCCTGACTTTAAGACAGCATTATCTGACTGAGTTTTTGTTACATATGCAAAGTCAGGGACTTATCCCTTTCCAGATCACAAACAATTAATATATTACTTCCTTCTGGCAGAGCATTAATCAGGATAAGTCAAGGTGAAGGTTAAGAACCTTGTCTCCTTACGTCTCAGTGTCTGAAGAATTTCTAGTAGTTAAAGGCAATAGAATGAAAATAAAACACTTCCTTACATCCTTTCCTTAATGTTATCCTATTTGTAGGGATACCTGTCTACCCATCAGCTACCTCTGTGACAGCAGCAATCAAGGTCTTAAGACTGATTCCCATCACATTCTCCTGGCCATCTAGAGTCCCAGCTGCTTAAAAATAACAACCCTGAGGGCATACCAGCTGAAAACGAGGTATGTCCAAAAGGGGAATCTCTGCAGGTATCTTGGTAAGAATCCTTCTTCATCTGTAGCTGTGCAGCTCTCCGATACACGTAGCTTCACACAGCTGCCACTCACTGGGGAACAAGAAGCTGCTGTTGTTCCTTGGTCTGCAGAATCTCCTCCTGTGCTCAGCAGACTTTGTATCAAATTTGGAAACACGCTCTTAACAGTATAGAACATTGCATTTCACCACTCTCCTGTAAATGATGAATCACAAAATAAAATGTCCCCATTCTGCTCTGTCACTACCTGCCCTACTGCTGGGATTAGAAAGGAGTCAGCAGTTACACACAGCTGATCAAGAATGGACGGTGTCCTCTCTCTAGCAGTCCTGGGAGTGCTACTGAGAAGACTTTAAGACACACCATGTAGTCCCCTGCCCATGGGTCTCTCACACTAAGGAGTACCAAGCATCTTCAGTCCTCAAAGTCCAAGCCTGAAGTTAGGTTGTGACGAGCTTGGGGTATTTCTTTGCGAAGGGTTGGGACACTGGGTCAGCTGTAGTCAACCTGGGACATCAGCTCTGAAAGGCAGAGCACCAAGCTCAAATTCAGCCCAAAAAATCTTGACAGGAGGCTGATCAGTGAGGAGAGGAAGTAAATAAATTGATTTCCCCATGCGCTGTGACTCAGGTTTCAGACAGATATAACAGTTTGCCTGGATTCAAAACTGGGCAATTTCAGTGACAAAATGGATGCTTTTCAGAATTAAGGAACTACAGTTTTGAATCAGTGGCAGTTATAAATCATCTCTGTGGTACTGTCTTGCACATACCATGTCAAACCTATTTGTTTGGTTGTTATTAACTGGAGAAGAATGGCATGTGAGTTGTCTATGTGCAGCTAATTAAAGCCTTTCCAAAAGCAGGAATTTGGTGCTTGCAGGAAGCACTGATGGCCATGTTTCAAGAGGCTGCAGCATCATTTGCTTATCACACTTGTTTTCATCCTACTCATACTATACGTGTGCAACCCCCTTCTCCCAGACTTCCATCAGTCACTTCCAGCAACTAGGAAATTCTATTCTCTTGATGTGTAACTTGGTCTTCTTGGTTGGTTTGCTTTCTTTTCATCTTTTCTTTTTTGTAACAGAGACTCACACCAGGAAAAGATGAGACATTGCCTATTAGAGGAAAATTCAGGATTGGTTTGTGCATCTTTGTGCATGGTTTAGGATCAGGACTTGGTGTCCACATCCTTGTGTTTTGCTTTTACTGTGGAACAAGGCTCATTTCTCAGAATCACCTGAGCATTTTCTTAAAATAAGTTCTTTGCTCTTGAGTCAACTTGCAAAGTTGTTGATCTCTCTTGCCCTTTTTTTTTAAAGAGAATTATAATTTGAGTTCTTTAGGTCCTTCATATTAATTAAGAAGTCTTGCTTTAGGATCTTGGCAAAGTTTTAGTTCATGAATGGAACAGTGTTGTGGCTGTTTCCAGGAATACCTTTGTATTGCACTGTTTCTCATAACTGCAGAACTCAGCCCTGTACTGAGAATGCCTCCCCTCCACAGAGGTGGGCATGAGCTTGCATCTGTTACTCCTGGCTCAAGTCAAGGACATCCCTTCCTACCTGGTTTTTCTTTCATCTCTTCTCTTAGAAAAGAAAAATTCAGGCAAAGGAAAGATTATTGCATAGCAAGAGAACAGTTGTATCTGAAGACTTTCTCTGACTAGGCTGCGTGGTAGCAGGTGGGAGAGAAGCAAATGTCTGACAGAGCAGACCTGTCAACCAACAGAGGCTTTGCGTTCCTCTGGATGGGAAGATGAAGAGGAAACTTAATGTTTCTCTGTCCTGTGTTACTGTCAGAGAAGAGAGGCTTAGTGGAGTAGTTTGAAGGTAAACCTGGCAAGCAGTTCGGGAATCTGACTTCTGGTCTCCACATCTGTTGATTCCATTTGCTTCTATTTAATGCAGAAGTAACATAAGTTGGACTGGTCTGCTTCAGTAAAGCCTTCAAGTTATGTGATCAAAATCCTTAATATAAGCCAGTTACACAGCGTAAGAATCCTCCATGTACTCTGTGAGTCTAACTAACTGCCAGGTTTACATGCAGGAACTGTGTCAGCAGAGGGTTTACCCAAGTCAGCTTCATACATAAGGATCCTTCCTCCTGTCTGATATGGTATCATAAAGATGGAGAAGCTCTAACTAACTTAATCTAAGTTATAGCTGACTAAATCTGGTGTAAATGAAGGCAGGAATCAGTACTGGGTCGATGTATGGACTTAATAAATAGCTTCAATTCCTACCACAAAACCTCCCATCCCATTCCTTTTTCTCCAGTGAGTCTTCAGCCATGGTGGGACTTTCCCACTTTGCTTTCCCAGTAAAATCAACATTTAAATTTTTTAGTTACCATTAACTTCAGGTTAGTGTGGGCCAAACATGGAAAACTAACTGCAAAATTGTCCAGGCTGGCTGAGACCTGGATTGCTTTGACCTGCTCCTTTAAATGACCAGATTGTCATTTGGGGTTTTTTCTGTGACAGCTGTAAGCAAAGAATTAAGCTGTGTATACCAGACTTTGGGGCAAATAAGACTAAAAAAATTTGTATTATCTGTACTTGATCACAGACGTGACATTGGACTAAAAGTTGTCTGTCACCTTTACTTGCAGTGACAGCAACAGCTCCCAGCTTCTACCTCCTCCTCCTCCTCTTAATATGCCGTCAGCTATTTAAGTCACAAGGTTGATGAGAAGATGACAGTATGTTCATAAAGAGGTCAGCCTAACGTCACAAAGCCTCAAACCCAAAGCATTCTATTCATAGGGCTACCAACAGCTGATGTCAGCGTGCTAAGTTATGTGACATCACTGTCACATACAGTACACTTTGTTTGTGTGCTGTGACCTAACCAGGGCAGCAGGAAAAACATTATGCCATGGTTTATATACCCTCTGTAAGGGCTTAGCTGGTCATTTTGCCTGTTCCCATGAAAGAAGGGAGGAAGAAGATCCCGCTCACAAAGGATTAGTTGCTGGAACAGGCTGCCCAGAGAGGTGGTGGGTGCCCCATCCCTGGAGGTGTTCAAGGCCAGGTTGGATGGGGCCCTGGACAACCTTGTGTAGATCCAGGCCTGGAGGTTGGTGGCCCTGCCTATGGCAGGGGGGTTGGAGCTCTAAGATACTTGGGGTCCCTTCCAACCCAGACCATTCTATGATCCTATGATTCTATGATTCCCAAATACTCTGCCCTTTACTCATTTCATGGCTACTTCTCCTACCCTGGCAGTGTTCCACTTCAGCTCATTCCCTGGCCACTATGCTACCTTTCCAGTTATTTTCTCCCTGGCAAGAATACTAATATAATGAACCTGTTAGTTGGCTGAGAACCTTCAGGTTGAGGACAACAGAGCTTATTCTGAACACCTTGTCAGATTATTACAAGCCTGGTATCCACAGATACCATGATGGAGGAGAAAGCCTTAGAAGACTCATCAACCTTTGATGTAGCACATGTCTATGTTCATAAGAACATAGCTAAATTTTTGGTTATTCAGCTTTGTTCCATTTTCTAGCAAGTGTTTTAATCCTGTTTCACAATAGAATACATGGAAGAAAGTATTTGATGAGATCTCAAGTATATTTTCTTTAATTGTTTGATTTTTAACATACCAGAGGAGTCATATAAATCAAAGAAATAATGTTGGAGGGAGGTGATTCCTCAGTTCCATTTCATTGCCACCATCATCTTTGGCAGTATTTCAGAAAGGATTTCTGAGGTATTCTTTGAAAAATGGCCTGATTGGGATCCCATGGAAACCACTGACAAAATACTCACCAACTGCAACTGAAATCCATCCATTTCAAAATTTAAATAATGACATGCTGATCTGGAGAAAGGAAACAGAGGTAAAACTGAGAAGAAGAAAGATTTTTATGCCCTCGTTTTTGTCTAGTCAAATCAATGAGAAAAAGAATTTTTTCATGTATTTGTGTCAGGAAAAAACAAAGAACATTAAGAGAACATTTTCCTTCAAGATATTTCCTTCATTTTCATGCTCTCCTTAAACTGGGATGGACAAGAAATAGCTCTTGAGCCTTGTAAGTAGGTCAACTGCTTTTCTCATGCCTGGACCACATTCGCCACTGTGGAAAGCAGGATACCAGCAGGACTTGCATGTGTGCACTCTCTCTAGGTCACATGGAGGCTTCTCTCTTTCTTCCCCAAATCCAGCCCAGATTCTCAGTGGGGTGAGGACACCCTGGCAATTATTGTTGTCTTTTGAATTGCTCCCAAGCATTTCTTCTTCCCTTGGTTCCTCAGGTTACGTGGAACCTATGTTCAAGTTCTCAGCTGTATATCCATATGGTATAAGAGACTGGTGACTTGTGTATTAAAGACCTATGTAGTCGGTGTGTATATTAAAACTGCTTTTTGGGGGGAACCTACAAATATGGAATTCTTTTCATTTCACAAGGAGTATGAAGAGAACCCTTCCAACAAGCCCTAAGCACCTCACCGCCTCCTTGGCAGTAAATGTGAATTAAAACAGATGTCACACTTTAGGGATCTGCATTTTGCCCATTAGCTATTCCGTTAAAAATAGCTTTCTGTTTCAGGGAAAGCACAATTATTACTTCTTTTTTTTAAAATCAGGCAAATAAAATTGTAAAATTTGACCACTAACATCCCTCCATTCTTCACTTTTTTATGTACAAAGTTACGTGCACAAACCTGAGGAGACAGGACTGGGACCCAAGCTCATTGCTTTGTAGCAGGTACTAACTTCATCTGAGGGAGGACCTAAACACCTTGGCCAAAACACAGTGGTGGTTGAATGATCCTTCTCCTCCCCGTTCATCTGCAAACCACACTCACAGAAACAGTTTCTGATGCCTCACAAAATCAGTGAGTCGTAATATTTTCTTGCATTTTTCCAGGATTTCTGCATTAAATGGTACAGCATGAGCATTAACTCTTTTCTTGGCATTTAACTGGATACACCTTCGCACATTCAAGCTTTCATATTATTTGAAGGTCAGATTTAAATGGAAAAGGTAAACGTGTATCAGAAAGACTGCAGTAAGTCAGAGTCTCCTTCTGAACCACTACATCTTTAAAATCTTACTGCTGAAAGTCTTGCCAAGACAAAGTCTTCTTAGACACCTCTCTTCATATGGCTGATGGGAAGGAGCTGCCTCTCTGGATTCTGTGCTATGAACCGATTACATGACTTTAATAGTCAAATATGCACTCAGGATAAAAAGAAATATGCTCCTAAACATTAATAGAAAATGTATCATTTCATCTATCTGTCCTTTAATTAGGCACCTATAAATAAGGTAGCTGCTGCAAGGTGCTCTGCCATCAGGTTACCTAAACACCAGCCCTTTCCTGGATTAGCATTTACAATTAAGGGAGATAGTTACAGATTGCTAATTGCTACTCTTTCTTCTATTATTATTATTATTATTACTATTATTATTATTTGAGGAAGAGGCAATATGACCCATTGCAATTTTGCATGCATGCCTGGGGAGAAAAAAAAAAAAGTAGATGACATAAATCGCATGCATAATCTCAGGAGACAATCATTTTAAATCTTAATTGGCTGCCTTTTAAATATCATTTAAGGTCTCGTTTTCCCTGCCTCTCTCTCTCTAGTTAAGAAGGTGTTGTGTCAAAGTCTATTACCTTGCTGGACGTCTCGCCTCCAAGTTTTTTTAAAAAAGCAGAACCATCAGCAGAGGTTTGAGAGGTCGATAAAGCTTTTAGATTTGGAGATGTTTTCAGGGAGCCCATTTCCTGCGGCTAAGAGTTGTTAATGGAGCTTAAGGAATTATCTTATGACTCGGGCTGGGAGAGTCGTATATTTCTTCGCTCCTGTTCCCTTGTCGAGGCTGAATATGCTGCTGTCAAACTCGCTTAATGAAAAGTAACGCGTCGCTGATTACAGTTTTATTTGGGCTCTATGTAAAAAGCACTGTTAATTTAGCATCCCCTCCTTTGTGTGTTTGAATTTGCCATGGCTGAATGATTTAGAGTCTCTCAGTTTCAGGCCGTTTCTCTATGATTTCCCACCCCCCCTTTCTTTCTCAGCCTGCCTTTATATCCCTGCTTTGTACAGCCGTACGGGCTGCGCGGCTTCCCCTTTCAGCCCCGGAGCCTCCTTCCTCTAGAGCAGCTCAACCTCATCTTTGACTTGTGCCAGTGAATCAAACGGCAAAATTAATTTCTCACACCCTTCTGTTCATATTTAAAACAAAAAAAAACCAAACCCACCACCCATCGCTCCCCCCCTTTCCCTCCCCCCCCTCCCCGCCCCCGACAAGAGCAAAAGAACCCCACCAAACAAAACCCACGAACCCCTTTGACAGACCGTCGCGTTTTGACGGCTGATCGAGGGGTTTGGTTCGTGTACCGAAGCAAGAAACTTGTATTTCCCCTCCCCCGTTAATTCATGGAGCCTGGTCTGAGGGCCAGCAGTGCCCCGACGTGTGCGGGGCACACAGCCCCGCGCATTCCTACCGGGCCTGACACACGGCCCGGCCCGCCGACCGGCGGGGCCTGGGCTTCTCTGGTAACGGGCAGGAACTTAAATCGCGCTTGGTTTATAACGGCGGAGGGTGGCCCCCAAAATGAAGGGGTGGAGGCTCGATCCCTTTTTCTTTCTGACATACCCGCGGTGTGCTTTGCCCGCGGTTCGATCGCCTTCATTTCAGGCGCGGGGCGGGGGTGGTTGGCTCCCTCTGCCCCTGTGGCGAGAGGACCCCACTGCACTGGGGACCGGGCAGGGCCGGGCCGGGCCGACGCCACTCGGGACTCGGGGCTCAGCTCCCCCCGCCTGCGGCGCTTGTAACGCTGGAGGAGGTTTTTGGTTCCTCAGCGGAGGAGCTCTCTCCTTCATCGCACACCCACACACACACACACACATACATATATACATACACACACACACACATACATATATACATACACACACACACACGCACCCCCCACACACTCTCGGCTGTGGCCGCGCTGGCAGCAAGAATGAAGTTCCCTGCTACTCCACAGAGCCCGTGGGGCAGAGAAGCTGAAGCCCACCGGGAGACCCGGTGTCACCCCGCCCGGCCCCTGCACACGCAGCACGGCTTTGCACACACAAACCTCCCGGCGTTAAAATTACCATCGCAGCGGGCGGCGGGTTTCACACACGCACACACATACACACACACAATCCCTCTTGCCTCCGCCAATGGTCTGAGGGCAGCCCAAACACTCGCCCTCTTCTCCCTTCCCTCTTTCTCGCCCCCTTCATCCCCACCTCCTTAGTTTGGCTGAAAACAATTTGCTTTGTCTAAAGGGTTTCAGAGGCAAAGCTCGCCGGCCGCCCCGGCCGCATTAAAATTCCTGCCGGCCCAGCCTTTAGCTGAGACCGCGGCTCCCCGGAGACTCCACTTTCGCTATTACTGTCAAGTACCCTTGACTCTTTATTTTTGCCCTTTTATCTATTACAACTAATTCGAGTTCTTTTGCCCTTTTCAGTTTAAGACGTGGGCTTTCTGTAAAGCCTCCCCCTGCCACCGAGCTCTCCGGGTGCAGAGCCTTTAGAAATTGAGGGGTTTACTGTCAAAATGAAAATTTCACTTCAAATTATCTTGGCTGATGCACGTTTTCCAGGCCGGGGGCTCCTGTCTGAGCCTTTTGACAGCCAGATCAGCAGAGGGGTTCAGTGATCTCGATAATATCATCCAAGAGAGCGAAAGTCAATACAATGACAGGGAATATGACTGGATACAATCCAATTACGGCTGCTCGCGGAGAGGGGAAGGGCTTGATCTGATCTTCGCACCCGGATTCCTTTATTCAGTTTTAGCACTAACAGGTCTCGCTGGAAACTTTGCGGGCTGGAGTACATTCTATTTTGGCCGGGCGCTGTCCCGCTTGCATTTATTGTTGCCTTTATAGCTCTTTATATTCCGCGTTGTATTCTTATTTATTTACTTGTTTAGGGTGAGGGGGGTCTGGCGGGGAGCCGCGAGGGTGGCGTGGGCAAGAAAAGGTCTTCTGCTTGTCCTGCGCCAGCCTGGTCCTTGGCATGGTCCCTTTGCCTTCACCCCTCGGCGCCGGGCGCCGCTGCTGAGGGGTTTAGGCCGGTCTGGGTAAGCCGGGGTCTGAGATCGCCTCGCAGTACCTTTTCCAGCGGCTCTCCCTCTTTCCCGGCCCGGGGATCTGTAAAGTTTGTTCCCGTTCCGGGGAAGGCAGGGAAATCTTTTCAACGCCTGGTCCCTAAGTGGTAAATTGGCTGCGAGTGCTCCCGAATCGCACGTCGAGAGCGCTCGCTCTCTTTCTCTTTTTGTTGGCTGCACTCTATTTAATGTCAAAACGGTAAAGCATCTGTCCTGAAGTGCTGAAATATTCATGGAGGATCAGCGATTCTCCATACTGGCAGAGGAGCTGGAAAGCTAAAACGGTTCTTTAAAAGATCAAATTTTCCATGTGAATCAATTGCTCCGCGCACTGCGGAGGCGACGCCGCGGCCGAGCCCGGCCCTTGGGGGCCGACCCCCTCCTGCAGCTCAGGGAGGGGGAACAGAGGGGGGGCGGAAGGGAGAGATGCTCCCGTCCTCCTCGCCTCAGCGGGCAGCCGCCGGCCCCGCCGGTCCGGGCGACCGCCGGGGCGCAGCTCTGAACCGCGGGGCAGGGTAAAGCGCGCAGAGCAGCCGAGCATCCCTCCCGCAGATCCATCCTCCCATCTTCCCGGTAGCCTGGTGACAGTCCTTGGACCGGCTCCGGAGGGGAGGGAGGGGACCGTGTTTGAAAGTTAAAAGGTGTTTGTTGCGCAATGCAAAACGCCACCAGTTGTGTTACCTCTGAAACAGACAATTTATTGGAGTGAACATACCTCTTAACATATTCTCTTTTTTTTTTTGTCGAGATAAATTTGTGCAGTAGGTGTAAACTTAGTAGAAGTGCTGTTTGTGAATTATATGCTAACAAGGAAATCAGGAGGGAAAAAACTCTCGAAAAGTCTTTGTAACTAATGTCGGCATGCCTTAAATTAAATCTGAATTTAAATTTCCCGTTTGTAAACTTTGGGATGTAAACTTTTTAAGTAGGTCTACGCTATAGTACGTGCTTTTTTGGACATGGAATTAAATAACTTTCACGACATTGATCCCTTAAAGTCGCAGCCAGGAGAACTTCTTCGGAACAGCAGTGAGCAAAGTCTGTCCGTCGAACTGAGCAAACTGAACTTTAAATCCTCATTTCTGTTGTTTAAAAAAAAAAATAAAGAAAGAAAAGACGTTTTATATTTAAATTTAAACTCTCGTAAGTCTCTTTTCAGTGTAGCTGACTCTTCAAGCGTTAGAAAGTCCTTCGCCCCTCGGCGGACCCGTTATGAACAAAACATTTTGCTTCCTGATTTGGGAAACGCCAGAAACTCTTTGTTAGAGTCATGGTGGGCCAAGGTTGAGAGCTGCCCCTTGAGCACGTTGGCGCCGTTCCCCACCGCGCGTCCCAAGGCGCCCGTTTCCAGGATGGCTCCTTTGGTGGTAGCCCAGGAAACTGTCGTGTTGCTCAGGGCTTGGTTCAAAGTACTGTGCCTGAACAGGGGGTCGTGAAACACCCCGTCCACCCAGTTCCTGAGGTTGGTGACCGGCGAATCCTGGTGCCTGTCGATGACACTGACCGGGGCGGAGACGGCGGCGGCGGCCGAGCCCCCCTGCCGTTTCAGCATGCAGGAGGGGTACTCGGCCTGGTTGAGGGACGTGGCGGTGTGCGCCAGGGACCAAATCCTGGGCTTCGCCTCCAGCAGCTGCTGCCCCTGCTGGAAACACATTTTGGACTCGCAGCCGCGCTGCCGGGCGCCGAGCGAGTCGGGGCCGCACTCCTCCGCCGCCGTCTTCAGGCAGCTCCGCGCCCGCTCCGCCGCCGCCTCTTCCTCCTCCTGATCCCCGGCGGCGACGGCGGCCGGCGGCGGCATCTTGGCGGGGGGCTCGGCGGCCCGCGGCGGGTGGCTGCCGCCCGGGTGCGGGAGCGAGTGCGGAAGCGGGTGCGGGAAGGGCCGCCTCAGCTCGCACTCCGAGCTCTCCGACTCGGCGGCGTCCAAGTCCTCCAGGTCGCTGAGCTCCAGCTCCTTCTCCTCCTTGCCCGTGGGCTCTGCGGGGTGGGGGCGGGGGAAGGGACAGCAAAAACAAGACACACGGTCACTGCCGGCGCCGCGCTGCCCGACGGCCGCCCCTACGAGCGAGGCCCGCGGCCGCCCCCACGAGCGAGGCCCGCCTCGGGGGCGAGCTGGCGGCCGAGCCCCCGCGGCCGAACCGCTAAGCGCCTGTTTTTAACAGGGTACCCTCGGCTTTGCCGCTTTTCATCGCCTCTTCCTGCGAACCGTCTTCCTCCTCCTCCTCCTCTTCCTCGTAGGGCCGCTTCTCGTCCGAGCACTTGTTCCGCGGGGGCCAGGTCATCTTGTTCTCCTTCTTGAGCCGCCGGCGGGCGTTGGCGAACCAGGTGGAGACCTGGGTGAGGGTCATCTTGGTGATGATGGCCAGCATGATCTTCTCGCCCTTGGTGGGGTAGGGGTTCTTGCGGTGCTCCTGCAGCCAGGCCTTCAGCGTGCTGGTCGTCTCACGGGTGGCGTTTTTCCTCCGTGTCCCACCGTCCATCGTGCCGTACCTGCGAGTACAGGGGAGCATACACAGTGTGACAAGGCGCCCTCGCCCCCACTCTCCCCCTAGCCCTAAGGACCCCGCGGACCTGCCCGACGTGGGATCCCCGGGCCCCGACGCCGCCTGCTTGGGTGCGGCACCCTCCGTGGCATGGGGATGGCTGGACATGGGAAGGGGGGAGATGGGCGAGGACAGCTCAGTTTTGAAAGAGTGGCCTGCCTCCAGCAGCCAGGCCGAGGAAGAAAGCAGGAGGGAAGGGGTCGGCTAGCAGCAGCGCCGGGCAATGTAAATCCCCGCTGTGCCGTGGCGGTGGTGGGAGAAAAGGGGATGAAACTGCCTGCCTTTATTCGCGGTAAAGTCAATGTCAGCGTTTCGGGCAGCTGGGAAATCCTAGCAGCTTGCAAACGCACAGAAATCCCGCTTTCCTGTTGTTTGATCAGTCCTCTCCAAACAGAATACATCTGGGTGACCCCAGGGTGTAACTGTTAATAGAAATATATTTCCTCGTACTCCTTTTATTAGTAATCTCTCCTACCCTTTTGTTCCTGAAACTGTAGAAACCTAACGCAGATGACACTGGGCTGCAACTGAATATTTAATGCACACCCCGCAGGAAAGGTCACCGGCGCCCCGCGGGCCTCACAGCTCGGACCCGTGTGGAAGTGGGCTCCACTGAGCGACATCCCAGGGATGCCCGGGCGCCTAAGCCTGACCCCGCGCAGGGAAGGGTGATTACCGCCCCCCCTGGAGAGGGACCGTCCCTCCCGACGCCCGTCCGGGGGGGTGGGCAGAGGACCCCGTGCCGGCGTGCCTGCGGCGGGAGGGGCACGTTTCGGTGGGGAGTAGAGGGAGAGGGGGTGGGGGTGGCATCACTGGGTCCGGGAGGGAGATGCTGGGCGGCGAGGAGGCAGGTCCGCACCTCGGCCCCGCAGCGGGGCGGGCGTGAAGGGGGTGGGGATCGCAGGGGGGAGGAGGGGAAGGGGAGGAGGGAAGGGGGTGCGGCGAGCGGTGCCGGGGAAGAGGAGGGGGACGCGCTTACCTGTCGTACTGGTACTGGCTGAGGGTGTGATCGTAGGGGTAGTAGGCAGCCGCCGGGGCGATGCCCGCATGCGCAGACCCGCTCCCGTCCTTCGCCTCCAAACTGTTCTGCAAGAGATACCGCGCCGCCGCCCTCAGCCCCCGCCGCCCGGAGACCTCGGGCCCCCGCCCCGGCCCCGCCGACCGGCTCTCCCGGGTCTCGGCGGAGGGACGGGGCGCGGGGGCGCACGACGGACCTTCCCGGAGGCCCCTCGGCCGCGGCGGCCAGCGAGATCAATAGAGACATTAACTCGCGCTGTTACGGTGGCGGGGAGGGGGAAAGCCTGGTTGGAGGAGAGCATCATTTTTTGCAAGCCGGGGTCTCGGCCGCCCAAACTACCCGCCCGGCCGGGCCCGCCGCCCTCGGCCGCCACCTCTCCAGGCGCGACTTTTAATTGCGTTGCCGTGAGAACCGTGCCGGGATTGATAGTTACTGACCGCGGGTTGGACGCGCCGCGCTTCCGCGCCTGCGGCCAAAAGCGGGGGAGCGGCCTGCGGCTGGGGGCGGAGGAGAAACGGCAGCGCCCGGGGATGCCCCCGCCGCGGACAGGTCCCGCCGACCGGCCACCGCCCGCGAAGGGAGGAGGGAAGCCCGGATCAGGCGGAGGGCGGGCGGGAGCATCCCCCGCGGCGGCGGCCTTACCAAGGAGTAGAAGGCGGGAGCCTCGGTGCCGTAGGTCACGTAGTTTCCATAGCCCTGGGGCCCGGCGTAGGGGCCGCCGTAGACCCCCAGGGCGGCGGCGGAGTTGAGTTCGTGTCGGGCGGTGGCGAGCAAGCGGCTCTCATACACCGGGCAATAGACGGGGGTCTGGGCGGAGGCGGCCCCCCCAGTCTCGGCCAGCGTCCGGCCGCTGGACTCGCAGCAGGTCGTCAGGGAGTTGGTGCTCATGAGGAACTGGAGGGAAAGAGAGCGGCGCTGAGGGGCAGGGGTGTGTGTGCAGGGGGATGGGGGGGTTGTGAGGTTTGGGAAGAGAAAACTTCCCAAACAGCAAGTTCGGGTTGGGTTTGTGTTGGGTTTTTTTTAAATCGGGTCGCAGCTTTGTGGGGTCGCCACCCTGCCACCCTTCCCCTCTCCCCGCCCCCCCCCCTCCTTATGTTACTTCAACGGGAGCAAACACGCTCTGGAGGAACCCAGAGGCTCAAGTATGTTATCAGTTAAACCCCCACACACCACCGCGACGCCAGCAAACAAACGGCCCGTGGCCGTGGGCGTTCAGCTCTGTAACACGTCGCTCCAGCCCTTTGCATTTAAGAACTAACTTTTCTGGTGCGTTCTCACGAGACTGGCTTTACACCGGTTTTCTCCTCTCGCAGCACAATGCTTCCCATCTGCGTTTTTAACCCCCTCCCTTCCCCCCGTGTCCCATCCCCCCCCCCAATCACTCATGCATATTTATTTTGACTGCAGATTTGTAGCAGCCACGCACGCATCTGTTATTAACCTGCTGGTTTAGAATAGCCTGTCACTTTTTCTATGTTCTGGACCTCAGTACTTGCGTGTTTTAATTGGGTAACTGTGAGTTTAATGGGGAAGGAGAAAGAAAAAAAAAAGGGGGAAAAAAAGCTCTGAGGGGGAGGGGGCTCCCCAGCTCCCCTTCTCAACTCCCTCATCTCTCTAATCCCCCCCGCCCCTCCGCGTTGTTATCAACCCCGAACACCCTAAATCCCGAGTGCTGCTTCCCGGGAGATACAAGTTGAGCATCTTGGAGAGATGCGGAGCGGGCAGCCGATTTGCCGCTCCCGCACGCTTAGGAAGGATCGCTGCCGCTCTTAGCCTTGCACGGGAGTAATCTAATAAGGACTGAAATTCAATCAATTAACGTTGGTAGGCAAAAAGTCTTACCTGGGGTGCAGAGGAGTAAGGGTAGCCAAACTGAGGATATGACATGGTACAGAGGCTCCCAGTGATCTAGAAACAAGGCGAGACGTCTGATCTGCACGCTATTGCAGCCTGGCTCTGCTCTATTGTACCGATTGATTGGTAACCACAGGTCCCTAGATGCTTATAGGACGAAGCAGAAAACCACATTTAATTTATTTACATGAAATCTTAAACTTTCTTTTTCTTTTTTCTTTTTTTAACGGAGAAAAAAAAATACGGATAGATTTTAGAACCTTCCCCTCTACAGCTACCAAACAGAAAAAAACTGTTACGTGTGGGCTCCAAGGATGACAAACGTGACGGCAGGAATACATACTTTGCACCCACAGAAAAATAAAGGCGGTCGGGGGGTGGGGTGGGAAGAAGAAAAGTGATGCAAATGCATCAGCTCGGAAGCACGTTGTTTTCAGAGAGACGAGCCTCTGACGTCACGCAACACCTATTCAAATTAATCTGTCTGCAAGTTTAACATTCATTTTCGGGACCCTTTCCCCTGGCATAGAAAAAAAATCCCAGACCCTCCAGCATCCCTCCCAGGAAAAGTTTGGAAAGCACTACGCCTGCTTGCAACGTTTCTGGGTATTTCTGCGAGGAAGGGAAGGAAATGAATGGATTTAATCTGAAGGATCAATGTTGTATTAGCTAAGATTTTCCCCCCCCCCACACACTCACACCCTCCTTCGTCACTGAAGGGCTGGTGAGCACTTTTAATTAGAAATTAATTAATGAGCAGCTGCTTCTTCCCACCCCCACAGTAATAATTAGTCTCAATTACAAACAAGACATATGAAGGGACACACGACTGAATCTTCATTTAAGATTTAATCAACAGTTAAAATTAGCGCTAACGCTGACAATAAAGCGCATGACATGCAATCCTGCTTTTCTTTTCGGTTCTTACTCCAGACGTGTGATTACAGGTAGAAAGCCCTACAAGCGTATTCCGGGGGATGATTGAAAGGAGGTGACTTTTCACGTCGAAACGACTTTGATCCCATCGCAACCCTCCGCTGGAAAAGTCAGCCCTTCGCCGGGCGGAGGGCCGTAGCCAGCCTGCCTGTGCTCCAGGGTGCGCACGGCTGGGGTGGGGGTGGGTGGGGGGTTAAAGCAGAAACGGGAGCCGGAGGGGAGGGGAGTGGGGGGAAGAGAAAATTAGGGAAGGGGGTGTAACTTATATGTGCCAAGTGCTATTTCTCACCGAAGAGCAAACATCTCTTTCCCGGTGGTTAGGTGGTTCCCTGGGGCTACGTCTGGACACACATATCCCCCAACACCTACCCGATTGAAGGAGGGCCTGGGAAGGAGGCTCGTCTCCATCACACCCTCCTCCCCAACCCCAATTCACCGTTGCCATCAGCTTCCCTATTCTCTGGGGCTTGGGACCCCCCCGGGATATCCCCACCCCCCCTTTGCCCACACACACAAGCAGGCGGCACCCCCCTCTGCTTCACCCTCGGAGGGGGCAGGCTCCGTTCTCCCTCCCGGAGGGAGCGGCCGTCAGGAGCAGTGGGGGGAAGAAGCTGAGGCTACCGGTCGGCGGAGGAACCCCCAGCGTCTTTCCCCCTCACACCCCCGACGGCCAGCTACCGCCGGGGCAGAGCGGGCAGGCAGCCGCCGGAGGAAGCGGAGGAGCCAGCTCCGAGGCTGAAGCTCGGCTGCTGGTGCAGTCGAACGCTGCTCCGTGGTGTGCAGACTTGCTCAGAGAGATTCCTGGGTTCAGACATGTGAATAGCCCCAGGGTCACACTCTAATTAATGATGATGTTCTCTTCTTCTCCCCAGCTGGAAGACTGCCTCCCAGAAACGAATCTGCCCACACTGACAGCTCGATTGAGGGTGATTGATGACTATCTGGAGACCACAGTACACATAATATAATATCTGCTGCGTAATTGCTTTAATTTACAGATGAAAATACTAGTTCTCGGATTGAGTTAGACTACAACGAGCGGCGTTTTATGGCGCTTTAGACTGTTTGCAAATAAAAGATATCAGATACAGTACATGCAAATTATCCTGACAGCTCAGTATCTGTAGCCGGGAGAGAGGTATAAAGAACGGGAATCAGATGACATTAATAATAGGGTTTGAATTCTGTATTGATTTTTTTGGGGAGGGGAAGAAAGTGCCCATTCTTTCCTCACCTGAAATGCTAATACCTTTCTTTCTGGAAATATTAATAACTCAGCCGTTGGGTTTGTGTTACAGAAACGCTCCTTTTATTCCTCCTGCTCCCCCGGTGCTGCCAGGGTGTAATGATACTTTTAGCTACTATCTACAAGCAGCTTCCTTCTCCGCGACGTGCTGACGGGCTATCGCATTGTTTGCGAAGAAAAGACACCCGGTGTTTACACAATGGTCTGCACGCGGCGTTTGGCGCTGTTCGCGCTGCCTCCCGCGCTGGTTGCGCTGGGGGATGTTTATTTAAGCCCTGGAGTATAACTCACCGGGGCGAGGGACGAAAACAGTTGCACTTATCTCAAGAGCGGCTCGGTGTAAAGCACTATAATTAGCTGGGAGAGCTGAAAGAACTGCCTGGAGAAGTCCTCCCAGTTTTCCAGGCTACAGTTTGGGAGATGTCCTGGTGTTGTGTGGTTTGTTTGTGGGTTGGGGTTCTTTTTCTTTTTTTTCTTTCTTTCTCTTTTTAATTTATATTTTCTTTTTCTTTCCTTCCCTCTTTTGACAACACTGCAGATGTCAACTCCGCAGTGGCCCACAGAACACTACAGGTTTTGATATTTAGATGAGTCTATTAAACTTTAAAATACAAGGTGAAATTCAATATTTATAGTCCTTGTCTATTTATATATCACAGTTGTCTTTCACCGCACCGTGCAAATACTCCGGTGCCCATTTTTGCAGTGAACTTTCCTGTATTAATCATGATAATTATTTGTCATTTTTCTTTGCAGCCCGCCTGCCTCCACTACTTCACCCGTGGTCAGCTTTGTGCCAGTTCCAATCTGTATTCCCTAGAAAGCAGTCATTAAAAGAACACCAAAACCTAACCCTAACCCGAAACAAACTAACAAACCCACCAAAACAAACCAACAGAGATGCTTAATAACCTTAAACACTTAATAACCTTGGACGCCAAAAGATGACATCCAGCGTCCATGTCCTGTTTCACTTCCAGTCTATAAACACCGGCCCTTTGTTGATAAGAAGCTCAACACAATTCTATTCCATCTCGAATTTTTGGTGCCAGCGCACAAACACACAGTAAGCCCCGCCGTGATTTAACACAACCTCGGCGGTTCTTTGCACACAAACAACGTCACACTGTTCAAATCCAAGCAAAGACGCTTAAACGCTGTGGGCTACATCCTTAAGCATTCGGAAAATGCGGGTCTTTGCCGTGCCATAAAAACTGATCCTTGCCAAAGCCCCTCTCCCCGCACAAAGCGGTTAAGGGCTTCCCAGAAGGAGAAAGTCGCGCTGCTGCTTTCGCCAAAGTTTGAGCAAGCAAACCCATCGCGATCGATGGGAAACGCCGGGGAGGTCCCCCCTTGCCAGAGTCAGCCTGCCCGCACACCCGGACGAGCAGGTACGGTGGGTGCAGCCAAAGCCCAAGCAAGTTTCTCCCCCCCCCCCCTCCCCGCTCCGAGGGCTTGGTGTTTCTTCCCCGAGAACCCGGAGCCAGCGTTCGTACAAGTTTTATCATAAAAGCACGAAAGGAGAAGGAAGCGCTGCGATGCTGGAACAGGCCACAGCAGGTAAACACAGAGAACCTCTTCAGGACTAACGCTTTGATGGACGTCTTCAGGGACAAGATCTAGAGGCGGTTAATGCAGTTACACTTTTACTATCTGCATTTACATCGCCTCCTCTTTTGGAGGGGGTTATTGCCACTCCCGGAAATATCTCAGCGACGGAATTCGCTAATGGGCTAAACAGACTTTAGCGAGCTCTTTCAGTCGACTTTGCTTTGTTTTCACGGTTCAGATTTAAAGCAACCTTGACACCGCCTGACAAACGCTGTGAAGCTCTACATGTTGCCCATTTGGGATCTGACATGGAACCGAGGGCAGCCTACAACATTTTCAAGTAGATTAGCTCCCATAAAGTCGCTATCGACAGCAAATACCATTTATTTAATATTTTTTTTTTCTTCCCTGAGCCCATCTGAGGTGTAATTGCATCTCCCGCGCTCGGAATGGAGGGGACAGCGAGCTAGTGCTGCCGACCTGCACAACCCTACGCTATGGCTCGTGATCCGTGGGTCTGCGGTGACAAAACACAGCAGTTGCATAAGAAGGTGCCGCTAATTAATTTACTCAGATTACAACTCCGCGTAAAATCAGTTGTTCAGAGCTACCCGTCTGAACGCTTTCATTTTGTCCTCTCGGCAAGCGGTCTAGATTACAGCAGAAAGGCCTCACATGCCCATTCTGTTCTTTGTATTTATTAACTTTTCACACTCAAGAGCTGGAACCAACACTCTTCTCTCTCTGTCACACACACACACACACAAAACTTTTCGGCAGAAGAAGCAAACCCTGCGACCTGGGCAGCTGCAGTATGGCTAGATGGACCCCATAACATATGCACATTTACCTGCCCGGTGCAGAGCGTCGCCAACTACGCTTTGACTAGGAAAGCAAAGACTGTGGAAGGTTTCTCCTCCCAGCTCCTGTCCCCCCCTCCCCAGTGCCGCAGACTCCTAGGCATTCAAACGCCACCGCCTTGAAGCTGCCTGGCAGCGGACAGACAGTCGGAACCTTACTTCCCTGCGAAGATAAAACTTTCCTACTCTCAAGGTCGAATTCTATGCCTTTTAAAGTTCATCTTAAAATCCAGAAAGTTTGACTCGGTGCCTTACCTTAGCGCTCGCTGAATAGCATATCCACACCCCCTTCCCAAGAAATAACGCACATATGTTAAAATACATTTGCCCTCTGTCATAGGTAAAGATTGCACAAAGCCAAATGATTCATCACGGATAGTTTCTCTTCCCTCCAGCAGTTCGTTTTCAGCTGCCTTGCTGCTAAAGCAGGCTCCGAAGGAGGGGGGGGGATAATCCCCACCGCTCCCCCCCCCTTCCTCCTCCACCCCCCTCTGCCGTAGAGAGAGACACACCAAAACAAGAAGAAAATTTTTTTACCTGCGATCACGCCAGGCTTTGGCTAGAATCTCGTAGCGATGGCTGTGCCATGGCAGGGCTCCTCTCCTCTCGTCTGCGCTGGCTGACTTTGCAGGGAGCTACGGAGAACTAACGCAGACATTTCTCAGTGCGTATGTAATACCTGAGCGGAGCGGTACAGTGCCTTCGGTCCCCAGGCGCCACAACCACTTCACTAACCCCCTGTACCAGAGTGACGTTCAAGTGAATAGCTCCGCTGATCACACTCTTTCCTACTGATTAACACTTTCCAACACGGCCAGGCGCTCCGCTTCCAACTTTTCCCGTTTTAAAAGAGAAGCAGCCAGCACCGCTTGCTCCCGCGGGTTATAAACGCCGTCTGGGGCGTGGGGGACACCATAATTAATAGCAGGTTAGTAAAATCAGTGCTGCCACTCCAATTGTTGTCCTTGTTGCCAACAATAATTGCATTGATTCTGGAAGGACACGAATGTCCTCCATTTAACCTAATGATCTGCGGGTTGCACACGCTGTAAGGCAGCCGTAGCGTTGATTAACTGCGCGCACCTCCGAACTATCATTTATCTCCGCGAGTCACGACTGAAAGGCGCTAAACTTACGGGCAACTCTCCCTGCCTCTCTCGCCGTCTTTGTTTCCCTCCCGTTTGAGGAGGTGGGCTGGGACGCCAGCAGCGCTAGCCCTGCGCGCAGGGGACGGGCACCTGTACCTGTCCACCCATCGGCCTTCGCTTTATTCATAGCCCTGGGGCAGCGCGGCGGAGCCGGCCGCCGCGGAGCTGCCGGGGGCTGCGCGGGCCAGCGCCCCCCGGGCGCAGGGAGGGGGTGATGGGGGGGTGGGGTGGGGCGGGGAGGCGGCGCGGCGGCGCCCGGCTCCGGGGACCCGCTCCCGGTAGCGCCCCCGGGGCCGGCCCCGCCGTCGCCGCCCGTCCTGGGCACAGACCTCCGGGGACGCCCGGGCACCGGGGGCTTCCTCCGGGGGTAGGGGACAGCGGAGCGGAGGGGAGTGGGGGTGAGGGGACCGGGACGACGGGCACCGGCGGAAGCCGCAGGCGGGTCGGGACAGGAGCGCTTGCTCCCGCTTATCCTCCCCGTCCTGCGTCTATCCGTCCGTCCGTCCGTCCGTCCCGCCTTTCCTCAGCCCTAGGCTGCTGCCACCGCCGCTCTCTCCTGCGGAGAAGTTATTCGGGCCCGAGGCGAGCCCCCCGATCTTAAAATATGCAGTCCTCCTCCACCCTCTCACCCCCGTCCGCCAAGACCCGCTGCAGGCAGTCTCCTGCCCGCTGCCCAGGGACGGCGCAGCCCCGCGGGGGCCGGCCGGACGCTAAGTTTCACGGAGCAGCCGGTACTTTCTTGTCTTAATTGTTTGTTCAGCAGGGAAAGGGACAAATCGGGATTGACAGAAGGGGGAGGAGGGATCAATATCATTCCTGTTTAAAGGCGTGAGCCTGGGCAGACGTCTCAATAAGACAGAGGAGGAGGAAAAGAGAATATTATATCCTACCTAATTAAGCGAAGACAAAGAGGTGTGAGGAGAAAGGTTCAGGAGAGGTGGGGTGGCAATGGGAATTTTTAATCCGGTGTCTTCCCACCGTAACCACCAAGGCTGAACAATAACGTTAATAGGGAACATCTGTACATCGACAGATTTATTCTTGCCGGGGCTTTTTCATGCCTGTGTCATTTGCATGGACCCGCGCTCATAATGTTCGACACACGCTGCACCTTGTAGTGCAATGACAGGGTAAATCTGATAAATGCTGAAGCTGGGAAACCCTCTTCTCTTTCCCCTTTCTCCCTCCTCGGATTGCCCTTGCAGCTTCCAAGGCGGGGAAACCACACGGAGAAAGAAAACGTGAGCCTTCTCCCCATCTGCACTTGTAAACAGAAAGCCAATCATGCAGCGAGCCTTTGCATTTTAAAGCGGAGTAACAAACCCTCGGCGACGTGGATGCCTGGGTCGCCCGCCCAGGGCTGGCCTGCTTGCCGGTGCATGGCTCGGGACGGGGACATCGCCTCTCTTTCCGACTGCCCCGTGGGACTCGTCCGCTCTCCCCAAACCGCCCGGGAGGCGTGTGCGCTGCCCACATCCCCGCGGGACTGGGCTTTCCCTTCCTTCCCTCGGGGAGGCCCGTCCCGCTGGCGCTGCCCCCGGGCTCCCGCCCCGGGCTGCCTCCTAGCCCGGCTGCTCGGCTGCAGGCAGCCCCAGCGCGAAGCGGGGCCGGGGCTCCCGGGGGCTGCGCCGTGCCTGCGGGGGAAGCCGCCCCCCCGCCCCGGGACACACGTGCACACACACACACACATATACCCACCCCCTCCACCGACCCCATCCAGCCGCCTGCCCTGCTGAGCCCACATTTTACAGGGTGGGAGTGACACCATCCTCCCCCCACACACCGCCTCCCCATCCCCTCGACCTGGCATCTCCTTCCAAGCCCAAATATGCTTTGGGGGACTGGGACCCCTCTGCCTGTGTGTCCTTCCCCCACCTCACCCCTGTCCCGGAGCCACCGCCGGGTGCCACGGCCCGGAGTGTCCGGGAGCTGCCGCCCCACCTTTTCCAGTGGCAGAACAGCACAGGGAGGATGGGGAGAACTCCTGTGGTGTGGTGCTGGGGGTGAGAGGGGGACTGCTATTGTCATCTGCTCCCCCTCTTGAAAATTTGCTATGATGTTCAAGGGTGGGAGGCATTGTACAAAACCAACCATTTTTTATACCGACACTGCCAGTAACAGCGTGTCAGTATGTGTTGTTTGCAATGTAGCCGCCTCAGCTGCTTTACATCAACATTTTTATAATTATTATTATTATTTTCAGTGGTGGTCGAAGGAAGCCAGCAGACTCTTGAGGCTGTCTTTCCCAGTCTGCTCGTGCTGGCCTTGCACCCCTTGGAAACTGCCACCCATCGCTGCTCCGGCCTGCGCGCCAGAGAGCAGGGCGGCTCTGTGACGTAGGCCGGCCTAGCCAGGCTGGAGGCCGATCGAACTCGGCAGAGCTGAAGTCCCAGTAGAGGTTTGTACAGGTCAACCGTAGCGAAGTGACGGACGCGGCCACTGAGGGAACACTGGTCACCAATAAACCCTGGAAGGCGCTTGCAACCAGAGCAAAAGCTTTTTGGAAGCATTGCCCAAAAATCACAGGCCAGAGCCCGTGGCGGGAAGGGAATTTGTAGGTTTTTGCTTGGCGTTCTTTGGCAGTCTTTCCCCTTTCTGTAGCGAGATCAATGCCCTCTCTGCTGTGAAAAGGCCATCATGAAATGATACCAAGTGGTTAAAAACCTTAATTTTCCATGTCATTAGACAAACCGCACTGGTGAAAGCACCACATATTTCCACTCAGAAAGGGAATTTAATTTAATAGCCGGTGTCAATTCCTGCAGCACCATGGCTATTCTTTGAAGCCCCACTTTCTAAGAAATCTTGATCTCTTACTTTTTTGGCCTTTATTTTCCTGTAGAGCTGACTAAATCACACCAAGCCGAGGAATAATATGATAACACTTGTCTCGTAATTCATGCGCACTGTGGAGGTCCTTGAAACACATCAGGTTAATCATGAAACCTCTGAGATAATTTATGTAACCAGAATAATTTCACAGGAAAGCCAATATAATTCAGAATGTATTAAATACATGGATAAAAATCAGATTTTAACAAAACTATTTTTGTCCTCATCTGGTTTGTGCGCCAAGTTTTATTCTAGCCTCAGAGCAGCAAGGTTTATCTTAATGTGCAGAGATCCATACAGGTACATTTCTTTTCCTTTACTCACATTAAATTCATTATGTGATGTTCAAAAGACTGATACACATTAGAAAACCTCTAGGCATTTCAGTGTAAAAGGGATGGTTTATTAAAAGGATAGGTTATTACTTTGAACAATGTCTTCAGTGTGTACATTTAAATGTGAAATGTTTATGTGGTACCGACCCACGTTGGTCAGAACCCGTTCAACCACACTTTTAACCATAAATGCATACCTAAACCTAGTAAAGTATTTGTTTTCAAATTCTGTGTGGTCATTTCTGGGTCTTTGCCAGTCCCCAAAGACAGAGGCCCGCAATTATTTTTTCAATAATTTTCTAAGCAAGTGTTACCAGAATTCCATTTGTCAAACCATGAATTTTGAGAATATGTTTATTCTGTGGGAGAAGAAATGTGTTGGTGTGGTTAACAGCGTGCTCAGTAACTGGGATGGGTGGAGAGAACCGTTTCTAATATGAAAACAGTGTAATTTTAAATGCTTGGAAGCTTAGCCATTTCAACCCTTATTGAAGTCCCTGAGAAGGCAGAAGACACGCCCTTGAGTCAAGAGCACGGAGTTCTCCCCTTCCTGCAGCTCAGCTCTGCCTGAGTGGGGTGGGCAGCCTGAGCCCCCAGGCCTTGCCTTGAGCAGGTGAGCAGCGCTGCCGAGGTGCAGCTCCAGGGAAGTGATGCAGGATTAGGCCTCTTCCTACATCTTCTGCTACTAAGGAGAAATGGGACCTCGGGTCTAATCCCACCGACCTTCCAGCGAGTGAGTAGCTCCCCGAAATGCTGCACATGAGCCATCACTTCTCGCACTAGAGGGGTTACAGAAGAGAACTGAGTGTGCCTCAGAAAACAAAGATGCAATTAAAGCAGCATTTGTAGCCTTCAGCTAGGGCCATCTCTCAGTGCAGGGTGAACCATCGCTTTTTTCCCTGCTAATTATTTTCATTAGCTGTTTTAACTTTTCCTGAGAGCTCTTAATAATTGCTTCAGAGCAGAATGTGTAAAACTGAAAATTATTTATGGCACTGATTAGAACTACAGAATACTAATACGGGTAGTCAGGAATAATTTACCATAGCAGGAAAAGCATTATTTAATTGTTTAATATAGAAGTTTAATTGTGCTTGCATATAATTATCATGTAAATATCACTGTGATCACTTTAAGAGGTTATTTCTAAGTGTGCCAAAATTCTGAAGCAATCTGAAAAGAATTATTTTTTTTCTTGCCTCCCTTCATAAGTCTCTCAAGTGCGCTATATGTTTTAACTTAAACCAAAATATAGCCAAAGGCAGACAGGAGTTCCAACAGTGACCAGTGTAATACTCACTGCTTTTAATTACTGTAACAATAAATCACACAGGAATGTCCTCCAGGAACTAAATGATTTTCTAAAAACATTTGAGAATATTTTTGAAATTCAATTAATTGAAGGCACCAGATAAAAGGTACACATTCTTAATGGCTATAAAATAACCCTAAGGGATGTAACTGAGCTCCAAGCTTAACTTCAAAGTGTGACAGAAATACTTACTGTATTACTTTAAAAGTATTCAGATCAATGAATCAGTTAAAATTACTTATACATTTACCAACCTTTTCATTTTCTTTCTGAGTATGATAGAAAGAATTGCTCTCATTTCCCAGGATACAAAAAGCAGTTGAGACCTGTAAAAGAAATTGTAATTAAAGCCAGCCTTCAGTCAAAATTGGTATTATGAATTTTTGGTTGACACAAGATAAAGGGGCCAGCAAAACATAAAAGTGGCTTGATAAAACATACATTTAGACATTTTATACTGAAATTTAACTGGTTTGAGGAGAGGTTTCGGGTTCTCTCCTTGTTAAAACCAGCAAGTGTTTCTCTATTGAAGACAATTGAAGCGGGACGCCACCCCGCAATCTGCGTCGTGTACAACTGTGTACCAGAGCAGCTATCTGATTGTGGCCCAAATCAGTTTTCTCTTTTTTCATTTTTTTTGTATCCCCCCCCCCTCTCTTTGGACTAACCGTGCTCACTTGAGCACCCACACGGCTTTGCACGGCTCTGCTGAGCATCTCAAACAGTCGCGGCATGCCTTCAGCCGCTTTTGTGGGCAGTACTCTGAGGCAGCGTGCCAGCGAGTGCTCAGTAGGACCTGACTCTGTGAACAAACACCTTGGCATCTGGCCTGTGGTTTATGAGTAACAGAGGATGTATTAAAATAAAGTGTTTAAACCATCACAATTTTCTGATTTGCAAGGTGATTTTATAATGCAGCATGACTCAACAGTGGGAAAGTGTTAATAAATGTGTAGAAACTGAACTGACCCTACCAGTAATCTTTTCCTTTCCATTTTTTTTTGAGCAGAGGTGCTCTGTTCAGAGCAGCTCTTCCTTTCCCCTCTATAATCTCAGTCTGTGCCCACGCTCCTGACTGTATGCAGGCCGCGAAAGCAGACCACAGACCCACTGCTGTCACACCGTGGAGATAAAGGTCAACGTCTAAGCTTTGCAAAATGGCTGCTTACTATAAATATTTGCTGATGACAAAGAACTGAATTGCATATATATTATTCCTCGGTGCAGGAAGTTTAGAAATGGTGAAACCAGAATTGTGCACAGATGTGCGTTCATGTACAGCTGTGTGTACACACTTGTGTGTGTACACACAGAGACAGGAAGGATGCAGAGAGGTGCCTGTACTGTATGAAGGGACTGTATCCCAAAAGAAGACTGAAAATACTCTGTAGAAGACTAATTGCTGCATTTTCCAGTGGGTACCCGTTTTCAATACTCGCTGATAATTTTCTTAGCATCATGTTAACATTTTCTCTGTGTTTAAAATGTCTTGAACTGATGCAGTAAAAAAGGTTAAAAAATTAAAAAAGAAAGAAAAAGAAAGACAGCAACCCTACAGATCTGAAAGCATCTTTATCCCTTCTGTTTCTTTTCTTTGGTCATTCAAAACCATAAACGTCAGAAGAGCCTTTGAGCGTTTGATATTGGTGTTTAGCCATGAAAATGTAACGGCTTTGTATGGCTCCACACAGTGATTCTGCACCCCGCAGGTATGAGGTGGGTGGAAGGGTCACCAGGCAGCGGAACCACCCGCAGCAGATTGCAGTTGCAGGAACACAGGCACCGGCAATGCGTGTGTTCTGTAACAGTTATTTTTAAATTGCATGTAATAAACACAGCGCGAGACTAAAGCCAGCAGTAAGACTCAGGTCTCGTCAAAGAACTCGGTTTAATAAGAGTAGTAGAATAACCATGACAGTCTTTTAATCAGGGACTGGGCGCTGTAGAAGACTGATAGATTTATTTTAACGTGCAAACACCCGTAATATTCGCAACCGACTCACATCTACCGGATTAGCACCTGTGACCTGCAGCTAGGTTCAAATCAATTCTGCATAAAAAAGCCAAACCTGAACTTTCTATTAAATCTTTGTTCCACCAATTACTCCAATCCATTGTTCGTGGGCATTTAAAAGCTTTTCTTCTCTGAAGACTTTGCAGTCAAAAGATCTTTTTCCAGAATAGTTTTTTATCTCAGAAGGGCTGTTTGTCTAATATAGCAGCACATGGATTTATGAGTAAATAATCTCTCCATAAATTCTAAGAAACTGTAGAACATTCCTACAGTTCCCCCTCTTCTCCCTCCTGTTTTGAAAATCAATAAATATATGAACTCTTTTTTTTTTTTAACCTGTGGTGAAATGGTTGAACTGCAGTAATACAGAAGAGCTGAAGTAAAAATACCAAGTCAGAATATTGGCTTCAGATTAAAGCTGGGTAAACATGGGATAACTTGTCTGGAAAGTAGAATAATTTAATCGAAAATACATGTCAGGCAAGGCTAAAATATGATTAGCAAAAGAAAAAAAGCATTCTCACATGTCTAATTTTTAGGCTTGCAAAAAGTCCATACTCTCAAGCTATGAAATGTAGCCGTGTTTGTCATAAGGTGCTATGTTTCATCTGCATTGTATTTTCCAGTTAACACTCCTCCTCCTCCTCCTCCTCATCCTCCTCCTCCTCCTCTCCCGAGCATCTGATTTCATAGCAGGTAGAGCTATCAGTCCTAAGGACACAGGCAGTGGGAGCTGAGGGATTTCTGCAAAATCCTCACAAAATTTTGAAGGAAGGAAGAGCCTTCCTCGGGAGGATGACGACTCAGTTTCTTGCTTTGCCCGTATCCAGAGACAGCTATGGGAGGTAAAAGCTGAAGAGCAGACACCTGCAGCCGCATGTGCCCACAGAGAGCATGCCCTTGACATTTCAAGCCTTGCAGGAGGCTCTCAGCTGTGCTCCCTTCCCACGCCAGCCTGTTTTTCAGGTGGAAGCAGGGCAGAACAGGACAAAAACCTCTTACACAGGGACCAAGAAAATTATCTCTGTGGTCGGGGGTGCAGCAGAGCTGGTGGTGGCATCAGTGAAGCTGGTTGCTGTGGCTGATTGTGTGTCACCAAGAGGAAATTTCAGCTGAAATGATGCAATGGAGCCAAAAGTCATTGACAGCCCGTGGCACCACAACCATTTCCAGATCCTCCAGCTCTTACCTAAGCCGCAGAAGGACGCCTATTGCAAGTTTGGCCAGGTGGTTTTGACTGCTGCTGTCAGCCAAAAGAAGTCTGAGCGGGACAGGCGTGAGCAAATCTGCTCCTTTCCAGCATCACCAAAACGCAGGCGACCCCTGGGCTTTTCCGCTCTCGGTAGCAGGAGCTCAGCCGGACCCTTGCTTTTTCCCTCGCTGTCACTTCTAGCTTTAACCAATAATTAAAACCTCCAGCTGCCAAATCTACTTCGTGGTTCCCTGTGGGGCTGTTGTTGGCTGCTGGTTTTCCACCAGGTTTTCTTACCAAAAGGCAGTTAGCCACTTCAGTGTGAAAAGAAAGGGCTCCTAACTCTGCCAGCTCCTGGGCCTCAGACGGTGCTTTCTAGTCTTGCTGAGTGCTTGGGAGGAGGACTTGCTGGATGTGGCAATCCCTGCTGACTGCTCTTCCACAAAAACCTAATGATTTGAAGCAGAAAGCACAGTGGAGTAAAACCCGGGGTGATCTGAAAGAGGAAAAGCTGTTATTAGATAGATGTAGAAGACTCCATGAATGTAAGTAAGACTCTTAAATCTGAATTTTTCCCATTTAAAAATTTTTATGTGAATTACAACTCTGGGAAAAGGCAGATGGGGGTACTGTGGTCATTTTGGAAAGCAGAGAAGGTTGCAGGAAGACTGGGAGGGCAGCTTGTTCCTCTGGGCCATGTTATGATGGCCCTTGAAGTATATGGCCCTAAATAGCTTTTTTTTTTTTGGTGCAAATTGTGAATGTATGGTTGACCTTTGTCTGAGAGAAGAAGCAAAACCAAAGGCAATTTTTTTTCTGCTTAATGTGAAATATTTGCTTTCAAGAAATCTAGCCTTATCTATGTTTCAGTAATCACCAACAAATTTATAATGTTTTCTAACCTTTAACCTGTCATATTTTTATTTTTTCCCCCCTGGTATTGCAAAGCACTTGCTAGCTAAAGAAACCCCAGTGTTGCTCACCTGCAGTTTAAAGAACTTAAAATCACTCAGACCAGCTTTGTGAAGGCACTTCAGAATAACCAAAAGACAGGCAGGGGGGACCTTTATGAATTTATAAAAATACATTCATTAAAACTGCAGTTCAGAGGCCCAGTCCCAATTCCCTCTTCGTTTTATATCTTTCTTTCACGGAGCCACATGAGTTTACTCTTGTCTTGCCTTGGTTGCATTAAAAAATCCACATGAAACTCACTGTGAAAGAGGATGATGGTGAAAACTTTTCCTATTTTGAATGACACTGTTTTTTTTGTGGGTTTGTTATTCCTGTGGAAGTGCACGTGCCAAGGTAAATTTGTTCAATAGTACAATTTACAGCTGAAAAATTTATAGATAGAACTAGGAAAAATAAAGTCAGTTGTAACAATACAAATAAAGAATGAATCTTCTGTTACACATGAATCACACAATTAGTGAGTTCCACTAAGGATAGTAATTATTCATTAATTCAGATCTGGGAGCTATTTTGTGATGCTCAGGAAAGTTGAATGGGAAGAATATTGTTTATCTTCAAAATCAAGTTCAAAGAACTTACCTTCAAGCAAAGGACGGCATTCCCAAGTAGCGATCACACTACAGAGCAAATACTAAGGGGAATGAAGCTTAAAGCAGCCTAATATAGAAGTCTGGCAGAAATAAAACTTGGAAGGAGTTTTTCAGGATATGGTTAAAAAAAAAATGGTAATATTGAAAAATAGAAAGACTGATGAAGGTCTAGGACTTTCACCCCAAACATTTTTCTCTTCCACTTTTCCATGTGCGTTGCAGAACCATGTCCCAGTGGAGCTGAATCCCATCAAAGCTCCTGGGTAAACTTAATATTTTTCTTCCCTTTGGAAGGAAAGGTTTATGCTAGATCAATCTGTGTGTATAGATCTGTGTAAGTGGTACAGGTCCTTTGTATGTAATCAATTTGATTTTGTTTCCTCGACTGGATTTAACTTCATAAATTGAGTTTGCAACGGTTGAAATAAATCAAACGATGTGGCAAAACTGCCCATCCCAAAACACTTTTAAAGACACAAATAGCAGTCCAGCCTTTATACTTAAGTACTTATAAGCTTAATTTAGCAGGACTCTAGAAATGGAGGATAATTCTATGGGTAAATAAAATGCCCAGAATCTTCTCTGTCTCTTTGTCTGCCCCCGCGCTTTGTAAAGATATAAACCATCCTGTCTTAGGGCATAAGACAACTTGAGCTGCATTAAGGGAGGGTTTTTTAGTCTTTCTCTGCAGCAGATGGTGCCGGTCAATATAAGAAATAGGATGCTTGATGGATAGACTGTAGTTCTATTTCAGAACAGCCGTTCCCATATTTCTTCCAGATTCAGCTTTTCTTTCTCCTTTCTTGAGTGCCAAGATTATCGAGGATATTTACCCCAACACACCACTCATGGTCTTGTTTTTAAAACTTTCATTGAAGACAGATTTATGTGGACTTCTGTTAACCAGTTTAGAGGAAATTGTCCTTCTGGCAGCAATATCTTCTTGGGAATCTGTCAGTGTTAATTCTTGCTTTAGCTGTTGAACCAAACCAGGAGTCAAAATACATATTTAGGAACCTAAATAAGTTTTTTTCAGAGTTTCTGAGCATCAGCAGCCTCCACTCTGGTCATTAATAGCTGATGCTCAGCATCTCTCTGACTAGGTCACTTTTTGGAGAAAGCTCTTAGCTCTTTTATGTATCAAGGGATGGAACTCATTTCCTCATACCAACATTTGCAGAAAGGGATGCATAAAGTCAGGTTTAGGAAGGAAATTTCATTTAGAGATTTAACAGACACAAAAGTAAAGCAAGAATCGGTCTTATCTTGTGACTAAGACAGTAGATTTAGAAGCAAAAAACCCTCTTGCAGTAGGTTCCCCGAAGCATTTAAGTCAGAGCAAATTGTGATAAAAGATTCAGCTTTGAAGGAGCAAGATACGAACCTGAACGCAAGTCTTCTGTCAGTCAGATTGAACGTGTGTCAACGATGCCCCTCAGTCAGAACATTCAGATTTCAACTCCACAGTGTAAATTCTGACAGTATTTCTTTTTTTCTTTCTTTCTTTGGTTTTGGGTTTTTTTTTAAAACACATTGGAAATGTTGAGAATAGAGGTAGAGCAGAACCCGTCCCTTGCAGGAAACTTTCAACCTAAAACCATGTACACACAGCCTGATTTTCCACAGCTATATTGAGCGCACAAGCACTCTGTAGAAATCTGCAGGGCCTGAACAAGGATGGAAAAAAAATGGAGATGTGTGTGGCAGAAAGATTCTTTTTATGAAACCCAGAGATAATGGAGAGATTTCAATCAAATATATGTACATATGAATATTTATATAGACACATAGAAGAAAGACTCTTTTTCATCCCTATATTTGAAAATAAGGAACTAAATTTTTAGAATTAACTGATTACAAAACAATTTGAACGAATCAACTTTCTAATGAAGATTCTCAGAAAATTTTAGTCTTTCCTTGAAAATATAGTCTGTCCTAAACTGGAAAAAAAGAAGCAAACCTGGTTTGCAGTTGCTAAAATCTGATATTTTTTGTCTGAAAAGGTTTAAAAAATTAGAAATACCTGGTGAATAACTATAAGAAAAAAAAAAAGAAGGTCAAAACTTCTGTTGCATCTTTAAGTGTCTAAAGGCAACTTACCGGTAGCAACTGGGAACAGGAACAAATTAGATTAAGTTAATGATATGCACCTAACTGGAAGACCAAAAAATAGGAATTGGATTCTTGTCTCTTCTAACACTTGATGCCTCTTCAGTTATATCCTCTAAATCTTTGTTGTTAATGTGAATCCAATACTCTAGACAAAGATCTATTTGCCCACTTCAGAGATAATGGGGAACTCCTAAAAGGGAGGTTAAGAAAATCTCTTAAATTCTTTCTGCAGTTTTGCTTGGGTTTTTGTCTTGTTGGGTTGGTTGATTTGGTTTGGTTTTTGTTTTTTTTTTTGTAAGTCACATTACTGCATGGGATATATCTATACCAGTCTGGCAAATAGACCAGGCAAAGGACACTTCTGACTACTTTCACTTGCACTCATAATCTTTGACCCGGGATTTGTATGAGTGGAGTAGAGGATTACTGTCAACCACTGACCTAGGCATGTTATGGCTCATTTGGTTATGTAGCCTGTGAACATTAGACATTAATTTGTCTAGACACAGATATACCATTCTACAGCTTTCAATTTCTTTAGCTAGAGAAATTCTTATTTCCAGGGCTATTTGTTTCTACAATTTCCTCCTTGTATACTCTGATATCTTCCAAGCTTATGCATTACATAACAGTGTATGTAATTTTCATAATATTATTCCATCTTTTGCAAGTTTATTAATATCTCCATTAAACTGCTTTTGCAAAATGCAAGGCTGTACTTCAAAATTGTTAGAGAAAAGCCTTTAAGTAGCTTTAAATCCATTAAAATGTGAATAAATGCTCTTTGGGAATTCTCATTAGCAATATCTAATATCAGATTGCATCTATACTTACAGCATTTCAACACCAAGAATGTTAGACTCCTAAGAATCCAGCTGAGGACTGGGCTGGATACCTGGTCCTTTTAGGCACATTTGGTTCCATCACTGTAATATGTAATACTATCTTGTCTAGAGTTGTTACCAACAAAAGCAGAACATTCTTCAATAAGACTTTGATAAGCTATCCACAGAATTTTTGGCACTAATTCTCTGTTCATTGGGTGACATAAACAGCTCCCAAACTTGCCCTCTCTATTGTGATAGGAACAATACATTCCACCTTGTGCAGTTAAGGCTACACTTCAGCCAGTGTAGATTGCCTCCTCTGACAATCGTACCAGACTCTGCGGTCAAGACCTCCCTTTCATCAGGGTCTGTAGATTCCTTACAATCCTCAAGAACCACCAAAGTAACCTTCTCTTGCCTATTAAAAGGACCTATCTGTCCTTTCTTTTGAAGACTCTGTCATAATTCTGAGGTTCTTATTCTCACTTCTCTGGAAACTGTTTCCTAGCATTTGGACCACCTGGTTGAGCACAAGTTTTGGTCCCTTCTAATCTTTTGAATATCAAGAAGCAGATTTTGAGATCCTGGCATTTTTAGACAAGTGTGACGCTGCAATTATCAACTTGGAAGCACAGAGGTGATGCCTCTGCCTTGGCTACTTCACTTTGTGGCAGAATGTACAAAAATTTCAATGCCCTGTAGACCAGTAACCTCTCAGTAACCAAGGATGTCAGTTTTCCTTCTGTGTGAAAACACCAACACCTCTTCAAATGACGTGCATTTGCTTAGCCTGAAGGTGTCAGGATTAGGTTTGGATTCAGAGTGCACCCTTCTCCTTTTCTCTTTTCAGGTTATGAAACAGCTGGGTGATACACTTTTAGAAATTGCCCTTGGTTCACTTTCTCTGGGAACGGTACTGGAGCACAAGATTTATTTTTTCATGATTGCTTCAGAATATTTTTGAGGAATTTCTTTTCTCTCCCAAGGAGACTTTCTGTGAAGCCTTTTAAGAGGTGGCTGCTAAAATATGTATAAACATTATAAACGTACACGTTCTGTTTGAGGAATATGGCTTTATACTCAAGTAAATGCTTGGAATGCTACAGATAATTCATTTTCCAATTACATAATGGGATATTTGCTTTCTATATGGCTGCCTTGCTGCTTACTGGTATATTAGCTTGACGTAAAGGATTCTTTCTTCTAAATTTATTCTGATGTGTGTCTCAGGCTACAGGAAAATAATGACTTGTGGGTTTTTTTTGAAAAAAAAAGAGAGGTAAGGGAAATTTTTGAAAAAGGAGGTGCTTGCTAATCATCTTCTTGTCATTGACTCCTGTTTCCTACTCTACATCCCTTCCTGCCCCTTTGCCTTCCCTAGACCAGATAGTTGGGTTTGGGCATTCTGGTTTGAGGAAAGGGGCTGTAAACTTGTTCTGGATAGAGCTGGGTACCTCAGAGTAATTTTTACTCCCTATCTCCAGGCAATGGAACTGTTATTTAAGTCATGTGAGGAATAAGCAGTAGTTGTTTACAGATGGACTTCGGAAAGGAGGAGGAGGAGGAGATTATGATAGACTGAATGAATAGTAAATAATTCTTTCCATAGAAAAGTGGTTCTGTGATTCTGTGAAAAGGACTTACAGTCATCTCAGTGAGTTACTAATTTGTTTACCTTCAAGTAAAATCATATCTCTAGAGCCAGCCAATTTTTATACTGAGGTGTAAAAGAGCTGTCCTATGTGGCAACGTGATGGATAACTTCATTATTCAACTTAAGAAGCTCTTCTTCCCTTTCTTGTACCTTTTCACACTCTAGTTAATCACCTCACCCTGGTTAAACCAACTGACTACTTCAGCATTGAAAGTATGCAGAATTAACATTTTACTGCACCGGTACCAGATAAAGGCAGTTTTTTCCATCTGGAAAACAGCCTTGTTTAAACGATTCTGGCTTCTCCATCTGATGTGTAGTCCAGCTGATGCCATTCCCAAACAAGGGGTTGAGTTGACCCTCTCAACTTCCATCCCTTCTTCATCTTTTTTCATGATAAGAATATAACTGTAAGGATGGCTGTCCTGGGTTGTCCCTGTCTTTGACAATGGCAGATACTGACTGCTGAGGGTGTACGAACAGGAGGAGGATTCAGAGATTTTTCTCCAGAAGAGTCTGTCAGCCTCCAGCAATCTATGGTTCACAGGCTTTCTGAGTCCAAGGTGGTGAAGTCCCAGTTATTGTCACCGGGTCTGTTCCTGATCCTGACCCTTGAGATGACATCCTGCCCAGCCTCAGCCTGGAGGTGGCCTGAGGGTTCCCCCTTCTCCATTGCATCTAATGTGAAATGACTCTGAGGATTCTTTCACCTTGCTGTGTAAGTTTTCCATCCTTTTGAGATGGAGGACAGACTCAGACCTGTACACTGTATTCAGCATATTGGCACTTTCACAATCATGAATTTAAGTTTGTAGTTTCATAAAACTGTGTGAAAATTGTTTTCATCCCTGGAGCCCAAATCATGTACAACCCTTTTATAGAAATTGCTGCAACTTTTAATAAAAATATATACCTGTTTGAGAGACTGTTCCAAACCACTGAAAACATGAGGCTTTCCAGTTTTTTTGAAGTCTTTGTCAGAGTAAGGGTTTTTATCTGTAAGACCTTATCTGCCCTCCCTATGAAGGTATCAAGATTGATTCTCCTGCCACAAGACTTTTTGCTGGGTAAAACTCAGTGCACATTCTCTTTGTAAGCAATGCTTATCATGTCTCCCTAAATTATGGGACTCTGCTATCAAGCAATAAGAACTGTGCTGAAGCACTGTTTTGAGATCTTTTCAACTGAAACATTTTTCCTCAGAGCTCTTGCATGAGCACTTCACAGTTTGAAAATGAAAGCCAATATGACATCACATTTTGTCACCATCAATCATTTGCTATGCAAATTGAGATGCCTACAGGACTTCAGAGAGTTCAAGGCTTGCCTGCACACGGGGCTTTTACAAACAATGAAAGATTTACAATGTGAGTAATAAGTACTTCCAGGAAAAGACCGATTACAAATCAAAGTATAAAAGGACATGGATAGAAAAAGAAAAAAAAAAAAAGAGCAAATGTTGATCACAAAAGGAAAAAGGAATAGTGGTGAATAGTGAACAGGTCTGGTAAAATGGGTTTTTGCAACACTTTTATTTGAAAAATATACATTTAATTCTTTTGACTGAAACTTCAGCTTACTTTTCAAATTCTGAGCAGCTTTGACAATGCAATGTTTTAAAAGTAAATATAAAAACCCAAAAGGTCCACCCTTAGCTTGTTTCTGAGAGGTTCACAGAGAATGCCTATGCTAAAATAGCACACCAGCGTGAGAATGTAACGATGTTCTCCCAATCTCCAGCCACTCTCTGATCAGGACCTGCAATAAAGGTAACACCTCTGTGCTTTGTGGCCCACAATTATTAATTTTTTTTCTCCCTGCATTAATTTTTCTGATTCCTTTCTCACTTGCTCTGCACCTCAGCATTTGCAGTATCCTGCGGCAAGGAGTTCCAACACTTGCCCACTCATTGCATGAAGCATTGTCATGGCAATGTCAGGCTGTGATTCTTGCCTCTGGCATTCACCAGAAAAGTACAGTCAACATGTAACAATACAAGAAGGGAGGCTCCTGTATCAGGACAAATCAGGGTGGTAACATATTTCCCATCAAGACAAGATAGACCAGATCGAGGTCACGTTACATGAAAGTTGCAAAGCTGCCACGCTTCCCAAAAGACAGAAAACGTCATTTGTCTTTTTGGTGGGCTACTCCCAAGTGACCTCCCCCAGATCTTTTTCTGAGAGGGTTTTCCAGCTCCTCTGAAGCCACTGGCAAGGTTGGTTTCAAGGAAGACTTCAAGTGTAAAAATAAAAAAATGCTTTAAGTGCACAAGTATAGATTGAATTGAATACAGAGGGTAGTGCTGTTATCATTTAGTGAATGGTGAGTTGAGAGGAAAAAGGCATAATGTTACCTCCTATTTTATTGGCTGCTTATGCAATCAGAGAAGAAGCTGTATTTACAGGCACGTTCCTCCACTATTGCTTGCTGTTATGAATGACTTCATAATCATGATAAATTCTGTAGGGAAAAAAATCCCCACAACCTTACTTTTGATATTCAACTCACCAGAGGGCTGTGGACTAGGAATTTGAGATGCCGGTCTCCAAGAAAGAGATGTTCCTATGTGCAGTGAAGGACACCAAACCACACCCATAATTATATTAAAGCAATAATAGCAAAAAAGACTGTGAGACTCCCTTTGTTATCATACTGAAACCTCTCACTCAAATCTTTATGACTCAGCTGTAGTAAGAACCTACAGCTAATTTCCCGGCAGTGAGGTAGGGTGATCAGTTTTACTATACCTAGTAGGCTTTAAAAAGAGATCTGCACCCAGATCTTTGATGGCAACATTAACTTTCCCTTTGGAAAAATAGCTGTCTATTTTTCTGTCAACAAATTGGGCATAATCATATGATGAGATATGACAAGCAGTAAAAGCCAGACCAATTTTGAGCAACCCATAGGGGGCTCGGGGAAAACCCCAAGAAACCATATACAAGAGTACTTTGTGACTGCAAGACCAACATGTTCATGGCACTGGTCATTATCTATCAATTAAGTGCAATTTGTAAGGATTACCTTCTTTGAAGTCAATTGTCTATTTTGACTTCAGTCAGACACTTGCTGGTTTATACATTGAAGAATGAAGTTTTCTATCCCTAAGGAATTTTTATTCTACAGAGAAGTCCTGTGTGTCCCCACTGGTCTCCACCGTCTTTCAGAACAGTGCAATTCTCCTGTAGGCTTTCTGTCGTATTTGCCACACAGACCTCTTAGGATACTTCAGATCATGTTAAATGTCTCTATGTGCCATGTTCAGGCAACTGAATGCCCCCTCCCCCCCATCATGTTAATGTTTGAGATGTTGGGCTCAACTGAATGTCATCACAGTGAGTTCTTCTGCTTCCCTTCACACAAGGGAAGGATGAAATTCCTTTTCTAGGTCATTAGTACTCCTTTAATTTTATTGGCTGTTTCCTTGGTGGGTTTTTTTTTTTTCAATGAGGAGACGAATAGGAGCTCACAATTTGCTCTTGCCTTTGCATGCATTATTTTATTTCTCTTACATGTTTCCTCTCCAAAGGAAAGAGCCCTGATCCTTAAAAGCTTCAATTTCATGAAAATCTGTTATTGTATTTGCATTTATGCTCTGTGAACACCTCATTATTTTAAATGAGGTGACTAGAATTAAGCATAACATTCAAAATGAAAGCGTACAACTGGTCTCTAGTAGTATGAGTGAATTTGTAGTGTATTGGTGTCCACAATCCTCCTGACTGCATAAGGAACCTTTGGGCTGCATAAGGAACCTTTGGGCTGCATACTGTGCAGACACGGAGCTCTTGCCTGGAAGATCTTCCAATCAAATTTTAAAACAGATGTTAAAAAGGTGAATAAATTATAGAAACGAGAAAGGAAAAGTGTGCAAGGGAATAAAATGGTTTGTGAGCAATTAATGCAAACCCAACTAATCTGATTGATGATGGCATTATATAATTTTTTGGTGCTATTTTAATCCATTTAAAATATTTTAAAATATTACTTTAATTTTAAAATCTAGTACTCCAAAGCAAAAAAATAATTAATAATTATGCTAATGGAGATGCCAACAGTGACTCATTGTCTCCTATGCCTGACTCCCAAATGAATACTGTTCACTTAGAGCTCATGAAGGTGTATCGTCAGCTCAGATCATCTCGAATGCTTTACCTCCCACTGTACATTAACATGCCTTTGTTAACTCGGAGTTTTAACTGCAGTCAGGCTGCACGGTTGTCTATCTTTTAAAGTGCCTCTGGAACTCCACACGGTTATTCCTGGTTTTCTGTAACCTAAATTATTTTGACATCTGTGAATATGCCACCTTGGACTTCACCTTTTCCCAAATAATTAATAGACACGTTAATTAATAATTTCCCTGCATTTTTAAAAGAGTTCCAATATTAACTCTATTGTTTACATGAGGAGCACAGTGTAGGAATAATCACAAAGCCAAACTGGTAATCTGTTTCCTTGGTCCTTGCCTATGGAAATAAACATCAGCTGGTATTTTTGAAATTTAGGAATTATTGCTTAGAAAAGTCTAAAGGTAATTCTTTACTTTAGGCCTGCCTTAAACAGAAAGAAATCACCATCCCTGGTTATTCTGGGCTGGTGGAGGGTATTAGCTCCAATGTGAATTTGTCTTTATAGAGAAATTAATGATTGCACCTCTTCTGTTTGAAACGAAAGGTATCCACAGATCTCAGGTGCAGGAATGTGTCCTGGGAAACCACACAGTGTCTTTTTTTACACGGGTAGAAAAGACAAGTCAGAATGCAGGTGAAAAGCAGGGCTTGAAAATTCACCTAGAAGTAAATCTTGCAACCCTTTGGCAAGAGCAGGGAGAGCATTTAAGAATAAATCTCTAATATGCGCAAGAGGTTTTAGTCTGAGAACAAATTTAAGGATGTGGCTTCAGATGGGTTTTACTGCAATACACTGATCTAGAAATGCTGATGAGGTACTGTGATCTTCAGTTCAGAGGTATGATGGTTACATCTTAGCCAAATACAGCTAGAAGGAGGAGTCCGGTGGTCGTAGTTTCTTTTACATAGTCAAACAGCAGAAAATATCTATTTTTGAAGTATTGGTCTTTTGATACAAAAAGTGGTGCTGAAAATTACCTCATGGGACTATTCATACTTGCTGGGGTTTTCTAAAGCTTGAAGTTTCTGAATCCCTATAGAAAACAGGCAATTTCTTAAAAATCCACTAAGTATCTGTTTGCATGTTCCCACATTGAAATACAGGTTGTGTCTTAATAATTTCTGAATATTTGGGTCCGTTTTCTAAATTATTTATATGCTTTTAAAATTTTACCTTGGACACTTCAGTAGATTGTGGGGCAATGATTGACTCCAGGTTTTTTGCCATGCCAGATATTTTCAACTTATGAGAGTAAAAAAAAAATCTGAGGGGAACTGGGAAAATTATCTCCGAATGGAATAAAGATTAATTAATGGATTTCCCATAGAGGGTAGATACAAGGAAATTTTAAGGCGATCTATTCTTAGGAATGAGAAGGACTTTCTTACAGACCCTAACTAACAATTTGGAAAGACAAAGATTCAGAGCACAGATGGTTGTTGTTACTAACAGCATTTTGTCACTTCTAATTCCTGCATTTTGTTTTCTGCCCTGGAAGAGTTCCCAGGTACAGTTTGTTGGTGGCAGCTGATACTGTTTCAGTTCTGAATCTCACATTACTAAAAAGGCCCTGGGAGAAATTTATTGAACAACAAAAATAATCTGGATGGAAACAATGTGAGACAAAATTAGTTTATGGGGACTGAGTAGAGGTGTGCACAGCTTTGAAGAGAGGTGACTGCAGAAGAAAGGTGGTTAAGAAAGAAAAAGCAGTATAATAATAGTCTATAGTGGCAGAGGGTTCTTCACCTTCAGGAGTTTTGCATGGTTTAAGAAGTTGCAACTATGGGTAATAGAAAGAAAGAGGGAAAGAATCATGTATACAAAAAATTGTAACATCAAGACTTTACTTTAGCAATTAAATGTTTAAATTAGGAGAGTATTCCTCCTGAAGAAAGTTATGGTACATGTTCCGAGAGAGACTGTGGGTCAGATTCAGCTCCAAATTCAGATGGCTAAGAAACAGAAATGTCTATTGATAGGGGAGATGCTCTCATGTGAGCGAGTGCCCATGGGGCTCTGGGACATGTTCTTTTGCCTAAATGTAGGCATCTATCATTGTTTAAATTGCTACAGGCATCACCTTTATCCAAAAGATCTGGCAGATCTAGCAGAGGTTGTAGGGGAGACTCATGCCCCCCTCCCCTGGAGCAGGAGCTGGTGGCTGGGCAGGTTTCGCTAGCAGAAACCCTCCTTGGGGCTCTGGAGGCTATTTGCCACATTGGCAAAATTTCGTTCAACATCAGAGGGAGCTGAGATACATCCCCCCATCCCCCAGCTCACATGCAGACACCTACTGTAAATACTTGAAGGGATGTTTCAGAGTCCAGAGCCGAACCCTGCCTCAGCTGTGTTTTTCGTTTAATCTTTCTATGACAAGGTAATTTCTGTAGTTATATCATAAAGTCACCTACAGATTATCAAGTAACCTCAGCTATAAAGGAGCTGGAAATTGATTCTTATGTGCAATTAAATCATATGTTGTCTTCTCTCTTACAACATTCTTAGAATAATGTGATAAAATTTCAGCGCTTAATTGAATTAATTTTTAACCTTTTTGAAAATCATTTGTATCTTTAGGACTTCTTTTGTGAAGTCTTTTGGGGTAGCAAAAATCTGAGTGAAAATATTCCAAATCCTTTCCTATTACCATCTCTGTTTACTTTGGTAATGTCACAAGTTCCTAGATTCTAAATAACTTAATTATTTAGCATTATCTGAATAATATGTAATAAAAAGAGACAAATCATCATGTTTTTTTCAGTAGCAAGTACATCATACCTGAGTAAATGACCTGACTTTTCCATTAGAGATGACATGGCGTGCTCAGAGTACTAACACTCAAAAGAAATGAAGATTTATTTTTAACAGTTTGATGAACATTTAAATGCAGAAATGGTTCAGCAAATCTTTCCAATAGCTTTTCTGGTTTTGTATCTAGTTCACATTATAAATAGATAGCACATAATTCTGACTTTAAAATATTCTTATATTTTAGGAATCAAATATAAGTGTGTGTCTCAGAGTTCTGCATGTGCAATGTTTATGTCAAATGATCTCTCACTGCCACTAGTTTTCTTGGGAAAATAAAGTTTTACTATGAATTTGAATACTGCTGTGGAATAAAAAAGCCCTCAAACAACAATAAAACCAGAACTGATTTGCTTATTTCAAACATCCAAATACATTTTAGAGAAATATGGATCAATATATTTGACAATTTACTTGACATGCAATGAAATCAATTAACTATTTCCAGTTAGGACTGATTTTGTTTTCCCTAATCCACAAAGAGTCACTCTACGGCAACACATCATCAGAAAAAGCCTGGCCCACAGCTCAGCCTTAGCAGCTGGTCATAAAACCACACTTCAAGAAGATGACAAAACCAAGATAAAGTGTCATTCACAATGTAGAAACAAAAAGCTCACGCCTTGAAACGCAATGTTTTATTGTCTGGAGCTGAAAGAATCCACACGCTGTTAACATTCCGTATTGTGCTTTGCTCCTGCCTTTATCTTCAGTAACGGATGACAGTGTTACAAACTTCGGGAAGAGGTCGAGCACTGTCACTTTTATCAACTGTGGTATCAGCATTTTTCTTTGGTGGTTTTTGGAACAGTGTTAACTGCCCTACCTCTGCTTAGGGAGCGATCTGACTGCGTGCTGTGCTCCAGCGCTCGGATTCTTGCGGTGAATTTTGAGGGTGCGCTGAGAAGACTGAATGAACACGCAGAAGATCAGGACATCGGGGTGCACAAAGGAAAAAAGGTGGTTGCCTTTGAATGTGTTTTGTTGTAGGCTTGCTTTGTTTGGCAACATATCCCATTTCCCAGTACTGAATCACTGTGTAGGTGGAAATCTCTTAACCCTGATGCTTCCCAGAACAATTCGTTAAGACTGGGAAAGGAAGGACTAGCTTCGTGGGTGACTAATAATCTGGTACTTCTCACATTTGACTCTCCGGTGGATAAGCAGCTACCTGAAGCTCTCCTTAAAATCCCAATCCCAACAGAAATTCTCTACAATTACTCCACTACCCAGCTATGTTCCTTTAGGTTGCATTTAATGCTGTTCCTTAATGTAACTTGCTTAGCACTTGAAGATGTTAAGGTGGAAAATCTCTTCTGTTAAATAAGATGCAATTTCTGCCTGCATCACCACTGCCAACAAAGCAACCCCGTGAAGGAGGAATGATCCATCCATCTTAGTGATGTACAGTAGCAGAGGATATATGACCTGGTTTTCCTGTGATTAGGTAGATGTCTTACTGTAACCCATGGAACAGTAAGTGTCAGGGTTTGTTTCGCACAGGGATCTTCTACTGCTAATTTCACATAGCAACAAGCTGATGGAGCTTAGGGCATAACAGAAACATGGAAAAAAAGGACTTTGGATTTTCTTTTCTGATCTGTAGGTTAGAAGAACTCATCAGAATAGCAGGTATCTGAATGAAAGATCCTGTTAGCTATATTTTAGGAATATAGATAAATGTTGAATCTCAGTGGATGCTTGTGGAAAATTCCTTACAAAGTGAACTAAAAATGCTAGAGACCCTGGACTTAGTGAATAATTTGATGCATGCAATTTACTGTCACGTTCTTCTATGTTCATATACAGACCCAGGAAAAAATGCTGTGTTTCTGCATAATAGATTGCAAAAAAAAAGGATTTAAAGGTACTGGACTGATACATGCGGTATGTGTTGCCAGTGCTTCTTAGAAGAGGAGACAAGAGCAGGAGCAATCAGCCAAATAAATTTGTATTTTGTGCCAATGCATTAAAGAAATCTCTAATGACTCTGTTTAAAGGGAAAAAAAAAAGAAGTCAGAGAGCTTGTTTTACAGTGATTGTACCTATTAGGGGAACATAGTAGATTCGATTAGAAATAAGATACCCAAAGCACTAGTGTATTTAACTTCGAAGTCAGGCTTGTGATATGATGACTCCCCAAAGTCGTCACTGAGGTAAGTAGGAGCCGAGCGAACAGCAGAGTGGGTGGGATGCCATGGGTTAAGCAGCCTTTCAACTCGAAGGTATTTGGCAAGTGAGAACTGGGGAAGCGGTGGTGAGTTACAGGGTGGGTGGGTGGGGAATAAAGTGCACTGGTAATTTAACGCTTCCTTTGATAGAACAGTGCTCTCTTATTGATCAAAAAGTTACAGATTTATCGGAGAGGCTCAGATGGGCTTTTGGTGTACTATGTGCTGAGAAGGCATGCAAAATTGTTTGCTTTTTAGGCCGTGTAGATTCAGTCTTAGATCTCACATCTGGTAGTCTATTGAAGTATTACTGAACTCAGGATATTTCAGGTAAGTTCTTCAGTTCTTCTTCTTCCCAAAACATCCATAAAAAGCAGCAAAACCAATCTGTGCATTTTTCAGCAAAGAAGTTAAGATTTGAAAGCATAAAACTAGATACAACAATTGCAATGGGAAACAGGGTAGAAAAAGAATCTTAGTTCCTTCAATCAATAGTCCTTCTCTGTACCTTTTGCGCACGGTTCAGTAGTTCTCCTTCCATTCTTCTGTATTAAGCCACTTTGTAGGATTAGGACAGATGAATGATTATAGCTAAAACCTAAACCCCACTGGGATTAGGTCAAAACTTTCCTAATCTCTTCCTACTCCTTCAGTGATAATGTTTTGTGTATTTTTTCATTGAAATAGCCCAGAGCAGGAGTTCTCATCAGGTCTATGGGGCTCTGTAGGACCCACCTCAGTATATTGAAGCCAATCATACCCCCATTTAATTGATTATTCTCAATGGAATTTCAGTGGGATTACGGTCACCCTAACAACTTCAAAATATCTGAATTTATGCTACGTACTTCAAGTGAAGAAAGATGCAGGAGCTCACTAGGAGGACATAATTTGGTTTCAGGCCATAGTCTGTGGGGTTTTTGTTTTGTTTTGGATTTTTTTTTTGTTTTCCTCACAGACAGGGTAATTTGAAAAGGTCTTCATGCAAATGGAAAACATTCTATCTAAACACTTCCCAAAGGTGAACACAAAGGGGACATCTTGCAGCAGGTAGCTGGTAAATCAAAGAAGCACCAGTCATCCAGCATCAGATTCTGCTAACTCTTCTTGTGTGTGTACAGCACATCTTCCTCCATAGATGATTCCGCTGATTTCAAATAAGTAATTATGTTTATTAATATAATTATGTTAGCACAAGAGCTCTCTCTAGTGGAGCCAACGATGCTTTACTGGTTGTGTTGCTCAGATACTGAAAAATAGTAGAAATACTTATTCCTACTGTCTTCCAAACACAGCTAATACCAGAATGGCATTACAGTCACACAGCATATGGGGAATATTGTGTGTGTGAAATATTAAAAAGAAAAAAGTTACAAAAGGTGCTGGAATGAAATCTCTGCCACTCACTAATGCCATTGCCTTCAGTAGAGCTTGGATTTTTTTTTAAGGTCTTCATGGGCTGTTCAAGGAGAATGTGAGATTGTTTGTGAACATTCAGTTATATTTTTCTGAGCCTTTTCCCCCCATTATTCTTTCCTGAGATATGGTGGATAAAATGCAGAATGTATTGATGCTGTGTTGTCTGTTCCATCAGAGGACTGTAACGTTACTCTACATTTATGTATCTCATCCCACTCCTTAAAGAACAGCCCAAGCCCCACTGTTGAGCCAGGTGCAGAAGCTTTCAAGAAAAAATTGCAGGAGGTAGAGAAGTTCAGGAGACAAGTGGCCCATCCAAACAGCCTTTCCCCTCGACTGCATAGCTGGCTTTTATATCCAGAAGAAAGCAGACACTGAGAGAAAAATCTTTGTGTAATATAGTATCTCATTTTACATTAATCACACATTGGGTATGTTGATGTTCTCCTTGCTTTACACCTAGGGGTGGTGGGTAAGGGGAAGGAAAAATATAAGATAGTGATTTTTAAGAGAACAAGGATTCATTTACACAACATGGTCTTTTAATTTTAATTATTTTTAAAGTTATTTTTCAGATTGTGTTTGGCTGCAGCTGTTTTCCCCTTAGATTTTCAGAAACCCCTTAGGAACTGCCAGAGAAACAAAGTAGTTCTGCTCTGGAAACCAGATTACTCAGATTGGAAATCAGTTAAATTCACTAGTACAAATAACACGTTTCCCCTGATGGCACATGGTTAACAGGGAAGTGGCCCAGGGTTAATGTAATGGTCAGTCTTGTTTTAACAAATTATGACTGTGAGTGGGATGACAAAATCTGTAGCAGACAGTTGTTTGGATTTGTTACCATCAGGAAAGATTAACAAAAACTAGGTAAGCTATGAGGTGTGGAGCAGCTGAGGAAATTGAGGTAAACCACACTGGGAGGAATCAGAGCACTCTCACACCCTGGTTACTCCCCTATCTTCCTTTCTGATCAGGCAAAGAAATGTCTACCAGCATCCTAAAAGAGGATTCTACTGATGGGAAAAGGAAATGTCTAAGGAGGTTAATGCTGAGGACATAAGAGGCAGAGGACTGAGGGTCTTCTGTTGGCTTTGTGTTAGAATTGGCAGATATTTCACAAAGGATCTGCAGCCTTGAAACCTACCCTAATGTAAGAATGTAAGTAATTGTGCCCTGCTCTTAAGAGAGGGTTTTTTTTCTTTTCTTTTTCTCTTTTTCTTTTTTTTCATTTTTTCCCCTTTAAGTAGCAAAAAGAGCATCCATCCTTCCAGGCAGTAGCCTGGTTGAACACCGAGGCACTTTCAGGGAGCTGAAGAGCTTGTGGCCCAATTCCCCCTTTTTTTTTTTTTTAAATTCAGAAGCCAAATCTTCTGAAAGAGAAACAAGTATTTCCTTGCCTCATGGCTTCTCCCACATTTTTCTCATATGCCTCCTCCATGACCAGACTTGTGTTGAAGCAGCCATCTAATAACAAGAAGTAATTTTTCTGAGGAGCCTGTTTGAGGAGACATTGCTGGGGAGTTTTTGAAAGTCTCAACAACTGCAAACCAGCATTTCTTTGCCTCCTGCTTCTGCCTGTCCTTTCCCTTCTGTAGCTAAAGATCTTTATTACTTTGGATGTTTGTTTTTTATGATTGGTCTGCTTCTTTCAAAGTCCTTCAACACTCATTTTTGTATGACTCATCCTTCCTGAAAGTCATCAGAGGCAAATGGGTTGCTAGCACCTGGACTCCTCATCTTTGGTTTCTCTTTGAGCTGGAGGAGAGAAATAAGCACCTTTAGGGGCTCAGATCATGTCCTTGTATAAAAGACATCTAAAGCAGGTCATGTGAATCATGACTCAAAGTGCCTATTTTATGCCTAGTTTATGTATGGACAGACTTCCACCAGCTTCAGGACCAAAGCAAAAGTTCTTTTCCCTTTTTGTGTGATAGGACAAACTGTTTCAAAAAGCAATTGACTCAGAGGTGTTATGAGGAATATAAATAGAAGACAATATGGGGAGTGGAAGAAATGTAACTGAAAGACGAATGTGGCTTGCAGGAGCATTATTACCAGTGTGGAGTAGAAGTGTGTCCTGTCCATCCTCCCTGTTTGAGTTTGGCAGGTGGAAGGGTGTAGTTTTCCTCTGAGACTGAACACGCTGATCTGGCCATCACTTGAAGCTGAATCTTTGGGTGTTCAAATTGCTATTTTTACACATTTACTTCTTAGAATAAGTGTTCACTTCAGCTTTAATTTTGCATGTTGGCATCTGAAGAAAAGCAAGCTTCTTTCATGCCTGCCTTATTTTCTTCCTTTTCCTCTTTGATTTGCACAGTACAGAATCACCATCCCTGACAACGACAAATTTCAAATTCTGGATTGAACAGTTAGTGACTCAAGTGTTTTATTCATGGGCACCATATGCAAAAAGTGAGTAGTTTTTCCTATTGTGGAAAAGGAATGTTATGTTCAGAACTGCCAAAGTTACTTGAATTTGACTTGGCTGTGTTTTCAGGTGAACCTGGAAATAAATGGAAAGTTGAAAAAAGCGGCTACATGTTAAATACATCGTATACCTGTAGTTTTAATTCTTTTAGGTAAAAAAATATTCAAATGCATTCACAGTATTTTTGATTGAAAGAATTTGTAATTGAATTTCCAAACATGCTGCTTTCATCTTGGGCAGTACAATATGCACTTTGATAATAACATGGCTATGTCATTAGAAAGAAGTCCATTTACTAGTTTAGGCATAAAATGAGATACAGAAGAAGACAATAAAATGCTTTCTAACATAATGCACCTTATTTTTTATTGCATTCAATAGAGACATGATGAATAAGTAATCTTATAAGTGCATCAGAAGTACACCTTGGCTGATCTCTTAGAGGTGTTGAGATTTCACTGCTATTGAGATTATTCACAGTATCACTTTAATTTCTAATAAAGTGCACAGAACTTTATAATGGATCAAAATATGTGCCCACAAGCTGCTTAGATCATCTTCTGGAAGAGGCAAACTTCCACACTGTGGAAGTAATCCAAGACAGGAGGAAAGGAAATTAAATGAAGATGAAAAGTAACATCTTCAATATTAGTTCTTTTTTAAAACATAAAGTCTTTAAATAATAAATTCCTTATTTTCACTTATTCACATTATTTTACTGGTAGTTGAACTATATATCTATAAGCTCTTCTGGGCATTAGTTACATTTTCCCCTTATTTTTAATGTTATCTCATGCAAATTAGATTTGCAGCAAACTAATCGGGTCCAGGTAGTAAACGTCACTGCTTGAATTATTTTATTCATCCATTCCTTTTTTTTTTTATATAGCATTTATGCAATTACGAGTGCTAGTGAGATTCTCCCCTCCCTCCCCCCATGAAATCAGAAAAAATTAAATCCAAGAAACCTAAATAAGGTTTACTAGCTTTTCTTTTTTTTTCCTAGGAGAAAGAGAAAAGAGCTTCATTTGCTTTTAAGACATACACAATTTAAAATTTAATATCAGAACATAAGTAATTTTCCTGATAGAAACAGTGCTCATTATATTCATAGGAAATTCTTGAAACTGGGTGATTTTGCGACCTCAAAGACAATAGCAAAGCCAGTAGGGTAGTTCTTTGTCAGAAGGCGTGCAGCTCTGGTTTTTGGACTACTATCATCATACATGTCAGCTCTGCCCACTTAATCATAAAGACACTTTTATGACTACAAGTGTATCTAGGCTGATTTTACATGGTATTTGTTTTTAAATTTGTTGCTCACAGGTAGAAAAGGAACCTTTTGCATTGACCACTGTTTCTTTTTATAAGTGCATTTGAATTATGGACTTGACCAGAAAAAGCATCAGAAAATAAAACCTGGTAATTGTTCTGGTTTTTGAAAATGTGCATTGGTATTAATGGTTTTGATACTAATAATATCCTTTCTCTAGAACTGATAAAACTTTGAAAATAATTGGGTATTCCTTTTGCACACTGACCCTTCATATTCTGAAGCTCACTTGATATCCAAAACTGGACCTACTGAAACATAGACTTTTTTGAAAGTCACATGTCCTCTTGAAAAGATTTTGTTGGAAACCTTAATGAATGAGGCAAGGATTTGTTGTACTATTGTCAAATAAAGTCTCTGACAGTTCTTTTTAAATATATTCTCTGACAGGTTTGGGTTTTTGGGGCTTTTTTTACTAAGTAAAAGGCTGGCTCTGAATTCAGTCTTAGAAAACCCCCCAAAACAATTAATGATGTATTAAATGAATTTAAAGTGGAAAATATCAACTACTCATTGGTAGTGATTTATTGCTGGTATTCAAAGTATATGATAGTTGGATTGCAATGTCGTCATCCTAGCTGTCATAGCAAATCGGGTGCTATACAAACAGGTAGCCAATGTTTTCCAAAACATAGCCCTTTTAAAGAAGCAAAAGACACCAGAGATCAAGAGTCCACTTCATTAGCAAAAATGATTTACTTAAAAATCAAAGGTGTCATTCCAATGTTTTCAGATAATCTTTGTTTTTCATGTTGAGCCTGTTTTCCCTTAGAAAATTGCCAAACCCGAGTGAAAAACAGATTTAGGTCATTAGAAGATGATCAGCAACATAGAATAATAAATTTAGAGTTTAAAATCTCCTCAGGAAATTGATTTTTTAACATTTCTTATAAAATAAACATATATAGTATCTGTTTTGTTTTGTGAGTGAAGATACAGTCAGTTACTGAATACGCTGGCCCTGAGTCTGCAAACAATTGTGCACATATTCAACTCTTCTCTTGCAAGAAGCTTTCTGTATTTTAGCTAGTCTGTTCCTGATGTTAAACTTCTGTGACCAGAGACTTTTCAGATCAGAAGTTATGTAAAACTGATGTAAAACACAAGAAGGATAAATAATCTGGAAGCAAATCAACATTGTTTGGTAGAATTTTCATCCCTGCATGTTTAAAAAAATATAAATTTTAGTTTATAATAGGAACAGAATTACTATTGTTGCATTGCTTCCTTTTCTCAGAGTGGGAGAGAAGAGATCTGGTAGTCACCTGTTCTGCTCAGTTCCTTTGTGTAACCATATTACTGTGAGGGTGGACTTTTTTTTCCTCCTCACCAGATTCTGTGGCAGATGACCTTACACATAGAAATAGTCCAGCTATTTTTATTGTTATTATTATTATTCCTCATATTTTGCTAGACCAAATAAAATGTTGCTATTAAAATGGGCTTAGTTGCTTAGCTAGACTACAGTATAAATAGTGATGTGCTATGTTGTATATTTTTATTTGAAACTAAGGAGGTTAAAGATTCTCTTTGAAACCAACAATCACACCTCCATCAGATTCTCCAAACCTGCGTGCAGGTGACCTGAAAAATAAGTCTTTAAAGAAGTAATGTTTCCTCAGCCACATTTGTTTTCAATAAACTTTAGAAAACTGGGGAAAATTTCAGGACAAAAGAATGTTACCCTGAGACTCCAAGATGTCATGTGATGAGGCCTGGGGAATGTTAAGGTGGGTTTCAATCTGTGGTAAATGAGAACAACCTCTGGTTATAGTATTCAAAAATAACCAAAAATATCAGTATAAAATTGATACTGGCCAGAATAGTTTAATGGAAAATAGGTCTTTGTTAAACAAAATTGCTTTTATTCTTTGATGGTGATGATGAGAAATAGAGCTCATACTGAACATAGTAAATGAGTAGGTGTGATGCAGTTAGACATTTAAAAGGCATTTCAGTTTGTACAACATGATGTTCTGATTTAAAAACCAAACCAAAACCCAACTATGACTATACTGTGTCAATAAAACACATGTTAAATAGATTACCATCTGTCTAGCTGACAGGTAATGCAGGTAGTTGTCAATGGAGAGCCGTCGTCGAGGTGTTTCTCATGGTCTTATGCAGGGACAGATACTGAGCTCAACACAGTACAACACTTACCTTAGTGTTCTTGAAAACAAGACAAGATCACTGCTGATAGATTAACAGAATAGTTAGACAACATAGTCTTGTGTACAGACTCTGCCACTTATCAGCCACTTTATCTTGGTTTCTTTTTCTCCATAGGGAGCTACGTGTTTGGACTGTGTTCTGACAAACATTCCTATTCAAAAGGTATCAGAATAGTTCATTGAAGAGTTGTGGCTTCAAAGTCCATGAATCTATGAAGTGGTGTCACTTGTGTCTTAAAACCCACAGCAGAATAAGGTTAATAAATTGATGGGAGGTTTTGTGAATTCCACAGGGAAACTGAAGTTTTCTTTTTGTGGTTATGGAACATGAAGTATGGGAATCTGCTCATGTTAGCATGGGAATGAGCAGTCAACCAGTTATGTACCTAATGAAATCAATGATTGCAAAGAGAAAGGCATGCAATGGCATATAGGTATAATGTCTGAGTCATCAATGTAATGTGCAGAAGGCTCAACTGATGGCTTGAGTCTTTATGATCATCATGACACATGGGCAGAGGTACTTGGTGGGATCTTTGGTGGGATTTAGGTGCCCCTTAATCCTATTCACCCAGCATTGCATCTTCACTAATTAACCTGTCTCAAACCAGTCAGCCCTGACTTTTGGGGGATTTGTGTAGCCATTTGTGCTAGAACTGGAGGTGACTTATATCCAGCTACCTTGGGTAGATCTGGCAGATCATGCGTGGAGATGCCCAGAAGAGGCTTTCATGTTCACCCTTCAGTTTATTTCTGAGATGACAGAGATGGAACTGTAGCCCTTGCTGGGACCTTGCAGCTCTTCATAAACAGTGACAAGAAAGAAAATTCTGATGAGGGACATCAGTGGCCAATTACAGTTCTTTAGGTAATACTTCTTGCTGGTGATTTTTACTTTTCAGCATTCAAGAACTCTGCCAAGTGAATAACATGCAATAGAGAAGATTATACTTTGCTCCTATTGCTGGACTTAATCTGAAATTTTTATGTCCTGGGGTTGTGTGTGTGCAATGCTGGTGTGTCATGTGGGCAACATTTTGGCTCCCTTTCTAGTAAGCTAGACATCATTATGGTAGAGTGGTGTGTTGATGGTACTCTTCCTGTACTCAGAACATCAAATGGAAGCCCTTTTTGCAATAAAGCTTCTAGTTCTGTGCAGTACTAGTGTTGGCAAGCATCAGTCCTGAGCCAGATTCATTTATATAGAGATAGATGGATCTGGATAGTTATTTTAACTGAAGGTCTTACTGGATTAAGATAAAAGAGTACAAAGACATAGTAAGTGTAATTTCCTAGAAGGAGGAATTACATGTCTCTTAGAGTTTTGGGACAGCCAAAACTGACCTTGCAAACAGGTGCACAGAGAAATTTAGCCCTTAGATACTTCCAGAATTGAATGCTAGTTTGTTTTAAAATAACCTTGGAGGAAAAAAAAAAAGCTGAAAAGAACCAGTTGTTTTTGAGAAGATACTGAGGAACTAAAGCACTCCTCTGCTAGTGAAATAGCGTTTTCCTTTGATTATTGAGAGCTAGGAAGGTTGTTGTTGTTTTACTTATTTCTGAAACCATTCCCATGCCTTAAGGGGAAGGTAGTGTTTTGTCTCTGCTGATACAACTTTCTCTCTTGAATTTTAAATGGTGGAAAAGGGCATAGAAATCAAGGAAAGATATTATTTTACTCTAGTATGTTAACCTATATCAGTATTTCAGATTTATGCTTATTTCCTTACTCTATTTTTCTCTTCCATAGACAGTTACCATACTTATCATACCCTTCTCTTGAAAGAAAAACTGAGGAAGGCCATGAAGGTGTTCAGCACCTGCAAGTGTTTCTCACTAGATGAGTTTATTAAAATGTAACATTAAAAGATTTTTAGAAGGGCAATCACATATCAAGAAGTCCAAAAAGAGAAGCTGTGGAGAATATCTTTGTTCAACAGTAAACATTTTTATTGATTCTCAGAGGTCAGCACTGTGTTTTTCACTTTCTAACATATTGGATCACGCTGAAAAGAATATACTTTCAGCAAGGCTGTGGGTAAAACCAGACACTGCACAAGCAATTTGGAATTTTCCTTTTAGCAGGAGTAACTGCTTATAGCTGCAATGCTATGTGTGCATGCACAGGAAACACTGTGGGGTTTTCTTAGGCATTTCTTTGGATGTATATGTTCTTATGCTTACTGATGCCCGTTTTTCAGCAATATTTTTGCTGTTGCTTTCCTGACACCTGTCTTACAACAATAAGAGCATAATGGATTTAATGACTGGTGGATGCATTTGAGTATTTCCAGAGTCTTGTTCCATGTATGGCCTCTGTGCTTTATCAGTAGTTCCTGGTACATAAAAAGTATGTGAACCTATTAATGCCTGATATTGTTTTCCTTTAGTTTTTAGAGACATCACAGAATTTATTGAATAAATTAATTTTTTACACATTTTTGGTCCTATTATGAATGAAATATAAGAGTGAGAAAACTTTAGAAAAGGAAAGGTAATCAGATCTAATTTCTATGAGTTGCACATGGTTTGCACACGATATGGAAAAAACCTTTTAGAATACTATGGTCAACAATAAACACTGACAGTAATTTCTGTCCTTTGTCTCATATTGTGGCTTTTGAATCTATATACTCTTATATTTTCGGTTCAAAATCAAAAGAACCACGGAAAAGATGACAGAACTTTCAGTCCATCCATTTTCCATCGTGCTTATCCTCTTGGGAAATATTTTCATATGTTCCTCTCACAGCATGAAAAGATGCCTACAACTATCTCAAGTAATGTGCACAAGCACTTGTTGCTCAGGTGCTGGTTCCTTGAATCTGTTCATATGGGCCTGGTGTTTGTTCCACCAACTGGTCTGTTGAAATTCACATTTTTTTTTGTGTGCATATCAAATCAGGGCTTCCCTCTTCATATGTCAGCAAATTGTGCTGTGCAAGTAGTTGGTACTCCTCCTACAAACATGTACTAAAAAAAGCTCTTGGTGCATAATGGACAGGAGATTAAGTGGACAGGGGGACTAAGATTCAGAAAGCTATCTGTGAGTATAGGTCCTATGAATCTGAAACCACCTATGCTGAGAAGTATCAATGTTTTTTGTGAATCCAGGTTCAGTCAAACTAAAGGATTCTTGTCTACTGAGGCTCTGAGCTGGGACACCCAGCATCACGTTTCTGATTTGAAAAGAGGCATTTGATACACAGACTTGTGTGCTAGGAGATACCAAATCTGTCACCTGTGCTCTTCACACCTAATGGGGAGAGCCTGTGGGATGTTAGAGTTTTTCCCCGGAGTCAGTCCAAGATCTTGCTAGCAATGCAAGGAGAGCATCCCTTTCCCAATCTGGATGCCTTCTGTTCTCCTAATTCAGCTCAATTCAGGTAATGGGAATAAAAGAAAACCAACCCAGGAAACAAGCTAATAGTTTGTTGTTGACTTATTTTTACCAGGTGAGTAAGTCAGATGGGTTTGTGTGTAGTCATAGTGATTACGATGCTGAGCTAGATGAAAGGATAACTTTTATCTCATGACTACTACTGTGAGAGACCAAAACTTAATTATTTTCACTGAATAGTGTCAGTATAGCAGTATAGCAGTAGCATTTATCTCATAAAATTCAGACCTTGCCACAGCAATTTGTGCCATGGCACCTTTGAAATGTGCTCTTACCTGTCAGATCTGGACATGGTGGGAGCCATAAAGTCCTTCCTATCTCCCAGAGTCTGGCTGTGGACCTCAGCCATTTGTGGGCTCTGTGGACAGCTCACATCTTTCTACCTCTTCCTTCTGTTAACCGCTAGATGCCTCAGCATGCAATCTGCCAGAGGTTCTTGGTGTTTTAACCAGGTCTATGACTAGATGACTAGGGCTGAAGACCAAGAGCACAGTCTACAGTATGTACCAGCCTAGGAATTTGGAGAGACAGCATTTTATAAGAAGACTGGGGGTAAGGTGAAGGGGAACAGGCTTTGAATATGCAAAAGGAGTCTTCCAAGACAAAGGAAATAATGATGTTTTGTTGGGGTTTTTTTTAAGTTTATGATGGGTGGCTCAGGAAGTAATGGGTTTAAAATTGAGAAAGGAATATATGGGGCAGGTGTTAAGAGCTGTTTCCTTGTGGTAATGACAGCAAGAAATTGGTTGGACAAGATGGCCTCTTGAAGTACTTTCCAGATCTTTGCCTCTATAAATTTTGTTTGAAGTGACATGAAGACCATAGGCCAAATGTTTTAAACTAAACCAAATATGCAACCTGTCTGTGGATCACATGCCCCCTTGTTTATTTCCTACACCAATTCTGGGGTCACCCATCCAAGATTCTATGTTGCCCAGGCACTGATGGTGTGAGGCCACCTATTTGTGCAGGAATACCTGGCATCAGCCGTAAAGTGGTTGAGTCAACAGAGCTTTGATTTTAACCACGAGAGAGCTAAAAGCTTTTACTTGAGGGTCATAATGCTAGACCCTAATGGCCAGAGATTTACAGAATCTTACTTACAGATGTGTTTAAATATCTCCTCCTTAAGACACCCCCAAAGCTTCATTAGCAAGTTTGGGCTGGGGTCATTCAGTAGAAATATAAATTAAAACGTTCACTTAAGTTTTGTAGATGTGCTGCAGGATGGGACAAAGCATATGTTTATAACCTAGGAAATAAAATGTGAAATAAAATAAAGATTACAACAAGACTGTAAGAAACACAGAGAATTTGTAGCCGCAATATTGTTTGTCTTGTGAAGGAAACCATGGCATGTATTGCTTAGCAATGTCAGCTGATGGAGCTGAGACCATAAAATGTTCCTTGCCACTAGCAGAACATTTCTATTGTTAGTTATTGATCGTATTGCTAGTTATTGTGAAAAACATATATTATAAATTGCAATCCTTTTTTTTTTTTTCTTTCTATTTTTTTTTCTCCCCTCCTTATATGGAAAAAGTGGCTGTGTGGTGATGCAGAGGAATCTACTGCCACAGAAATTCTCTGGAGAAATAGGAGAGCACATTTCCTCTCCACAGCCTATGTTTAGTATGCCAAATAACAATCAGGCAGGCAAGCAGATGTCAGATATCTTGCTTTCTCAAGAATCCTTGTTTATATATAATGGCCACCCGGTTCCCAGTCATGGTCTGCAAGTCTCAGGCTGGTTGAAATAGCTTGCTGTTCAGTAAGAGTATCTTAGTATGGTAGATGATAGATGGGCACATATGGAGGTACACAGAATTGCAAATGCTTCAAAATCACTAGCTACACTCAAGTGCTAATAAGGTAGGGAAAAATGTTGGCTGTTTAAGCTATGATTAAGTGCACCCATAGAAAAATAAAATCATGAATAGAAAAATGCCAGGAGACTGGCCAGACCAACTCTTTGCCGGTATGGGCTGTCACGGATCACAACATTCCAAACACAAGAGGCCTCTGTCTTGCTTTTGATGCTACCTTAATTTAACTTGTAGCCTTCAGTTCCACAACACTTGATTTCTACTTTTATACTCCTGACCAGGGTGAGTGCTGATTACTTTTGTTCCGAGCTGTAAGAGCGATAATAAAACGCCACCTCCACACCTCACCTTTTCTGAGGGATGCACCTCGACCACCCAGCTTCCCCATTGCAAAGCCTTTCCCTTCCATCCAGCTCCCTGGCTATTGCTTTCTAAGCACAATAATGTAGAAACGTTAATAATTCATGTTCTTTTCTTGCTTTCATTTTCCTCCTTCCAGGCTCAGTCACAGCAAAGGTTCAAGCTTTAAACAAAAGGCTGGACACCGTTGCACAACGAGGACCTCCATGTGCTCCTTGGCTTCTTTTCAGAAAGAACCGCCCCAAGGAGGGCTGACGGAGCACACTTCACTCCCCAGCTGGGTGCAGCGTGGAGTCCCTTCTCACCTGCTCCCTCCCCTGCCCACTTCTACTGGCTCACCCATCGCTGAGTAACACCAAGTCTTCCCCCAGACACAGGGGCTGACGGTGGGCAGAGGCAGGCAGGGGCATGCAAAGCTCCTTGCTGCCTTCCTTCTTTCCACTGCTGCTCAACACCGCACTGGTGTTCCTCTCCCTGATCAAACACATCTTGTGCCTACAAGTTTAACTGCCATTCCTCAGGCATTTGGACTGAGTTTTCTTAGTACAGTTTATTAATTTTCTTTTTGCCTTTCCCCACGTGCAGTCACTGTTTTTTTGTTTCATTTCTCTCCAATCATCCATCCATCCATCCACCCACCCATCCATCCTTGGTAGAAAGAGCAAAATGTGAAACTAACATTTGTGGTTTTGTTAGAACAGAACATTTCCAACCCTGGTTTACTGTACTGAACAACAAAATATAGTCGTGAAAAAAAGATCTTGCTTTTATTTTTCCTTAAAAACTAACAAAAGCTGAGTATTTGTTCATATGTCAGTATAAGGGATGTTCCAAAAGCTTTTTCCAAACTGTTACTTTCATGTGCTGAGTTGCCCTGAAAAGGAAATTGTTTTTATCCACTTTCCAAGTGCTTAATAATTTGTATGAATTGCAGGCTTATCAGTTATAATTATCCCACAGTTCTTAAACAGAGATAAAAATATTCTGAATGAAAATGCTTCTGAATAAGTTATTTTAAGGACTGATTACCACTACTGGCTCTTATTACACAAACCTGAATATGCTACTTTAATGATCAATATCTCATAAGTTTAAAATTAGCTTTTCACTGGCTTTGTAACTGAGCAGTAAAAAATTCTTTGTAATCAGTGGAAAGAATTTGATTTTGGTTTAGTAGCCAAAGGAGATTTTGTTTTTTTCCAAGTTGCTTTCATGGTTCACATGCCTTTGAATAACAAAAGAACAGCACAGATATAGAAAGTGAAGTTATCTAGCAGTGGAGGATCCAGATTAATGAAAGGTCAGGAAGAGGAAGCAAAGTAAAAATCAAATATGCCTAAAATAACTATACTTTACAGATTTCTAATTTTTTTTCCCTCCACTAGCATTGTATTTCATACACAGTATTTTAAGTGGCTCAGAGTGGGGTATGTTAAAGGATACACTGACTGGAGAACTTTGCCAGTAATTAGGGATCTTGGATCCTGGAGGCCTTATATGTGATGTCTTCCTCTGTGCCAGGAACATTGTTCTGAAGATAAAAGCTAGCCAAAATATATATATATATATATTTTTTTTAAAGCTAGAATGTCAATTAACATCTCTAATTTCTTCCAAGTAGCCTACAGACAGGGAAAGCATTAGAAAATTGCTTTTCCTAGTTTTTAAATTGACTCTTCCCCTCAAGATGTGTGGATAAGGGAGGTCAAAATAAGATGTTTCATGTCTGGGGAGCACGCAGAACTGGATAAAGTTTCAGGTATCACATTTGTTCTGTGTGCAGTGAACACCACCTTTTACTCCTGAGCTCTCCCAGCCACTCAGCTTTCCCCTTCTACCCTCTCACTAACCATGCCAGTGTATTGCTCTTGACTTGGTGCTTTTCAGGGATGAGGTAGCAGCTCTGCAGTCACCCAGGGTTACTGACGATCTCTTCCAGCCTCTCATCTAACTCTAAGAACACCTCAAACAGCCAATTTATATATTACTTTAAAGACACATGCTCTCACTCAACAGATATGAATTCTCAGTGGGATAATCTCCCTACGGTTACCCCCTCTGTGTGATCACTGCTGTACCCCGCAGTCACCCTGAGGTTCGCCTGGGCTTAGTGGCACCTTTCTGTCCAGTTATGAGCTAACGTGTTCACTTCTAGATGTGTGAGGCTGCAGGTTCTTCCACAGACAAGGGTAAGATTACAGGTCCTATGGTGAATTTCACTCTGAACTTTGCATTTTGTTCATCCTCTTTCAGAACCAGAAGCAGAACTTGTGAGAACTAACATATTTTAGGAGAACAATCTGTATAGCTTGAGAGTGAAGAGAAACTGGCACCTATGGAGTAGACTTTTAGCAGTGGGAGTGTCCTGGTTTCAGCTATGATGGAGTTAATTATTTTTAGCAGTGGATGGAATGCCATGTTTGGGTGTTAGGATGAGAACAGTGCTGATAGCACCCTGATGTTTCTAGTTGTTGCCGGGCAATCAAGGACCTTTCTCAGCTCTGCATACTTCCTTACTAGTGAGAAAGGAGGGGACGCAGCCAGGACAGGTGATCCGAATTGGCCAAAGAGGATATTCCATGCCAGTTACGTCATGCTCAGTATAAAGGGGGACTGGGGGGAAGAGGAGGAGACAACGCCAGGACGTGCAGTTTCTGGGGCGGTCGGGTTGTCCGGGACGGGCTCTAAGCTGTGCAGCCTGAGTTCTGTGGTTTGGTGAGAAATTGCATTGTGTATCACCAGTTTCATCTATTTTGTGCTTTAAACTTCTGTTATTGTTATATCTAGTTTGCTGTTATTGTTTAGTAAACTATCCTTATCCCAACCTGCGTGGTTCTGGTTTCTAGGTTGTGGTTTCTTTTCCTCCTTTCTTCCTTCCCTTTTCCCCCTCCCCCAACTTTCCCTCCCCCTTCCTTTTAAAAGTACAAGCGACTGTGTGGGGTGCGGCCCTCGGCTGGGGAAAAACCACGACAGGGAGACAAGCAGAATATATGGTAGATAAAGCCACTGAGGACTATTGAAGGGGAAAACGCAAATTAAAAGTGGTGTTTTAAAAAAACTCAAGGGTACTGGAAGCTGGGAGGGTGTAAGAGAGGAAAGGATCACTTTAGATGGGTTTGGTAAGTGACTGGACAAGTTTGATGTAACCAAACCCCATTGGACTGACAGCTGTGGAATGCAAAGATGCTCTGGCTCAAAGTGGGCACATGCTGCTCAGGGGCTGGTCAGGGGAAGTCTCACTACGTGCTTGACAGGAAGTGACCATCACTGGAGGCCAGATACGGACTTATTGGTGGGACCTGCAGTCTGACTTAATGCTGTCACTCTTTATGTTCCTATCCTGTATGCTGTTCACATGGCCTTTCTCAGGCAGCTACTGTCAGGAACATGATGCTGGAATAAATGATACTTCAGTCTGATGCAGGTTTCTTAACTCGGTTTTTGTTTTCTTCCTCTGAGACTGGGGATTGCAAACTATTCTGAAAGAACACAGACTGGTGCATTTTCTTGTATTCTCTGGACCTTTTTTCCCCCTCTGCCCATGTGACAGTAAGCTCAATCATCTGAGAACCCACAAGCCACTGAGATACCTTTTTTAGCCTTCATCTTAGGGCAACACTGTAAGCAAGGGCAGACTAACTTAGTAGCTGCAGTTCTGCTTGGTCTAACACTTGGTGGTCTCAAATTCTGGCACTAGGTGAGCAGAGGGAGGATTTCCTGGTTAACCAATGCTCCAGCTGGGTCTGCACAGCTCTTCACCTTCCCTAACTTTTTGCTTCAGTGGTTCTGCAACAGAAAGGTGTGTGAAGTCAGGTAGCAGTCTTTTTCATAGTAGTCAGGATCTTTTTCATAGTAGAATATTGCATAGACTTTAAAAATGAAAGCTGTAAAAAAGATCAGAAAACTTTAACCTTTTTACAATTGTTGGGATTAATTAGTTTACATTTAGTGTTACAACTGACCTTGGGACAATGAAGCAAGCATAGAGAGGTGCAAGGGAGATCAGCAGCTGTCCCTCACGTTTTCCCTTCACAGTGTTCTGTCATGTTAATGTAATCTCTTACCTTTAATGGACAATCAGTGCCCTTTCAGTTGATTCCCTTTTTTTTCCCAGCTTGTGTAAGCAAACAAAAAAAAAAAAAGAAAAAAAGAGGGAATTCACATAATCCTGCTTGTATTGGTTACAATTCCAAATAAAAACCAATCTTCCCGACTCTTAACTGCTTACAGACCACGCCTTACGTTAGAGACAACAGAGGGCTGCAAGTTAAGTCATATCTGAGGAAAACCCGGCAAGTTTCTTAGCCAGCAATGTATTTGTTTAAGCCCTCTTTCCATTAGGGCACCTGGATCTATAACTTCATGTGATAAAATAAGTGTTATTCATATATGAGTGAACATAGTGTACTGCTCCTTCTTGTGGGACTTACCACTGTTACTAGGGGACTCTTTTCTTTTACTGGAAGCAGTTAGGAAAATCTCAGCAGGCCTTCATACAATTATCGTGGCCCCTGGTTTCCATCTAGTGCACTTCCAGCTTTGCTGTTCCTAGCCAGTGGGAATTTAGCAAACTACTTGGAAGGAGATCTGGTCACTGAGGCATCAAAATCTACCTTCTTCTCGCACACCAGAAGGTACGGATGCAGCCTGAAAGCTGCACGGTGCCTTTTCACACAGCGATCTCATCAGGGAGAGAGTCCCAGGGTTGGGACACAGTATCCAAAAATAAACACCTTTCAGTGCTTTCAATGCAGGGGCTTGTTGTCTTTCCTCCTTTTGTCTTGGCCCTGGAAACGAGGAGAGGTATCTTGCCTGCTTGGCCACGTCTAGGAGAAAGCGGTAATTTGAATGGGTGTCCTAAGTTTATTAACTTTCCCTGGCTGTCACGAGCAGCGGCAGGGAGAGAGCTCTCAAAGCATCTCTCACCAGCAGATCAAACCTATAGATGTCTGTGGCAGAAATATTTGAAAACATGATTAAATGAAGTTGCCTAAGCCAGGCACATTTTGAAAAATAAGCACTGTATTACTTCAATTTGCTGTAAATAGTAATTTACTTTGGTTATTTCCTTTAATTACAGCGCTCCATCTTTACACAAGGCTGTATTTAGGAACAAAGGGACCAGTGTCACTGTAAGGTGTACGTTATAATAGAGACATTTGTATTAGGCTTCAGGAGAAGCCTACAGTGTATCCAGCAATTCCATGGCTCTTGCGAACACCCACCCTCCTCTGGTTTTGTCAATGCATTTTATATATTTTTATATATATATGTGTGTGGGTGTGCGTGTGTCTGTGTGTGCACACTCATTTAGGCTCTTTATGGTTTTGCTATGAAACTCATTTGACATTTTGGCTATTACCATGCATGCACTTCTTACTTTTCTCCTAGACAATGTTAGGATAAACTGGAATTAGAATAGCCTCTCTTCTACTATATAAAATGCACAGATTTTAAGGGAAACAATACAACCCCAAATTTTTAACCTAAGAAGTGTTATAAATGAGCCAATTCTTCCAATTTTTTTTCTTTTTTTTTCCTGTTTTTTTTTTTTTCTCAAAGAAACAGGAAACCAAGTTATCTAGCAAACCTATTTATACACAGTAGGTAACCCTGGGTTGCAGGCAGGACTAATAAACAAAGAATGACAACCTATTTCTTTTAATGACAAGCTGACATATTTATTTTTATTATTTCACAAAAGTATTCACTAGGCTCATCTGTCACACCAAAGCCCCATTCTCCCTCCCTGCAGACAGGGAGTGAAACTCAGGTTTGAGTGAAAAAAATAAAACCTAAATCTTTTGGGAATCCAAAAAAAAAAAAGATATTTGAGAACCTGCAATTTACTGCTCTGGAACATAAAATAGAAGGTTTTTTTCCTTCTCTGAATATGGTTTTATATTGCTTATTTTTGCAAAGTTAAATCACAGGTACAGAAAGTTATTTTTATATGATATGCTTAAGTTGAATTTCTACTTCTTCAGGAACTGGAATGCCATTTTCTTTAAAATCTGACGGATCTTTCTACCTAAATAAGATACTTCACAACCCTTAGGGCACTAAATCAGACAGTTTGCTTAGAAATGATAGAGTCTCTTACAGTATTTAAAAACTACAATAATGAATTCTGGATACAAACTAGGTTACCATAAAATGGGCTTTACTTTTCTCACGCTTTGTGTGACATTTCCCAGTGACAGCATTTCTGCAACAGAAGTGAGAATTCGGTTTTGCTCAAAGAAATAATGACCTCAGTTTTGCCTAATGCACATTTTTGTTACTTGTCATCTGTGTAACACTAACATGGATATATAAAATGATTTAGAGTGTCCTGAGCTAGGATTTAGAGTAGCTGCAGATCAAGATTCACTTTCTGATCTAGGACCTGTAGATATCACGTATGCAGATCTTACACTGGAAAAGAATATGTTTGGCATTTCACCTACCAGAAAGCCTATCAATTAACTCCTTCAAATGAAATTGAGTTAAGCCATGGAAGTGTTTAGATGACCAAGATTTTTCTTTTTACTGTCCATTTTTATTTCTATTTTATGCTAAACACTTGTTCTGAGCGCCTAACCTGCCTCCTAGAAATGTAATGGTAGCTTGGAATATGAAAGAAATTCTGGTCTGGGACCTGAAAAAGAAGACAGAATGACAGCCTAATGTGACATTAATGATGGGTCTGCATGTTCGTGTGTATGCATTTGCTTTCTGCCTTTTATAGTCACTGTTTGGTCATGGCAAATATGTTACTATGAAAGGAAGCTTTATGCTTATTCCAAGGATTGTGATGCAATAACTAGAGGATAAAATAAGAACTTCTAACCTAAGGTTGTCATTAATTAAATAAAAAGATTACATACTGCAAAAAGCATCAATTACAGTGAAAAGAAGTAGGAGAAATGTTTTTAAATCTTCCAAGTCCCATGTTTTAATTTCATTGTTCAACATAACCCATGAGCCACTCAGTAAACAGTTCTTTTGGTTTCATGTAAACTCTGCTGACTTTGAAGAGATAGCCAACTGACTAAAGATTAAATTCTCCTGGGGATTTTGTAATTTTAGTATCATATCTAAAGCTTTCTGAGGATGGATATCAATTCTGCTGACACAAAAGCAAAGGTAGCCTATCCATCTAAAAAAAATGACACCAGTATTCACTGGATGAAACACTTGGAAACATCTTACGTCATGGCTGTATTACTTGCTTGAAACTGTGCTGGTTTTGAATGTGAGCTACTACAAAGATACTGTGGCAGCCTCTTGTGTCAATTCAAACTTTGTGGAAAATAGTCTTTTTTTTTTTTCCCAAATGCTTTCACTCAAAAAAAACCCCCATTAATTTTCATGTCCTCCATCCTGTCACATCCCTGTTTTATGATGCCTGCATTTTATGGAAAAAAACCCAACAAACACAAAATGCCAACATAGTTTTTACATTACCATGGATATACTAGAAAAGTGCCATTATAGAGTTAGCTACCTATTCCTGTTCATTCATGAATGAATAATGTTAGAATTAACATGAGCTATAGTGCATTATTTATTATTTCTCTGGATTTCATGCTTAGCAGAGGTGTTAAAGGTCTAATGCTGTTTAAATGTAATTCATTTCCTTTTGTTACATATTTTTCAGGCTAAAAGACCCCTCATTTTTCTTTTGCTCTTGGTATTTCGGGGTAAGACGTCTTAAAATCAGACTAATATTGAAATTATTTCAAGTTATTAGTTAAATAGAAGGATTGCTTAAAAGCATGAATTATTTAGGGTTAGTGAACAGATCCTGAAGTACACTTGAAATCTATGTATTTGGCTAACGTCTGCACTTGTATCACAAAAACGAAACCAAAATTATGTTCTTCCACTCTTTTGGTGTGATTTTTATTTCTGGAAGTTCAAGAACCAGGATGATCCTGGCTGGAAGCCTGGCACTATCAATGTAATGGGAAATTCATTCACAGTAGCACAACCCTGCTGAAAGATTGTTTGTTCTTGTTTAAACAAGATTCTTATTTGTGTTGTTAAAGACTCAAGATTAATATTTTATGATTCATAATACATGGTGTTGAAGGTTGGCGAAGCAGGCAGCAGAACAGCCATTTATTTCCTAAGCAGCATTTCCAGCACAAGCAAAACTGTTTGAATGTTGTTCCGAAGAGGCTGTTCACACGGAGCTGAACAGAAGGATCTGTGCAGGAATTAAGAGTAGTTACAAGCTGGGAGAACGCCCTGCCTAACTGTAAAAATCTAGCTATTGTGCATCAAATCAAACAGAAAAAGATTCTCACAAGCCCCTGTGAGAGTGCTTTCTCACCTGTGGGTATATCTGATTATCAGTCTTATAGTTACGAGGGTTTTGGCAAGACTCTCAAATTCCTGCCATGACTTCTGTCTACTCAGAACAAGCTGTTGGCGAGTGCTCTTGGCATGCTGAGCATTTGCTGTGGGGCTTCTGCAAGAAAGGGTTTCGGACCTTAATCGTTTCAGAGAACAATTACTTCCCCAAGGCTTCTGTCTGCTATTTGAGTCGATGTGTCTCTTTCTGTACAGATGCCACATGACACATCCCATGATCACTGTAATTTGAATTCGCAAACTGTATCTTCAAGGCTTTTCCCAATGCCTCTGACTTTCCCCATGCCTCTCTTTGCAGCTCTCCAAACTGTAACTTCCCAGAGTCCAAAGAGAGGCCTGGATTTGGAATCATAATCCCTAAAAGAAAACCCAAAGCAACCAAAAGCACAGGGACGCAACCTGCAGTGGGCAAGAAATGCTGGGCAGAGGCAGAAGAAACTTCCCTCTCTGAACATCTATAAGATGCTTGATGATGGGACAGAACAACATTGAATACCACCACCTCACCCCAGTTTTCCTCGGATGCCGAGTTAAAACTGTAGTTTTAATTATTATTAGCAAACACTCCAAACTTAATCAGAAGTTGTGAAATCCAGCCATGCTGCAATTGCCCCTGCAAATGTAGGTAGCTCATTAACCAGGCTGGTTGGTCAGACTAACTGGTTTGGTAGATGGCTCCTCCTGTAAGCACAATGCATCATCGCAGCTCTCTGTAGGGGCTCCTGCACTCCTCAGAGCTGCACATTTTTCATTCATGTTTCAGGATCCAAACACCTTCCTTTTTATTCTTTCTCCCCCCCACTGCCCCCGCACCCCATTATGCCAATATTAGAAGGCAGTGCATAAATGAACAGTTATTAAATGCACTGATGAATCCATGGCAAGGCTAATCATAGAATCATAGAATGGTCTGGGTTGGAAGGCACTCCAAGGATCATAGAGCTCCAACCCCCCTGCCACAGGCAGGGCCACCAACCTCAGGCCTGGATCTACACAAGGCTGCCCAGGGCCCCATCCAACCTGGCCTTGAACACCTCCAGGGACGGGGCACCCATCACCTCTCTGGGCAGCCTGTTCCAGCACCTCACCACTCTCTCTGTAAAAAACTTCCCTCTAATATCTAATCTAAACCTTCCCTCCTTTAGCTTCAATCCATTCCCCCTTGTCTTGCCATTGTCTACCCTTTTGAAAAGTTGGTTTCCCTTCTGTTTGTATGCTCCCTTCAGGTACTAGAAGACACTAATCTCGGCCTTTCTTCTGTAGAAGGAGGTACAAGAAGGAAAAGCACATTTCATAGTCAGTAAATGCCTGCTAACTTCAGAAAGGTAAACTGAGCGGGGAGGAATTAGGAAAGAGAAGAATATTAACAGCCACAACTTGGGTCTGGACAGTTTCATCCCCTTTTTCTTATAACGGACAATGACTTAAACCCACAGTAGCTTTGTTTAACTCCTGTTTATTCTAGTGGTAATTATGAATGTAAGTCGGGACCAGGCAAGGAAACGTGTATCTTTAGGAAACCCTGGGCTGTGTGGTTTGTATAGGATTGTGTTGCAACTTGTTTCCCTAAGGCTGAACATACCTCTCACCTCAGACCATAAGGTAAAGCATGAAACTGTAATGAATAAATAAAGAAATTTCAACTACCTAATTAATTAAAAGCCTGGAAAATTAGTATTAAAATTCCTTGCAATGGTAAGATTATTTACAGGTTCTTTCTATTCTGTATTAAAAACACAAACTGCTTTAATGGCAGAGAAATTTTAGAAAATGTACTTTCTACAGAGCATTTTAATCATCTTCTTGTGCTGAAGTGATGGCACACAACTGAAAAAAACCCCTCTTTTTTTTTTAAACCCATGTGGTCATTTTTTTATGTGTGTATTTTTCTGAAATTTTGGAGGTGCAGTGAGTTGAGAGATGACCAAAACCCCCACCCAAAACATTCCCAGCAACCCAAACCATGCCCTCAAATAAAACAAAACCAAAAAGCCTCCAGACATTGTAGTCAACTCCTATTAGCAAGCCAAACAAGTAAGCAAACAAACAAACCAGGGACTAAGCAGCAGAGGGTTGATTTCAGCATCTGAAAGTATATTTGTGTGCCCTGAGTCTTGTCATGATTGATGTGTTGCACTCATGTGGCATTTGACAAACACTGTTTTGCAGGTACTTAGCACCGTGACAAATTAACAAATGGAATAAATGGATTACAAAGCATTTACATAGTCATTTATGCCTCTTTCCCATCCAGTCTGGACTACTACAAAGTGATCTGAGGCTAGTTATGAAGAGATATACAAGCTTTACAAGGTGCAGCATGCAGCAGGGTGATTAATGCAGAAAGATTAATGAACATAATTTTGAATCAGTAGCTTTTGTCTTACACTATTTGCTCATTTTGTTATTAATAGGCACTGAAGTAATGACCCTTATTTCATAAATCCTCAAAGGGCTGGCACTGGGCTGCCACAGATAGCATTCTTGAAGCATCTTTGAAACAACCTCTGATAAACAGGGACAAAAGAGATGATCATCCAGGAGCAAATATCTGAGAAGCAGGGTAAATTAGCTTGGGTGACGGTCCACTCTATCACGGCGGCGGTGCTTCTTGCTCCTCCATACCCTGCTGATCTGGCACTGTACATCCCAGTGGGCTACTGCTGAAGTGGCCTCAGGTTTGAAAGACTTAGTGGGGTGTGACTCCCAAGGTTTTACAGGAGTAAGTTTTTCACGTGCATCATCCCTCGAGAAACATGACTGCTAAGTAGTGATGCTGCATTTTGTAGAGAGTGACCAAAAGTGCTCCTTTCTGGGAGAGACCTCAGGGGATCTTGATGTTTCTGCTGGACTGCAGAGGCTTCTGCAGCACGAAGCTGCCCGTCATTTCACTCAGGTGCCATCAGTGTGCAGTGCTAAGCTACTGCAGCTGCCACTGCACTGTGTTCCTGCTGCCTCTTTTTGATTGTGCTTGTCAAAACTTGGTCCATTCACTCTCACCACAGACAGCAGAGATCACGATCCTGTGCTGTTACTACTGTAATGTGGATGCTGTGGAGGCTTCCCTTTGTCCTGCTTTGGACACCTAAATAGAAAGGCAGTGTGTACCAAAAGTGTTTTGGGCTAATTATTTTTTAAAAATTTTGATTATTTAGGTGACGTGTGGTAATTTTTGATGTGCAGTGAATCTGATGTGTACTGTAAGATACAGGAAGCATTTGATCTTACACATTCAGCCTAGCAAGTTAACACGTGTCAGCTGAGCAGCGCAAACTGCCCAATTTTGTGTTCTTTGCCTGTGGCAGCTGCATAATGGTTCAATTTAGCTGGCCCTCAGAGAAAGCACCTGCAGAGATTCGGTGTACCACAGACTGTCTCGCCCCTTACAGGCATGCAAAGCTATGAGCTTCTCAGTCAGGCTGCTGCAGCTTACTGCATGCTGGTGCTACTATGGGTTACAGGATCTGTATTTGTAGTGGACACACTGAAAGCCAGCTGAGAGGCTCTCCCCAGGTGTGAAACCCCGAATACATGCAGGATGGGCTCCTTCTGGCACCGCTTGTGCTCTGGGAGAACATAATTGCCTGCTGGAGAACATCTCTCCAGTGGTGGATAATTTGCATGTTTGTGGCCACTGAGGTGATGGGGTGGAGAGCCAAAGGTTGGGGTGCTGTGGGGCAACTGGTGCTGTGGGGCAACGGGTTACAGGGGAAGGAGGTCTGGCACTGCAGACTTGCTAACCCATTCTAGGAATGCTAAGAAGCACTATTTCTGAAGGTGTTTTTCTACAGAAATGCACCACACCCTGTCTGGGTGCAAAGTGGGGGAGAGAGGGGGAAGAAAAGAGAGAATTAAGTAACAGATGAGGGAGTGACAGCAATTTAAGAGTTGCAACAGACACTTGTGCCTTCGGGGGCATGGGTGGCAGGAACAGATCTGAGGAAGGGAAGGAAGGAGAGTTAAAGAGGTGCGTTAAGCTGTGTGTAAGAGCTGTGATTCTCAGCTTAAACCAGCAGCTAAAAATTTAATCTGTTGAATGAAACTCAGTGAGGAATCTACTCCAAGGCACTTGTATACATTAAAATTCAAAAAGAAAAAGAAACATGTAGTAAAAAGAGTGGTAACACAAACAGTCTGAAAGTGGTGCTTCTCAGTCAACGTTACGTGTGAAATACATGCCTGAAAGCAAGCTCTGGTAGTCACCAAGTAGAAAATAGAACAGTAAATCTGTGTGACCTCCTCTTCACATTTCAAGAAGACATATGGTAGAAAACACAAAATAGAGATTGACATATAGATCTAACTGCTGAAGGAATTAAAGAAAATTTTGTCCAAACAAGAACAGAAGCATAACACTAGTATTTAGAGCATGTTGGAGATTTCCTAATTGGACCATCACAACAGTAAATGAAATATACATTAGAACTGGCTCTTATTATGTGACAAGGCTTCCTCAGAAAACAGAACTCCACAATCCTCTAAAAGTGAGAGTAATTTTAAACTGTGATGTATGATCTGTATAAAACTTGTATAAATTAATGTGTTCCTCCTAAAATTCTGTTTTGTGGTGACATATGCAGGAATTAGATTTTCAAATAGAGCATTATTTGGAAATGGAAGTGACAAATCAATTTAAAGAACTAATTCCGTTTTTGAAATGTGAAACAATAAAACATCTGGTCTGAAGAGTTAAGTAACATTCAGAAGAATGTCTTCCCTCTATTGGCAGAACATTTAGGACGTTGCTTCTTGCAGAGTTGTTTTCTACATGTCAGATTTCATCTGGCAAGTCATATATTCTGCAGGAGTTAAAGATAATGTGTGGGGAAAAAAATATAAAAATAGCACTTGAGGCAGAGCTCTGGCTGGTACATAGAGGGATGAGGAAGACAAGTAGCTAGTCCTGTCTCCACTCCCCTGCTGACATGGCCAACACTCCTTCTGCAATGTACAGGTCTGGATACCTGTTGAGATGACCCAGCTGCCCTGTGTTGAATGCTGGTCTTTAGCATTTCCTTAGACACATTTTCCAGGTCTGGGAGCAGTGCATCCACACTGAGAAGTGCCAGCCTTCAGTCTGTGTGCAGAACTACACTATGGCCAAGGCAGACCTCCTCATGCACAATGCCTATTGAGCAAAGCTACATCCCTGATGACTCTTTGGGTTCAACATAGGTACTTTGCCTAATTAACTCAATTAAGCATAAGTGGAGAAAGAAACGTTATGTTCAGTCAGAAGTGTAAGACAAGGAACAAAGGCTGTGAGATCTTCAGGAGTTTCGCCCTGTAGCTCACATGACAGTCTTGTTTACAGAAGGTGATGAAATTAGGAGAGGAGGGGCTTTTGGATGTCTCCTGAGTTTCTTGAAGCATTTGAAAAGTTGCCTTGACCATACTGGAGTAATTAATGGGACTTGGCATTTCTGTGTGTACTTAACTATAGATTTATGCATGGTAAAGCTCACCAGTGTCCAAATGTACCTGTAGGGCCTCAGCTAAAGCCTTTGAAGTCAGTATCAGTCTGAAGTGAATGAGAGGTGGATCATGCCCTTAAACAAATATTTTTGGAAAGCCCACGGTACATATGAAAATATATTTTATTGCTAAACTGACATTTTAAAACCAAATAATTTTTTATTTTGCTCCAGGCTTCAAAGGAAATATGACAACTTTCTTTTCACATGCTAGTTTTCAATGATGAAAAATTACACTAAGCCGCTTGTTATTTTGAAGTGACTGTATCTTCTTTCTTTTCTAAAGAACCCATCCCAAGAACAAAAAATAGCAACTGATGGAAGAGAAAGCACCAGAAATTATTGGCCTGAAACACATTTGGAAGTTTTAAGTTTGGAAAGCAGGGAATAAATGGAAACTCTTTTGCAACCACAAGACCTGTTCTGTACTCTGTGCCAGTCCGGGGGTGTTTGTGTGTGTCAGAGCTCGTCAGGTAGTTATTTGGATTATATTTTCCACCCGTGCCTATGAATCACTCAGAAACAGATCAAGATTTCTTCCTTTGCTCTGTTATTTGTAAGCATAAATTGAATAATCTGGGCGATTAACTTTCAGACTAGAGGCTGTCCATAACCCGATTGCTACAGTGTGTCGCCACTGGCTGTTCACATAAAACGACTGATTAACAATTTTACAGAGCAAGCTTTCAGCTTCCCTGTCAGAGACCTAAAAACTTTAAGAAGTTTGACTAATGAATATCAAATCAAGACAGAATTTAACAACAGCTAAAGGAACTGATTTTTAATTCCAGTTGTAAGTCTTCATCTAATGGGAAGCAAGTGCTGTGTGCCTTCTGCCATGTAAATAAACTTTTGCTCATGAGAATCCTACTACTGAATCACAAGAATCACTTCTGGGAACTGCTCACCATCAGTTTAGCAGGGACATACATCGGTTTGGCACATAGTGTTCAGAAGCTGAGTTTTTTTGAACAGTTTAGTTCATGACTTATCTTGGGTGGGGATTCAGAGTATTGGGGGGAAAAACAAGGATTATATGCATGTGTGCTTATTACTATTCTGTTATAACCTATTGTTTCTCGTCAACAATACTGTAAAACAAACGGCGCTATTAAAATATTTGGGGGATAGATACCAAAGGACCTTTGGAGGAGGTTAGTCCTTGCATGCCCAGCCTTTATGTATTGTTAACACCTGGGTGATGCCTGAGGCATGCCAGCCAATAATTATATGCCTTCATATTTCTTTCCTGACAGTCTGTCATCATTAGTTCTAACTGTGAGTTAAAGAGAGATTCTTCATGCCTTTTTCCCTGTACCAAATTCTGCAATATCTTTTTTCAACATCATGCTTGTTTCTCCAGCAGGTTACATAACGTGGCTCACTGCAATCCTTTTGCATGCAGAAGAAAAAGAATGCTGTGCTGGATCTTCTGAAAGGCTGAAGTGATAACTGCAGAACAGACTGTTTGAGCAAACACACTGCAATTTTAATTTGCAATTAAGATATTTTTAATTAAGCTCCTAATGACCGTAGTTTGATCTTACCTTAAGTCAGGACCGTCATGGTTGGCACCTCCAAGAAAGGTGATGGCGTAAGGTTTGCATGTTATTCACGCATGGTGACCCCAGCTGTAGGCTTTCTGTGAGAAGAAAGGAGTCACAACCCACCCCTGACTCGGTAATGCATGAAAGTTGGGTTGGAAGATGGGACTTCAGCTCTTTACATGAAATTGTAGGGTTGAAGGACAGAAGGAATTGGTAGGTCACGTGGTCTGATGTCTTGTTTAATATGAGTATCTACCTCTCTAATGAGGTTAACAGTTCACTATTAATTGGTGCATATGTCACACCTGACTTAGGTAGCTCTTACAGGGAAGCTCTCAGTTGTTACATGAAGGCATTAAGATGTGGGGAAACCACATGTTCATTGCTCACTGCTGCAGGGGTTAATCATTCTTGCAGTTAACAACTAGAGCATTTCCCCATCTAAATTTCCTCGTGCTTAGCTTTCATCTGCTGGGTGGTTTTGTTGGGTTTTGTTGTTGTTGTTGTTGTTTTGTTATGCTTTTCCTGATTTATTAAAATTCCTTTCATAGTCGCTATATTTTTTGCCATGTGGATGCTTTCCATAGTGTAAGAAAATCATCTCACCTCTGTTTTTTAAAAGCTGAGCAGATTCCTTATTCTGTCTATGCAAAGAATTTTCTTTGAGCTTTCAAATAATTGGGGTGACACTTTCTGTGCACCTTCAATATCTTTCTTGAAATAAGAACACCAAAGTTGGAGGAAGTGTTACAGTATCAGTCTCAGCAGTGCTATAAGGGTAGCTAAAATCACCTTCTCTTTGTCCCATTTATTGCTCTGTGTGTATCCCAGGACTATAGATGTCTCTGTTGCTTGGTCACTGTAAGGGAAGCTTACTTTCACATATCTGAGCACTTAAGAGGCCCTTAATTATTACTTCCCCCCCCTTGCAATTCTTTAGCCTGTGGCTATGTGTATTTGGTTTTGTGGGGAATGATGGGGGTGAGGGGTTACAGGGCTGGTTTCTGTGAGAAGCTGTGAGAAGCTTCTGCTATTTCTGATGGAGCCAATGCCAGCTGGGTCCAAAATGTACCTGCTGATGGCCAAGGCTGAGCCCATCAGTGACAGTGGTAGTGCCTCTGGGATAACGTAGTTAAGAAAGGGTAAAAACTGCTGGGCAACAGCAGCCAGGAGAGAGGAGAGAGAATATGTGAGATGAACAACTCTGGAGACACCAAGGTCAGTGCAGGAGGGGGAGGAGGCACTCCAGGTGCCAGAGCAGACATCCCCCTGCAGCACATAGAGGAGACCATGGTAGAGGCAGGCTGTTCCCCTGCAGCCCATGGAGGTTAGTGGTAGAGCAGATACCCACCTGCAGCCCGTGGAGGACCCCCACACTGGAGCAGGTGGATGCAGCTGAAGGAAGCTGTGAACCTGTGGGAAGCCCATGCAGGAGCAAGCTCCTGGCAGGATCTATGGCTCTGCAGAGAGAGGAGCCCACACTGGAGCAGGCTCTTGGCAGGACCTGTGGAACTGTGGAGAGAGCAGTCCATGCCAGAGCAAATTTGTTGGCAGGAGTTGTGGACCCATGGGTAAACTGTGCTGGAGCAGTCTGGTCCTGAAGAGCTGCACCCTGTGGAAGGGACCCACACTGGAGCAGTTCATGAATAACTGCAGACCATGGGAAGGACTCGTGTTGGAGAAGTTCATGGAGGACTGTATCCTGTGGGAGGGATCCCAGGCTGGAGCAGGTGAAGAGTGTGAGGAGTCCTCCTTGTGAAGAGGAAGAAGTGGCAGAGACAATGTGTGATGAACTGATGACAATCCTCTTTCCCTGTCATCCTGCACTGCTCAGGAGGAAGAGGTAGAGAAACTCAGGAGTGAAGTTGAGCCTATGAAGAAGGGAGGGGTGGGAAGGAAAGTGTTGTTAAGATTTGGTTTTATTTCTTATTATCCTGTTTTGATTTTGATTGGTAATAAATTAAATTAATTTTCCTCAGCTGAGTCTGTTTTACCCGTCATGGTAATTGGTGAGTGATCTCTCCCTGTCCTTATCTCAAACCATGAGCCTTTTGTTGCATTTTCTCTCTCCTGTGTAGATGATGAAAGGGACAGAGGGTTTTTTATGGGCATCTGGCCTCCAGCTAGGGACAACCTACCACATTATGGTCAACATTCTGTTTTCCTTGACGAATGACTTTCATAGAATCATGGAAAAATTTGTATGGGAAGGGAACTTTACAGATCATCCTGTTCCAACCATGGGCAGGGACACCCTCCACTAGACCATGTTGCCCAAAGCCCCATCCAACCTGGCCTTGAACACTGCCAGGGAGGGGGCAGCCACAGGTTCTCTGGGAAACCTGTGCCAGGGCCTCACCACCCTCACAGGGAAGAATTTATCCCTAATATCTGATCTAAATATACCCTATTTTAGTTTAAAACCATTACCCCTTGTCCTATCACTTCACAACAGCCCCTCCCCAGCTTTCCTGCAGGCCCCTTCAGGTACTGGAAGGCTGCTGTAAGCTCTCCCCAGAGCCTTCTCTTCTCCAGGGTGAACAAGCCAAATTCTCTCAGCCTGTGTTCAGAAGAGAGGTGCTCCAGCCCTTTGATCATTTTTGTGGCTCTCCTCTGGACTTGCTCCATGTCCTTATGTTTGTGGCCCCAGAGCTGGACACAGAACTCCAGGTGGAGTCTCTCTTTCATGAGATTGGGGTAGGGGGCAGAATCACCTTCCTTGACAACCTGGTCATGCTATTTTTGCTGCAGCCCAGGATACAGTTGGCACATCACCAGGTCATGCCCAGCTTTTCATTCACCACTACCCTCAAGTCCTGCTCCACAGGGCTGTTCTTGATCCCTTCATTCCCAAGCCTGTATTGATAGCACATGGCTGCATAACTGTTTAGAGTTTTGCAGGGTATTTGGGCTGCCATCCTCTCAACTTCATTTGCTATTCAACTAGGATCAGTGATAGCTACAGACCTGGCTGAAATGTTGGCTAGCATCCGCTATGGACCCCACTAGAAACATCTTCCATAGCTGATTCTCAACTTCCTGAAACCGGTCTGTGAGCCACTACCCTCAAAGAGTCAAATCAGCTTTTTGACAAGATGTACTTTCCAATAGACTCTGATGATTGCTGGTAGCATTAATATTCTTATCCTTTAATTTTTTGTGATGTAAATCCTACATGACTTTTTCATTAATCTATCCTGGATTAATACCAGGATTGACAGTCTTTAGTTATGCAGGTCATCTTCTTGCCCTTCTTTTGAGAGCTTTCACAAAATTAATGCTCTCTAGGCATCTGAAATCCCCCTGCTATTGCAAGCTCTACTGGAGATGAGTATCAGCCAGCAGGGCATTTTGGCTAATTCTTATGGAATTCTGGGCCGAAATTTTTCTGAATCTTTTGCTTTTAAGATATGTATCTTTTGTGGATGGTGTTGAACATAATTCTAATTACTTACAGACTGCAAAGAACTGCAATGCCCTGCAGTCTCATGCATCATCTTTTTGTTCTCTCACCAGCTGCATTTCTTGGCGATAAGGCTTTAGCTCTGCCCAAGGTATAAGAGCTGGCAGTTGTAGTGAACACTGCTCATTTCTTTCCACTGTGCTTCAGAAGTACTCTGGGAACACTCTGTCCCCTGACTTGCAGGTGTAATTGCCATGGAGTTCAGCAGAACTTGTGGCGAATGCAGCGAGTGAGTTGTAGAGCCGGGTAACGCCCCCTGGTTGATAAACTGGCTGAACGGAAGGGAGATCTCTCACTCTTTACAAACCTTACCTCGTTCTGATGGGACTTGCAGCTTTAGAAGGAACACAATAGCCAGATCATAAACAGGCAGGTTGTGAATGACTGTATGTTTGGACATCACTTGATGTGTGTAATATTATCAGAGCATGAGTCATGTGCTGCTTGGTCTTGATACTGATCTAACAAAATGAGAGGTGGTTCCTAAAGAGAGAGCTCTACATGATTTCAGTGGGGAAAGAACAGATAGTCAGAGTAATTATTGCTGAAAACAGCCCACAGAATGTTTAGGAGTGAATGAAATCATAAAGTCTATAAAAAGTGTTTTCTGGTGGTATTTGTACTATTTTTGTAATTTCTTTGCAAGACTAGAAGCATTCATGTTTATAAAATGTCAGGTTGTTTAGAAACAATTATGTCTGACTATTACAAACATATTTTCTTGAAATATGCCAATAGCAATTAAATTGGTGTTTGTTGAGCAAATGTATCAACTGAAATAATAAGAACTAACCTTAATTTAGTTACTGTTGTGAATGCATTCTGAGTTCACGGCATGAAAAATATATCTCTGGTAGAAAGACTTCTCTCAAGAACAGAAAAAATAGGTGAGAAGACCCCATGCAATTAAATGAAAACCACAGAAAAATTAGTATCGATAAAGGTACCTTTCAAAGAAAGGATATGCTTTTTGTCTCTGATTAATGCATCACTGACTCATTCAGGTTATGAAAAAATACTGTATCAAAGCATCCTGCAATAGCAGAGGAACAGATGCCTGCTGTTAACCACAAAAGTGCACAAATACAAACAGACTTATGTATATCCACATGTGTTGAGTAACAAACAACAACAGCTCTGAACTTCACTTCAGTGCACTGCCTGGAAAATATTTTGTGTGAGATGTGCTGAAATTGTCTGGGCAACTTTATACTGATCATCCTGTGTTCTAACATGTTTTATGAAAAAGACCCACAGGAAATCATATCTATGTCAGAGTCAGAAAGGACAAAAGACTCAATTTGCAACTTGGAATACCTCAGAAATTCAGAATCAAATGACATTCTGTCACCCATTGCATGAAGATTCTGTGCTGAGCAGCCTGGATTAGAAACAGTGTATTAGGAAATACTGATATGTTATTTCTTTCTTGACAGACTTCAGAAAAGTTTTCTGCAGTTACTTTATGCAGAATAGCACTAAAGTAACCATTGACAAGGTAGCTCAATAAGGTAGCTCCTCTATTAAGAGGAATTTAGATATGGTTGAGTTTTACCCCAAAATAAATCATCCAGTGCGAGTATCAGTGTATAATATCTAGACATATCTAAACAAAAGAGGTGTTTACAAACTGTTAAATAGCAAAAGAAATTTATTTAAGAACACTATACTTCATGACCAAAAAAGAACTCTGTAAGTTATAAAACAGTACATATATAAGGAAAACATACATATAAGGAAAGAGAGAATTAAAGAAGTAAAATATGGAATCATCATGGATACGAATAATAAATTTTCACTGCCACCACACAGTGGTTTCAGGACTAACCCACAGCCTGTGGTCTCCCCTTTCACAGCATTTCTTATCCTGGAGGTGTTACAGTGAGTTCACGGAGAAGATGCAGAATGAAAGCTGTGAACGTTCTACAGTGTGCACTAAAACCTACCATACACCCTTCATGGTGGGTGTTCAGCATATACACAAGGCAGAGTGCCCTCCAGGGGTCAGTTGTATGAAGGGGGGACATCTGAAGAGATCCCTGAAGCTATGGTGGCCATGAAGACAATACATCTCGGTCCATATTGCCCTAAGAAAGAGTCACTGAGGCCAGGGATGAGTTGGATTATTGTGGTGGTGCTACACAACTTTGTGCCCAGGGAGTCTAAAGACAGAGCAGAAGTTGTGTGTGATCATCCTGGCCTGGTGGAAGTACATTTTCCAGGAAATATTTCAGTTGTGATTTTGAAGAGATAACAAATTCAATTGATAAAAGCAACTGCACTGATGCAGTGTAGCTGGCCACGAGCAAGATGATTTCAGACTCAATAGTTGCACAATGTTTTCAGTAAGAACCTGTTACTATGTGCAGATGAAATGTGAGAGCATGTGCTCTTTGTGTTCTTCCACGGATTAGAAATTTGATTGCTGATATCAAGCATATGGAAGTATGAAGGACTGTCAACTGCAGGGTGCCATGTAATTTAATCAGATTTCTGGTAGAAAAAAATATTAAGAAAAGGATGTAAGGTGTATATATAAAATTTTCAGGTGATACTGAGACTTGTGGCTTGGTAAATCAGAGTAAATTACTCAGATTTTATTGGATCACTTGGTTAACTTTGGAGCAAGCAAGTAATATGATGTATTTTAATATAAGCAGAAACAAACTAGAAACCAAATTATGACTATGTTTGCCCATGGCAGCTTCCTCCCCATGAACAGGGTTTTCTAACAGACCTGTAACTAGTCACTCACAAAGAGGACTTAGGAAGGGGGTGGGATCCTGTATCGTTCTCCAATCTAACCTCTAGTTCAGTCAGCATTTTTAGCTCTGAAGCAAATAACATGTAATTTGGCCTCTTATGCAGAAACCAATGGATGAATTTATATGGCTGGTTTTATGCAGGTGGTTAGACTGGAAAATATGAGTCCTGTTGAAGTCTAAATGGTGTAAAAATATCACAAATATACCCTCTGATAAATAACATAACGTATCAGACCTGACTGTCATTCACCTCAGCTTTTTCCACCACAAGCTGTGTTATGGCACAGCATACCTGACAAGTCACAGACATGTCAGGTATGCTGCCATCCAGCAGTTTTTGCCTACTGGGAAGCGTGTAAGGTGCAAAATAATATCCATGTTTAATTGGAGGCGCAGCCGTTTCTGAGGACAAGCACAGAATGATGGGAGCCCAACCTTGCACTGGCCAGTGTGAGAGACCACACTGCCTCTTCTCAAGGAGTGTGTCCAGGGGCACTAAAGACAGGTTTTATCAGAGATCAAAATTGCTTATCTAGAACAAGATAATTCTTTGCACAGAAGGGTCACTGTTGTGTCAGGTGACCCATAATAAATAAGAAGGTTTAGAAAATGAATCTCTGATTTCTCTCTGTTGCCTATTGTATCCTTACAGGTTAAGCTCCCCCCTCATTTGCCCTTCAGACCAGAAACAGGCAATGGCCCTTAGTTTTCTCAAACACCTTGTTTAGGAAAGTTTTGGGATATTTTTCTTTCCATCATGCCAGAGGGAGGTCTGCTCCCTTCTGTACACAGGTACCCTCCTTGTGCCAAATCTTTCCTCCTTCTGCAGATTCATGTTTCATGTCCCCCTTCCTGTTTGTGCCCTAGAAGCATTTTGTGCCAGACATGCAACCAGGACAAATTGCTTTCCTTCCTCCTGCCCAGCCCTCCTGCCCTCTTTAACAAAGCATAATAAAGGGCAGGAGAATTAACAGAATTAACAGAAAACAAACTTCTTAACTACTTGCACCATTGAGAAATTTTAATAAAAAGATTCTTGGAATAATCCAACATTTAGCACTAATTGTTGCAACAGGAAAGAGACCCTATTCCTATATTTCATATATAATACATTTCACAGCATTTAGTTCCAGTGGGCAGGATGTGCAGCATCCTGTTTGGTAAAGAAAAAAATATATTCCTTGCAACTTCTCCTTCCTTCACATCCTGCACATCTTGTAGTGATATTGCTTTGTATTTCTGTTTTGCACTTCTGTGATTTATAATCTCCCACAAGTTTCTGTTGATATGTGAAATAGTTGCTACTGTTTCTTTTTGGGTTTGGAAGGGTTCAATCATTCAAATAGTAACATTTTTCTGAGATTCATAATATCGACAATTCTTCCGCTTGCATTTACTTCTGGTAAAAAAGTGAGATAGATTTTTACATTATCAGTGGCCATACAAAGCGTGAACTTCGTAGCAATCAACCATTAAACACATTTGAACCTTTTATTTAGATAGATGCTACTTTGAGTTTTAAGAATAATAGTGTTAAGGTATGGAAAGCATTATTTATTCATTTTCACTTTGCCACATTTCTGAGCTCTGAAGAAAAAAATAGAAATCATATTTGTGACATAAACTTAAAAAGCTCCTTTTCAGCGTAGCTTTTAAACTAGTTGACAAAAGCAAAAAAAAAAATCAAAATTATTTGCCTTTTCATCAAAACCAGATTTAATACTTTACCCATTAAATATTCTTTCAGCTTTGTTAGAATGGCTTGAATAATAAATACTTGCAGTTGTAAGTAACATGTTTTATTTCCAAAGCCTCTGAACCTATTATACCCTCAACTATAATTTGACCAGTCCTAACAAGGGATTTCCCTCTGAATATAGGAAGGTTGGTGTGTTTTCTGGGGTAACTGGGCATGCACACAGCCTCTCTGGATACACAGAGAGAAGACTCCTCTGGCCAGGCCTTGGATGACTTGCTGTTGTTCTGTTTGCGTTCCCACCCTTCCCAGCCCTGCAGGGAATAGAGAGTCCAGAGCCTCCCCACAACCACCTCTAGCCTGGGGAGGGTATCGCAGCCCCCTGAAGATTATTCCTGTCCTTGGATATGAGGAGATGTTGCTATAGAACAAATAAATTATAAATGGGGCATAACTTTGCCCATAAGCAATGGGCAACTATAGAGGTGTCCACAGAGGCTTCGCAGTGGCTGCCCATAAGCGATGGGCCAGTCCCATGGGTGCCCGACTCTAACAGGAGGCAGGTTTGTGACAGGCTGGAGTCCGTGGACGCTGTCTTTTCTTGCTACAGGTGAATGGATGGGCAGCCACCTGCTCACAGTCAGGCCAAAGCCAGAAGCTCCTTTCTATCTGACCGTGACACTGGACAGCTATGTGGGGCTGAACGTGGCATGGCTATACCCAGTCCAAAGAGGACAATAGTTTGCCAAAATACTCTGTCTTCTAAAAGACGTGTAGAGTCACCAGAGGGGCAGTGGTAGGTAGGAGGGGTGTTACATCGAAAGGTTAGAAAACGTTTTGGGTTCCCTAAATACTGTAGGGGAGTGTAAAGCCTTTAGTGGTACTAACGATTACATATGACAAAGGAGTGCAGTCTGGAAGTAGGGAAATTAACAGTTAAGAGCATGATTGGTTTTCACTAAGAACCACTGAAACTTTAATGCAAAGGGAATTCTCTGAAACTTTCAGCTGTTTGCATGATGCTCACTTTGCTCATAACCCACACATTAAAACCAAGGACTAAATAATGCCTATGTCCTGACATTTGCAGTGGTTTTGGTGAGTGTTGTAGATGTTATGAGGCATCAAGCCATGGGAGACACTTAACAAATTCATTTAAGGATTTTATTTTTCAGCTGGCACCATGAATCAGCCCTTCATATGTACTTATCTTTGTTATTTAATATAGGTCTTAATTGTTTAAATAATTGTTGGAAAACATTTTCTTTCTAGAGATATTACATGAATCTGAAGGCATAATTTGTGACTCACACTCTTAATTGTCCATTACTGTTTCTGATACTGAGATCTGCCCAGATAAAGGAAATAGGCTCCAGTATTCACCTGAAAGAAACAGAAAATATTAAAAGACAGTGTTCATGAAAATAACTTGGTATAATTCAAAATCCAAGAAAATCTCCTTATAATTCTGAAAACTTGTGTATATATTCTTTTTTGACATATCATATTTGTGACCAAAATTTTTAACTATCATCTTATGGCATCATGCTAACTGCCTTTCTTCTGCTAATATAAAATGGCAGACATACATCACACTCATGAGGACCAAGTAAGTAGAAAAACTGTCACATCAACACTGCATCTTTCAGTAATTTTTCTGGGAGATGGTCATGTTTGAAGGGCAGGAAAGAGTAAAAGGTATATTTCAGTCTTATGGACTCTTACAGCAACATTCAGTGTAATAATAATATAACTATTTATAATAATAATAATAATAATAATGTACTACCAGATTTCACTGTAAAGACTTTAGCTATGGTCCTGTATAAATTGAATTTTTGTGGGAAAAAGGAATCGTAGACTCAGAATGGTTAGGGTTGGAAGGGACCTTCAATATCGTCAAGTTCCAACTTCCAAAATGAGCAAGGATGGGATCAATGTGGCAAATTTGGGATTAGGAAAATAATACTGTGCTTCAAGGAGCATTAAAATATGTTTAGATTAATCATGGATTAACATTGTAAAAACTGAAACCCCATTGTTGCTAATCTCTTTGAACTAGACAGAGCTATTCTAAGAGCACTGAACAAAGTTTTCATGTGTGGAATGAGGCAGGAGTTTTCAACTTTTCTTTGGCTAAAATTGACACTGAAAAAGAATTCTGTTGATGTGTTTGCTACAGTAAAGGTTTCCTGAAAGCTTGGGTAGAGTTTCTTATGGAGTGAAGGAGAGGAAGAAAGATTACAGCCCTGGAATAATCCAGGTGAGGAACTGCACTTGGAAAGTGGGCAAGAAGAATAAAATGTTGTGGTTTTCCTGCAATAAAATATGGCAGATGGTGTAATGCTGTCTACTTAAACTGAAGCTGTATCTGCCTCTGCATATAGTAGGGAAACAAATCTATATTTTGCAATTAATGAATAAATTGCTTTAACAGCTTGCCTTTTTTTTTTCATGAAAAAGGGGAGGGAACTAAAACTATTCTCTGACTCCTGACATTTCTGCACTTTTACAACACAAACACTGGTGACCAAATTAACAAATGACATTAGAAAAAGCCATGGCACTCAGGCATAAATAAGTTTCTTAATGAGTAATCAAGATACACACAGCCAGCCTTTCCAATAGTCCTGGGTCAATATGGTTGAGTGTAGTTGCTGCATGTCCCAGAAAGACAGGAGGTTCAACTGTGATTAAAAGGTAAGTACAGCCTGTGGGCCCAAGATTTCCACAGTTGTGGTGGTTTGGTCCTGGCTGGAGGCCAGATGCCCACTAAAGTTGCTCTATCACTCCCCTTTCCAGATGGACAGGGGAGAAAGTATATATAGAGAGGCTCAGGAGTCGAGATAAGGGCAGGGAGAGATCATTCCGCAATCAGTGTCACGGGCAGAACAGACTCAGCACAGAATAAATGAAAGAAAACTAATTTATTACCCTGCACTGCACACCCAGTGACACCAGAGTCAGGTAATGAGAAGTGTGACCAGATCTTAAAGCACCTCCACCCCACCCCTCCCTTCTTAGCAGACTTCACTTGAGTCATGGTTTTGCTCCCTTCTTCCCCCCACATTGTGGCATGTGGAGGGGCAGGGACTGGGGTTCTTGGTCAGTTCCTCACCAAGATGTTCTCCTTCTTAGCTGGGCGGGCATTCCTCACACCCTTCCCCTGCTGCACCGTGGGATCCCACCCACAGGGGACAGTCCTTCATGAACTTCTCCAATGTGAGTCCTTTCCCATGGGGCTTCAGTTCTTCACCAGTTGCCCCAGTGTGGGTCACTGCTGTGGGGTGCAGTCATAAATCACAGAATGTCTCTCAGGCCCAGACTGCTCCAGCCTGGTCCTACACGGGGTCACAAGCCTCCCCCCAGAAAACCTGCTCCAGTACGGGCCTCTCTCTCTTTCTCATCTCTGTGTCTCTGTCTCTCTCCATGGGCTGCAAGTGCTGGCAGGCGCTTGCTCCAACATGGGTCACAGCATCTCCTGTATGTCTCCCCCTGCTCCAGCGTGAGGCCTCTCCACGGGCTGCAGGTTGGGTCTTGGCCTTTTCCATGGGCTGTGGGGGACACCCGCTCCACCATGGGTTTCTCCAGGGGCTGCAGGGGCATCTTTCTCTCCGGCACCTGGGGCACCTCCTCCCCCCACTTCCCTGGCCTTGGTGTCTGCACAGCTCTTTACATCTTCTCACTCCCTGCTTGTGGTTTTGTCTTCTTAAATATTATTCCCATTATTAAATGTTATTGACCATCGCTGTTGATCAGCAGTGACTTCAGCCTTGAGCTGGCTGGTGTTTGCTCTGTGGGGCCTGCAGAGAGGTTCTGGCTGCTTCTTGCAGAAGCCACCCCTGCAACCCTCCTCCTCCACCAGAACCCCGCCATGTAAAACTACAACAGTATAAATAACAATCATTCCCATTTGATGCAACAAAAATAAATGTGCTCTGATTTACAAATTAGTTTTTGAATGGAGTCTATTTGCAAGACATTTACTAATTATAAATAATGTGCATATTTTGAAGAATCTGTTATTCCATTGTTGAACTAAATTAGTTCTAAGATCAGAACGCTGTAATTCTTGAAGCCCTCAGTCTTTAACTGATTTGTTTATGTAAAAAATCCACTAAACAGAAAAGGAGAAAGATAAGAATGTAAAGAAGTTTCTGTCCTCTGCCCTTTTGGTAGTGACCCTGGTTAGTGATCAGCAGAGATCCTCTGTGCTCCGAAGCTCTTTATCAGAAGGACTGCTTCAAAGGTCCTAGGATGTCCCACATTTAATTCTTATGTCAAAAAATTAGAGTTAGAAGTGAAGTAACCAAGAGGACCTGCACTGCTGTTGGAAAGTCATTTGACAAGCCTGGAGGATGGAAAGGAGAAGAAAAAGGTGAAATGGTAATATTTTAGCAATAATGTACAGCTAGAAAATGGAAACAGTTGTGGGGATTTTTGTGTATTTGTTTGTTTGCTTGCTTGGGTTTTGTTATCCCCTCTACCTCCCTGCCTCAATTTAGAAGGACGTTTTTAAAAATGAAGTTGTCCTGTGTTGTCCAAAGTACGCACACACACACAAACACACACAAAGGGATATCTTGGAAAAGTTATCTTATTTAAAAATGAGCTATAGAAACATGCTTTAATAGTAATTGGAGCTGTGCATGACACACTGTGAAGCGGTCATCTAATTCGCAGGTCATAGAGTGATCATAGAGCCACTAGGTTCAGGAGAGGAGTGTCCCTGGGCTGCCATACACTGGTTTGCTCCGGCGCCGCTTATTTCTTTGCCTGGAAGCATAGGAGATAAAAGACTAACCTTAAGATCATAGTGCAAGTCAATAGTAAGGTCCTGAATGAAGTGGGAGACACAGTGCTTACAGTCCCTGCTGGACAGCAGTCAATATCAGACATCACACTTAAACTGTCACAATTTGACCTGACAATCCTTTTTCAGAAGGACCAGAAATAGAGCTAGCCAAGTTACCTTGCTTTTCTGAAGAAGGTCACAAGCAGGTCACTGGCAGATGGAAGTGTGTATTAAAGATGTCTAGTATGAGTATAAGCATGAACATTTCTGCCCTGCATAAACATAAATGTTAAAATGCATAAGGAATTGTTCTCACCTAGCTGGAATAGGAACAGAGTTAAAAGATCTTTATAAGGAACAAAGAGAGATGTTTGCTCTGTTCATGTGAAAAAAAAATTACTGGAAGAAGAAAAAAAAAAAGGAGACTTATATAGTCAGCAATATATGTTCTAAAAATGCAATTTCCGGATTAATAACAAAGACACTGTTCTAGTTCACTAGTTCCTTTAGGACGTGCGCTTTTGACCCATGCAACATATTGTGCCCCATGGCTCTTAGCTGAACTGTGACTTAACTGTGCCTATTTTTTTTTAAATGTGTGATGTCTATTAAAACTAGCTGGTGCTTGTACTAGGACCCCAGTGGAAATGAAAGAGATGTCTCAGTGGACTGTCCATTGGTTAAATATTAAAGGATCAAACTTTAATATTTAAGTGTGTATGTAGTATATTATATAAAACAAATTCCCATCTGAATATTTTAAGTTTTCTCTTTAATCTCAGGAAAGCCAGCGTTTCTACCCTTTAACTCTAATTAACCAGATAAAACAGTATTTCAAGGATATATCTCCTATGAAAAGAGTCAGGTTTTTCTGTGATTATATATATCTTTGCTCCAAGGCACTTATTAATTTGCTTAAAAGTCCATGCATCATTTCACAGATTGTTTTAGCACTTGTCATCTTATCAGTCCACGTCTGAGTAAGGCATACTTGAAAAAAATGAAGTGAAAGATTAAGTATTCCAGCATGCTCTACATTATAAATATAACTGTCTTCATTTTATAAATGAATTTCCATAAAAATGGAGCAACAGAGAAGGGTGAGAGGTGATGGAGCACAGTGAAAGATGGTGGGCCTGACAAATGCAGCTGGGGAGGGAATCAGAGGCAGCAGCAGGGTAGATACCGCTGGAAATCTTTTATACCCCTGCAATACTCCTCAGCAGCTGTAATACTCCTTGACTCTGCTATTTCATGTCTCATGCCAGGTTAGCAGGAGGATCAGGTGCTCCTGCCAGGGCAGGGGGTGGTGGTGGGGCAGGAGTGGCAGTGCCCAGCTGATGAGGGCTGCCATCCTGCCCTATCCCAGCAAGGAGGGTAGAGCCCCTGGTGATGGTAACCCACAGTCCTCATCACCCCAACAGGCCCATCATGATGAGGTGGGTCCACAGTCAAGGCAAGAGTGTCCTGTCCTTGAAGTATCATAGCAGGTTGAAAAGAGAAAAGAGAGGTCCTCAGGTCAGTGAAACTGAGGCCCAGGTCCCCAAAGGTATTTCTTCAGCATCCCTATACACACACACACCATTTCAGTGCTCAAAATCTCTGCCAAACTTCCACTTGACTGGATGGGTCTTTAAATCCAGGAGCTAGTGAATAGGCTACATAATGACCACATTATGTAGCCTAAAGGATGAGATCAATCTGCAAGTTAACAGTGTCTGAGATCGCTACCTCAACCTGCAACTAGGTTTTAGATTAGACCTAAGTCTAATCTCCAATCCTACATGTCCAGTGGGGTCTCTCATCATGCATGGTCTGCTCTCTTGCAATCGACATGTAATAATTTGCAGTGGAAAGACTTCAACTGGAGACCTGGTGGATCTGCAATGAATAGTGCAGCTCTGAGGACAGAAACATAACTTGACTCTAAGCAAGATGGCTCCAGAAACAATATACCTGCATCAGATCCGTGTTTCACCCAGATGAATTAGCCCTTTGTGCTGAGATAGATACATGGTGTCCAGGACCTACCTACTGCATTGGTCAGACAGTTTGATAAGACGATCACTGAAAATATTTCTCCTCTCCTCTCCTCTCCTCTCCTCTCCTCTCTCTTCCCCTTCCCCTTTTGATTGCTTTGAAGTTGGATTGGGCATATGTCAGACATTGTTAACACAGATAAGGCCATCAAACAGCCCTTGCACACCAAAATAACCAGGATGTAGGTGGAGAGGAATATCATTTAGGTCACTCAGAGCTTACGCAGAGTCAGGTGACTATGCCTGGACCCAGTTCTCTGCTCTTCAGCCATGGCTGATTTAGGAAGATCCTTGCTCAACTGATTTCTAATTTTTTTTTTGTTTTTTCCTAGTCAGCCCTTCACTCTTACCATTGATTTCCTGGGAAGTTGTATCTCGGCTGAGAAATCCACGAGGTCACAGTGGGAATAAAAGTTAGCTTTGCAACATTTAAAGTACCTTTGAGGATCTGGGCCCAAAGGCTTAATCCTACACCATCAAAGTCAACAGGAACTTGGTGAAGTTAGAATGGGAAATTGAGGTAAGAATGTGAATATGTTCTTTTATCATTTCTTTTTTACAGTTTCTGTTGATAAAAAGCCTTGGAGTGGCAATTCTTCTTTGATGCTTCTGCTGTAAAATCAGAGTTCAAAGGGGCTGGTTTCGATCTGTACAATTGTCTGACATTTTATCCCTTTTCTTCAGCTGCACAATCATATAAGCAAATTGAGCAATAGAGCAAATTAAAAAGAAGTGCTATGAAAATCTTATTAATTTTACCGGCTGCTTGGCTTACTAGAGCAACTTAGCTGAGGAATCAAATTTTGCCAGTTTGAAGGAGAGGAAGTGGTTATGCTACGCAGGTGTAGGTATGGAGAGGCAGGAAGGGAAAACTGGAAAAAGAAGGAAGCAGAGAGGAAGAAACGTAATGTAACAGCAGCTCCTTTCAGTTCAGAAGAACAACTTTAACCTGAATAAGTTGGGATGAATCTTTGTGATTTTTACTAACCTAAATGAAATATCCACATGTGATCTCTAATACGATGCTATTTCTTTTGCTTACATTTAAATAAAGCAGACTCAAGCTATTAGTTTGGTATACTACCTTTTCTCTCCACCTGTCTGCATTGCCAAAAGGTTCAGCAGTAGGTTCAGAAAGTTTCGCTATAGAAAATTATGAAATAATCTGCCTTTAGGAAAGTTTCATCCTGGTCTGACTCTGGTAGATTAGATAATGGCCATTGAAGTCTTGAACTGAAGTCTGTCTAACATAATTGGATGTTCCCACTCTCTGTAGAAATCACTGTATTTCTCTGTATTGCTCCATGCTCTTAGTGTCAATATTATCTTCTTCCAAGGAAAACTGTATGTGAAATATTTTCTGCATAAGAAAATACTTCCTTTTATCAGGTTTAAAAGTTGTTTCCTCTCAGTTTTGTGGCAGTTCTGTTTACACTTATATCATATTAACAGCAATTTTGCCTGCTTAACAGCTGAATTACTCTACTGAGGGAAGGATCAGAGAGTGGTGATACAGAAACTCATTATTCACTGACTAACTTTGGTGAAATGGTTTGTCTTCAGGCAATTGTACCCCAAAGACTTTTTGATTAAACTTTCTCTGTAGGTTTTCCTACTAATATTTTTGAAAATACTTGTTAGAGAATGCAAGAAGCATCAAGATGAAGAAGAGCAAAGGAGTCAGGATGGAGTGTATTTGCACTGTATTGAACAGAAGGCTGGAAAGCAGAGAAATGCACAGTCTTGGCACTTGTGAGTTTTGCCTGACTCCTAGCAAACATACACCATTTTTCTGGTGGAACAAGTTTCTTTGTAAATAATTTTATTAGGGACTTGATACACAGCATGGGCAATTCTTCCTGTGAAAATGCTTAAAGCCCCATATGCTTGGGAAACTGTGACTAAATTTTTGCAGAAAAAAGTGCCCTGGATTTTTGTGTAAAAGCATGTCTTTTTTTTCTTAGGAACGACCACATTCTTAGAGAAGGGACACTTTTTTGCAGAAAATGGGCCATGGTGATCCTTGTCTACTTCAGTCCGAACTATACAGTGGCATATATTGCAAATAATAATGACAAGTATTAAAAAGTCCTGCTATCATCTTTAGGATTACCTTTTTAAAAAAATATTGAGCAAAGAAAAGCTGCATTTTTAAGAGATGCTTTGAATAATTGCACTGTTCAGTGGGAGCCCTTCAAGGTTTGTGAAAGATCCTGTTAGATTCCAACCGGATCAGAATAATCAATCTGTGGAATTCCTGGTTTTGATGCACTGTACACTTAAAAAAATACTAGGAACTTGTCAAAAGTTTAAATTAAAGTCATCTAAAGAAGAAGCATATTTTTTAAATGAGTTGTCTCAGCTATTCCCAAAGTCTGTGGCGGCACAAGATCAGCTCTTTGAAATGTTGGTGCATATTTCTTTTGGAAAGACAGAGAGCAATCAGACATGCTGCTTGTTTAACTATGAACTGGACTTAGAGTAAATTTTTTGTAAAGAAAAACCAGGGATTTTAATGAGGCCTCCCAACTTCTCAACAACAGGAAAAGTATCACTAGCAGATTAATAACTGGAATGCAGCTGGAAGTTCTTTCTGCCCGTCAGTAATTTAGCCGGGATTTTTACTAATCTTCAGCAGTTTTAAACTACTATGCAGCCAATAGTATACAGCCAGAATTAGTAAAACCTATGAAGAAATTCCACACTGTGTGATACACGTAATAAGCTTAAACAGATTTGGCTTAGAATAAGTTGTTAATTGACAGCATATGACTGCCTAAAATCACACAGCTGCTTTGCAAACCATTCAGACAAACAGTTCTAGATTAATACACGTCTAATTCATTATTTATGTAACAAATTATCTCCTTTCACTGTTACCAATAAGGAAAAGCATTTCCAAATGGGTCATCACTGTAGCTGACCATAAACTTACATGGGATGCCATTTTCAAGGGCTGGAGAGAGTTGGCAGCTGCTTAGAAAAAAAAAACAAAACTGAATTCATATTGGAGCTGGCCCTCATCTCACATCTCAAAAGGAGAGGAGCATAAATAAATAAATATTTTTCCAACTGCTTAGCTATATTTATTTTCCACTGCCTCCCTGCCTACAGCAACACGAATGTCCCCTGAGCTCTTGAACCTGTTTATTTCCCATCCGCTACCTGTCCAATTGAAGCAGCACTAATTATCCCAGAAGGCTTTGCTCCTGTCAGTTAAGGCAGAAAAAGCACTCAGAGCCTTCTGGAGATGCACCAGGGCCATTGCAGGCAACAGGTTGCAGAGCTCCCTGTGAAACACATCTAAAACCTGGAGTCACAGCCTGAGCTGGGGAGGAGCATCGAGGTGGAGGAGCAGAGGTGGTGCTTAACAGCCCTAATGCGCAGCAGCATCTGAGAAGCTCATTACTGCATTGACATGCACTTCTGCACTATTTGCTGTTAGATTTGTTTCTTTTCTGCATGAAATTTATGTTGCTTTGTTTCTGGTGCTGCTGAAAGGAGGTAGCCCCCAAAATTGGTATTTATTTCCCAGGATTGTTCTCCACGGGCCCACTCCTTTTCATTAAGGCCTTTTTTCTTTGCTCATGTGTTTTCCTTTTCTCTACAGACTCTTCCAGATTTGTAGTTTTGGAGGAGAATCCAGCAATTCAAACAGGAGAATTCAGATATACAGTCTTTCCATGCTATAAAGAGCTGACCCCTCAGGGTCTGCTGGCGGCCACTCACCCCAGGAGCACTCTGAGCAGCACTAAACCAGGTAATTTTATAGGACTAGGGAAAACCACAACTTTTAATAACAAATATTAGAAATTATATCAAATTTTCAAAAGCCTCCTTTCCATTTAATTATTTGTGGAAATACAAAATCTTTCTGCTTACTCTCTCCGTAGCCACACAGTACCAGTATAAACCATAGCACGATGTTCAGACAGATGTGGCCAATGTGCCGGAACTCCCCATACTCATGAGAAAAGCCATTAAGAATGAAGAAATCTCTCCATCTTCCCTACTTGACTGCAAGCACAGGGACAGGGCAGATACAAAGGGGGGAATAAAACAAACCCAGTATAGCAGTGTCATATTTTTACTTCCTCTGGGCTCTGGAAAAAAAAAAGTGGAAGAGGAGGTGCTCCTATTAGGGCAGCTACTCGGGGCCTCTGCTCTCAGCCTGATAAGAGCCAAATAGGGGGATGAAATGTGTGACAAACGAGAGGCACAAAAGTATTCATGCAGGAAACCTGCGACGTTCTGGGATTCACTCATATAAATAATTAATTTTGTAGCTGGAGACTCTGTTTATGACATGTGTAAGATTGGCAGTAAAATATAAAATGGGCCATGTGACTCTAGAGCTAGTTGAAAAATGAGAATTCAAGTTCAGGGGGAAAAACAAGTGGGAGATTTTGAAATTTGTTTTCATTCCACACTGGAAAAGAACATGAGATTTTGAAACATTTTTTTCTTGTTGCAAAACCTGAAAAAAAAAAGAGCTATTCTCAGAATAGCAATACTGGAGGCACTCATGTGAAATGAAATACTTGCTCTGCAGTGAAATTCCTTCTGTCTGTATAGACAAGAACTTGCACCTGTGGCTTCCATGTCCCAGTGCAACAGTCACTTGGGGAATAGCTTCTGCTTCTCTCTCCCTCATTTAGATCAGATTTTTTTTTTTTCAAGGGAAAAATCTTGAAATTAAAACACTTCTGGAAAAAGATGAAGTTTGATGAACTTGGTATTTTGGAATGAAAAAGATAGAACGAATTTGTTGATATTGCTTGTGAAATTTGGTATCTCTGCACATGTGATATCTTAGTGCTGACTTTAGCTCAAAGAGATTCTTAACACTTGGAAAGATCTGTTCCTAGGAGAAAATAAATAATTAAGTTTTTCTGTTAGCTCTTTTTATTGTTAATTTTTATAACACTGTTATTTTCCTTCTTCATTTGGCTGCTTTAAAAATACTGTTTCTCAAAATAGAAAGTTTGTACTAAATCTGGACTACAGACTAACGCTGAGAACAAGCGTTGTTTTATTAAAGATGACTAACTGCTGGAAGGAAATATAATCTCTTCAATGGAATATTATTAATTCCTTCCTCTACCACGTATAGCTCTTCTAATAAACATAAGGGTTTTTTGCATTGCCCGCTGTATGATGCTCTGGCTCAGTTTCAAACTGCCAATCCATAAAAAGCTGTGCTATAGCTTTTCAAGAACACCTCAGTAATGAAGCTGAAGACTGAAGATGTATACAAGGAAATACTTAATGCATGACATTTAAGATGCTGTAATGGTCAGCTGTCCATTACAGCCTATGTGATGTACAAAAGGGGGCAATATGTTCACAGCTTGCTGCCCCCAATTGCACCTTAGCCTTGATCAGAGGTAAACAAATGCCCTCGGCGGGATAGAGAGTCCTTTGGCCTTTCTCTGATTCTCTCTGTTGCCATTGCCTTGGCGACACCCTCAGCAGTGGGGTGGACAGAAAAAAAAGAGGTTTGCTGAAGGTGCAGCCAAAGGTGCACTCAGCAAGAAGCGAATGGAGTAGATCCGTAACTCGAGGAACAAGTGCAGATTTCCATATGAGGGAAAAGCTATCCAGTGGGATGAACTCCCTTGTGCTGAGGGATGCCAGATCCTTCTATACTAAAGTGATGGGGAAAATAAACCCCAGTGCTAAATCTTCATTATCTGAATGATGCATGAGTTTGTCTTGTATGATTGTCTTGATCCACTTGCCCACAGCTTGCTAATGCATAGGTGTACTTAAGCTATGGCCTTTTGTTACAGAGAGTAGAATGATGTTCCACATGAAAGTCTGCAAAGCTATGTGTTCTCACCTGGGTAAGTCCACAGATAGATTGGTTCAGTTTGCTGAAACATGCAGTTATCTGCATGAGAGAGACCTGAGCAGATCAGAGAGCTGGGCAGTCACCAACCCCATGAAGTTTAAGGGCAAGTCCAGATTCTGCACCTGGGAAGGCGCAACTCTGGCTGTGCACACAGTCTGTGAGATCAGATGCTGGAGGCCAGCCACGCTGAGAGGGATTTGGGGGTCTTAGTCAACAGCAAGTTGCCCAGGCAGCCGGGAGGGCCAACAGTGTCCTGGGGTGCATCAAGCACGGCATTGACAGCCGGTCCAGGGAGGTGATTGTCCTGCTCTGCACAGCACTGGTGCGGCCTCACCTTGAGTCCTGTGTGCAGTTTTGGGCACCACAGTACAAGAGGGACACAAAACTATTGGAGAGTGTCTGGAGGAGGGCAACGAGGATGGAGAAGGTCTGGAGGGGAAGTCTTATGAGGAGAGGCTGGTGTTCCTTGGTTTGTTCAGCCTGGAGAAGAGGAGGCTGAGGGGAGACCTCATCGTGGTCTATGGCTTCCTGATGAGGGGGAGTGAAGGACAGGAAGGCAGGCGCTAATCCCCTCTCTTTGGCGACCAGTGATAGAACCTGAGGGAATGGCATGAAGCTGCGACAGGGGAGGTTTAGGCTGGATATTAGGATCTCTCCTCTCCTGCCTCTGTCATATGAAATAATGTAACAATGGTTACCTTAGTACAGAAAAAAAGTGGGAAAAAAGATGAAAATGGCCCTTAAAACTTGAACAAATTTGCAGTATTAGCAGTATATTTGTTTTCCAGGCAAAAATGCAAGTAAAAAGAAGAGAACCATATTTGTACAGATAATAAATTTGATATTGGGGAATACAGATGTGATCATAAAGGTAAAACTTTTCATTCTCTCACTGAGGAAAGAGTGAGAAACTTTTGCCAGGAAAAATGCCTGAAACACTAGGACAGCTGACAAAAAACCTCTTCTTGCTTGACAAGCACTGAAACTCCACCGAGAATGAGAAATTACAAAAATGTTTTCCTTAAGCCCAGAACCAAGATGCTGAAGATGGCACAGAAATAAATCACAGATCTGAGGTTCCCAGTACCCACATTTAGCTTCAGAACCACAGACATTTGGTTAATTAGAGACAGTACCATACGTGAGGCACACAATATTGTCTCCCACTGCTAGGTAGTGAGCGATGCCAGCCAACAATTTGGTTGTGTTATGCTGCCAGATCTTCTCCAGCGTGAAAGAAAGCCTACTTCATTGTCCAGCATCCTGACAGAGCATGAAATATCTTTTAGGGAGATGGACCATGAGTGAGGGAGCTTAAGATGGAAAAGGGCCAACAAAATGTTTAAAATTCAGCCTTTGCAAACCAAGGAGTTGGCGACAAGGAGCCAGCAGTCTGCAGAGACAATGCAACCCAATGTTCATAGAAACTAATCTTCATGTTAGCAGAGATGAGAGATAAAGAGAGGTTAGAGATAAGCTCAGGGATCTGCACTGAACCCAAACCACTAAGCATTATAATGGCAGCAAGTTATAAAACATTGCAAATGAGTGCAGGCTGGTTACCTGACTTGTTCAGGGCAAAAATAATGTTCGCTGTTTAAGTCAAGAACGACTTTTGCCCTGTGAACTATAGAGACCTGACAATTTGTGCCACATCATTTAGCAGTTACTGTTACACAGTCATTCCTGTGAGTAGAAGTTCATCCCGAAAGCTATTCCAGTGTTATCTATGCTTTTGGGAAGAGTTATTGATTACAGCTGCCTCGGAATCCTTTTTGAAACCAATTCAGCAAAATCAAGCCAGGCTTTGGCAAAATATCATGTAAAAGTGCTTTTATGAGGATGAAGGCAAAGACCCATTAAACTATTCCTTGGCTTCTCAGCCACTGATTGAACAAACAGCTTGTGGTCCAAGGCGGCGACCCTCTTGAGACTGGATAACCCACTGCTTTCGGACAATACTGTCAAATCCCTTGGAGGGAAGGTGGAGAGCTTTAGAGTTGGCTGTGAATGAGAGAGCTCTGCCCTGGCAGTACAGATGCTGCCACAGCTCTCAGGGACTTAGCCAAGGGCTTTGAGGTGCGTGGTGGATCCTCGTGCCTCCAGGGAACTTCCAAGGCTCATGCAGCCTTGGGATTGCCTGGGAAGCTGCCCTCAGGTCCTAGGTAAGCACAAAGATTTCCCATGAGTTAGGATGGCTCTGTGCTCCACATCATTCAAGAAAAAAATAGTGAAATGTTTTAATTTTTCCCTTAAGGAACAGTCTCTCCCCCCACCATGTATTTTTTCATTTGAGCACCGAACTGTAATGTATTGTCAGTCTTGTATAAAGTGCCTGGGGTGGGGGGCACCTTTCTCACAGAAATCCAGTCCTGAGTTTTGATTGCTTTTACTCTAAGACAATATTCAGAGACCACGCTCTGCTTATCTCTAAGCAGACAGCAGAAGTGACGAATGCAAGAAAAACGCAGCCAACGGGGGCTGATATTGCCTCTATTAAGTACCTGTTGTCTTCTGAGAGACTGGTCCAGACAGGGTAAGAGCCTATGGAAATGCCCATGTCAAAAGGTGTGAAGGGAGCCTGTGGATTTATTAGGCTGAGCTACAATTTTGAAATTTTTATTTCAAAAGAAAGTCCTGTCAAACTTTGAGCCTTATGCACAATAATATTCAATTACAGACATTTGGAAATGCAAAAGAACACCCAGATATTGTGCTTTTCCCAAACAGCCCCAGCTCTTCAAAACAACTACTGTGCAAAACCTTGAAAAAAGGGGTAAGAAGGAAATGTTGTGGTTGCCCTGATGTAGCTGGCAGCCTGTGTTTGCTTACAAAACTCTAAACAACCACAGCAGCAAACACAATCCTCAAAGAAGCTACCGAGTGGGCTATGGGAAGTGAAATGATGCCATCAGCTTGCCATTGGGTACAGTTTGGATATGCTATTTATCTCAAGCATCATGAGAAATCTCTGCAAAGAGATTTCCCAAGAGAGAATGCTGTTGACACTCTGGGACTGTGGCACTGCTGGGTGGTAATTTGCTAGCAAACCCTAATTTCACTGAAAAATGTCAGTCCCTTATGCCTGAAACATCTCTGCTGTGACCAACATTTCCTTCCTGTTGCCTTTATGAATAAGATTAGTATCTGAAGATTCCAAGGTTGCATTTCTCTTTTACACAACCACCTCGTGTTCCTGGGGCAGGTACTGTGACTGCCTCATACAGCCAGGTATTTCTCCCTCTCACACCTTCCGAAATGGTCAGGTCCTAGCAGAAATGCTTTGCCTTAGTTACTGACTCATTGCGACTCTCCACTATTGAATTTCATCTTACTAGGATAATATTTCCTACAGAGTCCTGATTCTTCTCCTTATTGTCAGTTCTTCTCCACATTTTGCCATCAGTACAACTAATTAGCTCACTCCTGCTTCTTGTGGCACGATGGTTAATGAAAATGCTGAAAAACCAGAAAAGGATCCTAGGACCAATTCTTGAGAAACTCCTACACTAATCTTCACTTTAGCCAGATACCTCCTCTTTCAATACTACTCATTGATGTCTCCCTACCTAATATGTTACTCAGCTTATAGGTTTTTTGAATCATCATTCCCTTTTTCCACTTAGCTAATAATTTCCCATCTTCAACTGTACCAGCAGCTTTATAGCAATGTGAATAACCGTGCTATAGTGCATTCCCATTCTCTTCTTTGAAGAAGCACATCTCTGATTAAAGAAGACTATGTGGTTGTGCAGTACAGTATACATTTGCTAAATCCATATTGTATTCTATCTCCTTTTCTATTTATCTCCATTTTATTAAACACTAATTTCTGCAAACTGTGTTCTAATGTCTAAGGTAGCACGGCAGTCATCTTAATGGACACGGACTTGTCTGGGCACTTTTTTTCCCCCTTCATCCTCAAACATAGACATTACATATGTTGTAATTCAATCAGATGATATTACACCAAACATGCTGTGATATTGTAAATGCTAGGTGTGAATGCCAGTTTTCTCAAAATGCTGGGATGAAAGTTATCAAGTTAATTTTCCTTCTTTCCCACTTTTGCCCCTATTTGAATCCTTACGTTTTTCTGCTACTTAAAATGAAGTGCTTTCTATTTCTGCCAACCCCATTCCCATTCACCACCCCCTTAACTGTTAATCTTCATATTTTTTGAGAAACTAAGGTAGAATATTGATCTGATTTGGGTGCTCATATCTAAGCTATCTTTAATCTCCACCTCATTCTTATTGCATTCTTGTTTCCCTTCTTCTTACTATCTTCTCTTGCTTTTTTTCTGATTTAAAAAAAAAACTCCTGCAGCTAAAGAATTTTGTTTTCTAATATTCTTTGCAAAATTTAGCACAGCATAATTTGTGCCAGTGATTTTATCCTCATAGTTCTGACCTCTAAAAGACATAATTTAGTTTCTTGATCAGTTCTTTTCTATTCTTAAGATATATTTTTGGGAGGGTCATTGTTCACCATTCAGGCATGAAGGTGAAAGATTTTACCACAAATTCCAGGTGATTTTGTTAAACCTAATTTGTATCCCTTGCCACCAGCAAGCAAGCCAAGTGTCTCATAAAACATCACAATTTTCAGCATCACAATTGGCACTTATTGGCAGTCTCAGTGGAGAGGACAATGACTAGATTGGCAAGGAAAATGAATTAATTTGTCATTCTGAGTGGATCTTCTGTAACAAGGCTAAAGGAATTTGGCAGCTCATAATTGGAAATCTTGTTTTTTCTGGCAGTACTCTATCTATACAGTGAACGATGCAAAAGCTTCAGAGTTATCACTCTGGTGCTCGTTACTAATTAAACAGATAAAAATACCAGCCAAGAAATACCAATTCAGCTAACGAGAAACAAAACAAAACAAAACAGAATGTGAAGCACACTCCAACTTGGACTTTACGGTCTCCTGATTAACTTTTTCATCTGCAGTTTGGAGAGAGTCCTGTAATAGGAACAAGACTTAAAATCAGCCCTCGACTGATTCTCACAAGTGCGATGTTTGAACTAGCAATTTTATGGGTCAGAGGGAGGTTTTGCCAGACACACAGATTTCAGGGCTTTGTGAAAAACTGTTGAGTTTAGAAATGTGGCAACAAATTTTTTTGACAGTATCAATTAGATCTTCTATCCATTTGGTCTTGGTAAGAAAGTCCTCGTCTAAGAAGCACTGTCTGTGCAGCATGCAACACAGGCAATTCCCTTTGGAGGCCATTTAGGAAGTACTGTAACCATTTTCTTTTACAGGGTTGTCCTGGTTTCAGCTATGATGGAGTTAAACTTTTTTTTTTTAGCAGTGGATGGAATGCCATGTTTGGGTGTTAGCATGAGAATAGTGCTGATAGCACCCTGATGTTTTCCGATTTGTTGCCGGGCAATCAAGGACCTTTCTCAGCTCTGCATACTTCCTTACTAGTGAGAAAGGAGGGGACGCAGCCAGGACAGGTGATCCGAATTGGCCAAAGAGGATATTCCATACCAGTTACGTCATGTTCGGTATAAGGGGGGACTGGGGGGAAGAGGGGGAGACAACGCCAGGACGTGCGGTTTCTGGGGCGGTCGGGTTGTCCGGGACGGGCTCTAAGCTGTGCGGCCTGAGTTGTGTGGTTTGGTGAGAAATTGCATTGTGTATCACCAGTTTCATCTATTTTGTGCTTTAAACTTCTGTTATTGTTATATCTAGTTTGCTGTTATTGTTTAGTAAACTATCCTTATCCCAACCTGCGTGGTTCTGGTTTCTAGGTTGTGGTTTCTTTTCCTCCTTTCTTCCTTCCCTTTTCCCCTTCCCCCAACTTTCCCTCCCCCTTCCTTTTAAAAGTACAAGCGACTGTGTGGGGTGCGGCCCTCGGCCGGGGCAAAACCACGACAGTTATTTTGGCGCCCAACGTGGGGCACGAACGGTTGGGATAACGGTAGATCTGACCCTAACTATCGCAATTAAGATAAGCACTGTTGTTTAAGCAATCTCTGGTCACGATGTTGTGGTATTTATTTACAAGGCTGTGGCAGCAAAACCACCGCATGCTGTATACAATCCTGGCAGGATTCTTTACTCTCTCAGGTCTGCTGCTCCCGTATTTGTTCCCATACTTCATTATAGTGTATTTTATGATATCGGTCTATGATACAATAATATCGATGATCATGAGCTTAAGCTGGTATTTGTATGAGGTTTTGCTGTCCTGTTCATTCTTTGGACAGGGAGGGGTTAGTAACAGCAGCCGGTATGGTGGGGGCACTGCTTTCTTTTCCTTTGGGCTAAATACAACAGCTCTTAGGGCAGTTTTTGAAAATCTTCAATATCTCTGGGATATTCAAACTAGCATTTTGCTATTGGTAGGTTTGGTGCAAATGGTTCAGTTTTTGTTATATATCAAGCATAGGTTTATGAATACCACTGAAGAGCTTTCTCCGAGACAGAATAATCACGAGTGGCAGGGCATGTGGCAAAGTATGGGTGAGTACCTAGGTACTTTCTCACGCCCGATGGTTTGGAATTTCACTCCTGAACAGCTACAAGTCCCCGATCAAGTGACTGCATACCTAAGGAAAAATTGCTGTAGGTTTCCCAGAGACGGACACCTTACTGCACTGTGCTGGGCTCTGGCCACTATTTATCAAACACTGCTTGATAGCAGGCAGCACTGTCAGCACTGTCAGGGAGAAGGGAAAGGAAACAGACTGGCAGATACTATAGCTGCTGCAACCACTGGGGCTGACACTGCAGCTACTGCAACCCCTGTGACCGACACTGCAGCTACTGTAATCTCTACAGCAGACACTGCAGATGATCTGAAAAACCAATCCACACCAGTGTCTGTTGCTCCCGTACAAAAGAGGAAAGGCACAAAGAAATCAGTTCGCATAGTGACGGATAAGGATGATGATCAACCGGGATCATCTCGAGGATATCAGGATGAGGCAGAACCAGAGATTGTTACCCGATCCCTGACTCTGAGTGAGCTGCGTGAGGTTCGAAAAGATTTCACTCGCCACCCAAGTGAGCACATTATCACTTGGTTGCTCCGATGTTGGGATCACGGGGCCAGTAGTTTGGAATTAGAAGGCAGAGAGGCCAAGCAGTTGGGATCCCTAGCTAGAGAAGGAGGAATTGACAAAGCAATTGGGAGGAGGCCGGAAATCCTCAGCCTCTGGAGGCGACTACTGTCAAGTGTGCAGGAAAGATATCCCATAAAGGAATATATTACATGCCAGACACCCAAGTGTAACAGCATAGAGACAGCTGTCCAGCACCTGAGAGAATTAGCTGTACGGGAGATAATTTATTATGATCTGGACAATTCACGGCTTCCCTCTGATCCCGATGAAGTCCTATGCACTCCAGATATGTGGCGTAAGGTTGTACGAAGTGCACCAGCAGGGTATACCAATTCACTGGCAGCAATTGACTGGGATGATACGAATCCGCCAACCGTAAATGAGGTGGCCTGCTGACTCCGGAAATACCAAGACAATGTTTCCCTCTCCGTCATTGCAGCAGTAGAGAAACTGGTTCAACGACTTGACAACAATGTGTCCAACTCCCAACCCGTATGGAGCAATGTTGCAGCTACTGGGAGAAAGCGTCCATCGTTCCAAGAGGGAGAATACACACCACGACGTACATTGTGGTTTTACCTGCTTGATCATGGAGAGGACATGAGGAAATGGGATATGCAGCCCACCTCAGCCCTTCGAGCACGAGTAAATGAGCTGCGGGATAAAACATTCCCACAACGAGATTCTGCCAGGAAGAAGGCTGCACCAGTTTCTACTGGGCAGTTCCCTAGACCAACTGGAAGGCCTACCTATATGTCTGATGTGCCTGATCCTTTTGAAGGGACCTCTAAGTCCTTTATGCAACCAGTGGAAAACAAATATGATCAGCAGCAATAGAGGGGCCCTGCCTCCAGCCAGGTGGAGGAGAGGGACAATCGGGTTTATTGGACTGTGTGGATCCGATGGCCTGGCACGTCAGACCCACAAGAGTACAAAGCTCTGGTGGATACTGGTGCCCAGTGTACTCTAATGCCATTGAATCATGAAGGGGTAGAACCTGTTTGTATTTCTGGAGTGACAGGGGGATCCCAACAACTAACTGTGCTAGAGGCTGAGGTGAGCCTAACTGGGAAGGACTGGGAAAAACACCCCATTGTGACTGGTCCAGAAGCTCCGTGCATTTTAGGTATAGATTATCTACGTAGAGGGTATTTTAAAGACCCAAAAGGGTACCGATGGGCTTTTGGAATAGCTGCTTTGGAAACAGAAGAAATTGAACAATTGTGTGCCTTGCCTGGACTCTCGGAGGATTCTGCTGTTGTGGGGTTGTTGAAGGGTGAAGAACAGCAAGTGCCAGTTGCTACGATGACGGTGCACAGACGACAATACCGTACTAACCGAGATTCCCTGATTCCCATCCATAAGCTGATTCGTCAACTGGAGGATCAGGGAGTGATCAGCCGAACCCACTCACCCTTTAATAGTCCCATATGGCCAGTGAGGAAGTCCAATGGAGAGTGGAGGCTGACAGTAGATTATCGTGGCCTAAATGAAGTCACTCCAGGTATGAGTGCTGCTGTGCCAGACATGTTAGAGCTCCAGTATGAATTGGAATCGAAGGCAGCCAAGTGGTACGCCACAATCGACATTGCGAATGCTTTCTTCTCGATCCCACTGGCGCCAGAGTGCAGGCCACAGTTTGCTTTCACTTGGAGAGGCATCCAATACACGTGGAATCGTCTGCCCCAGGGGTGGAAACATAGCCCCACCATCTGCCATGGACTAATCCAGAATACACTGGAAAAGGGTGAAGCACCAGAGCACCTGCAGTATATTGATGACATCATTGTATGGGGCAACACAGCAGAGGAAGTTTTTGAAAAAGGAAACAGGGTAATTAAAATCCTTTTAGAAGCCGGTTTTGCTATAAAACGAAGTAAAGTCAAGGGGCCTACGCGAGAAATCCAGTTTTTAGGAATAAAATGGCAGGATGGGCGTCGTCACATCCCAATGGACATTATTAGTAAAATAGCAGCTATGTCTCCACCAAGCAACAAAAAGGAAACACAAGCTTTCTTAGGTGTTATAGGTTTTTGGCGACTGCATGTCCCAAACTACAGTCTCATTGTGAGCCCACTCTACCATGTAACTCGAAAGAAGAATGATTTCCAATGGGGCCCTGAGCAACAGCAAGCCTTTGAGCAGATCAAACGCGAGATAGTCCATGCAGTGGCCCTTGGGCCTGTCCGGACAGGGACAGATATTAAAAATGTGCTCTACACTGCAGCTGGGGAGAACGGCCCGACCTGGAGTCTCTGGCAGAAAGCACAAGGGGAGACTCGAGGTCGACCGCTGGGGTTTTGGAGTCGGGCCTACAAAGGATCTGAGGCCAATTATACTCCAACAGAAAAGGAAGTACTGGCCGCCTATGAAGGGGTTCGAGCCGCCTCAGAAGTGATTGGAACTGAAGCCCAGCTCCTCCTGGCACCCCGACTGCCGGTGCTGGGCTGGATGTTCAAAGGGAAGGTTCCTTCTACACACCATGCCACTGATGCTACGTGGAGCAAGTGGGTTGCACTAATTACACAGCGGGCTCGAATAGGAAACCCCAATCGCCCAGGAATTGTGGAGGTGATCACAGACTGGCCAGAAGGCAAAGATTTTGGGATGTCACCAGAGGATGAGGAGGTAACACGCGCTGAAGAAGCCCCACCCTACAACGAACTGCCAGAGAATGAGAAGCGATATGCCCTGTTCACTGATGGGTCTTGTCGCATTGTGGGTAAGCATCGGAGATGGAAAGCCGCTGTATGGAATCCTATAAGAAGAGTAGCAGAAGCCACTGAAGGAAAAGGTGAATCAAGCCAGTTCGCTGAGGTGAAGGCCATCCAGTTAGCCCTGGACATTGCTGAGAGAGAAAAGTGGCCAAGGCTCTACCTTTATACTGATTCATGGATGGTGGCGAATGCCCTGTGGGGGTGGTTGCAGCAGTGGAAAAAGAACAACTGGCAGCGTAGAGGCAAACCTATATGGGCTGGTGACTTATGGCAAGATATCTCTGCTCGGTTAGAGAAACTTGTTGTAAAGGTACGTCATGTCGACGCCCATGTACCTAAGAGTCGGGCCATGGAGGAACATGAAAACAACCATCAGGTAGATAAGGCTGCTAGGATTAAAGTGGCTCAGGTAGATCTAGACTGGCAACGTAAGGGTGAATTATTCATGGCTCGATGGGCTCATGATACCTCGGGTCATCAAGGGAGAGATGCAACATATAGATGGGCTCGGGATCGAGGGGTGGACTTGACCATGGACGCCATCGCACAAGTTGTCCACGAATGTGAGACATGTGCTGCAATCAAGCAAGCTAAGCGGTTAAAGCCCCTTTGGTATGGAGGACGGTGGATGAAATATAAATATGGGGAGGCTTGGCAGATTGATTACATCACCCTCCCACAAACCCGCCATGGCAAACGTTATGTGCTTACAATGGTGGAGGCAACTACCGGCTGGCTAGAAACATATCCCGTACCCCATGCCACTGCTCGAAATACAATTCTGGGCCTTGAAAGGCAAGTCCTCTGGCGACATGGTACTCCAGAAAGAATCGAGTCAGACAATGGGACTCATTTCCGAAACACTCTTATAGACACCTGGGCCAAAGAGCATGGCATTGAGTGGGTGTACCACATTCCTTACCATGCACCGGCCTCTGGGAAAATTGAACGATATAATGGACTTTTAAAAACTACACTGAAAGCAATGTGTGGTGGGACATTCAAGCATTGGGATACACATTTGGCCCAAGCCACGTGGTTAGTTAACTCTAGGGGATCTACCAATCGGGCTGGCCCTGCCCAGTCAAAATTTCCACGTACTGTAGAGGGAGACAGAGTGCCAGTAGTGCATATGAAGAGTGTATTGGGAAAGAGAGTTTGGGTCATTCCTGCTTCAGGCAAAGGTAAACCCATGTCTGGAATTGTTTTTGCTCAAGGACCTGGCTGTACTTGGTGGGTCATGCAGAGGGATGGAGAAGTTCGATGTGTACCTCAAGGGGATTTGATTTTGGGTGAGAATAGCCAATATAATTAATAAAGTAGAAATTATAATAATTGCCAAATAATCCATTATTGTATATTCATTATTGTTATGATTGCTGTATGTTGTACCATAGCATTATAGCCGGAGTCATACAAGTTAATGAAGAATGAGTGCCATGATGATGGAACTAAAGCCTGGCCTCTCAAGAACTTTTTGCTCCCGTTGAAAATAAACTCTGACCCACAGACTATGAGCATGGACCATGCCAGGTGTATCAGTCAAGAGCCTGAGATGCAGTGTGCAACGAGCCAATGGAACATACAACTATCCTGAGAAACTGTTACGACAAATGGAGCCTGGAAATCATGGACTAAATGAACTCAACAACTTCAGAGGGATGATTCACAGACTGAGGGAATAAGATCTGTATGCACATATGTGTGCATACATGTGTACATACATATATGGGTGTGTGAAACACGAAACTGGTTGTACCCAAAGAAAATTGTTGGATCTGGTCATGACGTAAATGGTATGGAATAAGGGGTGGATAATGTCCTGGTTTCAGCTATGATGGAGTTAAATTTTTTTTTTAGCAGTGGATGGAATGCCATGTTTGGGTGTTAGCATGAGAATAGTGCTGATAGCACCCTGATGTTTTCCGATTTGTTGCCGGGCAATCAAGGACCTTTCTCAGCTCTGCATACTTCCTTACTAGTGAGAAAGGAGGGGACGCAGCCAGGACAGGTGATCCGAATTGGCCAAAGAGGATATTCCATACCAGTTACGTCATGTTCGGTATAAGGGGGGACTGGGGGGAAGAGGGGGAGACAACGCCAGGACGTGCGGTTTCTGGGGCGGTCGGGTTGTCCGGGACGGGCTCTAAGCTGTGCGGCCTGAGTTGTGTGGTTTGGTGAGAAATTGCATTGTGTATCACCAGTTTCATCTATTTTGTGCTTTAAACTTCTGTTATTGTTATATCTAGTTTGCTGTTATTGTTTAGTAAACTATCCTTATCCCAACCTGCGTGGTTCTGGTTTCTAGGTTGTGGTTTCTTTTCCTCCTTTCTTCCTTCCCTTTTCCCCCTCCCCCAACTCTCCTTCCCCCTTCCTTTTAAAAGTACAAGCGACTGTGTGGGGTGCGGCCCTCGGCCGGGGCAAAACCACGACAAGGGTCTTTACTTGCAGTTTATTTTCTGAACTCTTAAAGCACTGCTAAGCTACACATACCTTTGTTCTGCAGTTTCTACCAAAGCCAGTACCAGCAGATGTGAGATTCCTGTCTTAGGCTCTAATGGCAAATGGAAGAACTGGCAGTTTTATATCCTGTAGGACTCTATTTTTTCTCTTAAGTTGTCTTATTTGGAAAACAAAATGACACTCTTTACAGTTTTAAGTGCAAAGACAGGGGACAGCTGTCCTTATTTTAAAGGAATTAATGTAGTAATTCTTCCTTCCTTACCTGTGTTTTCTTCTACCTCTGGAGGATGATTTTCTCTTCTGACCCTTGGTACTGAGTATCTTTCTGGATGATCTCTCTGCCTCCTTTTTTTTTTTCCTTTCAGCTTCCTTTCAGCTTCCTCTCTGTTCCTTACTTGCCCTTTGCCATTTTGTGGTATCGAAGCTCTCTGTTCATCCCCACAGTTTCAATCTATGTTTGGGTTTACCTCTATTTCAGTCTCCCGGTCCTCTAAGTCATTACCTCTTACTGTCTGCCTCCCACACTTGTCTCTGAACTTTGTTTCTTGCTTCCCTGTATGCACTTTCTTTATATTTTACCTCCCAAACCAAAGTGAGATGCCCATAGGAGTCACATCAGAATGGCAATTGGGCTTCTCAATGCTTGCTCAAAAACCACCTGACAACCTGCGCCCTTAAAGCTAGAACTCATACATACATGGTAAGAATAAGGATAAAAAAGAAAGACTTTACATAATTTCATGCTTTCTTTGGATCACTTGATGACTTAGGAACGAACACAGTTGCAACTGGGGTGTGGCTTATGCTGTTAGGCTTATTTATGAATCTAGGGAAGGTCACACTTTGGTGACAATTTGCTGATGATAATTTATGGCAGTGAAACCTAAAGACAGCTCTAAAAGAGGTGCAGAAGTATCTCAGAGTACTGAATTACTAGACAATGGAGATGCTAATTGCAATAGATGAATGCAAAATAATGTACATTGGACAAAAATCCTAATGTTGCATGTATCATGAGTGGACTGTAACTATCCACAAACAAGATCTTGGGGCTTTGATGAACAGTTTTTTTGAAAACAGAAAACATGGACATAAGATATTAATTCAGTAGCAGACCAAAAGAATAAAAGAAAAAAAGAAAAAAAGAAAAAAAAGAAAGGAAATTGAATGTTAGGGATTCTGAGGAAACTAATATAAACCAGAAGACTAACATTACTCTCCCAGCACTTGATGTTGATGAATCCCTGAGGCATGTACAGCTTGAACACCCTGTGTACTTCTGGTCGCTCTATCTCAAAAATAGAATGGTAGAGCTGCAAAAGGCTCAGACAATGGCAACAAGGACAATCGAAATTCTGGGATGGTTTCTGAGCCACTCAGGAACCACAGAGCAGACTAGAGAGATGGCTGAGAGGGTACGCAACAGATGTCTACTAAATCAGGCGTGCCATTAAGAGGATAGAAGGGGAACTGTCTGCCCTCTGTTTTTCTTCTCGACAAGACCTAGGAGTGAAAACTACCAAGTAGTAAGTGCAAAACACATGACAGTATAACAGAGAATTAAAGTGTGGAATTCCCTGACACAGAACATTGTGGGTGCTAAAAGTTCACATGGTTTGAATGGTGTTTGGACAATTTTATGGAAGACACTGTTAAATCCCACTTCGCTTGTCCCGTACTTGCACTCTTGGCTAGGAACACACCATTGGCAATTGCCAGCATCTTGTGCATTAAACTGATTTGATCTGTATTTTATCTAAATTATTCTGGTCATTTTAGTATATAAATTATTCCCATCTCAAGAGAACATGGACTGTGATGCTTATTTTTTTGCTGCAAAACACCATGTTTGGAGAAGATTTCATTTAATAAACAGCCAACAGGGACTGGAAAAATTGTCAAAACTGGAATGCAACATTTTAGAGCCTTATTGGTATATTAGACTGTTTCTAGAAGGGGCTGGTGCTACCTTTGCCATTTCAAACTGGGCAATGGGGAGGGAGGGAGGGAGGGAGGGAGAGAGGGAGGGAGGGAAGACTTGTGCTCGCACACTTCTCTTTTATTAAACTGAGCACCCTTCCCACCTGGAGGGAACACCTCATGTTATGGGCAGACCTTGAACAAATTCAAGTGTTCAAGGCCGTGTTGGATGGAGCTTTGGGCAGCTTGGGCTAGTGGAGGGTGTCCTTGGCCATGACAGGGGGTTGAAACTAGGTGGTCTTTGAGGTCCTTTCTTACACAAACCATTCTGTGATTGTATGATTTTATGATTCTATGATTCTATGAAATTGTATTACTTGGGGCATATAGTTGGTTTGACCAGAAGGCAGAAGTGGGCAATCAGGTATTTAACGGGCAGAAGTGACAAGCTCATGCCTCCATATTAGCACATGATTGGAAACTGTTAAGGAGCTTTGTGAAAGAGGAAAACCAGCAGAACAAGGACAAGGAGATGGAGTCCTCAGATATTGCTATTTAGAACTTGTAATTTAAAATCCAATTATAAAACCAGGAAAAGTTAATAAATAAGAATGTGAAGATCTGACCTGGAGATTAAACACTTCTGAAACTACTTACAAGCAGAAAAATATATTGAAGAATATAAAGGTGACAGGGAAACTGTAGTAGGAGTAAACCAACCTACTTTTCAGTTCTTATTGTGAAAGTGGTATAAAATATGCTGCTGAAACCATTTATATTTTGCCTTTGAGGACATTTTCAGGTAACTGTTTTGTCTATGCACTGAAAGCAAAGAGTATATACAGAAGTGCTCCTTGGATTTCATTATGTCCAACATGCCTGCCTGATTAGTTTTGGTCTTAGCAATGCCACCTGTCAGTCAATTCCCATGCTAACATTAATGGTAAGTATTTTTGTTCTAGCCTATCACTGAAACTCCACGAAGTGTGAGAGTTGCCTACCAGTGTTAGAAGGACACCAGCCTTTTAAAGGATTCATCTCTCAAACCAGATGTTGCACATACATGATGTATTTGCTCATACAGGCTCTTACATATATGATTATTTTTTGAATGAATACATGAGGCTTCACCCACACTTGCAGTAAACGTCTAAACCCATATTGTTTTGAATTACATTTCTGAGTTAATCCAAGTAAAATAAAGTAACATGAGTAATTTGCAATAAACAAAAAAACCAGTAGATTGTGACTGGATGCCGTCAGGGACTGCTTTTTCCCTTAGCAAGACTATTTGAAAGCCTGCAATATTTGCTAGTCTCTCTTTTAAATAGGAAAGCTTAACAAAAGTTCTCTGTGAGGAATCAGCTTTATAAGGTGATTTATTTCCGAACACGAAAACACAAATATGTTGACGCCCCCCCCAAGTGATTCATGGCCCATTTGTTCTCTCATCCTCTGTTTAGAGGAGAAATGGGTATGTGGGTGTTTCTGAAAATCAAAATGCGGAACAACTCACTAGGCAGAACTCAGCTAGAAAGATGGATGAATGCCTTGGTAGGTTTAAGTCTATTTCTATATATCAAATTAGGTTCAAGTTGAGTCTGCTGTTGAAGACAAAAAAGGGCTTTCCTATATATCTTGCAGATCTATTTTCTAGTTTCCAAAGAGAGACTGTTTAGTCTTTAGTTTTAGAACTTCTATTTAGTTCTTTATTTTGGCACTTTCTATACAATTATATGTGCCTTTTAAATAAAAAAAAATAAGATCCTGGTCCTACAATCTATATCACATGGATGGTTGACCTCTTTGACATCACTGACTTCATTTGTTTGTGAAATGTTGCTCATTCACCCTTCAAATTCCCTCTCACCTTTCCTCAGTCCCATCCTAATTTCCAACCACGACTGTCAATGTACATGGTAAGTACCACACTCCTTTCCATCAGCATTGCCTTTTTGGCATGGGCAATTCTTGAAGTTATAAAAATGTGGCCAAAACGAGGAGGCAAAAGTGAGTCATTTCAGGGCCTTTGTCTTTGGTTGCCTTTCTCACTTGCAAGACATCTTTGGCTGAAATAGTAAGTGACATGCAGAGAAAAGCAGACTCCATGCTGTTTCTAAAGCTCTCTGTCCCTTCAATGACTTATTTAGCTTCATAATGACGTTTTAACTACCTTCTTGATTGTATAAAGTGTTTCTAAAAATTTTTGCATCCCTAATATCCCTTGATGGGACACTCAGCTTGACCATGTGAGCATAGCTACCATCGTCTGGCTCCTTACTGTCCCTTAGTCGAATTTGCTTCTAGTTCAATTTCATGCTTTATTTAGGTTGAAGGATCTCCCCTTTCTTTGGGTACTTCTGAGCTTGCTTCAGTGAAGAAACTACTTCAGATGCCATACATTTTTCTTCCTTAAACTGTGCCCCTTTGTTACATTTTACCAGTTAATATGAGGATAATTTAAATCATTTGATAGGAGAAAGTACTAAAAATGTCATGTTAGAAGGTAACACCTGGCATGAATTCTGTTTCCAAGAGTCATTCACTTTCACTGATCATGAGACTGTGAGTGTGAAATGCCTGCAGAGGTATGGCAGTAGTTGATTTCTAGCTCTATGGTTTTTTCTCTAATTGCAGTCTCCTCATTCTTTAAGTGGTTCCTTCCTACTTCTTCAAATGTAAAACCAGGAGGAGGAATGCTGTGGAAAGTACTGCCCTCATTCTTGTTCCTTTCTGCCTTCATGGGCTGAGCCAGAAGACAGGGCAGATGATGGTAGAATCAAGATGTGTTATAATGAGAGGTGACCATTTCCCACATGGCAGGATTACCCAGAAAATTTTTTCCACCTCCCCTGAGACACATTTCCTCCCTAAGATCCATCTAGGATGGGGGCAGGTGGGGGAAGAGCACCCAACCAAAATTATGCTTAATGGATCAACTGCAGGATATAAACAGGAGTTATATAAATATAGAAGATAAAATAAAGCAACGTGTAAGAAGATAGCAAGTGTTAACTCTCCCTGTAGCTGGAAGAATGTGTGCATATACTTTGATTTTTTTGGAAGACGTTCAAAGACTTTCCCTGTTTTTAGAAACACACACATGTTGCTTTCCATTATCCAGGAATGTTTCTTTTCTTGGGCCAATTTCTTCTGTACATGAGATGAATATAGAAAAACCTCCAGGTACCTTAAGGTGTTTAAAGTAATAAAAGCATAGAGCTCGAGAAATTTTTTACAGTGGTTTAATATATTTTTTTACTGTTTTAATCTACTTAAGGACCAGTTTGAGTAAGGAACACTTAAAACATTTGCTTAACACAACTTGCAAAAGGTGCATCATAATGTAAAATGTTGTTCTGTGATTTTTCAAGATGAACAAGTACAAAAGTTATCCTGTAATACATTTACTTCTTGGGGTTTTTTCACATAAAGAGTAAAAGTGACTTGAAAAAGCATATTTTCAGTGTAATTGCATGTAATGCTTCTCCAGTATAGTTTTTCCTGAAGGTAGATAAAACTAATCCAACCTTATTTGACCGGCTTTTCTTTAACCTATAATTCAGCCCATGGCTTTGCATTTTCCTTCCCTCCTCAACAACTCTCTTCCTCTTCCTCTCTTCTTTCCCCTTTATTGTGATGCTTTTCTAGTTGAATCACTCTATCTTCCATTCTCTACTTCTGTCTCTTTCTCACACTTCAGTATCTAGACAGAAACCGCCCCCTGCTATTTTTCTTCCTATGTGCATCCATTCTCTATTCCTTTTGCCTGCATTTTCCATGACAAAACAATTTCCTCTTCCAGTAGATGTGCTATATTCCTTAAGAGAAATCACAGTAGTTGAGAAGTTCTCCATATGAGTAGTAAGGTTGCTTGGTTGAGATCTCAGTATGTAGCAAATCTGTTATTACATTTTTAATAGCTTGTTTTCACTTTGTATTTTCTCCAGTCAATACTCAAATACACCTTTTTTTTTTTTCTCAATCTTAGCAACTGTTTCTAAAAGACCAATGAAGCCTTCATAATTTATATCTACTTTCTTACATTTTGTCTTTTCCTTTCTTCTTCTTCTCAATATTTTACCCATCTGCCCTGATAAACCTGTTTTCCTGTTTCCCAGTTTTCCTTGTTCAAATTCCTGACTTTTGAATCAGATAGTGGGTGATTCATTTGACCTACTTGAGAAGTGTATAGCAGAGTGAGATAAATTGTACCACAGAATTGCTTGTTTTGTTTTATTGCCATTAACTACAAAGGGATAGTGGATGACTGGATACAAATATCTACAAAATTAGAGGAACTCTATTGCATTATTTTGCTTAAATAAATCCACAAAGCAGAGAAAACTCAATGTGTCACACTCAGTCTGGGATGAATGTGGAGGTACGTAAAGGATTCATCGGTTCTACCAAGTATAGAACTGGACTGTTTGGGGAGGGGGGAGGGCAGGAAGTAAGATGAGCTGGTTAGGAAGCAATGTCAGGCAGTTGCAAAGAAAGGGAAACAGCTCACTGAGATGATAAAACATGGAAATGCCATGCCAAGATATGTAAGCAAACCTTCTGTTCTATCAATGTGCTCCAAGTGTTACGAAGAGCGAACTATCCAGCCTGGGCTACTCACAAATATCAGCTATGAGGAGAAGTTGAACAACCTGGAGTAATTTATCCTAAAGAAGAAACATCTGAAGGGGGATATGACATTAACCTTCAAATACATAAAAGATTGATGAAAAGAGGAGAGGCACAATCTGTTCCCCCTGTCCAAGGTGCATGGGAGAAGATACAAAGAGCCTGATCTGCAACAAGAAACGTGATTTAGAGCTCATTTTTTCCCTATATTTCCGTAACTGTCATCAGAATCAAAAATAACTTTCCTTGTGCGTGCGTGTGTGCGTGTGCCTGTGTGTGTGTATGTATATATTTTAAAATCCTTTCACGTGAAAGCCAGCTGGTGAGTGCTAAGCTGTAAAACTGAGGCTCAGGTTTCAACTGGCTGGTGCCTGGGGAACAAGAAGGGCACTGTTCCTCTGATTCATAAAAGGGGTGTGTGCTTGTCACCATCTCTCTTATCCTTTTGTCTGTAGAGAAACTGGGCACAGCTTGGGGCTATCAGCTGAGAAAACAAGCCTCTGAATCATAAGGTTGGGGCAGTTAAGTGAAAAGTATCAGTGCCTGGCTTTTTTTAGAGGAGGGGCTAGCACCTCCACCTTATTATTGTTTTAGGCTTTTATTTAATTTAATCGGGGAACTCAGATATGAGCTTTTATATCTGATCGGTGTTTGAGCACCTTCTGGTCCCTATGTTTCTTCCACATCATAGGGACATAAAAGCCCCACAGAAATACGAGGTAGAGGGATATTAGAGAAGTGGAAGTTTTGTAATGAGAAATGAACTTTTTCCCTTCTAACACTCTCAACAATGCACAGGCAGAACTAGCACGGAAGACATACTGAGCTGGATCAAAAGTGACAGAAAGACAGCTGTGTGTATCTGGCACACATTTGCTGGAATAAACCGGCATCTGTATACAATAAGCCTTGCAAATTTTGGTTTTGGGAAGGATTCACTTTTCCAAGTTTTATTGTTTATTTCTTAGTGGTGGCTCTAACAAGCAGCGGCTGGCAAATCGGCATATTTCTGAGTTGGCAGATGTTTTACAGATAATGCATATTTCATCCTGGAGATAACTGGAGTAGGTCTTTATTTCATAAATATTATAGAGTCGTTTCTTCTGCATCCTCTTCAGCCTAATTCAGTGAAGCGTAAGTAAACAAGGCTGACAATATGGCACAACTCAACTTGAAATAAAGAGATGGACATTTACTGACCACAGTAGGAAAAGTACTTGCTCTTTAAAATAATGAATATGAAGGACTGTATTCTTTGACAACGTCAACCAGCAAAGTCCCGCTGATTTACATAATCTGATTATCTAGCCGATATTCTCAGCACAGGTTGGGGCAAGTATATTTTTTAATGCACCTTACCAAAAGATGAAAAATGAAGTTTTATTCAAACTGAAGACTCAAGAGCAGTAATTTTTATGTAACTTCTCCATCATTATTTATTCTTCATCATTATTTATTCCTATCAGCACATTTTTAACTTGAGCCGGGACTACATATGCAAGGGTTTTTTTTGAGCCCTTAATGGTGACAAGAATTAATTATTAAGAAGAATGATGAAAGATCTCAGCCATACTTTGATTTCTCAAAAAAATCATCTCTCTGACATATATATATATATGTTCTGCTCAGAATATACATGAATGCACGTATAAGTACGTGCATATCTTTTTCAGAATTTATGGTCTTTTCCTGGCACCTCCCCGGCAGTAGTATATTATTCACAGATGTAATATTGCAAAATGCTCACCATCACCTTGACATCAAAGGAAACTGACTGCAGTTGCCAACTTATATTTAAGGTGGAATATTTTGTAAACAGTACATTTTGCTACTTAAACTGCTGCTTGTCCTACTACTACCATCATTTTCAGTTCCTGAATAATAATAATAGGGGTGCTAATAACCATTAGAACAAGAAATATTATTAATGGGTACTAAGAAGTAAGAGAAGTTACAGAAAACATCAAATCAATTTTTTCCTTAGTTGATAATGATAATTCAGTTTTTTGTTTCAAAACATCCTTTTTTCTTTACCTACTTCTACAAAATTAGTGATGGATTTCCTGTCTGCTGGCATAAGGAAACAAACTTATTTCTATCAAATTGATTATAATGTTGTATATGGCAGAACAACGTTTCAGTTAACTATCCCACAGCTTAGGATGTTTCTGAATGCCGTATTAAGGAACTCGTACAATAGGATCCTTTCTGCTATGCTGCATGAATGCCAGAGTCATTAGGAAAGTTTGAGAAATCTGTTTAGTGAAATGATGATGATATTTTAGAGTCCCTAAGGAACTGGATCGCATACTCATGGGGACTCAGGGCTCTGATTGCTCTTGCAGTAAACTGTCTCATATAAAAATGGAATGTCCACTGCTGGAGTACCTGCAAGGACCTTTCACCAAGTCATCACTGTAGCCTTGCTGACTATAGCTGGAAGATGTGGTGTGAGGATAGGCTCTTTCTTTGGTTTTTTTTTTTTTTAATGACTACCACTATCATTTATGCAAATGCCATTTCTGCTGGCATGGTAAATCCTGCCTTGGTGTAGAAAAATACACCCTAAAATAATATCAGCTAGGGGGACAGAATGAGTACTCAAATCCTACAAGAGTTAGGATTTGGTAAAAATGTTGCTTTTTCAAACATACAGTTTAAAATTAAAAAATCTTACAGTAAGTATAAAATGTCCCACAGGATGAGTATTGTAATCAGGGGAAATGCTCTGCTGAGTACTCTTAGAGTATTTGTAATGGGGGCTGATCACAAGGCAAAGGAGAACAGACTTGCGAACAATGCAAATTTCACCCAGATTATTTTGATAGAAGCCATAAAATATTGAGTTGTTCCATGGGAGAAATATTTTGTGCTGAACAATTTTGGCTGAGGAAAGAGAACAAAAAGAACAACAGTGTCATGGTGTCCCTCCCACTTCCCCCCCTGGTGTAATGGATCACTGTAGAGCTAGGAGTTGCTTAGGTAAAAAAAATTACCAATGGGACAGGGACTTAAAATCCAGATTTATTTTTTATCTATTTTTTAATATTATGTATTATATTATGCATTTATTACGTATTGTATTGTATTGTATCTCTGTGCAAATAACATGAAAACCTTTCAAGAGAATACCACTCTTGTAGGTGTCTGTTCTATTGTCAAAATCTGTGTTCAACAGCTTTCAGCAGCATGTTAACAACCCATCTGACATCGAAAACGTGTTTGCTCTCGTGTTGAACCTTTGTCTTGAATCTCCAATGTTAACGAAGGGCAGGGCAAGAGGATTTAAGAGTGGCTGGTTGTGGAGGTCAGTAGGTGGGAGAAACAACAGTCCTATAACTCACCTTCAGTCAATTTAACTGCAAGACAAACTCAGGGTGATGAGAACTGTGCCAACTGCGTATGTGTGCTGACACGCTGCAGAGTGTGTTTCATGATTCATCAGCTGCACCGTGATTGATTGGCCCAGCACCCTGGCAGAGCCCAGAAATATTTTACTTGTCTCCAAATGTGTTCTGTGATTCTTCAGGCAATCTCTGATTGATTGGCAAGTGGGCCGAACCTAGATATATTTTTTTTCCCCCCTCATGCCCTCGAAAATTTGTTTGATGATTCATCACCCATACATATTGAATGGCACGTTGGCAGAGTCCAAAGTTTCTTTACATCACAAAAATATTGTTTTATGATTTGTCAGGTAAATTGACTGCTTCCTGCTGACACTTGCAGATAAATTCTGCCAGTGTGAACTGGAGGGAAGAATTATGTCCTTCAGCTTGCAGCTAGTTAGCTTAGTGATGGAGGATGGGTGACGCTGCTTGTCCAGAGAGAACAGTACCTTTTGCTTGAATGTATCACCAGTCACTGCAGTTCTTAAGCAGCCGAAAAACTTACCTTGAAGAGACTCTGTTAGAAAATGCAAAGTGAGGGCATTACTTTTGCGCATTAATTCTTGTTAATATCAGTCTGGTAACTTCACTGAATAGGACATCCAAGCATGACTAAAGGAAAGAAAGGCCTGAGCTAAGTCTGTAAAGAGAGTAGATTTTTAATGACACTTTAAACTGTGCCACTTGCCTTGCGTCACCAAATCATACCACTGTTCTCTAATTGGCTTTTAATCACGCACACATTACTTGAAAGTCAAAGGAGAGATTTTAAAAGCTGGCAACAACTTTAGCACTGGCACTGCAAACTGGGACAAGTCAGACTCTCTTTTGAATACATGTTGACAATAATTCTTAGTTCATCCTTCCCCCCGCTTCCCCCCCCCCCCCCCCCCCCAATGAATAACATTTGTCCAGGGTGATGGATTCACAATTTGTAATTCAAAAAATGATTTATTTAGCATTACATGTCATTGTGTAAGAATTGACTCCGTGACAAAAAGTTTCTGGGAAGTTGATCTTTTCTTTTGTCTGGGAAGATGGATGCACTTTTTAAAGTCAGGTTTCCTCCCACAGTTATTGAAACACAGAGACTGTCACCTAAAATATATACCTTATGAACCAGGAAAACTATATCCCATACATTTCTGCATGGTCTGTGCACATTTCTCCAAACTCTGCCCACATTAGTATATTTCCACAGCTGTAGAAAATATTTTATAGCCTGTTTGGAGTCCATGCAGAACATTTACTCAGGAAAATGGAGCCTGAATTGTGGATGTAACTCTCATTATTTCAAGAGATGAATATGAGTTTTATATGTTTTTAATCCCTCTGCCCCTATAATTAGCCTAGTTTTATGTCTTCTTTAGAACTGAAGAAGAGTATAGATTAAGCAAAGTGTCACACAGATCAGTTAACAAAAGTGTTGCTCCTGGAGTAATCTTAAAGAATATATGGGAAGAGAGAAGAGAAAAACATAGGGCTTTCAAAATGCAGAGTAATGGTAAAAAGGAACTTAACTCACTTTCCGAGTGACCTGTAAACTAAAGGCATTAAAACCAAAATTTTATGATGAGATGAGAAATCACAGCATACCAATGAAAGTCATGGGAGAATTGAAAAGGATACATTTTGATGAAAGTTGCGTCCTAGACACCATTAAGCTCTTTGGCAGGAAGAGGAGGTTAAGGGAACATTTTCTAATAAAGATGACTTCCTAGATCAGGTCATATGGTTCACTTGGTTGAAGGAGAGCCTTCAACCTTCCCTCTTTCCTCCCTTCTTCCTCTTCCATGTCTGTCACTGCAAAAGGGCTACCTCACTGTGCAATTCAAATTGCAAAGAGCTCAGCCAGTGAGTAAAGGTCTCTTTCCTTCCCTCACTCCTGGGAAGGCATCCAAGCACCTCCCCAGTGACCGTATTTATGGTCCTTGTGACTTCATGCAGCTAAGATATCATATCTGTGATGAATTCTGCAGGTCACCGACATTATCGTTGAGTGTTCCTTTTAGATCTTTTATAGTTCTTCCTTTGCTCAAGAAAGGATTGGTATCAATACCAAGTCAAACCTTTCTCTCCTAACCTTGTCTGCATGAAAGTAGTTTACTTAGGTTTGCTAAGAAAGAGGATTAGAAAAATCACTGTTTCCTCCTTAATTGACATACTCCTGTGGACTTTGGTTTGCAACTACTAAACTTTTGCCAACTCCTTCACTCTAAAAAGGTTTCCTTAAATTTTAAATTCTGCTGCACAAGAGATTTCATCAACTTATTTACAGTGGTTTTTAAAAGTACTAGACAAATTGGATCTGCTTCTTTCATTTTTTTTCTCCTACAGGAAAGATCTCAAATAGTCTAAGACACTGTTTTTGCTGCTTCCTGGCTTATCTGAATATGTAGCAATAAATTTACAGCAAATAATTTATATAACCCACATGAGAGAGAAGTTGATGGGAAGGAAAGCAGAGAAGTCAGTTGTGCATTTTTTAAATAATTTGGTTTCAGTTTAGTCCAAGCCATCATATTTATTTTTTTTTAACCACATTAGGAACTAAAGCCTGAGATGCTATTTATGAGTCTTTAGAAACCGAACAAAAAACCCAGCCACTCTGCTGGGGCCCCGGGATGTGCTCATGTTGCCTACGGACTGGTCTAAAAAGATAATGTGTAACATGTAATGTGCACTGACTTGCATCTTGTGAAGTCACTTACGCACTTGCCAAGAGCAAAATACTAGTGTGTAAACACTTCAATGTTACTCGGTGTGCTTTTCTGTCAGCTTGTACATTTTGTGGCCATTTATGACTGTTCAAACAGTGGAAAATTGTCCTCATAAAACCAGGGAAGATTTTGAAGCGGGGTTATCACAAAACCCAAAGTAGATAAAATTGGGGTCAATGGAGTCAGTTTAAAGGGACTGTTCGGTATTAGAAGACTCAGCTAAATTTATCACTAAAGCCTCCTGTGAATCAGGTTGACAGATATCAGCACCGAAATACTGTACTGGACATACGATTTGCCTGATGTGGTTTATTAATTTTGTAGTTTAGTTTTTTACTTAAGTCTTTTGCCAGCTTTGGGTTAAAAAGCAGAGTTTAGAAAACATGTACATTTTCATTAAACAGTACTTCATGTCTTTTTAAACTTCGCATTTTAATAAAACCATAGAATATGCTATAGAAACACACACCAAAAGGGTGGCTGTATTTGTATGCAAAGCCGAAAACGACGTTAACCCTCAATTTTATACATGACTGGTCTTATGTACTTTCTGTTTAAAAATGAGAAAATAATATAGAAAGGTGTAAATGGAGGCAAATGAAGGTGATTTGGGGACTTTAGTTATTTCTGGTGTTGCCATGTAAGAACATTTCTGGTGTCCTTTCCCATCCCTTGAAGGGATGGCAGTCACCCAACATTTCATGAGAAGCAGAGATGGGCCTTTCACCTGTCACTGTATGAAAGCGGCGTCACGGAGACCTCCCGCGTTCAGTTTAGCAGTTACAGCTGGGAAGAAGAAAGAGCAGGCCGCTCCTTCCCCATGCCCTTGCATTTCTGTACGCGCTCCTGCACCTCCTGGTCTCAAAGAACAGTGAGGTATCTGAGGTGTGAGTATATGCAGAGAAGTCGTAACAAGGAAGATACCTGATAACCCATTACCTGTTCTAGAGAAATCCAGATAAAACTGTTGATTAATTTTCGGATTCTTAGAGGAATGTAGTTTTATTTGCAGTTCATTTATTCCTGGGCATTATAAAATAGCATTACCATATAATAAATAAGTCTGACCACTATAATGGGAAATAAAATCAAGTTATTCTTATACAATAATGTGTCCTGACATTGCAACTTGGAAGCTATTGAAGAAGGGTTGAACAAAATTATTTATTCTTTGAGGGAGTCTTAACTGTGTAACATTTGGCATGCTTTGTGTTGTATGGCTGCCCATGATTGATAGTCTGAGCAGCAGTGCTGGTTCTTGTCTGTGTATTCACAGGCGTGAAGAAAGCACTGGCCTGGTGTACTCCTCCTTTCCCTGGCCCCAGGACACAGTCCGGTGTGCTTATGGTTTCATGTGCCTAGGACCGGTCATTTCCACCTCCTGGATCTTCAGACTGGAGTTTCCTCCATTAATAACCTTTTCAAATAATTACTGCATTACCACAAGGACCCTGACTCCAGCCCTGCGTCACACTGCGCCTTCACTGAACATAGTCTATAATCCATAGATTAAATTTTTCTGAGGGAAAAAAACCCAGCTCAATCTGCCTGCCCAGAGAGGAAATATTTCCAAATAGCAAGCGAAATAGTATTTTCGTAAGGGCACCTAGTAACATCATGGGAAATACTTCCCAGACTGAACACAGAAGTGTGCTTCCAGTTACATGTAATTAGTGGCAAAATCCAACAGGTGGCACAAAAGTATTTGAATTTTATATTGATTTAAATCATATGCCGTTAAATTACCAAATAAACTACAGGGCTATTTTTGTTTAACAAAAAAAAAAAAGAAAAGAAAAAGGGGAAGGAAAAAAAAAAAGGGGGGGGGAAATGCATTATCCCGATGCCGCGAACGATGCTCTGCCTCGGCTGAGAGCAGAGCAGGAGAGGCAGAGGCCAGCGCCTTCCTGGCCCTCGGGCAGCCCCGGGCAGCCCCGGGCAGTCGGTCTCCGAGCCCCTCTCCCCAGCGCCCCGGGGAGAGAACACGACGCTTCCCTCGGCCTCTTTTCCCTTCTTCTCCGCGGCGGCGGCTCAGTCGGCGGGACGAGGCGAGAACCGCGGCTGCCAGGCCGGGCGGGACATGCCCATCGCCTCCGCGGCCCTGCGCGCCTCCCCGCCCTGTCTGGTGGGCTGCCGGGCGGAAAGCGGGAAGCGTAGCGGGCGCCCTCCGCTGGCCGCCGCGGGGACTGGAGCGGGGCGAGGAGCGGCACCGGCCGGCGCCGCCTGCCTGCAGCTGAGGCCGGGGGTAAGCGGGGTGTCGCGCCGCGGGCGTGCGGTGAGCGGCGGGAGCGAAGCGTGCGGTGACCCCGCGGTTCCTCGCCCCCAGGAAGTGGTTGTGCGGTGGGGGAGAGCGGGGTGGCGAAAAAGGTCTGTCTGAGCGGGCAACAGTGAGGAGAAGGTCACTTCTGCCCCTGGCTGCACTTCTGCCCCTGGTTGCACTTCTGCCCCTGGTTGGGGCACAGCCCCAAGGCTCTGGCTCCAGTGTCAGCCTTGCCCACGAAGCACATGCAAAGGGTTGTGTCCTTACTGCTTCTTTTTCCATCAGCTCCTGTTAGCTTGGCCCTTTGGACAAGCATCTCCTGGTTTTATTTATGTAAGACACCGTGACCGTCTTTGTAAAGTAAATACATCCATTAGTGAAGATCTCGGGCCTTAAATTATGCCTGCTAGGCAGTACTAACAGTGGTTTTGTAGCACACAGAAGATAACTCAGATTTTTTTTAATTGACTTTTGCTGGAGGATTGTGTGAGAGGGAGAAGACATGAAGATTCTCAGGCACCTGTGGAAAACAGTGTCATAAAGGCATCAGTTGCCTGGGATAGTGACACCCTGGAGATACCAGCACAGCTCAGCTTTTCACTCTTGAGTGTACTATACTGTGAACATCAATTATAGAAATTAATATTGAGATGTTACTTTAGGCCCTATGAACAGATCCACAACTATGTAATGTAAGTTATGTGATTGCTGTCTGTCTTTATTACAAAATTATTGTAGTGAATGCAGTGGAACTTTACTGGCATTTTTTTTTTTTCTCACAAACATGAGGATACCTAAAAGGAGTGGCTTAAATTCCTGTGTAATTCTTGTGCAATTCTTACACAAGTCCCTAAACCTGTGAATTCAGTACAAGTCAAAGGTGTACGTGAGAAGTTGACCAAGATGCATGAAGCTTGCTGAATTGACTTAGAGTGGGGCAGAGAAAGGGAGGTGAAAGAGAAGCTGGGCAATTGTCATGAATTTAAAAGGGAGCGCTAGTTAGGCATAAAGTCTGTAAGACCTGGGCCTGTGAGAAAAGAAATGAATTCATTTTACTTGATACATTTATTCCTAATTAAACAAAGGTATTGTGGGCCTATTGTCTGTGACTTGTCATAGAGCCAGCTTACAGATTTATAAATGCCAGCCAACTTAGTGAAAAGACCTCAAGGATCCAGTTTCCAAGGAGCAAGCTGGTGGTATGTATTCCTGTGGGACCAAACTGGAGCAAATTCTGCTAGTAAATGGCAAACGCACCACTGCTGACCAGAAGGGAGCTTCAGTTTGAACTCCTCAGAGGGTAAGCAAATCACACCACTAAGCAAATGAAGGAGCTACAAGCCTGAGAAGAAACTAGTTGTTAGGATGTGGGATTTGTTTGTTCTGTGGAAAACAAAACAAAAAAGAAAAAAAATGGCCAAGAGAAAAAAAAAACCTATCTATAAATTTAGGTAAAGCTGATGGTCACAAGCGTCAGATATGAAAGTCATTCAGCTGTTGGAGAAATGGAAAGATATAAAATAGAAACAGCAAATAAAACTGCAAGAGTGACCCTAAAATGTTAGTTCTGGTCTAGGGAGCTGGAGAGCAATAGCCCAGGTTTGGCTGGGGAGTGTGCTGGGATAGTCACTCTTTGGACAAGGAAAACTGTTAATAGAAGTGAGAAAAATGAAATCCAAATAGTAAAAATGCAGGAAATAAATAGATACTGGAAAATATAAGGGCTCTGAGACCACCAGTAGGCCTTAGTGGCCCTGACCAGCCTCACCTGGGGCCTCTGCCCAAACCCCTGCCTGTGGACTCAGAAGCCACATTTTAGCTCAGGCTTAGGACTTCAGGTGTGCCTCAGGTTACACTGTACATGTGCCTCTAACTCCTGGAGGGACCTCAGACTTCTGTTGTAGGTAGCTTCTTTCCTGGGTGGATGTCTTTAGATGTGCTTTATTGCTGGTCTTCTGTCTTGCCTTTATTTTCTGGATTGACGTTGGGGGTTGTAACCTTATTTCCAATCCTGTCTCCTTTTGCACCTGACTGGACTGTCTGCACAGATGTTGGACCTCTCTTGTCTGGGACTATCAGAGGGCCGGGTTACCCGTAAGTACTCTGCTCCACGTACTGTGTTCAGATGCTGTGGGGCTGTGCCTGCACTGGGTTGTCCTCAATTCGGGGTTTGCCTTCCCTTAGGGAGCAGCTGGCACTTGCTGATGCAATGTGAATCCTTCTAACTGTTTGAAATCAATTAGTCTGTGATTGATGAATGTGGATATATTCAAAGTGGAGATAACTGAGCCTGCAGATATGGTGTCTGATTTGAAGAAGAAAGCTGGGAAGCAAAAATAAGGGTTGAAATAATTGTTGTTTTGGATCCCAACATGATAAATAACTGCTTAATTAGCGGCAGAGAAAACATGGAAGTTCCTTATGCAGATGTGGGCTAGGTGAGGCAAATTGCATGAAAGCAGTATGTTTTCACAGTTTTGGGATATTTTTCTTTTCAGTGAACAAAGCTTCCTGGCTCCAGGGATAGAAACCATAATGGCAGCTAGATGTAATGAATGGGAGCTCAGTGAAGAGGAAGGATTTGTTGGGTCTTGTCTTTAAACTTTATTAATGGAATGAAATTAGCAGAATTCCTTGAACTAGAAACAGCTTCCTGACGGTTTTGCCAAATAGCTCTCACAAACAGCAAATATTCAGCAAAGGGGAGGGCTGCTGCGTAAGATGGAGCTGTTTATCTGGTAAGGAGTGGGAGTAGAAACAAAGCACAAAAGGAAAGAAGTTCTTCTTCCAGGATGTTGGTAGGATTTTTTAAAAAGGAGGAAAAAGGCCATGATAGTTGTGACAGATGGGGGTAGCATAAGCTGTTTTAAGAACGCTGAACCAGAAAGTAGCCATCTGACCGAGTACCCCAGTAGGAGAAGAAAGAGTTGTTGGAGGTTATGCAAGAAATGTGTCGAGAATGGGTGCTTGCTGTACCTGTCTCCTATTTGTAGTTTGTTTCTTCAGGATTTTCAATGGCAAACTGCAAGAGCTGAAGGAGGTAGGATCATAAAGAGTACAGCGTGGCATGCCTCAATATTTATAGCGTGGTAGGATGACTTTGTGTTATGTGGTAGACACTTCTGGAACGGAAACATTACCAATAATCTGTGATAAGCGTATGGCCAAAAGTCTGAAATTAAGCTCAAATAAACCACAGATGCTTCAAAAAGAAGTTGTGTTCTTTGGGCCTACGGTCAAGGAATTTCTACTAGTGATGACAACACATACTATATAGGGATTACTAGTTCTGTAAGCACTCCCAGATGTGTGCAGTTTTACAGTTTTTTAAAAATAGCTGCTTCTGCGCAGGGAGAAGGAAATCCATTTGAATGTGACTTGGCACTGACATGGTTAAAACCAGCTGTGCTGGCCTCCTTGAGTTCCAAAACGGATTCCTGCATGCATAGGCTTGGACGGTCTTGAAACAAACAACAAAGCCTGACAAGATCAATGGTTTATGCAGAAAATCTGAGCTCTCTAAAGAGAAGTAAATGCATCGCTGAGTGTTGGGTAAGTCTAAAGGACAATTTTCACTCTTTAGGAGTGTGAGGAATTTCCATGACTAAGACACTCTCTGCCTTTGGCTCCCTTAGAGTCAACAGTCGTGGTAGTCAGACTCTTGACCAGCTGGAAAATCTGCAGAGTAATGATGTCGCTGTCAAACAGAGATGTGGCACTGCTGAAGTCTGAGCTGCAACAGATACTGATGAAAAGCCAATAGTGGCTTTTATCAAAGCTGGAGAGGGAGTGGTAAGTTTGCTTTTCATGCCTTGCATTAAGTGGACACAGTTATTCTTTGAAAGACACTATGGTTGCAGGTTATGTAGATGCAAATGGAATCTGATTATGTTAAGTAACTGAGTAGCATGGCTGTGGCAGCACAGAAGTCAAGATGTACAACTCAAATGAAGCTATCCACAAACCCAAATTAAGGTGTAAGTGCCCAAGATGAGCTAAGATACGTAATACGAGAGTACCTAAGATGGCTGCATGAAAACTATAATAGGTTTCACCACATAAGTGGTGGTTAAGTATTTATTACAATGTACATGAAGTATGAAAGAAATGGGAAAGTCTTAGAAAAGAGATACCAGAAGACATATGTTTAAAAGAATAAAAAAGGAAGATACAGCTTGCATAATTGGAAACTTCTTTAATACAGTCAAAAAGCTTGGGTTTTAAGCTTATATTTAAGTAATTGTTTTAAGAACTAGGAACAATTAGTGATGGATTATTAGTATGTTTATTGGTGCAACAGAAAAGGGATTTTCAAGGCTACATCATGTTTCAAAAGATCACCTTTTTCTGAGTAAAGGTGATCCAGAATGTGTTATGTGCTTTTTATGAGGCTATTTCTTTCTTGAGCCTGATGTTTGCAACTAATTTCAGAGATGCTGCAATTACAGACTGTAGAGATGCAGAAGACCCCCCATTGTTTTACTGAAGCAAACCAAACATTTCTGCGTTTTATATGCCAAACCCAGGTCCTGAAACTCGGGTAGCTCTTGAAAATATTGATGTGAGTGTTCATGCAAGTTTGTGAGGGGAAAATATTTTTCTTAAACTGAAATTCAAAGATTCAGTCTGTTCTCAGAAGGTATAAAAATATGTAACTATTTACCTCAACTGAAATTTTCCAAGAAGATGCGGCCACATGCTGTGCTAGCAGAGAATGAAGCAATGCAAATACTCCCACCTTAATGACAAAAACTGGGAGGTACACCCTTATTCAAGTCTATGTAGTTGGCTTGGTCTGGTGGACTTCTTGGAGGTCCTTCTATTCCTTCTTGGAGAAGGAATAAGCAGAAGGTAGCATGAAGTCTTAATACATGATCAGAATAATGATTTAATTGAAACAGAAGAGAGGTGATACGACATGACAGAGAAGTTAACAGCAAGTTTTGTCTGGGGAAGAAGAAGTCAAAGTATGAGAGAGGTGTGTTCTCATATTCTGATATGCAGAATGCAGAGGGGTGCTAAGCCTGCTCAGATTTTCTCAGAGATGAAAAAACCTCAGTGTAAAAAACCCAAAATCACTATAATAATGTGAGTTCATGACAACCCAGCAAAGCGGGGTGATCAGCTTGGTAGGGATTTCTGCTAGTGATTTGTGGAATTGTCCAGAGTACAGGATTTGGTGATTAAATACAAGATTTTAGCCATCTGGATTTCTGTTGGGAAAAGAATATAGCAGCAGGACACAGCCTATTCAACAGGTCCTTGAAATACACTGGTGATGTTGAAACAAATTGTGGAAAAAACAGAACACCCCACCAGCTAGATATGAGCATATTCTAGATTTCATTTTTGCTTTTAGGAGTTAACTGAGACTGTTCAGGTAGAATGTTAAAATAGATAACATTGATTAGGAAGTGGTGGCTTAGGAGGACTACTGGCAAGACAGAAATGGTGGGTTTTAGGGAAGAAGACTTCAATAAACTCAAACATCTGGAAGATACAATTTCCATGAAACTCGTCTGAGAGATAAGGGAGCCAAAGGGGGACAGAGATGCCTTAAATACGTGAGTAGTAAGGACATACATAATTTTCCATTTTGCATGAAAGATAAGAAACATAGTAAGATAACAGCTTTTTAAAATCAGGTGTTCTTCATTTGCCTCAGGTGAAAGGAGGACACAGAGAGGAAAAGATCAGGTTACTGTGAGCAGCACAGCAAAATCAGGAAGATAATGGCACAAAATAGGAAACAAGTTGTGTGAGTAGCAAGAAATAATTGGCTGTGTGCTGTAGGATTAAGAGGAAAGTCAAGGAAATTGTGGTTCTGTGGAGGGGAAAAATTTGGTTCCTTTGGACAAATAACACCTAGGAGGCAGATGTCATTAATCGGGGTTTTTTTTGTTATCAGTCTTCACTAAAATGATCAGCTCCAAGTGGTAGCTAATTCAGCATGGTCCAGTGGAAAGAGATGGGAATCTCAGCCTTGAAGGAAGAACATACAGTTTAGAGACAGTTAAGGTAGATGTTGCCAAATTGTCTGAGACTAAGGTACTTCCTCTCAGGGTAACTGCAGGATTGCCTGTTGTAATTCATGGATTCACAGAATCGTAGGGGTTGGAAGGGACCTCCAGAGATCATGGAGTCCAACCCCCCAGCCAAAGCAGGCTCCCTAGGACAGGTCGCACAGGTAGGTGTCCAGGTGGGTCTTGAATATCTCCAGAGGAGACTCCACAACCCCCCTGGGCAGCCTTAATCAAGAGCCTCTGCAGTCAGACCTGGGATGGGGTGGGTGATCACAGTTTCATAGTGTGTGAACTCTGTGTTGGCAACTGGAATGACATTTGTGTTGGTATGTTAAGCAGTTTTCTGCTGTTCTATCACTGAAGAGTGACATAGCTTCCTGTCCTACAAAGTTATTCCAGTTTCCCACCTGTAATTAATTAAATTCTGTGAAGCCTGTTCTCCTGGGTCTTAAGGACAAGGATTTTAGACCGGCGTGTGTTGGGGGGCAACAAGTTTTTACCGTTTTTTATTGTTTCAACCTGAGGAAGTAAAATAAAATAGTTTTCTTAAGGGGTGGGAGGGTATGTGGGTGTTGAAGTATTTGTTTGAACTGTGTGAGAGAAGCAGAGTTAGTAAGTTCTTGAGCCATTTTATGCAGCCTGTTTCCACCTGTAGCATGTTATTTTTCTGAGCTTACATGGATGTAATTAGGGTGTCTCTTGGCAGGTTTCACTTATGATAGTTTCTACTCTGTCCTGTGATGAGGAAACAAGGGAGGAGGTTGTCATCTCCTCTGTACTAGATCTGTTGGTATTGCTGTAGAAAACCTTTATCGTATCCCAGTCTGGAGTGCACAGTGCTTTGAAATGTTGGTACTTTTACCTCACTCATGATAATTCCTGTTCTGTTTTCCTGTTTTCCTGTTGTTATCTATGCTGTTTGATAACTCAGTCATCAAAATCAGTTTGAAAACAAATGCAAAATACTAAATCAGCTTCTGTGCCAATTTAGACTGGCATTGGTCTTTGTTCAAACTCACCAAATCATAAGCTTTGATTTTTGGTTTTTTTGGGGGGTTTCCTTTCCTGTAGTGTGCCATGAAAATTTGGCAAGTCCCATTCAGTTTTCATGTTGTTGTAAAAGTTAGGTGACCCTGATAACCCTTGCTGCATTTTATTGGCTCTTTGTAGCTAGTAGCCTAGTTTGTGATGGTTCTTGGTTTAATCAGATCTGGAGTCCCCTTCAGATGTCTGGGATACAGATTCCTAGTTATCCTAGCATCTTTGATTTAAAGACATTCTAGTCTCTGAATTCCTCAGCTCATTTGAGTTCTCCAAAGAAGTAAGTTTACTGAAGTTTACCCTTTTGAAGGTGATAATCGAGTTATGAAACTATTGTTTTAGAACTTGATTTAATTTGTTAACTCTGCTTTCAATTATAAAATATTTAAATCTTTGTTATTTGACAAAATAAAATTTAAACAACATGTATTTTAGTAAGCTCTGGCTCTTAGTTACACAGGTTTGTTGGCTTGTAATATCCAAGAGTGGCTTGCCTCTAACCATATTGTTAGCTGCTGTTACTGTCTGTAGTCAGTTCTAATCTTTTTTGGGAAGCTGGTCTCATGTAACAATAGTTATTACAACAATATCTAATAGTATTTATCCTTTCAGTGATGGTACTGTGGTATTTATCCATATTTATATCTGATCAGGGATCTCTTACAAACTGTCACAGAATCACAGCATAACAAGGTTGGAAAAGACCTTTAAGATCAAGTCCAACCATTCGCATCCTAAACTAAACCATATCCCTAAGTACTTCATCTACCCTTTTTTTGAACACATCCAGGGAAGGTGACTCAACCACCTCCCTGGGCAGCCTGTTCCAGGCCCTGACAACTCTTTCAGTAAAAAATTTTTTCCTAACATCCAATCTGAACCTGCCCTGGCACAGCTTCATGCCATTCCCCCTTGTCCTATCACCTGTCACCTGGCTGAAGAGACCATCACCTACCTCTCTATAACCTCCCTTCAGGTAGTTGTAGGTGGTGATAAGGTCTCCCCTCAGCCTCCTCTTCTCTAGGCTAAACAGCCCCAGCTCCCTCAGCCGCTCCTCATAGGATTTGCCCTCCAGCCCCTTCCCCAGCCTGGTTGCCCTTCTCTGGACTCGCTCCAGGACCTCCATGTCCTTCTTGTGGTGAGGAGCCCAGAACTGGACACAGCACTCGAGGTGTGGCCTCAGCAATGCCGAGTACAGGGGCACAATCACCTCCCTAGACCTACTGGCCACACTGTTTTTGATACAAGCCAAGATGCCATTGGCCTTCTAGGCCGCCTGAGCACACTGCTGACTCATATTCAGTCTGCAGTCAACCAACACCCCCAGGTCCTTCTCTGCCTGACAGCTCTCCAGCCAGTCTCCCCCAGGCCCCCTCTCACCTTGAGTCCAGCAGAAGTTCTTTGAAAAAATGGACTTTTATTAAAAAACATGCTTTCCTACATAATGCCTAATAGCTTCTTGCATATCCCAGTGCTCTCATCTTTAGTATTAACTTTTCTGAGTGGTCTCTGTCTTGTATCTATACTCCAGTTCTGAATTCTATGTTATCAAGCTTATGTTTTCTCATTAACATTCATTTTCACATTCTATAAAAATATTTAAAGATCTTCCATTATGTTGAGTGTTGATAAAGCTCCTGAGAGTTGTTTACACATCAGAGTTGTTTCTTACTTTGTTGCTTATACAGAGCAGACTTGGGCATGTCATCTCCTGTTAACTGATTGCAGTTCACAGTCATCTTCTAATTGCCATATGTTCTTCTGCTACCACAGGTTTTATAGGTCCATTCTGAAATCTCATTTACCCTGTATTTTGTCTCTCCACTAGTGTTTGGAGATCTGTTATTTCTCAGTTTAAAACTGTTCTTACTAGTTGTGTTGGCTTTGATCCCAGGTTGCTATTCCCTTGGGCATTCAAGTCAGATTTATCTTTTGAAAAAATTACCTCCCTCAATGCTTGCATCTCAACAGTCAAGCATTACAGTGGTTTCCTTATACCACTCATCATTTAACCATTGGTTAGTTTATTCTCTTATTAGACTTTATACTCCTCTGGAGGTTTGATGTCCCAGAAATTCATACCAATGTCTATTTGTTTGCAAGTATTTCTTGAAGCAGTTAGTCCTAGATAGTTTGTTGGTTTGGGGTTTTTTTTCCAGTGCAAATTGGGCAGTATTGGTTTTGAAGGTTTGTCATTGTTTTCCAGATTTCCTTATGATGCTTCTCAGCTGCAGGTCCACCTGCCAGTTGCCCCTAAAAGACATAATACCATTTTTGGATTCTGATCCCCTTCCATGACCGGACTAACAGCCAGTAAAACGGAGACACTGCTCACACAGACCTGCCTTTCCACATGGTGCTCTGAATCTCCAGGCTTCTCCTCTGTGGGACATTTTTATTCTGTCTGGTCCTCTAAAGGTGCTTTCTGTTTTCTTTCAGTGGTTCTGTGTACTGAGTTGGTTCCTCTTCAGTTTCCAATGCCTGGCATTCTCATTGTTTTGTTTCAGAGCTAGAATCCATTTCGTTTCTTCTTGCCACCCTTGGTTTTCCTTTGATTCTTTGGGGCATCAATCCTCCTTCTCAGTTTTTTTTCATATTCACAAGTCAGTCTAGTCCTTTGATTTGTCCTTGTTTTTTTTCCTCTTCCATGTGCTGCCCTCTGGAGCTGGCAATGCCTTTCATCTGTGGTTGTTGTATACAGCAGAAGGTTTCATAGAGATGCTTCTCTCTTCCCTTTTGTCCCAAATAAACCATGTTAGAGCTGGATCCTACTATTTCATTATCTTGTATCCTTATCGTTGTGTGCTTCAGGGATAAGCATCATCATTTTTTTGAAGCCTCATTGTCATTACCTGTCCATCCCTGTCTTGGAGCTGCAAGCAGAAGAGCTGGTCACTCATCTGACATACACTCTTTTATTGTCTGTTTATTGAAATACCTGGGAATGCTGAATTGAATCCAGATTACCTGCTGGTATCAAAGGTGATGTAATCATTGTCCTGTATGTTGTGCCTTGAGACTTCATAATGTCTCTTGGTAAAGATACTACACATTATGTTTGCTACTGCAGTGTTACTGAGGCAGGGACAAGACCAAGTTGTGCCTCTGTTGTTCCACAGGAGTTTTTGTGTAATACATTAGCGACTATGTGGTCATTTATTTTGGCATGTATTATGTAGAAATATTAACTTACAGTGAAAAATCTCAACAGTATATTAAAAATATAAAATTATAGCAATTGTGACTGCACTCCAGAATTAAATGTGTACTTTGGCTAATCTGAATATTAGTGCAGTCCCAAATGTTTCATTTATTGCAGTGCAAATGTATTTGATGAAAAAAAGGAAAGAAAAGTTTCAACAAGAAGCTCCAAGTACAGAGAGGTGGGAAAATAGTCTCTAAACCAGAAATCTACCAAATCCACCAAATCCATCAAGATGGTGGTACCAGGACTTGGATGGAGTTTGTTGGAAATTTTTCAGGAGCTTGGTAATTTATGGATTTAGGAACTTACTGACAACTCAGAGTGAGTGCATGTTGCATATTGGTTGTGTGTGCTGTGGCAGGTGGTAGGGGTGGGGTGAACCTCTTTGAATGCCAAGAGAAGGATGTTTTGGGTGAAGAACATGAGTAAATGTGCCATGAGCAAAAAAGGTTTCTGCAAATGTGAAGAATTCCTCAAAATGTTTGAGATTTGCATCTAAATGAGAACAGAAAGGCAGTTTAAAAAACAAAAGAGGGAGGGGAGGGTAAGTGTTTAGAGAAGCACTGAAGAAATATCTTGCAAGAGAATACATCTGAAAAATTGATCTCCTTTTTATATGAGTGTACATTCAGAAAGAACTTGGTGAGTTTTTCCAGGTGGTAATTATTTTTGATGGGGAAAAATGTTGGAGGAACTTTCTCAGATCTGGTTATTGATGGATGAGGTCGCTGAGCAAGTGGAATAAATCTCGTGACAGGGACAACATTCACTCAAGAGCTCTAAAGAAACTTTGAATGTCTGAATGACTGAGATACATGACCAGTCATTTAAGTCTGTCTTGGTACTAAAGATGGCTAACGTGGTGCCAGTTTTTAAATGCTCTCTCTGGGGAAGGTCTAGCAAACTACATGTGAGTGAATTCAGTGTCAAGGGAGCTGGAACAAACTTTTCTGAAGAATATCAATATTAAATGGACAAGTGGAAAACGTATACTTGGAGAAGGCTTCATCTTTTGTTTAAAAAATAAAAAGAAAAAAGAAAAAAATCGTGTCTGTCAGTGTTCTCTGGGTTCAATAACCATATTTCCAAAAAACAGTTTATCAAGATTTCTCACCAAAATCTTCGTGGGATAAGAAGGAAGGTTCTCATATGAATAAATAGTGGATTATAAACTAGAGAAAAGAAAGGCATAGGTAAAACATTGTTTATCACAGTGGGAGGAATTTACCAATGAAGTATGCTATTCTGTGCTGCAGTGTACTTTTGAGCATATTCATAAATGATCAGAAAAAGAATGAATGCTGAGGCAACAAAGTTTGCTGATGATACCATCTACTGATGATAAAGGACTGCAGAGCAATCCAAGAATGCTATGATAAAGCAGCTGATTAAATTCAGTGTAGATTAATAGATAATGATGCCCTTAAGGGAAGGAAAAAAAAAAAGAATGGTCCTAAGTTTACATATTCTTGGATGGGTTGTGAGTTGACTATTACAACCCTAAATCTCATTCTGAGTGGTAATAGATAGGCTTATGGAAACAGGAGAGCAGTGCTCAGTGGCAGTCAAAAATCAGATGAATATTATGAATTATTGTGAAAGGAACAGAGAACAAATCAGAACCTCATTATGCCACTTTGCAAATCCATCATGTACAATCATTGTGAATATAGTGTGGAATGCTAGTTTCTCAAATTAAAAAGAATATTATTGACTGAGAGAAAGCATTTGGAGGAAATAAAAAAAAAAGATGGAGATAATATAAGAGTGAAGTATCTGAGGGGTTTGGGTTTTTTTATTTTTGAACATGAAAATAAAAAATGTGGGCTTATTTGCATGTGTGATGTGGCTGAAGAGACATTTTCTCCTCCGTCTCTCCCTGCCTTATTAACTGTCTCTTAAGCTCTTTTCCCGTTCAGTGGTGAGTTTATGGACAGATGTGGAATCAGAGTATCAGAAAAGAGGCTACTTTGTAGCTCAGGATTAACACTTGATATAAGGGACTTTTTACAGCGAAGGAAGCAGCTTTAGACATATGTGTGGAGTGCAGATGCTGCAGTCGTGGTGGAGGATCCAAAGTACTGTAAGAATGCTGTAAGAAAACATACATAAAAAAGGTTGGTGTCCCCAAAACGTGTATGAAACACATGGAGATGGTCATCATGTTGCACATTCTGTAAAACAACAATAAAAATAGTGCACACAGTTTGAGAAGAGACAGGACTTGTAGTGGAATTGTATCACTTTGCAAGCATTTACAAGACCTCAAGACATATCCAAGTGTGATAACACTACTGCTAGATTAAAATAATTCCTGATAAAGGTAATGGATAATATTATTCTGATATCAAATGGGACTTCTTTTTTCTTTTTGGTTGAGTTGAGTACTAACTAGCTCGTAAGCCACATTGAACTCACAGACAAGCATTAAAACAAAACATGGAGGTGGCCAAAAGAAGATGGATGCACTTCAGGGCAAGTGCTTTTGAACATAATATCCTAAAGGAATGTGGTAAATAAAAGTGTGGGTGAACAATAGCGATGTGAAAATGTGAAAACAGTGTGAAAACAGTGTGAAAACACATTAAAGGCTCAAGATGAAAAGCTGTGTGTAATAATAAAACAAAGGAAAACACTTTTCAACAGGAGAGGATAATTGCTGGAAGAATGAGGGAATTGGAAGAAATATTTCAGAACTTTATCCTTGAGGAACAGAAAAGGAAGTTTTTAGCATGCACAGAGGTAAATTCACTCAATTATTTCATGACTTGTGTCCTGCAGCAGAGTATGATGTGGCAAGTAATCCATAGGGTGGGTACAGTTGCTATAATCTGTAACAATAGCAGGGAGGAAAAAACACCCAAGAAAATATTTTCTAAATTTATATATCCTTAATAACTATATTTATATAAAAAAGGGAATATTTTCAGTACTGCAGTTGGAGATAGCCATTAAGCAGTGTTTGATGACCAATGTTTGCTTTTTAAAAAAAAAAAAACAACTAGAAAAATTATTCTTGATGCAGTGATAGAGGCTGGAAAGTGTTCTGGGGGAAAGAGAAGGTGTACAGGCATCTGTATATTTTCAGAAATCTGTTTGGAAAACACTGTTTCCTCAGACTGCTGTGTTAGTTATAATTGGCACCCAGTGCATTCTGCAGTAAGGAAAGTTACTGAGCACTAAGACCTGTGTACAGAACCCTTTGATTCAGGGCAAAGCTCTAGGAATGCTTTACTACATGATAGGCAGGAGGCTTTGAGGAGAGCTGGAGCTCTAAGCTGAAGTGACTCGAGGAAAGGTGCACGTGGTCTTGTGTGGCACCCTTCCTTGGGAGAGCCAAAAGTGCTTTAAACGGTCTCCAGCTGAGCAGTGCAGTGCAGTTTATGCTGTTAGGGCTCGTGCCCTAAGAATATGTCTATAAATAATGCTTTAGAAATGCACTAAAACTACAGGCAAAGAATAAAGCAGGAAAATCCATCTGGGGAGCTCAGGGGGAAAAAAGATCTCACGCAGTAAACGGAACAGTTACCAGCCTTGGCTGCCTATCTGTTCTTTCACTCCGCTGAGAAAGTCCGTCTTGCAAATACTGTCACTAGAAGGGTCACCAGAAAATCAAACCCATTTGGGCTAGCCCTCACCTACTTTAATAGTACCTCTTATTGGGAGATTAGGCTGTTTGCAGTGAAATGTGGGTACAACTGTGCCAGCACAGGGTTGTGAAGATAGTAAAGCCCCTCATGGAGAGTAACGTTGGGGTCTAGTTGACAGCGTACTTCAGCTTCAGATGGACAAAGTAAAGCTTGGTCTGTTGCCTGCTACCGCTTCTTTCTTTGCTCAGGGAACTGAAAGTATGCATGGTTACAGAGTCAGAATGCTATGTTCCAACTGCAGGTGTATACAGGCAAAGCAAAATGTAAGCCTCAGCATTTTGGTGTTCAGGAGAAGCCCATAATTCGTGAAAACAGTGCTGTGCCACGATGTTATAGAGCTGAGTGATATCTGTATTGGAGAAGCAGAAATAGGTTTGAGTATTGGAAGAAATAGCGTTCCTGATACATCTAGAGCCATTTCGGGGTGTCGTTTTTCTAAAATGAAATGGAATGCTGACTTACTGCTGAGAGAATATTATGGGAAATCTCAGAGCATTAGGTACTAGGTTATTTTATTTTTTCTTGGGAAAGGAAGATTCAAGTTAAATATCTCAAACTGCCTTTGCAAGAGGTTTTTGGAAATGGGTGGTGTAGAAACTCATGTAAGCTATAGCCAGTCTTATCTGTAGATTTTATACATTGAATGAAACGTGCTTTTGCCAGGCTTCTTGGCTCTGAACATTACAGACCTCAAGGCACAGAGTACTTTTGTCTCATTGTCCCGATTGAGTATTTCAGATTCAAATACTTTAGGCAGGAATTGTTGCAGAGCATCCTGGCAGAATTACTGAGGGCTTCATGTCACAGGCATTTTGCAAGGAGTGCTAAGTGAGTTCAGATCTCCTCAGTTGGAGAGTGGTTAAATAAACTCATGCACGTAATGGTGTGGCTGTTGTGAACACAGGGTTCTCTGCAGAAAAAAGAGCAGTCTCCTTGGTTTTGTGCCTAACTCTCTCCATTCCATTGCTTTGCTACTTTTGCAACACCCATAGTAAAAATGAAATGTTTCTTGACAGAGAAAATGAAATACTTTGTTTTGCTGCAAAATGAAAGTAGCTTTGCTTTTCCATTTTGAGGAGAAAACAAGCACATTCCTATCTGTGACTGTCAAGCTGACTTTTTCATTTTGCTTGGTCAGGTTTTTAAGTTCACTCTCCAAGCAGAAATCCAATGTTCACACAGCCCTGCTCTATCTCTCTTAGTAATCAGCTGCTCCCCACTTGCTTGCAGGATGAAGGGCTGAGTCTTAATTTGTGTCCTGGCCCTTACATGTGAGAGGGGAAGGGTCTGTGGCTGTCTGTGTGCTGCGCAACTCGGTGTGATGTAAAGCAGTGCCCCACACTATGGCATTATGGACACTTTCCATAATAAATGAAAGGAACAGGATAAAAGGAATAACATGCTACTTTCACTAAAATGTATTTAGACCAGTTAAATTGGAATAAGAAACATGTAAGTTGAAGTAACTCCATTTGTGAGATTTTTTAGTACTGGTTAATAGAATTAATGTTCTGTCTGTGGTAAAATGACATGAATCTGATTGGAAACAAGTCCTGAGTCTATAAATATTCTTCAGATCGGTAAAACTGTAAAACTTATATTAGCACATTCTGGGTGAACCATTAGGAAAGGTAGAATAAACATAGAGAATATTTTATCTTACAATACCTGGCTAGTCAGTGTTCAGCATCTGTCAGAGAATATACCTTAAAATGTGGCCACTGTAATGTGGAGATACCGATTACCTGCTTTTCCCCCCAGATTTCACTCATGTCACACAGGTGAATTTAGAATGAACTTAAGTTTTGACAAGGATAAATTGCACTTTGATGAAATGTGACTGTTTCAACACTTCCACAAAGTAATTGATTTTGTGTTAGAAAAGACCATTAGATCACTTAGTTCAAGCCGACAAGATAGCGCCCCCCCCCCCGATCATGATGTGCATAGGCCTTAACAACTCATGAACTGTTAGACTCTTTCAGAAGGATAGGCAACCTAAATTTAAAAATTGTAAGAGATGAATAATTATTCCATCTCATTGTTAAGAAATGGTGACTTAATTCTATTTGAAATTCCTCTGAGTTATGGGTTCTGCTTTTATTCTTCTCCACTAAAGAGCCTCTTAAGCACCCTGTGGCTTGTTTCAATGAATATACTCATGCACTCAAATGAAATCACTGCTTGATCTTCTTTTGTTAAACCAAACCAATGGAACTTCTGAATTTATTTAATGTAAGACTTAGTTCAGTCTGAATCACTTTTGCACTGGTTCTGCACATATATATTATTTCTGAAAGTAGAATTGCAATATCTTCATTGTAGTTCTCATCAATGACATGAAGAGGTAAAGTGTATCTTAGTATTCTTACACACTGATATTTTGATTACATGCATTGACAGTAGCCTTTTGTGTGGCAGAGCTGGGCTGGGTATGTTGTATTCAGTTGTTTAGGAGTTTTAATTCATGAAGTCACTGTTTACCTGAATACAGTTCTTTAGTCAAATGATGTGATTGGTGTTTCTTGCTTCTATATCCCTGACCATGTATTTGATTGTATTTAGGTATATGCTGTAAGAATTGGTTTAAACTTACTGCTTTTCAGATCACTCTGCACAATTGCCCTCTCTACCTTACTAAATGTTCTGCAGACTTTGATGGATCTACAAATCTGATAATCATTTAAATTTTATTTAATGCCAGATAATTTATGGAATAATGAAAGGCATCAACTTGTGTAACACACTAAATCATTATCGCTTGATCATTCTTAGTGACTATTTAAGTCACTAAATAGTTATTACAGAATCACAGAATCACAGAATCACAGAATTGTAGGGGTTGGAAGGGACCTCCAGAGATCATCGGGTCCAACCCCCCTGCCAAAGCAGCTCCCTAGCTCATATTGCACAGATAGGCGTCCAGACGGGTCTTGAATATCTCCAGAGCAGGAGACTCCACCACCTCCCTGGGCAGCCTGTGCCAGGGCTCTGTCACCCTCACTGGGTAAAAGTTCTTCCGCATGTTGGTGCGGAACTTCCTGTGGTCCAGTTTACAGCCATTGCCCCTTGTCCTGTCCCCACAGACCACTGAAAAGGGGTTGGCCAATTCCCCCTGCATCCCATACTTAAGATATTTATAAACATTAATTAGGTCCCCCCTCAGTCTTCTTTTCTCCAGGCTGAACAGCCCCAGCTCACTCAGCCTTTCCTCATACGGGAGCTGTTCCAGGCCCTTAATCATCTTCGTAGCCCTTCTCTGGACTCTCTCCAGGAGATCCCTGTCTTTTTTATACCAGGGAGCCCAGAACTGGACACAATACTCCAGGTGGGGCCTGACCAGGGCAGAGTAGAGGGGGAGGATCACCTCCTTCGACCTGCTGGCCACACTCTTCCTGATGCATCCCAGGATCCCACTGGCCCTCTTAGCCACCAGGGCACACTGCTGGCTCATGGCCAACCTGTCATCAACCAGGACCCCCAGGTCCTTCTCCACAGAGCTCTTCTCCAGCAGGTCATCCCCCAGAAATTATTACCTAATTTCCATTAGTTATTCAGATCTTTATTAATTTAACATGATTTGGAGTGACAGAGTGCTAATTTTTTTTTTTTTTTTGCCTCTGGTAAAATATTTTTGCTTCTTTGAAAAAATATTTTAGAGACTCCTTGTCCAGTGTTGACATCTCTCTTGTGTGGTCACTGAAATGGATTTTCAAACACCTTGGATCAAATGTGGAAGTTCCTAGCTTTTACCTCAGATATTTATGATACATTATTGTCAAACTGTTCTGGAACCACTGTATCACTGTGTCTGGAAGGACCTCAAGAGATTTTCTAGTTCAACGATCATTCACAAAGCAGGGTCACTTAAAGAAGGTTGCTCAGGACTTGGTCTTGAATATTTACAAGTACGGAGATTCCACAACATCTATGGGCAGCCTGGTCCTGTGCTTGACCACCCTTGAAGTAAAGAAGTTTTTTCTGATGTTTAAATGGAATTCCTTTTATTTCAGTTTGTGCCCATTGCCTGTTGCCCTGACACTGAATATGACTGGCTCTAACTCCATCATCTTTATCTCCACCTTTTTATACACATTGATAAGATCCCCATGAGCCTTTTCTTCTACATGCTGAACAGTTCCAGCTTTCTCAAACACTTCTTTTATGAGAGATGCTCCAATCTTTGTGGCCTTTCATCAGACTCACTTCAATAAGTCCACATATGTCTTATACGGAGGAGCCCAGACTGACACAAGACTCCTGATGTCTTCTCAGCATTTGTAAGCAAAGGCAGAGGATCCCCTCCTTCAGCTTGCTGGTGATGCTTTTCCTAATGCAGCCCTTTTGGCATGAGGGCACACTGCTGGCCTAAGGGCAGCTGCTTGTCCACTAGGACTTCTGGGTCCTTTTCTGTGGAGCTACTTTCCTGCTGGCTAGCCACTAATGTGTACTGGTGCATGATGTTACTCATCCACAGTGGCAGGACTTTGCACTTTGTTGAACTTCACGAGGTTCCTCTTGAGGATGTTTTGGATGGCAGCACACCTATCTGGTGCCTCAGACACCCCTCCCAGTTTTTATCATCAGTCTCACTGTGACATTAGCCAGCTCCCTCAGTACTCTTGAGTCACCCCATGAAGACCCATGGACTTGTGTATGTCCAATTTCCTTAACTTGATCCTCCCCCACCAAGAATAACTTTTCCTTAATCCAGATGTTCCTACTGGTCTCAGGGGTCTGGGATTCCTGAAGGTAAGTAATGTCAGTAAAGACCAAGGTGAAGTACCCTGGCCTTTTCCCATGTCTGCTTTCACCATGTTTCCTGCCCCGTTCAGTGTCAGGCCCACTTTTTTTACCTATTACTCCTTGTCCTGATTTTGGTTAGGATAGAGTTAATTGTCTTTCCTTTTGCTGTTTCTCTGCTTTTGCTTTTGGTAGGACTGTGAAAGCCCTTCTGTTGCCTTTTATGACCCTCCCTACAGTTCACATCAGGTGGGCTTTGCCTTTCCTAATCACATCCTTGTGCGCTCAGACAGTAACTGTACGTTTCTCCTGGATGACCTGTCCCTGCACCCATCTCTTGCATGCTCCCTTTTTATGTTTAAGTTTAGACAGGAGCTCCTTGTTTGTCTGCGTGGACTTCCTGCCACCCTTGCCTGACTTCCTACATGTGGGGATGGACCATTCTCAAGCCTGGAGGATGAGGTCTTTGAAGAACAACCATTCTGAAAACATTTGTATGTTTGGTTGCAAACACCAATGGGAGAGTCTTGAAGCTGCAAATGGTGCAGGAATGGAACTGTTAAAATTAGGCATTGTCAGTTTCTGGGTTAAGTGGAAATACCACAGAAATGCTGTTTCCTTTAATTTCTGTCAGAAATACAGGTGTGTGTCTGTAAAAACATAAACTGAAAGGTTATGGAGAAGCAGATCCAAACTTATCTGTCAAGCTTTGGCTTTGAACAAAAAGCATGAAAGTGTAGGGTAGCTGGAAATTTAAATGGACTGTAGAAAATCATCTTTGATCTTGCAGACTTTCTCTAGGTATGATGTAATTCCTGACAGGCCTCCAGGTCAATGAATATGCCTTCAATTCAAACAAATGCAACTTTTTTCCTAAGATACAAGATAAATTCCATGGTGTTTAATAACATAGTTGATGCTTCTGATTACCATTGTCCTTATCAGACAATCAATTCCTGGTTTGCAGATCTGTATAAAACAGCATGCAAAACTGCATTTCACTTTGCATTAATAGGAAAGATAACACATTTTACGTGTTGTTGCATTTTTTAGAGATAGCAAGGGAAGAATAACCTCTAACATTTTGTCTTCTTTTGATGGTCCTCAGTGCTCAGCTGCTGAAGTTTGGGAAGAGAGGTTTTTTACAATTTCTCTTCTTTAAGATTAGACTGCACTATACTTTGACATCACTTCCATGAAGACAGATTAGAAGTATCATATATTCCAGTCCTGCAATCTAGCAAAAAAAAAAAAAAGAGAAGGCTTTTTGAAGAAGAAAATGTATACTTATAATGTTTAGATTTCAATTCAAATAAATAATTCAATAAAAAAACTTGAAAATAGAAAAACTTCTGTATTACATTTAGATACTGTATATAGCTGAGAAGCGTGTATGCTTCAGTGAAAGCAATAGGAGTTTAGGGATCTGGATGCATGAGGAAGTTCATTTTGGGTGTGCTGTCTCATCTCAGGCTCACTCTTTGGTTGCTTGTTCAAAATATTTCATATTTGTCTTTTCCATTAAATTTCACTCTTGTAAGTGCATTGCTTTAGCATAGCGATGTCTAGAAGACAGCCAGCTCTATCATTATTCAAATATGAAAGTTGCATAAGGAGAACAGGATATGCCGGTAAGAGGAGGTAATGGTCTGTTTTGTTTTATCTGATTGTTTTAGCACCTTGCAATTTCCTCAGCCATCAGACTAGCCAAAAAACTATGAGTCTGAAAATCAGAAAAAGATGGGGAAGTAATCTGATGCTGTTGGTCTTATATATTTTGGCAACAGACTGTGAAAATGTGCAAGAATGTTTGCAAGTGGTTTGAATGAGTATGTGGAAAGATGTGGATCTGAGGTACCTTTTTAAAACGAAAATAAAACACTCTTAACACAAGAAGAGCTTTTTATGTTTCCCTGGTGTGAAAATTATTAGCAGCTACAGGCAGTCCCCATCTGGGAATTTGGAACCTACTGTCTGGTCTTTCAATCAGATTAGTTGGTGATACTAGAAGGAACGACTGATAGTGGAGGAGCTGTGCATAGCTTATGATAACAAAAGACTGAGTCGGCAACATGTGGCTGGCAGCTCACAGACATCTGGCAGAAGCCATTTTCCTGAGGAATTAATTTCTGTTAAAACTATATTCCAAATCTTTCCTTCTCCACTTGCAGGAAATTAGATGAAGAAAAGTACTGTATCCGAGTTTCAACATTAACTTGAGAGGAAAGGAAAAATGCTAGGTTTGGCCTTTTTAATTTTTCTTTGTACTATCTTAAGAAGGACTAATCTGTTGGTTCTAGGCTTTTTATTTTCGGGGGGAGGGGTAGGGGAGATAAGGAAGATTAGATTATTTTTCTTGCTCTATTTTTATCCCTAAAGCTATTTGGGATGTTATGGCATGACTAACTGATGGGATCCAGCAGCTTCATGTTGCTCCTGGGGAATGATACAGCTGCAAGTCTGGTTTAAAAAAGAAAAAAGTCCTGGTGGAGAGTTTTCCTTTGGTTGTGAATTTCTCCAGTGGTGCAGAGCTGACACAGGATTTCCAGTTCTTTCTTTCTAGCTGGGGCTTGAAGAAATGAAAGAGGATGGACAGAGCACAGCCTTGTTTGGGCAGGGATTACTGTAACTTGTGAAGAAGTTTGTAAGTTACAGTACATTGAATAGGCCGAGATTTTAACTCCTCTCCTTTGTTTTGCAAGCACCTTCCCTAGGAGGATATAGGGAAGTGATATGGGAGGCTGGGATTTTTCTGGTTATAACTGAAGGGATGGTAAAGTTAAATATTTAACAAGAGAATTTTCTTCTGTGTACCAGTAGTAGACTTGTTCTGACTGAGCAATTGTATTCAATTTGTAAATAGCTCAAAAATTGCTGTTTCAGTTTCAGATGTAAAAAACAGCTCGTTTGTTTGACAGGTTGTTTGGACTTTAAAATCATCATGTGATGTTTTAAGAAATAATTTCATTTCTGACATATTTTACCTCCAATACTGATTATTCAAAAAACCCAAACACATAAACGAGAGAGAGGGGTTTGAAACAGCCTGGATAATATATTAGGACCTATTCACATGTGCCTTTTTGGCTGCAGTTGTGCTGGCCCAAGAAGTTACCTCCAGCAATTTGTTACTGCCATCTGCTTGAGTTTGCCGTCTTCTGTGAGCCACTGGCTGAGCTGCGTGTGCCAACTAAATGAGTCATGCTTTAATTAAAGTTATATAGGCTATGCTAAATAGTAGTCTTGAGTTTGTGATTTTTGCTGTTGAGCACATTTGACTCACCCAAATGTTGTATGTGGCAGGTCAGAGAAGGTAGTGATCTCTGAGCACATCTGTACTATCAGATGTAGTCCAGGTCTATTCATTAGTAGCCAGCTTGCATCTCAACCCACGTAGACATGGCACTGTGCTTATGTCCAGCTATATTTATCTTCCTTCCAGCAACATTTACTAGTAGGGTTGTAGTGCCAGAGCTACCCAGCTTCCCTGGGTCTTGTAACAGTTCTTTTAGCAAGTGACTACTGAGCAGGGAAGGAGCTTTGGGATTGCATGGGCCACCTAGGAGTTATATGTGCAATTTCCATTTGAAGTGCAGCCTGATGTTTGTTTTGTCCATTACTTAGCTTTCTAAATCATTCTGTTCTTGCCCTCTTGATAAAAGCGGTCCTCTTTTGATATGTATCCAGAATTGCAAAATTCCCATTCAAACTCATTCTGTCATAGCTCTTTTCTAAACCCTCTAGGTGTTTAGTAGAGTATTTCTGCAGCAACTTACATTATGCATTTGAAAGATCAGGGTGATGCTGTCCGTCCCAGTGTTCTCCTGTGAAATGAGTAGGTGAGGCTCCTAATTGGTGATGTTTCATTTGAAGAAGTACAGGGTGGGTAGGAGCCACTTGTCCAAAGATGAGCTTTCATTGACAATTCTGATGCCTTCAACAGCTGACTTCCAGTACCACAGAGGTACAGAAGTCTTCTGTTCCTTGGGCCATATCTGCCATGCTGATGTCTCAGGTACCTCAGATGTCTGTAATGGCACTTGTTGCCTCTGTTTGGCAGCAGATATTATTCACCCATAATGTCAGTGACTTCAAAGGTAGTTGGTGAGTCTCCCTGTTCAGCGGAATGGATGTTCTCTGAACAAGGCAAAAGACTAGGAAGATCTGTTTAGAGATCTGAAGTGGTGTATGTACGTTTGTTTGAATGGCAATGCAGGAATTAACTAAACAATAATGTAGAAAGTCAGGAATAAAATAAGGCAAGAAAAGAAAAATCAAAATGGGAAAAGAATTAAGTAAAGATTGAAGGAAATTAAAAAGTTAATTCAGAAACTTCAAGGAAAAAGCCTGTTTTTCTGCAGGAAGTCTATTAGCAATCAGCAAAATGATTAAATTAATGAAGACTTATAATGAGTGAAATTCTGAAACATTTTAAACCTCCATCTCTAATAAGAAAAATGTTTAATAAAAAGTGTCCTCAGAAATTTGTATAACTTGAGGTTTATATTATTTGGAGAGTAACATCATTAAAATTACCCAGACATGCAGAAGGTACACCTGAAAAATTTAATTGACTTTTTCTAGCTCTTAATTTTATGGGCTTACAACCAGAAAATAATTATAAAGGCCAAGAAAATGCTGGAAGGTATATGCATGTATAATCTGCTGCTCTAGATAGTCATCTTAAGGAGTTAGCAGATAAAATCTGTCACATAATTTTATCAAAATTATTTCAGAAGCCCTGGTGACTGCAGATAGACTGAAAATAAATCCAGTGTAATGTTAGGTTTTAGGAGAGTGCCATGCCAATGAAGTTCTCTGATGATGAGGAAGGCACTAAGCCTTGCATAGATACAGTTTCTTCAGATGGCTCTGGTTCCCATTGTGGACGATGTAGAATCACAGACTGGTTTGAGTTGGAAGGGACCTCAAAGCCCATCTAGTTCCAACCCTCTGTCAGGGGCAGAGACACCCTTTTCTAGACCAGGTTGCCCAAAGCCCCATCCAACCTAGCCTTGAACACTGACAGGGAGGGGGCAGCTACAACTTCCCTGGGCAGCCTGTGCCAGGGCCTCACCCCACTCCTAGACAAGAATTTCTCCCTAATACCCAATCTAAACCTACCCTCTGTAGTTTAAAGCCATTACCTCTTGTCCTATCACTCCATGCCCTTGTAACCAGCCCCTTGCCACCTTTCTCATAGGCCTCTTCAAGTACTGGAAGACCACTATAAGGGCTCCCCAGAGCCTTCTTTTCATGCTGAACAAGCCCAACTGTCTCAGCCTGTCTTCATAGGAGAGGTGCTCCAGCTCCCTGATCACATAGCTGGCTTGAAATCAGTGATGCTGAAGAGAGCAATCTTTGTTTATGCCTTCCACACCTGTTTTCTCCTGCCTGGTTTAGACAAGGACATCACTGCAGATGGTTCCACAAACAGAGAATGCCCACGGAAATGGGAATGATCTCCTTCACCAGAGGCAGGGACTCGCCATGTGTCCTGGTTTCAGCTATGATGGAGTTAATTTTTTTTAGCAGTGGATGGAATGCCATGTTTGGGTGTTAGGATGAGAACAGTGCTGATAGCACCCTGATGTTTCTGGTTGTTGCCGGGCAATCAAGGACCTTTCTCAGTTCTTCATACTTCCTTACTAATGAGAAAGGAGGGGACGCAGCCAGGACAGGTGACCCGAATTGGCCAAAGAGGATATTCCATGCCAGTTACGTCATGCTCAGTATAAAGGGGGACTGGGGGGAAGAGGAGGAGACAACGCCAGGACGTGCAGTTTCTGGGGACGGTCGGGTTCCGGGACGGCTCTAAGCTGTGCAGCCTGAGTTCTGTGGTTTGGTGAGAAACTGCATTGTGTATCACCAGTTTCATCTATTTTGTGCTTTAAACTCCTGTTATTGTTATATCTAGTTTTCTGTTATTGTTTAGTAAACTATCCTTATCCCAACCTGCGGGGTTCTGGTTTCTAGGTTGTGGTTTATTTTCCTCCTTTCTTCCTTCCCTTTTCCCCCTCCCCCAACTTTCCTTCCCCCATCCTTTTAAAAGTACAAGCGACTGTGTGGGGTGCGGCCCTCAGCTGGGGCAAAACCACGACACCGTGGCAGAAACTACCAAGAGTGTGGATGTGAGGTGTGAGCGGCCTACCATAGGTTTAAAAATCTGCACTGTCAGAGATGGCCTGAAGTGAAGGTGTTTCTGTCTTGGATTTAGGGATTCTGGGGGCCGTGAGGTAACGTTTGCAGTGGTAAATGGACTGGAGGCAATACTGAAGCGAAACCCCAAAACATGTACTTGCCAGGGGCAGGGAATACAAAAAGGCCTCTTCTGTGACTTCCTGGCTAGTGATGCCGTGCAACTTCAGATATTGCAGGCACATGTGTGTAGCTCCTTCAGAATGCTCACTGGCATCCTATGACTTCTTTTGCAGAGATTTCGTATTTTTCACTTTGAAGTTGCATTTCGTGATGCTTCTCTAATAGCTGGCAGCTGCGAGTTCCCAGACCATTCCTCTGTGTTGCTACCATGAGATCTTCCTGGTAGCAAACTTTCAGCTCAGCTCCCTGCAGATGTCTCCCAGGCCTGCAGTCTCTATGAGTCCACAGGCTGCTCTGATTTACTGTTTGACACAGTTATTACCTTTTTTTTTTTCCTGGTCATAAACAAATTGTACTAGTCAACTCATCAGAAGGCTGCTTTGCAGCTCGACAGGCTGGGATTTTACACTGTGCCAGTAAGGTACAAGGTGCAAGGATTGTGCTGAAGGACCATCTTAGGTAGAGGATTGTAACGTGTCATGGTTCATAATCATCTTGTCTGTGTTTCTTACCTATCTCTGTCCCTTAAGGGAACAGTTTGGTTTATTCCACACTGGAGCTCAGGAGTAAATTCTGATGTGTATGTTGAGGCTGGCTGGGGGATCAGGCCATTCCAGAAAACCAGGCACCAAACCAAACTGGCAGACTTTCTTAAGCTTACCTGTGAACTTGGATCTACTTCTGAATAAGTGACCAGGGCAGCAGTTCCCCTGTTGTCCATGATGTGTTCTGACTTACCTGGAAATAGAATGTGAGTGAAGAAATGAAATTCTCTCCTTTAACTCCATCTTTTACAAAAGGTGAGCACTAGAATATAGTGATTGTGATGATGAGTTATGGAAGTGATAAGTTCTCCTATGTTTATATACAGAAGTGTTTCTCGGGCAATGTAAAAGTATGCTGTATCACAGGTCTGCAGTATGATGCATGACTTTTATAGATTACAGTACATTTTTAGTTTTGGGGAGTTGATCTTTAATTACTGTCTTACACAGAAAACAGTTACATGGGAAATGTCCAGCAGCATTCTTTCTAAATATTGTAATTTGATGGATGTCCTTATAAAATGTTTTTCACAGAATCACAGAATAATAAGGTTGGAAAAGACCTTTAAGATCATCAAGTCCAACCATTCACATACTAAACTAAACCATATCCCTAAGTACTTCATCTACCCTTTTTTTGAACACATCCAGGGAAGGTGACTCAACCACCTCCCTGGGCAGCCTGTTCCAGGCCCTGACAACTCTTTCAGTAAAAAATTTTTTCCTAACATCCAATCTAAACCTGCCCTGGCACAGCTTCATGCCATTCCCCCTTGTCCTATCTCCTGTCACCTGGCTGAAGAGACCATCACCTACCTCTCTATAACCTCCCTTCAGGTAGTTGTAGGTGGTGATAAGGTCTCCCCTCAGCCTCCTCTTCTCTAGGCTAAACAGCCCCAGCTCCCTCAGCCGCTCCTCATAGGATTTGCCCTGCAGCCCCTTCCCCAGCCTGGTTGCCCTTCTCTGGACTCGCTCCAGGACCTCCATGTCCTTCTTGTGGTGAGGAGCCCAGAACTGGACACAGCACTCGAGGTGTGGCCTCAGCAATGCCGAGTACAGGGGCACAATCACCTCCCTAGACCTACTGGCCACACTGTTTTTGATACAAGCCAAGATGCCATTGGCCTTCTTGGCCGCCTGAGCACACTGCTGACTCATATTCAGTCTGCAGTCAACCAACACCCCCAGGTCCTTCTCTGCCTGACAGCTCTCCAGCCAGTCTCCCCCAAGCCTGTAGCGCTGCATGGGGTTATTATGTCCCATGTGTAGCACTCTACACTTGGCCTTGTTAAACTTCATCCCATTGGACTCAGCCCATTGGTCCAGTCTGTTCAGATCCCTCTGAAGAGCCTCCCTACCCTCAGGCAGATCAACACTTCCTCCTAGTTTAGTGTCATCTGCAAACTTAGTGAGGGAGCATTCAATCCCTTCGTCGAGATCATTGATAAAGATGTTGAACAAGACTGGACCCAGGACTGAGCCCAATTGTGAATAAAGTGGCAATGTTGAATACCTGTAGCACAGATAAAGAACTTCAGCAGTGATGTGTGAATGAGCACTTGTAAATAGGCTGTTCAATGTGTATTATTGATGAGCGTAGAGTCATAGAATCATGGAATCATTTAGGTTGGAAAAGACCTTTAAGATCATAAAATACAACCACAAACCTAACATTGCCAAGTCCAACACCCACCTCATTACAGTCTCCTTTCTGGTAGTTGTAGAGACCAATAAGGTCTCCCCTCAGCCTCCTTTTCTCCAGGCTAAATAACCCCAGTTCCTTCATCCACCCCTCACAGGACTTGTGCTCTAGACCCATCATCATCTTCGCTGCACTCCTTTGGACACTCTCCAGCACCTCAGTGTAGTGAGGGGTCCAAAACTGAACACAGTTTTCAAGGTGTGGCCTCACTAGTGCTGAGTAGAGGGCGACAATCACTTCCCTAGTCCTTCTGGCCACACTATTTCTGAGACAGGCCAGGATGCTGTTGGCATTCATGGCCACCTGGGCACACTGCTGGCTCATGTTCAGCTGACTGTTGGCCATCACCCCAGGTCCTTTTTCACCAGACTGCTTTTCCAGCCACTCTTCCCCAAGCCTGTAGTGTTGCATGGGGTTGTTGTGACGCAAGTGCAGGACCCAACACTCTTATCTTGTTGCACCTCATACAATTAGCCTTGGCCCGTCCATCCAGCCTGTCCAGGTCCTTCTGTAGGGCCCTACCTTCAAGCAGATCAAAACTCCTACCCCACTTAGTGTCATCTGCAAACTTAGTGAGGGACCGCTTGATCCTCTCATCCAGATCATTGGTAAAGATACTAAAAAGAACTGCCCCTGGTACTGAGCCAACTGGATTTAACTCCCTTTGCTACAAATCTTTGTGCTCATTCATCCAGCCAGTTTTTACCCAGCAAAGTGTGTGCCAGCAAGAGCCGTGAGCAGCCAGTTTCTCCAGGAGAATGCTGCTACTTCTGTGGCAAATGACTTCTGTGGAGGTATTTAATATGGGCATAGAGAGCAAAAGTAGCTAAACCTGACTTTCCTCTTTGTCTATAAGTAATATAGAAGGTAGATGGTATGTGATTAAAGTGCTTATGGTAATTCTGCTTTCCTTCTGCCCCGCAATGATATTTGTGCTTTTATCTTCATGATTGTTGATCTTTTTTGTCCATTTGAATAAGCAAACAAAATAGGATGAAAAACTTCCCTAGCTACCCCATTCAGATTGTTTGTTTCCTAGGAAATGCTTCCCAGCTTCCTAGAAGAACTTTGTATGAAGCAATACTATGAATTAGTTACTCTTGTCTTAAACTTTCCAGCCTGTAAGCTTTGAGGTGCCGAGAGTATACGTGTGTGTGACCAGTACCTGATGGGTTGAGTCGAGTTTATGGCTAGGGTGAGTGGACAGTAGAAACAGAAGCAGTTAAATATTTTTTCCTAAAGGAAAAAAAACAAACACCTCTCCCAGAGCTTAAAATATTTCTCTTATTGCATTCTGTGTGGTTACCCAGGTCTTAATTTTCTGGTTTCACAAGATGCCCTAAAAATCCCTCTTGTTCCCACCAAGTAAGACAGGTAGGTCATCACATTCTTTACAAAAGCTTCTGATCACCAGAGGTATAACTGTGAGGATGTGAACTGTCTAGGGATGATAAGCATGTCATCACTAATCTCACCCTTGCCTTCATTGTGCCTATGTGATATGCTTACCTGTCTTGCTGATGCTTTTCTTTGTGTGTGTGTGCTGTGTTCGGTGCGTGAGCGAACTGGCTGTTTCTCTTTTGCAGGGTGCAGTTATCTCAGCAAAGTAAAGTAGTACAGGCTCTGAGGGCCACTTCCCTTTCCTGTACAAGGCACCAAAAGTGAGGCAAGCAAGGGGAAATGGCCAGCCCCTTTTCAGTGGTCTGTGGGGACAGGACAAGGGGCAGTGGCTGCAAATTGGAGCACAGGAAGTTCCACACCAACATGCGGAGGAACTTTTTCACAGTGAGGGTGACAGAGCCCTGGCACAGGCTGCCCAGCGGGGTGGTGGAGTCTCCTTCTCTGGAGATATTCAAGACTCGTCTGGATGCCTATCTGTGCAATATGAGCTAGGGAGCTGCTTTGGCAGGGGGGTTGGACCCGATGATCTCTGGAGGTCCCTTCCAACCCCTATGATTCTATGATTCTATGATTATTAACTGTCAGGCTACAGTTATTAAGAATCCACCTTAGGATGAGGAAGGTACATATAACGTACTTTAAATGAGATAAAACTGCAGCTACAACTTAATAAAACTCTCATGTTTTGAGTAGTCCCTGACCTGAGAGCATAACACAACAATTAAGTGCTGGAGTCACGCTGGCCAAGGCATATGCAAGTAACTAGACACTGAGCATTTCAACAGAACATTAATACAACCTTAGTGCTAACAAGGATGGAATGGAAAGAGCTCATGCTGATGTGAATACTGGTAGTAACAGGCTACAGATCATGAGTTTAAACAAACAAACAACAGAGAAAAAAGTCATGCCTTTGGAAGACTAAGCCATCAATACACATGCTGTGTACGCTCACCAGAAGTCTGTGGAAAAGATGGTTGCAGTAACTCCAAGAATGGGGAGTAAGAATGGGGTTTTTCAATGTTCTGGAGAGAAATAAATATTGATAGCTGAATTTATTACTTTGTTTATTTTCCTATATTTTGAAAAAAAACCCACCAAAACCAAAAAAACAGTTGAATGAATGATTGATTTCCTGCCCTTCTCTCATTCAGATCACTAGATAAAATGACCATTCATTCCTTGTTTCTGGAGCAAAGTTTTGTATTTGAAGTTTTACACTGCTTGAAAAATAGAAGTAAATGTCATTCGGTGCAACTCTAAACTTCCAATAAATAAAACCCTAAAATGTTTGGAAACTGTCTTGTATAGTCTTGCATGCTTCATAAAAAGTCTGAGAAATACAGAATCCTATATATTTTTTTGTTTCAAATTTAAATGTTTCATACATAAAAAGATAATTTGTAGTATTGTCATTTAAAAATGCAGTGATAAAAAGAAATACTCCTGAAAAAATGTCACTATATAATAATAAGTCACATCTGGATGTTAATGAAATATTAATGTTATGATAAGAAAAGTACCTCTTTCCCATCTTTCTTTTATCTCAATTGTTTAATATTTAATACTTTATAATAGAGAGATAGACTAGACCAAAGTAGAGTTTGATACTGTTTTATTATGCATGATTTTATTACCAGATAAGAGTATTTTTAAATGTTTAGAATATTATAGGATCAGATACAGAATATTTAAAGCTATATAATGCATTATGAAGTCCAAGATGTTCAGTGCCAAAGGAGTCTAGATATAAACCCAGATTTTTTAAGAGTGTCATCATTAATAGAAATATCTTCATCTATGTTCCTCTTGGGTCCCTTCCAACTTGAGGTATTCTGTGATTCTGTTTCATTGTTGCTATACATATAACAAGAGTTGGGGTTTTTGTTTGTTAGAAAAGGTGGTACTTTGGATGCCAGATATGGAGTGTCGCATAAAGAAGTCTGAGTTAAGCCTTATCAAAATGTTAGAACGCAGTATCTGGAACCGGATGAAGCGTATGATTGACAGCTGCATAGAGACAGCTTTACTTATGAAGTGATCCCACTAACCGAATCTGTCAACTGAAGAGAGTAATTAAATGCCTAGACAAAAAGTGTTTTGGGTTGGTGCTACATAATTTCATTTAACTGATGTATCCTATTGGACTTTGCTGACTGTATTCTTCATTGCAAAACTAAACCAGGTAACTACTAACCAAGGGCAGTACTAGAACATCACAGGATGCACAGCGGGCTTACACAGACATCGTTTTCCAAATCAAAACGGATATTGAAAAATATTGAGAGAGAACACAGCCTGGAAAAGAAACCTGGAAATACGTGAGTGGCCACAGGCACACTTCAGGGAAACAGAAACGTTCATCTGAATCAGATTGCTGAATGGAGTTTAGCCATCAAGTGCTTGGCAGTTGCTATTTCAACATTTTTTAAGTACTCTGACATAATGTCATGTAATAGTAGTTTGACAGGATCTCTGCCCCTGCAGATTTTTGAACTGTTAAATTCTTGGAATAGGAATCAGAAGTAGCCATGCAAAAACAAATTGAAATCATGAGAAAGGAGATTTGTGGCAAACCAGTGACCCTGTTGTCTCCTTTGAAATGGTGGAGAGTACATAACTCACATACAGTTTGGACACTGCAGATCTTTGATGTAAGGATTTCTTCTACTTGGTTCACATCGACCTTTCCAAGAAGAGCAATGAGGCTACACAGTCCACCAGAAGCTGTTTGTGTGGTTTAACTCTGGTACATCACACAGACCAGTGTTTCACTGTCTCCCTCTATTTTGCTGTATATCTAATCCCTCTGCTTTATGCTGCTGAAACTTAGATTGTAACCTCTTGGGAACAAGGACCAACTTCTTGTTCTAGCTTTAGTTTCTGATGCCCATCAGCAATACCTGGCCTAATGTAAGACTTGACAGTGATTTGGGCTGAAAAACCTAGCAATTCCCAGTTTAAGTGAATCGTCGGAGCTGAAAAGTGTGTTCCGTGCTCGCAGGGAAGTTAACTCCCTAAAGAGAGGAACATTGTGCTAGCCAGAAAGAGGCAAAGTACAACTCAGGTAGCACCTTAAAAGTATGATTTTTCTGTTACCCAAACAAAATGTTGTAAATCTGAGTTGGGAAAAGCATCTTCCTCTATATTACTTACTTACATGAATGAAATTATGTGATAAAACCACTTTCATACACAGATTCTGTTACATCTGATACAAACAGATCATTGCAAGTTATTGTTTCCTCAAAACCACCTATTAATTAAGCACATAATTAAACCCAGTTACCTGTACGCTTCATTAAAGGACAGATTTGAAACACCAAAGATATATTTGATAGATAGGTAAGTGCCTAGCGAGATTTTTCAGAAGGGTTAAAATTCTGTGCTTGAAACATCTTGAGTCACTTGAATAACCTCACAGAAGAACCAGAAGTGAATAGGTATTTGAGAGTAGAGAAACTCAAGACTCTAAGCCTAATAGTAGTTTAACAGAAAAATTTATTTACATAGTGAGAAGGACAGCTAAAAAATCCACCCTCTTGCAGGGATTATCATTAAATGGTGTGAACGAGCCTAGAATTCCTGTTTTGTGATCAAAAGAAAAAGAAAACTTTGTTCAATAAAAGGAGGAAGAAGCTTTGAGCTATTTCTTAAGTTAATATTTCTGCCCTTATTTTAAGCATTTGGTCTTGGCAGTGTAAGATCTTACTCTGTGGGCAGCTTTAAGCTCCCTGAGGAGTCAGAAATGGCTAGGTGTGCTCTGAGCATGGCTGATCAGCTCCTGCAACTACACCGAATTTAACAACAAGGGAAAAAAAACCCCAAACACCCTTATGCTGGCAATAACTTTTGCTATGCCTGATGAGTAATAAAGAGCCTTTCTCAGAAGAAGAGGTTCTGGGTTATTCTCAGCCTGAGGGAGTTTGAAATCACAGGTGAGACTGATATTGATTTTAGTGGTCCAAATACTCACTTCAATTTATTATTTTTATTTGCAATTGTATATTTTGAAGTGGATGGGAGCTGTTTCACCCCCCACACTGTCTCATAGTCAGGAATTCTCATTTTAATTGCCTTGACTTAACTTGCCTACCAAAACTGTGACGCTGAAATCCCAGACCCCAGAACTTCAGTATAAAGAAACAGGCAAAGGAAGAAAGGAGAATCATTGCTTCCTTGCAGCAGGTTGCAGTGTTGGGTCGTTCAGCAGTCAATAATTAAATGGGCAGCACCCTAAACCAGACGTATTTCACTCTTAGTGTGAGCTCTGTCATCCTTCTTGGGGATTAATAGTTGTACGGAGTGGCTCCTTCAGCAGTCAAGTGCTTTTTCACGTGAACCTTCCCTTTGCTGCCTTCTGGGAGTTAAATGTGCTGGCTGATGGACTTAAGTCTTCTGGAGCTGGGCACAGAAAAAGAATGTCCCACTAAAGGCTAAAATGCTTAAGTTACTTTTTATCATTTATGTACAGTTTCCCTGGTGTATATATCCAAGATTAATGACTGTCTGGTGATTTGACCATTCTACAGACTGTATGGTTAGTCCTACCATAATAAATCCTGCTTGAAACAATAATGGAATAAACCAGGATGTAACATTTTGAAAGACCAAATACTATCTTCTCATGCAAATGAAGGCAAGTGTGTAAAACATTGAAAGACTATCACTGGAAAAATAATGAAGACTAGCACTTTCCTGTGGACTTTCACCTCCTTCATTCTGCATCACCAATTAATAGTGGGCTGGAATTTTGAAGAGGGATTTTTTTGACATTCACATTATAGGTGACATAATTTTTAGCTATAATCTGCAGTATAGTGGAACACTAACAGAATTCTTGCAGCATTGTTTTCTTCCATAAATACTGAATTTGCTGAATATGCTGACAAAATGGCTGATGTGATCCTTAGGTATTAGCACAGAGGATTGATGTGTAGGTAATTTTTACCTCTTTAAACCAAGTCACAAAGACAGATATTGAGAAGCTAAACACTGCTCTGTTCCCTCCAGTCTGGCTGTGATCATATTTTAAAAGTGGGGCCAGCACATAAATGAGCTGCAAAAATGATGTAAAGGCTTTCGAAGGGCAGACTTGGAAACCTCCAGCTGTTCAGCTAACAGAAGGAAAAACAAAAGGTTGTGGTCACTTGATTGCTGTGTGTAAGTATTTCTGAGGTGAAAATAATGCTGGCTGTTGGAGAAATCCTCATTCTGCTTGGAAAGGCACAAGGAGAGTGACTCCCCGGGAGCTGCTGCCATGCAGCAACAGTGGGCGGGCACTGACATATACTGTGGGGTGAAGGGGGGATCCTTGACCTGATGCATCTTGGCAAGAACTAGGGCAAATGCTTCTTTAGTCAAGTTGAAGCTTTTCAGTGCAGCCTAGGATAGCTGGAAGATGTGTAACGTGAGTTGCAGTAAGTCAGACTGAGTGGTTGAAGCATCCATTTAGGGCTTAAATTATCTGATTATTTTTCTTTAAGGACTGCTTTCTCCTTACCTTTTAAATTTTAGACTTCACCCTTGGGTCCTCAAGATAGTCACAGATGCTAGTTCTATTTCTGCTGCCTTCACTTTATGTCAGCAGTTTAAGAAGTGGAGACTATTGCCTTTAGCTCCAGGATACCCTATTTCTGTATTTTTTTCATGGATATGTTTTCCTAAAACAGCCCTCTGAGATCAGTGTCCCTATCTTTTACTCTTTGGACTGTGAAAGGAAGGTCATGTCACTTTGGGAAACTTTTTTTATATTCCTGTTTACTGCTTTTACAGTATAGAATGTTTTGCAGGAAAAATGATCTATGTTTGTTTAGCAGACTCTGCTTAGGCATCTTTCTATTCTTAAGATAATCCCATATACATTGCTGTTCTTTTGCTCATTAATTTTTTTAATAAATAAAATGAAAGAAATTTAATTTTAGGCTGTCATTGTTAAAAGATTTCAAATAAGGGAGAGCAGTTGCTTTAGAAATTGGAAAACTTGCTATGTTTCTAGTTTGGACAATTGGGAGTGAAAGAGAAACCCTGCTCAGAGAGAGAGAGAGAGAGAGAGAGAGAGACTTACTTTATAAAGCTTGTGGGATTTAAGGAAGTCTAATATTCTGAATTTTGGGGTTTTTTTTAAAGAACTTCCCTGCAGAGGAAAATGCCCATGACGGTGCTATCAGGAACATCTGACAGTGGCAAGACCATCTGCTTTCTTTCACCCAGTTGTTGAATCCTCTAGAGAAAAAAGAAATCTCATCTCTGTGAGGCAAAATGACTGAACCTGGAACCTAAAATTGTTAGCCTCTTACTGAGGGGTTGCCTCTAAAGGATGAGAAGATGCTGTGAATGGTACCTACAGCAGGAGTTATAAAAGTCTCTCACAGACTTGCAGTGGTAACTACTGCATCTTACACTGTGGAGCACAAAAGGAAAGTGTGAAATAAATAGGTAATTGCCATGTGTTTTGAAGTAATATTGTCTTTGTCAATCACTGCTGCTGGTAGATGAGAGTGACACAGTCTTTCCTCTATCAGCATGCCTTCTGTCCCCTTACAGTTGACTTTCTCCAAACCCTGACTCCTGACCTTTCACCTCAGCCCATGGTTAGTGCAGATGATGGATGAGCCTTGTTAGGCTGGTGCTGGTGCAAAGGAAAAATGCCAGCGGGCATGTTGTGTTTGTCTTACATTTTCAGAAGAATAACTTAGCTTTAAAACAGACAAATAGCTGCACAGGCTGAGCAAATTTGTCATGAGTGTTTTGGTTCTCTGCTGTTCAGTATTGAATGCTGATGTTGTGTCGGTGGACAGGGAAAAAGCGAGCAAGACAAGAGACCCTGAAAGACAGAAGAAATGGACCAGTTGGAGCTGTAAAGGAACAGGCACTTAGTTTTGCTGCCTGATTCTGAGCTCAGAGAATACAGAGCAGCCTGGTCCAGGAAAAGAATATTGATACAGTCCCTGGTACAGTATTCTGTACAGTTGCCCACGTTGTGAATCACACACTTGAAACTGAAAACTAAAGCCTCTCTTATCCTTGCTCACCACATGCAGAAGGCGTCAAAAACCAACCCTGATGCCCAGTCTGCTTCCAAGCAACAGTCCTGCCTCCTGGCTAGCCTCCCCGTTTAGACCCAGAGCCTGATGCCCTATGGCAGGGAATATCCCTTTGGCCAGACTGGGACAGCTGTCCTGGCTGTGCTCTCCCAGCTCCTTGTGCACCTGGCAGGTCTGGGAAGCTGAAGAGTCCTTGATTTACTGTAGACACTACAAAAAACTAGCAAAAACTAAACACATCAGTGTGTAATCAACATTGTTCTCGTACTAAATCCAAACCACAGCACTACACCAGCTACTTGAAAGAAAATTAAGTCCATCTCAGCTGAAACCAGGACAAATAGCATGTAGTTCTTTGTAGGCTTGGTGCCATGCTGGCAGTGGCATGGAATTAGTTGAATTCTTGTGAACTGGGAAGTGACACTGGTGTGTCTCCAGTCAGTCATAGGTGCAGGCTTCATCCATGTGAGTAACAACCCCTTGCAGCTCCAGAGTTACAAAGTATTGGAAGGGTAGAGTAAAAGAGCCACTAAAGTAACTTGTGTGCTGAGGAGAGTGAGTTATAATGTGAGTTTTAAGGAATTCAATCTGTCCATTTTTCTAAAAAGGAGATTTGAATGTGACGTGATTATAATGCCCAAATACCTTCATGTTGAGAAAATTGTGTGCTCTGTAATTGAAGAGAGAAAAGATTAATGGCAAGAAGTTAAAAGCACACAAATTTGAATAAGAAATTAGTCCTAATTTTTAACAGTGAGGGCACTGAAGCATTAGCACAGATTACCAGTGGAACTGATGATTTCCACACCTTATGAAGTCTTCAAATCAGTGCTGAATGTCTTTCTAAACTGATTTAGTCAAACAGGTTTTGGGAATACAAATAAGAGGAACTGCATGAAATTTAAGGACTTTTGTTACATGGGACGCAATAATTGAAGTAATTGTCCTTCTGACCTTAGTTTCTCTGAATTTATTAAAGCGTTAGCAGAAGAATCACTGTTCCAAACTGCTAGTTATTTTATACCTGGCATTTCATACAACTGCTATTTTCTTATGATCCTCAGTGAGGGAATCAAGGTTTACAATGTCATCAGGTATATTTATTATAACAAGTTACATAATTTTAATACTTAATTTAATTAGTGGAATAGAATTTAAATGTCTTCCCTTTCCAAGGTGGTCTTGCTTGACTTACCCTGCTTAACTTACCCAGACCAATCCCTTATTTTCTGGGAGCATACTATGACCATTTTGGAAAGAAAGCTCCTCTAAGTTGCTGAAGAGAAGCAAGATACTTTACTACCACCTGGGGAGGTAAATGCATGGTCACTGGTGATGACCAGTGAGTCACCTCCCTTAGGTGAGGAGCAAAGCATCTTTTGTTCACTGGGCCAGAGGTGCTTTCCTCTTGCAGTGGACTCTGACTCCCCTTCTGTCTGACCCTACTAAGATGCTTTAATGTAAAATCAGCGTGGGTGACAAACAGAAGCTGCCAAACACAGATTGTAGAAATATTTTCTTTAAATTCTCTGAGTATGATAAACTACCATTCCTCTTTCTGATAAGCATCGCTATGCACACATTCTAGCATTTTGTAGGTAGTGGGATTGTTTTTCTCTTAATATTAGTGTGTTTGATTCTGTGGGTTTTGACATCTCTATTCTTTTGTCTGACAAATCTGTGCACTGACTTGTAAAAAAAAATCAATATTGTTTTCCCTGGCACTTTCTCTGCAGTTGAGTTGATTTATTATCACAGTTCCCTTTGCCCTCTTTTTATCAGTGTGTTTATATTGCTTTAGGGTTGAGTACCTGATAACATCACAGGGTAGAAGACACACAGAGAGTTTCCGTGACCTTATCCCCTGTGTGATCTTGTCCAGTGTGACGGTGAGCCATGGCTATAAAGTGAACAGTGATATTATCCAAGCTGTGTGATCAGATTTATGTTCTATTATGTTGCAAATGGAGACGAGCTAGAACCAAGGAACAAAATTCAGATTTATGTTTAAACTGTACTTGTCCAGTATCTCAGTGGCTAAAGGGAGAGTAAACATCACTGAGTAAAATTTAATTTGCCTGCTAAGCAGGGCAAGTCATACAGCCCATAGTCCTTGTGGGATTTAAACCAAGTATAAAGTTGAGCTGCTGATTGCTCCTTAAAAATGTAGCTTATTACTGCTGTTTCTGTTAGCCACTTATGTCTAGGTCGCAATTAAGAACCTTAGTAAAAGATGAGAGCTACCTTGCCCTGGCCACTGTAGGGACGCGTAAGAAAAGGTCAAGTGCACAGGCAGTGTTTCAGAGCAGATGCAACCAAAGGCTGCAACAGGTAAACGTGCTCTGAGTGTGTTGACAAGTGTGAGCCCAGTAACACAAAAAGAGGCAGCGTTCACTCAGGGGCGCTGGGGAAGCCGAAGTAACTAAGTTTATTAGAGCTGTGTTTAACGTGGCTGCCACGTATAAGAGCCACTTTATTCTCAGAAGAGAGTATCCTCATGAAATTACTTCTGCCTGTTGACTTTATTTCTCTGGTAACCACCATGGCAATATCAGACTGCTCTTTGCCTTCCTGCTGGGGGCTGCCATTATCTGCAGGCACCATGAGTGAAATATGCTTGAAAGTAGGCTGAAAAACAGGAGTTTGTGAAGATGTTTTTCTTACTGGCAGGGAGCAGCAATGAAAAAATGACAGGTGCATGACAGAGATGTGTGTGTGTATGTATGTATGTGTGTGCCTGCTTGGGTCTGCAGGGGTTGGGAGACCAACGGGGGAACTTTACAGCGTCTCAGGAACTCATATGTCTGATAGCTAGAGCAGGGCAATAGGGTGAAGTCTAGTAAGAAAGGCAAAATAATACGTTAACTCAGTTAGTGGACAGATGCAAAAAGGTGATGATGCAGTTAGAGAAATGAGGGGGGAGGACAGTTCTAGCAGTTATTAGACTTAGTCTAATTTGGAGGTCAGCCTCTGGCTAGGCTACATCAGAGGAAATGGTGCAAGCAAATAGTCTGAGGAAAGTTGGTTTGGAAAACAAGTCCCTGCACTATTGCCCTTTCTTTGCTCTTCCCTTCTTTCCTGCAGGGACTCAGGAAGATTTGGCAGGAGGACAGTGGAGTTGGCAGTGCAGGAGCAAGAAGGCATGGGGGAGCAGTATTACTGGTGTCCCCGGTGCCACTACTTTAATGCAGTATGTTTCTGAATGATGTCAGAAGCCTCAAGCTTCCTTAAACTCCAGCTGGAAAAGTAAGTCAGGATTGGGTTTTTCTTTCTTTTCTCTCTTTTCTTTTTTTTTTTTTCTTTTTCTCTCACTTCTTCCAATACTATATCAGAGAGAAAAAAGGAGGACGAAGATAGAGCTTAGTAGCTTTGGTCATTTCTCCTGTTTTCTTCTCCTTGAGAGAGAGAGAAATCTGCTCCCCCATCTTCTACTGTCCTTGTCCGTGAAGGTCTGCAGTGTTGCAGACAGTTCCAGGCTGAAACAGGAAGAGATCTAGAGGTGAGAGGACTAGCACCTCTGGAAATTCATATTTAGTTTCAAAGCAAAGCAAAAGATTGCTGTGGAGCTGCAGTGGCTCTGGATTAATTCACTTGATTGCATGTAAGGCCTTCATATATTTTAGCAGTACTTCTCAGAAGAGCCAATTTATCTAGGTAGACAAACAACCAGGCCCCAGTTATGTAGAAGCAATCACACTAGTGCCAAATTATATCATGTTGGCAACATATATTTCATTAACCTTATTACTTATCAGTCAATGTATTTGTTTTTGTAAAAAAGAGTCACGAAGTTATTAACATTTTATTTTCCATAGATCCATACTGATCAACATTAATTTTATTACCCCAGTTAAATTCTTTATTAAGCATCCAGCCACTGGCAGATGTATTTTTCCTATTTTCCATTGAGTCTTCTAAGATACCATCAGAACTTTTTTGGGCTTTTTCCCTATCCTTTGGAGCTTCCACAAAAACTCAACACACATAACATATAGTTTTAGCAGTTGTGCTTAAGTCTGCTGTTATACATCACATCAGATCACGTAATTTGTCCTTTTTTTCCAGTTATTGAGCTATAATTTTCTGGAGGCACCATTGTATGGCTCCTTTCTGTCTTAATTATGGAGAAATATGCCTTTAAATTGTCCTTAGCTCTGCCATAATGATAGATTGAGTTGTTTTGCTTCCTTCCCTTATCAATTTTCAACGATTCCTACACTCTGATTTATATTTATCATCAACTTCTTGTTTCTTTATTCAGCAAGCAATATGTTCATAGCTGCTGTCATACCTGTTAGGGTAGTTTTAACTGGTAAAGGCATCTTAATTGCTTCAGGCAGAAGGGTTTCAGACTTGTACTGAAATGCTTTTACACAGTTCCCAGTTATCATTCAGTTTTTCTGCTTAAATCATTTTCCCAATGGATTTAGTCATATGCTAATGAAATAGCTGAGCTGTTTGGGTCACGCAAGATTTTGGAGCACAGTGATACTAGAAGGTATGGTGCAGCTACTTGTTCTGTGAATATTTGTTCTCCAGATTCATTGAGAATATGCCTACCCATATAGATAAGCAGTGTTTTAGCCTCAAAATGATGAATTTCTCAACTGAATAATGTTTATGTCTGGTGTAGTGCTATGAAGTAGAATAGCATATGTTTTGGTTAACACTATTATGCAATGTTGGTTTTATTTTAAGAACAAAAAGACCAAATTTTCAAATAAGATGCAAGAGCTTTCCTGAATTACTTTTGCTCATTTTTCAGGCAGCAGAATTTTAAAGCCACATCACTTTCCTCTCACTGGGGAATTGAACTTCAAGGATTTTTTTGTTTTTCTCTTTTTATCATGGTTAGTACAGATCAATTCCAATGTGAGAACAGATATATCCTGTTTATCACCACATTATGGGTGAGCTCCTCTCTTCCAAGCAGTGCCAGGACAGATTATTTGCTGTCACTGAATTATACTTTCATTCAGTACAGGAGAAACCCTTGATGATGAGAATCACCCATATCGATACATTTCTTTGAAAAATGCAGTTGATGAACTCACATTTTCCAGTGAAAATGTTCTCAGCTGTGCCTGAGGTAGATAGTTGGGAGACAACATCAGAAGGGACTGTGAACATTCACGTTGTTGCTTGGTGGACCGTCAGCATTTTCCTGATGGGTGGAAGCAAAAGGTGGTGCTTTTTAGGTATGTCTCATTCTTTGGGAGGCTGGCAGAGTTGCATGGAACAAAGAGAAGGTGAAGTCTGTAACCAGAGGGCTTCATTCCTGCTGGCTATCAAAAGCTGCTGGAAATGTCAGAGGAGAGAGACCATGGAAAAGCAAAGGTCACAGTTGATTGGTCCAGGTGATTATAGAGGACCTTTCCATAGGTGTCACTTAATACATGGTTGTGTTTCTGTATATGCTGGTCAGGGAGAATGCTTGCTTGTTTTTTGAATCTATGCAAACGGAAAGAGTTATGGATCAGATTCTGATGCCTTGGGTAATGTTGGGATCTACATCACCCCATAGGTTAGATCACTGATATCGGTTGAATTATCTGGAAAGATGCTACTCGGTCTGACTCTGCAGGTCCGTGTGTATGACTTGCTTAACATTATTAAAATCTTGTGCACACTCAGTCTTTGCAGTTTTAAATGCCTGTGGTTTACTTTGCTCACAGATAGGTGTAATATTTCTAATTTCATTTCATAGCAAAAAACCCCAAGTACCTAAACATATGGATGAATTTGTGAAGAGAAGTGACAGCTGCAAGACCGTAAGAATACGTGACAATTTCCCTGGTTTTGTAAAAACAAACACAGCTTCTGACAATGCAGTTGAAGTCTGTGGGTGTCATTTACCTTTTATTGTCAAAACCTCCCTCCCTTACAAGAATGACAATAAATGTCTTCCTCTTTTATAGCCTACAAAAGAATGAGTTCTTGTCTGTTCTTGCCTGTGATATAATTTTTCAAGTAGCTCTGGTGATTGCGGGCTCGAGCCTATGAATAGAAAATTCAAATTGTTTATTTGAAAGAGAGCCTTATGAAATTTGCAAGCACGTAGCAAAAACAGACTACGTAGATAAAAATGAGATCACTTTTGGTTATAATAAATGCTAAAGCTAATAATGAAAAAAAAAAAATCCCAAACCTTCAAGGCTTTCATAAGTAGGCTGTTCAGAATTTCGCAAACATCACAGGTAATAAATATGCCAGTTTTATAACACTTTTGGTGTTTTTTCAAAATTTTGTTCTGACTACTGACCCCTAATAAATCTGTCAGATTGCTTCTGCCACTTTTGAAACCTGAACTACAGATAATTTTACAAAATCTTTTTGCTTTTAATGAACGGCTTTTCCATACACACAAGTGCAATAATATTTTAAAATAAAAAGACAAAGATTTTGATTACTGGTGCCAGGCTAAGGGTGAGAAGCTTTTATTTTTCCTGTTAAATACTTCCAGTGTCTTTTAGACATTTTCTGCCCCAATTGTGAAGATAAGGTCATGATTGTGGGTTCACTTTTAGTTTGGCATTTTATGCATTTTGTGGCAATGGATCTTTATTTTCCAAAGTATATCTGGGAGTTGAGGTAAATTACTGCTTTGTGAGAGAGTGATGTTAGGTAGAGGCTTTATAATTTAGAAGAGTTTTATCTGAGTTTAGTTTATCAAATTTAAAAGCTCAGTATCTTTGCTAAGGAAGTGATTTAAACTTTCAAATAAATACTGGCATTATGGGCTGCTCTCCAGGACAATACCTTTCAAGTACTTTGGTAGAGAAGCTGCAAGACGAATAGTACTGTTGCATTAGGATCTATGGGTGTATGTTGGTGGCAGGTCCCTTCCTCCTGAAATAGGGTTTGGCTCTATGCTGAGCGTGTCTGAGGTGAAAAAAGGACACTCACAGAATAAAGTGGGACTCAGCAGCTGCACGTGTCTGAGAATCGAGCTTTCAGTATTTAACTCATCTGGGTTTGGTAGCTTGTACTGAGGCATAATCATTAATTAGTTAATAATACCACTATAATATTATTTAGCAGCAGTTTAGTAATGAGTTTATGTAAAGCCTTAATTCCCAGAGGGGAATAATTCTGTTATCATATCAGCTTTCATTTAGAAATGTGAGAATGTTTTCAGTCTTCCTAATGCTGGGAAGAAGTTTAAAACATAGTCCAAGTGCACCAAACCAAAAGACCTTGATATTTCCTTATTTTATTTGGTTTCATGTTGTGGTTTTTTGGTTTGTTTTTTTTTAAACAACCTGATGGTGTTTTGGAGTCACAGCAATGATTTCTGTTTCAGCGTTCAATGTTAGCCCCACTGCACGGGCACTCGGCAAATGTTGAACTAGTATGAATACTAAACACAACCCCTGGATTCCACTCCCACTCCCACAGTCTATTGAAAAATAACATTTCATAAGTGTTTTCTGCTAATTATGCATCTGTCATCTTAACATAAAATTCCAGTTTAGATGCTTATAATTGTTGTTCTATCAAAACTTGATAAGCTATGAGTGAGCTATAAGCCATGTAACTCTTCTGTACATGGTATCATGTATTGCTGATTTTATTGCTAGCTTTTGGGTAGTCTTGGAGACACAGAGAAGGGAGATGCAATGAAAAGAGAACTTGTTAGAGCTCTCTCAAAAAGCAAAGGCAAGCTAGAATGTATTTTCCAAGTTTGATTTTATTTTTTGTGCTTGACTTTTGTGCTAGGCATTGAGAACCAAAGTTAAAGATATGAGATAAAGGGTCGTTAATGTGAATTATTACCAGGAATAACCCATTGAAATGTAACTCTTTGGATCAACTAGCAGTATTGCTTCTTGATCTTCAATTGTCTGAGTTTCTGTTGGTATGACTGACAGCCCTGTGTTTTAGAGGTAGCTCTTGTGAAAGGCCTTTTTTTTTAGCATCCCATGTTAAAGGTTTTCACATGCATTGGAAGAAGTGAAAGGGATGATGTACTAGACATGGCTAGTGGGTTTAGCTCTCTGAATGTTCCAGAAGTGTGAATGAAGGCTTAGGCACGAGTATGGCTCCCTTGTGGTGTCCATGTGCTCATTTGCTATGGTGTCATGAGCTCCTTTGCAAGAGGGATCCATCTAGGCAGTAACAGAGATGATAGCTGAAGCAGCAGATGTTGATGATGCAGCAGAGATTGATTTTAAAGCTTCTGAATTATCCTGCAAGGCCAAAGGATAAAGCTTGACTTAATGTAAATGAGCCTAAAGAGCTCTGTACTGAAATATCATGAAGTTCGAATGCTGGGCCTGTATTTGCATTACTATCTGTGTTTTCGTTAATGGCAGCTATCTCTTTAAAACTTAGCATGGCAAAGTGGGCATCTGACCTGAGGAAGAGGGGTGTTTTGCCTGTGAATCAATACAAGACAAAAGTCTATCTTGAGAAATTTCAGCAGGCTGGAAAAATTACATTGGCAGGGAACAAAGCTCATTTTTTTTTCCTTTTGCACTTGAGGCACTAAACGTCTCAAGTCATTGCTAATTAACCTCTTAAATATGAGCCCTCTGCATTCTGTTTAGTTCAGCCAGGATTGAAAGTGTGCCCATGTAATGCAGGCTTAGTAGCCACACCATTAATGAGTCTGTTGAGTCTCCACTCTTACCCCTGTGACATTGATGATGGTTCATCTCTCCCTAGGCCTGTTTGCAATGCCTGGTGCACAGGACCATGATTGTTCTGTGTCTTCTGCCAGGGACTCTTGTGTTGATTGCAGGCTGCAATCAACAGTCCTGGCAACAGGTTTTTAACAGCTGGCAAAACTCACTTCCACATGGATGTTGAGCCAAAGGGATTTTGAAAAATTCTGATGGTAGTGAATAGTTGAGATTCACCTTTTTACCTGACTTACCACTTTTTTGACTTTTGACTTCTGAACTTTTTCTTCTGGAATTACCCTGAAGATAATTTTACAGTAGTTACCTGTGTATTTTATATTCCATAGTTTTCCATATCTTAATTTTTTTCAAAAATGGTGGCGAAGGAATTAAACGATGTTACCTCTTTGCTTTCATCATATATCAAATGATGATGGTTCATGCCATTCCTGAAATTTCGTGGCCAAACTATGGTAGAAGTGCAGCATGAGTTTGCTGTGACATAAAATAGGACCTCTGTTGTGTGAATTAAATTTGTCTTAGTAAATATGCTAACATAGGCTTAGATACTTTTTAATAAAAGATCACAAATACTATGCGACTCATTTTCCATTTCTTTTGTGATGCAGAAATGCAATCTTAAAGTGGGCTGTTAAGACTGTCTGTGCTGTCTCTAGCAGTTATAGCCCGAGTGTGGTCTTCTATACTTAAATAAATTTTGAAACAATGCACCATTTTATATTCAACAGAAATAAGAGTTCTTGAATGAGTGGAGTAGGTACAAGGAGCCAGAGATGTAATCAGCTGTACTGTATGGACTCGTAAGAACATGAAGAAGAAAACCCCCATGAGTCATAAAAAAAAAAAAAAAAAAGAGGTATAAAGGTTGCTGGATGATTTAAGACCAGATTAACAAATCACTACAGTGCAATTTAGGGCTTCAGATAATGGGAGGTCAAACACGTATTACCAGCTGACTTAAATCTGATTTGACTGAAAAATAAAACTCTGCTACATGAACCATATTAACTGAAAGCCTCTGCTTTACATTTCTCATGGATGGCACCCTGGGGAGGCAACTTTCTTGGCATTTCACATCCAATTTAAGTACATCATTGATGAAAAGATGGCTAAATTGGTGCGTCATTTTGTAATAAAATATCTCACAAATTGTTTATCTGATCAATGGAGAATGCAGTCTCAAGCTGTTCAGGGCTAATGTGCTCATTGCACTAAAATAGTAAGTTATTGACTGTCAGAGGGACCTGGGAATTTCTAAACTCAGTTCAGATTTCCTGAATGAGAGCAATATATTGCATCAGAATAGGAAGTTGTAAGGCAGTAACTGCTAGCTGAATTCTCACTGAAATAAATAGATGTGAGTTGAGGGCACTAAGCACGTAGTGGGAAATGTTCAGCTTATCATATGATCAGGCTGCAGAGGACAGAAGGGGCTCTTATTCCTCCCTTACTTCTGCAAGCTCTACACCACTGTGATTCCAGTCCCGCAGCGTAAGAGGGAAAGTCATGCCATATGTGTGCTATATATCAAAGGTTATTTTCAGAGCTGTAGTGAGACATTTTGGTGCCTGGGGTATGGTGGGACCACTCCTTCCCAGGTGGGAAGCATCTGGGCCTTCCTCAGGGACAGAGCCACATGGAGACTCCCTGGTGAGATGGATGCTTTCTCTTCACACATGGGCTGAGCCAGCCCTGTGGGCAGCTGGGTGGCTCTCGTGTAGAGAGAAAAGGGAGTCTTCCTGCAAAGAGGCAAGGTAGAGAGGTAGGCAGTAGATGTACTTTTCCTCCTCCAGGCCTGGCAGCTGCTTTTGCTGGAGCTGATGCCCACTATGCATCCTAAGAATGGGGAACCAGCAGTCTCCAAGCTCAGTTGGTCTCAGTCCTGACCTCAGAGCAATGCAGTCATCTTACTTATACATCCTTCTTCATAGCCATCCATTTGGCATGGGTTGATAATTCTTTTTTTCACTATCATTTTCCCCAAAAATGAAGTGGATAAGGAATGACTTTCACAAGAAGTGAAATTTCAGGAGGACTGTCTTTAGTGAGCAAAGATCTTGTCTCTACAAGACTGGTTGCATTCAGTGTAGATGTGGGAGAGAACGAACAGTGTGCTTTATTTGTTGATTTTCCTAGAAATGTTCAATCCTCCACAGAAATGACTCACAGACAGAAGGAAATGCAAAAAGAAAAAAAAAAGTGGTTGGTGGATATTTTTATTGGGAGGAAAGTGCTTTTTTTCTCAAGGTTGAGGGAGGAAAAGGCTTCTTTCTTTGCAGCCCATGGGTTTAGGACCCTGCTAAGCTGGGCAAGATACTCCCCCTTCTGCAGAGGAATTGGTGAAAGAGTGGAAAAGAGGTGTAAAGTGCATGTACTAGGAAGGCACCTTCACTGGTGAGATGTAGGATATTCCAAGGTGAGTGCTCCCTGGTCTCTTGTTGAAGCTGCTCTGCAGTGCACAATTCATTTCAACATTGTTACCCGTACAGGGGAGCGCAGCGCTGCAGGGGAGTCTGTGGCTGCTGACTTCAGTGTTTGTCTGAGAGCTAGAAAAGATAGGTTCCCATACCCTTCCCCTCTAATAACTACTATTAGGAGGAGGTAGGGCTTTCTTATGCTTGAAGCAGGTATCAGTGACATAGAAAGTCATAGTTTGGTCCCGAGCAGTGATCTGCAGTCCTACAGAGGTCAGAAGCCAAAATACACTCCTTTCTTCTTGCCTGACTTTTGGAAGTCCTAGGTCTGCCCAGTACTCGAATGAGAGACCTAGGAAATCACAGATAGCAGAACAAACCAAGGAATACCGCTTGGTCACTTGGTGAATCTTAAATCACAGGAGCTGAACAAGTAGATACATGTAATTTTAACACCCTATCATGGGTTGTGGAAAGCTGGGGAAGAAAGTGGTGGTGTCCAAGTACTGACCATGATTGTAAGCATGTCTTCCAAATCATAATTTTTTGGCAGAATTTCTGACTAATTTTACTCTCCCTCCCCCTGATTTAGGGGTGTTTATCTTCAGGAAAATAGGGGTTTTCAGAAACCCTAAGTGCTTCTGACTGCATGAACACCTATGGCTTCTTTGAGAACACGGTTGTTTGGGCCAGTATGCAAACAAGAAATGGTAAAAAATGGCTTTGAGGAACTTGCTGTTTAGAAACATCGACTAAAAAAAAAGTGTGTTAAATGAATACCTTTTTGTTGAAATGAGAAACAATGATAGTTTGGATTTATCTTCTTCTTGATCTCAAAGACAGCATGATGACTCTATTTTAATTTTGGCATTTAATGTCAGCAGAGAAGGGATATTGATGAAAGATTGCAGTAAGCAAAGGAAAGGAAGGAAAATACTCCTGATGAGCAAGCCCTTTGTTAGTACTGTGGTGTTTTTATCATCCTTAAAGTAGTGACCTCCTATTGTTTCAAAAATTTACAGACCTGTAGATGATGGCAGAAGCACCAGAAACTGGCATTTACCAGTTTCTAGTCAAAAATACTTTCCTTACATCCTTGTGTGTTCCTGACATTTGCTCAGTTTGGTTTTGTGCAAATGAGAAAAGAACCTCTTATATGTTACACAAATTGTTTGTCTTATTAATTTTGTGATGTGAGTTTTTTGTATGAAGTCACTTCTAAGAACTCTTGAGCATTCATTGCCAGTATTGCAGACTTTATTTAAAATAGAATTTTTACATTCATGACCAAGGATACTGATTTTCTACCTCAGTGCTAGTAAATGATTAATTAATATTACTGTGACATTAAAATCAGTGCGTTGATCATGTCCTCATAATTAGGTGAAAGAAAGTGTCCTTAAGAAATAAAATAATCCTTATGTTTTATTAAATTGTTGTAGTCACAGTCTTAATAGCTAGATTTAGAGCAGTACTTTTCTCGTTCAACGTGTGAGTAGTTTTCCAGGTTTGCCAGATGACATCTTCAGAGTCCTTACCTTACCCAGAGTAATTAAAGCAAAGCCTAAAGCACAAACATGGGTAGCTCAGGGGACTGATGATTGTGTCATTGTCATTATTACAGGACCTGTGGCCCAGACACCTAACTGAACTTCTAGTTCTTTTGGTGAAAAGAGACTTGGGGTCTTAAATCTCTATTATCAGAGCAAATCCAATCCTTGCCCGTTTCCTTTCTTTTCCTAGTAAGGGTTCTTTTCCTGTCCATTATCAAAGTCATTACCAGGCAGGTGTGGAGTTACCACGTGAGACAATGGTGACTCTTGAAGTACCACTGTGTCCTTCCCAAAGGGCTAGAGAACCTCCCCAATGTGGAAAAACTGAATAAGTGAGGTCTGTTCACCCCGAAGAAGAAAAGTCTCACAGGGGACCTTGTCACAGTGTTCTAGTACTTAAAGGGTGGTTACAAAGAGGATGGAGGCTCTCTCTTCACAGGAAGCCACATGCAGAGGACAAGGGGCAACAGGTACAATTTGTACCAGGAGAGGTTTCATCTTGATACAAGAAGGAAAATTTTTAGAGTGAGAGCAATTAATCACTGGAACAATGTCCCCAGGGATGAGGTAGAGTCCCCATGAGAAGGTTTCAGGGTGCTAGAAGATGGCATGTAGGTTCCCTTTTCCATGAAAGGTTGGCCAGGTGATCTTTCCGAGTCCCTTCCAGCCTGGCCTGTTCTGCAATTCTGTCTCTCACAGTCTCTCTTTTTGCTATCTCTGCTTTTATAGACTACTGGAGAAGCCATCTGGTACTCTGTATGCCTTCACAGTTTGATGCCTTTCTAAAACCATTCGATAAACATGCCTTTTCATTGTTTCCTTGGAGCTATCAACATACATCTCTGTTTGGCGTCTCTTTGGCCCAGCCCTTGCTAGTCTCTCTTTGGCCTTAAATAATCCTTCCACCCAAACTTGCTAGAAAGGAAACTCTGGCTTTGGATACATCTTTTCTTTGGATTTTGATTTTTCTAAAAATATGGGAGAGAACATGTGCATGGTAGATACTGATTTTGTCAACAGCTTTTGGATCTCATCTTTAATTACAGGTTACCATGACTACATTGTTTTGTTCTTTTTTCCTGACAAATTCCTGTTCTGAGTTGTGGACAGTTAATTTGGGAAATGCTTCAGCTCTCGATGCATGTAGATTAGATAGGGTATGAGTTAGTGAAAGAGATAAACAGTTCCTTCAAAAATATGTTGGCATATGTGCTGTGCTAAGGAGAGTTAGTGGAAGCATGGGCACGTGTACTAGAACTGGCAGTCAGCCTTTCAACACCAACCTACTGGCACTGAACATCTCTTCTCCTGGTTTGTCCACGGACAGCCGAGTCATAGTGGAAATTTGTAAATAAAAAAAAATATAAATAACTGAATTACTCAAAAAGACATGACTGAACAGACTTCATATGGAGATAACTGTAGACCTTCGGGATATGGTGAACTACTAGAGGTGCAGTGTTATATCATTACAACACACATTTTACTAAAGAATAGCGTGCTCTGAGGCGTGTATTTATACTGCAATACATTCCTGCCTCAGGCCTCTTTTGAGGTGTAAGGTGAGAGGACAAGTAGCTTTAAAACTTGAACAGGAGATGTCTTTTACTGTAGCTGCATATGTAACATGCAGTAATATTCAATGGTTTGTTGAATGTGTTAATTGTGAGCAATAAGGCTGAAAAAGGTCTGTCCTAACAAATAGCTTTCCCCTGCCTTCCTTCTTCCCCCAGTGAACGCTGTTCAAAATATTTTTGGAAATCAGACAGAAGCTCCAAAGAAAGAAATTCCAATTGCATTTGGGGACTCAAATGCACGTTGCTAATGTTGCTGTCACAGTAGTAGTATTATGGGGGATATTCAGTCAGCCAGAGCAGCAGCTTAAATGTTACTGCCTTTCTCGTGACAGGAGAGTCTTAGCAAGTACAACTGCCCAATCTGCTTCATCTCCACTGGCAAAGGAAGCACCTCATCTAGAAATGAAAAGTTTAATGTGGTGGTCTGTTCTTTTCTCCTAGTGTAGTGGAAATGTGGGAAATCTAGGGTGGCCCAGTGAATCTGTTGGAGAGACGTCAGTGAAATTGAGCAGTGTGACATGGCATCACACCCACAATGTGCAACTTTTTCTCTCTCCATTGAAATCAAGGAGAATTAGAGACGGATCTTGGTGATGGAGTGATTTCACCTGTGGATGTTACTAGAAATTATAATGGATTGCGGTGAGGTATAGAAGTAACTTTCAAAGTTGGCAATCAGGGATTCATGACAAAGATATCTTCTGTGCTTCATCAAGCAGAAAAAAAGAACAGGATAATTTCCAAACTTTAAAGTGGTATAAAGCAGGAGAATCTAAACAATGGGGTACTGATAGTGGTTTAAAGAAGTGAGTTCTGGTAGAAGGAGGATGTAAAGCTAAAGATAATTTTTTTAATATTTCATTGTTTATATTACACTGGCATGGGGTGGCCCAGAAGATGTTGCAAGAAGAAATTTAGTGTCCTAAAGAACTTCAGGCCAACATTAAGAAGAAGGTCTGGCTGGGAGCCTGGAAAAAAATAATTTAATTGATGAGGGCAGAGCCATGGCAGAAATCATAATACTAATTTTACAGTTGCTATACTGGGCTTCCCATAGGTCTGCTGGTGTAGTTCATGATGAGCCTGATGACAGCACACTTACAGCATTACGCTAAAAATAATTCACGGACGGTCTACCAGAAATAATATATAATCGAATAAGTAATAATTTAGTTGGTGAATTCCTGCTTTGCATTCCTAGTAGCTGTCTTGCCCTTATCTTTAGAGATGGTATTTTATCTCTGTTTTCAGAAAAGATGATAATTTAATTTTGGAGCCATATCCAGATTGCCCTTAATCTCCGTGTCAGCCTCATTGTGATCTGCATTTCTTTATGTTGCTGGAAGGTCTTCTGCTATTTGTTCTCATCGCTGTTGCAGGACCTTGCTCATTGGACAATAATTTTAATTCTGTGGAAACTCTGTTTGACCTCTGAGACACAGCATTTTTCATTGACCAGTTCTCTTTTTCCTTTCCCGTACAGGCTTTCCATACTGGACAAATATCGAACACCAAAGAACAATGAAATCATCAAGGCTGAGGCTCACCCCTCAGAGTGATCCTGGAAGGACACGAAGGTCAGAGAACAGCATGATGAGACATAAAAATCACAGATAAGTTTCTGTTGACGTTCTTCCACCATTAGGAATAAATGTTCATGAAGAAAAGTGAAAACCAACAGAGGGTGGCTGGATAATTATTTATTTGAACTAGGGAAAAAGGGGATATGTCACACTTCCCTTTTCAGTCTTTTTCAAAACAAAATTCCAATCAAAGTATTGAGTTCAAACTATGAAAATTAAGCTTATTTCAGGACAAAGAATTAAATTTCCAAATTAAAAATTTTCTGATTAACACAAGATATTTCTCCCTAATATTTTTTTTTGGCTGCTACATTTTGTATTTTTACCTTTTTTCCTCACTTTTAATGCCTTTCTCCCTGGTTCCAGACACTTTGTGGCTACTTGCTTCCAGCTGGAAGGGGAGACTGGAAGAACAAGTGGATGGAAAAAGTGATGGCAAATTTTCTTTGATTCCCAGGTTTTCTTTCCCAGAATATTTTCTGTTACTGCACTAAATAGGAGGAACTGAAGTTTTAAGGCAGATGTCTAGAGAAAAAGAAAAAAAAAAATTGAAATCTTTTTTTGCCAGTCTTTGAGAGAAATGTGATAATTGATTTTTTAAAAAATCAGACAGAACAGTGCACATATTTGATGGTCTTATTTTTGTGGAAGAGTCTCTTATATTGACTTAATGATATCTACTGGAATTGAAACAACAGCGTCTCCACAAGGGACTTACCCTGTTTAATTGCATCAATTGAAAGTGATTCAATTTTTTTGGCAGTGACAAACACGGAGATGGAAAAAATAAATGGCTATTTTTTAAATGGTGAAATAAAGGGGAGGAAGCAAAGCAAACAACTTATGGCCCCGGAATGCCATATTATTATATCTAGGAAACCATGACCAAAAGATGCTAATTTGTCTCAACTCACTCACTGCGAGGGTTCCCTTTGATCCTTCTGCCTTTCTTAGAGTGTGATGTTCTCACATTTTAATGCAGTATCATTTGACATTGAGATGCAGGGAAAATTGTCCAGTAAACAGCTTTCTTGTACCGATTCGGAGCTTGTGGGAAAGATTATAGCATGAGCTGGAGCCTGCCACAAGAGAAATGGATTATTACTCTGGGAACACTTACATCAAGGAGGGCCCTTTTACAGCTGAAAGAGGCAACCTTTTACAAAGAGCTGTGTTCTGTGAACTCCTTGTCAGCTTGCTGAAAGTGCTAACTCACTTACAGCGTACAGGTCATTCCTCCCTAGAAACACGGGAGGAAAGCTTTAGCATGCTATTTGTGACTTCTTCTCCTTGAAGACAAAGATGTTTTCCACAAAATGACACCCCATCAAAGAAAAAAAAACCCTAAAAATCAGATTTAATGAGACAGATGGTTTAAGGGAGGCAGGAGGAAAAGGGGTGGCTTAAAAGACATCAGCGATATATTCACAGTAGCTTAAGCTTTCAACAAACCAGCCTGCATGATTTGGATAAAATGGGAGGGGTGGCATTTTCCAAACAAAATCCAGTTCTTATAAAACTTAGAGCTGGGTAACAAGGTGCATTTCCCCACCCCTAAAATCCAGCTTTTTTTCCTATCAGTTTCAGCGTTATGACAAAATTAAAACCCTCACAAGGGAACATTTATAATTTTGTTTTTGAAAGATTTTTTTTTTTTTAAGCCAAAGAGAACTATAGAATAAATTATTACAAGGACATTAAAAGGATTTCATTTCCTTGAGCATACATATGCATTCTGCTGCAGCATGTCCTCTCCCTCCCAGTGTAGCCATTGATCCACAGCTTTTATAATGAACTCTAATAACAACTCTATTACTGCAAGGCTCCTGATTGGCTCAGGCACCCACAAAATTAGCTACAAAGAAGCCAGCTTGTCAATATTAATTCCGCCACAGAGATTACTTGTTATGGTAGAACAAAGGTGTTTTGGCTCGAGCCGAACAACTTAACTCCTTGTCTCATAAAATTTAAGCTGCTATTGATCGCCTTCTTCTATTGTGCTGAAGGATTAAAAAAAACAGCCAGGCGGGCGCGCGCGTATACACACACACACACTCACAGAGAGACACACAGACACACAGACACCCCCCACGCACGCACAGATGCACAGATGCAGGCAGACCCCGGCGTGCTGAATCACTGTGATGCATTCTCCTAAACCACCAGCCGCCCCCTTCCCTTCCTTCCCCTTCCTTCCCCTCCCTGTCTGCTAAGAATCATTCAGTAACATGAAGCAAATTAAATCAATGAATTCATCCTAGCAGATGGGTGCTTTAACAGTCAGTTAGCCTTTAGATAATTGAGGCGTTGACTCCAGAATCATAAAATGGATGGCTCGTTTGTACATTTTACTGAAATAGATCACCGAGGTTAAATAAATGAAATCCCATTTGTCAGGCGGTAATAAATGGCCTCCCCTTCTGCAAACAGCTCTGTTTGGCCTAATAAATACAGGGATGTTACAGTGCTCCTCCCTTGATAGGGTTATGGCTTAATGAAATGGTCTTTCCTCTGCTTGTTTTTGCCTCCTCCTGCACCGTGTGATAAGTAGCGAACCAACGAAGCTTGTAATTACAATCTTACAGAGAACCCAGCCAATCTGTATATAAATCTCACCATCCAATTACAAGATGTAATAATTTTGCAGTCAAGCTGGTAATGAGGTCTAATACTCATGCATGTGATAATCCCCCCTGGATGCTGACTCTATCAGATGTTAGCTTTGTAATTATACTGGCAGAAAATCATTATTTCATGTTCAGCAGAAAAATGAGGTTGGTGGGAAGTTAATTTTCTCTATGCTCTGTGAAGCATAGACAAAATTTTAATGATTTAATCATTATGGTTATCCCTTTTGCAATTGACCCGCGTTACTTCTGTAGAAACATTGGAACATTTAAAAGTCCCTGTTACCCGATAAAGCTTGCCAGGTATGCAGCTTTTAATGTAAGAATAACCATATACAATTAAACTATTAACCTGCTTGATAGGGGAAAAATCCATAGTTTTTATGTTTTCATTATTTACACACAGGATCCAAAGGAATGTTTATGTCCAGTCCACAGTGCGATAAAAAAAGACTCTTAAATAAAGAAAAAAGAAAAATGCTATAATTAGGATGTAAGCTCTCAGAACAAAACAGCAGGTTCACAGTGTTCACAATGGTATTTTAGCAGCTCAGTAATCTTTTGTTCCTTTCCAGTGTAGGAGACATTCATGAGATGTTATGCCTCTACACAAAGAGCTTATTATGCATAATCAGCATTTTCACAAGAAATAGTTTCAAGTATTCGCTTGTGATACATACTTTTAATTGCTCTTTTCTGTTCTCAGAATTTTCTTGTTATTTCTGTTTGTCCAGCCTGCCAAGGGGAAGGACACAGAACGAGAGAGAAGTCGCAACACTGAGATGTGAGAGTGAGAAAAGAAGCAGCACTGCAAGCCAAAACTACAGGGAAGTAAGCGGGCAGGGCAAAAAGCAAAGCATATTGAACAGTTATGGCAACTCAGGCAGCAAAGGATAAGCCAGATAAAAAAATTAACGTTCATGAAAATGGCATCGAATTCTTTTGTGCTGGGACTTCAACTCAAGAGTGGAAGACAGGTATCCAAGTAGTACTTAAACACTCCCACAGTCACTTTAATCTGTAAACTCAGTTCCACTATTTCTGACTTTTGATTCTGTGCCGTAGTGTTCATTTACATGCGTGTGTGTGTAGTGTGTATGTATATAAATATTTATGGGTCTATGTATGCTGTTTCTCTAGGACAGACATTTTAAAAAGGTTAGCTGAATTCTATCTTCTGGAAATATCTTTATACTTCCTTTTGAAAAAATGACAGGATTAGGACCTGTGCTGTACTTCTGTTGATGACTTTGATGTCAGCTTGATCTGGTGTGTCCGGAGGTTTACCAAACCAGAACCCAACATCTGAGCCCTCAAGATGTGGCTGTTTCCACCTAACTTCAGATTTGGCTTTCCATACCTGGAGCCTTTTTACAGCCAGTGAGCACACCAGGGCTGCCCTCCTCTTATCCAGTAGAGGCATCTACCTTTAGGTAAGGTGATCTGTATCCCTGAAGTACCTTTTTGTCTGAGTAGTTCAGATGTTGATGACTATTCGGTAGGCCTCAAAGATTAGTTGAAATAAATTCTACCCTTTCCTCCTTTGTGGATCCAACCCAAAATGGCTCTGGAGAAGGCCTGGGGACTATCATATATTATGTATTAAACTCCTAATCTAGTGATATAAAAAAGGCAACTTGACAGACACGAATCCTGATCTAATTATGGTTCTCAGCCTTAAAAAAGGATTATTTTTTAATGAGTCCTGTAACTCAAAGCACATATATATTTAGACAATTTATCAAACCTCTTAAGAAGAAAATCCTGACATTAGTTATGGTGGTTCCACTGGTACCTCCATACATTTTCTTCTTGCAGAAGAAGCAGGATGGTGATGATGAATGCAGATGACCTAAAATTAATTAGGTTATTAAGAAAGAGTAAAGACTAAGGGAGCTGAAGAGAGACATAATACACTAGCCAAATGGACACTCTGTTGCTGACAAACCTATCATGTGTAATGTGTGTTGGAATAGGGATAATTTGAAATACTTAATGCCTTACTGGATACAAAATAAATTGTTCTGAGTTGGCAGAAAGATGAGGGTATTTTTACAGACAGCTGTGTCCAAAGTAATAAAAAAGCAAATAAAATATTAGGCTAAGAATAATATGGAAAATAGAATATAAAATGGCATTTAAATCAAAGGCATTTCCTTTCCTAGAATATTGCATTCCTTTCATGCCTTGTCAGTTGAGGTTGCCATCTTTTAACAAATTATTCTGAGTTTGCTGTGCTCTGGGGAGGGTTTTTATGTATTTTGGAAGTCATGGTTTTGGGTAATGTTTCTAGAATTCCTGAAAAGAAAAAGGAATATAATTCTATCATTTTTTTTTCCATAAAAAGTAGATCTGGTGGAATGTGACTTCCAAAAGACCAGTGTCCCGCACTTTTTCTTTCCTGCACTTCAGAGACCCTCCTTGCCTGCACATGTCCTCATCTGCTTGATTCACCCACTTGGTGGGCAAGGAGCAGAATGCACGATGACCAGACTGCAGAAATGTGTTTGCTGAATGGATGGCAAGTGTGCATCTGTTGTCAAGATTGTAACTTTTTATTTAGCCAGCTAGACATTATTCTCACTGTGGTAGAACGAGGATTAAAAGTTAAGTGAGTATTGCTGCTGGCTAGAGAACAGCTGGACAAGATTGGGTTTTTGCACCATAAATTAGGTTACAGACTGCAGGCAGAGAGTGGCTGGGAGCTCTTGGGTTGAAACATTGGATTTAAATTCAATAGAATGCTTCAGGTGTTGCGTTAACTATGGTGGATGTTAATTATACTTTCCTAATTTTCCGCATGAAGTTTGAAGACATGAACTTGTCTTAGAGGACTATGACTAAGTAAATCTTTGCTACTCAGCAAGTTGTAAGAATCACAGAATCACAGGGGTTGGAAGTGACCTCTGAAGACCATCTAGTCCATGCCCCCTGCTAAAGCAGGGTTACCTAGAGCAAAAATGGAAGAAGCAAAAGTGGTAACTCAGGTTCTCACCTGACTTCAGCAAAATGTTTCTATGTCATCTTATCTCACTGAAAATAACAGATGAGGTATGCAGATAGTGGTTGTGTCTAAAACCCAGCACATTTCTACTTTTTGATACAGCCTGCAGCAATCGTTGTTCTGTGGTCCAACTAATCTCTTGGAGTTTTCTGATGCTTATTTTAGTGTGTCATGGCATAGAGGAACATGTCTGGAAGACTCCCAGTTTTTCAGGTTACAAACCTCAGCTGCTAGGTGAACTATGTATAAATTTGGGGGCTAGTTTGTTAACCTAGAGGTGCTTCATTGAGAAAGAGCAAACCTTGACAGTGGGCCATGACTAGCTCCTCAGATATGATATGAAATATCAGATAGAGAGGCTGTCCCCTCTTACTTGCTCTTAGCACAATCTCTGCCTGCATTCCCTAACACAGACTCACTTTTCCTCTGCTTGACAGCTCTGGTATTTTCCTTGAACATCATAATGCCCCCAATGTCAGATGTTTGGGATTCTTCAAAGAGCTTCCCTTAGTCACATCTAGTGATGTTCACCTCGTATTTCAATATGGACTTTGCCTTTAAACAGTGGATGGAGACCAGGTCAATAAGACCGCATGCTCACCTCACAGAGGGAGCAGTGTCTTTGGCTTCTCTGAGGACTTTGCCTTGCACATCCACCTCATCTTTGTTCTATGACTCTCCTGTGCTGGGACCTAGCTGCAGCCAAGCCATGGAGGTGGAAACTTGGCATACAAAATTCTGGAAACTCACTGTGAAACAGCCTTTGATTTTTGTATGGGTTTACAAGAGATCAACATAATTCTGTTTGAGCATAGTTAGGATTATATATTCCATTGAAGAAATCCAATCCTTAAAAGAATTTCCAGGTTCAGCTGTGATTTCATCAAGCAACTTTTGGCAGCTGAACCCATTGAAACTGAAAATAAAATGCCCAGTGTGTTTTGTGCAGAAAATAGGAAGTCCTTTTGTGATGTGAGATGCTACTCAAGCCTCATATGAAGGGGTTAATTTATAAAAAGGCACTGGCTCTTAGTAGTTGCTAGGTAACATTGACCTTTTCCCAAGGGCTATACTCTGCCAAGGAGGGTGTTTCCACGGAGGTAATGATTCTGTCTGGGGTTTACTCAATGAGTTGGTAGTAACCTATCCTGCAGGGAAGTTGAGAGGATATAGTTTTGGAACAAATTGTCATCTTCCACTCACATTTCTTTCTCTTAGAAAAAAAAGAAAGAAAATACCCATGGTGTCTCTAATTTGCCTGTGAAACCACGTCACTATAGTTGCAAGAACTATGTGTCCTCCTCTGCAGACTGGACACTAGAAATGTGACTTTAGTGCCTGTGACTGTAAGAAGTCCCAAATTACAGTTTTGAAGTTCTCTCTTCAGAGTAGTAAAAAAAAAAAAAATTAAATTGCCCATTTTCAAGGTGATTATTGAAACCTCTTTCCTTTAGAATAAGAACTTCATAAAGCAATAATTTTGTATGTAAGATTTATTTTTGTCTCTGATTATATGCCAGCATTTTATCTTTTGCATTAGGATCACTGCTTAGAGTTATTTCTTTACTACTTCTGTGTTTTGTTGTATTTTCTAAGAGAAAAGGAAAAAACAAGCTTGAAAATATTTACATTTTTCAGGTGATGAGACAAACCTATTGACAAGCAGCATATTTAGCTCTGTGACTAAAAAATTGCAATTAGGTTTGTTTGAGGTTTTTTTAATAAACATTTTTATATAGAAAAAGGTGCATAGACTTCATCCTTATGGGCTAGGGTAACTTACATGACAACTTGTTAAATCGATTTTATGCTTCTTTTAGATCTGCTATTCAATTTTTTAAAGTGCAGATACCATGGCAACCCCCTCTCTCATATGGAATGTATGCTGCTTTAGAGATAAAGAGCAAGTACATGCAAAGATGGAACAGGATGACATGTAAACTTTTTTTTTTTTATATATTCACACTTCCTTGGACAAAAAAATATGCTACACAAACATCCTTCCTCTCAGGTGCAATGTATTTTAGGAAGTAATACTATTTTGCATAATGCAATTAATTAATCTTTAGCTCATTTCATAAGGAATATAGTGGGAAATTGCACCCTTTGCTTTTGTGATGTGTATGTGCGTGTATGTGTATATATGCATATATATATATACATACATATCCAAAGAGTTATTCATGTCTCTACATTTGTTTTTATGTCTAATAACTCATTAAAGACTGACACTAACATCTGTAATTTTGCCGGTTTTATTATCATCCCATATTGGTAAGAATGTAGCACATTTTTTCGGTTTTGTTTTGGCTTTATGAAGGAGCTGCATAACTGCCAGGACTAATTATTTTTAAAAGATGAAACAAAAATGAAATACCAGTTCTGAGAAAAAACCAGGAGGACCTATATGTACTTGGCTATCTCGTCAGTTATTTAAGCTGTCTGGATCAGAATTTTCAATAGCAGGACAGTATATTGGATTCCTCATTTAGCTATTAGTTGTCTAAATAACTGACTTTGGAGGAGTCTGCTGGGGCACAACATTTTAGAAAATCTGGTCTCTTATTCCAGTTGCTTTAGAAAGAATTGGATTTAAGTTGTGATGTATTGTTTATATTGAAAACAAGACAAATGATCAAGGAAACTGCCATTTCTTATCATCAAACCCCATTTTCCTTCTGTAGTCCCTGCCTTGCTTAAGGATAGGATATACTTGAAATTTCACCATCTGGCTGCTCTTTTTAATTTTTGTATTCAAGCCTGATTCTGTGATTAAAGAAACATCTGAAAATATTAGTAATGTGTCTAGCAATACAAGCTGTGCACTTCATTTCAGGTTCCTAAATGAATCAGCATAAGAAAAGGATTAAAACATTTTTATTTTAAAACACGCTACTTAATCTGAACCCCTTGCTGTTCTGAGCCTCAGTTTTGTCACTCCCACCCATACAAGACCAACAAATTACTCTCTTACGTGATCTTGTTGATCACACAGATGACGTTCACAGGCTTGGAGCACTGGAGGAGGGCAGCATGTAGGGTCCACCGTGCCTTTTCCAGCTTAAGCATCATCGGTACTGGCATTTGAGTATCTTTTAAAAAATTGTCATTACTTAAATCAAGCAAACACCTGTACATCATCATTTTGGACCCATGCCCTGCTGTTTGGCTGTCGCTGCCCAGTTCAGTCTGCCTGTTTTCTGGTCACTCTTTTCACTTGTTGGCATTGAGTTTTGCCAGCTTGCATTTCTTTTTACAAGCTTTAATAGGTTTGAAAGTTTAGTTTATTTTCGATAAGCTTGCAAAAGTCCAAACCTGGTATATCAAATATGCTTGTGGCTGCAAATCTCACAGGAAAAGACTCTTATAAGAGACTGACTCCAAACAATAAATGGAAATATAGGGTTTTCTTTCTTTTCCTTCACACCTTTCTGCTGGCAGGGCCTGAACCAACTCTCATTAAAATAGGGAATCCCACTGATGCTGTTAGGATGTATGCCAGACATCCAGGTGTCACAGGAATTTACAGTGGAAACTCCACAAAAATAATGAAAATTGCTATTAAAAAGTTAATTCTGCATCTTTGAATTATAAATAAATCCCTGTCCATGTTTAGGGGGATTGGATACTGGAGTTCATGTTCACAATGGTTTTCCTTTGTTAAAATCAATTTGCTTGTACCAACCACTTATGCTTTAACAAGAAAGTAATGTGATGGTGAGAAAAAGCATGGCATATTGGGATGTTCCTCTGAGTGCTATTCCCTGAGGCAGCTGCTGGAGAGTATTGAGGGGAAGCTAAATCAACATTGCCTGCTTCTTTTTTTTTCTTTTTCTTTTTTTTTTTCCCAGAGACCAAACATGTAACCTCTGTGATGCAAATTATATTTCAGCAGCTCCGGGTACTGAATATGGATTGGTGCTTTGGTGAGCCTGGGTCTCTCTTTGCGTGGCCACAAAACAGTTTGTCTCTGTGTTACAAGACCAACTGTGATGCATGTTATTTGTATATAAATAAAGCAGTGAGTAAGTGATGTAATTCCTAGTAACAGATCTGACTTACGTTGCTCTTTATTTCAGTTCAGTTCCTTTAGGAAATGATTCACTTCAGAGTGGGTAGCAATGTTGATAAACAGGATAACTGAAAAGCATTATTACCCAACTTGATCCAATAAATGCACATTGAAGGGTTAACTTCAGTCAAAATACATTCATTAAAATACACTCCAAATGAATACATATATGAATGTAGATAGAGTACCTTCTATCTTCCCAGCTCTGAGTTCATCACTGACAGGGAATGTTAGGAAGTATGTTTTACAAATGCTTTCAAGTAACGATACCTTCAGGACAATAAATGAATTACAAAAATCTGAAGGTCTCAGAGGTCTGTTTATTAGGTATCAGCAATTATTATGAGCTATTAGTAGTGCTAAATATAGAATAGGCTAAATATGGAGATGTCACGGGAAATATATTTTTTATTTATGCATCATAGCAAATATTCAGGAAATGAAAGTAAAATTAAGGTATATAGAGACACTGGTAGATACATTTCTGTTCCACTTTAAAAATTTCTTTTTGCTGGCTGTAATTTTGACTTGTGGAAAATAGTCTCATTACAGTTATTGGATGTATTTAAAGTGTTTGATTCCCAAAAATTCCCCAATTTTTTTCATTATTTTATTTAATAGCCATTCCCCTGACAGAATTTTATGACTTGTAGTTTTTTTGTAAGATTAATTCTTTTATTTGTGCTCAAAGAATTTATTTAGGCATTCAAAAATACTTTCTCAAATTACATTTTTATTTTATTCTCATACAGAAATCCCAGATAACAAACTGAATAAGCTCCCAGCTCCAGATTTGAGGCAAACAATTCAAAGCATAGGCTTCAAGTAAAAAAAAACATTTCAGCAAATTGCCTGATGGGCTTGACTTATTTTCATCTTGACACTGCTACTAATCCTCATGTGATTGTGGTTTATTTTGAGGAAAGACCCAGAAGTAAAAAAAAGAACATACCAATAAACAAAATCCCCACTCACTTCTAACAACAAAAATGCTGTTGAAGGAAGTTTTGTCTTAGAGGTGTACACATCACATAATTTGTGATTTCAGTTCCTTATCTCGCCGAGGCTTTGGTGGGGGTGGGACATGACAAAAAGAAGAAACAGCACTGAGGAATAAAGACACACTTTCTCTTAAAATAATTACCAGAGAAAGTAAATTTTGTCAGAACAGGTTCTTAAAAGTCTATTTTTGTTTCTGCTATATATTTTTGTAGAAGGTAATTCTCAGTAATATCAATTACAGGATATCCTTAATACATTCAATTTGAATGTTGTTTTAGCCTATTCAGTGGAAAAAATTTTAGCTGAAAATGGAACATGTCAATGACAATAATTTAATTATCCCACATGCTATTTTTAATAGCAGTAAAGAGAAATATTTCTTCTTCCAAGATAAGCATTATTTTTAAATAAAAACTTGAGTAAGCCTCTGATTTAGGAAATAAGCATGAAAAACCTTTCAAAAATCGTACAAGTTCCCATTAACTGTCATTTAAATGTTGTCAATCAAATCTGCTTGCATCTGGTACTGATGCCATGTGAAATTTATTTCTTTAAACTTTCAGTCACACATGGAAAGTTTTGCAGATGGTGTCTCTTCTCATCTGTTTTTTTCCAATTTCTCCCCCAAACTCCAGCTCTTACTCTCTCGACCCCCCAATTTGATTCCTCCTTCTTCTAAAAAAATAGATCTAATCAGTAGCGTGTTAAACAAGAGGGGATCTTTTATGTATTCTGTGTTAGGACAAGGAAAGCATCGCTGTAGATCACTAGAATAAACAACTCGGACTGATTCAATTACAATGCCTGGGCCAGGCTTTTATCTGCTGGTGACATCATTTCAATCAAAATGTAAAATAATACAATCCAATAGATGCAAGAGGGAGAGATAGGACACAGACTGCTGCACTTAGTCATTTAATAAAAAAAGTAGAAGAAAGCTCTTTCTGACAGGCTGCTAGGACTTCCATTTCCAAAACTCTATTACCTTGTATAATAGTATTCAAAAGAATTGAATGCAGGAAATTGTCTATTACTTTTTATTAGTAGAAGCTGTTATGTAGGATACAGCCTACTGCACTGTTTTTTCTTTGTTCCTTTAATTAACAAAAGCATGAAATCCTTCTATTGGCAAGCACTTGTTCCAAAGCCTCTGTTGCCTTCTGTTTTTTACTGAAAAGGGTTTTTTTTTTCCTTTTCTTTTCTTTGAATGTCTTTTTTTTATATATACTAAAAAAAAGTAATTTTTTTTTCAAGTCACTGTAATCTAAAGTCTATCAGTCACCTTAATGGGCTAGGAGAGGGTAGAATGCAGATACATTTCCATAGCCACGGAACCCTTCTTGTATGAGTTTCACATTTGAGGAGTGAGGGAGAGTCAGACTGTAACCATGTGTGGTTACAGTGCCAGTCTTCTGACTGCCTAGCTTGCCAGCTGAAATTTGCTTTTCTTACTTAATTTATTATGATATAAAAAAGATAAATTGATACGTATCGATGTGATAGATGCACAGTGCAAAGAAAAATATTCTTTCTTCAGGCCATATCCTTAATCCTATAAGATTGTTTGTGACAGCATAGGACAGGAGTTTGTAAATATCATCAATCTGGCCATTCTACACAGCACACTTCAATTTTACCAGGGTAAAATGGGGAGACCCGGTTCCAATGATCTGTAGTTTCACTGCCTGCTGCATTCATATACGTAATATACGAAAGCTGATATAAAGGGTAGGACACTAACATACCTCAGGAGAGAATGTCTTTCATTGTTTCTAATGATTAGTTGCATATATCATTCAGGTTCACTGCTATTGGGTTCAGAAAGGTCGTATTAACTTTTTTTAATAATAGCTTTTGTAGCCAAATTCTGAGAGTGGGTAACGGACAGGACCATGACAAGGACAAACAAGGACTAATAGGGTAGTCACTGAAGCACTCTTCCCACTGTGGTCACCATTTTAGGGTGCCTTATTAGGAAGCAGGTTAAGTCAAATGGCTAACTGCAGATGTTGTCCAAGGAGATGTAACTCCTTAAGTTAATGTTATCAACATTTTCTTTACTAGTGCAAAGTTTTGTTCTTCTTTCGCATTTACCAGGAGCAAATAGATCTGAAGATATGTGAGGTCTTTGGTAGTGTTGTGAGATGTTGGCTTTATGTCTTCTCTTGCTAAGAGAGAGATTTCTGCTGTTCTGCATGGCATTATTTTTATTCCAAGTACATGGTAAGCTTTTTCTGATATGGATACGTATGAGGGTGAAGTAACAAACTACTATGTTGGGAATGAACTAGCAATGACTATAATCACTGAATAATGTTAATCCTCCCTTTCACAACCATCAGATGTGTTTTATAATTTTTAAAATTAATATTTGAAATACACTATGTTTTTAGGGGTTCTGTGGTACTTACCAGCATTACTCTGCTATTGCAGTGATCTGAGACCATAGCAAGCTGGAATCGCAGTCAGGACTGGACAACCCGTGTTAGACACACAGCACTTGAATGAACGCAGAGCACTGGTCCTAACAAGGATATATAAAAACATGTAAACTAGTTATCTAAATTCCCTGTATATCTAGCTAATGAAGAGATAAGAACTCAAAGGGTGAAGGATGATTAAAGCTAGATGTTGTGCTATGTGGGACAATGGCATATGGAGTATTGCTGCTCCTGTAATTTGTGTCCCTGCACCAAAGTTGCATATTAAGTTATTCAGCCTATGTTTTCCTTCCTGACAGTGGCCCCACCTCCTCAGGTATACTGGAAGGTGGACCATTGCTAAGTTTAACAGTATTCCAGGTGTAAGGGGTTTTTCTAGGAAGGTGAGGGCTATGCATTTCAACTCCTGCACCCTGCCAAAGTATCCAGCACTTTGGTCCCTTAGCTCTTGGCTGAGTGATCTGTCTCGTAGGCTGTTACTGGAAAAGAAGGGTATTTCACCATGTCTATGACTGTGTTTTGGAGCACTGGGCTGGGCTGAATTCATTGTCCAAGTGTATTAGGAAAGGTCTGTATGTGCACAACAGAACAGCGACAGTTACATGCGTCTTCAACCGTCTCTCAAACCATCTCTCAACCATCTCATCGCAAATTAAGATACTTGTTAGCTTAGAGAAAGGTAATGCATTTGCATGACTGTCGTAGTGCTTAGGAAACTCTTTCATCTAAAACAGAGATAGGAGTTGATCATAGGCACTCCTGGACATAGTGCTGGAGAGCAGACATTTTCAGAGATTCATTGAATCTACATCTTAGTTCAGGTAGAACTCATAGGATATGCATCTTAAAGCACAGTTTTAACCTAAAAAAATGCACGTGTCAGATTCCATGAGTCAGAACTAGACCTTTTCCTAGAATATCTGCCATATTCAACCACACCTTGCATTTTTTGACCTTACATAGGTATGAAAATGCTCAGTGTGAGAATTCCATAGCTATCCTGACCAAAGTCCTCACTCAAGAATTTGTAGCTGAGACCATTTCAAGTCAACTTTCTTCCTAGGAAAATAAGCCAGGAAGGATAGCAAATGGAATAATCGAACAACTGAAATCGGGAGCCAGCCTACAGTAAAATGTTTTTGTGAATGCTGAGGATACAGCTCCCTCTGGATGAAAGTAGAACGCCTCATAAGCCATTAGGGTGGAGCAATGAAGGCTTCTTGGAAACTTGTCTTTAGTAGGCAGCCGTGAATGCTCAGTTTATAATAAAAAAATTGTTTTCCTCGAATTTAAAAAATCCAACCCAACAATGTATTAGGCACATGTATTTTAAAGAAGAAACAAGGCAGTACTTGTTGGTCCTCATTCTCCAGACTGTCTAGTAGAAACAAGGAGTATAGAGGTTACCTTTTCTGTTGGATTCTCCTGTTGTATTGTGGTTTTCAAGGAGCACATCTCTGCCCAAGTCTAAGAATTTTGGCCCCACTTTTCAGTCTCACTTGGTGTCTCCCTTCCTCCCTCTGGACAGCTCTCGATTTACTGCTTTTAGTCTGATGTTTGTGTTCTGGAATTTCTTGATGCCCCGATCTCTGTTGTATTTGAATCACAGGGATACACTTTCCTGAAATATGAAGGTTACAGACTCCTTTCCTAGCTGGAGATTATTTCATGGTCTAGACAGAAATGACAACTTTTTTTTTGCCCTTTTTTTTTCTTTTAGTAGGGAGTACTTTCCCATGCCTGGTTATCAATATGTTTTGAATATACTTGAAGTATTTTCATAGTTCATATAGCTTTAGAAGTCTATACATGAATAAAGTTTTATTTCTTATTCTTGATCTTAACTCTTAATACATCTGAAACGTTTCCATAGTTCTGATTAAACCCACCTGATGGAACAAAATATACAGCTATTTGGAGAACTGTTAGTTTGATCTTTGTATTTTTTTTAACTGTAACAGAAAACTGTACCAAAATAGCAGAATCCCAACAGCTACTAAAGGCAAGCTGACCATCAGATCTACTCACCTTAGAGCTTGTTTAGAAGTCTTGGTGTTCCTGTATCTTTCAGTGCAGGATGATGTGTGATCTTTTGGGCGTAATGGCATGTACAAAATGCATTAGCTTTCCCAAAAGTTGACTTTTGGAAATAGTTTTGCCAATTGTTCGTCTTATGTGAGCAGGGAGCAGGCAAGAGCAGGATTCGTTTTTACAGCTTTCACACTGAACATTTAATCTGCATGTAAATTAGGGTAGGTTATATTATGGTTTTGGAGGTTATATGGTTCCGATTGCTGGCCCTTCATTTCACCATTATCTTAACCTAAGTCATGCTCCATCGCACATGAATGTTTGGTGAGCAGGCTGTGTGGTCAGAAAGATTTATCAGAGAAAGCTTATACAGGAATGTACTTTATTCTCTGGGCATCTTGTGACATGCTGTTCCTGCTGTATAAAGTGTACATATTAGACCTGTACACAGAAGTACTCACTGGTCTGCTGTTTAATGTGAACATTGCAAATGATGTAATTTATGTAAAACTTTGTGCTGCCCATGCATGAATGGACTTTGGTACCTGAAGAGAGACTTAGAATGAATTTAAACCTGTGGATCCAAACCTGAGAGTGCAAAATGTGGCTCATCTGCTGCATGGTGGCTCACAGGCCTGTTGGCTTCCTTAACTCATCCAGGATTGTCACAGGCTTGATAAGTTTAGGCCATCTGGGGACAAGAAAGTAGATTCCTGTGCGACCTAGTCTAGGTGATCCTGCTCTGACAGGGGGGTGGACTACATGATCTTTCAAGGTCCCTGCCAACTCCTAATGTTCTGTGATTCTGTGATGTTCCATCAAAATCTAAATCCTTAAAAAACCAGAGTCCAGGAAATGTTTGGAGACTGTACTGAATAGTGACTGCTGGGATGGGGCTCCTCTGAAAACACAGGGACAGCAGCTAACTTCCTTGGCACTTTGGCTGGAGATGTGTGTAGTTAGCACAGCTGTTTCTGAACATGCTCAAGGCACCAGAAGGTCAAACCAAATTGCCTCCATGGTTAACAGGGCTATTGCCAGGAAGGGACAAGGCAGGTAGAGCAGCGATGTGACTGTAACTCGTCTGGCTGCTGTTGCTGCTGCTTCTGCAGCCAGGATAAGTAGATGTGGAGAAGCCACTGCTTCTGGAGGGGATCCGTACCCAGCCAGTGCTGCTATATCTCTCCTCTGAGCAGATGCAAGCTGTGAGTTCCCTGCTACTCCTTGGTCCTGGTGCCACTCCTTCTCCCTGCACTTTCCTTACCCATGGCAAAAGTGTCCTGGTCCTGTGGTGGTGTTCAGAAGGCAAAACATCGTTTTTTCTGGCATTACTAGAGCCAGCTCTGACTGCCTGAAAGGCTTCTAAACCAGTATTTCCTCCGGTGCTGCCTGCTGAGGGGCTGAGCTGGAATCGCTCTCCTGCCTTCCTATTAAACCTGCACCACTGTGCATACTGTAGTTGGAGAGAGAGAGGAATTTTACAGCCTGGTGGTTGCAGTATTCACCTGGGAGGGGATGCTGGGGGATCCACTTGTCGTGTAAAGGACTGTTTATTAAGTGGCCAAAGGAAACACAAAAACAGAAGGAAAAGAGGAGATAAAATGGAAGAGATAATAATAAACAGCAGAAGAGCTCACAATGAAAGGAGCATTTGATTTGGCAAATTCTGTCAAATTGGTTACTTTTTTGATAATTCACTATGAAAAGGCAGCTTTAAAGAGATTTTGACTGTGAATGCAGTCCTGTTTTCCACTAGCATCATAAATTTCTTATAAAGACAACTGGTCTTAAATATGCATTCTTCCTTCCCTAAGCTGTTCCAGATGGGAAATGGCATAGTTTAGAGAGGAGCTGTATCAATAACCTTCCTAAATAGAAAAATACCAAGGCAGAGACCCACTTTTTGCAAAGGTTTCCTCAGAGTCACGGAAGCTGGCCAGTTTTATGACGTGGCCTTGGGTTCAGGGCGTTAGGGGGAAACTCAGGTAAAACAACACTGTGTTTGGGAGTTATTATTAACACAGGGAAAAAGGATTGTGGTAGCAGTGCAAGCATCTGGTATAGTTGTCTTTGCATTGATATAGGAACATTTGAAGGGTACCTATCTATATTTAACAAGCATCTTGGTTATGACATTAATTTGTGGTATGTTGAGATTATTTAGATTATTTTAAACAACATTCAGGTAAATACTTAACATTTTGAAATCAGTTGCAACATGTATAAAGTCAACGTTGAGGTGACTTTGACTTGGGAAGACTAATGCCAGAATGATCAATAATGGCATGACTAAAGAAGGACATTTATCCCACCATTCCCCATATAGAGAGATCTGCAAGCACCACGGAATAAGCTGCTTGCTGCTTTATCTGCTGGGGCTGTTGGAGGGAACTGAAACCCTGCATGAAACTGGATCTGTCCCTTGGCAGTGATCCCAGGTAAGTAGGCAAGTCATTTATCAATGTGCCAATAACATAATTTCTGTGATATTTTTTTTTGTTCAGAGAATATTACATTGATAAAAGACTTCTTCAGCAAATAATCTTGCTTGATATTATATAACAGAATAAAACTGCCTTTGCTTTACTTTTTACTTCTTGCTTTGTACAGCTGGGGATAGTAGAACAGATCAGTGAAGAACTAACTATTTTTCTTGACTGAGTTAAAGTTGTTTGTTACAGGATAAGCTGCTGAGGATATATTATGTACACTGAAAGCAAAATATAGTTTCTGGCTTATATAGACTGGTATGTGATGTCTTCGGGGAAGAGATTCCCCAGCTGTAACTACTGATTCACAGCTGGACTCAACTTCTTTAAAAGTTAATGTGAGGTCATTGTTTCAGCTCTGACCAGCAGATGGGCCTGAGTTTGAAAAATTACTCTTAAGTTGGTTTAGGTTCCATGTCCTTGTTTGGTTTCACCACAGTCAATATTCTATTGCTAATTATAATGGAGTATAAATATGACCATTGTAGGACTTGGTTTAGACCTATGGGTTTGGTGGGTTTTTTCCACATCTTTTTTTTAGTGGAGAAGTGAAGGCATGCTGCTCTTCCTCATTCCACTTCTTCTCTGAAGCTGCTTAAGAAAACGAGATACAACAAATCCATTTAGGATTACGTTGAAAAAGCATCTCTGCTTTTAATATTAACCAGATTTTTACTGCTAAGTTTTGCTGGCAAATCTCTGAAAGTTTCAGCTTGAAACTTATCCGGATCACTTAAATCTACAACACTGGCTTTGCAGTCTTGCAAGAACATCTGTTTTGATTTCCAATGCGATCTTTTTCAGTCCTAGAACACTCTTTAGTGTTTTAGGAGACTTTTTCAGAATCTTTGGATTCTAAAACTAAATGCAAGGCAGGAGGAAGTACCTCAGTGTAATGTTTCTTGTTCTTGTGCTAGTATTTTTACTGAGTCTATTCGTTCTAAATTGGCAAGGAAACAGCTGTATGTCCACGTCACAGTTCCCCTTATGTGACTTCTGGGAAACCTGGCTCTGTTACTGGGGCATAGTTTGAGATATATATAACTTTATGTTGTGAAGTATTAATTAATTAAACCATTAATCCTGTTAATGAAACCATTAGTATCCTGTTGCTTTTCTTTGATTGTAAATGGATGTATTCAGTGGGGGGAGTATTGGTCTGAATCTAAATTTAAAAAAAAATTATTTTATCATTTAAAAAATGAAACACCTGAAAAATCCTGATGCATTGCAACCAGATGGTGACTATCAGGTAGAGAAAGGACTAATTAGACATCTGTTCCTTAAATAGGTTCATCTTTCTAACACAAGTGTTAATAATGGTATTGCATACGTTTGCACAATGGAAACCAGACCAGGTTACGAATTAACTCTGGGTATCACTAAAAACTTGAACAAGTGCTCCAACGGGAAAAATAGCTCACTTGTGAGCTGGCTTGTGTTCTCACAAGCTTCTTAGCAGGGGAAAAAAAAAAGTTATTACCCAGTACTCAGTATCAGTTCCAAACATCTATTCCTTTGCTATTTTATACTCGGGTAATTTACATATGTTAATTTCTTAGTCCATGTACACATAGATGTCTTCACTCTGCTGGCTAAACATCTACCCTCTGATACACTTCTCTTGTGTATTAACCATATATACCATACTATTGTTGACATCATTGTATTTCAGTCTTCTATCACATTGTCTACCAAAATATACCAGTCCCCTTCTTTCTATACCCATTCGAACCTAAAAAATAATTACGTCTTTTTTCCATCCTTGAAACTAGCTTGATGTGTAGTACCCTAAAAACTCAAAGTTACTTATGGGTAAAAAGCAAGTTAGTATGTGCATTGTTTTACTTGCACATTTGTTAATGAAACTTAGAATTAAGTAGACCTTTAGGTGGCCTTTGTCATACTTGCAATTAGATACTATGATCATATTATGATTTTTTGTAGTAGGACTCACATGAAAGTAAGTGCTTTATTACATTTTCCGTTGCTTTGGTTTAATCCAAATTTTTTAATCTTTTTTTTTCTAGGTTTCTGTAAACAAACATACAGTTTTGAAAAAAAAAGTTGAATACGATTTCCAAACACCCCTTGCCACCCCCCAACTCCCCCCCCCCCCCAAAAAAAAAAGCCAAACCTCTTTGGCACATTCAGAAATTCACACTTTAAAAATGTTGGCATGAAATAAAATGGCATTTTAAAAAAAAGTTTTTCTCCCTTTTTTAACTGTAAGTATTTGTCAATTTTTCCTAGAGGTTGTAAAAAACTTTGTTCCTTAAAAAAATCTTTTCCATAGAAAAATATATTTAAAGATATTTTAATATTTTCCAGGCTTCAATTCTAAGAGTCCATGGGAAATACACTTATTTTTGAAGTTAATATCAGATACTACAAATGATACTCGGAGTTGATGATTGTGTAAACTATTATGATAAATATTATCCCTTCTTAATGCAAATGCAATTTGATAGTTTTCAGAAACACTCATACGCTGTTGTTCCCCACTGACATATTTAAAAGGGTAGTCATTATTTGTGACATCATGTATTTGCTATTTCCTAATCATAGTGCACATATGTTTGTTTATTTAAATCACAAGATATCATTGTTTACTTTCCACCTTCTGGTGAGGAAAAGAATCCCAAACAGGTTAATGAAATGTGAATAAAGAACACTTTTTAATTTATTTTTTTTCCTAATTGAATCTATGAAATTTTCAGAATGTGCATGAAAACTTGTTGAACTCAGGAATGATTATAAAAAAAAAAAAACCAGCCCAAACCACTCTGAATTACATGAATTTGGCATTTTTATTATTTCAGTATTTTCTAAGTAGTCCTTGTGCTGGTTTGCCTGTTCGTGGTAGCGTGCAGATGGTGTAAGGCATTTTAGGAATCTTTGTTCGTTATCAGGTGGGAAGAAATGTGTTAAAAAACATTTATGTAAATCAGTGACCACTCCATAATTCTGTCCACTTCTATTAGCTTTTAATTGCGCTCTGCCGCTTGTGTATTAAAATCTTTCACATTATGTCTCTTTCATCGAGGTTAGCGTAAATTTATATGCCTGACTGCAAGGGTGGATGGGTAAAATGAAAAAGAAAGGTGGGATCCTGTTTTCCTCTTCTGTCTGTCTCTCTCTCTCACTCTCCCCCTCTTTTCTAAACAAGCTAAGAGTTTTTATAATTCATCACCTGGCTGACAGATGAGTTCTGCTGGAGAATATTAGAAAATGTCTCAAATCTCATATATATGCTAATGGTATGCTGAGACTGGTTGGTGGTATGCCGGAGTTTTTAATCTGTCTCGACCAGTGTGGAAAGTGGAGGAGACAAGTCATTGCACTCGACAATTTATGATCAAACAACTGAATTGTAAAGGAAGAAGGACATGCAGAAAAGGAGAGTAATTTTCTGATTTAACAGCGTTGTTACTACAAATAAAGAAATCTTGATTTTGACTGCACTCGACATTAAATGAGTTTCCTGTGCCCCGCTCTGAATTTTTCATTTTCAGATTTGTATAAAGCACCCTGCTTAGATACAAGTGACAGATAAGGAGACGATTGCATATGGAAATCAAATGTGTATAATAAAGCCATCTTCTGTTTATTAAATAAACACATGTAGATGACTTCCGTGGAGAATGCACTGATAATTCTTCATTGTGTTCGAGTTTTTTTGCAAGTCACAAAGAATCTTATTTAACAACCGCGAATGACTAGATGCAAGCTTTTCTGTTTATTACCTTATAACAAACCAGGCAGTCTAATGTATGGCATTTATAAGCATTTTATTTTGATTCTTTAGCCCAAGTTTTAGCTGTAACAGTACACTATGTTAGCATCCGTGCTATTAGAGTTCTGCAAGCAACATTGGTGCATTAGTGTTTTCTGATTATTAATGTTTTCAGGATAGAAATGGCAAGGATAACATCTACATTACTGTAAAATGAAACTCCAGGAGAAATGAAGTATAACCTATGGAACTTCGTTCTTCAGATAAAAAAAATTATATAGCCAAAACTAAGACAAGACCACGGGGTCTGCAGTCAGCTGGGCAATGATTTCTGATTCAGTGATTTAGGAGTCTTAGCCTCAGATGTAAAAGAACAGTTGAAGTTCATGGAGGGATGTATTTCCAGTTCTATTTCTCGCCCTTAACTTTTTGCAGCTATGGCCTTCCTATAAATTGTTATAATGTACTGTAGTGTAGGGTAGCATCATGAATGCAGGCTGTTTTTTCCTGGAAGGATTTTTATATTGCAACTGGAGTGCTCATGGGCATTTTAAACTAAAGGAAAAGACACTTTTTTTCACCTTCTGTCTCTGGAGAGTTAAGTTCAAATTTAGATTTTGGTTTGTGCTTTTATTTTGAGAATAAAGAGAGGTAAAGGGTGAATCAGTAATGTCCAGGCACTAATGAACTGTGCTTAGTGAAAATTATTGGTCATGTCAGAGGAGGTCTACAGTCGGAAGCTCACTCTGGCTGGGCTGCAAGGGCCATTGTATTGAGTCCTCCCCTGTATTTATCAATACCAGCGGCTGCATTAAGGAAGGTTTTAGATTATCAGCATTTCCCCCCCCCCCACAAATTATCAGCATCATCACCCTGAACTCTTGTTCCTGCTCGAACTCTGCTTTGATGTCTTACTTCTGAAAAAGAAAGAGGAAAAAAACCAAGCAACAACCCACCCACCAAACACGCCCCCCCCCGCAGCAATGCATGCCCACCTCCTGCCAGGCATTTACTGCTGCACGAGAAGGACTTGGGAAATACCGGTTCCGACTTCCAAAGCGCCCGGCGGTTTCTCTGCCTGGGGTAGCTGTAACGTGAGCTTTGGCATAAAGCGCATCAGAAAATCCACATGGATTTCTTGCTATGATTGGAAGTGATTGCTGTGTGTGGAAGTGCACAACCAGTTCAAACAAGACTAGATAAGCTGCGTTGCAAAGCCATATGGCTTAGTTTAAACAGCACAAAGAGGAAGTCTTTGATCATGGCCTTTGATCATAGTTAACCCTAAATGAAGTGGTGGGCTAATGTAGGTAAAAAGGTGTCAGAATCAAAGCAATAGAGGCTGGTACGAGTCTAGTAAAAGAAGGATTTTGGAGAGGACACTGGTATGCAGATGGTTTGTTTGATTTTAAACCTGGGGTAAGGAAGAAAAGCTGTAGGAACTTGGGCGCCAGTGGAGAAGACCAAAATATGGCAGAAACTACGAAGATGACTGGATGCAGAAGCTGTAAGGTGTATGTTATCCTTCAGTGAGTTTCTGACAGAATTTACATATGCATGAAGGGTCATCTCATAATGTTCAGGGAAAAAAAAAGGTGTGAGAGCCTGAAATGCAGCTAGAAATGAGGGTAGAATACAGAAATGTGTTTGAGGATGACAGATGAGATGAAAGGAAAGAGCATGCATGTAACTGGAGTTGCAGATGGGTTGATTGGCAGATCCTCAGATGAAAAAGAGACCTCTAAAAGTATATGAAAATGACAAGGCAGAGGAAAATGCCAGGACATCTGTGAAAGGAGGTTTTTCCATGGAAGCAGTGATGAGGTGCAACAGCTAGAGATAGAATATGAGCAGCAAGAAAGCAGAGATTGAGTAAATGGCAGCAGCAGCAAGGGCTAGTAGCTGGAGAGGAGAAAGAAGAGGAGAGAAGAGAGGAGAGGAGAGGAGAGGAGAGGAGAGGAGAGGAGAGGAGAGGAGAGGAGAGGAGAGGAGAGGAGAGGAGAGGAGAGGAGAGGAGAGGAGAGGAGGAAAGCAAAAAGGAAGCAAGAAGGCCAGAGTTTCACAGGAACCTTTGAACATGTGAAAGATGACTCTTTGATAAACAATATTCAGAGTCGATCTAGAAAACAGTCTTGTACAGGGTTTGTCCAAGCATAATGCTGCTCTGAGGGGTTGGCATGACTGTGAGTCATTCTGAAGAGGCTGGTGGAGTATCCTTTTGCTGTCATTATGCCGCTTGACTGTATGAATGAGTCCTGCTTGGGCGGCTCAAAGGGGGTTGTGCTAGATGGGGAAAGTGTTCAAAGACCTCTGTTGGAATTCTGTTTCCTAGACCTAGAGGGCAAATTTTTTGGGAAGATGATGAATGTAATCAATATTAGTGAAAGAGCCAATGCAAAGTTGGAGAAGTTTGCCTGCTTAAGTACCTGGTGAAGTAGCCACCTTGGATTTTTGCTAACCTGACTGATAAGAGAATGGAAAAAAAATACTATGAGGATAGTAGTGAAGTGGGTAGTTAAAAATAGGAGTACTGAATTTGGATAGTGAGATTCAACTGGAAACTGCCTCAATAATTCATAGGAACTGCACAACAAAGCAGAGGAAGTCAAACAATGAAAAGCAAAATGGAATAGCTGTGATCATTAGAGAAGAGATACGGAAAGACCTTAACTTTTCAGGAGCTGGCCTGGCATATTTTGTCATGTAATGGCCTCTAAAGAAGTAAGAGGAGGGAGTGCGAGTGAGAGGCAATCTGAATGACAGTTTCTTTGGGGGAAGACAGTAACGTACCTTTTGCTGTGAACATGCTGGAAATCAGAGAGCGAACTCCACTGACTTAGAATAATAAAACCTGCTATTGTCCCTGCAGTGAATGAATTCTTCTTTTCTTCTTTACTTCCCCAACATAGCTTAAAGTGCAAGTGTTACTAATAATGGTTATACCTAAATGCAAAGTAGACTTAAGTAAGTAGTCATTGCACTAGCAATGGGCGATGTTACTTTAAGTTTGGTTTTAAACAGAAGAAGGTTTAGCAAGGCTGCATGCTGTCTCCTGCTTTCCTCCATCCTGCCATCCTCATCCCCTCCAGTTCTTCTCACTGTTCAGGTCATTGTTGGCGCAGCCCAGGTCCTAGGACACTGGTGACACCTCACTGCCAACTGCCGGCAACTTACTTTTTATCCTGGCTGTGAAGGAGACAATGTTTTTAAAAGGTATTTAAATAGGACTACTTGTTCTAGGAGTTGGGAAGACTTGATCCACATGCTTTTGCAGAAAATTCCTGGGACCAAGCAGGTGCACAACAGCGTTTTATCGGTACTGCTCTTCTAAACCTGAGACATGCAAGTTGGATTTCTGAAGCTGCTTGGCAGGTAGGCAAATACTTTTGGCAGAAGGTGAAGTGCAAAGTAGGAGCTTTTCAAAGTCTCACCCGCGGTATTTTAGAACATGTCTTCTATCTGTAACTTACAGGTTCTCCAAAATGTTCCTTTCCAAAATGTGTTGATGCTTTGAATATAAAAACTTGAGTCAATAGATGCTGCTTTTCCCTGCCGTGTTCGCACAACAAGAGCTGTCTACACCACCGTGCCTGACTGCCCTTTTATTCTGTAAAGGCAGCTCCATGAATAAATAAAACTGGAAGTGGGAAACAGCTTGGAGTTGAGATGTGCCTGTCGTGGGGCATCACAAAACTTTATTGAACCCCTGTGCCTACGAACACGCCTCATTTCTGTCGTGCCAGCAGATGGCACTCTTTATTTTAAGTAGCTGCCCTGGGAAAATTTATATTCTTTCTTTTATTTATCTTTTTTTCTCTTTGTTTATTAAATACTGGGGGGGAGGGAGGTGTACTATCCCACCTAATGCTGCTTCCTGAAATGAAAAATCGGCCCACGCAAAACTCCAAGTGCCTGTATCAATGGCGGTCTGTATGAAGCGGTGCCTCTAACGCATGCTGTTTGCAGTACATGGGCAAAATTGGGAGAAGAAATTCAGTATGGCTGTAGAGTCAGCACTCCGGAAGGATGGGAAATGAAGGTGAAGGACCAGGTTTCTGGGAAAATTTTTGCAGCTTCTCTGTGTTTCCAGTGGGTAGGCATTTCCAGGCTGAACGCTGGATACTTAATGATGTTCAGACAGTTAATTCCAGAGGTTTTCAGTCTGGCATTGGATGCCTTTTCCACTTCCAAACGAGGAAATACCAGAGGAGGTAAATGCACAGATATCCTGGGAATAATGGAGCGGGAAGACTGGAGAGGAGGGAGAAGGACTTCAAATTACACTAGTCTGGTCCTGCAGGAGAAGCTCAGGACTAAGGAAAGAAGCTGCCTGTGAGTGGGAGCTACCTTTCTTCCATCTCTGGTGGCGAGGCTGGGAATCCCCTTTGTGAAGCTGGAGAGGAAAGGTGTCAAGGAGGTGCCCCCACCAAGACTGAGCCGGGGAAGAGCTGTCTGGGCAGGGAAAGCACCAGAAGCACAGCACAGCTCCACCAGCAAAGAGTTATTTTCTCCTGGGATACCTCCCAGCTCCCTGCAGAGCTGCCACCTCCAGCACTGACTGCCATACCCACAGCCAGTTGACAGTAGCATATGTTTACAAAGGGATTTTAGCAGTGGAAAGTGATGTATATTCAATCTGTGAACAGTAATATAAAATCCTGTGTTTTGCAAGTGAAGGGGGAGAAGAAAAAACAGGTTCTCTTAACCCATAAAAACTTCTGTAGCTAATGATGTGCAAGGTTACTGATGGACACAAGACACATAGCCCCTGGGGGAAAATAGAAAGCCTTCAATTTTTCCAGCTACAGCAGAGACTTCAGCTGAAGTGGATCCTCTTTTTCTGAGAAAGTAAGTGGAAATAGCTTCTGCTGAGCTGGAAAGATATTCTCGATTACTTGCTGTGCTCTTAGATAATCAAGGACACAGTGGAAATACCACATAGCATGTGATCGACTTTGATTTATCCCAGGAAACCTCTCTCAGCCTCAGAATGCACTGTAAACAGCTGCTTCACAAACTTCAGACAGAGGAACCTCTTCATTCTTTATCTCTTAGTTAATAAAAAATAAAAAGAGAAAAAAAAAGTTTATTGGATGTTGCACAACCACATCGTTTCTGGTCCTTGCATGAAATTAGAACATGAAACAAGGATGACTTCAAATAATCTCATTTCTTGGGTGCAGTCTTTCGCAAGGTTTCAATTACTAACTCAAACCTGTTAAAAATATTTGCCCCATTAATCACATTATGTGCTGTGCTATTTAGTATTTTAGCTAGTTCTCTCCTCTAGCATGGAATTATGTATCTCTCTGCCCTCTAGAAACTCCAGATAGTTTTTCATTCCTATAGCTTTTTGCCATGCCATATAGATGTTTACAGCTACCAGCCCAACTTTCAAAACCTTAACTTTCCTCACCTTCTAGTTCTCAAAACGTTTAGTAACATCATCAAGCTAAATTCTGGCCACTTACAAACTAATCTCTCCTTACTTCTACCTGTACTCAGGCTTTTTCTCTCTGTCTTAATTTTCTCTTGGTGACTCTGGAATTACTCTGGTCTGGTCTGGTCTGCATTCACTGCTATGGGTGACAGAAGGTGTAATCTGGGAAGCTAAAACTTAAACCTTCTGTTTTCAAATACTCCCTCCACTTCTCCCTTCTCGTGACTTCTTCCTGTATACAGTGCTGCTTGTTTTCCTTCCTGTTTAACATCTTTGAACCCCCTTGATGCCCTTCATTACACAACTTCTGTTCAGGGACTTGGAAGTTAAATTGCTTACTAGAAACCTTCTATCAACACTTTCCGTATTGCCTTAAATCTACCAAAAACGCTGGCACATCAAAATAAGCTATTTCACTTACACTTCTGCTTCTGCACAGTCACCTCCAAACCCTTGTATTGACACATTTCCTCTTTACCAGACACAGAACTCCTCCGGCTTGCTGCTTGTTTCTTTCCCTTCATTTCCTTCGGCTGACCTCCCAGCCACTTTGTCGAAAGCGAAGCCTTGCAAGAAAGCATTTAACTTCTGCTTCTCATCTGTTGCTCATTCCAGGGCTCCTTCCTGCCTCTCCATCCTCCATGTTCACAGCCTGGCAGTCCAGGTGAGGTACTGCAACGCTGAGCATTTGAGTAGTGCTCATACAGGGAACGGTGACCCTTTAGCTCACTGCAATCCTGCGTTGCTTTCCTTGCCTGCTCTTGTTTGAATGTGTTTGTAGCTTTTTTTTTTTCTTTTGAATATTTCAAAATAGGCTTCAGTATTCAGATGAAAACCAAAGCATTTAGGTCTTTTATTTTGCTAGTACCTAACGATGTGCCCAGAAGTATTTGTGGAAAGAAAAAAGTACAATGACAAGTTCCGTGAGTCCCTGCCTTCTATAAATAGGTTAAGGTATAAATATTCATCCTTGAAATACTTTTGCTGTCATCTTGGAAGATCTTTGGGTGTAGCAGTCACCCAAACACATAGCAAGAAAGAGACAGATCATACCATGGAAATTTTTGTGAGAACTTTAGCAATTATTCACACTTCTGAAGAATACTCTGTCAGCAATTAAACACCTGAATTCGTAATTACCAATACCTATGAAAAAATGTTTGGTAAGCTCCAGCTTCAATGTAATTTAGATGCAGATCTCATTTGTCTGAATGGTATTATAGGACTTTTTGGGGAAAGGAGGGTAAACAGTGCCATTTTCCCGGTGAATGTCATTTACTGTCGCTTTAATGCAGAGTTGAACTGTTTTCTTTAAAATGTATTCACAGTTCCCAGTGTTGTTTTTGGTGTGCTGGTCACAGCCTCTGTCCCTCTCCTGAGCACTACCCGACACCCCCATCACCCCTTAGCAGTACTTTGTTTCATTAAATGTTTGTTTTACTGTATCCCGATGCAAGATACAGAATGTTGTCTCATTAGTAGATCTTTCTTATTACAAGCCACTAGTTTGGGGGAAGAGCAGGTAGGAAGGGGACACAAAGTTTCACAGTATTCTGCAAAGGAGATGAAATCCCCTAAGACATACCCACTTTTTGCCCTTAACATCTGTACTGCAATCAAAGACATAGCTGCGAACCCTTTGTGACGTCCTTGACAAGCTCTGAGCTAGCTGGCATGGGTAACAGCAGTATTTTAAGTGGTACGGCATGGACTCTGGCACCAAGTTCAAGGCTAGAGCATTAATCTAGCTTCCAAACTGGTACAGGAGTTGTGTGATGGCCAGAATTAGGTGTTGGTCATGGTTGGTGATCCATGATGTCTGGGACAGGTCAAAGATCTGAGTAACTTCTGGGCAGTGGAAAAAAACCCTCAAGCTTGTATTAAGGAGAAGAAAAAAATTGCAGAGATACTCCCCTTGACTTATTCTACTATTTACTTGCCTAAAATTCGTTTATGATCTAGGTATCACATGCAGAGAAGCATGTATCACAGGTCTGGGGTTTAACAAATAATTCTTCTGTTAACTTCCAGGATTTAGTTGTGCACTGTATTACAATTTTTTTTTCTATTTGTTTCAGACTATCAACATGATTATTAGTTTTGATATTCCTAGTTCTTTTGTTGGGAGTAATAACGAACCATGTTTCCCTAGTTACTTTGTCCAGGACATTCATTCTTTTACCAATCCTCGCTACATCCTTCTTCAGTAGCCTCTCTTGCAAGCAAAAAAATCCTGGTCTAGTTTACCTTTCCTTGTGTTATTCCATACCCTCTATAATTATTTTTATTTTTATTTCTGTTTCTTTTTATTTTTTTCCATTTCACAGTTTCAAGCATTTTCAATTTCCCAAAAAAGATGACTAGAGCCACATGAGTATTCAGACTAAGAATTAACAAAAAATTAATGGTAGCATAATGAAGTTACTTTGTTTTACTGTTTTTCCTTAACGCCTCCTAATAGTGATTTGGCTTTTCTGTATGCTACAGAACAGAGAACTGGTATTTCCAGAGATTTCAAGCTCTCTTTGCAAGTGGTAGTAAATATAGAGTCCAAAACTGTAATTAAGGATATTCTTTTTGTGTATGCCCACCGTTTTTTTGTTGGCATCGTATCTCTACTGACATTATGTCATGTGATCTGTCACTAGCATGTGAGTTCCCCCGCAATGCTTTTTAAACAGTGTTGATTTTCACTATCATAAATAACTGTCTACCTCAGAAAACTTTGCTGCTTCATATTTTCCTTCTTCTCAGCATATTTTTTGAGTACACTGAAGGGCATAGATGCCAGTGTAGACTCTTATGGCACACCCTGGTAACCTTCCTTTCACACTCTTTGTTTTCTGTCTTTGTATATCCCTGTAAGCATCCTCCCTTTTATCCCATAACAGCTTGCTTTCTTTAAAAGCCAATGGCAAGGGACCCTGGGTGGCACCCTTAGAAATTCAAGTAGGTTGTGTCATTTGGCACAAACTTTCTCATATACCTTGGGAAGCTTCAAGCAGCTCTTTAAGGCATGGCTTTCCCACAAAAGCTGCACCACCATTTCTCTGGTTTATCACTAGGTTTCACTGCAGTTTTTCACAATTTGCCAGTGCCTCCTGTTTGCAGTTCTCTACCACATCCATAATGTCAAGGATAGTTTGTATCTTCTATTCTTACAAATGTATTTAAGTTATAGTCTACATCATCTGTAATACTTCAGATACTTAATACCAGAGTTCCTTTAAGGCTTTTGAGTAAATGACATGTGGTCCTGGTGGCTTTTACAGCCCTCTGGGAGGGTCCCTGCTACTGAGACTTTATGAAAAATGTTTTTTCTTTAGTTGCCTTCTTCAAGCAAGTTGCTACTCAGTGGACACCTTGTTATCTAGCTAAAATAAAAATATAAAAATAAATATGAAGTAAAATTAATTCTTCTGTGTTCCCAAGATTCATAACCCAAGTCTTAAACACTGTTTCTGCATTCTCTTTTGAAAAGTTTGTATTTCATTAGTCAACGTACTAACATTGAATCTGTAGCTGTAAAATATTAATACAAAATCCATATTCACTTCCAGGTGTGGCTTTTTTTTTTTCAATAGAAAAATCCTTCAGTCATTCTAGAATACTAATTTCTAAATAAAATGTGATTTTCTCTACATGCCTTAACTTTACTATTAACAGAACAGATCTCATCTTTTTCAGGTCTAGGAATGAATTGTGGAGGCGGGGTGGAAATTAATTTGTGGATGGGTGATACACAAAAGATCAGTGTATTCCTCAGGTATTTATGTGAAGGTAGCAGGACACTAGCCATCCAAATTCCTGGTTTCAGCCTTGAAGCACTTTGCTGGTGCCTATAGTCCATGGTATGGAATGAAAAGGCATGACTGTTTATGACTAGCAGAGGAAATTAGGAACTCGGGATGAGAAAGTATGAGCCTTGATCAATTACTGCAGAAGCAAGAGATGCTTCAGAGCAAGCTGATGGTGTCAAGCATGGTCTAGTTGTGCTTCAGTTGAGTGTCTCACAGACATTTTTGACATAGCAACTCAACCTATTGGGACTTAGGGAAAAAAGACACTTTGTGTCATGCTGCTTCTGTTTCTCACTTTAAAACAAACGTGTGTGAATCTAGGGACTCTTATTATTTCTTATTGGCAGTTGTTTCGTGGGTTGTTTCCATTTAGACTGGTGGCAGTTCATAGACCAAAGGACAAGAAACATCAGTACAGTTTATAAAAACTGACACTAAACTACAGCATAAATTTTTGCAATTATCATAGTCCTGGTGTTTCTTTTCCAAGATGGCCAAAGTAGGTGTGGTGCTGCCACTTTAGATGTCAAGGTTCTCTTTCCAGATCTGCCTGAATTAATAACATACAGCATCATAGTTACAGGAAGAAATGATAGATTATGTTGTCATCTGTGCTGTATCATCTCATTTGTATAATGACTCCTATGATCAGTGCAGGATTAGATGAGTGATGCACCACATAACCAAAAGGGAACATGGATAGCTGGGAGAATTACTAGGGGGGTGCAGATGTTACCGACAGTTCAAACCATAAGTGAGAGCGAAGTAAGGACACTGTCTCCCACACGTTGGGAGATCTCCATCTTCCAACTCAGTGTTAGTTCCTCGCCAGTGTGATGTTGCCACTCCAGGCAGAAAAGCTAAGTAGATTGCTAGCACATAGTCAAGGGTTCTATAGCCTGTACTTTGGGGCACAGTTCTGCCTTGTCCCACTCCCTTTGTAAGTTGCCAAAGGAGCAAGAGAGCACCCAGCAGCTCCTTCTTTGGAGGACCCCCAGTCAGAGATGGACCGAGTGATGTGAGCTGTCATGACTCTCTTTCCTCACTCAAGGCAGGGAGCAGGTGACAGTGACATTTGCTGTTCATTTATGGGAAGCATTAGCCCACAGGCTTTCCCCCATGTTTCCTGTGCTGCCAATCATGCAGCTGAGCTTTTCTGAGCTCCCGCACACTGTTGCTTAGGGTTTCTGGGAAGCAATGCAACTGCTGATCATTTCCTCACCCCACAGCATCCTAAATAGATAATTACAGGGGTAAGGGAAGTTAGGCAGGGGAGTTCTGTGGGGCCAAACACTCCCACTTTGGTCTGGGCTATTGCTGCCCTCTCACAGCTGTACTCCAGGGTGACTGTGCAGAGGCTGCCTCCCACCCATTTATTACACACCACTAATTTAAACTACTCTTGCATGCTCGGCAGTTAATGCTTCTTTACACAGAGAGAAATCCGAAATAGGCAGTGCATTATTACTTACTCACAGATCCATATGGGAAAGATTCAGAGCGCTATGCAGATCTTTATTTATATGTGATAATCTATATCATACATACTCACAGATATGCAAATTGCAGCTTTACATCAGAAATTCGCAGGAAAGCCTCAGGCTGATGTTAATTCCATCATTTAAATAAAGAATTTCCCATTGTTACAGGGGCCTTGGAGTGCTTCTGTGCTCTTTCTATTTACATAGTGATTTTTCTCAGTTGAACCCAATGTATAGTGATACAGGCTAGTGATACTCTTACCAGTTATATATTGAATTATTCATCATTACAGGAGATTTCAACAAATACTGATTAATCGTTTCTCTTCTAAATAGCATTTTTGTTATAAAGCTTCCACTAATTCTGTTCTCTTGCCATTATATATGATTTCTATCTGTTATCTGAGTTGGTTTTCAATCTGGTATTTAAAAAGTATCAGGACTGTCTAAAGGCTATTCAGTGAAACAGACTTTGGAAAGATGTACTGTCAAGGGCAGAGTATTGAACAAGGTGGTAAGAGAGAAAAGAAAAACCTAGACAACATAATGATTCAGTTACAGTGATTACACTTGTAGTAAGCATTACTTTCCTGGAGAAATGGATGGATGGCCCACTTCCAGAATAAAAATAGACAGTTCTAATTCTGCATCCTCCCACAACCTTCTCCCAATGTCTCTCATGTTAAGGCATGTGATTTTTTTCATGCCCTTTAAAGATCAGGTAGTGAAAGAGGTACTAGGGCTCTTTCATTTGAGCTTGGGGCTGTCAACCCAAAATTAAAACAAAGGCATATCAGTACGATCACATGACATACATCAGGGGGTACCTTCTGACTTCTAGGCCAGCTTGGATTGGGCTGCTGTTCATGTCATTGTCGTTCAAGGCAGGCACTGGCCACACATGGACTAGTCATGTCCTCATGACCTGTCTTCATATCTATCCCCTGTGCCCTTGAATTTATTCACTCACAAATCCATCTAGTGTGCCCTGCTTCATACATAGCGTACGGCCCCATGGAGAGGCTTCAAATTAGGCGGCCTTGTTTGAGACGATGTGCCATCTTCTAAGTGTATTGACCACTTGCCACTGCTTATGCTTGAGAAGGCATAGCAGCAGTGCTACACAGGTGTCCACTGTGTGCATAAGTGGCACCATCCTGGGGGAGTTGGTGCTTCAGAATATAAGAGGAAACCTGCTAAATGTATGAGCCAATATTGTAGGTCTGTGATATTAGACAGGGATGTGGTCAGGACTAGGACTTTGAGTAATCTTCCCTTTGTTGAGAGGAATACAGAGACAACCGTGTGTCAATGTGGCCATTTTGTATTCTGAGATAACCAGTAGTGGTTCCAGAACTTGGATGAGAGTAACATCTGAGGCCCTCTGCTGTTACCACCAGCCACTTGAGCATGAGAGTCTGTCAGTAGGTGGCAGACAAATTGAAATAAGGAAGTCTGCTGCAGTTGTGATCATGTAGAGGTCTCCAAAGTCTTTGCAGGGATTGTCTATCTGTATGTGACTTGAGTAGACAACATCTCATAAGTCATGAATGTTTTCAGTTGTGGAGTGTGCAACTGCAGGGGAAGGAAGATGACTGATGAGATTTGCATTATTGTCTGATGCTTTCATCCCTCCCCATGGTTTCTGTACTTGTATCAGGCACAAGGGCCACCACTCTGTAATTCTGAGGCCTTGGCAGTAGAGAATCCATTAATATGGTACCACATTATGCTGTGTACATTAGTCCTTGATTTTCCACCAGAATCAGGCCCTTTTCCCAAAGTGATAGTAGTTTGTTTTGATTCAATGGTGACATGGCTGATGCTGCGCTAGTGTAAATCTGTCTGTAAGGGGTGGATCTCATAGCAAAGTGTCACCCTGCTGAATTTCCTATTGGAAGGAAATAGTTGTCTCATGCTCAGCTCTGATCTGGGCACAGAGGAAGAGTTATGCAGAGAGGATGATTGGGATCCTGTAGCCGAACACGGACTGAGCCACACTGATAACAAAGACACAGACATATCCCAAGATTTGGGAAAACACCAGACTAGACTCTTAAGCGATACATCTAATTGTCACTTGCATCTACTTCTGTAAAGGTATAGATCCATCCAGATCTGTGATTGTAATTTCAGCCTCTGAGCCCATTCTTCAGGAGATTTCACCTAATTTGCTAATGATATGATTAAAGCTTTATTAAAATGCTAGGGCAGCATTTTGTTGGGATTCTGAGACACCTTCTTTCTCTGCTATAGGTCTGTTTTCTGACATGCATGTTAAAACTCCGTTCTCATATCTATCACAAACACTGCTCTATGTTTTTCTGAGTTTTTTCCCTGCCATACCTTCTGTCTTTTTACATATACATATAATATATATATGTATATATATATAAAAGATACTGTTAAGTGCAAGCAGTGGTCCACAGACATAAGTGAAAACACTGAGGCAATATCCAATCATTGAACCTGTTTCTCTCCTAAATTCTCTCTTCATTCCCCTTTTGAGTTGGAAATTCCATTAATGCAATGATATCCAAAGACGATCAGAAAAGAAGTAGCAGTAGTACTTCATGGAATAGTTTATCATCTTCTAAAAAACCTAAAAACCTTCTACAGAAACATAATCAGTAGCATTAAGTTCTTACAAGTACACCAGAAATATAAGAAATAGTAATGCAATATAAAGAAAGAAGCTTGTGGTTTTTTGGTAAAGGTTATCCGATTTTCTGAGTTTCATTTAAGACCACTCTGAAGACTCTGAAGCCAGACACCCTTTCTGAAAAGGTGAGTACTGAATGACACAAGAATATACAAAACTAAGTCAAAAAAGAATTTCTGCGGGAACACTCAGTTTGTGATCCCCAGTACTGAATTTGAACTACTGTTCTGCTTTATTATCTAGATATCATTTAATGCAGACAAGGCAAACATTTAGATTAAAATGTGTGTTGTTTTATGCTTTTAGACCATGATGCTAGTGGTTTTGTCAGGTTTCTAAAGGTGGTTTATATAAGAACTAATATTTTGTTTCAGAATAGATATTCTCTTTTTTTTTCAGAGGATTCATTTTATAGAGAAGATTTAGAACACATCACACATTCCTCTCTGATTTTGGTCAATAAAGTTATCATATAATTATCATCAACTAGTATTTAATAATTAATTCCTACCTCTAGGGCTGTCTGTGGACAAAGTATGATATCTCATCTGAAAGCAGTGGCTGAATTTGTCAGTGAGGTATGGGGGCTGATAATCAGTATCATCATGCATAATAGAGCTTTTGTAATTTTCCCTGCATTTAGAAATCATTTCTATGCTTGTAAAATGGCCAAACTGCCTGCAGCTCAGGACTTCACAGTACTTTCTGCATAGTCTCAGAAATTCAGAGTAAAATATCTACCTTTACACAGAGTCTTTAAAACAAGTAATGCAGCTGTGGGCTGGTTGGGAAGAACTGACCTCAGACACTGTCAAATGAGGCCAGCAGTTTTTGCATTCGCAGCCATCTGAGGGATGAACTTGGGTGCAGGTAACTGCACGTTGGTAGAGGCATCCCGCAGTGGTCAGAGCAATCTCTCTACCATATCGTACTGGCACTCAATTGGAAATTCCCTGGTAACAGCATAGCATGCAGCAACTGCACAGCAGGGAAGGATACAACCATAAAACCATTCTCAAAGGTCTCACTTTCCACAGGAACATCTCCAGCAGTGAGTCTAACTTAGGCTTTTGCCCACAGCTGCTTGCTTTGGTGTTGGGGTGCCATTCCTTTGGTAAGCTGAGCAAAGATGTAGGGGATGCTCTGTGAAGCTAAATGCTCTCAAGGTCTGACTGTCACACTCCCTGCTGTTACAGGCACTTCTAGGGAGAAGAGCTTGATTCTAGCTGGTTCTAGCTGTCCTACTTTCCCACAGGCTAGGGGTGTTTTGGTAAAGCATACTGAAGGGAAATGTACTGCACATGGAAACATGGTCTCCACTGGCCAATATGGCCCAAATGACATGCATTTTATTTTATTTTATGACAATTGGCTCTTGTAGAACTAAAGATTTATCTAAGTGAGCAGGCTCCTCAAAGGCATGGCAGAAGAATGTGGGGCGTATCAGGGACTCCAGCTGGAGGGGGGATGGCAGTAGAAGTAGAACCGAAATACAAGAGATGTCACGCACACATACTGGGGATCTTACTGTTAAGCTTAAGAGGTACCTTCTTGTGTCCTCCTGTGCCTGAACTTTGAACTTTACCCTCTGCAAATAAACCTCCTGATCCTATGGGAATCTCACAGATATTGGAGAGGGAGAAAGGCAAAGAGGATGCTAGGTTGATATATTGATCCTGGTGCCAAGGAGGAAATTATGAGCTTGTTCAGATCTCAGGAAAAAGGAACAATTATATGGGGAGAAATAGGCTTTCATGTCTTGTGTGAGTATGGACCTTCTACTCTGAGTGCCTGAGCCTGCCTGTGAGTGTTGGGTAAAACAGCTTAATTTATGCTTATGCCAGTGTCCTGGGTTAGATTAGGGTAGAGTTAAATTTCACCAGAAGCTGGGATGGGACACAGCAAAGAAAGGTGACCCAAACTAACCAAAAGGGATATTGCATACCAGTGATATCATGCTCAGCATAAATGGAGGCTGGTTGGAGAGGGGTGGCACAGCTCTAGGATGTGTGACTCGGGGACAGCCCGGCTTCAGAACAGGTCTCAGCATGTATTCTGACTTGTACAGTCAATACGTGGAAAACTTCAGTGTGAGAAACTGCAAATTGCCAGTTTTCTATATTCTATATTCTAAGTCCTGTTGTTATTTCCCTCTCCCTTTGTTGTCCCAGTAAACTGTTCTTATTCCAACCCACCAGGTTTACCTTTGTCTTCTCATTCTCCCCCCCATTCCATCAGAGGGGAGAAGTGAGCAAGCAGCTGCCAGCTGGGGCTAAACCAGCCAGCCAGCCCAAGACTGGTATCCCAAAACTTCTATTGAAACTTCCCCTCATATGCGTTCAGATGGCATAAAATATCTCTCCTCTGCCATACACTCCTGGATGCTGTAAGTCATGAAACTGGATGACCCACGGGCAGTCATCACCTTTACACAGAGTGGGCACAGAATCCCTCCTATCCAAGGTCCAGTGTATCTCAGAGGTCCATTCCATATGGTTCATTCAGCCACTTGAATTAACCTTTCACCTTTCACCTTGAGTGCAGGAGTTTTTGACAACGTTTCAGGGCAGCTGTGGTCCCTGATTGCTTGAAAAGACTATGTGAATCAGGGTAGTAGGTAGCATTTAGTGTTCCCCATGACATGAACTGGAATCCTGACTATTTGAAGGCCAGTGTAACCCTAAGAAAGACGAGATTCAGGACAAGGGGTAATGGGCACAAACATGAATATCGGAAGTTCCATCTCAACATGAGATAGAGCTTCGATACTTTGAGGGTGGCCAAGCACTGGCACAGGTTCCCAGAGGGGCTGTGGTGTCTCCTTCTTTAGAGGTATTCCGGACCTGACTGGAGGTAGTCTAGGTGATTCCGCTTTAGCAGTGGGGTTGGACTAAATGATTTTCAGAAGTCCCTTCCAACCCCTACCCTTCTGTGATTCTGTGGTTGATCTGTTACCCTCAGCAAACTCTGACATGTAGACAAAATGGGTGCTATAAAATCAGTAGGAAAACTAGCTGTGATGTCCACCATTCTCCTCGGGTGTAACGCAGTTGTAAGATTGATGTGAGAGGCATGTGAATTCTGTCAGTACTGTTTCCAAAGCTAGAAAATTCATGCTGAGTGAAGGTCCATGTGACATTGAGGGATACAGTCATTGAGGACTGTACAGGAGTAAAGTGTCTTCAGACAGGCACAGCAGACCTCAGCCACCTTCTATTTCTGGTAGACTTATTTACCTCAGACTAGTTGTCCAAGTTCAGGTTACATGTGTCAGAAGAGAAATGTCAATTTCCAGATTGGTGTTGCTGTAGAAGACATTATGCTGGTGCTGGAGGGAAGGTATAAACTCCCAGTTCTAAAATTCCAACTCCACTACTGACCACCCCATACCTATGGGACAAAGCAACACCTTCAGCAGGTTAAACCTCCCTCACTCAAAATCTCTTTGTGATGGGAGGGATCCTTGGTCTGTGGTCATGCCTTAAGCCACTGTGAGAGGGTGAAAGGTCCTGATGAGCATCTGTTCAGCTTCCTGTCAGTCTAGGGCAATTCACAGACCAGTGCACACCATGTGTCCTAGCTCACTCTGTAACAAAGGCAAGGATCAGCTTATCTGTCAAGACTGCATGCTCCTTATTTCCATGTGTGGCAGAAGTGATCTTTCTGGGAAAGAAAGATTTGTAAGCATAGTCCGTGTTTGATCTGCCTTCTGCAAACAGTGATGACTTCCACCACATTTAAGTGAAAGCATTTTAAAGAATTTTCATTGTTTAGGCATTCTTAAAAATGAAAAAAATATGAAACAGGATAATCATTAATATGCATTTCCAGACAGTCTGCACCTTCCTTTGTATCTGAAGAGTGCCTGTCACACGGTAAATTCTAATTACAGCTACAAACTTAATGAGACTCGCAACAATAATAAAAATGACAGAATTCAAAGGAGAGAAATTGAGGAATGAAAGAAAACACAAGTAACTCACTAGTTTCTCCATATATCCATGGCTTGGATTTCTATTTTGATTCCTTTCTATCTTTTAAAATTGAAATAATTATTGTTATTTTTTATGGGCCGTGTTTCTACTTAGTTTTCCATTAAGACTATTTAATAATGTATTTTACTAATTTGTTTGGAAATGATGGCTACTTCGGAGCCATGAAGGTGCAGTTTGCCAAATCTTTTAATTCATGAGTGCATATTACGTCATTGGAAACTTCAAACAGTTAAATGTTGGTCTGTTTGATTTTTGGATTTTTGGTCCATTAATCACACCTTTTAAAAGAACAAAAGCCTCTTGTTTTTCACCAAGTCCTAGGTAAAGAAGATCTGGGCTTATAAAGAGTGTTTGGACCTTTACTTATCCTAGCTTGAAAGAAATTCTGCAGAAATAATGCATGGAAGGACATAAACTACAAAACACACATAATTTCTTCAAGCTTTTTTTTTGTCCAGCTTCAGGAGATGTCTTAACAGGAAACATGTACTTTATCAGATCATTTACTGGACTGCTTCTCAGTCCAGTATGAGCATATGTGAATAGTATGGCTATAAAACCATTCTCGAAAGTAAAGAGAAATACTTCTGAATTGACCCCAAACTCTTCGAGAAAACAGAGACAGGCCGTGATACCCAGTAAGTATTTAAAAACAGCCAATAAATTAACAGAAACCAAAGAAACTCTCAAAGCTATTAGTTACATTTTAATCTGTACCATATTTTATAAATACGTGGGATCTAAGGGCTAGAAAGGGCCATTAGATCATACAGCTTTATTTCCTGAGCTCAATGATTTATGCTTGATGAAAGCATATCTTCCAGGCAGACTTCCAGACAATGCTTTAGATGTATTAAGTATTGGAGAATCCACCACTTCCCTTGGTATTTAGGGCCGCTGTAAAAGCATGTACCTTGGTACTAATATGAATCTTTCTGTCTTCTTCAGCTTCTGGACTTTGATCCTCTTTATTTCTTTGCTAGATGAGAAAGCACTTCAGCACACAGTACATTCTCTGGAAGGGTACTTATACAACCATAATTAAGTCACCTTGATTTTTTTTTCCTCTTTTTGGTAGAACCTGCTCTCACGCCGCCTATGAGTGCTGCAGTGCCGGACATGCTGGAACTCCAGTATGAACTAGAGTTAAAAGCAACCAAGTGGTACAGCATGATCAACATTGCAAATACTTTTTTCTTGAGTCCTTTGGTGGCAGAGTGAACACCACAGTTTGCTTTCACTTGGAAGGGAATCCAGTACACTTGGAATTGACTGCCCCAGGGGTGGAAACACAGCCCCACCATCTGCCATCGACTGATCCAGACTGCAATAGAACAGGGTGAACTCCAGAGCACCTGCAGTATATTGATGACATCATTGTATGATTGTATGAATTTTGGAAGAGCTAACTTTGATCTCTTCCGCAACCTTTTAGGAGCTATCCCATTGGCTACGTTATTAGAAGGCAAGGGAGGGAGCCTGTGAGAGCTGGCTAGCATTTAAACAGCACTTCTTCCAAGCACAGGATAGGTGCATCCCTTTGAGTAAGAAATCGGGAAAGAGAGGCAGAAGACCTGCGTGGATGAGCAGGGAGCTAATGAGTAAACTCAAAGGGAAGCAGAAAGTTTATGAACTGTGGAAACAGGGTCTGTGCACCTGGGAGGAATATAGGGATGTTGTCAGGGCCTGTAGGGACGCAACTAGAAAGGCTAAAGCCCGCTTGGAAATGAAGCTAGCAAGGGACATAAAGGATAATAAAAAGAGTTTTTTCAGATACATGAATAGTAAGAGGATGACCAGGGATAATGTAGGTCCCTTGATGAATGAGGCGGGTGTCCTGGTATCGGGTGATGATGAGAAGGTGGAAATACTGAATGCCTTCTTTGCCTCAGTCTTCACTCCAAAGGCCCCTCGGGACCCGCAGATCCTGGATGAAAGTAGGAGTGTTTGGGGAATGAAGAGCTTCCCTCTAGTTGAGGTAGGGGTGGTCCAGGAGCAGCTCAAAGGGATTAATGCAAACAAATCCATGGGCCCGGATGGGATACATCCACGTGTGCTGAGGGAGCTGGCGGAAGTGATTGCGGAGCCGCTTGCTATTATCTTCGACAGCTCTTGGAGAACAGGAGAAGTACCTGAGGATTGGAGGATAGCCAATATCACTCCAGTCTTCAAAAAGGGCAAGAAGGAGGAACCTAACAATTATAGGCCAGTCAGCCTCACTTCTGTCCCTGGAAAGGTGATGGAACAACTTGTTCTGGATGCCATTACCAAGCAACTGGAAGAGAAGAAGGTCATGAGGAGTAGTCAGCATGGATTCACCAAGGGGAGATCGTGCTCGACCAATCTCATAGCCTTCTATGATCTCATCACCGGCTGGGTGGATGGAGGGAGAGCAGTGGATGTCATCTACCTTGACTTCAGCAAGGCTTTCGATACTGTCTCCCATGACATCCTGATAGAAAAGCTAAGAGATCATGGGATAGATGAGTGGACAGTGAAGTGGGTTGAGAACTGCCTGTCGGACCGGGCTCAGAGGGTCGTGATCAGTGGAGCAGAATCTGACTGGAGGCCTGTGACTAGCAGTGTTCCCCAGGGCTCGGTGTTGGGTCCAGTCCTGTTTAATGTCTTCATCAAAGACCTTGAGGAGGGAATAGCATCCACCCTCAGCAAGTACCCCCATGATACAAAGCTGGGAGGGGTGGCTGACACGCAGGAACACTGCACTGCCATCCAGTGAGACCTGGACAGGCTGGAAAGCTGGGCAGGGAGAAACCAGATGAGGTTTAATAAAAGCAAGTGTAAAGTCTTGCACCTGGGGAGGAATAACCGTCTGTATCAGTACAGGCTGGGGGATGACCTGCTGGAGAAGAGCTCTGTGGAGAAGGACCTGGGGGTCCTGGTTGATGACAGGTTGGCCATGAGCCAGCAGTGTGCCCTGGTGGCTAAGAGGGCCAATGGGATCCTGGGATGCATCAGGAAGAGTGCGGCCAGCAGGTCGAAGGAGGTGATCCTCCCCCTCTACTCTGCCCTGGTCAGGCCCCACCTGGAGTATTGTGTCCAGTTCTGGGCTCCCTGGTATAAAAAAGACAGGGATCTCCTGGAGAGAGTCCAGAGAAGGGCTACGAAGATGATTAAGGGCCTGGAACAGCTCCCGTATGAGGAAAGGCTGAGTGAGCTGGGGCTGTTCAGCCTGGAGAAAAGAAGACTGAGGGGGGACCTAATTAATATTTATAAATATCTTAAGTATGGGATGCAGGGGGAATTGGCCAGCCCCTTTTCAGTGGTCTGTGGGGACAGGACAAGGGGCAATGGCTGTAAACTGGAGCACAGGAAGTTCTGCACCAACATGCAGAAGAACTTTTACACAGTGAGGGTGACAGAGCCCTGGCACAGGCTGCCCAGGGAGGTGGTGGAGTCTCCTTCTCTGGAGATATTCAAGACTCGTCTGGACGCCTATCTGTGCAATATGAGCTAGGGAGCTGCTTTGGCAGGGGGGTTGGACCCGATGATCTCTCGAGGTCAAGGGACCTGATCCTGAAATGCAGTGTTTTAGGAATAAAATAGTATGATGGGTGTTGTCAGATCCCAATGGATGTTATCAATAAAATAGCTGCTGTGTCTCCACCAACCAACAAAAAGGAGACACAAGCATATCCCAAACTACAGTCTTCTTGTCAACCCTCTCTAGTGTGTAACCCAGAAGAATGATTTCCAATGGGGCCCTGAGTAGTAACAAGCCTTTAAAAAAAATCAAGCAGAAGAGAGTCCTTAAAGTAGCCCTTGGGCCTGTCCGGACAGGGCCAGATGTAGAGAATGTGCTCTACACCACAGCCAGGGACAATGGCCCTGCCTGGAGTCTCTGGCAGAAAGCACCAGGGGACACTTGAGGGTGACCACTGGGGTTTTGGAGTTGGGGCTACGGAGGGTCCGAAGTACACTCCAACAATAAGGGAGATATGAAGGGGTTTGAGCCACTTCAGAAGTGATTCAGACTGAAGCCCAGCTCCTCCTGGCACCCGGACTGCCCATGCTGGGCTGGATGTTCAAAGGAAAGGCCCTATCCATGCACCATGCCACCGATGCTACATGGAGTAAGTGGGTCACACTTATTACACAGTGGGCTCAAATAGGAAACTCCAATTGCCCAGGAATCCTGGAAGTGATCACAGACTGGCCAGAAGGCAAAGATTTTAGAATATCACCAGAGGAGGAGGTGATGCGTGCTGAAGAGGCCTCACTGTACAGTGAACTGCCAGAGAATGAGAAGCAATATGCTCTGTTCACCAATGGGTCCTGTCGCATTGTTGGTGAACATCAGAGGTGGAAGGCTGCTGTATGGAGTCTTACACAATAAGTTGCAGAAGCTGCTGAAGGAGAAGGCAAATCCAGCCAGTTTGCAGAGGTAAAAGCTATCCAGCTGGCTTTAAACATTGCCAAATGAGAAAAGTGGCCAAAATTGTACCTTTATACTGACTCCTGGATGGTGGCCACTGCCCTGTGGGGGTCATTGCAGCAATGGAAACAAAGCAACTGGCAGCGCAGAGGCAAACCTATCTGGGCTGCTGCACTGTGGCAAGACATTTCTGCCCAGTTAGAGAACCTAACTGTAAAAGTAAATGCCCACATACCCAAGAGTCAAGCCACTGAAGAACATCAAAACAAATAGCAGGTTGATCAGGCTGCTAAGATTGAAGCGGCTCAAGTAAACCTCGATTGGCAACATAGGGGTGAATTATTTATAGCCTGCTGGGCCCATGACACATCAGGCCATCAAGGAAGAGAGGCCACATATAGAGAAGTTCGTGATCGAGGGGTGGATTTGGCCATGGACAGATCATCCATGAGGGGTGGATTTGACACATGGACAGGTCATCCATGAATGTGAAACATGTGCCTTGATCAAGCAAGCCAAGTGGTTAAAACGTCTCTGGTGTGGAGGACGATGGCTGAAATACAGATGTGGAGATCAATTACATAACTCTCCACAGACAAGCTAAGGAAAGTGTTATGTGCTCACAATAACACAGCCACTGGCTGGCTAGAAACTTATCCTGTGCCACATACCACCACCCAGAACACAATCTTAGGTCTTGAGGAGCAAGTCCTCTGGCAACATGGCACTCCAGAAAGAATTGAGTCAGAAAATGGAACTCAATTCCAGAATAATTTCATAGACATCTGGGCCAAAGAACACAGCATCAAATGTGTATATTGTACACCCTGCCATCAGTCTCTAGGAAAATTGAGAGGTACAATGGACTGTACCTACAAAACTACACTAAAATCAATGGACGGTGGAACCCTAAAAAACTGAGATATGTATTTAGCCAAAAACACATGGCTAGTTAATTGCAGGGTATCTACCCATTGAGCTGGCCCTGCCCAATTAAAACTCCCACAGACTGTAGAGGGGGATAAGTCCCTGTAGTACACATGAAAAACCTGTTGGAGAAGACAGTCTGGGTCATTCCTGCTTCAGGCAAAGGCAAACACATTTGTGGGATTCCTTTTGCTCAGGGACCTGGGTGCACTTGGTGGGTGATGCAAAAGGATGGGGAAGTCCAGTGTGTCCCCCATGGGGATTTAATTTTAGTTGAGGATAGCCACTAAATTGTTGATGTATAACAAAATCAGTACATGGCAGATGGTCTAAATAATAGGTAAATGATGTTATGAACCTCCCAGATACTCTGAAAATGTAAGATCTGGGCATGACGTAGATGGTGTGGGAAAAGGGCTGGATAATGTCCTGGTTATGGCCAGGCCAGAGTAAACCTACCCAAGCAGCTAACTCAGGCTCCCTGAGTTAGCCCAGGTGGGCTGTTTCCATACCACCTGACATCACTCCCCCATAAAAGGGGCTATTTGTGGAGGGGTACTCTTGGGTGCTTCCAGGGCAGTCTGAGTGCAGCTGGGGTGTCTGATCCATCCTTACAGAGCTCTAATGGTTGGGTTGGTAAGGTGCTCTGTGTTATCACCAGGTGTGAGTGTAATTGGCTGTCACAGTTCCCCTTTCACTGTGCTTTTGTCAGTAAACTGTCCTTATCCTAACACGTGGAGGCTCTGTCCATTTCCCCTCCAGGACAAAGCAAGTGGCATGTGGTGCTCAGCCACTGGTTGGGGCTGAATCACCACATCTTTTCTTTCTTCTGGTTAACTAAACACCATTATTTCCTTTAATGTCTTGCTGAAAGACAATTTCTGTAGTGTGTGGATCACATCTTTGGCTACTTTCTGTACCCTCTCCATTTTTTTTCAATATCCTTTAAAAAGGAGGGACGTGAAAACAATTACAGTGGTTCAGCACCACTTTGGTGAAGATGCTTGCAGAAGTAAAGCAGACTTCTGGCTCCTTTATGTGTCCCTTGTGTGTACACAGGAGGAGAGACTGAAGTCCTTTGGTTTGTACAGCCTGGAGAAGAGGAGGCTGAGGGAAGACCTCATTGTAGTCTATGGCTTCCTGATGAGGGGGCGTGAAGGGGCAGGTGCTGATCTCCTCTGGTGACCAGTGATAGAACCTGAGGGGATAGCATGAAGCTGAGACAGAGGAGGGTTAGGTTGGATATTAGGAAGAGGTTCTTTACTGAGAGTGTGATTGGGCACTGGAACAGGCTCCCCAGGGAAGTGCTCACACACTGAGCTCAACTGAGTTCAAGAAGCACCTGGACGATGCACTCAGTCCTGTGCTCTGACTTGGCTGGCCCTGTGTGGAGCCAGGAGTAGGACTTGATGATTTCCATGGGTTTCTTCCAACTCAGCATATTCTATGATTCTACACCCCACTACACACACACACACACACACACACCCCCCCCATCCATTTATATGCTGTTTACCAGTAGTTCATGTTTGGTTGCTGCTTAACCCAGACCCCAAGATACTTCTTGGGATTGTTCCTCAGTCAAATATGATGCCTCATTATGGAGGTTTAATTTCCATGTCTGACTCCTAACAACATATAGCTCTATATTGTGCCACTGTAAGGGAAATATGGGTTGAGTAACCCTTAGTTATTGGTAGAATTCTATAGGATTGAATGTGAAATACTGATTTCTGCAGAAACTCCCAGAACAGCCCTCATGTAAGGGCTTATTCCTTACTGAAACTACCTCTTGAGAGATATCATTTATGCTGCCACACTTGTAAAGATGATTTTACTTGATATGCAGTGTAACACTAGGACAATGCTAATTATTTTGTATCTATATTGTCATTAACTGTATTTTAAAAACTTTCTCTTATTTTCTCAAGATGATCTTGTTAAATATGAGAAAAGGAAAGGGAGGCCACAGTCTGAGGAATCTTCTTCGGTGGTACACCTTGAAGAGAAGCAAGACTGATCATGCTCTTCCAGTTACCTGGCATGTGTGTGTGTGTTCATGACATAGCTATTCCAATGCAATCAGTTTCAAAATTAGTGGTGACAAATGCACTGTCACTCAATTAAGTTATGTCAGAGCCTTCCTTTCAGTCACTGTACAGCAATGCACTGAGTGGTTCCACAGTCCAAATATATGACTAACCCTACCTCTTTTTAAACATTAAAAAAAAAAGAAGTGAAATCTCCACTCAAACCAGTTTGTAGGTAAAAGCTGTAAAGGTTTTATTGAGGGGAAAAAAGAAGCACAACAAAACCCACCAAACTCAGAGCATTTTAACATCTGTTTTGACAAAGTGGCATACCTTAAAACAAAAGACTTACCTACCTTGTTGCATATCCAGAGGTAAATATTCTATTTATAACCAGTGAATTCAACATTAGGGGTACAGAGGACTTCTTCTAAAGCAGGTTTTAGGTTGAAAGTACTCTAAAAGCTCATAGCAGTGGAGGTTGTTCAAGACCACCATTCAAGACAGCAATAAGAAGATAAATAGACTGTTAGGAAAACAGAGTCACTCGTTATATTAACACTAAAGTAGTTTCTCTAAGAAGAAAAAGATCTTTCTCACACCCTTTCCTCAACCAAATTAAAAAAAAGATGGTAGGAAAAATCCTGCTTAAGACTATGAAATTGGTCTGGAAAAATATAAGCATTGAAAAAATGGGGAAATCCTGGTATATGAAGTAGATGGGCTGGATAATGTAACATTTACATGTTGACACTCAAATTGTCTTTACTTTGGCAACGATGTGAATCAGTAATAAACCCTATGAGGTCGGTAGACTAACTCAGGGTGCATATATGTATAATGGAGAGTGGAATTTTGATTCAACCATAGCTGGAGTAAAGTAAATATTAACCTCCTGACATATTTGCCAGCATGATTAAAAAAAAAAAAAAACAAAAAAACCCCCAAACTCAGACAATATTCTCTTTAAGATAAAAATGAGAATAAGGAGTGAAACAGTGTGTGAAAATAACTGGCTCATTCATCTTAAATTGATCTATAAGCTGTGGCATTTACTGATCTCTACTAGACTGTGCATTCTCAAAGACAAAAGTAGGTAGTCAAACTATTTTTTTCTCCCTCCCCCAATTTTTGGGTTTTTTTTTTCCTGATCAGAAAAACATGAGAATAGAAATGTTTTGCCCACATTATGATACGAATGCCTTTTACAGGACAAGAAAAGGAAATTTTCTTGATCATCCATTTTCTGATTTCTGAGCCATTTCCCATCCTACTAAATTGCTTAATACTCCCTGTAGCTGGACCTGTGACCTGGAATCTTTATGCAAGATTAATGGGAAAGCAAATGGGAATTAGTATCTGGGCGGGTTGCTGCACAGCTCTTCCTTTTATCTAGCACTCCACCTGTTTTTTTTTTTACAATTATGCTTTCATTAGTTTCTGAAGCCAGCGATCCTAAAAGACCTTCCCTTTTTTTCTGTCTTCCCTCCCCCTCATCCTCAATTCTCTCCATCTCCTATCCCAAAATTATCAAACTCACTCTGCTTGTAACTGACATGCTGACAGGAAATTATTACACGTCATTACACTTCTTAAAACACAATTTACCCAGCCTTTGCAAATTATTCTTCAGCAAGTGTGAGGGGGTAATGGAAACTGTCTATTCCACTTACAGTTGTCACTCATGCTTTCTTCTGTACAATGAACAATTTATGTTTTCTCTCTCTCCAAAAAAGGTCTGTGCTTGAAATATGTAAAAGCAACCTATCATGGAATAGGAAAATAAACCTCCCGTTCAAGTTCCTTTACTTTGCCTTATTACAGAGCAGATCCATTTTCTATCCTCACCTCATTAGTCCTCATGCAAACACAGTACAGGCTGATGTTTATTTAGTAAGAGCAGACCTCCCTCTGACTTCTGGCCTGCCAATTACACTTGACATTGCTGTAAAAGAAAAGCGATCTTGTGTGACTGTAGTACCCAAAACTGATAATCCACAGTCATAATAGTCCTATTCCTTGCCCGACACTTCTATTCTTCTTCACAGATAACTACTGCAAAAGGGTGTCTGCAGTATCTTCCCCCCGCCTCTCCCTCCCCTGTTGCTGCATCTTGGTTTTGGTTTGCACTTCTTTGTCTTTTGCTTTTGTCTTTTAAAAGTTAAAACTACCAAATCTTAACCAAATCTTAAAGGGAATGGGATTTGCTTATTTAAAAGACTTAGGGGGGGAAAAAAACCCCAACCTGTGACGCGTTCTTCCCCTCAACTTGATCATATTGATTAGCTTTCAGGCATTCCTCTGTCAGGCTCATTCTGGCTCAATGGGAGAAGGATGATGAATTGTCTGACTACTAGAGGCGGGGAGAAAGAAATGCTAAGCCTGGGTCTGGGAATTGGTTAAGTACTTCTGCGGAGCCTCAGCCTCTCAATTGCTCTCAGCAACTTGGCCTCCTTGATTTATAAACTGGAGTGGTGATTAATGATCTTTTAAGTGGACAAGGCAGGCCAAATCTGCACAAATCGGGCCACTCAAACATGACTACTACTTGTAGGAGAAGAATAACAGCCTTTACATAAAAGTAATTGAGACTGCTTCAGAGGATCTGGTAGTCTGCTTTAGCAGAAATAAATCAGCCACACAGGCCATCTATTCTTGAAATCAGTCTTTCTCATCAAACCTCCTCAGGTCAGCATGTGGAGTTGAGAATGTGGTGGGTTAGCAGATGTACTTCAGGTCAGAAACAAGGCAGATCGAGCAGCCCCTGCACTCAGAGAGGAAACAGCATCCCACCTGGGCATCCCGCTGCAACTTCTCAGCATCAGCATTGAGCTCGATCCTACCTTTGTCTATGCCGCTGTGTTGGATAATGGGGGCCAACCCTGCTGTTAGATACTTGATTCCTCTCCCTTTCATACTTTTCCCACACCAGTCTCTCCACAACCATCACCAGGGCTGCCTGTGACTAACTGCCTGTCAGCCTGTACTCCCTTTGATGGCTTGTGACCTGCCACTTCATGGCCAAATCTGGCTTCATGCTTCCTCTGGGCTGATGAGCCTAAAATGTTTTCCCAAGGCTCAAACTCTGGGATCTGTGGCTCCTCCTGGATACCCAGTGGTGATTAATTTAAACAGACAAACACTGACAGCAAATGCTTAGCCCACAGCAGCTTGTGCGAGCCACCCTTTTCCTCCAAAATTTGGATCCTCAGGCAAGTACTTAGATTGCCCATCCTGAGGGCCATCCCTGCTGACAAGTGATCTCCCTTAAAGGGACTAGTGAGTTTGAAAGCCACTATAGTATCTGCAGCCCAGGACAGAAGTCTGCTTGTAAGATGGAGAACAGAGATCATGAGCCATAATGAATATTTATCAAGGAAATTGTACCTGGGATCAGGGAAGCTGACAAGCAGTAAATAAAGGGGGCGGCTAGAGTAATTGAGCAGCATGCTGGCAGCAGGATCAATAGCAGAAAGGTAACTTGTGGTCAGAAAGGAGCTCACGCTCTTCCCTGGAGGGAGATTCCAAAACAGTTTCAATCTGGTGTCCCCTCTGGGGAAAACTCCCCTCTATCAGAGCGGAGGTGGGGGGAATCACAAGTCTATTTTCTGAGACTCAGTTATAACAAACAGAGCTGTTTGCAGCGAGGTTTGCAATATCTTTTCCACTAGCCTTCCCCAAGCAGAGGCGTTGCAACTAAAGTAATGAATTATCCCCAGACTCAGGCTATCTATGGATAACAAACATCATTAGTCTGTTTCCATGAGTGCTGTGGCTGTGGGCTTCTATAAAACCTAACCCCAAATTGCAGTTCCTTACAAGAGGACTGGGGAGGTTAAAAAAAACAGTGCTACAGAATCCTCTCCAGAGTAACTCTCCTGTCTGTCTTGCCATTACTAAAATGTTGCTTTTAATAGAGGGGGTGTGGGAATCACAAGACTCAGAGCTCTGCACCCTGTTAATCTTCTTGAAGGTGACTTCCCTTCTTTATGGTATTTCAGTTTCTTCCTGTAAAAACCGTATAGAACAATATCTGACTCACAAAAGTATTGTGAAAACAAATTTTAAGTATCTGGAGACCATCAGATGCCAGAGAACAGGATTATATACACAAATAAACTTATATACACACGTATATAGAAATAGCAGTTTCTGATGGGCAGAATAGAATTATTAGAGATGTATTCAATGTTGCTTTTGTTCTGTACTTTTCACATCAATATATTCTGGTTTAGGCATTTTTGTTGTTGTTTTTATACAGAAAACCTCTTGAGGAGGTTTCTGCTAAAAATATCCGGATAACATTTTTCATACCATGGCACACCCAACCCTGTAGGCCAAGCAGATAGCTTTTTGATAAGTCATTAATGTTTTGAATTGTACTTATGTATCACTTCAGGTTATTTTTACTCTTGAAATTATCCTTTACATATAACCAACCAGTTCAAAGTTTATTTGTAAAAAGCAGTAGCCAACTCTTGTATTCAATCCATAGCAAAGCTTTGAGTAAAATCCTAATACAGATGTCCTGTTCCAGTGCACTGAACTAGATCTTTAAAAAAACCAAGAACACATGTCTCTGCATGTTGGGGTATATGTTGGTGTGGAGCTTGAAGATAGTTGTTCTGTCATACATTGGTTAATTGTTCCATGTGAGGGTTGTATATGCCAGAGGAAAAGGAACTTCCGTAATGACCACAAGTTTCAAGACTTGTTGGAGCTTAGTTTGTGGTGGTAGTAACTTCTATATGCAAAGGAGCTATTTCACTCTTTCATGCCTGAAAAACTCATTGGTATTCTCCCCAGAGATCAAAAACCTTACAGCTAGAAACACAGGGAAGATTGAAAAGTTACTTTTAGCCTGTATCAGAATAGGATGTTGATTTGAAACTAAAACTTCAATGACAACCAAAGCAGATCAGCCTTCATCAGTGATGTTTGTCTTCCAGTCTGTTGCATAGTCTGTTATAAGGGCTCTTCTGACTTGATACTGACTGGAGAAGAAATCTCTTCCTGAGCTGAGATGATGATAGAGAACCCTATGGAAAGACTCTTGTTACAAAGAAAAAGGGTAACTCTGACCTTCAAAAGGTTTATCAAAATATGTTCTGAGCAGTAACACTGGCTGGGTACTGTTAATGGAACAGCTCTCATTGAAGCCATATTTCCTGTTCCTTCTTTTTCTAACATTCCTGTCATTTTGTCCAGTCATTTTTGACTCCGTTCTCATTTTCTTCAAACCAGCTGCAGCAGGGAAACAGGACCCTCTCTGCTGCTGAACTGAGATGTATAGCTGCCTTGGGCCACTCGTGCAGCTCCTTGTGCCAGACAGTCAAGGAAGGCTTAGAATGAGGCTAGCACAGCTGTGCAAAGTGAATTCCTTGTGTCTGGGCTCTCTGCAGAGACAGGATACCACCAGTTCAGTGCTGTCCTGTTCTCTTCAGGCTTCTTCAGGCACAGCGTTACGTGCAGAGTTGAAGTTGCTGCAAAGCAGTTATGTTTTTTGTTTAGCATCTGTCTGGAGTCATGACAAGCAGGCACTGCACTCAGTGGGTCTGTCTCAGGGAGGGAATTGGCTGTTCAGCTGCTGAGGAGTATGATGATGCTGTAGGAGTCTTTGTACAGATTTCTCATTGAATTTATGAGGAAGGAGATATTTTAAGCAGATTGTTTATTGGCATTAAATATGTGGATAAGCACAGTCAATTCTTCCTGTAACAGCTGCTTGAGAAAGGGGGAAAGCAACATTTTTGTCCTACTGGAAATGTCAATTTGACAGACTTAAATAAAATAACATCATATGTGTGGTGAACGTGTGTTTGCTTGCTGCGTGTTTGCATGTATGTAGGTGCAAAGATGTATATTAAGTCTGACAGGATATTTTTGGTAGAATTTTTAAGAGGTTATAAATGTTTTTCTTCATCAAACCATTCACAGACAGCAGGAGGTAACTGTTTTGAAACCCTTCATGGCAACTTAATCATTGAGATGGGAGAGGATGGTTCCTTGGATATGAAGACCTATGTTCAATACAGACAAGTAGAAGATTGCCACAGCCAGCAATAAGTGCTGGTAATAAAGGCAAAAACCCCAAGCAGAATAAAAATAACCTCACCCTCAAATGAAACAAAACCAAACCCCAAAGTGGGATAATACAATGAATGGAGGAACATATTTTCCTGTTGATAAAAGCAGTCAAATGAAATAGCAGACAATCCTTCTCTGGCTGCCTTTCTGGAAGCTACGTGTTTGCTAAATCAACCTGTTCTGTTAATACAGGGGATTAAATGCAACAGCCTTTTGTACAAAGGAAGATGAGTAATTTTGTGTTCAATGACTGTGCTGAGACAACAGGATGTGATGTTAACCGCGGAGGGCCATTGGAGTGCTTTGGGAGGACTGCTGGGAGACCATTATGCATCGATGAATTCTGTCTTTGATTGAAATAGTATTTCCTGCTAAATGCTGCTCCCAAAGTAGCTATACTTTGATTTCCGCTTGTAGTGCCATAGAATTTGTTATCGTTTTCATGAATTTTATCTAAGTGGTTTGAATCCTGTCAAGGGTCTGTGTTAAAATGGCCACTTCTATTCTTTTAAATTCTAAGCCATCCCTAAACTCTTTTCTACATCATTCACCTGGGAGTTAAAATGATTAGAAGTCTGTAAAGATTGACCAGTTCATTCAAATGCTTGCATTTTATGCCAAAATCTAACTTCTTGTGTTGCAGTCTAATTCCAGAAAAGTTGTAACCAGAATGCACTACAACACTTCTTTTCATATAACCAATTCCCACTATCGACCATTTGCAAGGTATCCAGTTTCCTTTCTCTTTCTTTCACAGCATGTTCAGTCTTTATAAATACAGGGCCACTACCATGTCTTGAAAAGCGAGTCAGCGCATAGAAGAGCAGTAACTGTATTTTATGGCACAAAATCCAACTGTTTGATTAAACTGGCTTCTATTTTTTTTTTGCAACCATTTATTAAGATTCCACATCTGCCCACAGACAGAATATGCTTAGAAGAACTGCTACACTGTCATGGCAGAAGTTTATTTTGCTATGGGTTGTTTCATCTCCAACCAGTTGCAATATTGATTTCTCTCAGTGGATTAATTATCAGTGGCAGTTTCAGTCTTCCTTGCAATGGGTGGAAGGAAAAATGATGGTTTTATTTCAAGGAGGTCTATTGACAATTGTGCCTGGGCTTCCCTTGGGTCCTAAAGTCAATGAAGTTAGAAGACCCATGTCATGACAGTACTGTGCATGAAATTATTTATTTTATCTGTAGAGGTAATATCATGTGCATGCCATGATGACCGTTTAATTTGAAGAAAAGAAAAGCTAGCTTCATATTTTTTTCATATGATGTTGTAATTATAAAAGCAACACTGAAATTGGACAAATATTAAATGATAGCATAATACATGAAAAGTAGCAGGAGTTATTCATGCTAGCAACAAACCGATCAAAATGTTTAGTTTCATTAGAGAAGCTGCTTTGCTCTGTTACAGAACATTTCCAGTTAAAAGCACTATGCAGATTTTGGAAGGAGAATTGAAGCTTGCATTTTTGCCAAAAAAGTTCTGTGCATATGTGTATAAAACATTAGGGATCTGTAAAAAACAAAGCCATAGTGGATTGATTTTTGGCTTTTATTGCTTGCTTTCTTTCCAATCCCCCCAAATATACATATATAATACACATCAGTATACCTATGTATGGACAAAACATGTATCATTCTCTCCATATATTTGTTTATAATGTTTTAACTTTGACGGTATTGTCATAATGCATGGAGTATGTATGAGCTACGTACTCATTAATTTGAAAAATGTAATGACAATAATAATACCATTAAATTGTGTATTCAAGTGTTATTTTTTTCTTCAAAACTTAGTTCAGTTACTACACGAACCAGACGTGAAAAGACAGCAAATAAAAAATTAGAGATAGTGTGTGTAAGAATACCGGTATTCTTTTAGTTGCATTTTTTTGTCTTCATATATCCTTTCAGCTGCTCTACAAATTTCCACTGCAGCATAGAAGATTGATGATGCAAATTTCTACAATATAATGTAAGATTATATAGTTGGAATGCATGATCCAAAATGTTGCAAAGAAAACGATATAGCCTGAATTCAATATCTGATTCTTTTAAACTGGAGACCACTTATTTTACTGAGATTATGTTGTAGCCGTGTAGGCTAATTGGTTTGCATATCTGGAACATACTCCATCAGTTTTGTTACTTTCAAGACATAGGCTGATTTTGTAGGAGTGCAATTGAGAAAGATATATTTACTCACAGAAGAGCTAATTTGATAAAGAATCAAGCATGAATACAAAACTCAGCGATAACATTCACAGCAACGCTGTTGAATTTATTCTGTAAATTTGAAAAGCTTGCAAAATGTTTCCCTCAGCTCTTTGGTTCCTCAGCCTTCTGCAGAGGTAAACAAAGAGGGAAAACATTATTTAAATATCTTCCTTATCTTCAGCACTTTACAAGATGATTATTTCTCTAATCACCACAGCCCAAGGCACCAGAAAAGCCTGGGAAGACATCTCAGAAGGCTGAAAAACCTTTTAAATAGAATAGGAAAGCCCTTTTAAATAGAATAGGAAATGGACCAGTGGGTAGGTAGTGATGGCAACTTCTGTGGATTTTTGATAAATTGACCTTCTTCTGCATCCTCCTGATCCTTTTCCAGTCAGAGACTCTGGATCCATAAACTAGAGCTCAGCTATACTGGAATTATGAGGTTGTTACACTGCAAGTCTCATTTTTCTATATTGCATGGTCACTAACGTCCAACAGCTGTGCAAGTAGTCATATAGTTATACTTATGTTCAACACAAACATAATGAGGTAATTTGTTGAGAACTGGGCTATAGCGGAAGCTCCAAGCAGATGTTGTTTTTTTTGGGATTTTTTTTAACTAGATGTGAAATATTCTTACACTTCAGAGGATTCCATTTCTTGTTCTTCAACCAGATGCAGTGCAACTTTGGAGAAGTGATAGAACACCAACTAAGAAGGAAGCTTAACTTCTAGCAATGTTTTGCATAAGGGAGCTAATATTGTTTCCTCATCATCTCAATTACAATGGAAAAAACTGGTTGCTGAAAACTAATACAAATAGAAAGTATCTGCAGCTTTTAGCCTTCCTCTTGAGACACGTGATCTTTTAAAAATACTTTTTGAGGACTATGAGTAACATTTTAGCTGACCTAAAAATTGAAATACTTGGATAGTGGAAAGTACAAATTGGTATTTTCCATATGCATATGTTTTTACAATAAAGTCAAAGACAAATACTAATAATTAAATAAACGTATGTATTGAGAAAAAAGTATGGAAAGCCACATAAGAAAATTAACATCAGCATGTTGTAGCAAACAAAACAAAAAACAAAGAAACCACAATAAAGTTAAAAATGAGTGAAGCAGATGTGCTTTTTCATGCTTGACCATGTCAGGACCACAGCAGTGCTGAGACTGGCTTAAGCCATCACAGATGAAACACATCAAGAATTCCTCAAAAACCTGTAATGTGCATGTTCACTTAGATAGTAACATCCAGCATCCTGTTCCTTCCCTTGCAATTAAAATACCTGATTTGGAAATTAATCACATATATTTACCACAGAAGTGGTTCAAAAAGAGCTTCTTTGGAGCTCTAAACACGATCCACATGGCCACATGTGCTTGCTTGCTGTGCTGGCTGGAGAACAAAAATGTAGAGTTCCGGCATTGTCACTTCTCTCTCTTTATTATTGGCATATCCTTTATCCTTGAAAGTCAGGATATAGATGCCTTTGGGATCTTTTATTTCGTTATTTATAAACTTATTTTCGGATAAGCCTTGATAATTATTTTCAGATAAGGCTCCCAGAAGTCATCACTCACTGTTCAGTCCTGAGGAAGCTATGTGGAGCGGCATAATTTTTAGACACTCATACTAGAATTACTCACTTTCATATGTAGTGGCACACGCATAAGTGTTCAAGATATATAAGCATAGTGTCACTCTTGAAAGTACCAATATAAAAGGGGATAAAGCACCATAGAATCATAGAATGGTTAGGATTGGAAGGGACTTCAAAGATCATTGAGTTCCAACCCCCCTGCCATAAGCAGAGACACCTCTCACTAGACCAGGCTGCTCAATGCCCCATCCAACCTGGCCTTGAATTCCTTCAGGGAGCGGGTGTCCACCACCTTCCTGGGCAACCTGTGCCAGTGACTCACCACCCTTGTAGTGAAGAGGTTTTTTCCCAATCTAAATCTACCTCCTTCCAATTTAAAACCATTCCAAATAACAGTTACATTTCTTTCCTGCTCAAAAAAATATGTAGATTGACTACCTTCAACATAGTTTTATATAGACACAGAATTTTGCTTGGAAATGAAATATACATTGGCTACACAAGGAAGCATAGGTAAGTATACGAATTACCAAGCAGACACATAACAAAGTAGTGGAAGGAAACAACACTATGCATTAAAACAAACTCATCCTGGTACCTAAATCTCTCATTAAATCTAAGATTTTGTGAAAAATTCTTTTATCAAAACCAATAAAAAAGAAATATTTAGTGTGATTATAAAAGATTAAATAAGACAAAGAAATTGAGAATTTTTTTTAAATGTTATGTTCATGAAATATATATAAAAATGATTATGATTTGTCCAGAACTTGGGCTACACTGTAGTTATGGTATAATGCAGCTCTATCCCAAAATTCAATACATCAATGTGAACATCTGATATTTAAATGTCTGAAAGAGCACAAAAACCCATGAGCTGAGTACTGGTTTAAAAACTTGCGTATGAAGGTACATGCAAACACACAAGCTATACAAACGCATAGACATATCTTTTTCAAAGTTGCAATGATTTAAAAGCAAGGTGTCTAGGTGTTTCTCAGTATTGCAGCAAGAAGAGATGGAATAAAGGACATGTATCAACTTTTTTAAACATCTACACTCCCTCTACAGATAATGTTGAGGGACAGACACATAGTAATTGTGGGATCTTAGATGTTGATGGGTGTACAGGGATCATGATGGAAATCCTTTCCCTTTCACCTCTTTTCTCCTTCTTTTGCCTTCCCTTGCCTACCTTTCTCGTCCCCTATCCCTTCCCCCACCCTTTCCCTTCCCTTCCTTCAGCATTAGTCATGTTTGTTGAATTTAGCCAGTGAACCGTGATTTTTGCAGAGGGCCATATGATGCATCCTGACCCCAAGTTGGCAAGATGAATTTCCCTCCCCTAAAGTTCCTGTATATAAAGACCAATTATGCAGATGAGGAGAATTTCACCCAAAATAAATTGCATGTTCCATCTGATTATGGGTAATAGATTATTCCAGACCTATACTGTCCTCAGGTAGAATTGAAGGATCCTTTAAACATCAAGGAGTATATTCATAACCATTATCCTCTTAACCCTTTGATGTGAAAAGATTGCTATAAAATTTACTAAATTCATCTAAAATGGCTTTTGAATCTCCAATCACTTTGTTCTCTGCATTAATAATACTAGGACTAATCCTGCATGACTTGTGAGATTTAAGATGAGTAGCTAATAGCTTTTGAATCAAGGGTGCCTTTCAAGGGTACCTCTAAGCAGTATCTAAAACTGTGCTTATGCAATTTGTCTTATCCAAATTGGTGCATATTCAGAAAGCTATGTAACCTATATACAAACTGCATTTTCATTCAAAATGTACGTAGACCGTGATCTTCCTAACTCATATATGCAAATATAGTCTGAGGATTAACAGTGGATTTTTACACACAGAGAACTACACATCACTTCTTACAGATACTTCTGAAAATTTAGCTCTATTTATCCAACCAGCGACTGTAGGGGCTTTATTGCTCTTACTCTGGTTTTGGATCCTAGGTATTTCTTGCTTTTCTCCCTTGTTCCAGGCTTTTATCACCATGGCATTAGATTAAGGATAAGGCACTGAGACTAGTGTTTTCAGCCTCTTCTCTCTACCCCTCACCATTCGGCCTTCAGGTGAAAAGCAGTCAGAAACACTAGGCAGCAGGAGCAGCTGCAGACACAGACAAAGACGTTCCGTATTCAGAGACTTTTTACAGTTTTGCCATTTTCTTGTCTCTCTACTTTGTCCGACTTTCTTCTTCATTCATAGCCTCTGCATCCAATGTTTGTTCTTACCTGGTTCTTTTGCCCTCCTTCTCCCCCGTTTTAACTCCCTCAAATTCAATATTCCTTCCTCTTCCTTTATTCTTTTCATGTACCTCCAGGTAACCTCCTAGTTCGTTCTCTGACCTTCCTCCTTCCATAATCCAAATATATAATGGAATATACATGCTATTTTCTGTTGCTTCTGCTCTCTTGTTTATATAGAGGATAAACCTCTCAGAACAAGGAGTTTCTGCTACCTTTATGCTTACTGTGCCTAGCATAGAAGGAACCCAGATTTTTTCCAGATTCATGTAATTTGAGGATTTTGATGTTCTATTGCAAATCAACTAAAGACATTTTCATGAACAGAACAAAAAACTTCCAGAATTTTTTGTTTCACCTATCAAAAATAATAAAATCACAACCTATTCAAAGGTAACATGGTCTATGTGTGATCTTGGATAGCATTACAGGATATGAATCCTGTTTCTGAGAGTGTAATTTAGGCATTTAAATGATTCCACCTGTTTGCAAAATGGATACTTCAGAACTTGGTTAGGCTGTCATCACCAATGACCCTCAAGATTGCAGCCTTATGTGTTGAGTTGGCCCTCTAAAAACAGAGAATCAGGGATGGCATCAGCACCAGTCTGATTCATCCTCCTTCCTTTTCTCTGATAATGCAATGAACTGCCTAGTTTTAAACAAACTGAAGTGCCCTTTCTGTCTCCATCCTCAGACAAAACAAGATCATTCCAGACCAAAAAATTACAAAATCAACTAGATATACATTTTCACTCAGCTACTACACTTTTGCCTCCTTAAGTAGATCTTTCACTATAATTCCTCTTTCTCATAACAAAATAAAATAATAAATAGTGCAATTGATGGTAGTGCACAGTATATTGTACTGGGTCTTTTTGCTAACAAATCATTATTTCTCATGAAAACATATATTACTTTTTACTTTTCTGTATCTTTTCATTGTCTCTGATTTACTTCTTCATTTTTTAATTGTTTGTGTCATAATGAGAGTATTTTGCATAAGGGTTTTGCAGTCACTTGCCTCTGTTGGTGTTTAAATTCCCCAGGCCTACTATTTTCTGAAAGGAAGTAAGTAATGATACATTTTAATTAATGTTGGTTTTATAAGATTTTAACTCTGCCTGATGGATACAAGCTAAAAATCAATCACTGTCTCTTAATTTTCAAATCAATCCAAGGATTTATGAAATGAAACATCACGAAAGGCACTTACGTAGAAGATATAAACTGATGGGAAGCTGTTTGATTTATTGTACAACAGATAAGATCTGCATGATACAGCTCCCTGATGGTTGATGGTTTATGAGCCTATGAAATCTTTCTAATCAAGGTTATTCCTGAACTCATAAAATTTCATATTCCAGTCTGTACTCTATCATCAACCTATAATGATAGATTTGGATTGATAAACTTAGTAATTATATGGAAAAAAAAAATCATTCTGTTGGTTTAATGAAGAGATGCTTATTGGATGGAAGATATAAAAGTGGAACTAACTTCTGCCACAGCATATCCACAAGGGAGCAGCAAACCTGACCTCTTGTTTCCCATTATCTTGCAACTTGAAACAGAGAGGTAAGACTTCACAGAGACTTTTGCATATAATTTCAGACTTTTCTTCTCAGGATACTGTGTTCTATAGGAGATACACACATGCATATATGTATATATATATTTGAATTTCTGTCTGAACTGGAAATTAGTCTGAAAACTTTTGTTGTTTTCATAGTAAGCTAGCTTTGCATAAATGGTGACAATTCAGGACACAAGATAAGGTGCAGATACCTCAGGCAGCACTGCATTGATAAAATTTACTCAGAAAGAAAACCCAGCAACATTCACAGCCTCAGTTACCTCTCTCAGGCGAGAGGCCCTAACAGCTTGATGAGGGACAGGGACACTCAACCTACCCATCAGCTGTAGCTGATGTGTTCACTGCCTTAACAGAAACATCCCTTGGTAATGTCAGAGGACACTTGCCCTTTTATAGCTTACCTGATTGCTCATTATAAATATTAGGTTTTGGTTGTAACAGTACTATTCTTATTTTTAATATTCTTCCTTTTCAAGATCAAATCAGAGTAATAGAGTTAGGCTTGTATTTCCAAAGTAGGTCCCATGTAAAGAAAGCATTTCAGCATGTGCAAGTTGAAGTTCAACCCTATTGAAAACAATGCATGTACATGTTTTTGACATTAATATAAAAATGTCCCAATAAGAATTATTTCCTGAGTGGGAGCTTTAATCTCTACAAAGTATTTGGTAGAGCTCAAAACAGGATGAGCATGTGGTACTTTTATTTTGCATCAAAATTTACATAATAAAGGATGAACTGACAAAAGAAGTGACTTTAAGAAAAGGGTTATCCAAATAATTGAAATTTATCCTTAGTGGGCAGAGGAGAGAAAGTACACATTAAAGGCCCTTTGGGATTTCTGTAAAAAAACCCAAGGACCACATGAAAAGTCAACTGATGTTTTGGCTATTTTTCACCCTCTATTTCTGTGAATCCATTCACATACAATTGTAAACTTTATTTGTCTTTCTATGAAACAATTAGCTTTCAAAGTGGGAAAGTACGTACTTTATCAATTAACTATCATTTTATATTTCCTTATTTATGATCCTGTGGCTACTAAGCATCAATAATTTCTGCTTTGCTACAACATCGCCAGGAAGATTGATTGTGCATGTCACCTTGATATGAGAAGATTTAAATGGAAAACATATACCTGCAACACCACCAAATTCACTTCTGCAAAAAGGAGCAACTCAATTATGTTTTTTTAACTACAGGTTTTAGGATGCATCACATCCCTGTTCAGATGAAAACACTGAATTTTCTTTCAGCTTTTTTATTGACATCATTGTAATACTTTGTGCAAACATCGAGCACGGTACTAAAAGATACATTATTACTGTTAAAATCAAGCACTCAGAAAATAGGTTGCAACCCAGATCAAGGTAGCATAGATAAATTTAAATAATCTTCCTGTGCATATAAATTATGATACAGTTAATTGGATGATCACCATAAAATTACATGAACACAGTAGACCTTTGCTTCACTCAGTGGCTAGAGTAGATTGTGGTAAGGGAACTCGTCAACAATTGGTTTTCAGATTTTTTTCCAAACTCTCCTCCAAAAGAACCCACCCCCATTCTGCTGAGCAAGGTGCCTGTGATGTACTTGTGTCTAACACTTTAGGCACACAGTTTCCACATGCACAGGGACACTTCAGCCCTCTGCTCAGCACTGGTGTTTTCATAGGCTGACATTTGCAGAGCTGTTCAGGCTTTGGTGCTGCTGGTGCCCCATTCAAACCTGAAACTGGATTCTTGGGTTATTTAGGCAGAAAAACTCTTTGACCAGTGGGGTCCAGTCCTTCAGGTGTGCTCAGGTGTGGTGGGCTAGCCCTGGCTGGAGGCCAAGTACTCACTAGAAACCCTCTATCTCTCCCCCTTCTCAACTCCACAGAGGACAGAAAATATAATGCAAGTCTCATGGGTAGAGATAAGGACAGGGAGAGATTACTCACCAATTATCGTCCCAGGCAAAACAGATTCAATTAGGGAAAAATTAATATATTACCAAAGCAAACCAAAGCAGGATAATGAGAAATGAAGACAAATCTTAAAAACACCTTCTCCCCACCCCTCCCTTCTTTCTGATCTCAAATAAACTCTGAAACTCTCTCCCTCCTCCTTCCCCAGGATTACAGGGGAATGGGAAATGGGGGTTGGGATCAGTTCATCATGACTTGTCTCTGCCAATCCCTCCTCAGGCAGAAGACTCCTTACATTCTTCCTGTGCTCCAGCGTGGGATCTCTCCTGTGGGAGATAGTCCTCCACAAACTTCTCCAATGTGAGCCCTTCCTGCGGTCTGCAGTTCATGAACTGCTCCAGCATGGGTCTCTTCCATGAGATGTAGAACTTCAGGAATAGGTTTCTACAATGCAAGACCCCTAGAGGGTCAGTAGTCCTTCCAGAAAACCTTCTCCAGTGTGGGCTCCTCTCTCCATGGGGCCACAGGTCTTTCCATGAGCCTGCTCCAGCATGGGCTTCTCATGGAGTCACAGCTTTCTTCAGTTATCTACACCTGCTCCAGCGTGGTGCCCTCCATTGGCTGTAATTGGAACCTCTGCTCCACCATTAACCTCCATGGGCTGCAGGGGAACAACTTGCCTGCTGGCAGGGAATCTCTGCTACAGCACCTGGAGCACCTCCTCCCCCTCTTTCTTTACTGAACCTAGTGTCTGCAAAGTTGTCTCTCATATCTTCTCACTGCTCTCTCTGCTGCTAAAACTGCCCCTAGGGCTTGGGGGATTTTTTTCCCCTCTTAATTATGTTTTCCCAGAGGTGCTACCATCATTGTTGATTGGCTTGGCCTTGGCCAGCTGGTATTGGCTCTGTCAGACATGGGGGAAGCTTCTCATAGCTTCTTGCAGAAGTCACCCTCCCCCCACCCCCCTTTCCCTTTCGCAAACACAAAACAACAGGACACACTGAAAAGAAAGGGCTGACACTATTTTAAATGGGATTCTGAATCCACTAGCAATAGGTGCCTGCTTCAGGAAGGATGTGACCCTGTTTCTAAGCCAGTGCTCTATGGGAGCCATTTGTTACTTTTCTGGCACAGTAAATATTTCTTTTACACTAAGATGTGCAGAAGAGACGAAGAAAGCCAGGGCTGAGGGATACTCAAAGCATGTATGTTCACATTCCTGTCCCAAGGTGATAAAAGCATGGAGAATTTGAAAATGCAGATTCTGTATCCTAACAGAGCACCTCAGGATTATTGGGTATTCTGGCTTTGTGCCATCTCTCTGCAGTATAATTGCAGAAGGAAGAGGCCCGAGCTGCTGAAGTAGCCGTCTGTCTTCAGTTTCTTACAACTGACACTTCCCTGAGTAAATGCTTTCTGGAAATGTCTTTGTCAGGCTTGTCACTCACTTGTGTATAAATGGGAAGAACCAGGTGGGTTCTGAGGAATCCTTTGCAGAGAGCTTGCAAAACCACTGGGTCTTGCAGGATCTGATCTATTACTGCTGTCTCAGATTCCTCAGTGTGTCATCATCTTCATGGGCTGTGCTGCACTTTCATAGCTGTTGTGGGTGCTTCACAAGTAAGAGTGAATTTGTCACTATGCTTCCTGGAGGAGTAATTTCCAAATAGGGAACCATGGCACAGAGAGATAAAGGTGACAGGTTCTCAGCAGTGTCAGGTTCCCCATCCTCTGCTGCAGAGGGTTACTTGCAGGAGACTGAGGAAGGCTGAAGAAAGATCTGCAAATCCTTGGGTTCCCATCTCAGCACTGGAAGGGACTTTAGAGAAGGGATGATTACGTGAAGAGCAAGGCAGAGACCCTGCGGCACACTCTTGACAGCCTGTCTTCTGTAGCTCAGCTACAACCCAGAACAGAAATGCTCTGTCTCTTAACATCTCCTATCACTGTAAGACTGGAAAGAAGAACATTAAAACCAGCCACTGGTATTTAGGTTGCCCTGGCTTGACTGACACGTAACACACGTGACAAGTTGTCCTGGGTACTTGTGGGAATGAAAGAATTTAACATTTTTGGGATGAGGAACAAAGTTTGGAGGGAGCTACATGTTGGATTATATTCATTCACAAGCAGGGATTGTGTTTAATTGTACGGCAGATGCTTTGTTTCCACACAGAATATATTTTGTGACCATACATCGTTTAGTATGACAGTACTATACAGTACTGTTTTCTAGCAGCATAAATTATATTAATCCTTCACCCTGGAGACACAATACACCGTGCACCATTACTCATACATATATGGGTGTCTGTTATTGACATTTAGATCCTTTACCTTCTTGGGAAATTAACCTAAACAAAAGCTTTCTACCTGTTTCAGCATCCTTACCTCTCCTCCTCTTTTCCTCCAGCCTTTCTCCCTTCTTTTTTGTCCCAAATACATAGAAAGGTCACGCACTTTTTTACCACAAAATGAATGAATCTTGGTACAATGTAATCCCGAATCTAGAATCTTGACCCTGTTGTTTTATGAGATCTGAGGCCTCCTTTCAGGTCTGGTTTTCTACTGACTTCTTTGACACGCTTCACTAGACCTAATAGCTCCCTATTACCAGTTACAATTTAGCATCTGAGCCAGGAGCTGGAGGAAAAAGGGAAAAAGGAGTGTAAATTATATGGAGTTGCAGTGAACAAAGGTTTTATTTCTCCTGAGCACAACCCTTTGATAGGAAAACGGGGGAGACAAATGTGTTGCTAATTTAATTAAGTAGTATGAGATGGCAGGGTCCACAGATGCCATTTAGGACTGGATTAATCAAGAGCAGGTGATGAAAATGAATAGTCACACATAATGTTAGCATTTTTAACAATCCGACACAGTCTAATGGAATCAAGTGCTATTTAACAACAGGGCTCAGTTTTGCTTGCTAATCCAAATTTATCTACACTTTCACCCTGCACATTCATGTGGATCAAGAACTCTATTCCCTCTGATTCCCATTAATTTTCCGGGGCATTTTTAGTTATTTAACATTTTGCACGACATGCTCACGTCCCCTTGTACTGCACATGGAAAGAAGGGCAGTGCCGCGGAAGCATCACACGCAAGGTGCTGAGCAGGTTGAACGTGGGGCAGGTAAACACCTTTTGACAGCTGAGGTATCATACTTACTGCAATGAAACCTTTCTTTTCCTCAATAGATTTCTTTCTAAAAGTACAGAAAAGGCCCTGGTCAGTTGTTTCCTTATATAATCAAAGCCTGAAAATATTTTTGTTCATAAATCTTGTGACTGCCTGCAGCTTTTTAACAGAACTTTTCCAGCCTGGCTTTATCTTTACTGGCAATAGCTGAAGCATAGAAATTAGTAAAATCTTCAGTCTGTTCTCTGGTGAGAGAGTTACTAGGTGAAGATTGAAAATTCTGTCAGACTGGAAACAAATTTAACTGCATATGAAGTCACAGTTTCCCAACAGTTTTTGGCTAGAATAAATTGTGTCCCTATAATTTCACTGCTTGAAAAGGGCTGAAATGTGCTGTTGGAAATCAGAACTGTGTCTGGTTGTGGTCTTAGACCTGCAAACAGGCTGTGGCCTGTAACAAACACATTAACTTTATAGAGCAGTGGGCATACAGCTCGTTCCTCTGGTCCTCTGACAGCCTCTGACACAGAGGAGAGTGTGTAGGAAAGTGGTATGACATCTGTTTCTCATCCAGTTGTGAAGAGGGGGTATAAAAACTCTGTCACCTATGCTAGGGCCCTGAAAGCTTTATAACCTATTACTTCTTTATGTGGTGCCATAAAAGCAAACCAAATCCTGTCCAACAGGAGACTGACAGAGCATTCTGCCGTACTGCTAGTTTTCAAAGTCTAAGCTCTCTTTACCCTTTTAATGGATGGATTTATTGCTCTTCAGAGTGCAATTTCCCATTAGTTGTTATCAGGTCTGAGGGGAGCTTCTTTATGTCACAGGGAGAGAGAACTATTCCATTAGGTGCTATGCATTTTTTTGCATTTACAGAGCCTTGCCAAGCTTGTTTTCTAAACCTTATGAAAACCAATTACAGGCATGTTTCATTTGCCATCTTTCTCCAATCCCTGAAGTCTCTTTAGAAGAGACTTCTGTGTGCCATCAAAATATCTGTGGCTTTAAGTACCTCTGAGGATTAACAAATCCAATACAAGAAATTCAAAGATAGATATGCGTTTCTTTCCAGTGAGCATCCCCAGGATGATCTACCTAGTTCTGCATAGTGGTCTTTGGCTCTCTGTTCCTTTCAGGTAATTTCAGTTTAATTGTCCAAGTACTCCTGACAGAGAGGAGACAATGACATCTGGGAGAAAAAAATAGACAGCCTCACAGGAAAAGAACCCTAAAACACAAACAGCAGAACCCAAAGCCAATGTGTGTTTATATGAATGTATTTTTACACCAAAAATCTCCAGGATCACAATAAATTTCCGGACTTTTTGCCAGCTGTTTCTGAAAATAACATTGTGAGACTTAAAACCTCAGTGAAGGTGCTGTGAGGCATTTGGCAATACTGGAGCAGGGGTGCCCATGCCCAGCTGCCTGCCATTCCCTTGCATGGTGGTAAATGCACCGTAGTCCTCTACTGATTAAAACTCATGCCTTGGGATCATCTCTTAAACTACTACTGACCTCAGTGCCTGTTTATGTCTTTTTGCCTTGTAGTTGCTCCTGTAGGATCTTACGTTGCTCCAGCCATACTTGCCAAAACTTGCCTGCAATATCCATGGACTTGGGTGCGTTATAAAGCTGTTGTTGCATTTGAAGGAGTTACCACAACTTCCTGCTCACTATTGCCCCCAGCCGAGACCTCACGACTCCCAGAGCGGGTACTCGGAGAAATCCACTTCAATTCAGCGCCAGGATTTTCACTCTGCTCATCTCTCTTTGCACTGACCCAGGCTAGGTCGCTGATGTAAGGTGGCGGCGCCTTAAACTGCTGTAGCTGTTTTGTGTGTGTGACAATGACCTGAGATGAAATGATTATCGAGTGTTCTCTTCTCAGGAGAGCAGAAATAAGGCAGAGTCAAGTGGAGAAGGTGCAATCAGCTGAAGGAGCAGTGTGCTTTAGATATCAAAAACTTCATCAAGGACTGGTGGTTTGGTGTTGAGATTTATGAGAAGCAAGTGATGATGGAGAAAGAATTGCTGCGCGCCTGTTCTGCAGGCTCATGCTGGAGTGGAGAGAGAAGCTGCTTTGAGTTGGAGGGAGGGAGGAGAGAAGGGATTAGGGAAAGTATTTGGTGTGTCTTGCTCTAATTAGGCTTTCAGAATAACATCCATAAAGATTATCCTTCTTTTTTTTTTTTTTTTTTAGAGTGCTCATACTTTCTCAAGTGTGTTCATTTTTAGAGATGTGATCTTGTGCATTTCATCCCTGTTTGAAGGCAGGGTTATATTCTGAGTCATGCTTGGGTCTTTTAATTAAAAATTACAGGTAAAATATTTAGAATACTTCTGAATTATGGAATATTTTTGTTTTGCTAATGGAAAAGTGTAACCAATATTCTCATTGCATTTTATATTAAAACCAGTGTTAAATTATAATAAAGGAAAAAAGTTAAAAGAATTACAGTCTGGATTTATGTATATGTGTTGAAGATTAATGCCTTTGGTTAATTTGGGTTGAAATATATATTCTAATAAGGTGTTAAAATTAGTTCTGAGAGTGCTCATCTGGCAACCATGAATATGTTATAACAAAGTGTAATTAAGCCTCTCTAAAGCTTTTATCTCTTTACTTTTTTCTTTTTCTTTTGGCTGAATTTATAGGAACTTTAGAGGCAGGTGCAAGGACACTTTTCCAGAGGAAATTACAGTTTCATACAAGTGCACAAGCAAATTCCTTTATGTGTGTCCTCATTCTCTGAAAAAGAAAGGTGAGAAAACCCAAGGGTAAAAAAAACCCTCAGTGTTTCTTCAATTCTGAGGTCTGTCTGTAATAGTTTTATGGTTTAAAGGTCTGCAAATTATTACCCAGTCTTACCCAGATGGCTGAAAATAAGGGTATATTTTCCAGGCTCAGAAGATGGTGCTTAATGGATCATGCTTTTCCTCAAGGACGGTAGCAAGCACTGTACTGCCGGGATCTCAAGTAGGACCTGAACTCTTCAACATCTTTAGCATGGAGGAGATGATGGATGGCAGTCTTCCCAAGTTTGCAGGTGATACCAAGTTGTGGAGACCACTCACTATGCTCAAGAAGAGGACTGCAAGTCAGAGATACCCAGACAGGCTGGAGGAAGGGGACAAAAAGAATCTCGTGAAATGTAACAAGTATTGTGAACCTTGTGAATGGGACAAGTATTAGGCCCTGTATCAGGGAAGGAATTGATCCTTGCAACACTACAGTCTGGGGGAGCAGCTCTGTGAAGTGCCTGGTGGGCTTGGTGGACAGCAGGCTGAACGGAAGCCAGCAGCATGTCCTGGCAGTACTGACAGACAACAGCACTGTTGGCTGTTATTATCAGGGCAATAACCAGTAAGTGGTGGGAAGGGTTTATCCCTCAAAACCTATCACTTGTTAGATGATTTCTAGAACGCTCTATTTTTTGGGGGGCTCCCATCAGAAAAAAAAAAAGTCTATCTGCTGGAGCAGTTTCAGCAGAGGACCATTATGATGGGCAGAGTTTGGAGCACTTGCTCTGTAAGGACAAGTTGAGGGAGTGGGGCTTGCTCAGCCTGGGGAAGAGAGAGTTTTGGGAGATTTAACAGCAGCCTTCCGTTACCCCTAAGGAGCTTATGAGAAAATAAAGCCAGATTCTTCTCAGTTACACATGGCAGGACAAAAGGAGACAAAACCATAAGTTGAAGCAAGAGTGGGTCTGATACAAGAAATTCTTTCGCTATGAGGACAACCCAGTAATGAACGAGATCACCCAGAGAGGCTGTGAAGTCAAGGATTGGACTGGATAAATCCCTAAGCAACCTCACAGTTTATAGGTCTGTCCAACCTGAGTTTGACTGTGATTTCATAAGAGTTGCCAGTTGTCTAGAGCTAATATTTCTCCAAAGGTACTACACATGAATTAGTAGACAACTTGGCACAGGAAAATGTGGTAACACTTGACTCCTGCTGATCTCCCACGGCTCTACCTGCAACACATGACAGAGCAGCACAGCCTTACCAGGAGGAGGAGGCTGCTGTCTCCTAACAGGGCAACAATGGGTGCAGTTACTTTGAAGAGGCTTCTGCTGCTTTCTGTTTTTTCTCATCAAGTAAGGTAGTTCTTTTCCTCTCAAAGATAAATGCTTAAAAAGTATTGTTTGGCTTTCCCATCCCACATAACAACTGTGACATACATGGTGAATGCACCTAGTATCTGCAAGGATGCTGTTGAAAAGATTATTGTAGAATGTGGAAACTGTAATCTCATTAATCTGACATTCTAAATTTTGCATTTTTTGCCTTTTCAGTAAATTAGTTCTGAAGGTTTATCACTGCAGCCACAATGGCAAACTTGTGCAGACCCATGGCCCAAAGTTCTCAAGAGGTGAGAATTATCCCTGGGATGTGACCAGGATGGATTAATCAGATGTAATTCCAGGTGAATTTTCAAATAGTCAGATAGGAGTATCAAAGAGGCATTAAAAGGCAGCTCATGTTTATATAAATCCTCTTCTTTACCATTTGCCTCACAAAGGATTACTCCAGAGTGGAGCTGCAGTGCAGCTAGAGGTGGCAGGGAAAGAACAGTGGAGCGACCAAAGCTTCCCACCCTTGAATTGTGCACAGGGCACTAAGGAAAGCTATAGGGATCAGACAGAAAACTGTGAGTGAGTGGATGCTGATGCAGGGAAGCGAGGGAGGAAGAAAGGAAGCTGGCAATGTGGAAAATAGCATGACAGATTCACGGTTTTCTTCAGCTGAAGATATTTTCAGAAATGAGTTCTCTCTACTGGAATTGAGTATAAGGTAAATCATAAAAATTCCATCAATTTATAATCATCCATTCTCCAGGACACCTTTGCTTCTCTATTTCTGGCAAGTACATCTTTTGTGCATTTAATTTCTCAGCTGTTGATTTCAGGTATTGGTAGATATTAATTAGCAGAGTACTCTGCCAATGATGTTTGATAACATGTAGAGCATTGTAGAGCTGCAACTAGGAGAGAAAAGCTACTGCAATACATAGCAATTGAAGACCTGTTTTTATCAGGTGAACCATAGTTGTTTTTCCTGAATTATACCTAGCAATGAATTTCACTAGCTTTTCCTTCTTCTTCACCTGACTAATGAAAATATTATGATGGAGACACCACAGTAGAGGAGCCATTGAATGGGCCAGGTGGACCTTGCAAATGCTACAGAATAAAACAAACAAAAAACCCCAAAGAAACCCTCCCTCTCCCCAAATCAATGTTCTCCACTGCTAAATAAATCATCTGATCAAGTTATGTCTAGCATTATGCAAAAACTTTTGACACAGTTTTCTCAAACTGTAAACTCTGCCTGTTATCCCTGTAACCTTTGGTTTACCTGAAAAATCTCTGGAAAATGTGTAGTAGAAACCTTAGTTTTCTCAGTTTTCTCCTGATTGGAACAAGTATGGAAAGAGATTCTGAGAATTTCTTCTTGCCTTCAGTTCTGTGTCTATTCTTTTACCACTTTCTTCAGAGATGGTTGTTAGCAGCTGCAGCTCCACAGTGCTGACAGCCCAGTTTAGGGAGTACTGTGGCTGAAATGGCATCTCTAGGAGAAAATCAACCCAATTTTGAAGAAGGGTGAAAATGCTAGCGCATGGGGGGAGCAGGAAGAGTAAATTATGGGAATGAAGAGCATAGAGAATCGAGCTTATCTCCTCTAGGTTCAGTACCCAGGGTACATTTGGGAAGCCTAATGGGAATGACCTCGGGAATGGGAATGATCTACTTTACCTTGGCTTGTTAAGTTGGAAAAGTTAATAAAAATATCAAGCAGGTGAATATCCAGAGAGTGGCAAACCTGAAGTGAACATCGGGAACAGGGGTTGTCTTTTGAGAATAGAACATCAGCACAGCTCAAAAGTTTTCAACATCCTTTAAAAAGCGCAGCCTTTAGATGTGTACATGGTATTCCAGTTCTGTGTTGCTAAAACTAAGGTAAAAGGTTTATTTTTCTCCTTACCTCCTCACACATACAAGTGTCAGGCTCACTCCAGTGCACCAAGGGTCTGTTCTGGACCCAGAGGCTGTATTGCTATGCCATCCCACCAAAGCCCTCTGTATCTTGTCAGGCTTTATTGATCTGCATGGATGTATGTTTCTAGATCAGTGGACATCTGACACAATAGTAGCAGAGCACTTCTTATTTGCCAGTGCCTAAAGGACTTGCTTCCTTCCCTTCAGAGATCTTGAAGAACAAACCTTGAAGCGACATGTGGGACTACTTCCAAGTAGCTGCCATTTCTCTCCTTTGCACAGCTAAGATGCCAGCTGTTCTAGGTACAGCTCCAACCAAACACAACTTATTGTGTTGGTCACGTTTTTGTTTTGTTTTGATTTTTTGTTTCTTTTATTTAAATGCAAATAAAATTTGATTTAAGGTGCAAAACAGGGCTTATACCTGGATATCCAAACCTTCTGAATGTACCTAGGGAAAAACCTAACTCTGGATTCCTGTAAGACTTATTGGCACATCTTTTCTCCAAGTTAATTAAGAAGTTTATATAAATGTACTTGAGGCCTATTAGGAATCAGCAGAGCTGTAGAAAATCCCAACGAGGAGTTTTGTCTCATAGCTTTAGCAATTGCATAATTATGTAATTGCTATTTTTCTTTGTTTAGCGTGTGCACTGTGGTCTCATTAATCAGTCCAGCAGCACCGAAATGGCCGTGATTTCCACCAGCGCGATAAGACATGTTGGCTGCTACATTCATAGGGATAAATTCGTTATTTTACAAAGCCTCAAAGGGTGAAGGCTTGGGGGTTTTATTTTAACGTTTGTCACATGATCTCGCTGCATGACATCGCAAATCTCCCATCTCTGCTTTGTTGGCCTATATGCATGAATAATTTTCCCAGTGCTTGTTTGTAGCCGAGCGGGAGAAAGAGAGAATTACCGCCGCACAATCTCTTGTTGTCGGCGATCAGCATTCCGATGGTCTGAGCTGGCTTACAACAGTGTAAAGACATCAGTGGCATGTGTTATAATATATTGAGCATTGTACTCCTGAAGAACGCACGAAAGAAAGAACATTGTTCTACTAGGGAGCAATTCATCGGGTTTTTCCCAGAGACTCTTGGGTCAAGTTTTTATAGGCCTATTTGATTTTCAAATTCTTTTTCCCCCTTTTTCCTCTCAGTGAGCCATAGTGTCCAAACTTGTCTACATTTACTTCCCATGTTTTGTGCATGGTAGATGTCCTTTAAAAAGAGTATCTCAAATAAGTCTTTATTCTTGTTTTGTTGGCTCTTATTCTGTGTTTTCATGAACTCTGGCCCTGGCCATGGCAACTGCAAGAAAAATGTTAACATTGATTGACAGGATTAAGAAAGCCTCCATGCCTATCCGCATTTCAAACACTTTGGGAACAATGGTGTTTGGTGTGATTGAATTAATGAGATATCGCGGACTGTCAAAAGAGCACACATACTTTACATAAACCTGATTATCTTTGCATGGCAGAAATGAAAAAAAGGAGGGAATAGAGGTTTGGCTTTCACTCATACCTCCAAAGGAGCCATCAAAGTGTGTGCCCTGGCTCAGAGAGTGATGTGCCCGCTCAACTGGCCTGCCCTCCCTTTCTCTCCACATACTGCCTGGCTCTGCTTAGCATACATCAGCCGTGGGCTTTAACAAGTCTATTCAGGCAACCGGGCCCAAAACAACACTCTTTTCACAACTCAGCACCTCTGTGCTGATTTTTTTTTTCCTAGGGATCTATTGTTTAACTTGAACTAAGCATACATTTCAACAATTAGACCTGAACTGGCTCCTACCACCCTAGCTTAACCCCAAAGAGTGACATCAGTCATGATACAACATACATTTTGAGAGGTGAGCCACAGCTGGTGCTCACTTTTAGCCACAGAATTACTGAAGAGCAAAGAAAGTTTCATAGGGAACCTCTTTCCACTTAAAGCTTTAAATGGTATTTCTATCCTCTGGGAAATGTTACAGGAGACACAATAATATGGTGAATAAATACAATTCATTGAACTACTAGTGCTGTATTTTAGCATAAGCTGGTTTTTGGTTTGGGTTTTTTTTCTCCTTCATAAGAGGACATCATGGATTAAGAGGCTATGAAATGAAATGTAATCCACAACCTGAAAAGATTCTACCTACCTACATACCTGTCTGTCTATCTGTCTACTTACCTGTCTTACGACCTCTCTAATCATTTTACATGGTCCTTATTACCACAGATGAGCATTGCTTCCCCAAATGTATGCAGCACTGGCTTACTCGAAATTGTAAATTTAAGGGAGGTGGCATTTGGTAACTGCACAGTTTATATCAGGCCTTTCACACTTTTTGAAGCACATAGTCACTTTTTTTATTGAATTAAACTCCTTAAATTTAAGAAACTAGATGATTTTCTTTACTCCAAGCATAGCTTATATGCAGTTTTATTCTTAAAAACATAATTTTTTTTTCCTTTGTATGCTAAATCCAGTTAGAAAATAATGTGGAAAAGGTTATTTTTCAAAAAGGCTCTTGTTAGCAAGGCATATGTGGCAATATTCCTAGCCTGACTGGAGTAAAACCATACTAGGAAACCCCCCAAAATTGTTTGTATGAAAATGTCCAGTCTGTTTCTGCAGACATATGAAGCATAGATAATTGAAATAAAGTTTAAGTAAGTGATCAAACTTTGCTAGTTCACTTGCATCTACTTAAACCTCTAGTCTTCCCAAGATCCTTCTTTACCTCTCACCTAGTAGGAAAACATAGATTTTATGTAAACATTAAGTGGAGTATTAATTGGTTCTTAGGATCCTTAATTCATTTATATCATACTTTAGGTCTTCATAAGTAAAAGAAGTTATATTTTTCTCCATGTAACTTCAGTGGTAGTGATACTGAGCTGAAAATTATGTGATTCAGTGGCCAGATAGAGTATTCCTGCCTTTCCCGCTTTATGGACTTCTTCCCTATAACACTCCTGCAAGCTTTGGTGTTGCTATGTTGTGATAAATGATTAATTTTCACTAAGGATTTTGAGAACCACCATAAACATACAGAAGTTTAAAGTCACCTGGTGGCACGTGTTGAGCGTTGCTTTGTAAATCGTTACATAATTTATGACAAAACTCATTTTAAAAGACGTGCATATTTTCTGAGGCCATGGATTAGCGATAGGCTTATCATAACAGATTAATGATTCAGATCAAAGAAAAGGAGTAGAGCACTGGCTGCACTGTGAAGTTGCAAACCAACACATTTCCCCCCAAAGCTCAGCCAGTAGATGTCTCTGTTTCACAAACCCTGTCTTGGCATCAGCTGCCACATCCTCTCAGTTACATCTCCCGCGTCCTTCTTCTTAGTATAAATTCACCTTCACATAAAAATGGCAAGCCAGCGTGAGGGACGTGGTATCTTGAAACCCGTATAAAGTTGCCTGAATAGTTATGAAGTCTGAAATTCAGAAGGGCACGTAATAAGCAGTAGAGATTGGGACAACTAGTGAGTTGGACACTCTAATAAATGGCTCGGCATAATCAGATTGCTTTTCACTATGTGGCAGGGTCTTGGTGTTATCACCATTTGCACCTTTTTCATCAACAGAGGACAACCTGGATTTATGGGACTTATATGGGAATAGTTAGGGATGCCACCACAGCAAGTTCAAGCTCGTGCTTGCTTTTTCTCTCCACCTTATTACCTGTGCTCTGACTAGTCTGGCTTCTCCTCAGTGCCCTAGAGACTCATTTGCTCCTTCTGAGCTCTCTCTCTTCCAGTCCTATGACACTGAGTGAAACAAAGGGAACTCCAACCCTCCACTGGAGGGGCACATCTTTCCTTCTCCAGCCATAAGAACTTGTGTGTCCAAAATGAAAACCTGTGCAAAAAGAAGCTGGACAGGGAACTATGCTTGGGAAGAGGGACAAGAGGGAAGGAAGACTAATTGTGGTGATCATAACCCTGCAGTTTCTTCATGCCCTTGAGCTGCTGTCAACCTGCAGTGCCTTCTGTAGAATACCCTGCTTTGTGCAGCACAGAGCAGCTTCACCTTCCACAGAGTGCCACTGGCCTCCTTTCTCTCCCAGGGTAGAGCAAGAAATGGCAGTACTGCCTGTTTCTCCTGCTGAGAGCTCTGCCAATGAGTTAGAAAATGTTTTCAAGCAGTCCTTTAAATTCACAGGGACAATTACATGTCTGTGAGAACAGCAACATAAAAGAAGAGAGCATGAAAGATGACAACAGTGATTTCTGCTTTTGCGAGCACAGGTATTGTTGATCTTTATGTAGACTTCAGGACGTCTTTCCTGCTCACTTAAGAGAAAATCATTCACTCTACCTTGTAATTTCCTTTCAACTTTCTGAATGACTATTGCTTCCTTTTCCTTCTCACTTTTAGGGAATTTGTAGTAAAATTATGCTTTTCATTTATTAAACCTATTATAAATGAAAATGTTAAAACCTTTATTCTTGATGTAAACAAAACACAGTCCTTTTCCTCATCAAATAAATAATTTCAACTCAGGTAACGTCCAAAGTTGAGCATTAACAACTGCTTTAAGTCACCCAAAGCATGGTCTGCTGTCAAAGCAGATAATTCCAGTTTACCCTCTGCCTTGTGTCACTAAGCTTTTCTGCCACTTCTCTTGTGTCAGCACCAGCATGTTTACATGCCCATGGTGAGCTAGGGCACTTCCCCCACATGCATCTCCTCCTGGCTAATGCAAGTGACAGGAACATGTGGCTGGTGGTTGGATGGAGGTGGGATTTCCAGCTTTTAATTGCAAGTTTGAGTTGAATGAGACTCACGTAACAGTGGCTGGGGTTGCCCAAGAGAGGAAATCTTTGAATGTTGCTAAGGTGCGTGTTTAAGGACATATAAGTAACAGCTATAACTCTTGTCATTCTACCCAAGAAGAAACCTTTTCATTTTTTCTGTCATCTTTTTTCTTGCTTCTTTAGTAAAGGAGAGAATAATTTCCATTTTGGGTCCTTCAGTACAGATGGTTTTATAATCTCTTTCCAAGACCTAGGCAAAATTTTAATAGAAACATATATAGGAAGGCAAACCCCACAAATTCTATACCAGCTGAAAACTCTCTTTATCACTGCAATAAATTTCTGTTAAAGACCACATAAGGGGCTTTGGCAAGTAGCTAGGAAAGCATGAAAGCTAGATGTGGAAAATGTGAGAAAAATAATGAGGACAACTTCTTCCAAGTTTGTTGTTTCTCCCTTTGTTTCATCTTGGTCCCACTTCAAATCTTGCACAGTGAATTATTTCCCTTATCCTGATACATAACTGTGTGCGTGCAACCTTCCAGCAACCAGCAACGTACCAGCTCTTCAACCCTCTCCTCTAACTCAGGTCTACTTATGGTGTAACTCAGCCAGATTCCTCTTGAAGCCTGCATGTACCTCACCATGCTGTCAGAGCAGGAAGGATCCCTGTCAGTAGACTAGCCTGTGATAACTGTGATAACCGTGCAGGCTTCTTCCATGTATAGAATTCCTGCCAGTCTTGATGTCCCCTCTCTTCTTTTGTGAGTAGGAAACCTTTCTTTCCCTTACCCTGACACATATTTCTAACATATTTTCCCACATGTGAGTTTAGGTAAGGCCTAACTACTGGAAAGTGTCGAATTAATAAGCAGCTTACATTTATTGAGTGATCCTGCTACCTTTGCTCTCAAATAGACATGCCAGTATCTTCTATTAATACTTAGGCGGCTGAGTAGAGGCTAATGCCAGTGAGTTTGGACTGCCACCAGCAAACACCAGCAGATGCTGAGTAACACTTTAAAGCATATTAATTAAAACACAGTGGCTAACATACTGTAAAACACCACTTATTTTCCTAATCCTGGCAGACCCTTTAAGCCTCATCTCCAGTAATATCCTGACCCAACAGCAGTTCAGCAACAAAAATTCCATTTACCCCAGGCACCCACAATTTCATTAGGCTTTCTAGGAAAAGGCAGAGAGTGCACCTAGCAGCATGGTCTTCCTGCCGCTTCCCCATTTTTCTAATTACTGTATCACCTAATACAGATTTAAGCACTATAGGTGATCAGAATTTGTTAGATTTTAAAAACTTTTGCAATGGCATTATACATTTTCCAGTACAAAGGCCACAAGTCTTCTAATGTCAAAGATATTTAGAGTCCTCATCCTCCATAAATGTGATCTAAAGCACAGAAGAGACATTTAGAAGACTGAAAATTGAGTTGGAACACAGACTTGTTTCCCTGAAATAATGAACATACATCTGCATATTTCAGGGTGACTAAGTTACACCCTCCTAATGAATTTCCATATTTTCAATTTTTGAGCAAACTTTGCAATAAAATTTTAAAAAGAGAGTATTTTTGCGTTGAACCTTGCTGACTTTGCAAAACTCTGCACTGCAAACATTTTTTGTTTTAATTTATGACTTCCTGATCATATCTCCCTCTGGAGTAGATATAGCTGTCTTAATTTTAAATCTGGCAACATTTAGAGTTTAGGAGTTTTCCTTAACAGTGGCGGTTGCACTTTCCTTTTCAACTGTAAGAGGTGCATTCTTTGCACTGCAGATTCAGTATCCTTGAGTAACCGGAAATCATTAATAAATATAATTATCACTAGCAGTGCTGGAACAGGGGAAGCTTTGAGGTTAGTACAATGCCCTGGAAAAACATGTTTGACTGGATGAAAAAGTTTACGGAGATTAACACCCACAGAGCTGGCCCACTGGTAGGTTGTTGCAGGTTAATGGAAATGTGCGGCAACAGGCAGCAACATTAGCAGGGTCTTTATCTTCAAGTCTCATAAATATTCCCCTTAACCCCTGCTAACACCCATGTTTCAGGCTTTTCTAGAAAGAATTAGGACAGCTAGCTCCATGGTTATTGTTAGGATTAGGCATGTTCAGTTCAGCATTTCCCCCTCCTCGCTATCGGTTCTGAATTGCCCAGCTTTTCAGACACTCGTTTTGAGCCTGTATCAAACGTTGTGATTTGCTTGTTGCTCCTTCTTGTCTCCTGGCCAAAGGAAATTAGCAGCAAATTCCTGGGCTGTAGAGAACTGACCTAGGAACATTTTGTTTGAAATGTAGTGCTCTATTAAATAAAGCTATGAAATGCTGATCTGAAGGTTCATGCCTTTTTGTGCTGAAAAGCCAGTTTGGTCATTAAGTTAAATTTAAAAGCACTATGAGATTCTTGTAATCATATACAAGGTTGTTGGTCTTTTTCAGGTCTTTGTCAGTTTCTTTGTATATTAAACCACAGAGACTTTATTCTTTAGTAGATTGAAAATGGAGCTGGGAAGGGGTTAAGGATCTTCGTTGACTGCAATTTCTCAATCAGCCTCAGGAAGCCTCAGGTCAACTTTGCTCATAAAACTCTGCACAAATATTTCTTTTTCTATCAGAGGAATTCTAATTCCACACACAGACCAGTGCCACTCAGATTATTACACATTATTAAAAATTAATTTTAAAAAATGGTTTGGTCCCTGTAATCTCCTGTAGAACTGTGAGAACCCAAGCTTTGGAAAAGATCACTCCCATAATAGTAAAATAAATACTAAATGTGGTTCTTTTCCCTGCTGTTTTTACTATTTCTATTATCCCTTAGTTTTGAAATCTTTGCTCTTTTCCCACCTTGCACGGTATAGCTGAAGATTTTACCTCTAGCTATAAGACTAGCCTTATGAAAAAAAATAAATTCATATGGAACTTAACAGGGATAAAAACCTGCTATAGAGATTAAATAGGTTTCCATAGAAATTACTCTAAAAACCATATAATTTAATAGAAACTTCAATAGAACATGTGAAAAATCACTCCCTCCTGTGGTAAAACATGTAAGAGGGTGGGCTCAAGAGAAAAATACTTCTGTTTCGAGAAGACTGTTCTATTTTGTGGCTATGGGTTTGGAGCTGCCTGTCCTGCACAGAACAGGTAACTAAACTTACCCAGGCCAATTCAGCACCTCTTAGGGAAAACATCTTCTGTCCTGTTGCTCTGAGGCACCAGGTCTCCCAGGGAGATACACCACAAAGCTTGTCCTTCCCCTGCATGCAGATGCCAGTTTTCATTCATCTCTCCTCAGGATGAAGCTGACCATCTGAAAAATGCCATATGCCCAACCATGTTCTAGTGTGATGGATGGCAGGAGGGCTTGTTATATGCCCGTTGTGGCATCATGTCCTCTGCAGCTGCAAATTCCTGTGTGCAGCTGAGGGAGGTTTTTGGGTTGCTCAGCTTGGGGGTAGGGAAAGAGCAGTGGAAGATGTAGCATGCCAGCAGAGAGGGGATTAGGAGATGAGGAGGACAGGGGGAGCCATGTGAGAGCACCCTGAAACACGCGTAGACCTGTAGCTGCAGCCCAGGCAGGAGTGGTCACAGACAAGTTATCCCCAAAGGGGAGAGCATGGCGGGGTTGCACTACTAGGGAAACTACTGCCAGATGCTAAACTAGAGAAAATGTGAGCTGTGGGTGAGGGGCAGGAGATTTCTTTAATTTTTTTTTTTTTTTTCCGTAGCCTTGTCCTCTGACTCTTCTTGAGTCATGTCTATTTTCAGAGTTACCTTATTCTAATTTGTGTTTTAAGAAAACCTAGCACTTTGGGGTATTTCTGTTCCTGCATTATAGAAGAGATGGGACTGTTCTACCTCACTACTCTGGTGAATTTAAGATCACAAATACACCTGAGTAGATATAAGCTTTTAAGTATACCTACCGCTGCTTCCAGCCTGGCAACTACCCGTGTGCAAATATACAGGCCAAATGAATACTGGTCCCAAGCTGAGGGTTATTAAAGAGAGACATTCCTTACATGGAGCTGTGCCACTTGTTTGTTTGCTTTATTGCCACGTCAATAAAAAGTTTACAATTCTTGCTATATTCCACAGAAATCTCATGTGTGTGGGAAAGGGCAGTTAAGGACTGATTTAGTGTATCTACAAGCAGGTGGAAGTCCTCCGCCCTTCTGAAAGGCTGTTTACTTGTTTATTTGTACATGTTAATAAGCTTATTAAATGTAAATACGAACAACGTTCTTCAACAGCAGTGCCAGACAGTTCTCTTAATAAAGGTTAACAGGTACTTGTAACTTTATCCAATGTCAACTTTTTGAACAAAAATTTTCTGTGCTAGTTTTCCTGCCACCTCCATATGAATAATAATAAAAAAAACCCAACAAAAAAGAAGAGTTTGTTTATGCTAAAACTTTCTGAGACCAATTTTTTACAGCAGCGGTCTTAGCCTTACAGAAAGATTTTCCTGCAGTGGAATATAATCAAATCCTTGAGGAGACAGATTTCTCATTCCTTTGTATTTCTTCATAGTAAATTCTGACCACTGTGCTAAACTGGGGGCTCCTCAGAGCAACTTGCATTGGAGACCAAGAGGACAGCAAGGATGAGGCAGAGCAGAGTCATCAGCTCTGCAAAAGGAAGGGCAATACGGTTTCTGGAAGAAGTGCGGTGCTTTCCCAGGAAGGACCAATGCACATAGAAGAAAAATGCACGTCACTCAAAATTGCCTTAACAGGACCTCCTGCTGATAACCTGTTTAGCTGATTATTTCCAACATTTGATACTTTTCAAAAACATTGATATTTGAAGGATCCTGGCAGATAACACAAATTCCAAAGCATCTCATGGAGTTCCTACCTTAATAACCACCTGCATAATAATCAGCAGTTTGTGGCAACGAGTCACACATCAGTGTGTATACTTACATGTTGAACTTTGCAGTCTGTATGCAGAAAGTATTATGAAACAAAATCTGTGAGGATTCAAACTGGGAAGAAATCGGTAGATACACCATAATTAATATCAGGCATGGTATTAACAACAATTAATTGTGGACTCAACAATTCTTTTTAACTATTTCTGATGCAGTGCACTGGAGACTGCATTTTTAAATCAGGTAAGGAAAGGAGATCATCCCAAAATGGAGCAAATCTAAAAGTTTTGAAGGCTGTGGCATTTACTAGAAGCAGGATAATACCCCAAATTAATGGCCATATCGCAGGAACAGCAGATGAATTCACTTTGAGTGTGAATAATCTAAAGAAATGACAGTAAAATTAGAAATGACTCACTCATCCAAATACTCATCCATTTACAAAAGGCTTGGAAAAGGATGGAGTCTAAGAACTTAATGAAAGTTTTGCAAAATGTAATTCTTTCACGGGAGTAAAATCCATGAAAAATAGATGCTGCTCACAAGGAAACCATGGGGGACTTTTAAAAATGGTGCTGGTGAAGATCTACATATTGTCTGTATCAAAAAGAAGATAGTTTCTATGTTACCAAGATGGGACTACAGCACAAACATATGTACTTTGATCATATCGGGCTTAGGGATGGAAAAGACCTTGAAATAGTTAGTGCATATGAAAGGGAGCATAAGAGACCACCCTTGCAGAGGATGACTGGTGAGAAGATGGTGTGTGACAGATGATTGCGAGTCAGTTACTTATAACTCAAACAAGAAATGGACCGAAGTGGCTCCCAAATATTGCAGTAAGATGTTACCCATATTTTACATGGATTTTACCTTACTTAAGGGAAGATGAATGTCTCTCATACCTCATTTATCTCACTTTTGGTGTTATTCTGAATTCCTGACTGGCTACAAGTCTTGTTTCACACAGAACCTTTCCAGGCCAGTGGGAATAAAGGTCAGTTCTCTCTATATACATAAATGTAAGCTGGAAACACTGTATGTAAGATAATTTTATCTGATATTCCCATGTATCTTCAACTCTGAAGATATGAAAGGTGATCACTGCTGAGAGAAGAGAACAAATATTCAAGCAGACATGAAAGGGACCATATTCCTAACCAACAATTTGCAGTATCAGATGAAAATACATATGGTTTTAATGCTACTATTTGCTGGAATATTTTTCAGCTGACACTTTGTCATTCTGGATAATGTGGCTTTAGGATTTAACTTTTATTATTAGTAGCAACATCAGCTACCTAGAGAAGGCATCATGACAGCATCTCTTCCTTCCTGTGCAGGTAGGAGGGTCAGGCAGCAGAGATAATATAGTTTATGATGTACACATAACAAGCACAGAGAATCAGAGATGTGGGTCTGGAGTGTAAATGTGATTAAAGGGGTATATCTGCTGCATTTAGTTCAGTTTCAGTGGGAAAAAAGGTGGTCTTTTCTGAACAGTGTTGTTGACAAACTAGATTTGCTTTTGTTAAAGGGCTGAATAGATAAAGGCAAGGGAAAAATCCATTTTTGAAGGGACTGCAAAGAGCTCACTTGCTTTGTCTTGTTTCAGGAAAACAAACTTGTGTTGTATTTGTTGAAGTATGGCAGCAGAACCAAGTACTGCTCTTCTCTCTACACTGGGAACTTCCCATCACATTTTCTTCTGTCCCTAAGAGATGGTTTTTTTTTTTCCACTCCTAGTTTCTTGCCTTATTTCTGCTGCTCTGCTGATGTTTCCTTGTTCATTTGAACTATTTGGTTTTGATTCACTCTTATCCTCTTTAGAGAAAGACAAGCTTGCAGAGTGATTTCAAAAAGTATTGACAGTCAAGAGCTTGATGCTGCTTTTACTATTATTTTCTAAAGTTTATCTGAACTAGATATGTAATTTGCAATTATAATTGCCCAGCAATGACTTAATAGTAAAATAAAAACTGAAGTTCCAAAGAAGCAAAATATATTAGGCTCATTTTTTCAGAGGAAACGATATGTATGTAATTTGTGTGAAATAGCAAAGGAACTGTATTGAGGAAGCACAGATATTGTAGGCTCTAACAGTGATATTTATCACTATTGAATATATTTGTGCATGTAAAAAATACATGACACTTGTTTCAGAATTGGCTGCTTAACTACCAGCTTTGTGCACAAAAATATGCACTGGGACATCTAAAAATAAAGATTTTAATGTACATTTTACTCAGCTAGCAATGCTTTTCTTATATCATATTCATTGTGGTGTTATTCAAGGAGAGGGCATAACATTTTAAAATATGAAAATACAGAACTATATTTAGTCCTCAAAGTCAACTACATTTCCCTTGGAGGATAAGGAAATTCATTACAATTTCTACATATTTTTGTCTCCTCTTTTCCTCACTTTAAATTGTTCTGCACTTGTCTCCTGAAGGAATCACACTTGTATTGACTTATTCAGACTATGCTCCATTTTTAAAAAAGCCATCTAGTGGAGTAGGATTTTTTATTTAGAAGACCTTATAAAAAGGCAGATCTTTCACTTGCGTAAGTTACCCTAATCTAACTGATTTCTATTTTCCTCTGCTGATGTCTGAATTTTGAACATTCAGTGGGGCTTTTTGTTCTTTGTGTTCTGTAGGTCACCGATATAATGATATTTTAATTTTTTTTTTGAGAAGCTTATGTAGAAATGACCAACCAGAAGAAAATTTCTGAGAGGAAGAGACTGCTCACATTGAATCGAGTGACATGTGGATGTCATTAAAAAAAGGATGTACTGGGTTCCTTGAACTCATGACCTTGGCTTCTAGTACTGAGAGAAGGGACATCCAAGTGAGAGGTTAACAAGTGCATTGCAAGCAACCTATAGGATCCAGGTTTCCCCTAGTAAGACAAGCTCACCATAGTTCCCTGCTCTAAGCAGTAGCTGCAGAGAACTATCAAATTCCTTTTCTTCCCATATGTGGGGTCCTTTCCCTTACTATTTTCATAAGCTCCACAGATCAGGCTGGGGAGGGGAGAAAGGTTTATCACCCGTACTTGGGTTCATTGTTGTATAGCAAAGAACAAACTTATTGTGCTTATATTATCAACACAGGTATTTTCACTCTAAAGTTATACAGTTATTTTTCCATCTTCTAGATAAAACATTAGGAATGTTAACTGTTCTAGTGAAAGAAAAAATAGGAAAATGTGAAAAAATATTTCTAAATGTACTAGCATTGCTGGAATGGCTACAGGTCCTGTGGTGTCTTGACTCTTGCCTTCCTATTAATCTGCTGAGACTGAGGAGAAGGAAAACATTTTGGGTGTCTGAGAGCCTTATCTCTATGGCCTCTTGAAGGCTTCAAACCTGTAAGCCATAGCTTGCCTCAGGTTCCCAGGACTTCTGGGCCCACCTGACTACCCCACATCTGAACCACTCCACTTGCCAAGGATGACTCCTAACAGCACATCTCGAAAGATTTGTGGCCTCACAAAATTCCTGAGGGAAATGCGGGCTGAACAACTGTGACAATAATGTCTTTCTCTCTATTTCTGTTGCTGTAGCTCTTCGCATGTGACCAGGAAATAGTAAAACCTATTGCAATTTGTTATCACCTCTTAAGAACAGTGTGACTGGAGAAAATTAACTACTTATGCTTGAGAAGTGGCAAGTGATACCAGTAACCAGAACTCATAACTCAGAATGTAGTAGTGCACAGGTTTTGTGGACGCATTTGGAAGACTAAAATAGTTAAAGACGGGAAGTTGATGTAAAATGAGATAAACTCCAACGTATGTTTCACATTTACCCGATGCCGCTCTTTTATAAGCATGATTTGATAATCAATGTTAATGCAGTAGATGTGCATCTTAAGTAAATCATTGGGTGTGGTGCTGTAAGGAAAAACAGATAAAATAGAAAAGAAAGCAGTAGTACAAGAACTGGTAGATGAACAAGGACTCTGTGACAAGGGAAGCTACAGCAAGTGCACTACAGGGAAGCTATCAAACAGAAGAATACAGAGGAAAATTACTCATGCTCTCTCAGAAAGAATGGTTTATGGACCCAGGCTATACAGTATTGTTATTAATGCCTTTGATGGCATGTGTTAATGAAATCTGCTGAAAACACATGCAGAGGAGATATCCTCAGTACACAGACCAAAATACCAGAGAGGAGAAATCTGGCATGTGGAATAATAGAAACTGAATTAAACTGAATAGGACAAAAAAGTGGTACAGGCAAGGAAGGCTTTCTTACCTGTCAGACTTCCCAATTCTGAGGGAGTTCACATGTCAGTGATGTTTTCTGATGGGGAAAGTGGCATATACAATCTTTGACATCCCACTGCTTCTCTCTCTTTGCTCATCTATTTTCCTGTGCAGCCATTCCATGTCAATGTGTGCATCTGACTCCCACACTGCGCATCTCAGATCTCCTTCTGCCTGCCTTCCCTTTTGTGTCTAGGGAACCCTTCACTTATAGTCTCAGAAGTCCTATATCTAGGAAAATGGGAAGATGTTCATGACTTAATGTCTCTTTCCAGTCATCCATACAAAATTCCTCTTGCTCTACAGGATTTCCCATTTAATATACTCAGTTTGCTCCATTCCACCATAATATCCAGATTTTCTTACTAATGTTTTTCCAATGCCCTTGATTGCTTTTCCACTCTGTATGGTCACAAGGGACCACAGGAAGTTCTGCACTTTTCCAGAAGGTATATTTGTGGAGCTGCAAAGCATCTAAAAGAGCTCTCCCTAGGAGCTGCTGAGATATCTTGCCCATGAATTGCTGTGTCTTGCTGACTATCAGGTGCAGGTGTTTTATGTCAAGGCCCTGATAAGGAAGGAGGTGGGAAGGAAAAGGTAAAGACATTAGGCAATAAGGTGCTTTCCCAGTGCTAGGCCTACCGTAGCCCCTCATTATAGATTTTTATTAATTACTCTTCTCTCAGGGACCCTTATTGTCCCCATTTGTGCATTACTTATTTCAGCTTTTATTCCAGAGTCCTTAAACACCTTCTTACCGAAAAAAAACCCCAACTCCTCTGGAAGGTCCTTTCCGTTGCTCTCCATTTTCATATCTTTGAACAAAAGGTCCATTAGAAAAAAAAACATATAGATGAATAGTTGTGGAATCAACCTCAAGATGAGATCCTTAAAGTGCATTTAAATGGTCCATTCATCTTGTTCTTGTACTTGACTCCAGGAATAAGAACTTTTCATGTTGTTTCGGCTCTGTGACTGCATTTATTTGAAGGGGACATCCTTCCTCTGCACAAGTTCAGTGCTATATTGCTGTTATTTCAAGGACTGAATTCTAATATGGTGGTACAGCTTGCCTATCCTCAAAAAGATTCATGTTCGCAGAAGTAAGGGGACCTACAGGAAAGCTGGGGAAGGACTGTTGTAAAGGCATGTAGTGATACGATGAGGGGCAATGGTTTTAAATTAGAGCAGGGTAGGTTTAGATTAGACATTAGGAAGAAGTTCTTCACTGTGAGGTTGGTGAGACACAGGAACAGGTTGCCTGGAGAGGTGGTGGTGGACCCATCCATGGAGGCATTCAAGATCAGGCTTGACAAAGCTCTGAGCAACCTGATCTAGTTAAAGGTGTCACAGCTTACTGCAGGGAGGTTGGACTAGATGACCTTTAGAGGTCCCTTCCAACCTAATACATGCTGTGATTGTATAATTCTAGCTAATGGTTTGCTTATATCCAGATGTTTAGGACAGTTACATTTGTTCTGTGGTTCTTCTGTCATCATCTCCTAGATGTAAATGCCTTAAAAATATGTTCCCTTCCATTCCTATAGCTGCAGCCAACAACAGCTAATTGTGAAGAAGTCCAATGAGTCTAAGCCAGGGAGTCTGAGAGGTCTGGAACTCTGAGAGTTGCTTCCCCATTGGGAATGGCATTATGCAAAGTCCCTGCTGTGACTCTGTAGAGTACACTGCAACTTTAGGTAACTTGTGGGAAAAAGAAAAGGTGACTTCTAATATGTAGAAAGAGACCTTCTGGAATGATCAGGTATATGAAGATTTGTTTTTAAATGGGAGAATAAAAGAACCTGGTTTGTTAGCATCAAAAATAAAAGATAAAGGGAAACAAAATTGCTCTTTTTAAATATTTCTTATGAATAAACACTAGAGATGGAGGAAAACTGTAAGACAAACCTGGATAAAGATAATATGCGTGTAACTGAGACATTTAAACTAGGAAGTAAGTCTATAGGTACCAGAGTGAAGTTTTGGAGCGGACGTACTATAAGAAAGAAAGCAGAGACCAATCTGCTTTTAAATTGGGTGGAGGTAAATTTACAAATGGAATTATAAAAGTGTTGTTGTCTGGAATGGTAGGGTACTGTGATCATTTAGGCTATTGATATGTTCTCATGAGTGCTAGAGAACAGTAGGTTGCAGAACAGATATGCTACAAATTCTAATCTTTCATTGCTGATCCTGGGGACAGACAAGGAATGCATAAAAATGAAATTGTTTCCTCAAACAAGAAGTAAATTTTTGTTCTACATATATTTTCTGCCCTCTAGCAGTATCGCATCTGCAAAATCTTGGATAACAAATTTAATGTATATCCTAGATGATCTATGTAATCTGCTTTGTAAATGTTTCATTGGGTGTTCGAAAACCAGAGGAATGGGTGGCTCACTTTTCTGCTAAACTTTTATCCATTAATCATTCCTGGGGTATTCTGAAACAAAGTTAATCTTATACTCACATTCCTTCCGTTATGAATATATTTATTTCATTTTCTTAGTCTCTTAAATCTCAGTCCCATTCTTTCCATGTACTGTCCCTATCTCTTTCCTATTCTTCTATTATTGGTATGTGTGAAGTATCTCCTGTTGTTTATTTTAATTTCTTAATTCAAGTCTAATGCAATTCAGTTGCAGACCTTAGACCTGAAGCCCAAAAGTCAGTCTGACTTTCAGTAACTCTCATTTGCCCCCTTTCCATATCCAAATTAAATCTAGGCTCTTATGGAAGACCTTGCATAAACTTGACACCCATTTTACAATTCCTTTCCACTGTGATTCTCTCTCAAACTTAATGAAACCCTGAAATGGACTTAGAGTGATGATGCTAATTATGTGACAGTATATTCAGAAGGGAAATTTTCATGTAACAATATAGTAGAACCACACAGGACTCCTCCAGCTGGTGGTTCTTTTGTCAAAACAATATCTAAGAAGTGAATTTTGTATCTTCTGAAATTTAGGTAGTGCTTTTTCAGCTCTTGGTGCACGAAAAACTTTGCCTACCTTGTAACATGCAAGTTACCTTCTGAATTACAGTAGAAATAGGAAAGCTTACTGCCAGACGAAGCTGTAAAGATGAAAACAAGAATTAAAATATGTTTATTAATAATGTGCTTTTTAAAATTAAAAATTTTAAATATTGAAAAGTTTGAATATACTAAAACTTTACACTGCAATGTTTAAAAAGAAGTAGAGACATTTTATTTGCAATATTGGGGTTTTTTTTAATTATAGGGTAGGAAATTCAGGGTATTGTCACTGAAGTCAATTAAATTATGCCAAATTAATGGAAAGAAGTAAGAACAAAATATGTGTCTCTGAAGGATGTGACCCTGTTGATCAGTTTCCAGTTTGGCTGTAGGATTCTTGTGGAGACTGGGGAAAGTCAGTCTTTTTGCCTATAATCCTGAAAACATTTAGAAACCAAGGTAAATCAGATTGCGTCAGTGCTCTTTATTACATTTGCATCATGTTTGCAGTCTTTTGCACCTACATGTCTCTGCATATAGAATATATACTTTCCTACTGAATGTCTCTGGAGGTCCCTTCCAACCCCTATTATTCTGTGATTCTGTATTCAAGATCTGTCTGGACGCCTGCCTGTGTGACCTGTCCTAGGGAGCCTGCTTTGGCAGGGGGGTTGGACCCGATGATCTCTGGGGGTCCCTTCCAAACCCTACGATTCTGTGATTCTGTGATTCTGCCTACGGAAAATGGCCTCCAGTGTCCAATAAATGATCTATCTTGCCAGTAGTAGATAACCACCAGTCTCCTTTCTTTTTTTTTCTTTTTGGTTTTTTTTTTGAGGAGGGTAATGTTAAGTATCAAGGAAAAGGAATACAAATTTTTGCTCTAATACTGCTGAAATCATTTTACAGTGTGCTGTGTGGTCTTAAATAGTGAAAAAAAATGCAGGGCAAATAATATCTTGGATTTCTTAAGTATATTTTCTTACTTTTCATGTAGGGCCTGCATGATGAATGCAAATAGCGCAGAACAACCATTTAAAATTTTATTCTCTGCAAGAAAGCAGCAATTGAGGCAGGAAAGGGATAGGATTAAAGTGGAAATAAATGTAAAAATAAAGTGTTTCCTTTTGAAGATTACTTGTTTAAGGAAAAAGACCTTCACATTTTCAGTTAAACAGTTCTTTGTAGCCAGGGAGCCTTTTTTTTCACTCAAAGAATGCTTGTTAGTAACAATTTCTTGTTGGTAAAAGTTAAATGTCTTTTCTTTTTGATCTTAAAAGTTTAATTCTTCTATATTAATCCTACTCTTAATCAGAGAGATTTACCAAGACTTAAGAAAGACACATGTATGCACACAGCAGGGAACAGACAAGAAAGGAAAAAAAAAAAAAAAAAAAAATGACTCTTATTTATGGTTAAGCTTTGGAAAGACATAATTAATTCAGAACCCAGATTATTCAGGATTCAAGGGATGCTATCTTTCCTTTCCTATCGGTGCAGATTTTAACCCTGGACTGTTGGACGGTAATTTGGGCTTTTTTACAGAAATTCTGGAGCCTTCACTTCTCGTCTTCAAAGGCCTCCCATGCCAATTAAAATCTAGCTGCATATCATTCTGGCGTGTCATGAAGGAAGCTCTTTGTTTCTTCAGCATGGTAGGTGCTGCAAGCCAACGAAACTACAAGTCCATGCAGTTTAAAGAAATATGAGGGAGAAGGAAAACAGATGGACGTGTGTGAGTAAATGTTATGCTACAGCCCTCTGTCAGGAAATGAGGGTTTACATCAGACAGTGTTGCCATCACATGGTCATTTGTTGATTTGAGTTACAATGAAAGCATTGAAAAAGAATCTCTTTTAATTTACTTTTCAGCAAATTGGTTGGTTGCATAAAATAATGCTTTTTATGGATCAGTGGTTGTTTTCAACACAATCAGTATACCTAGCTCCCTGGCCCAAGCTGTGGTCAACCTCAGCTGACAGTGGCCAGTCTCAGAAGTCAGGATAAGGGGGTAAAATTATCATTTAATGATAATGCCTGCAGAATATTTTCTACCTTCTACTGATTTGTGGTTTAGGGTTTCTTGAGAAAGAGATCTTAAGGGAGTTCTCTCCCAATAGATTTATTTTTTTAGTTACCTCTTAAGTCACATGGATTTCCAACATCTGTAATATTCTCAAGCAAAAAGCATCACTGATCTTTGTGTGGAAAATGATCTCCATTTATTTGTTTTCAATTTACTAGTCATATTTGATGTCCCCCAAAATGTTGTATTAAGAGAACCAATGAACAGATATTATTCCCTCATTCCATCCCAGCATCTCTTTTCCAGGCTAACCAGTCATTTCTTGTAGTTGCTCTTTAAAGGGAAACTTTCTCACATTTAAAAGGAAACTCTTTCTCACCTTTGATGACCAACATTTGCTTTCATTCTGAGTATCCTAGTGTCTGGCTTTGAATATTTTAAAGAAGGTGACAGACCAGTATTTAATATGCAGAATATAATTTACAAAGTAGCTTAATTATAGTTTTGTTTTAATTTTGTTTTGGGGTTTCTGTTAATCTACCAAGGTACAGTGACAGGTTTATTCTGCTTTAGCGTAGATATCAACAGAATTTTAATTTTATTTTTCCTACAACTTCTTTAAGAAGTGGAATGGTGGTTCTTCTGCTTTTCTTGGTGATATACTGTACGTATTAGCAAAGACAGCATTAATTTTGCTGTACATTGGCTTGAGAAGAGAGGAAGAGGAGGTTCTAAAGCATTAAAAATGCTCTCACAGGCCTGTGGACAGTTGCATGACACAGCGTTGCGGTGCGGTTTTTCTAAACTGGGGACTCCCCAAGTGGTTCATGTAGGACAGAAAGCCTTTGTCTCTATGTGCTCACCCAGCTTTAATATATGCTGTCTCTCCTGGGAGCAGTCGCATGTGGCTACTCCCCTCTGAACGCCTGTAGTAGCTTCTCTTAACCTGAACAACACTGGAACAAACAGCAGTCTTCTCGTTTCTGCGGGGATATCTCCCTCAGGATTGGCAGCGGCAGCTGAAGTGTTAATTCCCAGTGGACACAGAAAAAAGCAAACAGTCTGGGTGCTGGTTTGTAAAACGAATTTTCAATGTGTAGCCCACAGACTATCATTGATTGCGGTAAATAAATAAAACCACTCCTGACTTTTATTGTTGTAGGGAGTAATAATAATTCACAGGGCTAGACCCTTTGTGCCACAGAATGCTTCATTTGTGGTTTGCATGAGCAGATACATTAACTTCTGTAAGCTCTTTTCATTAGAACGCTATTACTCATTGAGGACTGATCAATATATCATCTATACAACATCTTGAATGTGGATGTCTGGACCCATTGTGGGCTTGCTGATAATGACTTCTTTATTCAAGCCAGCTTGTAGGAACAAGGAGATAAAGAAAAGGGAAGAGAATTATAGCATATGCTCATGAAAGTATTCTAAAGGTTATAAACAGAAAGCAGGAGTAAAGCTACAGGGTAGGGAAAGCGATCATAGAGAAAAAAAGAGTGGAAAGGAACTGAAAGTTGAAAAGGAAAAAAAAAGGTTAGAGTTTCACTGTATTTCTTTTACTGACATTATGCAAAGCAAGCTAAGTTTTAATAAACCTTCTTTTGAAACTAGTCCTCCCCTTTGGGATTATATTGCCCTTTAGGTTTTCATATCCTAATGCTCTGCTCATCTTGTGAGGCATTTAAGTATTCCCAATGAAAACAGAGCACCATTTTCCTTCCCTCTTGCAATCTTTTATTTATCTTTTGTTCTTCTCCTCTCTCACCTCCCTCTTTCTAACCCAACTAAACTCTCTGGGGCTCAGTGGTTTTATTTCTTCCATTAACTTTTGATTTCTTACTGTATTCATCCTTTTCTTCTGTTTCTAGCTTTTCTTATGCTCTTTATCAAATTTTGTATCATTTTGTTAGAACTTTAATGCATAGTGTGACAGATTACAGCTTGATTCAGGCTCACTGCACTCTCCATATCTGGGGTACATTTTGGGAACTGGTAAGGAATAAAAAATTATATATCCACAAAACACTGTATTCATTTATTCTAGCTTTTTCCTTACTGCTGTACTTTGGTTTCTCTTTTGCAGATGACAAAAGTAATGAAGAATTATAGTCTGTTCTGGAGAATGGAGTAGAGATGCCATGCAGTGGAAGGAAATATAGAAAAGGTTAGAGGGTTTTTTTAGGATCAGAAAAAAGAATTTATGAAAGAATGCATAACAATATAGCCATCACAAGCTTCAACCTTAGGGTAGGAAGAAAAGAATTTTTTTTTTTGCCCCAAAAGAAAACAAAATTATATTCTTCATAGAACAGCTCTTCATCAAGTCAGTATTTTAAGTGAGATGCCAATAAAAAGAATGAATTAACTCAGTGGGGCATGAAGTACCTGCATAACACATACATGAAAATGAAAATGTCATGAGTTTATTTCAATGGATTCAGCAGTTCAGGAGGACCTTGCAAAGGTGAAGAGTACTCTCAGTGACAGAAGGTCAACATCTGGAAGTCAATAAGAAGTTCAGCTAATAAGGCAGCACACATCAGTTTTCTGAAACTGACTGAAAAGAAACAATTAAAGACTTTTAGTCACATTCTTAGAAAGAACTCAGAACACCAAGCTGATTGTAACTTCAATCCAGCAATCCAAAGGTGTTAAACCAATTCATGGAAATTTGAGACTGGATTTCCCCACCACAGAAGATGAAAGCCTTGCAGACTGCTATCAGAATGATTGAAATATTGCCCAGTATTCGTTCATGCCAGTAGCAGAGATGATCAGAAAAGCTCCTTTTTATTACACGTGAAACAGGTGTGAATAATTCTAATAAACCCAGAGTGGGAAAATGTCTGTCAAAAAACATTTTGCTTCTGGCTTCATCTTAAAAATAACCAGATCCTTCCATCTGAAAACCAAAAGTTTTCATTGGAATGGAAACGCTCCTCTTTGGGTTGTGTTCATTTGTCAAGACAATTCAAATATTATTTGGAGAACATATATTTTTTGGAGTAACTATATGTCAGTTTCAGCTGCCCTGGTGCTTTATGGCAATCGCAGTTCAGGCCTCTCACTTGAGGAGAGGCCTGAATCACAGGTGACTCTCCTGAATCACAGGAGAGACTTAATCTGCCCCAGCCCACAAAGGAGGAAGGGGATTAATTGCTCCCACTTTCTTGGAAAATGAGAAAAGATAGTTCGATGCTGAACAGTGTCAGATGAAGCAAAGGGAAAGATCTGGTGTTCAGGATGGAAAGATTCCAATGTTGAAAAGAAAGAAAAGTGTAACTGTCTGTGGAAAGAAAAGCTAAAACCAGAAACAGGACTGATGCTCAAGTTCTAGCTAGTTATCTGCACGTGGCTGGTCAGAGCTGGATAATCTGCCCAGTTGCTTTCAAATCACAGACAAGGACTGACTCAGGAGTGACTTCATCTAGAAAAGGCTCTGCAACAACTGTTCTGGTGCAGGGCTCATGAAGTACAATTCATAGTCCAGAATTTGCTGATCAGGGTTCACAAACAGTGTGTGTGGAGAGAATTAAAACAGTATCATGCAATACTGTGCTCTCTAGCTGTTTTCCCTTGGTGATGTTATGTCTCTCTTGCTGTTATTCTTGCTTCTCCTGAGCTAATAAATGCAGAACACTATTTCACACCACCTTATTGGGTTGGGGTGGTTCACATACCTTCTGTAACATGTCAGTTCTTCTAAGGGTCAAATATGGAGATGTTTCAGACTATTTAATACATGCTTTCTAGACTCCAGATTCTATGATTATTCCAGCAGCTTTATTCTTCTTATTTATAATTAGTTATGTTGCTGAAGGAGGTTCAGTAAACAAACCAGTTTTCTTTGTACTTTAATTCTTCTTTCTCCTGTTTCTGTCAGACCTCTCACACTTCTTAACCCTTTCTTAGCACGCCTAATATTGTTACTGCAGCCTTTCACTATGCTTGTATGAAAGAAACCTCATCTTGCATGGGCTTCTCCTAGGGATTTTTTTCCTATCTGGGCTGTTCCATGTAGAACATGTAAAGTAGTCCTGGGCTCAAGTGGGAGAATCCATCTGAGGTGTTTCACAGAGCCCAGAAATGTTTGGGATTATCAATGTGTAACAGGACATGCTTTAAATCTCCACGGAGGTGTTCTAGTCTGCCTTGGGATCATGAACAAGAATGTCTCTTCTTATTAGCCCTACAGAGATACAGGCCATGCTGAGCCCTCAGTCCCTAGCATTTGGTCAGTCCCAAAGCCTTTTTCCTACAGCCACCTGTGAAAAGCTAAACAGAAAATCCCCACCCTCTGGCATTTCTTCACTGGTGAGAATCCTTTGGCAAGTGTCTTTCTTACCACTCAGTGGGTCCTGAACAGTCTCATAATCTGAGAGCTGCAATTAGCTTCTTTCCATATCCTGTTCTCCACCTGGCACAAAGGAGAAATTCAAATGTCTTATCTTTGTCCTCTTCCCTCCCCTCTGCTCATTTCAGTGCCTTCCTGTTCTTTATTCCTTATCACAATATGGCCAACATACTTCTTTGCATAGTACCTACCTTTTGGAACAGCTTAAACTTCTCAGCCTCATAAGCTTCCCTTCTTTTTATGTGGAAATTAAATAAACTTGGTGAAAAGATAAAGATTTTATGTTCTCTACCCTTTTCCTATTGTCCAGATGTGTCAATGCTCTCACTTCTTCTTTAAACACCCTTTATACACCTTTATTTTTCCTGCTAAGTGCAATACATCTGCTTTGCATAGAGTTCTTCCAAGTGATTTAGGAGGAAGTTTGTATTAAAGATACTACATAAAAAATAAATTCAATTTCAATATACTGAAAAAAATATAACTAGATCTTTCACTAAAATAAAAAGTGTAAAATAGTGATTAAGAAGTACTGAGGAGCACTGTTCAGTCACAGTACTGGGGTTCTCCAAAGACCTATGTTGAGATAAGGTTTATTCAGTACGTAAATTGTTTGGTTTTTCTTAACAATAACAGCAAATATGCTGCTTAAATTAAAAATATTTAATGGAGGGCCTCTGAATATATTTAAAAATAAGCCTAAATTTTGGAAAATTCTGAGCAGTTTTCAAAAATCTAATATGAAACCCCTGTAATTTTTAGGTATGAAGGTTTTACAACTATTTAGGCATTATCAACTGTGCAAGCACATCATGGAGCAGATGACTTTTCTGTAGTAAATGCTGTGAGAGGCACTGAAACCATAACATAAGGAAACAGTATCATGGGGCTACAAACACTATCTGAGAGAAGGCAAGCAGCGTTATAAATGCAAGATGAATGAAGTGTTTGATTTACTTCTTTGCGCAAATGTAAGGTTCTGAGCCTTGTGGTTATCTCTGGGCACTGAAGAAAGATGAAGGTGAATTACAGTGAGTAGAAAGGACAGGGACGGTGAGAAAACAAGCTGAAAAGGGAAGGCTGAAGAAACCTTATTTAAGCTGAAGGAGAGAAGATGGTAGCAATGTAATGGTAAGTTGGAGTATGCAAAAGCCTGCTGTAAAGATAAGAGGACAAATTGCTGTCCAGGTGGATGGGACAAAACAAAATAGGTTTATTCTACAGAAAGAATGTTCCAGGTCATCACCTCTGTTTTCCAGAATGACAATAAGGAAGCCCTGGAAAATGGTTTGGTGGAGACTATGGTGCCTGCATAGACTTGTATAAAAGTTGGATCTTGAGGGGCGCTTCTATTCCAGTCTTTCCACTGGCCCAATCAGTCCTATCAATGTGCTTGCCACAGCTATTTGCTTAACCTCTTCCAGATGTCCCTACATCCCCAGGTTGTCTATTCTAAGTCTTGATTAGACTTCCCTTTAGATGCCATTCTTTATGTCTTGCCTTTATCCATGATGAAAAAAAAAAGGTAACCTTTACATATTTCACAAGCCTCGAGCCTTGTCCACCCCAGCAAAATTCTGTCCTTTTGCCTTCCTTAAAAACGAGTAAGAGCACTGCAGTAGATATTACCATGGATAAGGAATGGACCTGAGGGTATCTGTTTAAGGTTCTTCCAACCTACATGCTTAGATTTTCTGGTTCAGCCAGCAATACACCTGAAGATGAAGCTCCACTTGTACTAAGGATAGCGGCGCACAGGAATCCAGAGATGGATTTGAAGCTCAGATAACTGAAATCACTCTAACTTCATATTGCCTATGGATTTTATCTGACAATTACTTCATGGAATCCTGGCTGGGCTTGGGCAGTTTGTGTTGAAATCCAAACTGTTATGAGACGCATGTCCCTGGGTTTTCCAGGTTGCCTCTACACAAACTGCAGGTAAATCCTCGGATTCGAGTGTTGTGATGTACCTGTTGGGGAGTTTTGGTATCAAGGTATTATAAACCAAAGAGCTGCCTTGGCCATCCAGAGCCTGCTCTGCTTTTTATGTCCTTCAGTGTGAGGACTCACTGTACTAAAATTTTTGTATATTAGGTCAGGAAGAAATTTCACAAGAATCACAGAATGTTAGAGTTTGGGAGGGACCTTGAAAGATCATCTAGTCCAACCCACAAAACAGAGACATCATTCTTCAGTGTAATTAAAAAAAAAAAAAAAAAGCATTAACTTTACTTGTCCTTCACTTCTTCGTGAGTGTCCTGTGAGTCCTAGAGCCATGTTTTTAGAGGAGTTACAATACCTGAAATGATCTGTCAGTATGCTTATTGAACCATATGAGTGACTCTGCAATACTTGCATGTCCTGAGGGCCTGATGAGCGTTGACTGTTTGGTACTCCTCTAGTCAGGGACACTCTCATATCCTGGTGAGCAGCTATATGTATATCAAGTTTTATCTTCCGATCAATGTTTGGATTATGTGAAGCGTGGATTCGTGCGTTCAGTAAGGGCCCTTATGACTACGTGAGAACATGTCCTAGAAGATCTTGCAGAATGTGAAAGGAAGACGAGTGATGTACCTCTGTCAAGCCTGCCAAACATGTAATTTGAGATTGCTGCGGTGGAGGTCTTTTTCTGGTCAAGGTCCATTTTTTTGCAGAGTGTAGTTAATGCAATGTGTATAGTAGTATGGGGGTATATTTCAACATTAAAATTGGAACAATTTATGCTCAAACATAACTTTCTTCACTTTGTGCATAGAAATCTTTGATGACTGCTTAGGTGGGTAAACTAAAGGATGTGCTGGGTTCTTGAGGTATTAGAGCCTCAGCTATTGTCATTCTTTGGAAAATGAAACAAGGCCACAAAGAGGTCTTGTATAAATTAAAAGTGAAGCAAAATGAAAAAGTAAATAAGTCAGGAAAAATAATTAGCTGACATACGTTAATTTTTTAAAAAATACTTGTTTGTGGAACATAGTGTAATTAAGCCCTTAGTGAGCATATGGTATGCAAATACTAGTGCAGTTTATTAGTATGTATTCAGCAGAATATTTGGGCAGATCATTCACCTATACAAGCAAGCTGAAAACTAGAAAGTGAGAATGAGAGTGGTCTAGGAGTGATGAATGGTCATTCTACTGATATTTTTTGTTTTGAAGGAATCCAACAAAATATAACCTCTGTAAGGGAGACAAACCAATTTCATTTTTTAATGAGGGTGCAGGTCTAACATGAGGGGAGGGTGAAACTAGCTGTGTTAAGCTAATTAAATGTACTCTCCTTTTTGTAATTTTCTAACACCAGGTACGGAATTAGCTGTAACCACTTGTAACAGTTCTGGCTCCAGAACATCTAGTCATGCTGGAACAGTTCCTTATGCCTTTTAAGAGGGAGTCCTTTTGAAACTTTTGTTCCGAGACCTGATTTACTGCTTTGGAAGAGAGATTTTGAAGAGCTCTAAAATTTGCACACACAATTTATTTAACATTGTGGTCAAATTAGCATTAATTAAAGCAAGAGAATTTAAAAATCTGTAGTAACTCCTAGCACTAATGTAATATTTTTTTTTTTTTTTCAAAAATGGTGGTCCGAATGGTCAGAATGTGGTCTGAAAAAATGGTCAGTCATTGCATTCATCTGGTGAAGACTCCCTAACATGAGATTCTTGTGACATTTTTTATTGTGCTGATTTAGTGAGATGGGATGAGTGAAGAAGAGAAGATGGAGTTGCAAGAATTATTTTGGATTCGTGCAGCGGTATTTGGAGGGGGAGGTGCAGTGCCTCAGACTTCATGACAGCCTTCATTCCTTACAGTTCTGCTGTCTCTGGAGCTACTTGGAGAGCATAAGCATAAGCACACAACACATCTGTGCAAGATCTTGGTCTCAGATCACAGGCAGGGGGTCAATTCTGCTACTGGTTTTTGCAGCAGACAGTACAGCAGAGCCTAATAGGATTGTAGGAGTCTACCAAGGTATTTTTTAACATAAATATTTTATATATCTTATTGAAGAAGGTCTACTGTGTCTATACTACTTTAAAATAAAAAGTCCATCTGATGGGCCAAGTTCAGTTTATGCATATCTCTTGACCATAATACAGCTCTAGTAACACATGCAAGCTGAAAACTTGGTATGATGTGTTAGTATATGAAATAGGCAAGTTGTCATTACATTTACAAAACAATCTTGGAACACCAGGGTAATGCATTCACTGGCAATATACGTATATTGTTTTGTTATTGTAGATTTACATTTTGTGTTTCTTCCACAACCTTCACTATAGAATATTCTATAAAATAGAATCTTAGAACCATAGAACCTTTAAGGTTGGAAAAGACCACTAAGATCATCAAGTCCAATTGTCTGTCCAATACCCCCATGTCAACTAAACCTTTTACCAGAGTGCCACATCTATATGTTACTTGAACACTTCCAGGGATGGTGACTCTGCCACCACTCTGGGCAGCCTGTTCCAATACCTGACCACTTTTTCAGTGAAGAAATTTTCCATAATATGCAATCTAAACCTCCCCTGATGCAACTTGAGACAATTTTCTCTCATCCTAAAAGAAATGTCCTCCCTGATCTCAAGAGAAGGGATTTGGCTGGCTTTTTTAGTTGAATTCACAGGAAGCCCCACCCTGAAAGTGGCAGTAGTGTGTGAAATGAGACTGCAGAAGAAAGATTAAAGCAGCAGAAAGTCTGCTAAATATTGTTACAATATGTTTTTAAATAGTGGGAGAGTGAAGAATGGTTTCTTAATAGTTTTAAATGGTAAAATATTTCCATACACTGGTGAAGACAGAAATAATTTTCTTGATTGCTGTAATTCTAACACTTACATGGTCAACAAAGGTTCACTGCAGAGCATTAATGGAACTTCAGTAAAATGGGAATGTAGTTTAAAACAGAGAAGCATGAAATAGTTTACTTTCACCTCAGCTGATACAAAATTCACTGATGGTGAGAGCATTTCTGATTCTGCTGATACAAACCATGTTTGAGCTAATGGAGTTACTCTCGATTTACCAGCAGGATAAGTTCCTTTTGCCCTTAAGTCATATAAATTGCACCTGAGAAGTTCCAGCCTAGTTGTTACTATTAGAAGTTGGTCAGATTGTCAAGTGTACAAGACCCTCAGGTTTATCCTCAAAGCATGAAGAAGACATGAGCCTGAAAACCTGTCTAATTAAATTAAATAAATAAGGAGACACGAGCCTATAAACCTGTCTATATAAATTAGCCACAAAAATAAGATATCACACGTCTACATAAATCTGTTCCTGTCTACTGTGAATAACGATCTTTTTTATTTTACTTTTGTTGCTCTTCATTATTTATGGTGCTACTTTTGTAAAGAAAAGCAAAATGGAATAGGGAGAAGCAGTATCATGTTAAACCAGTTGATGAAACTGGGTAAAAAACAAACAGCAGATTTTAGACTTTCCATAACTTCTGCAAGAGGAAAGAGACATCCTTGTGTGGTGCCCTTGACTAGCTTGCAGTTGCATTCAAATCGGAGAGTCACAAATCCAGGTGGTCACATTTTCTGTGGCACAGGCACTGGAAAGGGTGATTCCCCTATGGTTCTGCAATGAACTGCAGCAAAGCTTTTTAACCTGCACCAAGGTTTATGATGTATACAAGCGTGGAGGTCATTGCTGACTGTCATGTGAAGCTGGAACCAGGTGAGTCTTCACTAACATTTCCTAATTTTGCTCGGTTTGTTGCAGACTGGTGAAACTAAAATTGTCCTAGGGTGTGCATAAGGAGAAAACAAGGGGTAGCAGTTGCTGTCCTTGGTGGAGGAATTGAAAGAGACATCGTTACAAAGCAAACTTTTCTTGCTATTTCTTTTCCTCCACATACCTCCAGTCTCAGTGGTTTAGCATGTCTAGATGGTCAAGAGGTCTCCTCCATCTTGTCAAATGTTCTGAAGAACCATGTCTTAATGGTGCCCTTTTATAACATGAGATGTGTACTTTACTTATGTCTCACAATGGGATAGTTTACTGGTAGGTACATAAATTGCAATTACCCAAAGCCTCAATGTATGTAACGTGGTCTGGAGGGATTGTGTCAGAGCTGGGTGAGACACAGGCAATGTCAAAGCTGAACATGGTAATGGAGACGACATGTACTTCATGTTTCTCAACGAGAGGGCAAACGTGTATAAAGTTCAGATGCTACAAGCTGAAAAGTACTTAAATAGAGCACTAACCCAACTGTTCTGCTCTCCAAGTCCTGTGTTTGGTGTGAAGTAGACAACAAGCCATGAGGAATGATTCCTTAAACTAAGCTAGATTCATATGTGACCTTTATATAATATCCTTATTGCTTTGTGGAAAGATTAAAGGCAGGGGATTAAAGCCAAAGACTAAAGGGACAGTACTAAAAATATATGGGAATATTTTTGTGCCTGATGGCCATTTTGAAGAAGTATGGCTAGAAAACATCCAAGAGAGGCTAATCTCATCAGTTTACAGAAGTAAATTTTCTCCACAGCCAAAATAGGAATGTTTCCTAGAGAAGATGGCAGGTTAGGCAGACATGGGAAAGATGGTGTTGCTCAGACTTCAAGTTCTTCTGCCAGTTCTTTTCAGTGCAAAGCATGTAGAGGCTCTGGCATCTGTAGGGGAAGCTAGTACCTAAAATGAAAAATGCAGAAATTTTATGTACTTTGTGGTGAGGGAGTTAAGCCCTACTCTTCAAGATATCTCTATAGATGGATTTGAGTACCAAACCTGCTGATTATGTACTCTTTGTGATGTGGAAGAGATGGAGGAATCCTCTAGGCTCACAGAGATCTTGACTTGTTACTCAGTGTGCTCCTTGAGGTTCAAGTAGAACTACCTTTTCAAGGTTTGTGAATATTTTACACCCGTAAAAAAAGTAGTTTGGACTACTATTGATCTCAATAATTGTGAACCTGGCTCTCCAGAAAGTTTCTTCTCTTTTTTTCTTTAGTGAATAACATAGAATAAAAAAATAATACATTCCCCATGCTTGCTGTGTTTCTTGGGATTGGGTTATCTGGCTAAAAGGAGAGCAGAAATATGTGGCAACTCCAAGGTATTAGGTGATGATTTAGCCACTGTGAACTGACCTAGCACCAACAAACACATGTAAAATGGACAAACAAGATGTAATATTTGTCATTTGTGGACTTCATGAGACAGATTTTAATGATAAAGTGTATGTATTCCATTATTAATTTTCTGAGAAGTCAAATCCTCCTCAAACTTCTCTTTGTACAGAGAAGACTAAAGAAAACACACATGCCTGTAGTTTTATTTGACTGCTTAAAGAGGGAAAAGTGTGCCTTCCTTTTTTCTTTTTTTCCCCTGCAACACTCTTCTATTATTTACCTGATTCCAGGGAATTCCAAGGGCAGGACACATTCTTTAATAAGGCCATGAACTGTATATCACAGCTAAGGCTAGTAATAAACTCTAATACTGATGTTATAAAAGCCTTCTTAAAGCAAGGTTAATAACATGACAATAGTAAACACCCCAGTCAGCATAAAATGAAATGGAGCCTACAATATTTTAAATGCATGGGTCCTACAAAAAAGGATACCAGGGAAAGACCTTTTGTTCATGAGCCTCTATGTATAAAAAAAATCAGTTTTCTGCTCATGTCTCAGTTGAAGGTCATCTGTACACAAGCAAGAGGAAAATAACTACCATACTTTGCTGCAAACTGCTGGGATTGCACAACAACATTTACGATATTGCAAGTACAATACTTTAATGAAAAATTAGTATAATTTTTAAAATAAAGGAGTTCCATCAATGGCCAGATGTGTTTTATTAATTTGTATTTATTACTCTTTGTTTCCCCTTTTTCCTTCTGAAAATAATTTGTGTGGTGTAGAAAATAAAGGAAATATTATTCCTCTACTTCAGCCCTATGACAGAACTAAAATAATCTTGTAAAAATTGTCAACATAGTTAGCTGTCCAGATTCTGAAGAAGGACTTTCTGTAGAAGATCATCATTGTGTCCCTTATTTAAAAGGAAGAAACAGAAGGATATCCAAGTTCAGGATCAAATTTACATTTTGATGGGGTCTTGCACTGCTGGTTGGAATTAAGGATGCCTTCTGAAATTGGTGCCTCCATCTCCAATCAGTTTCTTACATCAGAAGGCATTTCCAGAGGGACTGTGTGCAGAATATTTGAACGAGAAAAACAAAACAAACATACCGATTTTCAGACAAATAGTCACGTCAATTGTTTTTAGCAAAGAACACCAGTTTATTCCCTTCATGAAAATTGTAAAGAGCATTTGGTAGTTTTCAATGCCTTTTGTCTTCTTTGAGAAGGAAGAAATTAAGAATTATCAAATCATTCATCAGATAGTAGGCCACCTTTTGCCTGTCATTGCTACAAGGGGCTAGATCTATGGTGACTGTGATGAAAATACAGGAAATCTAATAAATTATGTAGAAATAAATAGGCTATTATCTTAACCTTCATGAATGGGTCTTTTTTACCTCTTTGTTTAACAATTTTCCCAATTTGATTGATTTTGAAAACTCTACTGATCACTAGTCTCTCCCCAGAAAAAAAAAAAAGACTTAAAACTTTCATGATACTGTAACACAAACATATAAAAACTGAGCAGAAGAATGACCATTTAAAGTAGTTTAAAACTACAAATGTTTCCAAGCTAGTTGGAAGATAAAACTTTCTTCTAAAAGTAGAGAATTTTTTTGAGCCAGTTTTGTTAAAAAAAGTCCTTTTTGCTTCAGAGCCTCTTAAAAATTTATTACTTTCAAAATATTGTATGTGTTATTTTATTTTACAGAGTAGCTGGTTATTCAGAGTATAACTGAGTGCTCTGGATAGGAAAATTCAGTTAATGCTAAAGAATTAAGCAGCATAACATCCCCTGTTATACACTTTTTTACTTACCCTTCTTCAAACTCACCAACTACAGAAACAGCTCTTAGGACACCATGGTAGTTTGATACAATATTAAATGACAAACTCTCCAAGAAAGGATAACTGCATTTTCATAGCAAAAAGCTAGATAAAAGACAAATAGTAATTTCTTGAATTAAGGACATGCAGACGGTGTTCAGAATACTTCCGTTTATGGAGATGTGGCCAGCTTTATTTTTGTTTTTCTAATTTTACTTTTTTTTCCTACCAGATTTTCAGCTGATAATTTATCACCTTTCTGTGGATCACTGTAGCACCTAAGAAGCTGCTCATTCTCTTGTAGCATTACTAGTTCAGAGGATTTTTCCCCCCTTACTAGTCTCTACATACTCAGCTCTTGACAAAAATGACTAACACAATCCCTAGAGGTCTAAGTTGAAATGTCGCATTATCTCTGTGTGTAGCACTGGTGCTTCTATCTTTGGAAAACTGTACCCGCTTCAGTGTCCAGAGTTCAGACTAGCTGCTGATAACATTGCAAATGCCCACAGAGAAAGCCCCAAGCACAATTTAGAAACTTTTATCCTGTCAGAGAGTTAGTCTGGAGGTGTCAGGTTTAAGCCTATGAGTATTTAAGGGCAAAGTTGGTAATGGGCTCTTCAGTGAGCTCACAGATGTTTAGTACTTGAGTTTGGGACTTAGTGAGTTGAAATCGAAGCTTGAACTGAATCTCTGGCTTAGTTTTCAGTGAGGTGGGGGTAAGTTTCTAGGACAACTGTTGATACGTTGTTGTGGAGAGAATCCACATACAATTTTAAAGACTAGCTTGTAATGGTTTTTTACCCTGAAATCTGCCTATTGCTTCAAATGAATCTTTAGTCCTGTACCAGGCTACAGCTTGTCTTGCACTGGCAGACTGAGTGACCGGGATTTTCTGCTGTGTGAGTCCCTCCAAAGAGATGCTCACTGTTTGTTGCACTCCTGTGGTCTCACTCCAGTTTGTCAGTGAGATGCCCTGAACACAATATTCTACTTGCGTGGATTTCCCTACTCTGGGATCTGTCAGCATCTGTGTAGGCAGATCAAAATCACTCTGAACATTTTTGCTGCCAGTTCATATTCCGCCAAGTCCCTTTCAATACCACAACAACCTTCTGCTACCAGGTATGTATGTGTTCCTGTAAATGCACTTCAGACATTTTGATTTGTAGTTTTCTGTCTACAGCTTCACCTCTGAAGATGTAGGTAGTTATCATTTCTGTCACACTGGAGGCCACAAATCCTCTCACTGTGGGGCTGGAGATTACAACTGCAGAATGCGCTACAGAAAGCTCTGGACCTTACCTTCTGTCCCAGCTGGGTGCCTAAGCAAGTAACCATCCTTGTGCTTTCACAGTTCAGAAAAACCAGTCTGTGATGCCAGTCCTGCTGGTGGAAACCCCAGAGAGGTCAAGTGAATGTCATCGCACAGCCCTTCGCACACCAACCAGCGCAGGGGCACAGATCCTGTGGTGTGTCATCTCAGAGATTAGGGGTGGTGTTTAACATTGCGCCTCAGGCCCTTT